>JAPYXD010000710.1:13750000-15000000 GCA_030998225.1 Diplolepis rosae | reverse complement strand
GTTATCATTATATGTCTTATAAATTTAAGTAAAAATTAATTAAAATATTCTCATTAAATACGGTAAGTTTCTTAAAGTTTTCTGGTATTCTTGAAATACGAATTTTCTTGAAGAAAAGTAACGAAAAGTTTTCTCAGAGGGATCAAAATGACCCCTTGGTAAACCTAGTGTTAAATTAGTTTCATTTACTAAAATAATGATTGAAAAAAAGCGTGAAATTCTGCATAAAAATTGGCTTGAATTGAATTCCAGTGTGAAAATGTGATGAAATTGGTAAGAAAGGACTCGAGAAAATCAATGACCCGCATCCAGGACTGCAGGGCCATCCGTCATACCTTTACAAAGAGCGACTTCCCTCCTAATCTCGAAACACGAAACGGCAATCGGGATAGCGTTGCCACGATGAATACACAGGATATCGCCTATAAGAGATTCGTTATTGCAGGGGTGGCGAACCCTCGTCGTCCTCAAAGAAAACTACCCTTTTATAGACTCCTATCTTCTAGAAAGCTGAAGCCAAGTTTTCGCAAGGAAAACGGAAATGGCAACTTTATGGAAGACGTGAAATATTGCAGACTCAAATTTATAATGACTCATCCAACATTCTCCAAGTAACACAGATTTTCAAAGCCATTTTCAGAATTTCTTATAAGGGGCTGAAATACACTGAATATATGTCTTGAATCATTGCCGAATATCTTGGTCTCGAAACATGATTCTATTCAATAAAGCCGGATTACTTCATCCCTGACGAGAAGTCCCATTACTAAAGGATCTAACCACCGTCTTCCGTTAGGAAGGAAATGAGAAAAGCAGTGGATGGGCAGAGAGATATTAATATTTCCCCTTCCGTACATTTTCTTGGTTCTCAGCTTGGTATATATGATGGAAGGATGGGGGGGGGGGGCACGTGCATACGGCACGTGACATTGCGCCCTTTGACACGTGCGCAATAGTGTTTTGTCTGCGGGCTCTCGAATACCCAAAGGGCCACCAGTATTTCATGTGTTGACTGATTCCCTATGCGTAATCATTTTGTGCTTCGATCCAATTTAATAAATCACGATTCTTAGTAACAGTAAACTTTGAAAAACGTCAGGTTTTAGGCAAGTTTTGGAATTTTTTTGGGATGTTTGTACTTGAATCGTGTTTTATGTGTTTTATTCGTGGCATTAATATTTTTCAAGCTCCACCTGACATAAGTTTTATGTTACCAAAAATTAGAGAAAGCAAGGTTTCTTTCAGTTTTTATTTATTCTTATTACAAACCAAAATAATAATTATTTTTTCGATTTACTGTTTGTGCGAGATTTTATATTTTTCAAGTCTGGCGAGTTGTCACTTGACGCGAAATGAAAAAATCAACGACAGCTGTAATAAAATTTAATATGAAAATTTTAAAAGAAATTCATTTGAGAATAATTTATTAATTTGTACATTTTCTTGGTGTAAAATTTTGAAAGTTTTTGCTAATGAGCTTATGATATTTTTCATTTAAGTATTTGGATGTTTAGTAATAATAAATAATAGAAATGAATACTAAGAAATTGATATTATAGACATTTTTCTATCACTGGAATTTTTTCTACACGCAGAGAAAAAGTCAGTAAAATTTACAGGAAGTTCGGTACTTATTTGGACAACATGACTTTTCAGTAAATTTTACCAGAAGTTGAGTTCAATTAACAGATTTTCTGTACGTTTCACTCAGCGTCCAGTAAAATCTACTGAAGATGAAAAAATCCGAGTTAAGTTGATTGTACTGTACGCTAAGTGAATTGTACGGAAAATCTGTTGATTGAACAACTTCTTGTAAAATTTACTAAAAAGTCATGTTGTCCAAATAAGTACCGAACTTCCTGTAAATTTTACTGATCTTTTTTCTGCGTGTAGGATGCAGAATTTAAAAAATATTTTTTCGTCTTGGATTAATATTTTTAAAAACTTTGTAAATGGAAAATTACACATTGTATTTTTCACTTTTCATGCCTCTCGATTTTTCTAAACTCTTACCATTAAGGTTTCAGGCATTATCGTTTGAACTCTAAAATTACTTTTACACGCATCAACTTTAATAAAAAAAAAGAACTATGTCCATAATTTTAATTAAATCGCGTTTGAAATTTAAAAGCTGTGTGATTTTTGTTAAAAATATTGATACGCAAAAAATGACCTACGAAAGATTAAAAAGTTACATAATCGATCTCCACTTTTTCATCCTTAGTGAGAAAATCTTCTGTACTAAAAGTTTGTCAGTAATTTAAAAGACAAAAAGCGGTCTAACCAGAGCAAACCAAGCATAGTAGAGTTAAAGAGCGTGACTGATCCGATTGGACTCATACTTTTCATAGGGTTTACAAACATTAACTTGGAGTCTAGAATGATGAGTTATGGGAAAAGCGCCGGTAACAGGCGTTTGTCTGCAATTAGAAGCCTTAAGCGAGAGCATCTTCTGTTAACACAACATCAGTTATGCTTTCCAGATGATTCGGTATTTTACTAATGAGACATTATCGCTTCTATTTCACAGTATTGCAGATAACCAAGCATGAAAGTTCCTCGAAGCTCGTTAAGGCGAAAGTAATTGGAAACCTGTGATTCTCGCACTTGTAAAATAGTTTGAGATCACTGAACAAAGTAAAACTAAAGTAGAAGGAAAATTTAAAACAAACACATTTTCTTTTTTTATCTGCTATGTAAAGGTTCGATGGATGTGCGTTTCTTTTAATCCTATCGACATTTTCGATCCCTCTTGATTTCTCACATGAGCTCTGTTATCAGGACTTTGGAAATTCACAAAAGTCCCAAACGACCATAGCTCGTAAAATTCGAACGATACGTAATCCTCATTTTGAGCAGAGAGAGATATAACCTTGGAAAGGAAAAAGGCATCGTTCCTGAACAATTGAAGCTGGGAAGGATAAGGGCACTCTTCGATTTCGAAGGGAGTTGCCAGGACTACGAGAAAAGAGCGAAACCGTTACCATGTCTTGAAAATACGAAGAATTCGATCTCTGTTCATTGTGTGATCAGAATCGATGCAATCCAATTAACCTCCCTTTAAGAGGGTTGCTCAGTCTATTGTCCCTCGGTACATGCGATTTTCTACCTTACCGTATACATAGCCACCGAGTTTGGCACCTACACCATAACATTATCGACCAACTCCCAGAGCTTACAATAGGTACGCTTACCTATTTCCTGTTTGATTCGTCTATACGGTTTCCATGGGGCGAGTCGACGAATGGGACCCCATTATCAGAATTTCTCCTAATTGATCTTTTGCCGTTGAGTTGCAAAGCTCTGACGACAGCCTAGGGGGAACCCCCTACTGAAACAAGAACTTTTATTCGCAAATCAATTTGCCCATTTTCACATAAATGAGTCTTTTTGCTCTTGAAAAAAGTCCAAGTCATGTCGAAGTGTCTCGTTTCACCGTGAGAATGAAAAAAAGTGGAACATCTGTTCTTTTTGGAAGTAAGATGTGTTCCATAAGTTTTGAGACTACATTCAGGCGTTTATTAGGTTGGTCCCACAATGTGTCCTAAGATTCGTACATATCGTCGATGCGCGTACGTTCTGACGTCATCAACGCGTTGTTACCAACTGTCGCATGTGGAATCAAACGCTGGAACGTGAATCAACAAAACAGCGACAATTGGTAACAACGCGTTGATGACATCAGAACGTACGCGCATCGACGATATGTACAAATCTTAGGACACATTGTGGGACCAGCCTTAAGTAGCATCAACGTATGCGAAAACGTCAGCCAATGCAAACAAAAGACTGAACGAAATATTGACGTAACCTCTGAACGCAAATGTCATAATAATTCGTATCCATTATGGCATACAAACTCGATTTACAAAAGTCTGTCGCAAATCTTTCTGGCAAAATGAGTTCGCGCCAGATTCTTCAAGTGCTTAAAGACAAGCCAATCTCACGTGAAACTATTTTTCGTGTTTTAAAAGATTGGTGAGATGGTAAAAAACAAGAAAATAAAAAAAAAAATCTGCTTGTTCACCGAATTTGGAGGTAAGAACAAAGAAAAGTTTGCTGTCAAGTGCCAAAAACAAGGTTGGCTAATCCATCAGGCGATTCGGGTGGAAATTTGGTATTTCACACAGCACAGTCGACCGTATTTTGAAGAAAAATAATATTTCCTATCGTAAACGTAAGCGAGCACGGAAATATTCAGCCGGGCAGCTCGAAATAATACCGAAATGTTGCCGTGCACTTCGAGACAAACACTTTGCAAGTGGAAAATCTTACTTCACTTTTTCGCATCATGAATTGAGTGGAAATGATGGCTATTACAATGTCAAATGTGCCAGAAAAACGAAGTTTGTACCGAAGATGTTGGTTTGGTTGGCGATTTCAACACCAGTTATTCGACCACGTGGTGCAAAAGCGATCGATGTTTTGCCCGGACCTGACACGCAGTCATTATGCGAAAAAAACATTGAATTGGCTCACTGAACAAAACATTACATATGTACCGAAGAAAGACAATCCTCCAAACGTCCTACAAGCATGTCCAATCGAAGATTTCTGGTCCGTTCTGAAACGTAATGTGTACGAGAAGGGCAGGGAAGCTCAAAACGAGCAACAATTGACAGGAAGAATAAAGCGAAAATTGAAAGAAATCGACCCATTACTCTGCCAAAGGATGATTTTGAAGGTTCCTTACTTGCTTTGAAAAATTGAAGACAATGGACCATTGAGTGTAATTAGAATGTGCTTTTCAATCGCTCATTAATAAATATAAATATCAAAAAAAGCTTTATTCCATATCATTTACTTTTTGTTTAAATGACGTATGTTCGAATTTGTCTCAAAACTTATGGAACATATGTTATTGTATTTATAGAGCTGAGGAACTTAATAGAATTTTAGGAAGGGATCTCGTTTATTTTGATATGCTAACAAATGCTCTCATTAGAGGTGGAAAGTTGATTGAATGATAGTTTATGTTGCAATGAGGAATTGGTCCATCGTGGAAATAGCTATTGTAAATGATTGATTATAAATTGTAGATGGAACACATCAAAGAAGGTGACTTGTGTCAAATATGACAAAGGTAGAGAGCAGAAAAACTCATGATGTATTACCTGTTGGCCAGATCACTCCCATAACGTCTTTCTTGGTTAATTTGTACTTTAACGTCGACATATACTTGCACTTGGGATCCTTTCAGTCGTTGCAAATTACCTGACGCTAATCCCGCTTCTTCCTCGAGGCCCGACAGGCAAATCCACAATTTAATTTATCATAACTCGCAAACAGAGCCTCAGCAAGGAAATAAACATCTCAAAGAAGAATTTTAAATTACTGAGAACACTGTAACGAAAAATACAAATCAACAGTTCTCTATGCAAATGTAAATTATCTTCTCCCTGGTATTGTAAATTGAATTCTGACCCAGATTTATCAAATTATTATGTATATACATTTGCACGTTATTATGATAAATCATCTCTACATAATATTGCTTTGGGGTTTCACGCGAAATTACCAAAGTATAATAATTATTGATGATACATGTTGAAAATAGTAATTTAATCTAGTTGATTAAAACTTTTGTTCGGCAAATTTAAATTAGGCTTTTATTATATATTTTTATTATATATGTTTTTCATAGAGGGTGAACAATCTATGTCAAAAAGTTGTTTTGTTTTAGGCTTCGAGGTGGCGATACATGTCTTTTACATGAAATTCAAATGCCATGCTTTTTATAATTTCTAAACTTACATTTATTATCCCTCATCCTGTAGAATGCTTTTAAAGAATCTTCTGAAGATCAGAAACTGATATTAGAGATGTTGAAATAATGAATAGCTAACTTTACGATATTCTCGCTAATCTCTTTTATTTCCCACGGAAGTTCTTCCTTGTGGCGCGAAAAATGTTTGGGTGAGTCAGGGAAGATTGCGAACCACCTTATATTTTCCCATTCGCCGGAAAGTGGCTGGATTCGACGTATTAAATGCATTATCTACGATGCATTATTCATGATTAACTCTTCATCATAATAGCGTCACGCTGCGCTATCGTACTACGATCTTTACACAATTGGTACAAATATTGACCGAACCCATAAAACCCGGCTGCATACATTCTATATGGATTGATTCTTTATGGGTCCCCGTGGCCCGTTCTCCCTTTTCGATACCCCGTACGGTCTACGTACATAATAAACAGGCAGAACAATTCGCATTCGGGAGTAGCAAACGGGAGAGAAGATGGATTAAGAGATAAGGAGGCGTATCAGGACCAATCAATTACAAAGTCGAGGGTTCCGTCCCGATTGTGTCGAGGGTGAATCATTGCATGTAAACATAGCATCGCACAAAAAAATCACACTACGATTTGTCTCGTACTCTCGGGAAATTAGACAGATTCAGAAAAATAATACTAGTCATAAGTAATAATGTCCGAGATTTTATCGTTTTGTCACATTCCATATTCAAGACAATATTTACTTGGTTTAAACCTAGAATTTTGTTATTATAGGGGAAGAAACAGGTTTTGTTGATTGTACTCAATACTTTTCTTGATTCTAACAAAAATTTTATCTTTCTGAGAATTTGGAAAATATAATAGCAGACAATAAAGAACGTCTATTAACTTCATTTTGATAAAAACTTTGTAAAAAAAATTTACAGTTAGGTGTAATTACCGATAACTATTAGCGATTTGTTTTCTCTTAACAATTTTTTACACATATAACTTTTTTGTTTTTTAACCAATTGTCATGATTCTTTTTTTATTTTGTTCCTTATAATGTGTAAAAACTTTTGGGTATATAAAATAAGGTAACATGACTAAAGAAAAAGTTACAAATATCCCAAAAAAATTTTGTAGTTATTTTTTTTTATCTAGAGTGCTTTCCATACCCAAAATATTGATAATATAACAAAGTCAGAAAAGTATAGAGAATACAAAAATAACATTTTTGGAAAATGACAAAAAAATCAAAAATATACCATATATTTAGAAAGATATTTTGTAATTTAAAAAAGTAACCCCACAAGAACAAATTTAGTTTTATAGTATTAGTATTTAGTCATATGGTTCAATTGATCCATAGCCTTAAGGAGTAAATTCTGACTCGAAACCGTAAAAATCAAAGAGCGTTTTAAATCTCTATTATAACCGTTTATTGTACTACTTTACTATATAAGTGTATGATATATCTAAAGCTGCTATTATATTTATACACCCAAAGAGACTTTTTGGCCTAGCATCTATGACTGTTTTTATCACAGCCATTCTTTCTGCACGATTGTAAGTTTTGTCAAAGACTTAAAAAGGCAGAAATAAAAGAATGAAGAAGAGCTGAGTTGTATCGCGATGTCTCATCCGCGGGACAATGAAAAATAAAAAAAAAGCCTTTTGCTCTCGAGGGACCCGCAGCATAAATGCAAAACAATCTGCCTAAAATGCTTCAGCCTGACGAAATCTTTATGTATGAGTGCAAACCCTAAATCTTACAGTGAACGAGCATCCCCCTGATATACTACAAGCAGATCCATGGACCATCTTCTAATGTAGCCCAGAGAGAGAAAGACAGAAGCGTCGAGGGGAATTCCCGAAATGGGGAAGCTCGTAATTTTCGTCTTATCCGGAAAATGAACGAGTCAACGTTCCACGATAATTCTCTGCAAGAACATACTTGACAATCAGACTCGACCAATCGAATAACGACTCCTACCCTTGCCTTATCTTTAATCACTTCACTTATCGAAAATGAAAAAAAATCTGCCCGCTTCGCGGGCACATTCTCATTGCGCGCAGCGCGCTTCGCTCGCAAGTTTGAGCGCGCCTAGGGCGCGCGATTCGATCGTCGCGCTGTGCGCTCCGGAATTTTTGAACGTCGCGCTTCGCGCTCCGTTCTTCCTGGACCTCGCGCTTTGCGCTCGGTCTTGTGCTCTTTGCATACATTAAAGTTTATTTCTTATAATTTAATACTGAAACTCAAACCAATTTAATGATATTAAAGATGATGTAAATTAGTCATTTTCTCAAAGTCACTCTATTTTTTTTTGAATTTAAGTTAAACAGGAAATTCAATTTACTTAAGGCTCTATCGGCCTTAAGGAACACATTCTCATCATGACACTCGCGCTTCGCGCTCGATTTTCTGTATGCATTTTTGTAACCTTTTAATAAATTACATGATTATTGATAAATTTATTTTCTTCCAAATATCTCAAAAAGGAAAAACAATCCTAGATTTTATTTAAGGAAACGATTTTGCATAACAACGCTTATTTCGTATCTCACATATTTTGGTGAAACAAATCGAATTTTTTCAATATTAAAAATCAAAAAATTAAAATATACATCCTGCTGAGAAATTTCTCGATAAGAATGTGTAGACCTTATTTAGCCAAACAATTTTTCATCTCAAAGTTTTTTTTGTATCTCACATATTTTGTCTAAAAAATGGAATTTTTTAATTTTAATCATATTTTTTGGAATTGAAACGAAAAATATAACTTTTATCAGAAACTGTGTGAGACAAAACTTGTAGATCTTTTTGAAACTAACAACATTGTATTCTTACGTTTTTTTCTTATTTTACATATTATTGTTAAAAAATTGAATTTTGGATTTTCAATAGTTTTTTTTTTAATTAAAAAGAAAAATATGCATCTTATGAAAAAATGTTACAATTCAAATTTGTAGGTCTTTATTTATTCAATAATATTGTATCATAACGTTTTTCGTATCTCGTATAATTTAACTGGAAAATGGAATTTTGATATTGACTTTTTTCGAATTTGAATATGCTGTAACATTTCTAATTTTGATTTAATCAAAAAATGTTATCAGGATAATTTTTAGAAATTTATGAGCACTATCTAAAACCAGTATTGAAATTTTTGATTTTTTCAAAAAATTATTTTCAAAAACACAAAAGTAGTGCTCAACCCCTCAATTTTGATTGGATGTGGCTGGTTAACGAACTTGTCCTTACTTTTTCGACTCCGATAAAGTGTACCAAAGCTCAATTCAATCTGATAATTCTATCGAGAGTTATGCCGCACACGACCTACAGACAGACAGACAGACAGACACTTTCGTAAAAACCATTTTTTCTGACTCAGAGGGTCTCAAAACGTAAAGATTTGATGAAAATTTCGAAAGTCATTTTTCACATAAAACCAATACCTTCTCATCCATGATGAGAATGTGAAAAATGCTGAAAAACCACGATCAGTTCATCAGAACCGAACCGTCCAAATGTTATGAAACAATATACTGGTGTATTAAATTTAGTATAGAAACGCACATAATTCAATTTTACTCAATTATGAAATTATTTTTGGAGTGAAACTGAGATGTGAATAATAAAGTAGATTATTAACTTTCATCCAGGTATAAATTTATTTTTTAATTATTTAAGATATCCAAGTATTGGAAAAATTAATTTCTGACATAATTAAACAAAAGATTATGTGATATTGAAAATTACATTGATTTGGAATATTATCAACCAGTTTTAATGATTTGCAAGTTATCAAAGAATCTAGAAAATATTCTCTTTTCAATTTCAAACGATGATGTTGCAAATAATTCGCTTTAGGGCTCAGAAATAATAACTTAGAGGGTTACATTCTTTCATGTACTTACAGATTTGAACGTTCATTTAACAATGACTAAATTTTTTCTTTCAAAAAAAAATTAATTATTATGTCTATTCAAAGCCTTCCAGATATACAATCTGTTATTAAATATACGCTACTTTTTAATTTAATGGGAAAGAAACCAATCACTTGGTTTAAGAAAAAAAAATTATTGGTCAATGAACGTTCAAAACTTTAAGTACTTCATTCCTTTAAACATTTCGACTCTGTTTGGAGTTTTTAATAGTGATTTTTATTCATAACATTTCAAAAAAAAGTGATTAAAATATTTCACATACACCAAAATAGCGTTGAACTAGCGAAATACGTTTTTTGCAATTTTCAAGCAATTCGTTAATAGAACTTGATTTAAATTTTCGCGAATTTTTCTTGAAAACGTTTAAAACTAAGTACATCATTGTTTTAAACATTTCGACTCTGGAGTCTTGAATATTTATTTTTATTTCTAAAATTTCAGAAAAAAGTAACTAAAATATTTCACATACAAAAAATATTTTAGAGTAAAGTTTGGTAGTGCAAACAAATGAAAAAATCAATATAAAATTATACAGGAAAAACTTTGAAACACACATATGAAAATTCTTGGAAAAAAATAATTGAAACGTAGCACAAAAAAACTTTGAAATACCTAATCTAAAAACTAGAATATACTTGTATATACATATTGTTAAACGTATATTAAAATTAAATCAAAAAATTTTTAAGAGTGTAAATCTTCATATAAGGCGAATGTACTTACAGTTGTGAATGTTCATTAAACAGTGAAAGATATATTTTTCCAAAGCAAAATGACCCCAGTAAATTAAAAAGTAGCATATATTTCGTGACAGATTATATATTTCAGGAGCTCTAAATATAAACAATAGTTAATTTAGTTTTGACATTTTTTTCCATCGTTCAATGAACTTTCAGAATTGTAAGTACATAAAAAACGATTGAAAAAATGTCTTGAAATTTAAATTTAATGAATTTTGGATTTTGAGTTTTTTGAACCGCAAATTGCTTTTTGAGCGGTATATATTTTGATTAACTTATGAAAGTTATTTGTAAAAAATGTAAAAGAGGCTAAATACATTTAAAATTTAAATTCACTTGGTTACTTTGCATTACAAGGTTTGTGGTTTGTAAACCAGACGACAGGAGCGTTCGGTGTGAATCGGGCAATTTAAAGGCGTTTCAATCGTGGTCAGTTATTTATCGGCTCAGGGTGAGCCTACAACCAATCGATCTGCGTTTTCGAGCGAGACCGCTCGATCAGTGCCACTGGAGAAAATTATCCGCACCTCGTTAAATTTTTTACAACGAGACGCCTTGCGCGAGTTATCGTTAAATACTCGTAAAATATATAAATATAGCTGCCCCTCGTATTACTTTTGTTTAATAATGTTTAAGACTTGTCCATTTAATGCAGCAGGTTAGTTGCAGTGACAAATTTACCGGTATTATATTCTCATAAAAATATTATATTTTTATACAGCCCTTTCAACTTTCAAGCAACTTGCAAATGAGATTATAATTAGAAATGTTATGCTACTATAAAATTTTAGAAGATATGCCCTACAGTTATTTGTACATCCCTTTGACGACACGAATATTCCTTAATTACGAAACAATTTATTCATTCATTACATTTATTTTGTTTTAATTGGAATATGTAAAAAGTTTTTGCTTTTCATGCGCTCTGGAATTTTATCTCTTTATTATCAAAATTTACAATAATGTGTTATCCTTTTGAACCATGGAAATGGTTTATTTTACTTCTCATCTATGAACATTTTCGTACAATAAAGTTGTTTAATTTTTTTAGAAGTAATTACGCGTTGAGAAATAATCTATTGAAGGAAAAAAAATTGAATGGATTTAAAAACTGTTATTGTTGAATGAATAAAAGATTACTTTTCATACAGCAATTTTTGAGCATACAAAAATTCTTTTTTCAAAAGTTGTTCCTTATTGTTAAATACCAATTTTTTCAGAATTATCAAATTTTAATCAATTTGAGCTTCTTACCCAGATAAAAAAATTGTCCATAACTTGACCTCGTCTGATTCTTGAAAATTAATTTTGAATGCTTAGAATCTTGGAAAAATTATTTTGCAACATAGAAAATTAAACAATCAATACTATTGTGCTTTGATTAGTTTCTTTTAAAAAATGGATGCTTGTTAAAATTTTATCATCTCCTAAAAATTTGTATTCAGCAATAAAAAAATAGTTCTATTGGGAATACAAGTTTTTAAATAAATTACTTCCGTAAATTAACAATTTAAAAAAATTATATTTTCTATTTCAAGCGATATCATTAATGATAATATTTTAATTCTTGAAAGTATAATTAAGGATTTCTTCCCAGGATCTATTCTCCGGGACATAATGAATCGCATATTAATAGATGTGTATAGACTTTACTTGATTTTAAATGATTAAAAAATGCTAATCCCTGCAAAATAAAAATGTTAAGTTCCCTGAATCCGAATAGTCTATAAAAATCTGTTTATATGTTTTCATCAAGTCCCTGAACTTTAGTCAAAAATGTTTATTAATCTAGATAAATGTTAAGAAAAAACTATAATACTTTTTTTCTTTACCTATTTTTTCAATTCCAAAAACCTTATATAAATTAAAATATTCAAAATTCCATACCTTACTTCAAAATATTTTGAACACAAAAATGTCCTTTTACTCTCTAAATTTGAAACAGTCAAAATCTACTGATTATCAGTGAAATTTGACTGTTTCAAACAGCTAAAAAGAGGTTACTGTGAATCAGTCAAATTTCACTGATTACTTCATTGAAAATTAACTGATTTTATAGTGAGAAATATTTTTTCCACTGATGAATCACTGATTCAATCAGTAAAAATTCAACTGATTCAGATTTTGAAAATACTATATAATATCTGCTGTCAGAGTTTCCAATTTGACAAATTTTTAAAATTTACCAAAAGCCCAGAATTTGAAATACGATGTCATTTGTAGCGAATATTCAATGTAAGAAGCGTAATAGAAAAATAAAGTGCTTCATAGAATCAATATTTATCATAGTTAAAAAGTGGCATGGTCCATCCTCGTGGAATTAAATTGCCTCAACTCTCTAGCCTGTGTAGAAACTTTTTGAAGTATGTAAAAAGTAACTTGACACAAGTGTTAAAATTTCACACATCAAAGGCCTTTAAAAAAACACTCCTATGAAAACTGTCGCCGGGAAGCAGTAGAAAACCCTCTAGAAAATTTTTTTTACGCCAGGAGGGTTCAATTGAAAGCAGACATCGATGGGGATTACACACGTAGTCTCGTATTGTGTGACGCGACAGGATATGTGTGGGCTGCAGAGGGAGGGTGAAGGGGTGTCTATGGGGTGGCATAGACACCATGCATCCGGATCCTGTGCGTAGCGTTGCTATACGTACATAAAACGTAGAGGGAGGTGTTCTCTGCCGAATGGGGAAGGCAAAGAAGCCCTTACCTCACGTTTTAACACAGGAGGAGCTGGTCGCTATGAAACAAATCAATAGTTTGCACCAAACTCACTTAAAGAAGAGCCTGTGCACTAATAATATCAGAATCCTTGCTGCATCCTCGCAAGTTGTCTATTTGATGGAATTTGTTCAGCATTCTATGAAATGATATCCATTAGAGTGAAATGAGATAAAGCTGAAGCTTTACTCATCTTGATAGCTCCATAATTCACTTTAAGGGGGTAGCCCACCTTTGAGGCCTTTTTTCTTTCACCATTTTTTTTCTTTTAAAAATTTTTATTTTACCATTTCAAGTTTTTTACATTATGTTGTATGGTTATTGAAGTATAAGAGAAAATTTTTTTGGCAAATTTTTGTGACACTCCGCTGAGTTATGGCCGGCCGAATGGTCAACAATTTTTTCCTTGTCGGCACGATTTCTCATGTTTGGATGATCTGAAACAGTAAATCCATATTTATTCTTAAAGAGGGCATGAATGGTTATCGTCCCTAGCAAAATTGTGAGAATTCATTTATAAATAAACAAATAGTGAATTTTTTATGTTTTTTTCCATTTTCACCCTGTTTTTCAACATAAATGTTGCTACAATATTGTTAATAAACAATTGGCATGCATCTCCGTGGTAGGGACGATAGCGAGATTTTTTATAAATATTTAAATAAAAAGTTTAAGCAAATCCGTCCAGTAGTTTTGCCGGAATCATGCCGACAAGTTGAAAAAATAGTAAGTTTAATAGCTGGCCGCTCGACGCGCCAGAAGAGCGTTTAGAGCGCTCCGAAAACTCGTTCTGCCCACTTATGCGATCTTTTGATGGAAAAGAAGGTTTCTACATGAATTCCAAGGCTTTGAACTAAGTAAAAATGAAAAAAAAAAGAAAATCGAATTTTTGAAAATTGAAAGGTGGGCTGCCCCTTTAAAGCATAGAAAAATAGCAATGAACTAGCGAAATGCGTTTTTTGCTATTTTTAAGCAATTCTTGTATAGAATGTGCTTTCAATTTCCGCGAATTTTTCTACGAAAGATCTGCTGCCTTATTTGTTCGAGGAAAAAAAATAGTTCGATAATTTTTACTTAATTTTTATAGCAATGTTGGGACATATGGAGAATATTGAGATTATTTAATATTATTTTAATAATTTTTTATGTATCAAATGATAAAGAATGCATCACAGCTTGGTAAACTTTAAAAATGCAGAGTAAAGTTTCAAAATTTAGGTCACAAATTATTAAAATAATTATAACGTGACATGTTTGAAAACATGTCTGCTATTATATTGACCTAAAAATCACATAATTCTTATTCGTTTCTTGTTATTTTGGCATAGGGTCAGTTTCTTCTTGTTTTCTTCATTTAAAAATTATCAATGGTACATTCAAAAAACGTAAAAAGGAAGGCTAAGGTTTCTCCACATATGGGGGTCCTCTTCGGTGCCATAAATTCTAAGATTGTTTCAAAATTTCTGTAAAAAATTAAAACATAGGATAATATTTTATATTTTCCAATTTCTCCATGTTTTCCAACTTTGCTCGAAAGTTGTATGAAATTTTTCAAACTATTTTTCTCTCTGTAAACTTCCCCAAATATTTGATTTAAATTTGAGTCTGTACTCACACCCAGAAAAAAGTTTCTTTGATTCAAACCAACTTTCTTTGACTCAAATTTGTGCATTGCTTTGCGGTCAAAGAAAATTTTCTTTGATAAAAAAAAAGTTCTTGATATTTTTTATTTTTTGAATTAAATAAATGAGTGTCTGCATAGTCGCATAGTTACATAAATATTATCTTTAATTTAAAGAAAAAATTGTCTTCATTCAAAGATATAAAATATTTCTTAAGATTTTTCCAGTACTGTATTTGAATCGAAAAAATATTTTTTTAAATCAATTAAATAATGTTAAAAAATAATTTATTTAATTTAAAAAAGGCTAAAAACGTGATTTCTTGAAATCAAATGAATTTATATTTGTTCTAAAGGTGTTTTTACTTCAAATTGAAGAAATGAAGTTAAAAAACGATTTCTTGAATTTGAATAAAACTTTTTTCTGGGTGCAGCCTAAATTTCTCAAATTAAAAAGTGTCTAAATTAGCAAATAAATCATATCTGGGATATAAAGACAGATCTGCGAAGTAGAACCAGTAACTATGATAGAGTTTTCAAAAATAAAATATTCCACTGATTGCCATCTGTATTGTGCCCTGTACGATACAGATAATAACCCATACCTAATTATTTTAATAAATACCATAAGTATTCTACTCACAACAATGTATCTGTTAAACAGTATAATATTTTGTTCTTTGAATAGGAATCATTATATTTTATCCAATTTACGTAATCACGACGCCTGTCGACTTACACTTCCAATTGTTTCCAACCGTTGTTGAACCACAGCGGACTTCTTTTTAAGAGCAAAATCCCATTATTTACTTGCGCCACTACGTATTTGCCGAAGTTGTCCAGGCAATTAACTGCGTTCGTCGCATTGCCGAATGCGGCAGGTTTGCATTTTTGTTTGCAAATGCACAAACACACAAATGCGCATGAATACTCGCACAATCCCAATGCCAAAGGCTGCAGCGTCATGTATAAGTGGATAAACGTTGAATAACACAAATAAATTTACTCAAGCGCCCTCGTATACGTTCGTTTATGTGTTTTGTAGATCTAGGCATGCTACTGTTTTAACAATAGTAAAATATATCACAAGGATTATGCTACCTGATAATCGATTAAATTGGACATTTTGATCCTTGTCTATAGCCTTGAGGAATTCGATCATAGCTATCACTAAATAATCCGAATAAAATTGATTTCATCTAGTTATTTAATTTAGCGTAGCCGACTTGGAACTCTATTTTGGAATAAATTATAATATGAATTTAGAATCGAATTTCTAACTGGTTTTGGCACGCGTTTGTTCGGTTTTTGCTCTAGTGATTCAATCGAGGCATTTTATGAAGGGGGAGGGTTACGTGTCTAATGGGAAAATAGGTTAGTGAAGAAGGGTGGTTAGATATTAGCAAGAAGAGGGGAGTTAGGATTTTTAGAACACGAGTGGGACGTCTAGTCTAATCGCATAGAGAAATTGACAAAGAGTCGACAACTGTCAGTGCACAGCTGGGTCACCAACTTGGAGTGGGCAACACTCTGGTCCCATATTGCTAGAAAACCATCCGTACCTCTCATCAAGACTCATACGTACACGTGTATCCTTTTCTCTTCTCGCCTCTCCTCTCCTCTCCTAAATAGGAATTGAGTCAGTTGTGTTTTTCTAAGCGTGCAATATTCACTTTCAAGGGTGGCTTTATTCATCACTGTTCCTCTTTTTCTTCCATTTTCTGATTTTTGTTTCTACACTTGAGGTAGTTGTGCCATAAATTAGGTCTCTGGGAAAAATAGTTATTTGTTTTACTAGTGGGGAAAACGAGCAATTGTCAATGAGTGTGAAGTTTGCAACATGAGCCGAAGGCGAGTGCTGCAATCAGATGAATTGAAATTATTTTTGAAAACTCTATCATAGTTACTGGTTCTACTTCGCAGATCTGTCTTTATATCCCAGATATGATTTATTTGCTAATTTAGACACTTTTTAATTTGAGAAATTTAGGCTGCACCCAGAAAAAAGTTTTATTTTCCTAAAATGTCTAGTGACAATTGCACTGTCACCATCTCTTTTGAGATGGGGAAATGGCTATTTCCACCACTTGTGGGGAAAATAGCAACAGTTGTGAAATCAGCCATTTTACCGTCTCAAAACAGAAGGTGAAAGTACAATTTTCACTAGACATTTTGGGAAAAAGTTTTTCTATGATTTTAAGACTTGGAATTATATTATCAGTCATGTCTTTTGAAAGAAACGACATTATTTATCATAAAAAATGTAAAATTCACGAAAAATACTACTTTTAATAATGTTTTTTGTAATATTATTTTTCCTTGCTATCGCTTTTTACCAATTTCTGAAAAATGATTGAATTTTCATAAATTATGGCTTATTTTTCGGGGAAAATATTCTCTATAAATCTACTGTTTTCAATTTTGAAAATAAGTCAAACATCTTCAAATACAGATATTTTAAAAAAATGTTCATTTAATAAAAAATCTTTTAATGATTTCAGCTAGTCAAATCTTCACTTTCAAAATTGGAAATAGAGTTGTGAAGAATATTTCCGCCGGAAAATAAGCTATAATTAATGAAAATTTAACCTTTTTTAGGAAATTGATAAGAAGAGTAAGGGAAAATTCTATTATAGAAAACATTATTCAAATTATTATTTTTCGTAAGTTTAAAATTTTTTTAATATAAAATAATGTTTTTCATTTGATAAGACACGACTGATAATATCATTCTGCCTTACAGTCATAAATTTTAATTGACATTTTCAGGATGAAGTCTATATCTGATATTTAATAAAAGCATTTTAACTTATTTAGAAATGTGAAATATCTATCAATCAATTATAAATTTGCAATATGTGTCTACAAATACAGTTATTGGATCACAAATATCATCATGAGAGCAATGCTAGTTCAAACTTGAATGATTCGTCTATGTAAACAATATCTTGCATTGATATTATATGTGATTTGCCAATCTGTGGAAGTTGCATGTCTATTGTCGAAAAATAATTTGGGAGAAATTTGAAATATTTTGATGGTTTGCCTATGCAAGGGCTTAAGTGCAATTAAAAAAATATATTCTATTGGATGAAAAAATTAGATGAAGTCCAGTAGACATTGCGAAGAAATGTTTTTTTAAATGCTTGTTTTCAAATTATTTTTAATTATCATACCATAAGGGCTTGAATCAACGATTAAAGGTAAGAAAAAATGCGTCTCAATCGAAAATATCATCGTCCATTTTTTTGAGCCTAATTATATTTTTCAATAAAACTTTTTTTCTAACGGTTCGGCAATTCCATAGCTATCAAGTAATTTTCTGTTTTATTCCCGAATTTAAGATTTGATATTTAATCGCCGTCTATGCTTTAAAAATTCTTTCAAATTTACAATAATTTTACAAAATAGTAACTGTATTAAGTTTCAGTTACATGTCTCGGAAAATTCTGTCAAAAATTTCTGACAGTGTATGCTAGAAAAATAGCAAAGGCATCATAAGGAAGTATAAACAAATTTCTCAAAACAATGAAATAACAATCTAACGTTATTGGCTCAACCGTAACAAGAAAGAAAAAAAAAATTTTATAATTAGTTATAACTAAGATATTTTTTTCTATATTTTTGTTAAGTGTCAAAGAAGTTTATGTGCCTGTGACTTCATTTTTTTTAAATCACATAAAAACATCGAAAACCTGAAATTCAATTTTCAAGACCTTGATTTTTTTTACTATATACACTTTTAAAAAGAAATTCATCTTGAATTTTTCTTAAATTATTTTGAAGTTATCCCTTTTTAAATGCGTAATAAGTTTAATATTATGTAATAATTTGAAAGTCAATTATGATTTAATTTTCATAGCATCGTAAATACATGACATTGACCTATAACTTTGATTTAAAATATTCAAGAAAGTATAAAAAGAGTAACCGCCTCTTGCTTATTGCGTTAAGTTCTGACAAGAAAAATATACAGGAAATCATTACTTTATTTCTATGGGGATTTGAAACTATTGTGATAATTAGGAAGGTAATAAAATAATAATTTAAATAAATTTTCCGGAAAAGACAGCAATGCAGAAAAACGTAACGTCTCTTCTCCAGAAAATTTGTTGAAATTATTATTTTAGTCATAAAGCGGTCGTATATAATCGATGACGTCAAGCCTATTATACTATCTTAAGTTATTTTAATCTGATTTGGAAAATTGAACATGATTGACCTGGGAAAACCTGAAAAATCTGGAAATTACCCGGGATTTTAAATTGTCCCATGAATTGCCACCCTGATTTATTCTTATTATAAAATATTAAGAGGATTGAATTATAGGGAAAAGGAATTTCCCCCTTTTCGCCAAAAAACCCCTTAATTTTCCTTAAAACCGCTGTGATCCTTGTATTTACAAACTTACGCTGTTCAAATGTTCGGAAATTTACAAAATTTTTGTGCCACAAACGTAACGTAAAATTTGACGATATATATGATGTTTTTGAGCACAGGTATCTTGAAATTCTCGACTGAGTTTTCGTGAAATTTATATCAAAACTACCAAACCGCAACAGAATTTTTATCAAGTTTATCATAGAATTACGAAACTAAAAACATTTTCAGTTACAACTGCTACAAGTTTCAAAATTTCTAGATACAAGTATTAGAGTATTCAACACTTTGTAACTGGAAATTAAGAAATTGTTCCCTAAATTTACTGAATAATAACTGAATTTTCTGAAATCCTATCTCAATTTTACGAAACTGTAACTGAATAAAACTCCAGACTCGTGTTTCAGGAAATTACGGTAGAAATTCCTAACAGTGCAAGATTATTCAAATAGACATGTTACCAAACATGTCAATTTGAAATAATAATTAATGTTTATTTCTTGCTGTTTTGGAATAGGGTCAGTTTTTTCTTATTTTCTTCATTTAAAAATTATCAATGGTAGATATAAAGAACGTATCTTTGAATTGAAGAAAGTTTTGTTAATTCAAAAAAATTTTCTTTAATATAAACAAATCTATTTCTTTGAATGAAAGAAATTTTTTCTTGAAATAAAAATTATTTTTTTAATTTAAAGAAATGTTTTCTTTGACCGTACGTCAAAGAAATTTTTCATTGATCCAAAGAAACTGTTTTCTCAGGTATGGGGGCCCTCTTCAGTGTCATGAATTAAAAAATTAATTCAAATTCTCTTAAAAGATTAAAATGTAGGAGATAATGAAAAGAAGGAAAATCATACAACTCAAAAACTCATCTCATCATATCTACTATATCTATATATTCCTATTCCTACATTTAATTCTGCAATTGTTCTATAAATTCTATAATCTATAATGTACTTACAGTTTTGAACGTTCATTGAACGATGACAAAATTATTTTTTTCCATAAAAAAATTAATTATTATATTTATATTTAGGGCCCTTCAAATATACAATCATTCATCAACAATACACTATTTTTTAATTTTCTGGACCAAAAACTAATCATTTATTTTTTTTTTAAAAAGTTTTCCATCGTTCAATGAACGTTCAAAACTGTAAGTACATTAATCTATAGGCGTTTTTCCAAAAAAAATTCCTCGGTGTAGAAATCGCTTTATATAAACAACCGTATAAAACGAAAAAAACTTAGTAATTTGCAATCAAACCGTCCGGGAAATTTTTTTTGAAAAGATGTCCAAATGACTTTATTACAGGAGTTTATAAGCGATCGAGCTCTTTAGTACTCCGCCTAGATAGAAACTGTTCAAAAACCTACTTGGGACACGTGGCTTTGCTGACTGACAATTTTTTTTTAAATGTTCTTAGAGGTTCTTTCCTCCTAAAAGAAGATTATTGTCCTATACCCAGTTAAGAAATTCGAGACGTTCGTGGTAATTCTTACGAGTGGACGAAAGCGTCTATTTTTTAAGGAAAAATTTTGTATACAGTAAAACCTCATTTATCGCGACACTCATTTATCGGGATCTTCACTTATCGGGATCTCGCAACCTCATTTATCGGGACATTTTGTTTCTCCTCCAGCCACCACTCCTTGTACATAGTGACATAGTTTGCAGATGTTTCATTTGCAGGAGTTTTATTATGTCAATTTTTTTACATACCTTCGTATTATATATACCTTCGTTACCATTACTAAATGTCAACATACAACAAGAGTCATGGCAACCCACCATGAAACTGTAGGTGGTAGTGGGGAGCCCCTCCAAATCCCGATAAACGAGGTGTTTACATTTCAAGGGCGTCCCGATAAATGAGGTTTTACTGTATCAGCTTTACGGATAGTTCATTTTAGATTGAATTTGCAAGTAAAGCTTCATAGAAATATAAATTATTATTATATCTATATATGCTATTTTACTCAATATTATTTAAGGATATTTAATATTGAAATGAAGTTGTTTATTTCTGAGTTTATTTTTATTCTCAGATGTTTTGGAAAATAATAAATTAATTAGACTATTAAATTTCATTAGTTCTAAAAATAATCCAAACTATGAGAAATGCAACCTATTCACTAAAAGTAATTAATCTCGATTTTCATAAACGCCAAAAATTCTTAAAGATAAAAATAAACGTATAGATGTTTAAAATAACATTGTACAATGCTCGAAATAACAGAGACATGTAATTCCATATGACGATACGTAGCATTGAATGCAAGGCAGAGTGAAGTTCGCGAGAGCACGCTGCACATATTACTGCAAGGTAATCTCAATGATTACGAGTCGAAGAGTCTGTGTACGCTATACGTGCTGGCGTGTGCGCCGTATATAAACTGCATTACTGCCTACAAGCTCGATTCGAATCTGAGAACTTATCGCGGGAAAAAGTGCTAAATGTTGAAGAAATTATGAGCCGGTATTACCGCGAAGATCCTTATCCGTGTTTTACGTGGATCGACGATCGCCTTAGGTAATGTTTCTCAGCCTGATGCGTAAGCATATTCCTTATGACAATCATTCTACATTTCTCAATTTTTTATTCTATCATACATTCCAGTCTAATGTCTGCTGACGGCATTACTTTCGATGGAGACTGTATTTTGTTACCTTTAGGACTATTTTCTACCGGGTCATAAATTACGAACCTTATTTTAGTCGACGTTTCAAAAGTAACAGTAGTAAGAACCAGACTTGGAAAGGCGGAAGATGAATCGAGAAAGATGAGCGATCAACGGTATTTTCACTTTGTATAAAAATCTTGAACTACTTATAGGGTAATTGCGTCAATTATCGATCATGTACAGTTCCTCGAACACGCAGGTGAATTTACACTTAGGTCAATAGGTCTCCTTACATAGACAATTTGTTTTTGCTTAACTATTTCTTTAAATTTACCAACGATTATTACTTAATCACGGTCTGTTCATTCTATGTATGATTTATCTTTAATTATTTACACTGCCCTGCAAAAGTATCCGGGCACCGATTTTTTAGCAATCACACTCTCTAAACCTGAATCAGTGAACGGCCACTGATTCGCATTTTCTATTCACTGAACCCAGCAGCTACAAGTCTTTCACTGAGAATCAGTGAAATTCGACTGACGAATCAGTGAAATAGATTGAACTCACTTATTGAATCAGTGAAATCTTCAGGTGGGAATAATAAAAGAAGCAATATATTTTAATGATCGATGAACAAGTTTATGTCAGGTTAAACTACACTAAAAATAAATTACGTAATTATTATTATACATTGTAATTATTGTGTACAATAATATTATGTATAATTAAAAATTAAAGATCCATCGTTATACTTTGAGCGTTCGCAGGGAACTTCGCGAATCCAAAGGTTATGTTCACGTGGCGCGTTCACTGATTCCTCAGTGAAATCAAGGCAGGGCACTGATTCATCAGTTGATATATTTTCACTGATATAATCAGTGACTATTTCACTGATTCAGGTTTAGAGAGAATTAAGGCTGTGTGGTAAGGTCTGTAATTAGAAATTATATACCACTGCTTTATTGATAAGATAATAATTCAAACAAATTTTCCGAAGAAGAGAGCAATGTAGGGAAATGTAACGCATTACTGTCTTCTCCGAAAAATTTGTTTGAATTATTAATTTAATTATAAAGCGGTCGTATATAATTGGTGACGTCAGAGTCTAACATATGGCCTTAAATCTCATAATTTTAGTAATAGATCAAATAAATTACATTTCTAGGAATCACGCCAAAGGTAATTAAATTTTGCATTTAGTGATCTGAGAAGGAAGTGTTTTTGTGCAGTATTAAGAAAGATATTGCAGAAAAAGTCAAAATTTCATAGTTTTTAAAATTTTTGAATAACACCAAAAGTAATGAAATTTAAAAAAAATTTCTTCATCTATCACAAAGGTGGATTTACGAAAAATTTCCGACGTATAAGAAAGAAACTGTAATAATTTTTACCAAGATTCTATGAAAGTTGAAATTCAGAGAAAGAAAGTTGTAAAAATTCAAAGTACCTAATAATACCTAAGAAGCGGATTTTACAAATTGTGAAAATTAATTATTAGAAACAAAATAGAAAATATGCATTATAGAAATACATTTAAAGTATTTTTATAACTTTTCTATGAATGATTTCACGAATTTGAATTTTTACAACTTTCTTTCCCAAAAATTCAACTTTCACAGCATCTAGGTAAAAATTATTAGTTTCTTTCTTATACATCGGATATTTCCTGTAAATCTACCTTTGTGATAGATGAAGAAATTTTTTTTAAATTTCATTACTTTTGGTGTTATTCAAAAATTTTAAAAACTATGAAATTTTGACTTTTTCTGCAATATCTTTCTTAATACTGCACAAAAACACTTCCTTCTCAGATCACTAAATGCAAAATTTAATTACCTTTGGCGTGATTCCTAGAAATGTAATTTATTTGATCTATTATTAAAATTACACCCAGAAAAGAGTTTCTTTGATATACGACCATAGAAAAAGTTTCTTTGAATTGAAGGAAGTTTTGTTGATTCAAAAATTTTTTCTTTAATGTAACCAAATCTATTTCTTTGGATCAAAGCAAATTTTTAAATATTAACAAAACTTTCTTTAATTCAAAAAAATTTTTTCTTTGTCCTTATATCAAATAAATGTTTCTTTGATCCAAAGAAACTGTTTTCTCAGTGTATGAGCTTTAATGTGATTGCTGAAAAATCGGTGCCCGGATACTTTTGCAGCATTATTACTTTTCCTATAAATTATATAAATATTTTAAATATATAGACAACACTGCGGGATGATTAGTTCAAAAATAATTGAAAGACGGCATTTTATTTCTCAGTCCGAGATCGTAAAAAGCATTCCATTGTGTTTATTTTAGAAATTGAGTGATCTCTTTGTCAGAGGGAAAGTAACTTTGCCTTGTCGCCATTCCCATTTATACCATTTTGCTTTTTTTAAAAACATTTCTCGGGAAGATGTTAAATATCTTCATTATATAAAAGTGATCAAGCAAAATTCGAAAATTCCAAAGTGGAATCCTCGTAGAATTAATAAACCTACACTTTTCCACTTTAGAAATCAAGAAATTTTATTCGAATCGAATGTGCATTTAATATTCATGGAATTATTTTAATTGGATAAAATTAGATAGTATTTTCGGTATTTTTATAGATAGAAAGCTCCAGCAGGAAATTGACTTATATACAAAAGTACGGCATTCATAATCATGTATACTTTTAGATAATTTATTTTGCATTAAAGATATGATGATAATAATAATAATAGCTGTAATGCTAAATGAAAAGAAATCGAAATTTAGTTCTATATCAATTTTTATTCTAATTCGGATACGGCTGATTGAATTGCTTTTAACAAATGATCATATTTGCTTGGTGTATGTGTGCGTAACATATGTGTGAATGAAGCGCGTGCTTTATAAATCTTCGAATAATAATAAATCTTTCGAAGATTTATAATACATTGAGTACATTGTACAGCAGAAAGTATATTCTTTTGCCTTTTAGCGTAGGTTGAAGCAGATTAACGTTAGCATTCAATCGAAGAGACAGAGAGTATGGGAGAATTGTATCAATATTTCATTTTAGTACTTGGTGTGGTCCAAATGGGTGTGACTGGTAAGTATATTAAATTTAATCTCAAATCTAATGTCTCGTCGAATAAGGCAATCTATCAATTTTAGAAATTATTCACAAACACAAGAGCCAATAAATATCTCAGTATTTTTACCAAAATTCAAATTGATGTGAATGATAAGAACTTTAATTCATAGAAATTATAATATTTAAAAAAATTCTAGTCATTTCTTGTCACGATAAGATCTATTATTATTGGATGATTAAATAACAAGAGGGTCACGATTCGCCAACGGTTTCTCAAATCGATCGTTTTCTCCATGTATAGATAGAAATCGTGATTAAACAAGAAAAAAGTATTGATTTTCTTGTCTCACAATCAAAGGAGCGAAGAAAGTCAACTTTACACGCAAACACGCTAATCTCCGTTTAATAAACCGTGTTTAATAGGATGTTATGTTGCGGCACAATCAACTCACGTAAAACTAATTTGTTACGTGATGTATCAATCCCTATGAAAAACAAGATATAATGTCGTAACTGATATTTTTTACGAATAATACATTTTAAGTGAAGGTATAATAGAGTTTACTCACGCGAAAGGTGACTAATTTCATTTTGTCAGAGTAACGATAATATTGATTTGAACCGTTTTTTCCCTTCGCACGTGAGAAGATACGCCCTGCCTGCCATAATTCTTCTTTACGCGAAATTTGTTAGTCATCCATTGTGAGGTCCCTATAGGTAGAACAACCCAGGTGTATCGATCAGCCAAACCCATGAGGGTGACATGGGCTCCGATTCGCACATCAAACATCCCCTGCCGGGACAAGGTTCCTATACTACCCCGACTTTACTGAACAATGTGGGGATGTGTGCCCTGCGGTTTAGGTAGCGATGTTTCAGACCTGTTAATCAGCCCTTCATTCGTGTGCAGACAATTTAGATTTTAACCATCTCTACTTGATAGACATCCATTGTCATAGAACTGTGAAATGAATTCAAGAGCTTCCTTAAACACTATTATTTTTAGGGTAGTTGTGTGACAAAAAAGGCTTCTGTAAAAAAAAGTTTTGCTCTGATTTTAAAACTTGAATTGATATTATCAGTCGTGTCCTATGAACAAAAAACATTATTTTTTATGAACAAAATTCAAAACTCATGAGCAATAATACTTTTAATAATTAAAAGTAGTGTAAGTTGTATTGAACCTTAATTTTAATAAAATGGGACGTTGTTGGAAAAAATTGGCTTTAGGGTCTAAAAATGATTAAGTCGATTTAATCAGATGTTTCGGTTTAGATCGGACCCCTTGTCAGTGATATTTATTAAAATCTTGAAAGTAGAAAAAAGGCGTGACGTTAATTTCACAATTTTAGGAATAACTATTCTTATTTTTAATAACTTATTCCTAAAAATGAGGAATTAGACCCACCTCCCTTCTTTGTATTTTCTAGATTTTAATAAATAACATTGATGAGGGATCCGCACCCAGAAAACAATTTCTTTGAATTGAAGAAAGTTTTGCTGATTCAAAAAAATGTTCTTTAATGTAAAAAAATCTATTTCTTTGGATCAAAGAAATTTTTTTTTGATTTAACAAAACTTTCTTTAATTCAAAGACATTTTTTCTTTGACTATATATCAAAGAAATGTTTCTTTGAATCAAAGAAAGTGTTTTGTCAGTGCGATCTGAGCCGAAACGTCTGATTAAATCGATTTAATCATTTTTGGACCCTAGAGTCAATTTTTTCTAACCTTTAATAATTTCTTTTCTAATAGAATTTTTCCTTACTAGCATTTCTTACCAATTCAATTATGTTTTTAAATAAAATATTTTCTACAACTCTAATGTTGCCAGTTTTTAAAATAGGCAATAAATCTTCAAATGTAGTTAATTTTTTAGATAATTGTTTTGACGATTTCAGCCACTAGAAACTTTACTTTCAAAATTGGAAATGGAGGAGTTGTAGAGGATATTTCCCTGAGAAAAATATGCTAAGATTTATGAAATTTCAATAATTTTTGGAAAATTTGTAAGAAGCGACAGAAAGCACAAATTTAATTACAGAAATATTATTAAAAGTATTATTTTTCGTTAGTTTTAACCTTTTTTCAGCTGTTTTACTTTCTTATCCAAAATTTTTTAATGTCTAGGTAAAATTAATTCTATACTATTTGGTTCTTAATATATAACTGTTTGATTTTATCAATAAAGATAAGAACTTATTTTATTCTATTATTATTTTTAAAATTATGACATTTTTTGATAACACATTAATTAACTGTTCACTGAGAAAAATATTTATCCAACAAAACGTTTTTTGTTGTCCTGACAAAATATTTTGTTGTTACAACAAAACGTTTTGTTTGAGTAACAAAATTTGATTGATATAGCAAAATTTTTTGTTGGCACAACAAAATAATTTCGTTAGCTAAATACTAACAAAATATTTTTGTTGATTTGACAAAACTGTTTTCTCAGTGTTATTTTAACTAATTTTGAGAAATTAATTATATACGACCGCTTTATAAATAAAATAATAATTTAAACAAATTTTCCGGAGAAGCCAGTAATGCGTTACATTTTCCTGCATTGCTGTCTTCTTCGGAATTTTTTTAAAACTTATTATTTTACTAATAAAGCGTTCGTATATAATTGCTAATGACAGACCTTACCACACGGCCTTAATGACAGCAGTGTTACAGATAAAAAAAGTTAGTTTATTAATTTTGAAACATATTACCTTATTAATAAAACTTAGATGAGCTAATGCTTTTATATAATATTATATATATATTTTAAATTGACATGTTTGATAACATCTCTGCTATTATATTGACATAAAATTCATAGAATTTTTGTTCATTTCTCGTTATTTTGCCAAAATAACGAGAAATGAACAAAAATTAAATATACACTTTTAAAAGCGTTCTGAAATTTACAAAACTCTTAAGTGACATAAGTAATAAAAAATTCTATCTTTACAATACTTTTGAGTGCACATGTCTCAAAATAACGAAAGATTGACTGAAATTTTCGAAAATTACCTGAATTTTCTATTACATGTAACTCTACGAAGCTTCAGTTACCTAAAGCAAAAATTACGTTCTTGAAAGTTTACATATTTTCAGATACAAATATCGGAATATCATTAAAATTAATTTTAATCCAGTTTTTTACGAAATTGTAACTGTATAAAACTGGAGTTTGTATTGCGGCAAATTCCAGTGATGATTCCTAAAAGTGTACGCGTGAAAATCAATTCCTGCAAATAATCATCAAAATCTGCCAAGATGCTGTGGTCCTTTGAAATAGCCGATCAAGAGATTAATTGAGCACTGAATGCATTAAACGATGTATAGTAAACAAGATCCCTTATGATATAAGAATGCCTGAATGCATTCTTATGTACTATAGACATCAAAAAGGTTCGGTCACTTTCTCTTTCTTGAGTTATGCTTACTGAACTTATTGTTCAACTCTCTTCTCGTCCAAGAATCGATAAAGTGCCGTAGGACCTTTCAGAAACGAGGTCGAGCTATCGAATCGACCTTTTGTGAAAGCGTCACGAGCAGCTTAATGGACAAGGAATATATTTTATTGAAAATTAATTAAAACTTTGATGCACGGCGAGCGATTGTATTCCGTGTATGGTGTACGGGAGAGAGTTCAGCCAATTTGTTGTATGCACAGGATGCGATAAAGGCGGATGATACTTGAGAAATTGTTAAATAAAGCCCTCCAGACTTATTCCTCGAAAGTGACCTTATTTTTTTTTTAAATGGAATCTCAAAAAAACATATTCAGCGAATACAATAAATTTAATGAATCCAACAAAACTAACGAGACTTGTTAAAATAGACCTACTAACAATAAGAATCAGATCTTGTCAGACTGATTCTTGCATAATTCATGTTTTACATTTTCTCTCCCTTTTGTGCGGAGTAAGTTTCAAAGCAGGAATTAAATAAAGCAAAGCAAAAAAGGGTACAGTTTGCTTGATGTTGCATCAATTTAATGTTCTTCGGGATAAGCTACTAATCTTCACATACGGGTGTCCCATTTTGAGTACTGAGAATGCGCGTGTGATCTGTTGAGAGGCTGGCCATTAAGGTAGTAAAAAGTCCCCTCACAATATATCATTTTTCCTACCATCCTGACTGGAATATCCACCCTTATTTCCACTCCTAAACCCCCGAATCTCAAACGACCCCCTAGTGGTAGCATTACCCATATACTCCTTGCTCGTGTGCGGGTATTACTACAAATGTAATCTTACTTAAGCATATGTCAGCATGACTGATTGGGCAGACGACAGCAAGCAGAAAATACATATAAAGCATTGAAAGACCCTCTCATCACATCAGTGGCGTAGTCCTAGGGGCACTTTTGGCCCTTACCTTCATTCAGCTTTACTAGAAAAAATCCTACCTTAAGATCTACTTGGAGAAACTTTTATAGCAATATATCAGGGGCACAGCTGGGGGGGGGGGGCAACTGGGAAACAAGTCAAAAAAGAAAAGAAGGCCCATATGGGCCTTTCTTTAAGAAGAAAAGGCCTTCTACATTTTTTTTTCCCGGGCCCCAATATGTCTAGCTGCGCCCCTGCAATATATGTTTTATTTTATAAGAATATTTCTAAAAAATATTACACTGTTAAAAATTTCTACCGTAATTTTCCGAAACACGTGACTGGAGTTTTATTCAGTTAGAGTTTCGTAAAATTAAGATAGAATTTCAGAAAATTCAGTTACTTTTTAGTCAATATGAGAAACAATTTCTTGATCTTTAGTTACAAAGTGTTGAATATTTTGACACTTGTATCTGGAAATTCTAAATATGATATGTAATGGCAATTATTCCTAATGGAATGGAAATTTTCCGCAGTAAAAATACTAAAAATTCGAAAAATGATATAGAAACTTTGGTATAACTTTTAGTAGTTTTGGTAGTTTTGAAATACATTTTATTAAAATTCAGTTGAGTTCCATAATATTAAGAAAAATTCCAAAAATTTCATACACTTTTTGCAATTTTAAGATACCTTTACTCAAAAATTAATATCGTCAAATTTTACGATACCTTTGTAACATAAAAATTTGTAAATTCCCCAAAATTTTTGAAAGTGTAGGAATCTAGGGAAAATCGAGGTACAATGGCAATTATTCCTAACGGACTGGAAATTTGTCGCAATGAAAATACTAATGATTCGAAAAATATGGAATTTTGATATAACTTATAGTAAAGTGTGATATAATTTATAGTAAATAATCATATATTGCTTCTAAAGTTCAGTATTTCGCTGGAAAAATTCTCACTATGACACGTTTTTCCCTAAATTAGAACATAGTTTAAAAAAATTGTAAATTTGGGTTTCTCCGTTTATGTAAAATAAGATCAGAAAACTGTAAATGCCAAATTACAGTGTACGTTAGGTATAATCTTAATTAGCTTCTCTATTTAAATTTTATGCTATCACGCTACTGCTTTACGAAAAGGTTTTACCCTCCTTCTTTATTTTACTTACGTCTGATGGGAATCGGGGAAAAATTCACATATGGGTACCAGTTCTCATCGATAGGGGCTAAAATGTCACACTGTTAGCTTCATTTATGTCAACGCCTGTCGAACTCTAAGCTAAATCTTCTGATAAATTAGAGAATGCAAGTCTATTTATTCAAAAGCTGTAACAATGAAAATTGCGTGAGAATCAAGTTTTGGAACATGCTTCTTATTTGTAAATAAGGGAGGAAATATTCAATTCTAGAAATCATATACTGTTAGAAACATCTTTACTCGATTCAATATACAATTTTGTGAAACAAATATGCACCCCCGCTACTGAAATTTAACATACATTTGTATAGTAAATTTAATATACATGTCGATATAACAACTTTTGTGGAAACTTAAACCCATGCAGAAATTTTTCCGTGGTCCTGGCCGGGCCCAGATCGGAAATCCAAAATCAGTGATGAAACACTCGGCCCGACTGGGGCCAAATCTGGCTACCCGGGATCTGATCCGGCCGTGTGTTTCATCACTGGTCTGTTAGTTGATAGATAATTTTAATTGGTAAATATTGACTAATTTTAATTTTATTAATAGAATTATAAAATATTTTATTTAATTAATTTAATTATTTTTGTCATTAATATTATTTATTAAAATTTTAATAATATTTGGTAATTATACAATTAATTGTTTATAATGATTTAAATCTGAGTAAAATGTTTGCGTTTTGGTCCAAAATATGCCATGTCTGACGATTTCTACACAGGAAGTGCTTTGAATTCCTCAAATTTTGGGAAACATTTCAAACTGATTTAAATTGACTCTAAATATTAGAATTTCAACGTGAGTGTAGCTATTTGTAGGTTATTTCTGATAATGATTTTCTTAAAAAAGCTTTTTCAGTTAAGAAACAGTTCAATTTATGCTTTACAAGAGTAAAATATTTTTATTTATTATTGAAAATCCAAAACTATCTCCAAATTTATTTCTAATTTGTGAAAATGTGTCATACACTTTAATTTTTAAGTTAAATGTACTAATTTATATTAAAATTTCAAACATTTCTAGAAGCGTGGAAGTTCTTTGTCAACTAGACAACTAAAAGCAATTAAAGTATTTTTCAGTAGAAGAATCTGTGTGAAAATTTCACAACAAATAAGGCTCATTTACGGATTTCAATGATGTAGAGGCTTTTCAGAGAGAATTATAATATTTTATTTCAATGAGAGAGAAAATTGTAAATGTGATCCGTACAATGTATGATAATTCTCTTCATAAAGTCTCCAATGTATCAAAGGATTATACTGCAGCCTGGTTGAAGAAGCTTGTCCCATAGATACATGTGTATTTTACATTAATGCAGCTAAAACATATCTAGAATTCACATAAATATAACTAATACGAAAATATGTTAAATATTAAACAAGTATTCATAATCTGTAAAAGAATTTTGGTTTCACAAGATGTTTATTACCAGATGCATCTAGAAAGGCAATAAACCTTCCTATAAACCGCCCACCTTTGAGACTTTCCGTTACGTAATTTCGAGATTTCTGCAATTTTCAGAGATTCTCAAGAGCCATTTGAAAGGTGGCTCTGACATGGCTCATAAAAGTTATTTCATTTTTGATAAAAAACATAATAAAAATATAGTAAAGCAAATTATTCTGGTAAAAAGTAAAAGAGTGCTCTCTTCAATTCTATTTAGGGCCTTGATAGTAAAACGAAACGAGGTCCTGACTAGTTTTCCTTAGAAGGAGTGACTTAATTATTACAGAATCCTTTTATATCACGAAAGACAAAGAAGAAACTCCACAAGACTGTTTGAATAGACTTAAAAAGTTTTGCTATCATGGAAAACTATCCAGTATCTAAAGTGGACCATATCAGACCCTTGAAATTGATCGAGCAAGACAAAACTGAATCAATTTGTCAAATATTTTTCCAGGCGGGAGTTTGCTTTTTAGATTCGTACTATCCATTTACATCGGAAATAATTTCGGAGACGATGAATCAAAAGTTCCGAACATCCAACATCGAGAAATCAGCGTAAAGTAATTTACAATGTGGGTGTTACTCGTACATTGTAGCACGTGAGGAAAATGTTGCGGAAATAAGAATAAAAGAAAAGGAGACGGTGAGAACATAATTGAATCTCATACGAGAGGACAGCATAACAGCTTACAGTGATTACATAAAGCTGTCATTGTGAGACTCACTGTAACTGCAATACTTACTAGTATGTGTCTATGCACACAGGTATTCGTATTGTATTCGCATAATCATGTATATACTTCAATGGAGATCATTAATTATGTCTTGAATGCTCATTTCCGATCCAACTAAATCACAAACATCGCTCAGTAAAAATGGAAAGTGTGAACGATTATCCCGATAATTTTAATGTTTTATAATTGATAAGCTTCGAATTTCATACCATGTTTCTCTTTTAAATCAATTTAATTGATATTTAATTAAGGCCATGGATCAACTAGATCATCTTACTAAATTCCTGTAAAAGTTCATGTGAGATAACTTTTTTAATACACAAAATATTTTTTTGAAAATTTATAAAATACAATAGAAGAGGATAAAGAACGTCTGTTGTTTGAGTGGAAATTTGGCAAAAAATTTCACAGTTAACTGTAATTATTGATAAGTTTTCGAATTTTGCTCAAAATTTAGACACAAAAGAAGTTAGGAGACGTACTTTATTGGCTTTCATTAAGTTTCTTTAAATTTCAAAAAGATGTAAATTAAAAAAATTATTTTACATGAACGAATTAATGTATAATTAAGTCATATGATTCGATTGATTCATGGCCTTAAATTTCTTTTAAATTTGACAAAAAATCATACTTGGTGATAAACAACTATTTACCATAAGTTGGAAATTTCTAAGTTTGTATCTGGTTTCAAAATTTCTTATGGATATTAAATTCTGATGAATCATTACAAAGAACACTGAAAATGCTTCTTTGATATGAATTAGTCTTTGAATATTTTCACCTACAATTAGTAAAAATTTTATAAATTTTTATCTAAAATTACTTTTTGCTAGAAAATGACTAATTCATTGGTCAAAATTCCACTAAGAATATTATTCAATTTAATAAATTGTAATTGAGAAGTATCCAATTAATGATTAATAATTGGTCATCTTCGTCTAGAATTTGGTGCAAATGTTCACTAATTGCAAGCGAAAATTTTCCGATAATTAAGTAGTTGAATTTTAATTTAGATGCAAGCAACATATTGTAGCAATAATTAACAGAAAATTTAAAAGGTGAATTTTCGTTTGAATTTAATCTTTAATGGTGTGAATTTCATCCTGTTTTGCACCCTTTACACTCTCTTCGTTTAAGCTTCCATCATTCTTATTCTACCATTATTAAATATTTTTCTTATCTCGAGGCGAGGCTCTTTCGACTTAACGTACATAGGTATATAATAAGATAACTCGAGCGAAGAAACGCTTCGAGCTGCTCTGTATAGAATGAGAATGGAAAAAACATACCCGAGATGCACGCGACCTTGTACAGCTCGTAAATGCGACACGTACAAAATTGTCGAAAGTGAATCGCTCGTAAACTTCAACATCAAGGTTAAAATTTCTTTTTAGTTAGTAACGTTTTAAAAAAACCCAGTCAATCACCTTAACGAGATGAAGTTTACTTAATTTCCAATCAGACTTGAAGGCCTCTACTTTAGAAATAAATTATTCACTGAACTTATACTCTTCACTAAACTTTTTTGATGTGTTATTATTATTATTATTATTATGTATAATTCATATAATCGATGCACATTTGGGATGTCATTAAATTTGATTTTGACTTTTGCTTGTCCCTTTTCTAAATTTGTTTTTTTATTGGCCAAACATTGACTAGAATTGAATCGTGTAGATGTTTTTTGAATGTTTGGCTTTTCGAAAAATTTTGTATCAGAAGTCGAGCAATAAGTCTTTGTTTTTCCGGATTGGGAATTCTTTTTTAGATTTTTTCCACAATGTGACCATTGACAAACCCTGATTTTGTCCTGATAACGAAATTCAATATCAGAATAGTTTTACGTTTTGAAGGGTCTCTGACTTCCTCTTCGGAAACTTTATTAAGGGGATGCGCTACCTTTAATTGGTATATTTTTGATTTTTTTGACATTTTCCAAAAATTTTAATTTTTAATCTCTATACTTTTCTGAGTACGTGCGTAAATTTTCAGGGCAATCTGATTTTGGAAAAATAAATTAAATTAAAAGTTACTACGATCTACGAATAATGCCTTTTGAGCGAAAATTAGCTTTTTATTTTGGGGAAAGCACTCTAGCTAAAAAAATAACTACAATATTTTTTTAATATATTTTTGAATATTTTTACTTATTTTTTTATTTTATTTGCAACATTTTTTTTAGTCGTGGTACCGTTTTATCCATACCCAACTACAAATTGTAAGGAAAAAATTAAAAAAAAATCATGACAATTGGTTAAAAAACAGAAAAGTTATTCAAAGTAAAAAAATGTCAAAAAAATGCCCAAAAACTCAAAATTTTTAGTTTAAAAATACATAAAGGTGTTGGAATTTTGAAAAAGAAAACCGTAAACCTTTCTAAATGAAGGTACTAAACATAAAAAAATTATATGGAAGGTCTAAATTCAAAAAATCTGCCCGCTTCGCGGGCACATTCTCATCGCGCGCTTCGCTCGCAAGTTTGAGCGCGCCTAGGGCGCGCGATTCGATCGTCGCGCTTCGCGCTCGGTCTTGTGCTCTTCGCATACATTTAAGTTTATTTCTTATATTTTGATACTGAAGCTCAAACCAATTTTATAATAATATTACAGATGATGTGAATTACACATTTTCTCAAAGTCACTGAATTTCTTTTTGAATTTAAGTGAAACAGGAAATTCAATTTACTTAAGGCTCTATCGGCCTTAAGGAACACATTCTCATCATGACACTCGCACTTCGCGCTCGATTTTCTGTATACATTTCAGTATAACTTTTCAATAAATTACATGATTAAAAGAATTTACTTTCTTCCAAAAACCAAAAAAGGAAAAACAATCGTAGACTTTATTTAAGGAAACGATTTTGCAGAACAACGCTTATTTCGTATCTCACATATTTTGGTGAAAAAAATTGAATTTTTTCAATATTAAAAATCAAAACATAAAATATACATCCTGTCCCGAAATTTCTTTATGAGAATTTGTAGACCTCATTTAGGCAAACAATTTTCCATCTAAATGTTTTTTTTGTATCTCATATATTTTGTCTAAAAAATGGAATTTTTTCATTTTTATCGTATTTTTTTGGAATTGAAACGAAAAATATATGTTTTTTCAGAAACTGCGCCAGACAAAATTTGTAGATCTTTTTGAAACGAACAACTTTGTATTCTTACGTTTTTTTGGTATTTCCAATATTATTGTTAAAAAATAGAATTTTGGATTTTCAATAGTTTTTTTTTTGAATTAAAAAGAAAAATATGCATCTTATGAAAAAATGTTATGATTCAAATTTGTGGGTCTTTATGTATTCAATAATATTGTATCGTAACGTTTTTTCATATCTCGTATAATTTAACTGGAAAATGGAATTTTGATATTGACTTTTTCGAATTTGAATATGCTCTAACATTTCTAATTTTGATTTAATCAAAAAATGTTATTAGGATAATTTGTAGAGATTTATGAGCACTATCAAAAACCAGGATTGGAATTTTTTGATTTTTTCAAAAAAAAATTATTTTTCAAAAACACAAAAGTAGTGCTCCATCCCTCAATTTTGATTGGATGTGGCTGGTTAACGAACTTGTCCTTAATTTTTCGGCTCCGATAAAGTGTACCAAAGCTCAATTCAATCTGATAATTCTATCGAGAGTTATGCCGCACACGACCTACAGACAGACAGACAGACAGACAGACACTTTCGTAAAAACCATTTTTTCTGACTCAGGGGGTCTCAAAACGTAAAGATTTGATGAAAATTTCGAAAGTCATTTTTCACATAAAACCAATACCTTCTCATCCATGATGAGAATGTAAAAATACAAATATTAAAGGTAGCGGATCCCCTTAAGAAGTGTTTGCTTTTAATGTAGGTACATTTTTATTAAGGAGGAAAATAGGTTTAAGAAGGGGTTTTTTGAATGATTTTCATGATTTTTTTTGACAATAAAGGAATGAATATAATTTATCTATATTTTGTGAACATTTTGTACATATATTTAAGAAGAAATTGTGAAATTTTCAAATTTTTTTTTGAGGAACATGGAAGATATCGGCTGCTGCCGATCAAACGTCACTATTTGAAATCGGTACTTTCGTACATTCTGGAAGCCACAGATTTTATCTGAAATCAATAAGATTCCTAATTAAGCTTCGTCACATATATGTGATTCTAATCATCTATGTGAACCTAATTCCGCAAAAAAAAAAAAACAGGAAATTCAATGTTTTATGGGTGTGTAAACAGGAGACATTGATTTTTGGGCATTTTTTCATCACTCATCTTACGTTTAAAAAAAAACTTAAAACAATAATAGAACTACGGATTTAGGTTCAAATAGAGCGTAATTATATAAAGAAATTATCTGCTAATCATTAAAATGATTGATCGAAAACTTTATGAGCTACAGTTGTACGAAAGTCCCAAAAAAGTCGTTTCGAGAAAAATGCGTTTAAAAAAAATGGTTGAAAACAACAAAGTCGAGACGGTAATGACATTATTGTAATTACTTACTGGTTAATCAGCGATTCCAGCACCATATAGTAATCCTTTTTCTTCTTCATAAATTTCATTTTGAGCTTGCAATTCATCTTTTCGATTTTCCCGAGCTTCCTTTGTCTCCAAAGCGCTACGTCGATTTTGTCGGCATCCACTTAAAGACGATCTTAACACCGGAACGAATTGAAATTTTTCATTGAAACTTTGGTAACATATTCTTCCATAGTTTTACTAACAATTTATTATTCGATTTTTTGAGTCATCTAAACCTATTTCCCCCCTTAAGTTCGCCAAAAAAGTTGAGGGATTGCGAGACAGGAATTATCGTTGCGTGACTAGGTTTATTGCTTGGACTCAAACGTCTCAGCGACTATGTGGTTAATAAACTCTCAATTCTAAGGCACCACTAGGTATTCGCGATATGTTCGTTCCAGTTCATTTCCTGAAGCATCGGCCTCTGTCCAGCAATAATCTAGATACATACTAACGGAAGTAGACAGCTCCTATTGTCTTGAATTCGCTTCATGAGATATGATTAGGTTCACGAAACTGTGCCATGAGTGCATTCTATGCACATGGTCCCATTTGACATTATCGGCATCTTGTGAAATCATTTCTCCAGACAATTCTTCGTTCATTCTTATACTCAGAGCTACATCAGTGGGCATATTATGATCCTAGATTGTCAATTCTGTAATCTTCCCACTCCTCGGAATCTCCGACACGCCTAACTTACCTTCTGTAAGAAATTTACAGAAATAACTATCAATGACTCACAGCTCCTGCTAAAAGATATTGGTAATGCTTTATGGCCATGAAAACTATACTTTCAATTCGATTGCAATTTGATTTTGTATAATTGTGACATATTCTTTCGACAATTTCTTTCTTTTGACGAAAATCAGTAATTTTAATCCATTTAAGTGGTTGAAAGAAGATATTAATTGATCGTTAACCCTTTGCGGCATACATTTTTTAGGGGGACGAACTCTTATGATAATTGTTACATAAGGGTTTTTGGGGTCGCTGATTACAAATCTGAACACAGATTTTGGAAATTCAAAATGGCGGCTCCAAGATGGCAGTAAAAATATTACATTTTTTTAAATTTGTTTTTGAAAATTGGTATACAGGGGTTTTTGAGGTCACTAATTACGAATCTGAACTCAGATTTTGAGAATTAAAAATGGCGTATCCAATATGGTGGCCAAAATTTAAAATTTTTAAAAATTTGTTTTTGAAAATTGGTATAGAGGAAGTAACAAAAATGGGATTCTAAAAAGTGCAGGTTTATTGAGGTACAATCGGAAATAAGCAAAGTCAAGAGATTTTTTCGAAAATATTAATTAAAGAAATATTATTTTGGCCGCTATATTGGAGCCGCCATTTTTAATTTCCAAAATCTGAATTTAGATTCGTAATGAGCGACCTCGAAAATATCATAATGCAATTTTCAGAAAAATCCAATTATATTTCAATTTATGGACGCCATATTGGATCCGCTATTTTGAATTATCAAAATCTGAGACTAGATTCATGATCAGCGATCTCAAAAACCCTGGTACATAAATTTTTGTAAAAAAATTCCTAAAAGTTCCTTCAATAATGAATTATTTTCAGAAAAAGGGTTTTTTTCTGAATTTGTTTATTAAAATTGACAAATTTTTACAAAATCTGGTACTTTTAAACGTGAATTTATATTCGATAACATCCTAGGATCGTAAAATAACAAAAAACAGTTGGATAATCGGATCAAAATTACATTTAAATCGCGAAAATTTGTAAAAAAATAAGTGGCATCAGGTGATGCCACTGTGCCGCAAAGGGTTAAAGGAGGGTATGATCATTATTTACTCTCTAAACCTGAATCAGTGAACGGCCACTGATTCGCAGTGACTATTCACTGATGGCAGCAGCTATATGTCTTTCACTGAGAATCAGTGAAATTCGACTGATGAATCAATGAAATAGATTGAACTCACTTATTGAATCAGTGAAATCTTCAGGTGGGAATAATAAAACCAGAACAGAATACTTTTGATTCTCCTCATAATTATACGTGATTACAAAGAGCACTTGCAATCACTAAAGCACATTTACGATGATGCTATCGCGGGCGGCGAAAATCTAACCTCTTTTTAAAGGTCGATAAAGCAGTAGCGTGTACATAAAACTTTTGAATTAATGAATTCAAAATTTATGTCCACGTGGCGCGTTCACTGATTCCTCAGTGAAATCAAAGCAGGGCACTAATTCATCAGTTGATATATTTTCACTGATATAATCAGTGACTATTTCACTGATTCAGGTTTAGAGAGTATGGTAACCTAAATCACCTAAAATAACATAAATCGATATTATATACTAAAAGTTTCTAGAATTGACAAGATTCGTGCTCTTTCTGACATTTTCACCCCACTTAAATGAGATTATTGTCATTATATGAAATATCATTGCGCTTCTCATCATTTGGGGTCACTTGACCTCCAACCACATCCTTTAGAGGAAAGGAAGTGAATTTTTTTATTATGTCTGTGGTCGGTTCTCATCAGGACTATGAAAAGAAAGCTTATAATTGTTTCCAGAGGTTATAAGCATTCGATATACATATGGTATTTTTCGTAGAAATTTCGTGCCTTCTCTATAATTTGAGGAAATTATAGCTAATTGAACCTTTTTAAAATCATAGACAAATAAGTGTGGTTATGTTTTTTGCATTCTTACTTTACCTTTGACACTTTAATCTGAATCAATCAAAATCTACTGATTATAAATGAAATTTGACTGATTCGAATAGCTAAAAAGAGGTTTCTGTGAATCAGTCAAACTTCACTGATTACTTTAGTGAAAATTAACTGATTTAACAGTGAAAAATATTTTTTCTCCTGATGAATCAATTATAATTAACTTATTTGACAGTGAAAAAGATTATTTTCACTAATGAATCAGTAAAAGGGCAAATTACTGATTCAATAAATGAAAATTTGACTGATTCAGAATTAGAGAGTATAGTATTTTTGTATTCGCATTGGGCCAGCTCCTTTCGATTAGAAATCAATGATTTAAGGAAACATATTATAGATATAAAAAAAGGCAGGAATTATATTAAAGAAATAAAAAGGTAAACGTTTCGGCCACAAATGGGGGCTCTCTTCAGTGACACCTATTTTCATGGTCTCAATTAATAAACGGTAAACTTTCATAAAATTATACAATAAATTGTTTATAGTAATACTAGATTTTTTGTTTATTTTCTTAAAAATAACATTTAATAAATTTGTGGCCGAAACGTTTGACTTTTATCTCTTCAATATGTTTCCTGCCTTTTTTTTAATTTTTAATTTTGGGTCAAGATAAAGACTAAAGATGTGAATACAAACATGTCACGAAATGATATTTGTAAGATTTGAGCGGAATATCTAAAAGAGTTGATTTTTGTTTGGCTACCATCAATGGGGAATACATTCATAGGTCAAGCTGGACAAGAAAGAAAGGTGAACGCATAACAGCTGTCAAAACCTTTTTGGCCTCTTGACCTCGCCCTCATTCTCGTGAACGCTTCAAGTTGTTCATATACTGTTATGGTTACTAATGTACTCTTCTCTCTAAATGCCTTACCACCAACAACCATTAAGAAATAACATTCATAAGACAATGAAATCCGCTTTTGGAACAAAGATTTGAGTATTACTTGTGGTTGATTGGAATGTTCTAGGATAGAGGTAAGAACAAACCTGTTCAGTTCCCTTCGGAAGAGCGCAGCTCGCTTTGCGCTCTGGTATATTTGGACCTCGCGCTACGCGCTTGGTCTTATGGGTTTTTCGCAAATATTCAAAATTATTTCCTATTACTTAATATTTACCATCTTTACAGTAGAAAGATTTTCAAATTTTTTAAATTTTATAATATTAAAAATGTGGATTTAATTTTCTCAAAGTTACTTCGACTTTGAGGAATGAATTATAATCACGAAGCTCGCGCTTTACGCTCGATATTTATGATTGGGAAAATAATAAAGAAAAAACTATGTTTCTTGAAAAAAAATTTCCCAAAGCACATTTGTAGAATTTTGTCGAGAGAACAACTTATTCTGTTAACATTCTTTTGCAAAGCGTATAATTCACTCAAAAAATTTATTTTTTAATTTTAATAGCATTTTCAAAATAGAAACGAACGTTTCGCATCGTATTGAGAAATAATTAAAATCAATATTAAAAATCTTTTTTAGTTGGATAATTTTGCTGCTTAACTTTTTTTTCGTAATTTGTATAGTTTGGATAAAAAACAGAATTTTACTGGAAAATGGAATTTGATTCTTTAATTTTTTTCAAATGCCGTAACTTTGTTAAGTTTTCGCAGATCAAACAATGTAATAGAGATAATTTGTTGACTTTAAACCGAAAGTAATTAGTTTCCTAAAAAAACATAATCTGAGAGATTATTACATAAGTTTTCCAATCATCCTATTTTACAAAAAATTATTTGTTTATTATTTTATTCTTGTTGATTATCCTGTAAATTTTACTCCAATGCATATAAATGAAAGCATTATAAAATCGAAAAATAAAAATTCAAATCATATTGCAATAAGTTGAATGACAATAATCAAGAAAACAAAAGATTCAATTTTCTTTTTATGTAAAATCACGGAAAATATTTGACAAAATTTGCATAAATATAAAATTTAAAATTAACATATTATTCGGATATAAAATAAAATCTTACATCCGAAATGTAGTTTTTGTAAAATATCTTTTGATGAAATGGTTTTTATTATAGAAGAAAAATCAGCAATGTCATGTGGAAAAAAAAAATTATTTTTCATAAAAAAATTTTTAATCTCACGAAAAGTAATACTTTTAATAATGTTTTTTTTCTAATCGAATTTTGTCTGACCAATTTTTCAAAATTGATTTGATTTTCATAAATCATTGCTTTTTTGTCGGAGAAAATATGCTCTACAACTCTAGTTTTTCCAATTTTGAAAAAAAGTAATCAAATCTTCAAATAGTTATTTAAAAAAAATTTGTTTTACTATTTCAGCCATTGAAAACTCCACTTTCAATATTAGAAAACGTAGAGTTCTAGAAAATATTTTCCCCGAAAAATTAAGCCATGGTTTATGAAAATTCAATCATTTTTTAAAAAATTGGTAAAATGCGATAGTAAGCAAAAATTCTATTACAAAAAAACAGTATTAAAAGTTATTTTTGTAAGCTTTAAATTTTTTTTCATGATAAATAATGTTTGTTATTTTATAAAACACGAATAAAACCATCATTTCAAGTCTTAAAATCATAAGAAAACTTTTTTTTCCAAAACCTGTTTTTCGCACAACTACCTTAAGAAAAATAATAAAAATTGGATGCAACCAGACAAAAAATATTCGAATAAAGGGAGGGAATTTTAAAATGAATAAAGCCATAGACAATGTCGCTTTACTATCATTGTACTAGTATTTTTGTAATTTTGACATGTTTCGTATATCTTGCTTTTCGTCCTGACGTTAAACTGGATAATTCAAGACAAAATTTACAAGCAGTAAAACATCTATTAATATATAGAACCCGCCTTGTATTGTTTCGTATCACGAATATTTCAATCCTTACTATACAAATCTTACACGTTCTGACATGAATGCATGGGTCGTTCATCTTGCCTGTTTGAGAGACAGTTGTTTCTAGTTCGTGCGAGACACGGTGGGTGACTGAGTCAGACCAGACGGTTGTATCTACTAAAGCACAAACTGCGACCACAACTATGACGTCTAGCACGAGGTCTTTCTCACTTCTTCCTCCAGTCTGTGGTTACCTACTACCGTCTGGGGCACCGTAAATTAAACTGTGGTCAACCTCGTGCCTATGAGCGACCAATCATAACTTTAACGACAATAAAGAAAGAAACAAACACCCCATCAAAAGTTACTGTGGTCGGAATCATTGAAATGGAAACTTATTAACAGCGATGCTAAAAATCTGCTTCATTTCTAACTGCGCAATCGTGAGAAAGAGTCAAACAAAGGATCAAATCATATTATTTGGAGTGCTAATTCCAGATTTTTAAAATATGTTAAATTATTAGTTAATAAGGTGAAAATCATTGTTCTTCAAACTTTACAACTAAAAGTTTCTATCTTGAGAATAATGATTTCTACTTTATTAGTTATTAATTCTAGGTATATAGAAAAATTTGAATTAGATCGCTAAATGATTCAAATTGGTCCCTTTTTTGCTTCTTTCTCACGCTTGCGTAGTAGAAAATGGAGAAGGTTTTTAGCATCACTGCTTATTAATTATTTAGAGGCTCGCAGTCCTAATGAAGAAAAACCTAGATCCTGAAGCAATTATATTTTATCTAACCTTTTATCTCATCTTAGTTTGATTATAATTTAAACATAAGAATAGTGCATTTAACAAATTTTATTTTCGCCCGAACTTTTTTTCTTATCGCTTCATACCAAATTTTAAAAAATTATGTGATTCTAATTAATCACGGATCATTTTTTGAGGAAAAAGATTCTCTATAACTTGACCGTTTCCAGTTTTTTAATATAAATAATTTATTACCAAATTCAGCAATTTATTTATAATAATTTGGTTATGGAAAATTTATTTTTTCAGCCAGTAAAGAATTCATTTCTAAAAATTGGGAACGGTAAAGTTATAGAGATTCTTTTTCCTGAAAAAATGATTCGTGAATTATTAGAATCGCATCAATTTGTAAAATTTCGTATGAAGCGATAAGAGAAAAAGTCCGGGTAAAAATAAAATTTGTTTAATGCACTATTTTTTTCTTAAGAAATAATCTTTTCTCTTTTAAATTAGCCTTTTAATAATAATATTGAATTTCTTGAAAGCAAAATTATCTATTTTTTTTATTTTATTTTATTGACAAATAATAACTTATATCCGAACTATACGCAATTTTGTCAAAGGTTAAAAAAAGCGTTGTGCGGTTCCCACTGCTCTTCAAGTCTGGATAATATCCCATGAAAATTGTCCACGGGATTCATTAATAAATTGTACTGGTTACTGCATAGGCGTAGGGTTTAGAAAAATTTTGATTTTCCGCATAATTTCAAATGTCTAAAGTCAAAATTTATTTTTCGCTTAAAAAACGCTCATTTTCCGACTATAAAAATATTTATCAAAATGAAAATTCCTTCGTCCAAGCTCTAAATATTGATATTTTAAATAAGTGATTAAAATTTGAAAGCGATCTTTTCAGTCGTTCCGGAGAAATTGACTTTGAAAACGTGATTATGAGAAAAAAGCGTGTAAAGTTTTAAGAATTGTCTACATGTAAATTTTTGTCCCGTATCACACACAATTTTTTTTATGACCCGCTGATAGAATTTTTTTTTAAACTCACATATAGTCATAGATTCCAGGACCATATAATAAAGCTTTTGGCTCATTTGCAGCCTCTTCAGAAGCAATTTCCTGCAAATCGATTTTATAAAATTTCTACCTGACCCTAATCCCTTAAATGAAACAAATTCTTTGCTATGATTAATGAAATATTTTTCTAATTGCACTGTATGAATAAATCGGCTATCCCGATCGAGTGAAGCTATTTAAATTGAATATAAAAGTAACTTGCGAATTTGGAACGAATGTCAGCAATTCGTGAAGGTATAAAGAGACCACGTGCGCAAAAAGTATTTTTTCTAAAAGTTGTTTCGTGACAGAACAATGTAGTCAGAGGGAAAGCAAATTGATGCAGCAAAACAGTATTCACTTTATCTGGCTTTGATTTCGAAGCAAAGGATTTAACTGACACTCTTCCTCAGTGGTGGCGCCTAATGGTTTTGTCTTGGACTAAAAATATCTACTTTGAAATTTTCTGTCTACCTCTCATGTCTGTCCTCTAGCTTCTCTTCTTGTTTCTGCAATATGCTCCAGTCAACCACCGTTATCCTACAGAAAATAACTCAACTGGTGCTTCTCACCCTTCCTCCATTATATACAAACTTTTTTTTTCATCGATCTGCTCGATAATTTCACGAACAACTGAAGAAAGGCGGCAAAAACTTGAATTAGAGTCTGATCTTAATTGTTGGAAGGACATTGAATTCTTCAATGCTACAGTTACTTAATTACGAACTTTTTAATTAAAAAATTGAATTCTGCAACAGAAATATGATAAATAGAATATTTAATTTACAAGTCTAGATGAAATTAAAAATTGTTAAGCGCGTTTTACGTTCTTCCTGACGGAAAAATTTCTTCACAAATTAACGGATCTTCTATGGCTAAAAAATAAAACATTGAAATGGAGTTTTAGTGGAAATCTCGCTACTTATTTACACCGAAACCGCAAACGAATTGACTGCTTACAGACTTTTTTCGGTGCAACTCGTCTGCCACTGAGAAGGTACAAAACACATAGAGCAAAGAGTGTATTTGAATTGACTGAAGAAAGCGAATCAAAAGAACTTTTTTGCAGCCAGTGCATTGAATTCGATTGTGCTCCGTTCGTTTAGACCGTCGACTCGTCTCGAAAACACGAGAGAATTTGTATACATTCGACGTACGCAAGAGAAATCGGCCTGAAGTCCGAAACATCGTCCTGCTGAATGTAGAGGATCGCTACAAATAAAAAAAATCCTTAAAGTCTTTTTAGGAATATATACGCCTTACGCTGTTTTAGAAATTTACATTTTCGGTTCATGTTTGAACTTGTTTTTATCAAACTGATTTTTTTTTTGTATAATTATAGTTATAAACATTCCAGTGTTTATTCAACATTGATAGATAAGAGGAAATCTATTAAATACACAGAATACATACAAGAAAAATTTTCTTATAGTTATATGTTACTCTCTAAATCTGAATCAGTCAAATTTTCACTGATTGAATCAGTGATTTGCCTTTTCAATGATTCATCAGTGAAAAAATATTTTTCACTTTTAAATCAGTCAATTTTCACTGAAATAATCAGTGAAATTTGACTGATTTAGAGTAACCTCTTTTTAGCTATTTGAATCAGTCAAATTTCACTGATAATCAGTAGATTTTGACTGATTTAAATTTAGAGAGTATGTTTCATTTAATAATAATAATAAATTTAATAATAATAAAAATAATAATAATAATATATATATATATTCAGTTATGTAAATGAATTGTCGATAAATATTTTTAAATGTCTCTTAAACTTGCATTATTAAAAAAAAATCTTATTTTGTTTCATAAAAAATTTCTTTAATATTTTCAAAAATCGGTAAATAGTACTAAAATATATGTGAAAATTACAGAATCATTATAATGTTTTCTGCCTTGGATCTGCTCACTTTTTCTTTTCAGCGTTAATTAACTATTCGAACTCTCAATCCAGACCTTATCATTAAATACCACACGGGATTTGTTTTCAATCACTTGGAAAAACTTTTAGTTACTCGAACAAAATCCTTATGTCGCGTGCATTTGGTTTGATTCCAAAAAATATTTTGGCTGGATGAATTGAATTTTTGTCCATCCGGCTAAACTTGTTTGCTCGAGTGAACCGAAGCTTATTATTGGGCAGATTTTTTACCCTCACAAAATATTTTGTAATTACATACTTTTTTGGTTAAACTCACCAAATGAATTTGTATTCATTAGAGTAATAAAATTATTCGACAGCATCAAAAACATCTTTACCAGGTTCAAGAGAAATATTTGGTAGCATCAATCAAGAAATTTGGTTGATTCTACATTTTTTGTCCCTCTAACAACAAAATTCGAGACCTAAAACAACCAAAGTTATGTTAATTAAACCAAATATTTTTTAGACTTATCCCATCCATCATGTTTCACTCTACTCAGACCAATTTCCAAAACATCCAGATCAGATCAAGCTTTCGAGTATAAGAAAAGAAAATGCGCCCACGTATTTTTGATCTCAAATCGATCCTACTTTCGATCGCGGCGAGCTCTGAATTGTTTTTTCTTCCGGTACGATCGTTACGTTGTCGAATCTTTGAAACCTTTTGCGGAGAGATGGACAGGCAGAACGAGACAGCGGAGCATAACTCTGCATAACAAACCAAGCAGTAAAGAATGAGAATGGGAACAAGAAGAGGAGAGAAGGAAGGAAAAATATATAAATGAACGTTGTTGAGAAGGTGCCTTGATATGCGAGGGTTTGGTGTTGGCAGGGGGGGGGGGGGGGATAAAAGGGTTAGAAGGGAAGGGCCGAAAAGACAGGTAGCAAGGCACCATAGCTGGAATCAAGTCGAGGAGGAATCGCAAAGCGCCTGGACGAACCGCCTAGGCCGGTGGAGCCAACCAGGTGTGAGAAGATCAGAAAGGATCGGTGAAAGATCCAAGGAGACTCGAGGATTTTGGTTCACCGACGACGGTGGCGAAGGATGCTAATACCCTCAAACGAATCTCAACAAAAACTAACCTTCTCCGTTGCTCGCAAAAACACCTGCTTTTTATTTGCGTTTTCTTATGCATATGCTTATTATTTCTTCTTTGCACGTGAGGGAAGTAAAGCGATCTCCTAAAATCTGCCAGAACCTATTGGAATCTTTTTAAATGCTTTCGTTTTGGTCTGCTAAAAATATTGAGCTGATAGCTAAAATATTTTTGAATCTCTTAAGGCTCATGTAAGATGACTTTTTTACTTTACAAAGTATCTTTCTGGAAATTTGGGAAATGTAAGAAAAGATAATAAAGCACGTCTTTTAACTTGGTTTTAGTAAAAATTTTGAAAAAAATTCTAAAACTTATCGACAATTACAGTTAACTGTAGAAGTTTTTGAAAAAGTTTTACTCATACGAAGTTGAGTATCATTTTCTGTTGTAATTTCCAAATTTTTAGAAAGATACTTTGTAAAATGAAAAAGTTATCTTATACAAGGACTTTTTTATCTGATACAGACTTAATTTTTAAGATGGGCATAGAATATGTGTAATCTTGTGAATTGTGTAAAGTATTGTGGGACATGGTTTTATTTCTTTTATTGAAAATATTGAAGCCTTAGCCACAATCTTTCGAATTTTAGTAATTGGACACTTGAAATGTTTTGAATTTTTCTGTTATCTTTTGAATTCTATTAATTTTTGAATCTTGTTAAATATTTTTAACTTTATAAAAATCGTTTAAAATCTGTTTTTATTTATCAGAAATATCAATCTAGTGCCCCAAGAATCGAGGTGAACTTAATAATTGAAACTTTGAAAAAAAAACACATCTAGACCAAAATGAATTTGTAAAAAAAGAAGAAAGCAAGTACCAAAAAGCCCTATCTTATTTTTCGTCTTCTTTTGATTAGAATTAAGGTAGTTCCTTCACGAAAATTAGACCTCAGGCAAAAATAGATAATTTTGATTTCAAGGATAGCAATATTATTTTGAAGGGCTAATTTGAAAGAGAAAAAATTATTTTTCATGAAAAAAATTTGAATCACAAAAAAATAATTTTACTAATAAATTTTGGTTTTGCCCAACCTTATTTTCTGATCACTTCGAGCCAAATTTTTAAAAATGACGCGATTCTGATAAATCACGGTTCATTTTTTTAGGAAAAGGATTCTCTACAACTTGACCGTTTCCAATTTTTGAAAATGAATTCTTTAATCGCTGAAATTATAAAAAAAACAATTTTTCAAAACAAAATTTTTTTAAACAAATTGCTGTATTTGATAATAATTAATTTAATTTCAAAAATAGGAAACTGTCATGTTGTAGAGAATCTTTTTCCTAAAAAAATGAACCGTTATTTATTAGAATCGCGTCATTTTTAAAAATTTGGCTCGAAGCGATCAGAAAATAAGTTTTTTCAAATTTTTTTCATGAAAAATAATTTTTTCTCTTTCAAATTAGCCCTTCAATAATAATATTGCTATTCTTGAAAGCAAAATTATCTATTTTTGCTTGAGGTTTAATTTTCGTGAAGGAACTACCTTAAAAATAAAAACGTTGACTAAATAATTTATTTATTTTTATTTCTGATTACAAGTGGACGAAAGAAAAAAAAAGAAGAAAGGGGTTTTGGATGATTGCCTTTTTTTTCATTCTTCCTTTTTTGTTAATAAATTCATTTTGGTCCAAATCTGATCGTTTTTGTTTTTAAGAGTTCGAATTTTTTATAAAATTTTTGAATTGCTTGAAAGTTTCAATTATAAATTGGGTTGAACGTTAATATCAATTCAAGTTTTTAGTGATATAGATTTGAATTCTTTCTGAAAAGATAAACCTAAAAAATATGAAATCTTTGGGCATCTCATGAATTGAGTTCTAAAAAGTATAAAAATCATTTAAAATCTTCCTTTATTACCAAAACAGTGACAAAAATGACTCAACCTTTCTGAATCTACTGAAATTCTTGCGGACATTTCTTAAATTATAAATATTTCAAAATCTTATAAAATCGTTCAAATCATTTTGAAATTTCCAAAAATTTCGAAATTAAACTACAAATGGCTATTTGCTCTTTTTATCTTTGGTTTTAAATACACAACAGAGAAAATTTTTTTAAAATAATTTTTTATCGGTTTAAAAAATGTTGAAGTTTTTTTTAAAAATTGCGCTTGAAGATCTGCGTTTTCTTATTCTTGCCTCGTTGATTTAATTAGCATTATGCGTTGAATCTTGATGATTTGTAAATGTGTTTACAAAGCTGTTTCTTTCTCACGAGCACTAAGCGAAATCGGTCCCATTTGTACTCGAAACTCGGAGTCATCAGCACTTAAGAGAATCTCGTCGAAGAAGCGCTGCATGAATATGGATTGGCGCATAATAGCGTCAGATACAGAAATTTCGCAGCAGCAAGCTTTGACCTCTGAGGCGAATGCAGACATAATTTAGATAATAAATTATTGAATCGGGATAGGCAAAACCTGCTACATCACAACTTAGTATAAATTTCATTTTTCCAAAAATCACGACTACAGCTGAGACTACACACAACCACATACTGTGCTTAAAATTATTTATATATGTAGCTACTTCTTGCACGACGCTGTTTGGTTTTTTGCTGTCCCACGCGTTGTAAAAACCTCGAAAACCATTCGCGCTACTACTTGCGCTTACATGCAGATAACCACGTAAGAATCTCACTGCATAAATTATGTTAACACGACAGAAGGAGGGAGGCAGTAGAAATGATAGTCAATTTATTGCATCAAAGAATACACTTTAGTACATAAACTCGCAAATGAATTGCAAAATATGAAAATAAATTAAAAGCAATTAATAAATAAATTACTTTGGTAGGAATAAACTTGACAGCAAACAAAGTCCTTTATGATTCAAAATTAAAATTACCTTTATTTTTGAAAGATTCAGACAAAAACATGTACCCCAAGTTAGAAATTTTTAGAAAGACGTAAAACTGAAGATTTATAGACACAATTTCGCTAAATTTTAATAAAATCAAGAAAATTCAGTTGCATTTTAGTGAAGATTAGTGAGTTACAAATTACTGATGTTCCGATTCTTATATATGAAAATTCCGAAACTGGAATAGAAAAATTATACTTTCCACGTAACTGAAACTTTGTACAGTTACATGTAACTGAAAATTCTGTTGCAGTTTCGTAATTTGAATAAATTTTTTGAAAATTTAAATCTTTAGTGAATTTAAGAATTGTTTTCATAAAAGTATTGTAAATTTCATATAATTTTCCGTTACATGTGTAACTTAAACATTTCATAAATTTCAGAACATTTTTAAGAGTGCAGTTACAATTTCGTGAAATTAAGATAAAATTTACGAAAATTCAGTTACTTTTTAGTAAATTTAAAAAGTCTATTAATTTCTCGTTAGAAATTGCTGAATACCCCGATTTCTCTACCTAAAAGTTCTAAAACTTGGAACAGAAAAATTTTTACATCTTGGGTAACTTATATTTTATGCAGTTACACGTGACTAAAAATTATGTTGTAGTTTCCTATTTTTGAGGTAAATTTTATGAAATTTCAGTTCAGTGTTGTGATATTAAGAAAATGTTTAGAAAATTCAGTGAACTTTTCGTAATTTTAAGATACTTATCCTTAAAAGTATCATAAATATCCAAAAACGTTATGTTACTTGTGTAACTTCAAAATTTGGTAGATTTCAGAATAATTTCAACAGTGCAATTTTATTATATAATTTTTCAAACGCGTAATATTTTATTTTATCGAATAAAATTTCATTTTCATAAAATTTGTCTCAAGTTTCAACAAAATAGCAAACTTCATGAAATGGAAGTTTGTAAAACGGCTCTTATGTGTCAGTCAAGTTGGTTTTCGGTGGGTCATTGCGGTTTGACCTCAGCAATAACAAGCTGCAAACAGATTCGTGACCCATTAACGTCTGTTTTATAAAGTACCTTTATAGGCAATTATATATACATGCATGTGTACTCGTCAGGTAATAAAGCAGGCGGCATGACTATATCTGGATTGCGAATGGTGTAGACAGAGCTTCTCTCTAGCGATTGGACGATCTGGGCGAGAAATATAAAGTAGATTCCGCCGGCAAACTCTACGATTTCATTATGAAAATTTATATGCCCTACTCCGTTATATGGTGTCTACCCCGGTGTTCCTTCACGTATTAAGACACCGTGAAAGATTAATTGTATTTATAAAGGGTGTCTCTTTTTCGAACACATCTGCTGTGCATTATAGTAACTTATATTTTTTAAAGGGGTAGTCCACTGTGAGAACACAAAAAAACGCTTTCTTTATCATTTTTTTATGGGAAGTATATTGTTAATCAATATAATTTTAATCTGCACTTAATATTGTATCTTTCAACATGTAAAAAATGTTTTTTTCTACTAGCGGGTCATAAAGTGTATTTTATTGCTCCCTGCGAGGCAAATAAATCCATTTTTTGACCCCTCAATAGAAAAAAAATCATATGCAAGACGAAAAAAACATTTATTCTATTCATTTTCACGTTCGCAGAATAAACTTTTTTTTCCCTAGTTGCATAATATACTATTTCTACTAGCGGGCCATAAAGTGAATTTTATTGCTTCTTGCGAGGCAAATAAATCCATTTTTTGAACCGCCAGTGGAAAAAAATCATATGCAACACGGGAGAAACATTTATTCTACTCATGTTCACGTTCGCAAAATAAACTTTTTTCTCCCTAGTTGCATAATATACTATTTGTACTAGCGGGTCATAAAGTGCATTTTATTGCTTCCTGCGAGGCAAATAAATCCATTTTTTGAACCCCCAGTGGAAAAAAATCGTATGCAACACGGGAGAAACATTTGTTTTGTTCATGCTCACGTTCGCAAAATAAACTTTTTTCTCCCTAGTTGCATAATATACTATTTCTACTAGCGGGTCATAAAGTGCATTTTATTGCTTCCTGCGAGGCAAATAAATCCATTTTTTGAACCCCCAGTAGAAAAAAATCGTATGCAACACGGGAGAAACATTTGTTTTGCTCATGTGGTTGTTGACTTACCTTTTCTCGGGCATTAAACTTCAATTCGTAAAATAATATTTTTTCCTTGTTGCACAATATACTATTTTGTGGTTTTTTGTCAATTACGTGTTTCAGAGAATTCAAGCATTTTCTAGCTACAAGAAAAATATCATTTCATTAGAAATTCACAAATAGTTTAGCACTTTTCGACAAGCTTTTAATAATTGCAAGTTTTTAGAAAATTTTGGTATTAAATAGTCGACTGTTCAGATAAAACAATAAAAGAGTCCTGAAAAACTTTAGCAACTGTTCATCAGTAATTTCGAAATCCTGAGCAGTTTATCAAATTTTTCCTGGTATTTTTTGTTATTATTTTTTAGTAGTTCACTATCGTTTGCAGAATTCTCCTAAAAGTTCACGATTTCTAAAACATTTTCAAAAAGTGCTAAATTGATTATGAATTTTTCCTGGACTTTTTTGTTATTATTTCTTAGCAGTTCACCATCCTTTGCAGAATTTTCCCAAAAATTTACGATTTATAAAACCTTTTCCAAAAGTGCTGAACTGTTGATGAAATTTTAAAAATTATTTTTCTCCATTTGGTATTGGAAAAAATGTTCAGTAACACCAATCACGTTCTTTTTAATTCCGATATTCTGGCTTATATTGTTCATGTTCTATTCTTACTTGGCGAATCTCACGGAACTTCTAGAAGAGAGGTCGTTCGGCTATTAACGACAAGAACGAGACGTCGCATATTGTCGCTCTGGGACGACTAGAAATCGGTGGATTCTTTTCTTATCATTTCCTTTTTTCTCGTGCCATTTCGAAGCGACTGGAAACACTGAAATCGGATGTGGTGAGTCAAATGACCGTTTATACCTGGGAATCTCGCGTTTATGGCGTCAGCGTGAAGAAGTTCCGATCGAATCTTAACACCATTTCATGATTGGGCCAGCAATAAAACCTATGGGCGTACGATCGACGTGAGCAATGAAGTATGATAACGTGTTCGATTGTCGCATTTGCCTTATTCCGATATGCTGCTATACCACACTCCTTTCCTATTGCATTCGCAATTTACTAAATCGATTCCTGACAACACACAGTACAAAATGATTGACTGATTCTCAGTGCTTGCAACGTTACTACTAAAAAAATAAAAAACGCGTTATCTGTATAAACTATATGATCCTTTTTTTGCTTAGAGTGATTAGAGCATAAGTCGGACTTTCACTGGAAAAACAATCAATTAAATTTTATAATACTGTCCACGTAAATTAGACCTCTGACAAAAATAGATAATTTTGCTTTCAAGAATAGCAATATTATCATTGAAGGATTAAATTGAAAGCAAAAAGATTATTTTCCATGAAAAAAATTTGAAATGCAGGAAAAAAAAATGTATTCAACAAATTTTTATTTTTGCCAAACTTTTTTCCTTATTGTTTCATATAAAATTTTTTTAAATGATGTGATTCTAATAAATCACGAATTATTTTTTCAGGAAAAAGAATCTTCATAACTTTACCGTTCCCAATTTTTGGAAATAAATTCTTTGATAGCTGAAACCATTAAAAATCAATTTTCCAAAATAAAATTATTGTATACAAATTGCTGAATTTGGTAATAATTTATTCATTTTAGAAAATTGGAAATGGTTAAGTTGTAGAGAATATTTTTCCTGAAAAAATGATCCGTGATTTATTAGAATCGTATCATTTTTTTAAATTTGGTATTCAGCAATATGCAAAAAAGTTCAGGTAAAAATAAAACTTATTAAATGCATTATTTTTTAACGTTTCAAATTTTTTTCTTGGAAAATTATCTCTTTTCTTTCAAATGATCTTTTCAATAATAATATTGCTATTCATGATAGAAAAATTATCCATTTTTACCTGAGAGGTCTTATTTTCGCGACGAACTGCCTTAAGGAACAAATTCTCATTATGACACTCGCGCTTCGCGCTCGATTTTCTGCATACATTTCTGTAACTTTCTAATAATTTACATGATTAAAATTATTTTTCGCGGTAAATTTAAAATAAGAGATGGAAATTTTATATTTTTTCCATTGATTTCTCGTTATAAAAATAAAAATTTCACCCCTACTTTGCCGCCCCCTAAATTTTTTCGCCCTGGGCGGTTGCCTATTTCGCCTATAAAGTAGAGCCGGCCCTGATAGGTAAAGTTCCTCTTTCCGTTATACTTAATTACAAGTACAAGTTACAAGTAACGCGTTACTGCCAAACACCGATACTCATATTTTATTGGTTGCAACGATCATCTTATTAGTTAATGATGTCTCCAACATAGTTCATTAATTAAATGACATGTCCGACCATTCATTTTTTCAATGGACTATGTCGTATTTATTCAACACAATGTGTCTCTTTGGTATGTTGTTTTAGAAATTATTGCCTTAATAAATAGCTTGTCATTTACACTTTTGCGTTTTCTCTTAAGAAGTTATAAAGCCATTAAGATTTGAATTCCAAACCTGTTTGGCTTTATTCACATAAATAGAACCTTCTTTCTTAGATTTCATAAATAAGTATTACATTTAGAAACATTTGATATATCTTTATGACAATGATTGCTTGCTTATTAGCAACTAATTCAGCTACTGCTTTTTACTTCGTATTTTTTTCAATACCTATGAATATTTATTTTGCAAAGCTAATAGAGAGTGGCAACGAACTTATAGCAATTTTCGAACATCGAAGTCGAAAGATTTATAAGTTGATTAAAAAAAATGCAAAGAACATTTTTAAAGAAACTTTTTACAGGATTTTATTTTTTCGAATTTATATTCGTCGAATATTTTAAAATAACCCTAGCGTGATTTATGAGTGTAAATATTCATTAAGAAGGTATAAAAACGGGGGCATTCTCTTCTCGACAGTCAGTTTGAATAATAATACTGACAGAAAGGATCTTGCCTAAAGTTCATTCCCAAATAATAACTCACAAAGTCCATGGCATCTTATGAGCTTCCATCGTTTCACGAATGTCACGTATATCGAATAAAATGGGAATCGAACTGTCTTTTGGACAGTGAGGACATTTGAGAATTCAAAAGGAGAGCCTTGGCGGAAGCGATAAAATATACAGGAGGAGGGAAGCTGTTGACTTGAGCTTGGTTGAAAAGTTACGACCGAAACTGTAATCCGTGAACCTGTACGTGATGCTACTGGATGATTGGACGCCGCGAAGCGTTTTGTCTGCTCGATTCCGCATCGTCTTGTTCGAATGCAGGATTAATGAGCCTGACTGCATGAAACGCACGAATTACACTTTGTGTCAAGGTTACCATGCGTAATAGGGAATAACGGGCCTGGACTACGTTCGGGGTTATTCACCTAAAAACCGCAGAATCGTTAATGAGCACAGTACATTCGTCAGCCATTATTTGGGTCATCAAAGTCGAGTACTGTTCCTTTAGTCTTATTTCTTGATGAGCAGGTAGACAGTAATAGGTTGAATAAATAATTTACTTTTTTAGTCTCGTATTACATTTTCAACTTTTCACTTTTCTTCGTGAGCACTTTTTACACTGGTGCGAACATTTACAACAAATTTCTTTTCATATATTTGAATTAATGCCAAATGTGGTTTTTTATTCAAATTTTGTTTTTAAGATAGTTTGTTCACGAAAATTAGACCTCGGGCAAAAATAGATAATTTTGCTTTCAAGAATAACAATATTATTATTGAGGGACTAATTTGAAAGAGAAAATATTATTTTTCATGAAAAAAATTTGAAACACAAAAAAATAATTTTATTAATAAATTTTATTTTTGTCCAAACTTATTTTCTTATCGCTTCGAGCCAAATTTTTAAAAATTATGCGATTCTAATAAATCACGGTTCATTTTTTTAGGAAAAAGATTCTCTACAACTTGACCGTTTCCAATTTTTGAAAATGAATTCTTTAATGGCTGAAATTATAAAAAAACAATTTTTCAAAACAACATTTTTATAAACAACTTGCTGTATTTGATAATAATTAATTTAATTTCAAAAATAGGAAACGATCATGTATGAAAAATATTTTTTGATCGTACCTCAATCGAAAATTCGACTTTCGATGCCTGTGGAGCAGGTCGAAAATCGAGTTTTCTACCCTAGGCAAGAAAGTGACACTCGTCAAATCGTTGCCTTTCGACCCTCGTCCATGTAATATACTATTGTTTGAAAAATGAATGATTAGTTTTTGCCCCAGAAAATTCAAAAATAGTTTATTGTTTATAACTGGTTGTATATTAAAAGTGCATCGAAAAGTTGGATGCAGTCAAATTGTGAAGAATTGTTTTCTCGGGAAAATAGACTCTGATTTATTAAAAGCTTATCATTTCTGAAAACATTGATGCTTAGCGATTTAAAAAAAATTCATATAAATAGTGAAAGTTTTTAAATAAATAATTTTTGTTTGTTAGAATTATTTTTATAAGTAAGGAAATGATGTTCTGAATAATAATATTGCAGTTCCTGAAAGTATAGTGAAATTTATTTTATGTGCCTCAGCCGCGGAAACTCGTTTTTCCGTTACAGCTGAAAGTAAAGCAATGTTGTATATTCCGTTACAGAGGAATACAATGTAGAAATTGAACTGCGCATGAGCATTATAGTCTTACAGCGGAACGCAATCTCTTTCTTATTCTTCTTCTTCTCACTTTTTCTTCGTACAGCGGAACGCAATCTATTTCTTATTCTTCTTCTTCTCACTTCTTCTTCGTACAGCGTTAAAGCGAACATTGTCGCTCGTCACGCAATCACCCTCATTGTGTGCCTAGGCACATAATATACTATTCCGCGAGGTAACTACCTTAAGGAAATCCAGTTTTTGAAAATCAAATACTTTTCTAGGTTTGAAAATCCCAACATGCTATTGGCAAATTTGAAAAATCAAATACTGAAAAAATTTTGAAAGAACAGGAAATTGAATTTTTGATGGATTAGCAAATGTATGTAAATTTAGTTCATGAATTATAAACTTTAGAAATTGAATAATTACAACGTTGGCAAATCAGAAAATTATAATAGTAGAAAATTTGGAATTGTCAAATTCATTGAAGCGAATCTTAATTTATTTAAGATCTGAAAAAAAATGAAAATGCATATGGAAAATTGACTAATCAATCAAAAAATAATGCATTTAAAAAAAGGTAATAATACTTCACGAAGAAAAAAGATTTGCTGTATTAGCAAACGGATTATTGATATACAACCAAAAAATTTTTTTTGCTGTCCCAAAAAAATTTTAGTTTCCCCAACAAAACTTTTTTTTGAATCAATCTGTATACAACCTACAATTGTTTTTACTGTCCCAACAAAACTTGTTGACAATTCAACAAAGTTTTGTTGGAAGAACTAAAATTTTTTTGGGACACCAAAAAAAAATTTGTAGGTTCTATATCAACAATCCGTTTGCTAATAGAGCCAATCTTTTTTCTTCGCGTTTTAATAAAGTTTTTTGTAATAGAATTTTTCTTTACCAATTTTTTATAAAGAAATTGGTTTTCATAAATAAATATATTTGCAAATGATTCACTTATTTTCAAACTTGGGAATATTAGAATTATAGAGAACATTATTCTCTGAAAAAAATAAGCCATAGATTTGCGAAAATCCAGTCATTTTTAAAAAAAGTCATAAAAGCCGATAGTAAGGAGAAATTTTATTTAAAAAAATATTATTAAAAGTATTATTTTCCGTAAGTTTACAATTTTTCACACAAAAAATTATGTTTTTCAATTCATAAATATTCAAATAAATCATTTTTTTAAATCATAGAAAGTCTTTCATACTTCGTAACAAATGAAAATTTGTTGAAATCAAATAAATTTCTGTGTTAAATCAAACAAATTATATCTTTTACTACATACGAATGCAATAATGTGTTTGTTTTGAAGAAAAATATATTTGTAGAAATGGTAGTGTCACCCTCCATATTATTATAATAAAAAATGCTGGTTTACGATCAATGAGGGTCAAATATAAAGAAGAAAACTCTTTATAGTGTCAAAATTGTTGCGACGTTTCGTTGGCTATGGGTTTGCCAACCTCATCAGGCTTTATTAAATTAAAAAAACACCAAATATTAAAATTGTCACACACAAGAAAAATAAACATTAAATTAACTTAACATCCAGAACATACACAAAATTGTTAAAATTTTACCTTTATAAAAGAAGTTTAACTCATGATGAGTAATGTCGAGAAAATAAAATTATAATAAAAGTCATGATTTACTTAATAAAATGACGTGATGTCATTGAGTCGACGACACTTTGTCTACTAAATTATTACATTCAAACAGTTAACTTAAAATATTGACAACAGTTATTGTAAACACAGAATTTGAAATGTAAACAGACATCAGCTGGAAAGCTATCATGAATTTAATCTATTAAGTAATGAAAAATAAATTCTATTCAAAGTAAATATGTCTTCTTTTTTATGTATACTAAATTTATTAAATTTTATATGGATCATCTCTGATGTTAATCTTTTTCGATAGTCAGAGACATAATCAACAATCTTGGTATTTTCCCAATCAAATTCATGGTTGAATTCCAATTGATGTTCACAGACTACGGATTCACTGTTTTTTTTATTTTTGTGTTCATTAATACAAACTCTTAATGCTCTCTTAGATTCACCAATATAAGTCGCAGTGCAATTTTTACAATTAAATTTGTATACAATATTAGTTTGTAGATATGTTGTTACCGGTATTATAATTTGAACATTAAAAGGCCATTCACTTTAATGTTCAAAATATACAATATTAGTTTGTTCCCATTTGTTTGTGGAGTCTTTACCTAATTTTATTATTGATTTCAAAGTTTTGTTGACGACTGGAATAGTTGAAATATTGTATTTTTTAAAAATATTAGACAATTTAGTGAAGTTTGTTACGTTGTATGGCAAACATACCTTTGGTTGATGTCTGTATAAGTTTGAACGGTTTTTTTTATTTGGAGAATTTGGAGAGCTGTATTTAATTTTATTCATACGGATTTTTATATTTTTATCGATGAAGCTATTTGGATAATCATTGTTTAATAATATTTGTTTAACAATCTTCAAATTGGTGTTATGAAACGTTTTGTGAGATAAAGATATCGCTCGATCAACTAAGTTATAAACAATATTTTTTTTCTGACAAATTGGATGATTGGAAAAGTAATTAATTGTTCTATTTGATAAGGTAGATTTTTGAAACCAATTAGAAATAATTTTATTATCTTTTATAATTAATGACACGTCCAGAAAGTTAATTTGATTATTTTGTTGAACTTCAAAGGTGAATTGTAAGTTCTTATCTTGTGAGTTAAAAATGTTTAAAATCAAGTCAATAAATTTCTTTTGTACACACAGAATAGTGTCATCTACAAATATGTAATAAAATAAAAGAGGGCAATTATGTTTGTCTTTTAAAATTCGTAGGCAATCATTTTCCAAATCATCCATGACAATGTCTGCGAATAGAGGTGAAATTGGTGAACCCATTGGAGTGCCAAAAATTTGCAAATAGATATTATTATTGAAGGTAAAATATGTATTTTCGAAAAGAAATTTAGTACAATTTATAATTTCATCAAATGGAATTCTACAGTTATTATGAATAAGTTGACATCTTCGGTCTAAACTCTTTAGACCGAATATAATATATTTGATTCAAACAAATATTTATTTGACCCAAAGATATTTTATCTGAATTAAACACATGTTATTTAACTCAAAAAAATCTTTTCTTTAAATAAAAAAATGCCTTTCAAACAAATTATTTTCTTTCATTCAATCAAAATTTTGTTCTCAATGTAGTTAAAAAACAGTAAATAAATAAAATCGTCACACGCGTATATTACCTCGTTACGATTTCACGGGACGCGGTGACTGGAAATTGTACGGAAGGGCGGTTCTCGTATTAATGAAATTTCGTTCAGAGACTGGAAAGTAAGCGAGGGTTCTAGAAGGGTGAAGGAGAGACAGAGATTGCGTAAACAAATTAGCGTCCAGGCATGTAGCTTGACGTAAAGTCAAGAGAGCGAAGCTGGCTTGCGAATCGGTCATGCGTGAAGGGGTATGTGTCACGTATGTATTTACAAAATTACGTGCTCGCTGATATACTAAAAATATATGCACGCATGTTATTGCTGGTTGAGTTTTGCGCACGATTTTATGTACTAATAGTCGTTCACTGAATACAACGGACCTTTTTACTTCTTCGAGATCTCTCCTTACACGTACCTGACATATACTCAATTCTGAAGCTTACATATTTGCCATTTAGTAAATAAGACAATTCAACAATATTATCGTGGCCCAGATCAGGGCCAGATATGGCAAGTTTCAGCTTGACGTGAAAGGCCATACCTAGTGATTTCGTCCCGGCTTGGTAAAGAGTTTTTGTAACCATTTCCGTCGAATTTCCAACCTGCCTAACTGTGCCCTGGGATGGTTAGGCAATCTAATCTAGACCAGAAATACTCCCTGAATCCGAAACTGTGAAAAATCACTGTTTCGTAAGTTATAAATATTCTACATAGTATGAGTGAAAGTTAGCTGATATCACTAGGGAAACTCACTGGTTGACCAGCGAATTTTACTATTGAGCATTATATTTCAGTAACTAGTGAGTTTCCATGGTAAAATCAGGAAAATTCTAATGATTTTTATTTGGAAGACTTATAACATTCGAAACAGTGGATTTCAATGTGCATCAGTGAATTTGACTAATTATTAGTAGAAAATGAGTCGTCACATTTCACAAAAGCAAATCAATTTTCATATTTTTTTTACTAATCTCTGGATCAGTGAGTTTCTCACTCAATTGAAATCAGTGAGACACTTCTGGCTGGGCAATCAGTGATTTTACATTGGTTTTTAGTGAAAAACCACTGATTATCTAGCCAGAAGTGGGTCACTGTTTCCTATTCAGTAAGGCTCTCACTGATTCAGAGTTAGAGAATAATTTATTTTTCACCTTTTCATCAGGCACTATTGAATACTTTTTATTTAAAAAGTGTTTATTATATTGGAGCATTTGTGAAATTAACTGTTACTGTTTGAGTATACGGACTCAGTAAGTCTAACTCCCTAAATTTAAATCAATCGAATTTCACTAATTTTCAGTGAAGATACTTGCTGATTTCATTCAGTGACCTATTTCTAGCTACTTATATAAGTGGAATTTTACTGATTGTCAATGAAAATTGTCGTTGATTTCATTCAGGGACCCATTTCTCACTGATTCAAATTTAGATGGCAGTTTTTTTCTTCTCAGTATGTATTAAAAATCGTAACTCCTTGATAACAGAATTTATTTTATCTATCAACAAATAGGTTTGAATTGAGTGGAATTTCTGTGTGCGAAATTTGTTTGCGCTTTCAGCCGGAAGTGTGCCTTACGTCTCGGATCATAAATGTTTCCTCGTCACGGTATCCGCCGAATAATTCGATTTTAACGATGCCGCCCCTTTGTTCGTCTGAAGATTACACCCACTCGGTTTGCGATGCTGAGATATAATTCACCACCAAGACAAAGAGTTGGATATTGTCGAATTCGTTAGTAAAGCTTGAAAATCAAATGTTTAAAATTGAAAAACTTTGTCCGAAATTCTCATACATATTTATGGGTTAATAATTAAGTATTCACAATTTATTAAACAATCGTTTGTTATTGTGATATTTTGTGTACATAAAGACTTATCTTACACTAATATATTTACCTATAAATTTGGTCACGTGGTCTGGTTGGTCTTTGGCCTTAGAGAATATATAAATATGAAAATTATGCTTAGATCAAAGTTTCCACTAACCAGATTCAATATAGAATCCAAATCACACAAAATTGAGAAAAAATTTCAACATCAGACTAGAGATTTGTTTAAATCATTTATATTAATTTTCATTTTCCATTCATTGAACTTTTCTAACCTCTAGAGAGTAACTATTAAAAAGTAGTTACTCTCGAATAAATATTTTCTTCTTTCGATAAAATATTGCGTGTTTTCCATAAAAGGTGAGAAATCCGATTTTATAGAGTTTTTAAAATTTATATTGAATTATGGTTAGTTTAGTGAATGCAGATGAATTTTGAATAACCTCAACTTTTTCATTGGAAATTTGCAAATAAAATGGATTGATTTCAAGTTTGTTTTACGACTCAGTTCTTTCATTCGAACTGAAATTTAAAATGAGTCCAATCGAACTATTTTTATTCAATTTGATTTATCTAAATTTTAATGCAGCATACTTTGATTAAATTCTATTTTAAAATAGTTCCTATGAGTTAAATTTAGTTCCGTTTACGAAAGTTAAATGGAGAGCTAATAGATTTATTAATGTTAATTTGGTTCGAGTGAAATTTAGTTGAAATATCTTTCAATGTAATCAAACCACATATTCTGTCCAATCCAATTAAATCAATTTTAGAATTTTATGAAACACGTAACTGAAGATTTACGCAGTTACAATTCCGTAAAATTATGATAAAATTTTTAAAATCGAGTTTCTTTTAAGCAAATTCAAAAGAAAATGTTTTAATTTAGTTAAAGATTACTAAATATTTTGATAGTTGTATCTGAAAGTTCTAAAACTAGCAACAAAACAAATTTTACGTTACCAAAGATAAAGATAAAAATTTTGTTAGACTTTCGTAATTTGAAGAATGATTTCGGAAACTTAAGTCAATTTTTAGCTTCAAGATACCTTTTTTCGAAAGTATTGTAAGTCTGATATAATTTACTCTCTAAATCTAAATCAGTCAAATTTTCACTGATTGAATCAGTGCTTTGTTTTTTCACTGTCAAATCAGTCAATTTTCACTGAAATAATCAGTGAAATTTGACTAATTTACAGTAACCTCTTTTTAGCTATTTTAATCAGTCAAATTTCACTGATAATCAGTATTTTTTGGCTGATTTAAATTTAGAGAGTATCGTTACACTTATAACTTACAAGTTTCGAAAAATGTCTATTTAATAATAATTATTAATTAATATAATAATAATTATAATAGTTTGAAATTTTCTAATTTTGAGATAAATAAACCTCGAATTGTAATTTTAATAATGTCTTTCGTCACTATTGTACCATTTAAACTCTGTGAATCTAAAAAAATATTCCCCATGTACTTTGTCAGAGAATTATAGTAACAATGTAATTATAATACAATTTATTCTTTTTTCTCCTTCCAGGTAAGTTAAAACATCCATCTTCCTAAGATAATGAACATTCAAGAATGCTGCCTCGGTAAGTTACATATGAATTTCTGATCGTTCGGTCATTACCCATGAAAAAATGAAGGTGAGTCGTCAGAAATGCTTTTGTTAAATGTTGAAGGAATTGAGTTTTAATTATATCGAAGTAATAGCTTACGGTCGTTTAAAAGGAATGATAGGGTAGCGACAATTGGCAACGCTTGCTAATGAAGAGCTCAGAGTTAAGTAGCTTGCAACCCATTCTATCTCATACCCATTTCCATCCTTGTTCTCATCCCATCACTTCATCGTGTTACATATGTATTACGGCTCTGTCCTTTTGCTTCAGCCAATAGAGGGTCTTTGGATGTGCGCGTTACTTCGTAGTTAGGATACATGCACGACTTTCAATGCTGAGAGTCTACATGTGTGTGCCCTCCTGCTATCAATTAAATCTCTGATTAGCAACCCCTTCAACTATGGTGCTAACCTCCTAGAACCACTTTGAGTCTCGATTACAGACCGTTCGAAATAATTTGCAATGATTGGGAAACTCTATTGTGGAATTCACTTGATGTGGTAAAGGATACGCTTACCATTTTCACCATTAAAATCAATTTTACTGATTGCAAGATTCAAATAATTCCCATTTCTTCCTCTTGAATTCTAAAATTTTCAATATACTGGATGATCGGCCTATAGTCATAAAGGCTCCGATTTATTTATTTGCAAAGATCGCTTTTTATTGGTTGTTCCAACAAAAAGTAAATACTGATAAGGCACTTGACAACATTTTTAAAAAGGACTTTTTTACTTGGTTTTTATAATTCATGGAAATTTACTTAATATAAATTAATTTATATAGTCTATTAGTTAAAATAGTAAAGGCATGCAATTTCTGTAACATTAAGAGGTATTTTAGTACAATTCATGGCTTTTTTGTAAACATACACAGAGAAACTCAAGTTTACAATTTTTGCTAAAGTACGTTTCAATTTAGGGAAAAACGTGTCATAGTGAAAATTTTCCGCAGCGAAATACCAAACTTCAGATGAATTATATTATAATTTACTAAAGATTGTATCAAACTTTATCATAACCTATACTAATTTTTCATACCTTTTTCGAATTTTTAGTATTTTGACTGCGAAAAATTTCCAGTCGGCTAGGAATAATTACCATTGCACCTCGATTTTCCTTAAATTCCTAGTATTTTTTAGAATTATTATTATAATTAAAAACATATATTGCTATACAAAGATAATAAATCTGTTATGTTTACGAAAAAGCGGTAAATTGTACTAAAATATCTCTTGGTTTATTTATTTTTGAAGATCCCTTTTAATTGGTTGTTTCAACAAAAAATGAATTCTGATAACGCACTTAAAAAGTTTTCTCAAAGAATTTTTTTACTTGATTTTTATGATGCATGAAAATTTACTTAAAATGATATAATTTGCTTAGTCTATAAGTTACAATAGTTTCAGCGTAAAATTTCTATAACTTTAACCGATATTTTAGTACCATTCACCGTTTTTTTTATAAACATAACATATTTGTCGACCAATATTGCAGAAATTGTTTATTATTAACAAATCTGTTATGTTTACGAAAAAGCGGTAAATTGTCCTAAAATATCTTTCGATTTATTTCTTTGCAAAGATCACTTTTTATTGGTTGTTCCAACAAAAAGTAAATTCTATAAATTCACTTGACAAAGTTTTTAAAAGTGTCTTTTTAACTTAGTTTTTATTATTCACGAAAAAAAGACTGTATATTTACTCAGTTCATAAGATACAATAGTTACAGCGTAAAATTTCAGTAAATTTAACAGATATTTAAGTACAGTTTACCGTTTTGTTGTAAACATAACATCTTTTTCGATAAATATTTTAAAATTCGTTAATTGTCAACAAATCTCTTATTTTTACCAAAAAGCGGTAAATTTTACTAAAATATCTTTCGGTTTTTTTTAATGCAAAGATTACTTTTCATTTGTTGTTCCCACAAAATGTAAATTCTAAAAACGCACTTGACAAATTTTTTAAAAAGGACAGCATAATTATAAGATAAAAACGGTGAATTGTACTAATATATCTGTTAAATTTACATAAATTTTATGCTCTCACTATTATAGTTTATGAATTCAGTAAATGCAACAGATTTTTTTTCTCCGAGTTATCGGTCGATCACCCGCTATGGTTATTTTGAACTGAAATATTCAAACGAAAATGGCAACCAAATCTAGACGTTATTTATTCAGTTTGGCAGAATCGCATTTCGTCGTATAAGGAATGGATTTTAAAGGTTGCCCTTGGAAATTCTCTCCTCGCTGTGAATTCAAACGTGTCTTGTAAACCGGAGGATCGACTATTTCATCCATTGATATATAGTGCGAATGCATATGTATCTCTCGCCTCGATGACCTCGTTCAACTTGACGTCAACGATTTCGAAAACTGGCGAACTTTGCAAATCGTATGTGTGTTGCATGTCTGTATGAACATGAAGATAGATCACTGCAAGTCGGATTCAAAATACGAAAAAGAACCCTTCAAATAATACATTTCAGATGATTTATTCCTTCTAGATACGAGCATCTGTTATTTCGCGCAGCTATTTCTCATCACATTTATTTTTATACACATTAACTTAAAACTAGTCGTCCCAACTTTGATAATTGTATTATTTACATGTTAATATTTTCGGTTGATTATTAATATTCAGTTAATTAAAGACGACATTACAATACAAGTGTTGCATATTTGCTGTGAAACTGCACCACCATCAATTGTAAAAGTATAACAGAAATTTCTTACAATGTATCACTCTACTTTTCTTGAAGATTAATTTTTAAAAAATGAATTTAAATGTTTCCTGTAAAAAATTAATTCTAATTTCAAGTTATGAGCATATCTTAAGGGATTTATGGTAGAACGATCACGAAAATTAGACCTCAGGCAAAAATCTTATCTCTTCGAGCCAAATTTTAAAAAATGATGCGATTCTAATAAATCACGGTTCATTTTTTTAGAAAAAAGATTCTCTACAACTTGACCGTTTCCGATTTTTGAAAATGAATTCTTTAATGGCTGAAATTATAAAAAAATAATTTTTCAAAACAAAATTTTTATAAAAAAATTGCTGTATTTGATAATAATTAATTCAATTTCAAAAATAGGAAATGGTCAAGTTGTAGAGAATCTTTTTTTTAAAAAAATGAACCGTGATTTATTAGAATCGCATCATTTTTTAAAATTTGGCTCGAAGAGATAAGAAAATAAGTTTGGGCAAAAATAAAATTTATTAATAACATTATTTTTTTGTGTTTCAAATTTTTTTCATAAAAAATAATCTTTTCTCTTTCAAATTAACCTTTCAATAATAATAGTCCTATTCTTGAAAGCAAAATTATCTATTTTTGCCTGAGGTCTGATTTTCGTGATCGTACTACCTTAATCACCTTTAAGCCTGCAAAAATAGTATTATTAGGCAGATAACAAAAAGTAAAGCAATTAGAACTTATAAAGTTTATTAACTAATATATTAACTTTTTAAAATCATTTTTTGTTAAGATATACAAAATGGAGGCCGAGTATTGCCGTGTGCAAAAAAAAATTTTTTTTGGAGGTCGTCCGCGGTAAGGAATACCAAAAATTGAGATTTGTACCTGGAACAAAAAAACAAATTTTTTCCTAATTTTTATAAGATTGCGCACTAAAGTATCTAAGATTATGAAAAAATATTTATTTTTGCAAAAATGGTGAGCATTTGAATGTACCACTCGATTTTCGCCCAAAAAAGCGGCCTTAATTTGTTAAACAAATAAACAATTGTCAACCAATTTTAAAAATTGCAGGTGCATCACTAGATAATTTAATAATTTTTTATTTTAAACAAGATTCGTCTCAATAGGTTGAAAATTATTGAAATGGCGTGTCTTGCTGAATTGAAAAAGTCAGTTTCGAGAAAAACACGTTTAAAGGTTTAATAACGTAAAAAAATATTATAATTTTGACATACCTCTAATCTGCCATGTCTGCCCCCACGAAAAATCTATTGGGCATCATTCTTAGGACCCTAAGGGACCTTTTTATTCAATAAAAAAAAATTGTTTTTTGGAAATGCAAAGGTGGTGAAACCCCATAAGTTTTGATAAATTTGTTAAAGGAAGAAACCGCTGAAATTTTAATTCATTAAAATATCAATTCTAAGGATCTGATATTTTTGTTTTGTTTAATTTTCCGTCCAAAATTATATATCTTCTTATTCAAAAAATAGTGAGATACTTTTCACGCTTTTTTATCTTCATCTTATAAATATTAGAAAAAGTATAGAAAAACTCTTAAATCCAAATAATGAAAACTAATTTGGAAAATTTCCCTAACAATTTCGATTATTAGTTTTAAAAATTGTTTCGAAATTTCATACAAGATCTTTAAAAAATCTTTCAGGTGGATTTTACGAAATTAAAAATTAAAATATAATTTGAAAATGTTGCCTCTAAATAAACGAGAATCAGATTGAAGAAAATTAATAGATACCCAGGCCGAGGTTTCGGTAGATAATTTATTCCCAGATAAAAAGTAAATTATCTAAATTTCGATATCTCGAAGTAAAGTTACAAATAAGTTGATCGTTTCTTGTGGGATAAAATTTCCAGGTACATACTTGATCAATTAATTTATACTCGTGTAGATTACAGCTTGACGAAAAGGGGGCCCAGGACCTAAATCTTTGGAGCAAAAAATATTTGCCGTAAACATGACACGGCTGCGCGCAGAAAATTATCTCTTACGCGGTGAACTTAATGGACTTAAATTAAGATTTTCCTCGACGTTTGGCTCAACTCGGCGAAGAGGCCTTATCGCTTATCCTCTGCCGGGTTTCAAGATGCTATTAATTTGTATCGATAGGGGCGGATCAGAGAGAAACGTGCATGCGAACTCGTTCTTTCGTTATTTAAGTACACAGGGACAAAATGAGGCACAAGACGTGATAGCACCTATCCTTCGATTTCATGCACCTATACATCTTTTGTATTAGTATTCGTGCCTTTATACATCTGCGCACGCGCAGTTGGTCAGGGTACGGAAAGAGCGTATGTGAGTGACACATGTGTCTACGAAACCAGTAGCTAGGATCATTTGTGTGTCCGTGTGTGTGTAACACGTAGGAGGATACCCTCTGCGGGTAATGATCACGATTGAATGAGAATGAGACCAATACAATTAACCCGGACAACATGCCATTGCTAGAATGCCAGGTTACACAAACTCGTTGCTTGCTTAGCTTGACATCTTTTCCATTTAGGTATCTAAATGTCACTGAATGCATTTATTATTGCATTCCTGGTTCCTCAAATGGAGGAATTTTAAGGCCATGGATCAAACAGATCACTTTTCCGAAATCCTGGAAAAATTCGTGTTAGATAACTTTTTTATTTTACAAAATGTCTTCCTGGAAATTTGCAAAATTTTCGATAAGTTTTCGAATTATTTTCAAAGTTTTTACTGAAAAGAAGTTGAGAGGTGCTTTATTGTCTTTTTTTACGTTTCCAAAATTTTCAGAAACATACTTTGTAAATTAAAAAAGTTATCTTACATTAACGAATTAATGTATAATTCAGTCACGTGGTCCGATTGATCCATGGCCTTAAATATTAATTTTTGTAACAATTAATGTCAGACTTTGGATTCCATTGTTTTAATTTAGAAAAGTAGGTGATGCAGTATCAATTATTTATGTTTTTATATCGGAATTTAACAGTTGCATTTTTATTATTAGTACTTTGAAAAATTAAGAGTTACCCTGAAATATTCTTTCTAATTGGGCTATAATATTATCTAATTTTATAATTCTTTCTAATTATTCATCCTTGATTGAAATATTACATTTGGCATAAGTCTGGGCACGTCACGAAATAATTGGTATAAAATGAGGAAATTTTAATTGACCCTAATTTGCCTAAAATTATGAGTAATTTAAAACTATCTGAAACGACATTTTTAACTTCAGACAATAGAAAATGAATGATAGAAATTTAAGGAAGGAAAATTTGCAGTTTATAAATTAGAGAGTCGGAACATTGACAAATTTCCACATTATTTCTGAACTACGTGAATTCTTCTCGCGACCTTTCCTAGATTCTCGCAAATGCCTAACTGCTCAGTGCAATAATAAATAGGAATTCCCACATACCAGTAATTCTACAATATTCCTGCCGCCTGAGAATAATATATAGACAGATAAAAGTAAACTATTATTACTGAGTCTTGACGTAATTATTAAGGCATAACGGTTCTTCTCGCACGTGAAACATGTCAATCTTCGATAAAAAAAAAGCCATTGTCTGAAGAAGATGTGACTCCCGCAGTGACTTGCACGTTTAATTCCACAGCTTCCCCATTCTTTTACTTCTTTGATTTGTAATGCCGACGTTAACAAAATCGTGCATTTCAGAAAAATTTTTCAAAACTCAAGTCATTCTGGTAGCATTAAGGTCACTTCTATATTTATAATATATACGTTTTCATACCATTTCACAACTCTCTTTACAATTTTTTCTCTTATTGATTTCAATATTTTAGGTCATTTTGTTCTGAAATTAATATATAACTGAAATGTTCGCTCGGTAACCTGTCCCAAACTACAAATTTAGAAAGTGGAATTAAAAAAATTTATAAATAATTAATACTCATATAAATAATTTATATTGAGTTGAAGAATCTGAAAATGATAAAGTGTGTCTCTAGAGTTTCATATTTATTCGATAACCCTTACATTTTAGGTTAGAACTTAAAGAAAGTCGCTTGATAAATTCTAAAAGAATTGAAAATTTTTTTATTTAATATTTGCATAAATTCCCGCACATGTAGGAAAATTTTAACTTTGTCGAAAGTCCTAGAAAGGAATTCTATCCGAACGAATCCGAGTCATTACGAAATCTGCTTCTAAACCATTTCAAATCATCATGAACTAATCCGAAAACTTTTTGGATCTCGTTAAATGCAAATCAGTTGAGAATTAATCCGATTCAAACCGAGGCATCAATCCGTGTGAATCTGAACTAAGTTCTCAATCCGAGTTTAGGTTAAGGCCATGGATCAACCAGTAAAGCTGACTAAATCAATAAAATCAGTTTCCCTCAAGATTTTTCCACAATAATGAATTTTTTTAGCTGAAATTTCAGGACAATAAAGGACATATTAGCGGATGGCTGTAATTAGTTTTCAACAATTAAAATAATTTTAGTATCGGTAAAACAGGAATCATTCTTTTTGATTATATAGAACTAATTAAATGTTACAGTCATCGCTAATATATCCTTTATTATGTTTCAAAGTTTCGGCTAAAAAAATTCATTATTGTGGAAAAATCTTGGAGGAAACCGGAAAACTGATTTTATCGATTTAGTCAGCTGTACTGGTTGATCCATGGCCTTTACTTAGAACAAATTTTCAATCCGAATCAAGTTTGAAAGAAACCGAAGTTAGAATAATTCGGCTTGAAAACTTGGTTTGAATTCATTCGGATCAATGTCTCGGTTTCAATCGATAAAATGTCTCGTTTTGAATCGGATTAATTTTTAACCGATTTTTATCGAATGAGATTTTAGTTTTAGTTTCAACAAAGCTTTTTGTTGAACCAACAAAAGAGTTTTTTGGTTTTCTGGTTTGTTTGAGTTCTCTCAACAAACTCTTTTGTTAGTTCAACAAACAGTTTTGTTGAGACGACTAAAATTTTTATGGGACAGCAAAACAAATTTGTAGGTTCTACATCAACAATCCTGTTTGCTAATACAGCAAATATTTTTTCCCGTGTATATACGCTTTGTTTTAAATAATAAAAGAACAGAAAAAAATTACTTTAGCTGATTCATTTAATCTGTATTTCATACGCAGATAAAATTCTCAATAATGATTATATTTATGTTCGTGAAAATTTTTACCGTTTTTGTAGCGTATTAAAAAAGTAATTTAATTTTAACAACCTGGAGTAAAAAATATCGAGTCTGAATGCGACTCACGTCTCTTGGAGTCGTTCAACGAGAGAATTAAACTCAATCTCAATATAACATTTCGTCAATATTTCAAATGCGAATAGCCGAAGTTGATATTTTTACGAGTTTAATTATTACAATTTGGTTGTTATCAGGTCATTGCAATCTTGGCTAACCCAGTTGGTTTTCTACTCGTCCGTCTTGGGTGCGACGCAAACGAGAACTCGGCAAATCCAACGAAACGCATTAAATATTCACGTCTCTCGCAGGTATCGTAATCGAAATCGATTCGTTGCCGAGAGTCAGGCCTAGCAGGCGAGACCGTAAAGAATCGTTCGAAAAAGAATCTGATGTATATCCGAGTCAAGCGTCTGAGTCGGCGGTAATCCGGTTTACTCGTTGGTTCTGAAATATTTGACTTCTGGCAGCCTCCAATTCGCAATAAGGTCCTCCCACGTGCCAGCCAATAATGGATCAACGACCCTTCGCCGAAGGGCCCAAATTCTTGCTAATCGAAAACGTCGCTCATTTTACCTCTCGCTACTTATCGTTACTTAATTTTTTTCTAGACTTCATAAAAATACCAAGTTTATTACAATATTTTAGCTTCGTCGATAACTAACTGTAGTTATCAGTCTGCATGGGAAAATCTCGTGACTATCTCCTGTCCAGATCTTATAAATAGTCCAAAATAGGCAGACTAGATAGGCACTTTCGAGAGACTAGAGTGGATAATCAAATTATTTATGTTAGAATTTAGAAAATTCAGTTACTTCTTAGTAAATTTAAAGTTACTGGATTAAATTTCATTTTCCTAAACGTATAATTAATTAAATAAACTTAATTAAATAAATAAAATAAAATATTAATTATAATTAATTAAACGTATAATTGTGTCTTGAAAATTTTGATACTTTAAACAGAAAAAATCTGCCTGCCTTGCGGGCACATTCTCATCATGGCACTCGCGCTTCGCGCTCGATTTTCTGTATACATTTCTGTAACTTTCTAATAATTTACATGATCAATAAAATTTATTTTCATCCAAATATTTAAAAAAGGAAAATAATTCGTTAACTGTTCTTAAGCAGACGATTTTTTATTTTAACGCTTATTTTGTATCTCAAATATTTTGGTTAAAAAATTGAATTTTCGATTCTCAATATTTAAAATCAAAACCTAAAATATATATCTTGTCAAAAAATGTCCTACTGAGACTTTATAGACCTTATTTAGACGAAACGATTTCCATCACATCGTTTTTTCCGTATCTCACATATTTTATTTTAAAAATGGGATTTTAAAATTTTAATCGTATTTTTTGACATTAAAAAGAAAAATATACATCTCATGAAAAAATATTACAGTTTAAAGTTGTCAATCTTTATGTAGTAAATAATTTTGTATTATAACTTTTTTTCGCATTACGTAAAATTAAACTGAAAAATGGAATTTAGATATTACCGTTTTTCAAGTTTTAACATACTGTAAACGCAGAAAAAAAAACTGTAGAATCAACAGATGTCATCTGCTGGAATAGGGATAGCAGAGTTTTTTTGTAATATTTACAGATTTTGCTGTTAGATTCACAGATTGTTTGTAAACTCAACAGATGAACCTGTAAAATCTACAGAAATGTCTGTTAGAATTACGGATTTCTCTTTTTTCTTGAAATCCGCAATTCTAACAGACATGTCTGTAGATTTTACAGGTTCATCTGTTGAGTTTACAAACAATCTGTGAATCTAACAGAAAAATCTGTAAATATTACAAAAAAAATCTGCTGTCCCTATTCCAGCAGATGACATCTGTTGATTCTACAGTTATTTTTTCTGCGTGTAACTTTCCTAATTTTAGTTTAATCGAAAAATGTTATTAGGATAATTAGTAGAGATTTATGAGAACTGTCAGAAACCAGTATTAAAATTTTGGATATTATAATAATATAATAATTAATCTATCAAGAGATATCGAGTATACGACCTACAGACAGACATTTTCGTAAAAACCGTTTTTTCTGACTCGGGAGGTCTCAAAACGTAAAGATTCGATGAAAATTTCGAAAGCTATTTTTGTTTTACTGCCCCACCCGGGTCAATAGAATTCAATTTATGACCCGCTAGTGGACAAATCCATTGTCCGACCCCCTAGTAGAAATAAAATCGTGTGCGACACTAGAAAAACATTAATTTTACTCATGTGGTTGTTACCCTCGCTTTGCCCGGTATCAAACTTCAAACTCGCAAAATAAATTTTGTTTTCCTAGTTGCACAATATAATATTGATTTCCCCGCACGGGGTAAAAAATCCACTTTATGACCTCCTAGTATAAAAATGAAATTGCATCTCTCCAGGGTCATAACTGGATTAATAAATTGCATTTATATCCAGACTACACTCTAAACAATTTTTCGGAAATTTTTCCAAAAATATAGTCATAAATATTCCCGACATAGAACTGAAGATAGTTCCTACTGTTTGGTCGGAGATATATCCAGTTTATTAGGAAAGAAAGATATATTTCATAATTTAAGTGGAAAAATATCCAGAAAAACTTAGGAGATTTGTGAAATGTTCTCACCTTTTTCATATATTTCCTAATAGTTCGGAAATGAGTCCGAAAATTTGGTCAATTTTCCTCAAATCTATGAAATATTTCCACTTTCTCTATAGGAAAATCTATGCTTCTTAAGGTAGTTTTCATCCACGAGAATTAGACCTCAGGCAAAAATAGATAATTTTGCTTTTAAGAATAGCAATACTATTATTGAAGGACTATTTTGAATTAGAAAAGATTATTTTACATAAAAAAAATTTGAAACCCAGAAAAATAATTTTATTAATAAATTGTATTTTTGACCTAACTTTTTTTCTTATCGCTTCTTACCAAATTTAAAAAAATTATATATATATATTATTATATAATTATTTCCAAAACGAAATTTTTATAAAGAAATTGCTGAATTTGATAATAATTTATTCATTTTCGAAAATTGGAAATGTTTAATTTGTGGGGAATCTTTTTCTTGAAAAAATGATTTGTAATTTATTAAAATCGCATAATTTTTTAAAATTTGGTAAGAAGCGATAAGAAATAAAATTGGGGCAAAAATAAATTTAATAATAAAATTATTTTTCTATATTTCAAATTTTTTTCATGGAAATTAATCTTTTCTCTTTCAAAATAGCCCTTCAATAATAATATTGCTATTATTGAAAGCAAAATTATCTATTTTTGCCTGAGGTCTAATTTTCGTGTATCAACTACCTTAAGGATGTAGGAAAAATATCCTAATACATAGTATGAAAATTTATCGATATTTTTTACAGTGTACTCTCTAGAGCCAACCTACGTATTATATCAAGTGCCGAAATAGAACTATCTAGTCTGGGGTTAGTCAGCGACAAGAAATTGCATTGTTTCACTTTTTACCGTTATTATTATTGATATAATCTGCAGAGAATAAAATGCAAGCGTGGGAAAGATGTTAAATATTGATAATGGAAGTAAAAACTCTGTTCTTGAGTGTTAGAGCTGCGAAGCATAACTCATGTGGATATTTAGCGTAAAAGGTAATAAAGAGACGTTCTGAAGTTTTTTATACGTCCTGAGGCGTCTCTAGTGGAATTGCCGTGAAGATTTTGCCGCACGAGCGACACTTGTTTTCTCGGTGCGCACATTGTCAGCGAAAACGGTGGAGATTAACCGCAATCGCAGTATACTTCGAGAGGCATTCTTTTCGTTTTGTCCAAGCAGAACCTCAAGTGTCGTGTCCTTTTCGCTTCTCAAGGTAGCTCGGTGGCTATCAAGGACAATGGACGTGTTTCTTGTCTCGTCTGACCGCAAAGGCGGCGACAACGGCCAACACAACGAGCATTTCTTGCGGAAACTCTCTTGGCTGCAATTAGTGCACGACTTCCCGATAAATCATTGAAATTCAATCCGACCACCATCGCTGGCAAGCACGTTACTTCCAGCAGGTTTTCCTATCCCAGAATATCGCGGGGTTGCGTCGTTTATAATTAACGTCCCAGATGCGCCGCGAGCATAGCAAACCCTTCAACCCAAGTTTTCTGGCAGGAATCGCGTATCACCTAGAAACTCTGGATCGGCCATGTTTCCCTGATTATTTAGTCTAGTAGAGATACGCACCCCTGTCTGGAGTCTTGTAATTATTCCAGACCACGATATCGATCGTCTCATTATCGTGTCTTCTCTATAACGTCGAAACCCCGCGCCGCGCTGCTCCGCGCTGCACGAACGCCTCTTTACGCCAAGTATCACGTTTTCTGTTTGACGCTTGTTTCAGGTTTACAAAAACAAAGCTGAAGGCACTAAAAGCAGAATCTAATTACTATTATCTTCAGAGAACTCTTTTATTTGCGATACTTTCATGTTAGATTATGTATTTAGACGAGACTTTACACTTAAGGGGATCCGGCAACTTTAATATTTTTATTTTTTGAGTTTAGACCTTCCATATAATTCTTTTATGTTTTAGTACCTTTATTTAGGAAGGTCTTGGCTTTTTTTAAATTCCAGCACCTTTATCTATCTTTAAACTAAAAATTTTAAGTTCTTTGACATGTTTTGACTTCGAATAACTTTTTTGTTTTTTGACCAATTGTCATAATTCTTTTTTTATTTTGTTCCTTATAATGTGTAGAAACTTTTTGGGTATGGGAAATAAGGTAATATGATTGAAAAAAATTGTTAGAAATAAAATATAATAAAAAAATTAAAAGAAATATCCTAAAATATAAAAAAAAAACTTTATTATTTTTTTAGCTAAAGTGCTTTCCATGCCCAAAAATATTGATAATATAACAAAGGATAAGAGGTAAAAATTTCAAAGGCCTGTGTCTAATACTTTAGATTTTATTCAAACATATGTTGCAACAAACATGGAAAATCACAACTTGCGAAAAACGGAGTTTGAAGTAAAGTCTTGCAGTGAAGCCTTAATACTCACTATTGTGTTACTAAGTTATATATGTATATACATAAAGGCAATATATATATTGTGTTTTTATAGGGATACCTATTAGACCTATTAAACCTATTACCTATTACCTATTACCTATTAAAAACGGAGTTTGAAGTAAAGTCTTGCAGTGAAGCCTTAATACTCACTATTGTGTTACTAAGTTATATATGTATATACATAAAGGCAATATATATATTGTGTTTTTATAGGGATACCTATTATATTCTATTTTCCATATAATTCCGAAATATTAGTAAATAAATAAACGAACTATTTTGTGTAAAAAGCTAATTTTCGCGAAAAACGCGTTATTCGAAAATCGTAGTAAATTTCAATTTTATTTATTTTTCCAAGAAAAAAAATCAGATTGCGCTGGAAATTTACACAATTACTCAGAAATGTATAGAGAATGAAAAAATAATATTCTTGGAAAATGCCAAAAAAATCTAAAATATACCAATTAAAGGTGGCGGATCCCCTTAAGGTAGTTGTTGTGCCTAGAAGCAGGTCTCTGGAAAAAAAGTTTTTATATGATTTTAAAAATTTGAATTGATATTATCGGTCGTGTCTTATGAAAGGAAAAATATTTTTTCATAAAAGAAAATTAAAACTTACGAAAAATAATACTTTTTACAAAAAATTTACGAAATTCCAAATTTTCATATTATTTTTTGAAATTTATTTAAAAACATTTTTTAAAAACATATAATCGCTTTAGACAGTTTTAAACACGATTTTTGGCAAAAATAGAAGAAAAAAACATTAAAAAGGCGGAAGGAAAGAAGAAAACCGATAAAATATTTATTTTTAGCTAAATTTTCTTGACTATTCAAGGAATTACGATTTTTTCAAAACTTATTTTTTAAAATAGTTGAAATACTGGAATTTTTAATTATTCCAAGTAAATAAGATTCAGTCTTGACAAACATTTAAATTGAAAAAAATGACAGATTCTGCAACCTGGAAAAGTAGTCCAATAAATCTCACAATTTTGAACGAGATAAAATAGCTTTTTCGGAAAATCGAATTTTTTCAAAATTGCAGAAATACATCTTCCATTTGTTTATTGTAATAATTTTTCAATTAAAAAACATCTTTTAAAAAAACATGAAGAAAAATATTCTGTATGAACGGCTGTTTATCTGAAATCGAACATTTTAAAGTTTTTTAACATTCTCAATGGCTTTGAGAAAATGTTAAGTTCATGTATTTCAAATTAGTATAGTAGTTTTAATTCGTAATAAGCTACATGATTAATAAATGATTTTGAACTTGTTGCTTTGATTAAAACATTTTGAGAATGGAAATTCTTTTACAATTCTGGCTTTTTTATTAAAAAAACTCCATTTTTCATGATTTACTTTTATTTAACACTTTTGTAATTTTTGTAAAACTTATCTCAGTATTTGAAAAAATTTAAATTCTAGTTGATACATAGAAAATCCAACTAACTATACTATTATCAATAAATTTACAAGATTCTCTGAATTATATAGTTAATCTATCAATGCCTTTTAGCATAGAGACGTATGTTAAATTTGTCTGAGATGTATCATCAGTTTGATATTCCCTTGAGCAATATGCACGAGACAAGCATACACATGCTGCCTTTCCGATAAACATACATATACATATATCACTTGTCTAGAAATTTACGTACACGCCCTAAAGTCAGTTTCGAATTCCAGACAAATTCTTAAACGTATCCAGAATATACTGAATTATATTATTCATAGTTTTAAATTATTACAATCCATATAATTTCATAATGGACATAATATTTTTATTATTCGGTTCTCATTTTGAAAAATTATAAAAACCTTTTCAAAACAATTTTCCCTTGAGAAATTGACGTAATTACAATTCTGAACGTTCATTGAACGATGGAAAATACTTTCTTTTCAAATCGAAATTCTGTATTATATTGATTTCTAGCACCCATCAAATACACAATATGTGAGTAAATATGAGCTACTTTTTAATTTACTGGTACAAAGAATAATAACTTTTTTTGGAAAAATGATTTTTCATCGTCTAAGGTAGTTGGGCGAAAAAACAGGTCTCTTAAAAAAAGTTTTTTATGATTTTATTACTTAAAATGATATTATCAGTCGTGTTTTATAAAAGAAAAAACATTATTTTTTATGAAAAAAATTTAAAACTTATGATTAATAATACTTTTATAATGTTTTTGTAATAGGATTTTTTCTTACTATCGAATCTTGTCAATTTTTAAAAATTATCGAATTTTCATAAATCAAGGCTCATTTTTTGGAGAAAATATTCTCTACAACTCTGCATTCTCTAATTTTGAAAGTAAAGTTTTGAATGTCTGTAATCATTAAAACAATTCTTTGAAAAGCAACATTTTTGAGGAAAATAACTATATTTGAAGATTATTTACTTATTATCAAAATTGGACATGGTATAGAATATTTTCTCGAAAGAGGCATCATTTATTAAAATCCAATAACTTTTTTAAATTGGTAACAACCAGTAGTAAGAAAAAATTCTTCTTTAAAAAACATTATTAAAAGTATTATATTATTTTTCGTAAGTATTATTTTTTTGCATGTAAAATAATGCTTATCTTTTATAAGACACGACTGATAATATCATTTCAAGTCTTAAAACTATAGAGAAACTATATTTTCCAAAAACTTGTTTTTTTGCACGACAACTGCCTTAAGATAGTTCGTTCACGAAAATTAGACTCAGGCAAAAATAGATAATTTTGCTTTCAAGAATAGCAATATTATTATTGAAGGGTTAATTTGAAAGAGAAAAGATTATTTTTTATGAAAAAAATTTGAAACACAAAAAAATAATTTTATTGGTAAATTTTATTTTTGCCCAAACTTATTTTCTTATCGCTTCGAGTTAAATGTTTAGAAATGATGCGATTCTAATAATTCACGGTTCATTTTTTAAGGAAAAAGATTCTCTATAACATCACCGTTTCCTATTTTTGAAATTGAATGAATTATTATCGAATACAGCAATTTATTTATAAAAATTATGTTTAAACAATAATTTTTTTTATAATTTCAGCGATTAAAGAATTCATTTTTAAAAATTGGAAACGGTCAAGTTGTAGAGAATCTTTTTCCTTAATAAATGAACCGTGATTTATTAGAATCGCATCATTTCTAAACATTTGGCTCGAAGCGATAAGAAAATAAGTTTGGGCAAAAATAAAATTGATTAATGAAATTATTTTCTTGTGTTTAAAATTTTTTTCATGAAAAATAATCTTTTCTCTTTCAAATTAGCCCTTCAATAATAATATTGCTATTCTTGAAAGCAAAATTATCTATTTTTGCCCGAGGTCTAATTTTCGTGAACGAACTACTTTAATGAACGTTCAGAATTATAAGTATATGACAAATTGTCTATTTTCAAAACGCGTCAAGAAACTCATTTATTTGATTTTTGTCCTAGAAATTGAATTACCAGTCACGAAAAGAGTAACAGAATTTATTGAGGTGTTTAATCTACTACCCAAGTGTAGGGAATTTACACTCTGGATTCTACAGGTGGTCACGAAACAATGTTGGTAAAGAAACTAACCAGCTTTTAAAAGTAGTTGCGAACAGTAGGTAATAAATTGTTGTTCCTCAGTCATTGTAGAGCGTCAGAAAATTCGCAAGCTGCAAATTAATTGGCGGCTGATAAAGGAAACCATGATTGGTACAATAAATCGAGTTCAAGACGCAGGTAAACACTGGCGTCCCTTGATTTTAACGCAACCACATGCCACTTTAATGATCCCGCACCGAAAACCTTGGAAAATACGAGGCTCATTACTTGACAAAAAAAGTATCATACTTTTTAACTTTTTATTGTGCTTTCCTCCTTTCGGATACCAAAGAGCGAAGTTTCTTTTATAATTAAATTCTCATGTACAAATTACTTAATTAATTACTATTTAGATGCTTTATATGATATTTAGGGTCGAGCAAGAGCCTCTAGAATTTAGAGTTATGTTATAAATATAAACCTGTAGATCGTAATAACGTAGGCGAGGGGACGTAGCTTAATGGGACAACTCTAAAGCTGGCTTAATTCGAAATAAAATCCGATGATTTATAAATCCGATAGATCCGTTAACGACTCTCCGCGTTTTCCCCGACTTGTCGTTAAAGTCGATCGTAAGCGCAGAGTCTCGTGTGGGTACCATAACGACATAACTATGGGGGATTTAGCTCATACAAACTGGCACGACTTTGTCCCAGGTCTTCAAACCTGTCCAAGATATTCAGCTGCAGGCTTTAAATTTTAAGAATTATTCCAGCAAAAAAATTTTCAATCCGAAACGACGATTAACTCTTTCGACGGCGTTGACACAATAATAAGTCAGGACTCTTTTCTCAAAAATTTATCTTATTCCGCAGTTACTTACGTCAATTTAGTGTTTTTACATTGAAAATAGTCCACGTAAAGGGCATTTACAAAATAATAAATTTTTTTTTTTAAATTAGAAACTTTTTTCTGGGTACAAAATATGTTCTTTGTCATTGAAAAAAAAGAAACTTCTAAAAATATGCACGCTACTAACTCATTTTAAAATAAAATGTATTCTTCAGTAACGTTGGAAAAGAACATCATTTTTACAAGGAAGAAATAAGGAAAATAAATATTAGATCTAAAAATAATAAAATTTTAAATATTTGATAAAAGTTTACAGAATCAAATTTATGAATAAAATTGATATATTTTCTAGATATAATAATATAATTTATTGAATTTAATAACAGATTGTTCTAAAGAATTTTCAATATCTGATTTATTTTATTTATTCTTAAGAATTTTTATATGCAGTTTAGGTTAGTCGTAATCTAATTGCAACTTACAGACAATATTTTTATTCACTTCACAGAATTTCTAAAATATTTTAATTGAAGCGTATTGTTCTATAATCAATTGATTTTTTGTTCAGATCCTGTATAGTTTTCAAACATTTCTTGACATGTAAACTTTTTGCGTGATTCAAAATAAATTTTTTGGTAGACATTTCAAAGAATTTTCATACATAATTTTCAGTTAGTTATTGCAAAGAATTTTCCTTTAAAAAATATCAGTAACGTTTTAAATTTTTTATTCGGAGTAGATCAGAATCAAACTTGTGATTGCATGGAAAGTAAAATATCAGAGATGGAAATTGAACTTTTTAAACACGACTTAGAAATCCTCAAGAATATATTTTAATTATAAAGATCTTTATTAAGTTTCACATCACTTCTGATATTTTCAATGATTTCATACATAGAGACCAAAATTCCCTGCGTGTGAAAATGTTGGTCAATCTTTTTTGAAGAAATCTGCGAAAAGAAAATATTCATTCCTCTATTGATACACTTTAAGTCCTAGAATTTCCCTCCTGACAATCATATTAATATAAATTTAGAAGCAATTGAATCTTTTTTTCTCGAAGTCCTATAGATAGCCTTTGTGGAAAAGGCTGAAGTTTCATTTTCTGAAATTTTCTTCCCTCAGACCAAAGATTGCCACATTTTCTAAAAAACCTGGAAATCAGGAAAAAGTCAGGAAAATCTTAAAGATCATTTTCAATATCTGGAAAAATATAAAGTTAATTAAATTATATTGGTTGCATTTTTCACTTGTCAAAAATATCGCTTGAAAATTAACAAAAATATTTCAAGCAAATCATCAGGAATAAAATAAACACGGAAAAAAATAGTTCAGTAAAGTTTATAGAACTGTTCAAGAGTTGGGGGTACAGGGATTTACGGAATAAAGTTCTGCAAAATTTACAGAACTTTTCAGTATAAAATGCGAAACATCGAGGAAAAATGATTGAAAATTCCACGTTAATTATGAAAAATTCTATTTATTTATATTTTTTCCGTGTTTCGATCTCATACTATAAAACCATAATTTATTGCTTTCACTTATTTTGAATAAAGAGTTTTAATAAAATGTCTACTGTTCTAGATTATATAGTTTTAAATTGTCATCAAAATAATTATTATATTATAATTTTGTTTCTCATTAAAAATAAATATATTTTATAAATTTTACAAATACTATTAACCATTTATTTATTTAGAATATCCTTAAAAAAATCTGTAAAAATGAAAATTCTAGACCCAGAAAAGTAAGGAAATTTTTGTATTCGAAAATAGTCGCAACCCTGAGACTCGAAGTTAGAAACTGTCAGGGTCTGACTTCCAAATGGAGCGCATTGAGAAATTACACAAAAGGTTACTTTCATGAAGAATGTGGTTTTATGTATTTCGCAGTATTCCTGATGATACCTGCCCTTATTTATTACAAGTTCCGCTAAGAAAGACAAATACGGGAGAAAAGACCTATAAAGTCCTGCGACAGGAAACAACTTGTACTAATAAGTAGAACAAGCTCACCGGTAATCCATATAAGTTAAAACTTCCTATTGTAGCTCCATATTTTTCTCAAAGTTTTCTCTAAGGTAATTTGTAAGACTACAACTTTTTACCTATATAAGCAGAATTTTATAGATCACCTGCAATACACAAAAACAATTGAAATCCTCCACCCCGTTCTCTTAATTAGGAAAAATCTAGCTAATTTCTGTAAGTTTACTATAATTAAGTATCAGCAAGAGAGTAAAATTAATCGTCAAAGCAAACAAACATAATAAGCACGACAGCATAAAAGCGCAAAAAGTAATATTAATTAACTTTCCGAAGTGCATACAGGTGCACGCGATCTGATTCACTTTCGCCCAGTTTCTCATAACATCAAGTAAAAAGGAGAAAATTACTTATCGGATTTGCCAGGTCGTAATTAATCATAAACTTTTTGCGACACGAGACGTGCGTACGAGGTGGTAATTTCACGAAAGTGCCGATGACGATCGAGTATCCGGCGCCTGTCGCCAGATCGCGATCTCTCACATTCAGCACTGTCTGATGAATCAGGAGGATCAGGGTTAACGAACCACCTAATCGGCTGCGACAAAGTCACGTTTTTCAAGGTCGCTGAGTTCCGGTTCATCCGCTTTGAAAAAGATACCCCCGGGGCATTATCGACGAGCCCAGGAAATGGCCCGGCGATGAAAGATCAACTTGGTAATGCAATATCGAGCCTGCTGCGAGTTGAGATAATGGCGTGACCGCATTACAGCACGATACGCCAATTAGCGTCAGACAACTCTGGGATGAAGTTATGGCTGTGTCTGTCCAGAATCAGAAGGGAGGGTTTATCCCCTGTTGAGTTTCCTTCTTCATCTCTCTGTTTCATAACTCTTGGGAATTTCCGAATGACATCTGTATGATAGACACAGTGAGAAAGTTGCGAAATTCCACTCTTTCTCGGTAGAACTGGTTTTACCTAAAGCATCTCATTATTTTCTCTCCTCAGGTGCAAAATTAACTTCATCCTGTGGATGTGAATTATGGTTTGAAAACATATATTGCAGTACGTCATAAAAATAGAAAAGAGTAAAACTTCTTGTTTTTTTCAATATTTGAAGAATTTGAACCAGAGCTGAACTTAGCATGGGGCCAGCGGGGCCATGGCCCTGGGGCCTCCACCAATGCAGTGTAACTACTTTTGCGAAGAAAAAATGATAAAATAATATATAATATAATTATAAGAAAGATACAAAAATTACTATAGAGTTTTATTTTCCCGAGTTTAAAATTTTTTTAGAAATTTTGAGGGCTCCCACAAAATATTGGTCCCAGGGCCTCAAAATTCTTAATCCGACCATGGTTTGAATTCTCAAAAAAAAAACGACCAAATTTGGACCAATAAAGTTTCCTAGGATCAACGATTATGAGTTTGATTATGATTGAGTTTCCTGCTGGCGCTCGTGGTGGAATGGAAGGTGACAGGTCAGGAATGTCTAAAAAATATCAAATTTTGATATTTTTAAATACGAAAGAAATAGAAGGAAGGAGTTTTGAAAGGTTGCCTTCTTTTTTCTTTTCTCCTTTTTTGTTGATTTCTCATAATCGTTGATCCTAGGAAATTTTTTTGGTCCAAATTTAGTCATTTTTTGTATTTTGAGAGCTCGAACGGTTTCGAATTCTTGAAATTTTGAACTATACTTTTGCTTGGACGTTAAGATGAATTTGGTTCCGTAGTGATACGGGTTTGAATTTAGTTTTGACATCTTGTTTCCTTTTATGTTAATTTTATTGAGGTGACCCGAGTCAAAATTTTAGCTCTATTTACCTCTAAATTGGAGGACTAAATAGGTTTTAGGGGGGCCTGCAGAGGATTTAATTTCTAATATATTAGGTCCTCTTTTAGCCCTACAAATTGGCACATATTTCCATTTTTGCCGGTTTGAGGTTTAAAAGAGGGCCTAATTTTATAAAAATCAAAGCCTCTAGATACTATTTTACAGGCTCGGTTTAGACCCTCCAGTCGCCCTTTAAACCCCCTAGGACAAAAAATGACGTCACATGGCGAGATGGTCGTTTTAATATAGGGTAAACACGCGTATACTTGAAAAATATTTAGGGCCAAATATTTTATTTCAATAGATCAATAAGAAAGAACGTTTTTCACATTAGTTTTTATAATAAATTTTAGTATTCCGAAATCAGATTAGTGACTTTTGTAGTTTTTTTTTATAAATCATTATTTATGTCAATTGTTTTAAGTTAATGAATATTTATTCCGAAAATTGTTTTGAAAAAGGCATCGTTGTTTTTTTATTAAGGGATCATACCACTTTAGACCCCCCCAAAAAGGCTATTTTTATGAATTTTTTTATAGGTTGCTAATATAAATATTGATATAAAAATTGTTGGGTTTCATATATATACACTTGAAATACATGAAAAAACATAACTCTTCGAAAAGTAGGTAAGTCGCTTGTGCAGATGATTTCTCGATGAAGGATTATCTGAAACAGATAAAGCAAGTAGTTTTAGATTCAGTACGACAGTAGCTATATCCTGAACCTCAACCAATAAAATGCATGCAAAAATTTCAAATTGGCGGAACTTCTTCGGAAAAAAACGTTTTTTTCACTGTTTTTTGCAACAACAAAAATAGTAATAAATAAAATTAGTACTTCTAAAATAATTAAAATTATCATATGAAGATTTGGGAGAAACTAAGATACATGAAAACGGACATAGATTGACTATTTTTAGTTTTGCTAATAAAAAAAGGTTTTGTTAAAGATTTTACCAGATTTGAACTTCTTTTATGTGACTATGCTAAAAATAATCTAACTACGTTCGTTTTTATGTTCTGTTTCATATTCTAAATTTGTATGAATTACATACTGCTTTTTTTCAAAATTGAGTTTATAAAGTCTGTTACTATTTGCAAATTATTTTATAAAAACCTCGTTTTTGGAAGCGTGATTTCAAATTATGTCAAGATGCGTCAAAAAATTATTAAAGTATTTTCATAAAATCTCTAATATCTTGACTACTTAAAAAAATTCAATGTCAGATATTTTATAATTTTTACATAAAATACGCAAATTTTTCAGAGTAAAGATATAAAAAATTTCTATGATATCTATTTGATTAATTTTGTCCTTATCTCATTTTTCAAACCAAATACAAATTGTTTTAAGAATTTTCAACTTTTTCATTGTAAAATACTTGTTTCAATTGTTAAAGAGACTATTCAGTTTTTTTTTTTTTTTTGATAGAACGCACGTCAGAGCTTAAGTATTGGTGGTACTTGCAGGTGGTAAGTACCGTCAAACTTTTGCCTGCCTCCTTGCACGAGTGCTTTCTTCCCGAGGGAAATAGCCTGGAGCACTTTCCCTTTCTTTCCTCTTGCTTTGGCCACATTTCGTAAACCACCTCTTACTCACTCCAACTTTTTGTGAATGATTAACGAACTCAAGAAAAATAACCACCTACAACTCGTTCCTGAAAGGAGCAAGCTCTGCATTTCATATCCTTAAATAAGTGACGGAAATTACGAATCCAAGATGGCGGACATAAACAAATAGTGAAACAAGCTCAGAAGTCCTATTTTTCATGTTTATTGTTTACACAATTAATCAAGACAGGATTGCAATACCTGGGGCGGAAAGAAACTAACATACCTGGTCTGCCGTTCAAAGCATAAAGGTAGTCAACTACATTCGACTGGAATTCGAGAAAATCAAAAAAAAACTTTTTTCTTTCAGAATCAAGTGAAAAAATCATTATTTTTGTTTGTAAAACTTCTTGTTTTTCTAACTTCCAATTTTATTACTAACGTTTTCTAATCTATGAAATATAATTTTATAAATAATATATAAATATGTTAATTTATATCTATATATTTAATACAATATATAAAGTAATGTATTTATACATAAATATATAATATATATTGTAGATATGATTCTTTTCTTTGGGAAACGGGACCGGAGCTCGTGTGTGAAGGCCGTAACTACATAACGACCTTTTTAATTTGGATCAAAGGGTATTCTTCGATCATCTTGCCAGAGAAGAAAACCGTAATCGCAGTTACGGGCCGTTTTCCTCGCAAACTGATGGCGTATTTTAGGTTTCTTCATATTTTTGTGTAACAATCGTACTTTAGATTTTTTCGAAATGACAAAGACAGTAAAACGTGAAATTTCTTCAAGAGTCGAATGATATAAAAAAGTCACTTTCGCGAAAAATGTCAGTTAATGACCTTTATGCTTTGGGCGGCAGTGGTTCCATGTTTACAAATTTCGAGTGAATTAGATGGAAAATAACTCATTAGAATAAGGAATACATCAATAATTCTATGAAAATTATATACACTTAAATCGATTTTACAATAATGGAGAATTATTAAAACATATATAATTTTGATTAAATTATCTTCATGTAGAATTTACATGATATATTTTTACGTGGGTAAGACCGGTAGTTGCTCGTTTATACGGGATTTCGCACTCATGAAGAGCAACATGTTGCAGCCAGTTACAGAGATGGTCATCTGAGCAAAGCTGCACCTCTTCTGTTTCTCAGTGTCGTCGTCTTCTTACGCCTGTCAAGGCTATAACGAAAGGGTGAAAGGTGTGACTGAACCTGATAATCCTCCCTGCGAAATTCGAACAGTCAGAAGATTTTATAATCGGATTTGCTCTTCGCATCTTACAACAAAGTATCAATGCAACAGTCCACTTGAAACTGTCAACGATGATCCAACTCAAGATTAACCAACCCAATTGCTTCTTTGTGCCTTGAAGTTTCGATTAAATCATCAATGTATTTCTCAAACTTAAACTCTACTCTACAAAGAAATAACTTGTAACTTGTAATAATAACATCAGTCGCTTAATAATGATAAACATTATAAACAACTGTTTAACATAGATCAATATTCTATCGGGAATGTGTTTGTTTTGTGGAAAAACTCTGAGGTAACAAATCTCATCGAAACTTAGCCGAGTCGGTGTCGTTTTGCGTGCGGAAAGTTCATTTTCCCGTATAAGTGCGGTAAAATTCACTTTCCGCACGCAAAACTGCACTGACAAAGCTAACTCGGAATACAGTGAACAAAAAATATCGTTCATATCACGTGCGGAAGGTATTTTAACGCACGAGCGAGTCACGACTCCAGCCGAGACGATACGAGGAACCTTGGCCCTCGTCGCGATTCGCTCTTGCGTTTAAATACGTCTTTCTGCACTTGATACGAAATATACTATTTTTCAATTCCCTACGGGAAGTTTTCACTTTGCACACCGATTTATGTGCGCAAAATGGCAAATTTCCAAAGAGTCAATGAGGAATCTGCAATTTTGCTTGGATTATTTGATATGCAAAGTGCGAACTTTCCGTACAGTGTTGCACTACTGCCAACTTAAAGTCCTACCCCTGAGAATTGTGACCTTGGGCTGCAAGGAATATTTATGTGTCTAATTAAGTTGGGAAAATTGTGAGATTTTCTTAAATAATGAAGGCCTGGGTTTCTTGTTTAGGTTAGACTACAGCACTGTCTTTGCTTGTCTCTGTCATGTATTTCTTTGTCTGGCTCTTCCTTCCTCCTCTCACTTGTCGTCTCTACTGTTGAGAACTTTTCCAGCACTTTGACGTACGTGTCCAGGATATAAAATAGTGATTCCTAGTACTCGCACTCGGCAATCGCGCGCATACAAACTCGGGAAGAGGCGGCGCTAAACCGGGGCGAGGATACCAAGAGCCTAGCTAGTAACTTTCTGACGAACGAGCTGCGGTAGCTGACAAGTTGGCCCATTACGCCTATGCAGTATACGAACCACCCAAGTACTCAGAGGTAACTCACGTTCGCGGCATCTCTGATCCATCCTATATACTCCTGCTAAAAGTCCTACTGCTCTTGCATCCTTACACATCCGTCTTTATCGGTTCGTCGAAGTAAGTACGAATCGCTGATTTCGAGTTAATTCCACCCTTTGAATTCAAAACGAACTTGTAGGATAACTTTGAATACGAAAGCAAAATATAAAGATGGCTGATTCTTGATGTGAAGAGCGAGTGGTTCAATAAACAGTTAAGGGGATGCGCCATCTTTAATTGGTATATTTTCGATTTTTTTGACATTTTCAAAAAATTTTAATTTTTTATTCTCTTCTCTCTAAATCTGAATCAGTCAAATTTTTACTGATTGAATCAGTGATTTACCTTTTCACTGATTTACTAGTTTAAAAATATATTTCACTGTTAAATCAGTTGATTATCACTAATTGAATCAGTGGAAAAAATATTTTCACTGTTAAATCAGTTAATTTTTACTGAAGCAATCAGTGGAATTTGACTGATTCATATTTAGAGAGTATACTTTTCTGAATGGGTAAATTTTCAGGGCAATCTGATTTTTTTATCTTGGAAAAATAAATAAAATTAAAAGTTACTACGATTTACGAATAATGCGTTTTTAGCGAAAATGAGCTTTTTAGACAAAATAATTTATTTATTTATTTACTAATAAATAAAAGTATATAATAAATAAAAGAGTATATAACAGGTATCCCTATAAAAACAGATCAAAATTGCTGAAGAAGTAAGCATGTATGGAGCAGGGGAGTTTTGATAGTGAGTATTAAGGCCATGGATCAACCTAGTCACGTGACTAGATTCCTACTTTACCGGCATTTCAATTTGTGTAACCACATTTTTATAAAAATTAAGCCAGCTAACTGATAATTTATAGAAATTAATCAAATTCATTATTATAGGTCTGCCCGGTCATAAATATTTTCATAATTTAAAAAAAAAAATTGTCAAGGACATTTTTTTTCATAATTATAATTATAGATGAAGATATATGTTATAAAAATTAATTTTGTTTATTTATCTTTTCCAATATCACATACTCTCGAGTATAAACAATATTCGATGTCAAATGACTATGCTTATCCCGATCCTAATGACAATGATATTAACCTACATTAAAACAAACGTACTCACAAGTTTGATCAGATTTTCGAATAGTACATAATAGTTATCTTGAAATCTTCTCCCTAGTTCTTCTATCCCAGGACCGTCGTTAATATTCTCAGAAGAAGTTGTTGAGCATGAAGAACGAATATCACAAAATATCTGAGCTTTCAGTTTATGCTTCAGTGTAAACTTCAGAAGTGGATTATCGCCAATATGTATTAAGGCACTCAGTAATTCGAAGTGGCGGTAACGGCAATGTTGAACTCCCAGAATCCTGGTCTATGACAATTTTTATTTATTGAAATTATGCCTCCGGAGGGCTTGCCTGTTGGATCCAACTAAACTACCTTCAGTGCCTTCTCTCCTGCCTTCCCATATCTTTTGTCCCCCTCTTGTCAATCATTCAGCCAATTGGCTTCGGATATTATAACATTTACTGATAATTCCTCATGCTATATCCTTCCTCGATCCTTTCATAAATGATAGGTAATTTTGATTTAACTTGATCAGAATCCAATCAATATTCCAGATAACCATATAAATATCTTACAATGTTGATGTCCAAGGTTAAAAGAAAATTCAAAATTTTAGATAATCAGACGTTTCGGCTCTGATCGGAGCCCTCATCAGTGATTTATTTTGAATCATAATGGATTTTGATCCTTACGAAGAAGTTGTTTCCTCTTCTTTTGCTTTGATTGCCCATAATTTTAATATTCATATTCTGGACTTGCATTGACCCTTAATTAATAATTGAAGATATTATTATGAAAAAAAAATTTCCTTAAAATTGTTTGTTTTTATCATTATAAACCTTTATGACCGAACAGACTTGTCTTAATACATTTGATTTAGTGTTAGAAATTTGCGACTTGTTATCTCATTTTTTTCATTTTTTTTTATTTGTAACTCTTTTTCAGTCATGTTACCTTGTTTTCCGTACTCAAAAAGTTGCTACTTATTGTGAGAAACAAAATTTTAAAAAATCATGACAATTGTTTAAAAAAAAAGAGTTATTCAAAGTCAAACAATGTCAAAAAAATGCCCAAAAAACTTAAATTTATTAGTTTAAAAATACGTAAAAGTGCTGGAATTTAAAAAAACCTTTCTAAATAAAGGTACTAAGCATAAAAAAATTATATGGAAGGTCCAAACTCAAAAATAAAAATATTAAAGGTGACGGATCCCCTTAATATCAAGGCCTAGTGTTAGAACTGCAAGCACCAAGAATCGCTTGTCAAAAGATAATTAAGCGATTAAGGTTTAAGTCTAGTCGTCCTAATATGGAATCTTACATTGGATCTCTAATCATCCTACATTTGATCTAACTGATATAAACGTCCAGGCTGAGTTCTCTAATACAATTACTTGTAGGTTGTGTATTGTATGAGTCAGTATAATTACTTAGCAGATTACTCATTGAAAGATATTCTTAGAAAATGAAAATTAATTTTTTACTCGTGTGGGCAAGACAGAAGAATGTTAGATTTCCCTTTCTTTGCGAAACATATCAGGGTTTATAAACTAGTTGAAACGAAGAATCACAATCGGATACATAAAAAACACTAAAAAACAGTAGAACTGGAACATTGAAAATCACTAAAAATCACTAACTTTTCACTTAGATTTTAAAAGGCGGGAAATTTGAATTTATATTTTAATAAATATATATATATATATAAAAACAGTAAAAAAAACAATAATTGTGCATATAATATTAAATTAACTTCAAAGATAGGCAAAATTTCTATAAAATTAAGTTTGCATATTATTTCAAATTATTTATATTAGATGTAACAGTGAAGTATTTCATTCATGTTTAATTAACTATTTTACACAGTACATTTTGTTATTTTTTCAGTAAACCAATGTATAGTTTTATGGTATTAAAATTTCTATTTTTCAAATGTTTTGAGAAAAATAACAATCGGAATACGTAATTAACTTTTTACTATAGACTTTACAAAAGTGTACCAAAATCCAATCCATTGAGGAAATTTTTTTTAAAAGTTATTCTATCTACAAACAATAATGACAGACAGACTAGATTGCAAAAATCTTTTAATATACAAAATATTTTTCTGAAAATTTGGCAACCGTAACAAGAGGCAATAAAAAAGCACGTCTGTTAAATTCTATTTAGTAAAAATTATGAAAGAAATTCAAAAACTTATCGACAGTAGTATTTTTAAAATTTTCAGGAAGATATTTTGTAAAATAAAAAATTTATCTTACACGAACTTTTACAGGAAAAACTGATATAATTTGTTGCATTTTAAACGAACTCGAATTTTATTTTCGAACGCTAATAAAGTTTACTGAAGTTCACTTCAATCCTGTCACTTTTTGAAAATTATTGCGTTTTACGTACCAAGAATCGCAGAAATAATTATCTCTCGCTCAAGAATATAAAAATTTTAGTAAAACAAGATTTATTGATAGGTTTTTTTATAATTATTTCCTTGAGAAAAATGAAAATTGCATCAAAAATCAACCAAGGTTAACCTATTCTTCATTATTTTTGCAACAATCTCAAGTACTTATTCCTCCAGTCTGTAAAGTTTCTGCAAGAATAATTTCCGTGCAGTAAATGAGAAAAAAATCAGTGTCAAGTAAAGTATGGAGAAGATCAACGCAACGAAGTTTGGTTTTTAGGTTGATTGCGAAGTATGTTGCTATTTTCTCGGTTACTAATTATAATTCATACATTTAAGACTTCGTCAGATGCAAGACCATCATTTTAATCACTCTTCCTCATCAAAACACTTTTGTCGAAATTTTCCCATCACGTAAAATTAATGAACTAAAACCAAGTTCTAATGACGAGCATACTACTTGTGAAAACAATTAGACTTTAATGACAATATTCACAAAAAAAGTAAAAGAAAAGGCAAAAATTGTGAAAAATTCAACAGTTTCTGGTTCTTTAACATTTCTCAATTAATCCTATCACTCCCACGTGTATTGACCTTCTAAAATGATATTTTACCCCAAAATGAATGTAATATTAATCACGAATCCATTAATTTTCTTCACAATCTGACATATTTTTAAAGAAAATGAAATAAAAAGCTTTATTTATGATTCATATTTAATAAATACATCTGAATGATTAGCACATCAAAGAATATAAACGAGGATAATCGATCGAGAGATTTCTTCTGAAAAGACTATTAATCTTAAGTAAATTTGATGAATGTTTATCTTTCTTCCGGTATACGAAAAACGAGTGTTGTTACAACTAGCAAAGTATTTGCGTGCAAAATGCATCTGCCTTAACGATTTTAAAGGTAGGACGCATCCCTAATAACTAATAAATTATGCTATGCGCCACATGTTTTGATAAGAAGGTACCAGGCTCATGGCTCAGCATTATAATTCCTTTTTTATTCTCTCGATACCGAATCCCCATGTTTTACCCGCATTGCTTTATACGTGCTTCTGGTTTCCTTCTGCCTTACCGACTGGAACCTTAAATCACTAACCTGTCCAACCAAGAAACTAAGCCTGATTCATACCTAACCGACTTGCGAAAAAGGCAACATACGCTCTGGAGTCGATATAACTATCCAGTACTTCTTGATTGTCGTCTTGTCATTGGAACGTGCGAAGGAAGATGTCCCTCCTCTTTTCTACAGAGATCCGATCTCTTGATCCTGAAAACGAATAGAGTCGATCTTCTATTGATATCAGTTGTACTTGTGAGTTTCGAACTATGTTCCCTGGAAACTTCAACTTGGTTCTTCAAATGGGACTATTTGCCAGCTTATTCTTTAATACTAGCGACATCAAATCTTTCTTTAAGGTAGTTGATCCATGAAAATTAGACCTCAGGCAAAGATAGATAACTTTGCTTTTAAGAATATCAATATTATTCAATATTTAAAGAATTTGAAAATCTTTCTGTGGAAAAAATGACGCTTTCGACTGCGCTGGGATTCGAGCCCAGGTCTTTCGATTGCCGGTCGACTGCTTCGAAAGACCTGGGCTCGAATCCCAGCGCAGTCGAAAGCGTCATTTTTTCCACAGAAAGATTTTCAAATTCTTTAAATATTGAATTTATTTGCATTATTTGCGATATAAGAGTTTGAAATTGTCTACGAGGACACCTGTCGACAACGTATCCTATCTGATACGCGACTAGTGATCCTCCGATAATGTAGGCAGTGACAAAAATTTCAAACTCAACTAATTAATTTGAAATCAATATTATTATTGAAGGGCTATTCTGAAGGAGAAAAGATTATTTTACATAAAAAAATTTGAAACACAGAAAAATAATTTTATTAATAAATTTTATTTTGACCCCAACTTTTTTTCTTATCGCTTCTTACCAAATTTTAAAAAATCATACGATTTTAATAAATTACAAATCACTTTTTCAAGAAAAAGATTCCCTACAACATAACCATTTCCAATTTTCGAAAATGAATAAATTATTATCAAATTCAGCAATTTTTTTATAAAAATTTTGTTTTGGAAAATGATTTTTCAATGGTTTCAGCCATTGAAGAATTTATTTTTAAAAATCAGAAACGGTGAAGTTGTGGGAAATATTTTCTTTGAAAAAGTGATTCATGATTTATTAGAATCGCATAATTTTTTAAAATTTGGTAAGTAGCGATAAGAAAAAAAGTTGGGTCAAAAATACAATTTATTAATAAAATTATTTTTCTGTGTTTTAAATTTTTTTCTTGTAAAATAATTTTTTCTCTTTCAAAATAGCCATTCAATAATAATATTGCTATTCTTGAAAGCAAAATTATCTATTTTTCCCTGAGGTCTAATTTTCGTGGATGAAAACTACCTTAATGTTTAATTGAAACTTCTTTTATCCGTAGATTATTAATCCTGATGAAAATGGTCAATTACGGTAATGAAAGTTAGTGAATCTTATAGATTTTTCAAACCTGAAAATAGATCTGATTTCAAAATTTTCCTATCACGTTACTCTTTAGAGTAATTTGATGTTAAATAGTCAAAAAATGGCTATTTTCGACAATTTTATGAATTTATCAAGAGGAAACGGATTTTTTTTAGTATTTTTGTCAACGGAAAAGTATATATATACAATCTATCACGAAATATATGCTAGTATTTAATTTACTGGGACAAAAGCCTATCGTTTTTTTCTGAAAAACAAAATATTTTTCACCGTTTAAGGGAATCCGCCACCTATAATATTTTTATTTTTTGAGTTTAGACCTTCCATATAATTCTTTTATGTCTAGTACCTTTATTTAGAAAGGTTTTGAATGTTTTTTTAAAATTTTATTTATGTATTTTTAAACTAAAGAATTTAACTTTTAAGGACAGTTTGTTTACATTGAATTACTTTTTAGTTTTTTAACCAATTGGCATGATTCTGTTTTTATTTTGTTCTTTACAATGTGTTGCCATTTTTTGGGTATGAAAAATAAGATAACATGACTGAAAAGGTTATAAATAAAATTAAAAAATAAATAAAAATATCCTAAATATAAATATAAAAAATTTGTAGTTTTTTTTTAGCTAGAGTGCTTTCCATACCCAAAAATATTGATAATATAACAAAGAATAAGTGGTAAAAATTTTAGAGGACTGTGTCCAATACTTTATATTTCATTCAAACATATGTTGCAACAATCACGGAAAATAACAACTTGCGGAAAACGGAGTTTAAACTAAAGTCTTGGAGTGAAGCCTTAAGACACTTATTATAACTCCCCTGCTCCATACATGATTCCTACTTCAGCAATTCTGTTCTGTTTTTATAGGAATACCTGTTATATACTATTTTCCATATAATTCAGAAATATTAGTAAATAAATAAGCAAAGTATTTTGTGTAAAAAGCTAATTTTCGCTGAAAACGCTTTATTCGTGAATCGTAGAACTCTTAATTTGATTTATTTTTCCAAGAAAAGAAAATCAGATTGTTCTAAAAATTTACACACTTACTCAGAAAATTATAGAGCATAAAAATATAACAATTTTAGAAAATGTCACAAGAATCAAAAATTTACTCCCTAAATCTGAAACAGTGAAAAACCACTGTTTTGAATGTTCTAAGTCTTCGACAAAAAATCAGTGAAATTTGAATGATATTACTAGGGAAACTCACTGATTAATCAGCGAATTTCGCTATTGACCAGTATAGTTCACTGATTAACCAGTGAGTTTTCCTGTTGGAATCAGGTAAATTCCACTGATTTATATATGGAAAACTTATAACATTCTAAACAGTGGTATTCCATTGTGAATCAGTAAGTTTTTACTGTTTCGGATTTAGGGAGTACTAATTAAAGGTGGCGGATCCTCTTAAGGTAGTTGTCATGCAATTTGTTCATAAAAATTTTACCCCAGCCACATGTTTCGTGAGTTTTGTCGTAGAAATTTCTAACAGTCATATACAGACTGTTATGACTTGTTTCAAATTTCATAGCCCTCCTTTGTCACGGCATTTCTGGTCATCTTGCGGACATCTTTACACATTTTTTTTCTCTACTTTTGTTCTCCTTTTCATTTAACCGAGACTTTCCAAAGCAAAAAAATCTAACCCTCCACTCCACTTTGCAAAGCTTTTTACCAGGTCTGTTTCCAAATGTAACTCAGTTTTAAAGCAAAATCCGTAGGGAAAAGAGTTCCTTTAAAAAATTATGTGCTCATCTTGTTTGCGATGTAAGAAAAGAAAGAGAAAAAAAGGGAATATTGTGTTTGTCGTCACTTGGATTAAAAAAATTTTTTTCATCATCGTCTTCTACATCTATTGAACGTAATAACAGGTCAGTTTTTTTTCGTTTTGGCAATGTTTGGTGTGAGCTCGCAGTCCTTAAACCTTTTTCTGTATAGTTAATCTGTCACACGTACAATGGGTTAAGTCTTTTCAAGTTTTTTCTCTTTATATTCTTATAGTAAATATTTTTTATGGTACATTTTTATTTTTTCTGTAAATTTTGGTCATTTATACCAGTTTTTAGTTTCATAAGTGTTGTTCCTTCATATCAATTTTCCACAATGTTCATTGCTCACACACATAAAAAAAGTTTTTCGTTTCACTTTGTTATTTGCATATAAAACAATTTTGTGGCACGTTTTTGTATGAAAAATTTGGTTGTGGAAATTTGGTGTTGGACCAATTTGTTTATATCGATTTACCACAATGTCACCCGTCACACGTGCTACTTTTAAGTTTCTATCTTTAGCAATTTTACAAATCAAGGTTTTATAGTTTTACCCCCCTTTTAGAAAATTTATTTATTTATACCATTTTTATAGTCTCAGTTTTGCAATTCTTTCACATAATTTTTTTTCAACAGAATGTTCATCGGTCACACGTTCAAAATTGTTCAAGTCTTGTATTTGTATGGGAAAAAATTTTTTGTGTGTACAGTTCTTTTACATTTAGTTTTATACAGATTTTACAGTTCCACATGTACAATTTATTTAGATCGGTTTTACCACAATGTTTTATCTTTCACACGTAGTTAGTTTCGATTGTGCAATTTGTTTATATTGATTTACCACAATGTTACCCGTCACACGTGCTACTTTTAAGTTTCTATCTTTAGCAATCTTACAAATTAAGGCTTTATAGTTTTACCCCTTTAGAAAATTTATTTATTTATACCATTCTTATAGTCTCAGATTTGCAATTCTTTTACATAATTTTTTTTTTTCAACAGAATGTTCATCGGTCACACGTTCAAAATTGTTCAAGTTTTGTATTTGTAGGGGGGACCAATTTATTGGGTACAGTTCTTTTTACATTTAGTTTAGACAGATTTTACAGTTCCACATGTACAATTTATTTATATCGGTTTTACCACAATGTTTTGTCTTTCACACATACTATTCTTTATGTTCTTTTCAGTAATTTTACAGAAAAAATTTTTGCACACTTATTGTACAGTCTTACTTTATCGCAAATTTAGTTTTTTAGTACAATTCTATTGTTTCACATATTTTTACCACAATGTTTATCCGTCACACGGGCAATTATTAAGTTTTCCTCCTTTGTATTTTTTATAGAAATAAATTCTCACTGATGAGGACTCCAACCTGAGTCGAAACGTTTGAAAATATGAAACCTTGAGTTTACATTTTTTCTGGACCCTAAAGCCAACTAAGTACAACAAAAATATTCAAATTTTAATACTAAGGGTCGATATAAGTCCTGTTTATTATTTAATGATTTAATCCATTAAAGAATTTATTTTCGAAAATTGGAAATGGTCAAGTTGTAGAGAATATTTTCCCCGAAAAAATAAGCTATGATTTAAGAAACTTCAATCATTTTCAAAAAATTGGTAAAGTGCGATAGTAAGAAAAAATCCTATTACAAAAAACATTATTAAAAAATTATTTTTCGTAATTTTTAAATTTTTTCATTAAAAAGAGTGTCTTTCCTTACATATGACACGGCTGATGATATAATTTCCAGTCTTGAAATCATAGAAAAACTTCTTTTTCCAGAGACTGATTTTTGGCACGTCAACTACCTTAATAGATGTTTAGAACTATAAGTACATATAAAATTAGCCAAAATAGACATTTTTGACTATTTAACCTCAATTTACTCTAAAAATTGACGTGCCAGGAAAATTTTGCCCACAATTTCGTTTTCAGCGTCGAAAAGTCTATAGTATTCATCTTTTGTCATTTCTTTAACTGAGAAAAACCTACTCTCTAAATTTGAATCAGTCAAAATCTACTGATTATCGGTGAAATTTGACTGATTCAAATAGCTAAAAGGGGGTTACTGTAAATTAGTCAAATTTCTCTGATTATTTCTGTGAAAATTGACTGATTTGACAGTGAAAAATATTTTTTTCATTGATGAATCAGTGAAAATTTACTGATTTAACAGTGAAAAATATTTTTTCACTGATTCAATCAGTAAAAATTTGACTGATTCAGATTTAGAGAGTATGCTGATCAATTTTTGATTATTATTCACCTTTAATTTTGCTATTATACTTATTTAGTATCTGAGGAAAATGAATGATCTTATTGGGTAAGTCACCTGGTGACACAAAACAGACATAGAAGTCGAAATCTGTCAAAATATAGGGGAAAAAGTGTTGCGGAAGTACTACATCACTGTCAACAGGAAGAGTTTTCCCAAGAGACTCGTCTGCCAAGAGTGAAATTTTGAAAGCCAGTCGATTGATATAAATTACTTTTCTCAGTTCAATGGAACGTGATGGATGCTTGAATACTCTCTACACAAGACCTGCACACCCGACGAGGATAGCAGCGACATCCAGCGGGTGGACAAAAGCGATAGTGACGATCGAACGAGACGTGAGTTGAATGAAAAGACGTCCACGAGCCGATCAAATCGATCTCTTCCGGTTCCATTTTATATTGACTGTCGTTAGCGCAAGCCATGAGTACTCAGGAATCTTCCAAAATTTTAATTCGTTCGCACCTGCCGGAAAAAATTGCTCTGTGCCAGGTGCCTTTAACGAAATTTCAAATGAGAGTTGCATGCAAGGTGATCTTTAGCGAAAGAAGTATTTACACTTTATCTAGAGTGAAAGGTAAAGAAATTGCAGTGCAATGAATCATTGCCATTTCCTCAAATATGTATTCATACAACAGTTTATCATTTTATCTAATCAGGAGAATATTACAGAAATTGTTAATCAGTTTTTCAAACGCCCGTGACTACACTTGAAATTTTTGAGTCGTAAATCAAAATTAGTATTTTTTTCCTTCTTGCCCTTTCCACTGATCAGAAAAATGTTTAGGAAAATCTCAACTTCTTAGGGCATTATCGAAATTTTTGATGTTTTCATCTTGAAAAATATTTTTTTTCCATATATTTTTTGGAGTGCAGATGCGAAAACTGTTGCACTTGCATACTGCAGCGGCACTTAAAAACATATATAGACAGAAAGTAAAGACGGACAAACGAGATGGTAAAATGCATTCCTTCACGTAGTTCCCGATAATCTTCTTTACCTTCATCTTCTTGAGTATGACCAATATGGATCGCGACTCAAACGCAGACAGTGCATTCGAACCATAAGTTTCAAGCAAAATTACTTGTTTAACCTTTTAAAGCATCATTAACCAAAATTAATTGCTTCACATCTATTCACAGAACTTTCAATATATTTTATACAACACCTTGACAGTTCCAAAGATAATTAGCGATCCTTTGTTAAATTATTAATTTTCATAGTGAAAAACCCATAAAGTAATGGTTTTTATGTTTATATTAGTAAATGCGCGAAATCTCGGAAAATGCATTGATAAAAAATTGTATATCTAATCAAAATACATATTTTATCCATTTTTTGGTGCAGGTGATAGTTTTGGACATATTTCATGATAAATATAAAAATTTTGTGCCTAACTCCTACTGAAAACTTATTTTCGATTTTCTTGAAATAAGGAATCCATAAGTATTTTAATGCGCTCATTAAGAAAATTACCTTGGAAATTCTGCGAAAATTTGATTTCCATGGTGAAAACCTCAAAAACCCATAAAAATCTTTTTTTTCAATTCGAGCAGGGTAAGTTGTTTTTGGAAATAAAATTACCAGTTTTTAACTATTTTTTTTCGCATAGGATAAATCATTTTTGTAAGAAGGATCGTATTATAAAGAAACATTGTGAAAATTCACGCTACAAAAGAAATGTATGGAAGAAACAGTTTTGATGACAAAAGAATGGCAATAAGAAAAACTATAAAATAAATATAAATACTGCCAAAAATTTTGCTCCGGCAACTGGGGCAAATTTGTCTCCATTTAACTGGTTGGGAATAATTAAATTATTGATTAGGGGCCGTTCACATAATACGTCACACAGTTTATGGGGGGGGGGGGGGGTCTGCAAATTGTGACGTGGTGTGACATGTTGGAAGGGGGGTCTGCCCTCTGCGTTACGTCACACATTAAATGTGTACCCACGAAATTTAAAAAAAAGTTCTGAAAAGATTATCTACAATTTTAAAGTGACATGTTTGATAACATGTCTGCTATTATATTCACCCAAAATTCATAGAATTTTTTTCATTTCTCATTATTTTGGCATAGGGTCAGATTCTTTTTGTTTTCTTCGATTAAAATTTTCACTATTAAATATAAAAATACTCAAACAGAAAGCAAGGCAAACGTTTCGGCCACATTATGGCACTGAAGAGGGCCCCCATATGTGGCCGAAACGTTTGCCTTGCTTTCTGTTTGAGTATTTTTATATTTAATAGTGAAAATTTTAATCGAAGAAAATAAAAAGAATCTGACCCTATGCCAAAATAATGAGAAATGAAAAAAATTATCTACAATAATAATTAATAGCTTCTTTTTTTACTGGATTTTGTACGCGTTAACGAAAAATGTTTTATAAAATTAAGAGGTGTGACGTGCCATCGAAAGGGGGGGGGGGCTGAGATTTGCGACCATGTGTGACATGGGGGGACGGGGGGTAAAAAATAGCTAAAAATCGCGTGACGTATTATGTGAACGGCCCCTTAGCTGTCAGTTTGAAATAATAATTGCATATGAAAATGAACTCAACTGAATTTTGATATAATGTATTTTAAAACTACCAAACTGTAACAGGATTTTTATAAAATTCATCTTAAAATTACGAAACTGTAACAAAATTTTCAGTTACATGTAACTGCATAAAACTACAGTTACCCAAAACCTCAAATTATTCCTATTACAAGTTTCAGAATTTTCAGATACAAATATCAGAGTATTCAACGCTTTCTAACTGAAAATTAAGAAATTTCTTCTTAAATTTACTGAAAAGTAACTGAATTTTCATAAATTCTATCTCAATTTTACGAAAGTGTAACTGAACAAAACTCCAGTCACGTGTTCCATCAGAACTACACCTTCTGTCTTTTTTTCAGATACGGTGTAAGCGGCAACATTTCTCGTATCTTTTTTTGGATATATTTGACCGCAGTGTAAATAATTTGATTATAAATTCGATCCACGATTGAACATAAATGCGAAAGCTTGAGGCTTCCGTACATATTCATTTGCACATAAGCCAATAATTCTGAGTCACTGCTAATATGAGTTTCAGCTCGGTGGATTGTACGAACTTTGAATTGGAAGTACAGGCTCTGTTAAAGTGATTTTGAAGGATGTATGTAAAGATCAAAGTCCATCGAAGGTCATGGACGAAATCTAGACGCCTCGAGAATTCATTATTAAAATGCGAGTCCCGAGAACGGAACAATCAACCTTTCCAAATCGCTTAGGCCTTCCTATTCACGAATAACCTCCGAAAAAAATAGACCTGTAATTTATGTCTGCAGAATAAGCAGTGATAGCAAGTCGATAATAAAACCTGGAATAAGCTTTGTTTTTCCAGCAAGTGAAATTTATTTCTCGCTTTTTACTCAGAATGGCAAAAATTATAGGTGGCTATAAAAAATACATTTCTGAAGGAACGGATAGAAATAGAAGATAAGTCGTCCATTTTTAATGAGCCAATAAAAAACTGAGAGTGGATTTAAAAATATTGCACGGAAATAACATTTATGAGATTAGATCGAAAAATGAAAGAAGATTATAGGAGATTTTTTGATGTTTTACACGATTGGGTAGTTGAGAGATCGGTGGGTATTTGGGACGACGGTGGCCTTTTTCCTACGGAATGAACAAGCGATAATTTTTCGGAACAACGTCGTTTTGAAAGGCATAAATTTGGCGAAGGGTCATTCTCGTTAAGCGAAGCCCGTGGTGGATGCACGTATTCGAAGCGACCGCCGCGTAAACCTGAGCTTTTCATTGGCTAGACGAGCGTCGGATTATGGAAATGCTCGAACTCCCTGTATCCTTCCAACGCCTAACCCAACTCTTTATTAATGTAATGCTTGAAGTTACGACCGTTCTCTCACCCAACTCTGATATAAGACTTAATTTACGAAAAATATGACACAAAGTAGAAGTCGGTGCATTGGTACCGGCTCCATTTCCATACGTCATCGACAAAATTTACCAATATTTTTCTCTTTCATTTCTTCCTTTTGTTTTATTATTCTATTTAATTCACTGTTGTCCCGTCCTTTTTTATAGTAATTGAGAGGCAAAATCGACCGCAAAGAATTATTTACGAGAGATTAGTGTCAGTTATGCTTGAACTGTCACAGCCAAAGTGGGTGCAGGAGACACTTTGCTTAAAATGTAAAACAACTCAGAAAAATATGAGTTGGAATTCAACAAGTAGGATTTAGGAATCTGAAATTTTGTTTGGCTTATTTTAAAAGAGCATATCCACTGCAGGATTCTTTCGGGATGAATAAAATTTGAATACAAAATAGTTCTACAGAGTGTACGGGAAAAATGGTACACACAGAGAAACTTTTTATATCAATTTTTAATATAGTATTTTTCAATTTAGGGAAAAACGTATCACTTTGAGAATTTTTGTTAGTAAAAATACTGAACTTTATAATAATGATATGAAACTTCAGCATAGTTCATAGCAACTTTTACTATACTTTATACTAAAGTTTCATATCATTATTATAAAGTTTAGTATTTTTATTAACAAAAATTCTCAAAGTGATACGTTTTTCCCTAAATAGAAAAATAATATAGTAAAAATTGATATAAAAAGTTTCTCCGTGCACGGAGAAACCTTTCATTGTAAAATCTAGTATTATTATATTTATTTTTCACTAAAAATCTATAGGAAATGAGAATATAACGTCAGTTTTTTAGAAATTACTATTTTTAATATTAAACTATGGAGCTACTAATAATATTGGAGAAAATAATGAAATAATTGTAATTATGCCTAAAAACAAAAGCAAATTTTATTTCCTCAAATAGTAAAATCTTGATATTATATAAATTATTTCTTATTTAACAAAAGCTCGAGCATTTAAATAATATCTATGAATGAATTTCATTATTTAATGAATTTATTATCATTGAATTTATTATTATTGAAATTTTTATTTATATTTTTTGTCATTATTGAAATTATTCTTTAATGCATTTATTTGAATTTATAATAGGGAAACACTTTTTACATTTTCATTCATTAATTTTTTTTAATTTACTATAATTAACTTAAATTAACTCAAATTAATTTGACTTAAATTAACTTAAAACAATTTTATCTGTTATAATTAATAAATTCAACAAAAATTTCGAAATATACGAAAGATGTATTCTAGTCGCATCCGAAGACGAAATTCCGAAAATAAGAAACCGATTTGCTATATTTCGGACATAATTTTCTCAATATCGGAAATTAACAATCACATATTACGAAAGTTAAAAACGAATATTTACTATTTCCAATGGGAATTTTGGCAACATACCATTCCAATATATGAAGTATTCGATTGTAAAATATTCAAGTGTTTCTCTCTTCATGTTCATTACTATTGGCAATGATAATTTCTTTAAACTATTTTGCAATTTATATTTTTCAAAAGACCAATCCTTGCATTTATAGTTTTACTTTTTATTTATATAGATATCACTTATTTCTAGTTTCAGTTTGCCATCACAGACATTAATCTTTGCAACTCTCAATGGTAATTTATAAAATTAGACTATATTTACAATTGGTCCAGAAAAAGTATTTCCTCCTATCGCTATGGTAGATAAAACTAGTTTTTTTACTATATCCTCGCTTCCTTTTGACTTTTGGTAAAAATAAATATAATAATATTAGATTTTTTTTAATTTTCAATGATTAATTTTTTTTCAAATTAATTAATTGAGTTTGAAATTTCTGCCACTGCCTACATTATCGGAGAATCAACTAGTCAATTTACTACAATTAACTTAAATTAACTCAAATTAATTTGACGTAAATTAACTCAAAACAATTTTATCTGTTATAATTAATAAATTCAACAAAAATTTCGGAATATACGAAAGATGTATTCTAGTCGCATACGAAGACGAAATTCCGAAAATAAGAAACCGATTTGCTATATTTCATACATAATTTTCTCAATATCGGAAATTAACAATCACATATTACAAAAGTTAAAAACGAACATTTACTATTTCCAATGGAAATGTTGGCAACGTACTATTCAAATATATGAAGTATTCGATTGTAAAATATTCAAGTGTTTCTCTCTTCATCTTTCATTACTATTGGCAATGATAATTTCTCTAAACTATTTTGCAATTTATATTTTTCAAAAGACCAATCCTTGCATTTATAGTTTTACTTTTTATTTATATAGATATCACTTATTTCTAGTTTCAGTTTGCCATCACAGACATTAATCTTTGCAACTCTCAATAGTAATTTATAAAGTTAGACTATATTTACAATTAGTCCAGAAAAAGTATTTCCTCCTATCGCTATGGTAAATAAAACTAGTTTTGTTACTATATCCTCGCTTCCTTTTGACTTTTAGTAAAAATAAATATAATAATACTAGATTTTACAATGAAGGGTTCCTCCGTGTAGTTTCTTTGTGTTGTAGCTTCATTTCCTAACTTCAAATTGCTTTTTTCGCAAATATGCCATTTATTTATTCAAAACATTTCCTGATTTATTTTAAAAATGTCTTTTTGATAACTTGTATTTTGAATGCAAAATTTATCACGAGTTTCGAAACACCCTATAGGTATATAATATAAATCTGAAGTAAAAGCTAATAAAAATGTTTTAACAACTTTTTGAAGGTTTGAAATAATTATTTTTATTATTCTATCAGATTATAAATAATATTGAAGCAAGCGTAAGTTTAAATTGCTTAAACCTCATTTTCGAGCGTATTGAGCACATAATGCGGGCAACAGCCATGCGAACGAAACAATTAAATGCGGCTATACCGTGTAAACGCCAGCAGCACGCGTTTCTACACGATAGTTATTTTAAGTAGCGCGACCAAAGGCGTTATTTCAAATTTAATGCTAATCACGCATGCGTTACGTATCGCGCGACAGGACAGGCCTCCCCTTTTACGGATTTCATTGCCATTTACTTATTTATTATTTAACGACATTGCGATTGTACACGCCGACGAGAAACGAGTGTAGAGTGCCAGTAAGGTAGGGTCCATTCTACTTAGCTTATGGAAAAAGAGGGAGAGGGAATTATATATCGGCGAAGGGTGAAGGAAGAAAGAGAAACGTATTTATTCAAAGAGGGAGCTTCAAAGTCGCGAATTGCCAACGGCTATCCGATTTTACAAGAGCAGTTTTTCACTTCTACGTACAATGTAATAGGTAAAGAAATATGGTAGGAAAAAAACTAAGTTTTACGTCATATACCAGGAATGAAGTAAAATTTACTGCTGCAACATTTAAAAAACTTTGGCAGAAATTTCTGCTTGAAAATTATCATTCTTGGCTTCATTATAACATTGGAGAATTTACAGCACAAATATTCCTGTCAAAATTTTTGCAAGATAACTTTTTTAGTTTAAAAATTACAGCAGAAGACAGTAAAGAATTGCTGTGAACTTCGTTTCAGTAAAAATTCTACATTTAAAAAATAACTCTTATTTTTATTAATTCTTTCAGTGTTTTTTTAATTATTACTAAAAAAGTTATTAGGGGTTCTTCATTGTCTTTTATTATGTTTATCAAATTTTCAAAAAGAAATTTCGTAAATTAAAAAAGTTTTTTTAGAGGAATAAAGATACTGAATAGAAAATAGAATAGAATACATAAACATATATGTAAGTCACGTGGTCCGCTTAATCTATGGCCTCAATTTATTTTTATTTTATGCTTATGATTTTAAGCAAATTCTTTTGTTTAGCTTTTATTAGAACTTTTCATGAAAAGGAGCAAAGTTACTTTGAACTCAGATATTTAACATTCATTATTTTAAGTGAATAAGGTATTTTATAGCAAGCCCGAGACATAATGAAGTTTTGAATAGGGAAAGTATTTCTAAGTCAGACGTGTAAAAAATGTATACTCAGTAGAAAAGGTACTTTATAGCCAGCCCTACTCTAGAAAAATGAAACTCAGAAAAATTTACGATCTTTTCAAAATAAATTAAAAGATTTATATTTAGTTTTTCAACATTATCGCAACAAAACAATGCTCTTTTCAGGGAGATTACTTTGCAAGGATTATACATCACACTGTTAAAAATTTCTGTATTTAGTAACTTATATCAAATTTAAAATACTTTCATCTTAAAAAATACAAACTTTTATTTGAATTTTAACACACACCTATATATATTTCAATAATGTTTATTAATGTTAATATATTTCGATTAAAAAGTTATTCAATTTAATATGAATGTATATTAATTTTTTATAATGTAAAAATGTCTATTAAAATTAATAAGATTTTCAATGGTATAAAGGGCTTTTTCGAAAAAATATGCACAAACAATTTTTCTATCTTAATCTTAAAATGGTATATAGAAACGAAAGTAAATTCGCAAATTGTTTTTTTGATGTTTCTAAAATGCCATTTTGCATGAATATAGAAAAAAGTTTAATTAGAAGTCGGCATTGAACTCTTTGTGTAAGTAACAATGACCGATTCGACCAGCTTTAACATTCAAATTTTTGTTCTTACTCTTGGTTACATTCCTCAACCTTTTCGCGAGTATCTCGAAGCACATATGGTAGTTCACGATATACAAAATGATAAGAGAAGGCAAATAATTCACGCGCAACAATTGAATGGACACTATCTCTTGACCTGTTCCTTGACCAAAATAAAAAGTAAAAAGACAATATCTCCAACTCTTAACATGAACAAATCCCATTTATAATTTACCATACCACACTATTATTAATATTAATTTGTAAAAAAAAGTCAGGAAGTACTAAAAAATAAAATGAATGATTATTTTGAAACAAATCAAAAGGAAAAAAAGATAAAATCATAACTGAATCTAGTAATTTGGGAGTTGATTGAAATCAGAGCTAAAGCTCTTGGATGAATTGAACCGATAATAAATAAGCAAGCTATTTAACAAGAGAGTTCGATTCACAGCGATCTGTAATAAAAAAAATGTTGTCTCTGCAAAAACACACGAGCCGGTGAAGTGGACGAAATAATAACCGCGCTAGCCGATTTATTAATTTAACGACGAGCCACAAAAAGCAGCCACTCGTTCGAGAATACTCGGTCCGGGGACAAATGTTTGACCGGACCAAACACGAGAGTTAAATTCTGAACCGTTCGAAAAAATAAGCGAAAGGACAGCGCGACGAGCTGCAGAGTGAAGAGAATGAACCGAATGGCATGGACAGGTACACGCTTTGGTTTAGACGGCAAATGAAACATATTGATGTTTGCAATTAAAATGTCCAGACAATGTACAAATATCGATTCATTCAGCGGGCCGGAGATTCGATTTAATAAATATCCGCCGATTAATCGTTAACCCGTTCCTCCCATTAACCCAAAAACCTCGATGAAAATGCCGACGCACGCCGAACTGTTTTATATGAATACTTGCGTATTTGTTCGTTCGTTTATTCTCTGCTCGTTACACTCGCTTCTCTGAGCTTTTGGCCCGTTTGCATTTTATTAACTCTGCTTTCGAGGGAACTCTCTTAATTTCTTTTTCCTACTGCGAAAAATTGATGTTACAATGGCACTGAGCCTCAGAAATAAAAAGTCTGACAAGTGCTCTTCAAATGCGAAGAAAAATTTAGTTATAATAAGGAGGATGTCTGTGAAGTTGGCTCCACACTATCAACATTTTTCGAATTTTATGAGAGTTCTGACTTCAGTTGCAATAGTTATAGAAATCCTGATAGGTTTTAGTAATAGTTCTGGCCTTTTAATGCATAAAATATGCGATTTTCGAAATATGGAGATAACTTCACGCATCTTCACACTATCGGAAAAGCAAATTTTTTTCCCGAGTTCTGGAAAAGTTTAGCATAGTTCTAGAGTTTTTGACATTTTTTAGACGTAGTTCCGGTAAATTACGGAAAATATGGCTAATAAAAATTTCCACAATTTTTTTCCAAATCTTATATTCGAGATTTCCAAGAGTTCTGTTGAGAGTTCTGGATTCAACTCAAATAGTTCTACATATGAGCCCAGATACATTTTATTCTAAAATTAAAATTCAAAAAACTATGGTACTTCAAAGTTTTCAAAATATTTTCAAAATCTCATTTTCGAGAGTTCCAAGAGTTCTGTTTAGACTTATAGATTCAACTAAAATAGTTCTACAAATAAATCCATATACATTTTGTTCTAAAATCAACATTCAAAAAACTATGGCACTACAAATTTTCAAATTAATTTTTGAAAATCTCTTTTTTGAGAGTTCCAAGAGTTCTGTCAAGATTTATGAATTCCTATCAAATAGTTTTACAAATAAGTCTAAACACGTTATGTTCTAACATCAAAATTCAAAAAACTATGACACTTGAAAGTTTTCAAAAAAATTTCAAAATTGTTTTTTGAATTTTGATTTTAGAACAAAATGTATTCGAACTTGTTTGTAGAACTATATGAGTTGAATCAAGAACTCTAAACAGAACTCTTTCAACTCTCAGAAATGAGATTTTCGAAAATTATTTTAAAAATTTGATATGCCATAGTTTTTTGAATTTCAATTTTAAAACAAAATGTATCTGGACATATTTGTAGAACTATTCGATTTGAATCAAGAACTCTAAACAGAACTCTTGGAACTTTTTAAAATAAGATTTTGAAAACTTTGAAGTACCATAGTTTTTCGAATTTTAATTTTAGAACAAAATGTATATGGACTTGATTGTTTAACTATTTGATTTGAATCCAGAACTCTGAACATAACTCTTGGAACTTTTTAAAATAAGATTTTAAAATTTGTTTGAAAACTTTGAAGTGCCATAGTTTTTTGAATTTTAATTTTAGAATAAAATGTATTCGGACTTATTAACTATTTCGTTTGAATCCATAATTTTAAACAGAGCTCTTGGGACTCTCGAAAATGAGATTTGGAAAAAAATTGTGGAAATTTTGATAAGCCATATTTTCCGTAATTTACCGGAACTATGTTTGAAAAGTGCCAGAAACTTCAGAACTACGCTAAATTTTTCCAGAACTCAGGAAAAAAATCTGCTTTTCCGATATTTTATGCATTAAGGTGGCTTGATCGTTTTTGAAAATAATTACAGATTCCTCTGAAACTTAGAGATTATCTTAATAAAATATGCTAGATTCATTTGGAAAAAAGAAATACCGTCGTTGACGATGTCAATGCCGAAAAAATCGCTACCGAAAAAATGTCAGTTTAACACGTAGTCTTATGGAATTCCTCATCAAAATCGGCGAAATTCCGGAACAAAACACAAGTCCCCATAAATCAAATATATAATAGTACTTTCGATTTCGAGGAATCTATTAGTATTATAAAAACAAAGGGTTGACGACTTCAATCAAGAGAAAATTGCGAAAAAAGTACAGAATATAAAAAACCGCCTCAACGTGAAACTAATAAATTTTTACTATCACTTTTTTCAGGGGACATTTCCGTGATTTCTTACCCTGCTACTCAGATGTAACTATAATACATATGATTATTAAAAAAAGAAGTAGCAATGAGCATTCATGTAACACGTGCCCCCACGGTCCCCCTCACTTCATACGACACCAAACGCTCAAGCCACCTTAAAAGGCTAAAAAACTAAAAGTCTAGAACTATTGCAAATGAAGTCAGAACTCTCGTAGAATTTGAAAAATGTTTATAGTGTGGAGCCAACTTCACAGACATATAACGAAGATTTTCCAAGTACTGACAACGAGAATGTAAAATATCCAGTGAGCCATGTGTGAAGAAGCCCCTCTATGTACTGCACATGCAACCTTATGTATCTTATGTGGCTTTTCCAACACCATAACATAAAAGTGCAAAGCATCTTTACTTCAAGAAACAGAAAAATATTACTTTCTTCTTTTAAATTAGCCTCTATTTATAGCACAATTTCTTTTTTGCTTTTGCTACTAAAAATTTTTTTTTTCAATTTCTCGGTTTGTTTTTCATTACCCTTTGAACTTTTTGCACATATTGCGCTAAACTGAACGATTATTTATTAGTACTCTTTGAGCATTAACGCCCCTCCTTGTTTCGAAGGACCGTGAAGCGAAACAAACTGCTAACCACAATTCGCATGCATCAAAGATGGGGAGAAATAAGAGACGCCGAAAAAGAAAGAAGTAAAGAGAAAGTTTCTGCAAATGACACGCCTTTCATTTTACGGAAATTAGGTAAAAAATTCGATACGTAGTTTCCAAAATTGATTTTTATTGCGACATTAATGAAATAAACTGTACAAAATTTCTGTTTTAATTTCACAATACTGTAATTAAAGTTTATTATCAAAATTTAATGTAATTTTACAACACTTGTTGGATTATAATTTAACGACTGGTGATGGCGCTGCTTCACAGAAAATTCATAAGATTTTTATTGTAATTCCGAAAAATTACTTTACAAGTACTATAATTTTACTTTATAATACCTCGACTGTAATTTTATATTACATTTTTAACAGTGTAGTAAAGCCTCCTATGCACGCAATTTTCTCGATACAAAGACATTGTTTTAATTTTTTTAAGTTTGAAATGAGTTTTCTGTTGCGAAATATATCAAAGTTGCCGACAAATTTTAAAATTCAAGTCCCAGGTGTTTTACATATTTCTATTATTCAATGTATTTTTCTTGAGGAGATCCACCACCTTGAATATTTTTATCTTTTGTGTTTAGACTTTCCATATAATTTTGTTTATGTATAGTACCTTTATTTAGAAAGGTTTTGGGGTTTTTTAAAAATTCCAGTACCGTTATGTATTTTCAACCTTAAAATTTTCAGTTTTTTGGACATTTTTTGACTTTGAATAAATTTTTTTGTTTTTTAATCAATTGTACTAAACATAACAAAATTACATGGAAGGTCTAAACTCAAAAAATGAAAATAAAAATATTAAAGGTGGCGGATCTCCTTAAATACTAGGTTCAACTGCTAACATCAAAGTAAGTTTCAGTGAAATTTCCAAATTTTAAGTCCTTTTGTTTTGAAATAGAAAATTAATTACAGATAGAAATTGTTATGTACGTTATCTTTTGGATTGCAAATAACAGTAAAAGATTACTTTAGCTGCTTCTGAAATTATTATTTTTCATTTATTAATAGTCCAAATTTTACAAATTTTTTACATAAACCCTTATAGACATTATACAATCAGTTATTTTAATCGGCAAACGGCTACTCGTTAAATCCAACATGACTCCCTATTTGTCATAAAGAATAAGAGTGAAACATTCATGTTATTTCAAACATTGAATGTACGTGCCAGGGTTCATTTTCCCATTCTACAACGCCATCAAACATATTACCATTAATAAATCCGTCATTCAGTGCGCGAATATCAAATTATGCTAATCGAACACCGTGAATGATATTATTTGCTTTCATGAACCATAGCTGTAACCATCCATCTAATCAAATTGGACAACGCGTGTGTTCAAATCTCACGCTCTTCTGCTACCAACATTGACAAAGCCGCATTCATTCTACTTTAGAATTCCGCTAAATTAATTTCTACCTTCTAAATTCCTAATTCTAATTGAAAACACAGGTCTACAAAATATGAGTTTGTGATTGTTATAGAAATACCGATAGTCATTTCCGAAGTAATTTTTGGCGTGGAAACCGAATCCGGGCTCAGAATTGCTTCACCACGTCAGGTTTTTGAGTAATCCTAACCTAAAAGTGCGAAAACACGGTTTTTCGCTATATTTGAGCATTGATAACTTCTCGAATTTTTATTATTTTTTAAATATGAGAAAACCATCAGAAAGAACCACTTTTCAGCTTTCCATTTCACTATCTACATGTATTATTTTAAGTTTTCTAACCGGAGATATCGCCGATTGAAAAAAAAAAATTGCAGGTTTCGCAATGACCGATATATGGCGGAAAAAAAATGATAGGACGTCAAATTTATTCTTCATTCAATGATCGATTGTCCATATTATGCCTCATTCATCAGAAATAAGAATGAAAAAACAAATTTGACGTCCTACCATTTTTTCCCGCCATATATCGGTCATTGCGAAACCTGCAATTTTTTTTTTTCAATCGGCGATATCTCCGGTTAGAAAAATTAAAATAATACATTTAAATAGTGAAATGGAAAGCTGAAGATTGGCTCTTTTTGATGGTTTTCTCATATTTAAAAAATGATAAAAATTCGCGAAGTTATCGATGCCCAAATATAGCGAAAAACCGTGTTTTTCGCACTTTTAGGTTAGGATTCAGTTTCTGCGCCCAAAATTACTTCGGAAATGTACCTCATCTACTCCATAACAAAACCATGTAGACCTGTGAAATCAATCATTTTACTTGTTCCAATAAATGCAGTTAGATATAGAATGAAGTTTCTTGCTTTTTTATTATTTACGACTTAGATTGGCACAACAGAGAAAAATGAATATTAAATCGCGATATAGTAAAATTTAAAAGAAAAATTAAAAACAAAATATATCATACTAAATAAAAAAATAGAGTAATATTTGTGATATTTAAGGTTATGTATCACTTATAGATTCCTACGTTACCGACGTTGGTTTGAAAATTATAGATACAAATTATATGCTTTTTAAATTAATTAGTACTACTCTCAATCAATTTTTTTGGATGATAATCAAACATGTAAATTGATTAGAATTATTTAAAGCATAAAAATAGAGAATTCTATCAGTTGACTCGGATATTCTTTTATAGATTTTCATAAAAGTAAGTCGCATCGTTTCTGAGACGTGATTTTCATGATTTATACTGGTCGATAGTCATCGCAGGTGCGAAGACACTCAGGTCGAATAATCGAATATACATATTCAGCACATTATATTAACGATCAGAATTATGGACTCCATAACGTGCGAGGACCAGGAGGAACCTAACTAACCATAAGCCTATCTCAGTATCCAACTACCAACGATTGCTTAACGTGGGTGGACACCAATACCAAGTGATTTATATGAGTACTTTACTGGATAACGACTTTGCCTATATAGGACACCCTATAGCAAAGAATCCTTCTGGCAAATAATAAACGCGTTCGGAGTCTCAGTCGCTTTACGACTTTGAAAAATGCTGGCAATTGGCAAACATCTGGACCTAAGAAAGACTAATCTTTAAATTTTCTACGAAATCATAAAGAGTTTTAGCAAAATAGTTATTTACAGCGCCATGGAACTGTCTGATTGAAATCAAAATTTTATAATTATTCTTAAAATTATATCTGTTTTTTGAAATGCTACTCTCTAAATATGAATCAGTCAAATTTTTACTGATTGAATCAGTGATTTGTCTTTTCACTGATTCACCAGTTAAAAAATATATTTCAGTGTTAAATCAGTTAATTTTTACTGAAGCAATCAGTGGAATTTGACTGATTTACAGTAACCTCTTTTTAGCTATTTGAATCAGTAAAATTTCACTGATAATCAGTAGAATTTGACTGATTCATATTTAGAGAGTACTAAATTTCTTTAAGTAATAACTTTTTTAGGGAATGGAGCTGTTTTTTGTACATGAAAAAAATTAGAAAGTGAAAATAAACTGGAAGCTTAAAATGTCATGAGAATATGGTAAATTTACTAAATAAAAATATATTGTTTTTTTACATTTTTGAATGTAGGCAAATTAAAGTAAAACATATGCAAGAGATTTTTTGCCTTTTATTGTCCATTTAAGGTGATTTAGCCACGAAAAATTAGGCCTCAGGTAAAAATACATAATTTTGCTTTTAAGAATAGCAATATTGTTATTCAGAGGAATATTCATAAGAGGAAAAATTATTCTATATATGAAAATTTCAAACAGACTAAATATGTATTTTAAAAAAATTCTCTACAACTTGAAAGATTCCGATTTTTGAAAATAAATCAATTATAATCAAATTTAGCAATTTGTTTATAAAAATTGTTTTTTGATAGCTGCAGCCATTAAAGAATTTATTTTAAAAAATTGTAAACAGTCAAGTTGTAGAGAATCTTTTCCCTGAAAAAATGATCCATGATTTATTAGAAACGTATATTTTCTTAAATTAGGTAAAATACGATATGAAAAAAAGGACTGGAAAATAAAATTTGTTAAATACATTATTTTTATTTCGAAATTTTTCATTATATTTTCGTTTTAATTACGATAAAAACTATTGGAAATCACAAGTCATATTTTTTTGTTTGTGGATTAAATACCGCAATTTGTTTATAGAAATTGTGTTTTTTCATATAGTTTCAGCCATTAAAAAATTGAAAGTAATTAACAATTTTTGCTTAAATATGTAAGTGTCAGTAAATATTTCTTCTGTATAAAACAAATTCAAAATGACATTACTTCAGAATAAATACTACTGAAGAAGTTAACAGTTTTGGATTAAATAGCAAGTCCGGTATATGAATATTAAAATTATGGTCAGTCAAAGAATTTATTTTCAAAAATTGGAAACAGTCAACTTGTAGAGAATCTTTTCTATGAAAAAATGATTCGTGATTTATTAGAAACGTATATTTTCTTAAATTAGGTAAAATACGATATGAAAAAAGCACTTGAAAATAAAATTTGTTAAATACATTATTTTTCTTTGTTTTAAATTTTTTTACAGAAAATAATATTTTCTCTTTTGAACAATTCCTTCAATAACAATATTGCTATTCTTAAAAGCAAAATTATGTATTTTTGCCTGAGGCCTAATTTTTTGTGGCTGAACTACCTTAAAAAAATGTATATAACCTTAATATATAACCTTATGCGAAAATAAAAAACCTCATTTAAATTTTTTCGGTCAATAAAACCTATTGTAATTAATTTTTTACTGTTTTTAATATTCTTTGTTTCTAATTCTCATTATCATTTGCTCTAAAATACTCTATCAAACGTCATTTTTCGGTATTTTTCCAAATTTTAAGAGTAAAGCGGCGATCACCAGGTCATTTACATTTTCAAAATGACTACAACTATTTTTTAAATAACATTTTTTTGGACGTGAATTTAAAATTCTTTTCCTTGCTCTATAAATCTGAATTCATAAACAGTGAGCCACTAATTCACTTTTATGAACATTTTCACTAATTATAAGTAATTTTTACTTTTAGCAACTTTTTGAAGAAGGCAACAGTTTCACAACTTTTGAATAATTTTATTTCTATACCGTTTATTTTTCAAAAAGAAGTTCGAAAGTAATTTTCAAGATATTTTTTCTAACTCTATAAGACATAATTATCAAAGAAAATATTGGCAACTATTTTCGAATTCTTCCTCAAAAGTAGACGAGATGAATGAAGATATCGATTAGTCGATTAAAGTCAAGGAAAATTTCGGCAACTAATTTTCTTCCTGTACTAATGGAATTAGTAAAAATGACTCACAATTTGTAGAAACTTTCACTAAACTCGATTAGTGGCTGGATTTCCATCAATCCAAATTTATAGAGTACTTTCTAAATTTCTAATTAGTACGAATTCGTTCACTGCCCAATCAGTGAAAAATTGACTAATTTTAAGCAATATTAAACTAATTATAAAGTTAATTCAACTAATTCATACTAAAATTTTACTAAATCAGTGTAAAAGTTTGGTCAATTTATACTGGAAATTTCTTACTGATTGTCACTGAACGAATTCGCGCTAATTAATTATTAAATTTTACTCTCAATTACTTAATATTGACTAATTCAGATTAAGCGAGTACATTTAGAAGCCTAATTATGAAATACACCTTGTAATAGTTTCTGGTAAAAATATTATTAAATGAAGGAAAAATGAGAAGTTGTAAGAAGATTAGATCAGTAAATATAGCTTGATACGTGGCGGACTCTATGAGAAGTTTGAGAAAGTAAGTCCAGGGTTGTCAGCAGTCGACGCATAAGAAAGAAACGTACGGAACTATGTGGCCAGTCCCAGTCTTAGAGTGAAGGAATATTAGTAAGATAGACAGTATTGGGGAGGGGGGAAGCATCTAGTAAATACCTGTACAAGCAGATGATGAGTCACCTCCGGTGGAAGTCAGTCTCTTCCACCTCCTGCAGCATTACCGTTACCAATTTTATTCTAGAAGATGTACAGAATCGCCTGGGGTAGTTCATGTAGGGGAGGTTTTTACATTTAACTATACCCATTGTAGTTACTTATTTTTATCCTTCTTTCGCTCTTGTCATCTCTCACGTCACGATGGCGCCGTTAATTAAACGTAATTTATGCGTGCCTTGAGCGTAACTGAGGTCGAAAATGGCTTGTACTTCTGAAAGATATTGGGCAACGCCTACGAATTTTCAAGATGACAGGTATTTGTCGACAAAGTCTGTAAATCAACGCAAAACCCAACCTGCTTCCATCGATCAGTGGAATTTCGTACTGTAATTAACGTGCTCTTTCGATCCGATGATGTTTTAATGTGGAGGTTGATCTTCTCACAGATATTCATACAGACACTAATGATTATCGATAATTTATCTCCCACATATTTTAGCGGATTTGTCATGAAGGATTTTTTATTGAAAGCATCCTTCCATCCATGAGGGAAGACGGATTTCAGAAAGTAGATGTTACAAATTTTAATTATATCTTGTAAAATGATTCATTTGAATTGATTATTGCAATAATTTATAAAAATTAATAGTCGTTATTAGTCTTAATGTGTGTGTTTAATGAGTTTACTTATCATTAAAACTATTTTTATTTAATCGTATTTTTTTCAATATTTATTCTTTTTGTATTGTTTACATATATATGATGTACAAATATTCCTAAAATTAATCTTATTTTCTTGAAGTAAGAAAGAAAAAATGAATGTCTGGAAATCTTGATTGTAAAGGGTGGGTAAAAAAATTAGTATTTCTTTGCTTTTGAAGTAAATCTTCATTTTCTGGTATTTCTTTCTCAGTCTGATAATAAATGCGAAGTTAAATTATGATTTTTTTTAGCAGATGTGGAGATAAAATGTTATATTTAATAAAAATTGTCGTAAAGGCCACGCGGAAGGCATGAATATTCCACAAATTATATATTTCCCAAAATTTATGGAAAATTTATGCGGTCCGCGTCACGCACATTGTCTTTCTAATTACATAGAGGCATATGCACTGTTAGAAATTTCTGTATTAAATTTCCATTAAACGTAATGGAAGTTTCTTTCAGTATATTAAATTTAAAATACTTGAATCTTAAAAAACACAAACTTTGATTTGAATTTTAATTCACATGTGCATATATTTTAATGTTTTTGAATTTTAATATATTTGAATTGAAAAGTTATTTAATTCCATATGAATGTATATTAATCTTTCATAATATACAAGTCTATTGATTTTAATTTACCACTTGTATATTGAAGTCTATTAAAATTAATAAGATTTTTATCAGTTCAATTTTCAAGTCAATATGAAGTTTATTTTTTAAAGAAAGGTAATTAAAAAGCTGTCACAAAATTTTTATCAAACATGATAAGAAATCATGATTTATCTTTTAATATATTATTATGCAGACTTGTCGTTAAGCAGATTCATTAATATATTTAATCATAGATTTCAATATCCTATAAAACGTATTCTGCTATACAGGGTAATTAGTCAGTAATCATGAACCTTTAAATGGCATATTTCTGTCAAAATCCAAGTGAAAAAGTCCTTTTTAAAAAATGTTGCGTGTTGCAAAATTAATGAGCTGAAACTAATTATTTCTTTGTAAAAATCACTCTTTACTGATTACTTCAACGAAAGTAAATTTAACAATGTTTCTGATTAGTGGCCAATTATCCTATAGAAAATATTGTCAGTTTAATAATCTTTTTAGTGATCGCAGATAGTTACTATAAAAATCTAAATGATCGTTAGCAAATTCTATACGAATTTTAATCATAATACTTGATGTTTATTTTCATTTTGTACACAGTGAATATAAGAAAATTTGATTTTTTATTAAAATTGAATGTCATTAAATTGATTTTTTACAATTCTTTAAAAACTTTCAAGCTAAAGGCTACAATAATTACTGAACAACAAAATTTCATGTTTACTACGTTATTTCTTCACCAAAGTGAATAATAAATTTGTCGTTTATCTTCGTCATTCGTAAATCCATTTCTGTAAATCTCACTTGACGAGCTGAAAGCCGGAAATCCGCACGTGCAACTCTGTAAAACACTCACAAATATATGTATAAAAACCAGAATACGTTACTCAATACGTTTATGCGCTTATTTCTATCATAAATGCATAAAGTAGGCAATTTCCTGTATACTGCTAATTACTATTTTCTCTTAGTAATATCGGAAATACCATTCCATAAATTGTTCATAAAATGTATCTTATCTATTATTTAAAAATAGTAGTAAGATTTACGCTCACTTTATATTAAATTCTTTACCATAAATTCATTCTATAAAACAGAGTGTCAGTTACATGAGTTTCTCATTTTAAATTTTCTTTCAAATGCAACTTTAGACTGCTGACTTTTTAATTACTTTTAACTTTAACAAAGGCATCAAATAATCAAGACAAGCTAAAATTTTCCAAGATTCTTTTTACTTTGAAATTCAATTTGAAATATAAATTATACTTATGAATTAAAATTTTCTTGAGTGATTTGGAAAAAAAGTGGAGATTTTTTTTAAAGATATCATAACAGGAATCTAAAATTTTTATTATCGTTACTTGAACCGAAAAATTTGTACTTTGAATAAACGAATACTCTTGTGTGCTTTGGGAGATTTCGTCCAATTTATTGCGAATGATCAACAAACTGCTTGCTTTTCATAGTCAACAAATGTCTACGTAAAATTTCACCAGAGCAGATACGCACGATTTGTGTAACGTGCGGTGCCCGGAAACTCGGTATCACTTCCTTTCCGTTAGCCCGGTTTATGGTTGATTCCATTCTCCATATCTATACAACTTTTTCCCTGAATCATTTTTCATTCCCTGATCATTTTTTGGACAGTTTGATCAATTTCTGAATACCGATATTCTCTTGACTGTAGAAAGCAGTAAAATAGTATTGTTCATTTTAATCAAAATCTGTTGTATTTGTTACATTTTCATCACATATGAGACAATTTTAAATCTACTTTTTTCAACGAATGTCCACGTTTTATGACACGATTACTCTAGAAAGAATCATCAGATTTGAATGCGCTTTGGTAAAGGTTATCAGTGCCAAAAAAAAGGGCAAGTTCGTCAAGCAGCCATATCTGACCAAAAATAAATAAATTAGAGCATTTTTGGTGCTTATGAAAAATACTTTTTGGAAAAATCCAAAATTTTAATGCATATTTTTGATAGTATTCGAAGGGCTTAATAAATTGTGTTGAAATTTGCCAATCGGAGCAAAATTAGAGAAGTTATATTTTTTCAAAACTTGAAATAAATCAGTAATTAAATTCCATTTTCCAGTGAAACTATGCGAGATGTGAAATTGATGATCACTCGAAAAATATCTACAAATTTCGATTCAGACATTTTTTTATAAGATGTATATATTTCATTTCACTTTAAGAAAATACTAATGACAATCGGAAATTGCATTTTTGTATAAAAATATGCAAGATATGAAAAAGGATACGGAGAAATAAATTTTTATTTACTCATTTTTTAATTAGATGTATATTTTCGTTTTAATTACGATAAAAACTATTGGAAATCACAAGTCATATTTTTTTGTTTGTGGATTAAATACCGCAATTTGTTTATAGAAATTGTGTTTTTTCATATAGTTTCAGCCATTAAAAAATTGAAAGTAATTAACAATTTTTGCTTAAATATGTAAGTGTCAGTAAATATTTCTTCTGTATAAAACAAATTCAAAATGACATTACTTCAGAATAAATACTACTGAAGAAGTTAACAGTTTTGGATTAAATGGCAAGTCCGGTATATGAATATTAAAATTATGGTCAGTCAAAGAATTTATTTTCAAAAATTGGAAACAGTCAACTTGTAGAGAATCTTTTCTATGAAAAAATGATTCGTGATTTATTAGAAACGTATATTTTTTAAAATTAGGTAAAATACGATATGAAAAAAAGGACTGGAAAATAAAATTTGTTAAATACATTATTTTTATTTCGAAATTTTTCATTAAAAATAATCATTTCTCTTTTTGAAGAAGTTAACAGTTTTGGATTAAATGGCAAGTCCAGAATATGAATATTAAAATTATGGTCAGTCAAAGAATTTATTTTTAAAAATTGGAAACAGTCAACTTGTAGAGAATCTTTTCCCTGAAAAAATGATTCCAGACTGATTAGAAACGCATATTTTTTAAAATTAGGTAAACTACGATATGAAAAAAGCACTTGAAAATAAAATTTGTTACATACATTATTTTTCTTTCGAAATTTTTTCATGAAAAATAATCATTTCTCTTTTAAATGATCCTTTCAATAATAATATTACTATTCTTGAAAGAAAAATTACCTGTATCTGATATTCATGGCCCAACTACCAAAAAGGAAAAAAAATGACTTTTGTTTTGAGCCTTATTTTAAAAATTGACACGAAAAACACACATCTTACCTTCATAGAATATAATTCCTCAATCTGCTTTTTTTAAACCCTTTGCTAAGATAAATTCTGTGAACCGAAATCAATTAAGATACTTTTGTTAGGGTTGAAAATATTTTTGAAGGCCAAATTAAAAATAGTATTCCAAGGCTCTCGAAAATGCTTGCAAGTGAAATATCTCACGCCTTATAGTTGTGTGGACGAGTGGCACGGGGCAAAAATCATGGCTTCTCACTCACATGGGGAGTCGGGTGTTCGAGTACGCGTACACTTGGGCGTACGCGAGTGCACGCGCACTCGTTCGGGCCCTATGCTTAACGTGTCTTCTCACGAGTATCCGTATATAGTGAGGCTTACGTAGATAGGAGGAGGGCAAAAAAAGAGAAAGAGGCTCTCGTTCAACGCCAGGGGTGTCGCTAACAAGACGCCTTCTGTTTCTGAGGGGTACTATACGCACCTACTGCACGCACGCGCATCCTTACCTATATATGCTTGTAATCATACTGTGTTCTATACTCTACAACCATCCCTTAATTACTTATTAGCAGGCGCATGTTAGTTAACGAGCCGACACAGAATTACTGACTCTACCGTTTTTCCTTTCTTATGCTCTTCTTGCAATCCTTGCTTCTGACTTTGCATTCTTTTTTTCATTTTTGCCGACAACAGTGGCACACATTTCTGAAAACAAATCTCATTACACTAAAAAGAATTGAGTATATGAATAATAAAAAAGACGTGCAAAAATAACAGACATTTTTTACTGGCTTTTGAACTCGGAACTGAAAAGAAATTTTTTTGGAGAAATGGTGGTTTAAAAATTTAATTGGTTTTGAGTTCAATTTTTTTTTGATAAATATATATTGTACGAGTTACTATATGGACAGTAACCTGTAGATCGAAACATAGTAATTAATATGTATGTCGATATCGTACAGGATACTGATTGTATTGTATTGAAAACAATATAAATAATAACTGGTAGCATATTTTTACTCTTCGTATCGACGACCATTGTTATTCAAATGCATTTTAAGTACTAGAAAACATCTTGAGCTATCGAAAAATTCTATTTGAATGAGATTAATTTTGTTTGTTTTTAGATAAAATTTATCTGCTTACACTGAGAAAACAGTTTTGTCAAATCAACAAAAATATTTGGTTAGTATTTAGCTAACAAAAATCTTTTGTTGTGCCAACAAAACATTTTGCTATATCAAACAAATTTTGTTGGTTAAACAAAATGTTTTGTTGGGACAACAAAATATTTTGTCAGGATAACAAAAAAAGTTTTGTTGGATAAATTTTTTTCTCAGTGTACAGTTTTTCTCATTTCGTTTTTTCTTGGAGAACTTTTATGATTTGATGAATTGTACTGGAAACAATTTTTAAAAAAATGAAAATTAGGGCCAAAATTTTGAAAAAACTATTTTTTTACGAGCACTGCTATTTTGTTTGTTTGAAAAAAACAAAAGTTGTGCTGAGTTGTGCCAGGCGAGCACAATAAATCTCTTCCTTAACAATTTTCTCTCAGACGTATCTTTTTAAGAATAAATGCATTTTTGTCACTTTCAAAATTTATTTAATCATATGTTTTCCAAAAATTGAAATTTCGAAAAAACAAAAGTTGTGTAAGGCGAGCACGATAAATCTCTTTCTCAACAATTTTCTCTCAGACGGATCTTTTTCAAAATAAATACATTTTTGTCAATTTCAAAATTTGTTTAAACGTATAATTTCCAAAAATTGAAATTTCGAAAAAACGAGTTGTGCTGAGTTGTGTTCGGGGAACGCAATAAATCTCTTCCTTAAAAATTTTCTCTCAGACCCGTCTTTTTGAGAATAAATACATTTTTGTCAATTTCGAAATTAGTTTAATCATATAATTTCCAAAAATGCGAATTTCAAAGAAAGGAAAGTTGTGCTGAGTTGTTCTAGGGGATTATAAAAATAAACTGTTATAACATTTTCCAATCGCCGTTCTCAATTTTTTAAAATTACATGTTTAAACAAATTTCCAATTTACAAAAATGTATTTATTTCCAAAAAGATGCGTTTGAGAGAAAATTGTTGAGGAAGAGATTTATTGTGCTAGCCTAGCAAAACTCAGCACAACTTTTGTTTTTTTCAAAAAAACAAAATGGCGGTGCTGGTAAAAAAATCGTTTTTTCAAAATTCTATCCCTAATTTATATTTTTTTCAAAAATTGTTTGCAGCACAATTCAGCACAACTTTTATTTTTTTGAAAAAACAAAATGGTGGTGCCAACTTCCTGGATATCAAATTTGGCCTAAAAAATTTCTTTGAATAAGCGATTATGAGAAACGAACAAAAAAGGAGGTATGAAAAAAAGAGGCAACCTTCCAAAACCCTTTACTTCTTTTTCTTCCTTTCGTCATCTTTTGCCTTTATTACCACAACGAAATAAAGAAAAATAAAGAAGGGGTTTTGGAACGTTGCCTTCTTTTTTCTTTTCTCCTTTTTTGTTGGTTTCTCATAATGATTTATTTAAAAAACTTGTTTTGGTCCAAATTTGGTCCTTTTTTCTATTTTGAGGGTTCGAACAGTTTCGAATTCTTGAAATTTTGAATATTTCTAACAGTGCAAAAATAAAATGTTCGTAAAGTTAATTAAGTCATCAAACATAGATGGACAGTGAATGTTTGAATACTTTACTAGGATTCTGCAATGCTCCCAACAGTTGATGTATAAATTGCATTGTAATTTTCTTTCGTTTATTTCGGAATATATATGATGTACACTATAATATACTCATGTATGCCCACACTTGGTAGTTACGAATCTTACTCTCGATGACGTTGCGTGGGATGTTGTATGGGAGGTAGGCAGAAGCACAATCTCATCCATTAGGAAAATTAATGGTGTTCGATTTTCGCTCGCACGCTACCTTTTTCCGGTTGCTTTTCGACCCTTTGGAACTCTGATCGATGGATTTCCGAAGGTCGAATGCTGAGTCTTCCACAGCTTTCTCTTCAAGAATATATTTTTCAGCGATGACTAAACGAAAATGGTCAATTTAATCCCTAAATGTATACAAATTGATATTAACTTGATCCTCGAGTATTTTAAATTAGAATCGATTTCAGGATAAGATGAAATAAGGATTAGAAAAATAGAGTAATTTTCTTGGTTCTGTCGCGTGGGGACTGAAATGATATTGCGTTAGTGGAGATCGTGAGGGAGTGTCGATCGAACAGATCGATTGCGAAGATCTTACTGATCGTTCTTGTCGATTTGACATGTCAGAGCTCGCTCGTATCGAGAGTGACACGATCACTATCAGCGGACCACCTAATTACGAACTTAAAGACACGCGTCCTTTCGTTCGACATTCCACACGTGACAATAATTAACGATATACTATGTTGCTCCTAATATCTGATTCAAATCAGAACACCTGGACGCTCTCCTTTTTCTCCCTCGTAAAAAGCAACACCGTCAGTCTGCAACTTTCGAGAATCTTACTTTGCATTCTCTGCGCTGTAATAAACATTCGATACCACGATTTTAATTAAGAATCTTCACCTTGTGTTTGAAACTCGTAATTAAAAATCTTCAATTTGTATTTGAGACTCGTAAACATTTAGAAATGATATACTCTCAAAAACTGAATTAGTCAAATTTTCACTGATTAAATCAGTGATTTGCCTTTTCATTGATTCATCAGTGAAAAAAATATTTTTCACTCTCAAATCAGTCAATTTTCGCTGAAATAATCGGTGAAATTTGACTGATTTACAATAACCTCTTTTTAGCTATTTGAATCAGTCAAATTTCACTGATAATCAATAGATTTTTAGTGATTCAAATTTAGACCAAGTACCAAGAATAATAATTTTAGTAAATGTAATGTTGATCTATCGTTACTGATAATAAGTCATTTCCTTATTAATTAATGCCTCTTTTACATATTTTTCCAAAATTAGTGGGGTTTAGGAATCAATCACGTGCTATCACTCTCTTCTTTTCTTTAGTAACCATTTCTGATCTTTTCTAATTATTCATATTCTCCTGATCTCCATTTTATGCACCTACCATTGGTTTTTAAATTTCGGACACTATTCTGGAAACCAATGCAGATATGGAATTTGATTCGAAGGTGGACGATAGCATGAAGGCATATTTGAATCTAATAAAATTACACGTAATTACGTGCGCACATGCTTAAATATCAAAGATTAAAAGGAATACCGCGAATGGCAGGTTCGTTGGCTCAGATCGGAGCGTAATTACGCACTCATGCGTGTGTCGCGACATTGGGGTAACGGACTAAAGCAGCGTTCAATTAATATTAATTAAAATGGCAAAGAGCAAGTATGCAGATAATTATTCGACTCTTGCTAACACCCCACTTTACCCGTTGCACCTTCTAACCAACGCATAAACTTCATCATCCGCTGCTTGTTTAAGCCTCGTATCCTCGAAAGAATTTACGCCCTGTCATTGACAAATTACGTTTACAATGTACAAGTCTACTGCCACAGAACAAAAAAACGTAGGTAAGCGACATTTTGGCGAAAAATAAGTTTCTAGAGTCCCTAGAATCGTGAGAGAAAGCTGTGTATGTCTGTCATGGTGGAATTTTTTATCATTAGTTATCTACTATAAAAACATATAATTTATTACTTGGCATTTTATACTGAAGTTCAGGTCAATTTTATAATATTTTTGGTGTCAATTACATTTTCATATAGCTACTAAATTTTTTGATTTTAAGTGAAATCTCATCATGAGACTCGCGCTTCACACTCGATTTTTTTGGGGATATACACTGAGAAAAAAATTTAGCCAACAAAACTTTTTTGTTATCCTGACAAAATATTTTGTTGTCCCAACAAAACATTTTGTTTAACCAACAAAATTTGTTTGATATAGCAAAATGTTTTGTTGGCACAACAAAAGATTTTTGTTAGCTAAATACTAACCAAATATTTTTGTTGATTTGACAAAACTGTTTTCTCAGTGTAGGCATTTACGAAACAGAGTTCTGCAAAATTTACAGAACTTTTCAGTATAAAATGCGGAACATTCAGGAAAAATTATTGAAAGTTTTAATTATGAAAAGTTCTATAAATTTTGTAGAACTTTGTTTCGTAAATGCCTGTATCCTTAACTTTTTAACAGTTCTATAAACTTTATTGAACTATTTTTTTCCATGTGTATAAATTTCTGTAACTTTCTCATAATTAACATAATTTCAAAAAATTTATCTTCTTCCAAATATCTCAAAAAAGAAAAAAATTTGTAGACTGTTTTTAAGCAAACGATTTTTTATTTTAATGCTTGTTCCCGTGTGGAAAAATTTCACGGCGCTGGCCAGCGCCAGACCAAACTGTCTGGTTTCCAATTCTGGTGCTGATTATAAGGCCCGGTCTGGGACTGACTAGAACTGTAACGTTTTTATACGATCAGCCGCTAGTTTTTGAAACTTGTAAAAAAAAATTTCGTTTGCACGTACCAACTTTTTTGTCATGGAATGCTGACCAGAGCCAGATCTGAGCCAGACCAGAACTTCCAGACTAGCTGGTCTGGACATTGCCTGACCTGGGCCAGATCAGACAATAAACTAGCATGAAATTTTTCCACACGGGTTTCGTATCTTACACATTTTAGTTATAAAATCAAATTTTTTATTTTCATTAGTGTTTTTTCAAAACCAAAACGTAAAATATGCAAATTATTTAGTTAAGTTCGAAATTTTTGCCACTGCCTACATTATCCAGTCGACCGGCAATGAAAAGACCTGGGCTCGAATCCCAGCGCAGACGAAAGCCTCTTTTCCTAGAGAAAGATTTCAAATTCTTTAAATTCGAATAAAAGATGCATCTTGTCATAAAATGTCCTACTGAGAATTAATAGACCTCATTTAGGCAAATAATTTTTCATCTAAACGTTTTTTTCGTATTTCACTTATTATTGTTAAAAAATTGAATTTTGGATTTTCAATAGTATTTTTTTAAATTAAAAAGGAAAATATACATCTCATGAAAAAAATATTACAATTCAAACTTGTAGATCTTTATATAATAAATAATTTTGCATTATAATTTTTTTTTCTTATTTTGTAAAATTTAACTGAAAAATGGAATTTAGATATATATTTTTTTCAAGTTTTAACATACTGTAACTTTCCTAATTTTAGTTTGATCGAAAAATGTTGTTTAGAGAAATTTATACTTAAAATTTAACTATTTTTATATTGTAGATTTTTTAAATTTAATTTTAATTCTGCTACGTTAATATAAAGGAACAAAAAACTTTTCAAAAATGGAACTTAGTATAAAAAAATATTAAGGAAGTAATAAACGACTTTTAATCCAAATTAATACGTCGATATATTAGAGAAGAGACATATTTCTGGAACTACGGTTTTCTTCAGTTTCATTTTAATTTATGATCACCTTCATCTAAATCGCGAATTACACTTTCGCCTCATAAAAAAGTCTACTATTTATTATTTATTCCTTTTATTGGTATTATTCTATTTACTTATTCTTTCATTGTCAAATTTATATTCATGATTATTGAATTTATTACCTTTTAATAGCATTCAAACGGTTGGAATTCAAAACAGCGCTATTAAAAATGTATGCATATATTAAGCCTTATTTACACTTTACATTTTACAAATGGAATTCAATGAAGAGGCTCAATTTCGAATTAATTCAATTTAATATATATTGATAATACATTAATATTTATTTTAACAATGAATATCAAAAGAATTTTTTTCGTGAAATTACTTGTTTTTCAAGATAAGAAAAAATCTCTCTCCGTTTCATGTGAAGAGAATCGTAAGGAAATCGTCTATACGGAAACGGAAGCTTTGCTTTTTATCTCTGGAAGTACGATTCGCAGACTCGTAATCGTGATATGTGTTTTTTGTACGCCTGCGGTTCACTCTTGCACCGTTTTAAATGCATGAGACCACCAGGATAGACTCAACATTCGCCGTACAGAACAATTTCATATGCTCACTCAAGAGTGTATAAGCCACGCACCACTTGCTGTCAACTATTCAATTTATTATTATGAGAAATGTGTTCACTTTCTACCACAATCCTAAAATTTTTCGAAACCCTTTGACTCATTATTTCTACTTTCGCCAAACTTTAATAAATGCTCTTTATCGAATTATTTTATCCATTTGTTATTACTCTCTCAATTTGAATCAGTAAAAATCTACTGATTATCAGTGAAATTTGACTGATTCAAATAGCTAAAAAGAGGTTGCTGTAAATCAGTCAATTTTCACTGATTATTTCAGTGAAAATTAACTGATTTAACAGTGAAAAACATTTTTTCACTGATGAATCAGTGAAAAGGCAAATCACTGATACAATCAGTCAAAATTTGACTGATCCAGATTTAGAGAGTAAGGTAGTTGTCATGCCAAAAATCAGGTCTCTGAAAAAAAGTTTTTCTATGATTTTAAGAGTTGAAATGATATCACTCATTTCTTATGAAAGAAAAAACATTATTTTTTATTAAAAAAATTTAAGGTAGTTGTCGTGCCAAAAGTCAGGTCTCTGGAATAAAAAGTTTTTTTTTAATTTTAAGACTTGAAATGATATTTTCAGTTGTGTCTTATGAAATAAAAACATTATTTATCATTAAATAATTTTAAACTTACAAAAAATAATACTTTCAATAATGTTTTTTGTAATAGAGTTTTTACTTATACCACTATATTGTTTCTAATTTAAAAAACTTCAAGTTGTTTTCAGTGGCTGAAATTGCTGAAATAATTTTTTATTCTTTTTCAAAATTGGAAAGAGTAGAGTTGTGGAGAATATTTTCGATCTCTGAAAAAAGCCATGATTTATGAAAATCCGAACATTTTTTAAAAATTGGTAAAAATCGATAGTAAGGAAATATTTTATTTAAAAAAAAACATTACTACAAATATTATTTTTCGTGAATTTAAAATTTTTTTCATAAACAAGAATATTTTTCCTTTCATAAGGTACGACTGATAATGTCATTTCAATTTTTGAAATCATAGAAAAACTTTTTATACAGAGACCTGATTTTCGGCATATCTACCTTAAAACTTACGAGAAATAATACTTTAAATAATGTATTTTGTAATAGAACTTTTTCTTACTATCGTTTCTTACACGTTTTTTAAAAAATGATTGATTTTTTATAAATCGTTGCTTATTTTTTCGGGGAAAATATTCTTCATTACTCTACTGTTTAAAATTTTGAATATTAGTAAAAAATCTTCAAATATATTTATTTTTAAAAAAATGTGGGACAGACTAGGATTTTCGTATTATTTATTTGGCTTTAAAAATTACACTTCCGTTCCTTAAAAATTGACAAACTTTATAGTTAAACGTTTTTTAAGTTGATGTAAAAAAAGAGAAAATCAGTATACGAACAGAAATGAAAAATAAAAACTGACCATTTTGTGGAGGATAATAATAAGTATTTAATAAATAGAAATATATATTTTTTTAATGATTCAAAATCTTTCTGTAAAAAAAGAGACGCATCCAAATTTGCCGGGATTCGAGCCCGGGATATTTTTTTAATTTATTTTATTAAAATTAATTTTTCAAATAGAAATGTTGTGATTTCATATCATATCTGACATTTTGCATCGACGTGGACATTTTATAAGCGGAAGCTATCAAATCTGGAGCATGTAAAATATGCAGAATGGAGACATACATTTTTGCTTCTCTTGCACATTACCTTGTTTGCTTACACGCATGTTACTTCTTGAGTCGATTACGAATATCTTGCATCTATTGACGCGTTAGTAACGCTCAGGATAAATCGCAGGAAACATTTACCAGAGAATTCAATCTCTTCCTTCTATAAAGCGAGTTTAAGCTTCACGTGGTATAACTATCGGTAATCGCAACGCGAAAGTAATTCTGACAAGCGAACAAACGCGCATTATATGCTTAGAAATTATGATTTTTCAATATGAAAAAACGTTCCATCTGGCTGCGGGAAGGAAAAATATTAATTTGTTTATTACAAGAATTTTGTCAACATTTTGGATATAATACGATCAGAAAAAGATTTGGTTGATTGAAGACAAATTTTGTTGTATCAAGAGAGTCAACTAAAATTTTTTAAAATCATACAAAATTTTGTTGAATCAATTAAAATTTGTTTTAATCATCTCAATATTTGTGTAGAAACAAGTGAAACGTTTTCTTAAAATTAATTGTTTTTCTCATTGTGATTGAAAAATCAATCAATTGAATAAATAAATTTGTGTCAATTTATTGATATTTGTAAGCAATCAGAAAAAAGTTTAGTTGATTCTACAAAAATTTGGTTCGGCCGACGAAATAAACATCGATTTACAATTAATTAAAGTTTTTGTTTCAATCAATTTTTCTCATGATTTGAATAATTTAGTGAATTTAGACGAATTATGGAAATAAATAAAAAGTTACTTATACCTAATCTTTTACCTGCGTGTTTTGAATTTAATAAACAATTACATTCAAATTCAAAAATTGGTCACGTGACCAATTCAATCACTGGCTATCGATTTTTTTCTCCATATATAAAATTTGCAATCAAAATAAATCGGTCAAACTTCAGGAAATGATAAATAATAACATATGGAAAGAATAGGAGCAGGCATAGTGCATTAAATTAAAAAAAAAAATTATCTTAATTTTCCCGAGCAACGTAACATTTTATTTAAATTGAGCGTCAATACAACTTACACTATTTTTAATTATTCATAATACCATTGAGTGTCTTGAATTCTGCTGCTCTGGTCTAAAACTGTCGGTAATATACTCTGCAAATCTGCTAAAATTACTTATTTTTATCAAAAATTTGTTATACACTGAGAAAAAAGTGCTATTGAATCAATAGCATTTCTTTCCAAAAGCATGTATATCACGGATTCAAATCAATATGCTATAGAATTAGTAACATATTTAATGGTTCTTGTAGTATATTTTTATGAATTCATAGTATACATGCTTTTGGAAAGAAATGCTTTTGATTCAATAGCATTTTTTTCTCAGTATATCTTTATGAATATTCAAGACATTACAGACCTGTCTCATTTCCCGAAATTTCAAGGCGATTTTTCATTCTCCATGGAAATGTACTTACAGAACTCTAATTGTTGATAACACTTCAGTTTTATATTTAAAATTTAAAAAAAATGCAGAATCTTTACTAAAACGAAGTTAACAGACTTCCTTATCATCTTTTAATACATTTACCAAATTCTGAGCAAGATATTTTATAAACAAAAAAAGTTATCTTACGTGCTTGGATTAACATATAATTTTCGTCACGTGACCTACTTGGCCCATGGCCTTAATCCAACCAAATATTTTTAAAAGTGTGTAACTAATTGTTTTCCAATAACTCCCAAAACATAAGTTCTCCTATCATATGAAAATATGAGACCTGCATGGATTTTTTAAATCAGAAAAAAAAGTGCATCTTTAATTCTGTAAATTTCTTGGTCTACGAACTACGTGTTACGGATTTGAAGCGTAAAGAAGGTGGATGCGTAGGCTGCTTATTTATTTTAATGAGTTTCTCCCTTATGACTCTTCTGCACCACTTGTACAAACACGTTCACGCATTTTTTGCGTTTGTTTCGCTGCCCCCCCCCCCTCCCCCCTCTCGTTTTTCTTTTCTCCCTCAGAAAGTTTCTCTTTATCGTAGCTCTCGCAAGTTTTGACGAAAGGCGCGCAATGCAGCTGTGGAAGCCGACGTCGTCCCGATGAAAATCCTACTTTTTCAACCCCTTCTGCGTAAGAGGGACATTATACCTACCTGTCGACGCATATAAGTGCACAGAGCCAAGTATGTTGGAGCGAGAAAAAAAAGGGGGTAGCTAGGCTACGCACCCAAGAGATCGATGCACCAGAGTGCACCGCCCTGGCGAGTGTACTCTGACTAGTGCGCATAGTCTACGCATCTTTGTATGCACACGTGCCTACATATGTGTCTCACAACCCTCTTTTATCCTCGTCAACCCTTTACATGTTTTCCTCACATCTCTCGTATTTTTACATCTCTTTTCCCACTTTTTTTCTTCCCTTTTCAGTTAAAAGCACAAAAATCAAGAACAAATTCCATCAGCATACACCATCGAGCCAAGATTGGTCCATTCTTGGGTTTTTTATCGCTCTTGGTCATTTTACATTGGGGCATTTCTTTAAACGTGGGGTCATCAAAGATTATTAACGATTTTAGATCAATTTTATAAATATTTTCAAATTTCCAAGGTTTATAGAAGTTTCAAATCATGGGGTATATTATTTTTCAATTTATAAGGAATAACTAGGAAATATTTGTCGGAATTGATTTAATTTATGACACTAAGCGAATTTTAACAAATGCTGATAAACTTAAAGGTATGGACTCCAAAAAAAGTCCAGTTATAAAACAACCGGAATTCTATTTAGGCCGTATTTAACATTATTTTCTGGTTAAAATAACTAGAAATTCAGGTTAAATAGATAGAATTTGATTTTTTAAATTTGGAAAGTGGTAGAGAAGATAAAACGGATGTACACAGAAAAAAGTAGTTCAATAAAGTTTATAGAACTCTTCAAGAGTTGGGGTTATAGGCATTTATTTAGGGTTCCGAGTTTGAGAAAGTTTAAAAAACTTTTCAGAATAAAATGCAGAATTTTAAATCATTTTTTCTAAATGTTACGCATTTTATTCTGAAAAGTTCTGTAAATTTTCCAGAACTCTGTTCCGCAAATGCCTCTATCTCCAACTTTTAAACAGTTTTATAAACTTTACTAAACTGTTTTTTTTTCGTGTAGATAGACTTCTTTTAGATTTGGCAATGAAAAGAGTTTTTTAAAAATAGATTTTGCTAAAATTGAACTTTTTTTTAATTTTTGAAATCAAAAGTAGTCTATCTGCGTCCGTTTTATCTCTGCCATTTCCCAAATTTCGAAAACAAAATAAAAATTAATTAACAAAAATAAATTAATAAAATTTGCTAAATTTCCTATATATCACATGCTCTTAATGTATCCCTGAAGAGAAAACCTATAAGGGTTTCGAAACGTTGGAGGAAAGAAAATATATTTCGTTGGATTGAGTCATTTTTTTATACTCTATTATTCAATTTACTAATTCTCAGACGTAAAAGGATATAATTTTTAAAAAAATAGTTGATTTATTTTGGCATGGGGTCAGCTATTTCTGTTTTTTAAAAATAAAAATTTTCGAAGGCCCATATTTAAACAACGCAAAAATGGCAGGCAAACCTTTCGGACGCATATCAGGACCCTCTTTAGTGCCATAAATTCAAGGATTATATCAAAATTTCTAGAAATTATGCAAACTCACAAAAATCATAAAAATCAATAACTTATCTGGTAGCTTGTAAATCAAAATGAAGCAGTTCATTGGCAAAATCTCATAAAGAAACGTTTGCCTCTCTTTTTTGCATTTTTTTAAATCGAAAGCGTCTCTTTTTCTACAAAAAGATTACAAATTCTTTAAATTTGACTAATAACTGATAAGTAAAAAAGAAGAAACTGACCTTGAGCCAAAAGAACAAGAATTTAACTAATTTTCAAATTTATTTCATTAAAATAAATAAAAAGGGCCAAGAATTCATTGAAATGAAATTGAAGCTTAAAAATGTAAATTTATTAAAATTATTCATAATTATTTCACAATTTTGTTCACTTTTGTGAAAATGTTCTAGAATTTCCTAAAGGAGTTAAACTACCGTAGAGCATGAAAAAATAGGCATATTTCGGGAAATTTTTTAGTCGCAATAAAGAGATCAATCAAAATTCTGTAAAATAGGATTTATAATGCTAGTAATGAAGTGCAGAAAATATTTTTTTCAAATTCGTTCATAACAAAATGGCGGCTGCACAGCATTTCTCCGTCGGTGCCTATTTTAAGGGGTCCATGACCGGAAACCTAACTTCCGCAATTTTTGACCTGGAACAAACAACCAACGATTTTTCGATTCTATAGAACAACAGCAAGAGACGTACCTAGAATTTTTTCAATATATTGATTTTTCGCGACATGGTGCACTTTTGAAATAAAAGTTTTAAATTTAATGAAAAAAACTATGCAATATAAAAAAAAACCTACGTACGTCGCTGGAGAAAGCAATTTTTAATATACTTTTAAAATTTCAGATCGATCGGTGATGATTTGTTCGAGTTATGTTTCCGGCCAGTTAAAAAAAGTGACTCCGAGAAAAACGCGTTTAAAGTTTAAAGGTTTAAAATCATATTATATATATATATATCATTTTTAAGACCCTAAAACACCTATTAAGCAAAAAAAAAAATTCGATTTTTTGAAAATTCTACAGTGGTTTAACTCCTTAAGGTAGTTTTTATCCACGAAAATTAAACCTCAGGCAAAAATAGATAATTTTGCTTTCAAGAACAGCAATATTATTTGAATATTTTTGGTGTACTTAGTTGGCTTTAGGGTCCAGAAAAAATGTAAACTCAAGGTTTCATATTTTGAAACGTTTCGACTCAGGTTGAAGTCCTTATCAGTGAGAATTTATTTCTATAAAAAATACAAAGGAGGAATCTTAAAAATTGCCCGTGTGACGGATAAACATTATAGTAAAAAAGTGATATAAAAGAATTGCAGGTGTGAAAATATAAAATTGGACTAAATAACTAAATTTGCGATACAGTAAACTGTAACAAAACTGTACAAAAAACTTTTTCTGTAAAATTACTAAAAAGAACCTTAAAGAATAGCACGTGTGACGGATAAAACATTGTGGTAAACCGATATAAATGAATTGTACATGTGAACCTATAAAACTGGTCTAAACTAAATGTAAAAAAATGTAAAAAAATATAAAAAAAACCTGCACAGAAAAATTTTTTATAAAAAGACAAAGGAAGAAACTTGAAATTTTGAACGTGTGACTAATGAACATAATGTTAAAAAATGATGTAAAAAAATTGCAAGTTTGAAACTATAAAATTGGACTAAATAACTAAATTTGCGATACAGTAAAACTGTAACAAAAAAACTGTACAAAAAATATTAAAGGGCTACTTTGAAAGAGAAATGATTATTTTACATGAAAAAAATTTGAAACACAGAAAAATAATTTTATTAATAAATTTTATTTTTGACCCAACTTTTTTTCTTATCGCTTCTTACCAAATTTTAAAAAATTATGCGATTCTAATAAATCATACATCATTTTTTCAGAGAAAAGATTTCCCACAACTTCACCGTTTCTGATTTTCAAAAATAAATTCTTTAATGGCTAAAATCATTAAAAAACATTCTCCAAAACGAAATTTTTATAAACAAATTGCTGAATTTGATTATAATTTATTCATTTTTGAAAATTGGAAATGGTCAAGTTATAGGGAATCTTTTTCTTGAAAAAGTGATTTGTAATTTATTAAAATCGCATAATTTTTGAAAATTTGGTAAGAAGCGATAAAAAAAAAATGTTGGGGCAAAAATAAAATTTGTTAATAAAATTATTTTTCTCTATTTCAAATTTTTTTAATGGAAATTAATCTTTTCTCTTCCAAAATAGCCCTTCAATAATAATATTGCTATTCTTGAAAGCAAAATTATCTATTTTTGCTTGAGGTCTAATTTTCATGGATCAACTACCTTAATCGTTGAGATTCTTCTATCCGATTCTTTAATCTCAGAATCCCCACCACTTATTTTCACACTTTTGCGCTTGGTCGACCCTACCCTACCCTAAGTATAACCCCACTACATACCGTCTACTCCCCTCAGGGCCCTTAGAGGTTCTCTTCTTAACTAGGGGAGGGTAGTAGGTGCACACGTACGTAATGCAGCGCTGCAGTGAAGCACCATGACAAAAGTGTGAGTGCAATGCGTGAACTGCAACCCTTCACGTACCGTGGAAAAGGGTCGCTGGGTGGTCTAGATTTATTTAAGTGCCTATGGCTTGACGGAATAAAACCACCACGTCTCGTCTATCACGGATTCGAAATCGTGATTTTCACGTGTGGGTGGTACCACTAGAATTCATATTGCTCGAAATAGACGAGGCGTGATATAAAAAGTTTCCCACTTTGCTGTTACGAAAAATCAGTCTCCAGTCTCTGCAGCACGCACTTTCAATACGAGGGGAAACTTCAAACAGCAATCTGAAAACTTTCTGCATTTCTCGCTGTATACGCTTTTGACTTATTTAGTAGTTTAATAATATTTTTTACAGTCACTTGAATGACATACAACAAGAGGAGTTTTACATTTTTGAGGTTACTTTCCACTTGAGCGGACATTTTGAAAATTATGTTTATAAATCACTGAAATTTCAAAATTTAAATATACATTTGGCAGACCTCGGTTTTTTTTACTTTTATTTCGTAAGACGTTTTATCAGAATTTTTCGATTGTATAGGTAATGAGGCTATAATTTTTTTTAAATTAATAAAAGTTGAAATTAATTTCGAAAAACATAATAGACAATAATAATAGTAAATCTACTGGAAAAATTACATGATAGGTGCCCCTTAATTTGGGTGATGTCGATCCCCCTCCCCCCATCCCAAGTTTCGAAATAGATAGAAAAAATCGTATAAAATTTCTGGCTTGATATCTCAGTATTCAATGGTTCCACACGCGTCATCTTTTTTGCCATTTTAATAACATCGGAAACTTGAAAGTTTTTGGTTTTCAATTTTTTGCATATGCCCAAATGCATGTAAAATTTTTTTGAGTTCAAAAATTTGTAGTCCAAGGATACTTCTTACACGGAAAATTTTTCCTGACCTGCAACTTACTTTGTCTAAATTTTTTAAAGGAGCTAAAAACACGATTTTTTTACGATTTCGTGAAAATGTCGAGCTGAAAATTGTACACGATTTTTTCTATCCATTTGGAAACGTTGGAGGCGGGGAGGTAAAAATTCGACTTTACCCAAAATTAGGAGCACCTTAAGAAAAGGTATAATATATGAAATTATTTACGTGTTAACATAGTTAATATGTTAATAATTTATAGAAACTGATTATCAACATTTAAATAATTAGATAAATTTGTTGTGCTTAATATTGCATTCAAGTTTTTATAATGAACCTAATTCCTATTATATTTCATATCATGGTATTGAAAGTTTATTGTGATTATAATTAATGTAATTGTCTCAAAAATCAGATCTTTGGAAAAAAGTTTTTCTATGATTTCAAGACTTGAAATGATATTAAAAGTCGTGTCCTGTGAAAGAAGAAATATTATTTTTCATGAAAAAAATTTAAGATTCACAAAAAATAATACTTTTAATAATATTTTTTGTAATAGAATTTTCCTTTACTATCGCTTTTCACCAATTTTTAAAAAATGTTCGGATTTTCATGAATCATGGCTTATTTTTCGGGGAAAATATTCTCTACAACTCTACTGTTTCCAATTTTTAAAAACAAAAACATTAAAATAATAACTATATTAAAATATGTTTTACTTATTTTAAAAATTGCAAACAGAAAAGCTATAGAGAATAAAATGGTACGCTGTTGGAAAAAATTGGCTTTAACGTCCAGAAATAATTAACTCGATTTAATCAGACGTAAGAAACGATACTAAGGAAAAATTCTATTTAAAAAAAAAAACATTATTAAAAGTATTATTTTTTATTCAAATTTAAAGAATTTGAAAAGCTTTTTTTCCAGTGACCTGATTTTTGGCACAGCTACTTTGATTATGTAAATTGTGATTTGAACCGTTTGAAAGAATTGAACTCTGATTAAAATTGTTGTAATCTTTTATCTGAAACTTGTTAATATTATTTCTAGATATTTATGTATATTTAAAGAATTTGAAATATATATACGGAAAGTTTCATGCGACTTTTTTTAAAATTTCGCTTGAATTTTTTAAACTCTTTTTCATTCTGAGGCCTGACCTGGAGATCGACACATTTTTACAAACGCTCGTTACTTTTACATTGAAAAAAGGTTCAGAAAGCGTAACGTATTCCAATTACCGAACAAGGTAGTGCATCCACCTAGGAAGGATATCTTTCGATCAGTAGCGTCGCCTTGACAGACAAGCCAGAACACCTCTTGAATGTGAGCTGCACCATACAACTTCTGTATTCCAATTTATTGCTGACGATAGGCGAATGTCGTTGACGCTGATGCAAATCCAACCTAAGACCATCTTAGAAACGCTGCAGTAAAAGAAGATTTCAGAATTCCTATTCCCCCTCAAACTTTATCCACAGAATGAATCAATCCCGTGAATACCAATAATTCGATTTCCCACTTTAGGATGTAAGCTGCTTGTGAAAAACATTTATTCTGCTACTTGAAATGTAAAAAAGATTTAATTTATCTGCTTCCTAAGTATCATTCCTTTAAGCAAATTATAAATTTTGCCATTTTTGTACCAATGGAAGATTACAGTTTTAAAAAGTCATTTGAAAATATACTTTGGAGATTTTTGTCTAGGGTAATTTATTGTATAGCGGTGGACATGGATTTTATTGCTCGATTGAGACGCCCTTGGACACTAAGATTCATCGAATTCAAATCCGGCAATAATTTCCCTTATCCTGTTTTCTTGTCAAGACGCCAGGGGACGGCATGGCAGTGCACTGTTCCTGGAACGACGTGTGCAGAAGGAGAAGAAACTAAAGGAAGAGATGGACCAGACGAATCGGCGACCAGTGGTCCAACTTCTTGTATTTGCTTATTTATGCTCCCATAGTAGCGCCACAGCACCGATTTAAAAGAGTGTGGGACTTTGACGAGTTTTAAATTTCGTACATTTATTTACTTTGGCGAGATTCATATATATTTTTTTTCTTCCTTTCTATAATTATAAAGATAAAGCAGTTTTGAACATTTTTCGGTGCACTTTAGCGTCGATTTCTTATCACGACACTTGCGCTCAATATTAATGGTTAAAAAAACGAAATTCGCCATTTTCAGTCAAATTAACCAATATAGAAAATAAGGCAAGGTTTTAAAATTTTTCAATATAGAAAGTTCTACAAGAATGATCCATAGGTTCTTTCCGCTATCTCTTGTCGTTTTCAAATAAATTTGAATGTTTCTGAAACTAAAAATTTACTTGTGAAGGCATTTTTTAAAAGTTTTTGAAATGTTGTAGCTTTGTTGCTTTTTATCGGATAGAAAAATTCCAATGAGATCGTTTTTAGAGCTATTCGAATACTGCCAGAATCCAAAATAAAAGAATAGGGTATTTTTATTTCCTTATTTTGTTATAAAAGGCATTTTTAAAATATTTTGGGGCCAGTATAATTTTTTGAGTTTTTATCGGATGCGGTTGGAAAACGAACTTGATCTTTATTTTTACAGCCTACAAAAGTTTGCCAAAACCTAATCCAATCAAACAGTTCTTTCAAAAGTTATTGTACTTATAGACAACAGGAAAAAAAATTCTGTTGAGATTTTCTTTGACTATCGGCGATTTTATGATCAGACTATAATTTAAAAACATTTTGTTGATTTTTTTATCCATCTAGTGTACTTATCAATGAAATATTCGTAAATAGTTGTTGACAATTTTATTCGACCCTAAAGTCAATTTTTTCCAACAACATGCCATTTTATAAATAAAAATATCGATAAAAAGTCTGTAAGGACGTTCGGCTGTGGCTATGAAGCCCTAGGAAAACTTAATAAATTACCATTTCAAAAAATGTTTGAGCTGTTATTTAATACATATTCTAAGAGAAAAATGTTCATTCCATTGGTGAGAAAATTAAAAATGTAAAAAATGTGTTTTCTAATAACAATTACTGCAGATCAAATGTCAATACAGTTTTTTCAAAGTTTAGTCTGATGTCATGGATTATCTGGACCACGTGACTAAATTATACATTTATACATTCATGTAAGATAACTTTTTTAATTTACAAAGTATTTTTCTGAAAATTTGGGAAACGTAACAAAAGACAATAAAGCATGTCTCTTAACTTTTTTTTAATGAATATTGAAAAAAATCAAAAACTTATAGACAGTTACAGTTGTGTAAGATTTTTTGCAAAATTTTCACTCAAACGAACTTGACAGACGTTTTTTATAGTTTTCTGTTGTATTTTAAACTTTTACAGGAATTTGGTGACGTGATCTGGTTGATTCATGGCCTTAAAAATGATCGGATTTTAAGGAATGATGGCTGCTTCCTTCTTTGAAAATTTTTAGAAAACACCACCATCTTTGATTTTTTAGTTAATCTCATTTTAATTAAGGGATCATATCACTCTAGCCCCCCCCCCCCCCAAAAAAAAAGACTATTTTTAAGAATTTTTTTAGAGGTTACTAATATAAATAATAAAAGTAGTAGATTGAGTTGACCCTTGATTTAATTTATAATTAATATAATACTCGTTGGACTTAATAAATAAACTCATAAAATACATGAAAACATTTTTTTAATTGATTTTACACAGTTTTTGTATACAAAAATGTCGGGCAAACACAACTCTTTGAAAAGTAGGTAGGTCGTTTGCGCAGATGATTTCTCGATGAAGGACCATCTGAAACAGATAAAGCGAAGAGTTCTAGATTTAGTACGACGGTAGCTATGTCCTGAACCTCAACCAATAATATAGATAAAAAATTTCAAAATGACGGAAATTCTGCGAAAAAAACGTTTTTTTCACTGTTTTTTTGCAACAACAAAAAAATAGTAAAAAATAAAAGTTTTAGTCGGTTGAGGTCCAGGACATAGCTAAGGATGTAAGGAATATGTGATAAAAACTTCAAGAGAAATGGTTCAGTAGTTTCAAAAAATTCATCTGCGCAAGAAGGAAAAACGTCAATTCGAAAAAAACGCGTTTGAGGTTTTTTTTCTAAAAAATCGTAAAAAAATTTTACCTACGCCTAATCAATAATGCCTGCAACATACAAAATGTCTTCTGCCTTATATTTTTGGATACTTTCGAAATGTGTAAAAAAAATCAATTTCTTGAAACGGCAAAAGTGGTATGATCCCTTAAGTTTTTTGAAAGCTTCCTAGCCATGGTCGAACTTCCTTAACCAGTTAACTGTAGCGACTATGGCAAGTTCCATGTATTTATGACGAGTATACTCGTCAATCACAGTTAACTGGTTAGGGTAGTTCGTTCACGAAAATTAGACCTCTGGTAAAAATAGATAATTTTGCTTTCAAGAATAGCAATATTATTATTGAAGGGCTACTTTGAAAGAGAAAAGATTATTTTTCATGAAAAAAATTTGAAACACAGAAAAATAATGTTATCAATAAATTGTATTTTTGCCCAAACTTATTTTCTTATCGCTTTGAGCCAAATTTTTAAAAATAATGCGATTCTAATAAATCATGGTTTATTTTTTTAGGAAAAAGATTCTCTACAACCTGGCCGTTTCCAATTTTTGAAAATGAATTCTTTAACGGCCGAAATTATAAAAAAACAATTTTTCAAAACAAAATTTTTATGAACAAATTGCTGTATTTTATAATAATTAATTCAATTTCAGAAATAGGAAATGGTCATCTTGTAGAAAATCTTTTTCCTAAAAAAATGAACCATGATTTATAAGAATCGCATCATTTTTAAAAATTTGGCTCGAAGCGATAAGAAAATAAGTTTGGGCAAAAATAAAATTTATTAATAAAATTATTTTTTTTTGTGTTTCAAATCGATTTTTTTACGTTAAAATGTTCCTTAGTATCATAGAAATACTGCCCTAAAATTTTATTAAGAAATTCGAAATAGAAAGAATGTAATTATGACCCTTTTATTGAATAAAATTATAGTAAAAAAACTTTAAACGCGTTTTTCTCGAATTCACGTTTTCAAATCTGAGAGACGTTTTTCTCAAAATCTACTAAACCAATCTCAGTAAACCAAAATTTGTTTGATACTTTATACAAACAAATAGTAAATAAACCTCTAAAAAGTTAAAAAAACCACCCCATCTTTTTAGTACAGGGGTAAATTCATCCCCAAACCAGGCGTTTTTTCAAACTTTTTATAAAATCGCGTATAAAGGTCATACAAATATAAAAAAATTCACTTTTTAAAGGTTTATTGTTTAGTTTCAAGTCTCTTGAATTGAATCGCGTTGCAATTTTAAATAAATTTGTTACAGGAAGGCAGAAAAGTGTACCGCAAATTAAAATACATCTTTTGAAAGACGCCCTCTGCAGTGGTAAAAAGTAATTAAAAGTGCCCAAAAAATTTTTTTTGTACATCTTAAAACATTGTTAACAATGTATGAAAAAAATTATAATTATAAATAAAATTTCAAAGTGACATGTTTTCTTTTTTTCAATTTATAAAGTAAAAGTCCCCTTAAACGTTTTCATATCAAATTTTCTGATATGATGACGAAGTAAAAAGTTAAAAAGCCAGATTTTAATTTTGAAATTGATATAATATTTTTTATTGGCCCATATAATGTATGAGGGATGATAAGTTTAACAAGGATATATAATACATGAAGCTTGGTACCGATGCGATGGGTGGGGCGATCAAAAAAGAAAAACCCGAGAGAATGAGGTTTTCGTTTCTCATGCAGCGTTGACGAAAGGAAGGGTCCGGACAACAAGGACGACGACAACTAGGACGATGATGAGAAAGAGGCGAATGACGATGATGAGGGATGTACCCAAGAAGGGAGGACGTAAGCAAGACGGCTTCCATCCTTATTCCGTATTCGGATGTGCATTCAATTAACATACAGTTGCACAGAGCCAAGTTCCAATACATCCTCTTGCTCAGTTACTTTCGTATTCGTGCGTGAGTAAGTGCGTGCGCATGACCAGGCACTGTATATAAAGTAGACAGTAGTATAATAATGTTTGCGCGACTCTGCCTTGTGATTTGCTCGCGTTTCAATTCAACTAGAGTGGCCACTGATCTTTGATCTCGAAACCAAATTATTTTCTCTTTTTTCCCATTCTTTCCTTCCCTCTCTCAATTCCCATTATAATTTTATTGCAGGAATCAGAGCTCATCATATAAATTCGAAGGATCTTCATTAAAATCATCGAAGTTTCAATTGTGTGTATTTTTGAAAAATAGTAGATTAACCTGTTAGGAAGAGAAAATAGTGATTCTGAGCTTCGCACGAGTGAAGCGAATGCAGCAAACTTCACCCTTATGAAATCGCTTCTTTCTCTCTCTTACGGCAAACATGGAGAATCTTTTTATAGCAATATATGTTTTATTTTATAATGATAATTATAAAAAATATTTTAAAAATAGGAATTATATTGACCCTCAATAATAATATTTGCATGTTGGTTGATTGACTTTAGTGTCCATAAATGAAAAAAACGAAATCAAACGTTTCGACTCTGATTGGAGTCCTCATCAGTGATCTTTATTTTTAAAATATGAAAAAAGTAACTAGTAAATATTGCACATATGAATCCTATTTTTTTACAACTTTGGTATTGTGTGAAGAATAAAAAATGAGAAAATTTAGATAAATTATACATGAACATTTTTTAAGAACACAAGCAAATTTTTAAAAATTAATATTGAACACTGACACATGAATTTTAAGAAAACCTGAGGTAAAAAAGAAAAAGATAAAAGAAACTAGACCAAGTTGATGTATAAATTTTACTTAATTAGGAATCTAGGGAAAATCGAGTTGCGATGGCAACTATTCCTAGCGGACTGGGTATTTTTCGCAGTCAGAATATTAAAGTTTCGAAAAATGATATTAAACTTCAGTATAGGTTATAGTAAAGTTCGATACAATCTATAGTAAATTATAAAATAGTTTATCTAAAATTTAGTATTTCACTGCAAAAAATCCTCACTTTGACACGCTTTTCCCTAAATTAAATAAATAGTAAAGAAGACTTAAAATTTTCCCACACTAGTGCGGGAAAATCAACTTTTCGCACGCAAAACGATACCGACAAGGCTAACTTTCGGTCTACGACGGACAAAAATTACTTTTTCTAAACGAAATTGTTACTATAATTCTCTTACGTCTTTTTAATTTGTTTTTATTGCCCCTGAAAAGGACTAAAGTATGTTTTATAATGCGTGAATAAAAATTGAATTAATTTCTTAAATGTTCTCATAAAGAAGAAATTTTCTTTCTGTTTCAGGTAAGTAATTCCAGAATCTTATTATCTAAAACAACAGATGTGCGGTAAGGTTAACAATGTCTCAAAATAAATTAGAGAATAGTTTATCGACGAAAAATATATGCAATTCATTGAGGTAAGAGATTTAAAAAAAAGATCGTAAAACTGACATGAGAGAACCTGATTCGGTAGAATTTTTACGAAACTCAAGACTGTTAATCCCTATCTTTATCGAAGCGTCGAGACGGGCCATGTCCTCTAAAAACTTCTTCAGCATCCTTTAAATTTGATTACTCCTATAAGAAAGGTGCTTTTCCCTAAGTTATCACGCAAACGTTAAAATTGGGATTTGTCTTGAGGATTAGTCTGGTTCGTTATCACAGCTCAAGTATTAAATGAATAAATTAATTCCAACTTATTTCACGAAATTCCTCCCAGCCGTGGAAACTTTCCTCAACAGTATACGAAATGAAACCTCGTTGATCTCAGATGTCCTCTATTTGAGATCCCCAGGATTACAGAAATCCGCTCAAACTGTCTCGCTTATTGCATTTTCATATTCAAAATTACCTTCATTTTAAAAACATTCTAATGTGGAATTTTTTAACTTTTGGAATCGAATAAAATACACTTTTTTGCCTTTATTTATATTCATTCGCAAAAAATTGCAATTGGTATCCTTTTAAGAAGAGTAAAACACGACAATTGGGGAACGAAAAACGAAGGTAATGAGACGTTTGGGTAGGAATGTGTAAGTTGTGATACAGAAGTCCGGTAACGCATTGTCGTATGTCCATCGCGTCGGCGTGCTTACCAGAAACGCACCTGCATACGTACGCGTATACGAGGACACTAAATTAAGGTAAAAGAAAAAGTCCGAAAGTAAGAAGAGAGATGCTTGAAGAGGCTGGAGCAATGCGCATACATAGCTACGTCGACACGCATCAATCAATCATTCGCTAATTATGCCCGCGATTTCTTTCTTTCGGAGATCGTCGGCCATCGACCTGGCCAACGGAAATTCATGCTTCGTTGTCCTTGGTGTCTTCCTCGACCTGTGAATAAATAGTACTCACGAGTCTGCAAGTGAGAGAAATTATATTCTGACATCTGCAAATCTAATTTCATTATCTTACCTCATTCGAAAAATATCTTTAATTCAAATTAATTCTTGTTGCGATCAAACAAAAATCATACATTGCTAACATTATTAAGATCATTTATTTATTTGTTTTCAGAAACACGTGACTGGAGTTTTATTCAGTTAGAGTTTCGTTAAATTAAGACAAAATTTCAGAAAATTCATTTACTTTGTAGTAAATTTAGGAAACAATTTGTTAATTTTCAGTTAGAAAGTGTTGAATATTCTGATACTTGTATCTGGAAATTCTAAAACTTGTAACAGAAGTAATTTCAGGTTTTTGGGTGACTGAAGTTTTCTGCAATTACATGTAACTGAAAATTTTGTTACAGTTTCGTAATTTTATGATAAATTTTATGAAAATTCTGTTACAGTTTGGTAGTTTTAGGATACTTTTTATGAAAATTCAGAGGAGTTTCGTAATATTAAGAAAATTTTTAGAAATTTCAGTACATTTTTGGCAATTTTAAGATACCTTTATTCGAAAACATCATAAATATCGTCAAATGTTACGTTACCTTTGTAACTTACACTACCGATCAAAAGTTTAAGTTCACCTATTGTTTGAGCCATTGTCGAAGTATCTTAATTTTCATAAAAATGAGTTAACATTTTTTTTCCGATGATGACATGAATATTGATAAAAATTTTTATCTAATGAATGATATTTCCGAAACTACTTTCCAAAATTGTCAGCCATTATCTGAGTTATTACCAACTTTTTCGTAAAATTTTCCAAAATAAGAAATATCATTAATTTTTCATTATAATAAAGACCCAAAAAAAAGTTTCTTAGATTCAAAAAAAAATGTCTTTGAATCAAAAAAATTTGTCCATTGCTATATGGTCAAAGAAAAGTTTCATCGAATTAAATAAATTTCTTGATTTTTTTTCCTTTGAATTAAAAAAATGAATGTCTGCACAGTCGCATAAGTACATGTCTCATATGATTAAGGTAGTACAACTTGACCGTTTCCTAATTTTGAAATTGAATTAATTATTATCAAATACAGCAATTTGTTTATAAAACTTTTGTTTTGCAAAATTGTTTTTTTATAATTTCAGCCATTAAAGAATTCATTTTCAAAAATCGGAAACGGTCAAGTTGTAGAGAATCTTTTTCCTAAAAAAATGAACCGTGATTTATTAGAATCGCATCATTTTTAAAAATTTGGCTCGAAGCTACAAGTAAATAAGTTTGGGTAAAAATAAAATTTACCAATAAAATTATTTTTTTGTGTTTCAAATTTTTTTCATATAAAATAATCTTTTCTCTTTCAAATTAGCTCTTCAATAATAATATTGCTATTCTTGAAAGCAAAATTATCTATTTTTGCCTGAGGTCTAATTTTCGTGATCGTACTACCTTAACAGAAATGTTTTCTTTCATTTAAAAAAAAACTGTCTTTCTTCAAAGTAATAAAATTAAATAAATTATTTCTTAAGTTTTTTCCGGTATTGTATTTGAATCAAATCAAATAAATAATGTTAAAAAAATAATTTAAAAAAGCCAAAAACGTTATTTATTAAAGTCAAATAAATTTATATTTGTTTCAAAGGTGTTTTTACTTCCAATTGAAGAAATGAAGTTAAAAAAACGATTTCTTAAATTGAAATAAAACTTTTTTCTAGATGAATTTTTTCCAACCAAATTAGAGAATATTGTCGAACGAAAAATAGGAAAATTTCTCAATTTTGTACAGTTTCGTTTCAATACAGAAGGTCAAGTAAATTTTGAAACGCGTCAAAATATTTATGACCGGGATTGAAAATGTGTCTAAACAGTTTTAAATTGCATTGTCAAGAGCTTGAAAAGTGGGAAGAGGACGTAGTAGCAAATTGAAAGAAGACGTGGCAGAAAGATGCGAGGTTTGGCGGTTGGACGGGTGATCAGGAAGAAGCCAGCGGACCGGATCGGAGCGGCATTAAACGAAATTAAGCAATTAACCATTTAATCGAATTAGCACACCGTGCGCGAATGCATAGTCTACAAGCTCAAATCGTTCAGATGGAACGCCGGTTAGCAGGTCAGAATTCTGCCGGACGATTCTGACGTTACATCCTTAATTAATTAACGACCCTTGAAAACGTACACCGACTACAAGAAATAAAGGCCGTCGAACTGGGATCGGTATCCCGACGATCCAGATACCTCTGCCTATTTGCAGATCGATCGATGCGCCTGACTTCTTTTCTTACGCGCGAAATCGTCCCTGCGGATAAAAAACATTTCGCGACTTATACGGACACACAGAACACTGCGATTCGAATGCCTGCTTTAATTGAGCGATTCTACCGGGTGGTACACTTATACTTTATTCACAACATATATTACTTCTAATTCTGTTATTTTATATAATCTCTCTAAAATGGTGTGCACGTCACTGTGTGGAGGAGATCGTTTTATATCCTGTGATGGGTCGTTGCCAAAAAGTTGTGAAACTTGGGCTATCGATTCAAAAAATAATAATAACTTCAACTAAAGTAATTTTTCTCTATTATTTGTAACTTAAAACGTAATGCGTATAACAATTTAAGGGATACTGAATTTGAAGATTCGAATAGAAATTTAGTTTGCGATTTATTTGATTTTGTTCTCAGATTTTGAATAATATTTCGAACTTATTAATATTATTCAGGAATCGATTGCCGATCGGGATTTTTTGAACAATCATACGGTGTTCGATTTGCAAGAATTTGTTACTTTTCCGGACCTTGATAGATTTTTTTTTCGTTCTTCAATTAGTCGTCGGCAAAAACCGTAAATTCATTAACTAAATTGGTAATTTTCAAAAAATTATAGTATGGGCAGTTTAGCCGGAAGCAAATCATGAAGTTTTACATTTTTCTAGAATTTTTAGAGCAACTTCCTTCGAATTCTAACCTAAAATATAAAATTTACTGAGTGGACATGAAATTTAAGAGGCAAAATTTAAAACACATTTAAATATGTTCCAATTTATAATATTAATCTTCATTTAATGTACTTACACTTCTGAACGTTCATTGAACGATGGAAAATATTTTTTTTGAAAACTAAATACTAATTAATTTTAAATATAAATCGTTTATATGAGCATTAATTACTGAAATAACTTTTTAGTTATTGTTTCTTAATTTGTAATTAGGGACAAGTTATCTAGCGGAAATAGTATTTCAACTAATTAATTTGAAACTAATTAATTTCAACTATTTTTTAATTTCCAAATTTTGAAAAAAAGCACCTAAAATTTTGAAACTCTACATAAACACTACTCTGATGTAAGTATTTAATTATAATATTATTTAAAAAATTCAAATTAGGTGGTTGAGTTCGAATTGAAAGACCCGGGTTTGAATCCCGGCACAGTCAAATGCAATATCCGCTTTCTTGTGATAAGGACGTCACTATTAAAATATTCAAGTTTACTTTTATGAATTGTCAATTTCATCATGAATTATAATATTTGATTTGAAAAAGTATCAGGTGCATTGGCATACTACACGGAAACTAGTTGAAAGAAATATATTTTATTTTATGATGATAGTTACAAAAAATATAAACAATTTAGGGAAAACGCAATGATAATTATTTCTAATGGATTGAAAGTTTTTCAGAGTAAATATACTAAAATTTTAAAAACTAATATGAAACTTTGCTATAGACCATAGTAAAGTTTTCCAGAACCTATACTCTCAAAACCTAAATCAGTCAAAAATGACTGATTGCATAGTGAAAAGTAGTTAACTAATTACAATTTAGACATATTTACCTGATCCAGATTTAAAGTCTAGTCAATCATTATACAGTCTTTCTTAAGTTTAGTATTTTGCTAGCTAAAATTCTCACTATGACACGTTTTTCCACAAATTAAAATGTAATTTAGTAAAAATAGTAAACATGGGTCTCTGAGTAAATTTTCCCAGCACTTTAGGATTTCGAGATATCCTGACCTGAAAGTGCAAAAATCGCCCTTTTCAGCCATATTTCAAACAACATTACTCCTTTTTATCTTTCATATTCATTTGGGGCTATCTCGAACCGATTTTCATTCTCCAAGAAATGCCACTCCTAGACCATTTACAAACCGTTTGCTGACCATTCGCTGATATCGTAATAATATGAAGAAGAGGAGCATAGAAAACATTTAAATTATTGCTATTATAATTCTTCGGTACATTTTAAGTTTAAGGGTATCGAACTTAATACAATAATTTTATTTTTTAGCGATAAAAACTGCAAAAAAAATAATACCTGTCATTTAAGGCAGTACAGTGGTTTATTAATTTCCATGTCTCCATCGTCAGGATTGACTATTTGTCAGCGTGAGACGAAAGTAGTCGTGTTTTTTATGTTTCTCTTTTTCATATTATTACGAGGTCAGCGAATGGTCAACGAACGGTTAGTGAATGGTCAACGAATTCGCTGACCGTTAACTTGACCGGGTCCACTGGGGATATTATCCATTTTTATTTTTAAGAAATATTTAATTTTTTAAAGAACTTAGTGTCTTAAGGTTAATGTACCATATTCCACAAAAATAAAAATCAGTTAAGGAAAATGCAAAATCCAGATGAAAAGTGAAAAGCCGTTTTTTAGACATTAAAATCCTTTAGGTTCACCTAATCCGGTCATCGGAAACAAATTTTGTCGGCGTGTGTAATAATAAGACAATTTTCACGGTAAAGAGATATAATTATGAAAATTTTAAATGCTAATTAGGAATTTGAGTCCATTTTAATTAGTACCATACAATGTTTTCTAGGAACACAAGGGCTATAAATCTTTAGCTTTCCGCAGAATCCAGGCATAGTTCATTCATTAAAAAAAAAGAAAAGAACTTATTCGAGGTAAAGTATGCGTCCGTCCCCGATTTTTGCTTAATTGAAAACAGCTTAAAAAAAGTATAACGTCTTCTTCGCTTACACCGTGCACCCCAAAATTCGTTCACATGGTTGTATACGCAGGACGAAGAATTACGCACGCTCGACTAAACGACCACAATGCGGAGAAACGAGCGGTGATTCTTATCTGCATATATAGCCCAGCTTTGGGATATTTTAAGAGCTCCCATCGACCGCGGCACGCCCCTGCCAAACTATGTGTACGTGTCAGAGAGATCGGTATACCGATGACAGTGCGAACACCACCAACGAAAATTTTACCACTGAACCTGTACCTGCTACGTCCAATACCAAATTGTCTGTTCTATTATAAGAAATAGATCGTCTTTTATGACGGAGGGTTAAGGCGGAAGACTGACGCTCCGTTCCGTCACAACACCATGTCAATCCTCTGTCAAACCAGATTAAGCAAACAGCTGGTGTCATGTACGACACGGTTTGTTAAACGGTCAGTCACACTTCGTTTCACCACACCTCAGAGACCCTTTGAAAAATTTCCAGATTTCAAACCAATCACTTTCAAATTCACCAAGTCGATCCAAAAAAAAGATTTATTCTTTCTATAAAAAAATTTTCAGATGTGCGTAGCCTTCTGAGGCCTTAAAGTGAAATGTTTCTTGACTTTTAAATGGCCAATTATTCCTTAAATATGAATCAGTGAAATTCACTGGAAATTAGTGTATTTTTACTTTTTTTGAATGAATGTTACTGATAGCTGAAATCTGAATCAGTAAGATTCACGGGAAAACAGTGCATATAGACTGCTTTTCAGTGGATCGGTGAAAAATCTTAAGTAATGTCGCATTTACTTATGGAAATAAAAAATGCATGGACTTTTTAAAAAATCTCAAAAAGTAATGGTACAGTGGGTTGCCAAATTATTATACTCACTTTGTTTTTTTAGTTGCATTAAATTTCGTAATATTGAGAATACACATATTAACATTTTTCCCTATAAATAACATAAAAAACGTCAAAATTATGCATAAAACGACTTTAAAGTAGTTCGTTCACGAAAATTAGACCTCAGGAAAAAATAGATAATTTTACTTTCAAAAATAGCAATATTATTATTGAAGGGCTAATTCGAAAGAAAAAAGATTATTTTTCGTGAAAAAAATTTGAAAGACAAAAAAATAATTTTATTAATAAATTTTGGTTTTGCCCAAACTTATTTCCTTATCGCTTCGAGCCAAATTTTTAAAAATAATGCGATTCTAATAAATCACGGTTCATTTTTTCAGGAAAAAGATTCTTTACAATATGACCATTTCCTATTTTTGAAATTGAATTAATTATCATCAAATACAGCAATTTGTTTATAAAAATTGTTTTTTTATAATTTCAGCCATTAAAGAATTAAATTTCAAAAATAGGAAACGGTCAAGTTGTAGAGAATCTTTTTCCTAAAAAAATGAACCGTGATTTATTAGAATCGCATAAGGTTTTAAAAATTTGGCTCGAAGCGATAAGAAAATAAGTTTGGGCAAAAATAAAATTTATTAATAACATTATTTTTTTGTATTTCAAATTTTATTCATAAAAAATAATCTTTTTTCTTTCAAATTAGCCCTTCAATAATAATAATGCTATTCTTGAAAGCAAAATTATCTATTTTTGGCTGAGGTTTAATTTTCGTGATCGTACTACCTTAAGATAAAGTGTTTTTGTCAATTTTTGACTGCTTTTCAGTGGATCGGTGAAAAATCTTAAGTAATGTCGCATTTACTTATTGAAATAAAAAATGCATGGACTTTTTAGAAAATCTCAAAAAGTAATGGTACAATGGGTTGCCAAATTATTATAATCAATTGGTTTTTTTTAGTAGCATAACATCTCCTAAAATTGACAATAGACATATTAACATTTTTCCCTATAAATAACATGAAAAACGTCAAAATTATACATAAACGACCTGGAAATGAAGTGTTTTTGTCAATTTTTGAGGTAGGTATTTTGAAAATAGTCCAAATTTTAAATTTTCGTTAAAATATAAATAATTCCCGAAATAACTGAGATTTTCAAGTATAATTTTTCGATTTCAATCTTTGCATCTCAACTATATACTTGGTGAATATTTTGTAAATGAAGGACGATAGCAGAAATTTTGAAACAGTCTTATTATAATCAATTTTTATATGAATTGCACATATTTTCAATAATTGGTCGTGATCAACATAGTTGTTTTACAAAAAATATTTTTTCCTCATAACACAAAATACATTTTCGAGAAATTTTCATCATTTTTTCTGAAAGTGAAGAAAACATATATATTTAATATAAATTTGAAAGAATTTGAAATCTTTCCGTGGAAAAAAAGGACGCTTTCGACTGGTCTGGGATTCGAGCCCAAGTCTTTCGATTTTGTTTAGCACCCGAAAAATTAAAATTTAGAAAAACACTGTTCCATATGATCGCTAATTCACTCATAAATTAAATAACTTATCTACAGTGGGGGCCAAATTATAATAATTACTATGTTTTTATAAGTTGCATAAAATCACCTAATATTGACAATCTGAAATAATTGATGTTTTTAGATACTCATTCTAAAGGTAAATTTACGTCGAATGAAAAAAGTCTCAACAAAATTATTCTAATTTACCGCTAGATTCTGAAAAAGTCTAAACTAAGAACAAAAAAGGCGTGAAAATTCAAACTTGCAAAATTATTTATAAAAAAATACTAGAAATAATTTAATATTTCCCCCAAACTTGCTTAATTCTTGTGGATTATCACTTTTACGTATTTTTAAAATTCTTTTTTTATATATTACAATTTATTCAATTTTTATGCCGTTTTTGTTCTTAGTTTATACTTTTTAAGAATCTAGGAGAAAATTAGTATAATTATTTTGTCACGTTTTACAACCTACGTAAATTTACCTTCAAAATAAGTCGAAGAACATCAAAAACCTCAGGTATTTCGGAAATTATTTATAATTTAAGGGGGTCCGCCACATTTATGTATTTTTAAACTAAAAATTTTGAGTTTTTTTGACATTTTTTGACATTGAAGAACTGTTTTGTTTTTTAACCAATTGTCATGATTCTTTTTTTTTATTTTGTTTCTTAAAATGTATAGCAAATTTTTTGGTATGGAGAACTAGGTAACATGACTAATAAGAAAAGTTACAAATAAAATTAAAAAAAAAGATTTGTAAGTTAAAAAACAAAAAAGTTATACAAAGTAAAAAATAGTCAAAAAAATGTCCGAAAAACTCAAAATTTTTAGTTTAAAAATACATAAAGGTGCTGGAATTTCAAAAAAAAAACCAAAACCTTTCTATGTAAAGGTGATTAGCATATAAAAAAATTATATGGAAGATCTAAACTCAAAAAATAAAAATATTATAGGTGGCGGATCCCCTTGAGACAAGTTTAAAATTTGGACAATTTCCCAAATATCTACCTCAGAAATTGACAAAAACACTTCATTTTCAGGTCGTTTTATGCATAATTTTGACGTTTTTCATGTTATTTATAGGGAAAAATGTTAATATGCCTATTGTCAATTTTAGGAGATTTTATGCTACTAAAAAAAACCAAGTGATTATAATAATTTGGCAACCCATTATATCATTACTTTTTGAGATTTTTTAAAATTTCATGCATTTATAGATTCCACCTTCTGCCTCTTGCTACTCAGATTAAAATTAATTAGTAATAATTAATCATCATCATCGCTATCTTGATTGACTTTCATGTCATTATCGAGTCCAATTATCAGAACCTGAATTAATAAGGCTTTATTAATATAACCCTTGTATCAAATAGACTAGCTACGCTACTGTTCTAGCTAGGATCTTCGCTGAGTCAAATACTCCTCGAAGGGCAACACTTTTTGCCTTCTACATTCAAATTGGTCGTGATAACAAAAAAAAAAAAATGAAAAGCAGATCGTGTTAAATTCGCAGCTGGATATCGCTTACTTTTTCTCTCTTCAAGGCCAACCAGCTACAGTAGTCGATGTTCCAATGATGGACTTGCAAGATCCCACGGAGATAGAAACCTAGTCGTCGCTAGGATAGAGATAGAATGTTTATTGCTACTATTAATTGCTTCCTGAGTAGTAATTACCGTCACGGTGCGGAGAGTCATTCCGTTGGATAATGTAATACATAGTTTATGACTTGCGCAATGATACTCGTACTCAATTCACACGAATATGAGATTCAGTGCGAGTATAAAGTACTAATAATTATTATTCGAGAGGCCTTGATGTGTATCGATCACTTGCAGATCAATATCAGAGCTAATTCATATTTCTGTCACTTTTACTGATTGATTGGTCAAGCAACTCAGTGAATAAATACAAATTTATTATAATTCGTCAGACATGACGTTTGGATACAGCGTTAATTAAATTGCTAATCGTATGTAACATATTATCTGCATTTGAATTTTTAATTTATTAACTATATTCCTGATACAGAATCTAAAGAAATATTATTAATGTGACTTCTCAAAATAGAAGATTCCAATTCATCAAATAGTTACCTTACCTGTCTAAACAAACATATGCTACCCTATATCATGATCATTGGAAATATTTTTTGACTTAATATCACACGCAACAAGCCACGAATATCCTAAACTTAATTGTGAGATAGAAAAACATGTCAAGTTCTTAGTGGAACAGTATTTTTAATAAAATATAACACATCCAGATTGTGTTTCATTTTAGGAATCGGCTGGTACATTATACATGACATCATCTAGGAAACATCGCGCGTCGAGAGAGACTAGATGTTTGTTAAGCTGTCTCCATTCCTCTTAGAGCTCATCTACCTGCTCGTTTGTCTCTTCATGTTTGGCTTGAAACGTGTATTAGACAAACAACATTAATACAATATCCGTCTTTGTCAACGCATTAATCCTACTTCGTACCTTGAGACTGGCATGACGTAATTTCCGTCTTGTTTTCTTATCATAGGAGAGATAGCCAAAGAGGCCATTTTTACACCATGTGTAATGGTGTCGTTCAAATAAGGCCCACTGCTACAGGATATTCACTCTAGTTTCTTATCTCCTTCCAATGTCGTCTCCACCGATATTTCTGAATAATTTATGACCCTTTCAACAAAATCCAATTCGCTCCGTAAAAAAGTCATACGTATCAGTACCCCCAAATGTAATTTAATACTCTAATTGGAAACTTCTGCACTAAAAAGTTGCTGGTGGTAAATTTAATTACAGTCCTGTAGTTGAAAAGTCCTAATAAACTGTACCACTTTTTTAAAAGTATTGGACAGATGGTTCAGGTATTCAATAAGGAGGATTTTATATTACCATACTTTATACACAAATAATTTCGTATTTTTCATTAAACGTAACTGATGAAGCTAGTAGAACATTTATTCTTAGGTTTTGAGTAATTTATTTATTTGCAATGCCCGTGTGGACAAATTTCATGACAGTCTATTTTATGATCTGGCCCAGGTCTGGCAATGTCTAGACCGGCTAGTCTGGAAATTCGGATCTGGCTCATATCTGGCATATCAGGATTCCATGACATAAAAGTTTGTATGTGGCGAACGAAATTTTTTTAAGGAGTTTTTAGAAATATTTATCACGCGACCGGAAACAAGTATCTCCTTTTTGCAAATATTGCTACTACTTACTTTTGATTTTGGTGCTGGCTTGAGACTGAGCAACCATGGCTTGTGGCTGGCCAGCCGCTGACTAGCGGCTGATCGTACAAAAAATTTACAGTTCTGGCCAGCCCCAGATCAGGCCTTATAGTCAGTGCCAGAAATGGAAACCAGACAGTATGGTCTGGCGCTAGCCAGCACCATTAAATTTTTCCAAACGTTTGTTGGTTGATTAACTTTAGGGCCCATAAATGAAAAAAACAACAGTTTGTATCAAACGTTTTGACTCTGATTGGAGTCCTCATCGTCAGTGATCTTTATTTTTAAAATATGAAAAAAAGTAATTAAAATGGTCACACCAAAGAAATCAATTTAAGTAGAACTCTTGTCCTAATCGAATATCCAAACCTTCCATTTTCAATTATAAATTTAATTTAATACATCAAGTACTTCTTTTTTGTATTATACATTTAAGTACTCTAGTTATTCCAAAAAAATGTGAAATTAGCGACACCCTCTTTTCTGTATTTTCTAGATTTTAATAATTAACACTGATGAAGGCTCCGATCTGAGCCAAAACGACTGATTAAATAGACATGTTCATTTATGGCCCTTAAAGCCAATGCAAACGTACCAAGTATTATTAATGAAAAAAAGTAACTAGTAAATATTGCACATATGAATTCTATTTTTGAGCACATCTTTGGTATTGTAAAAAATGAAAACATGAGAAAATTTACATAAAATTATACAGAAATTTTTTTTTTTTTTAGAATACTCACTCAATAAAAAGTTCAGTTAAAAAACCGGCCATATTTAGGCCATATTTAACATTATTTTCTGGTTAAAATAACTAGAAAATCAGATTATTTTTAACAAATTTTTTAGAAATTACTAGAAAATCTGTTTGAAATAGACAGAAAATCATGTTAAATATGGCCCTAAAGTTAATCAACCAAGATTGCAAATATTGTTATTTTGGGTCGATATAATCCCTGTTTTTTGAATTTATTTATTAACTCAGTAGCCACAAAGAGTAATTAATTTTTATTTCCCTTTTAATGTATATTTAATATATATAAATACGATTATGAAAGATGTTTATAGATGTTTCTATTACACTTGAAAATTTTCAATAGACATAAATCATAAAATCGTTTTAGTATTTTTGTATTGGAATTGGGTCAGCTCCTTTCCATTAGAAATCAATAATGAAGGTAACATATTATAAATATAAAAAGGCAGGAAACATATTATAGAGATAAAAAGGCAATCGTTTCGGTCACTTTTGGGTCAAGATAAAGACTAAAGACATGAATACAAACATGTCACGAAGTTATAAATCATAAAATTCTCCTGATCAAACTAATACAAAACAATCAATCAATAATCATTAAATTAAAATACATTCTTAAACGTCCCCTTATCACAAGATGTTTTTCGGTACGGAATTACAATTTTTGTCAGTTTTATGCTTTTAACTAAGACTTCTGATGCAGTCTGATCCATATTTGAGGAAGGAGTTAGGTTGACTTGAAGTCGGCTGTCTCAGATTACATCGTGTCACCTCGGCGTGCCTTAACTAGCTCCAACACTCGGAAAAAAACACGAGTGTTAACATGTTGTAGCCGAAATCCACCAACCCAACGAAAACCGCACCGATCAAAAAAGAATAAAAGTAGCTTGTACGACCAAGTATTTTAATAATTAGACTTTGCTTCCTCACGTTTCATTCGCTACTATTTACATTTGTATCCACTTAAACTGGACATACAGACTGCAACTCAATTCGTTAACATTCTTATCCCCAAGGTGTATAAAATATTGCGACAAGATGCGAAACATACTGCCGATAAATACTACCGATAAAATATGGGGGGGGGGGGGGGGGGTTAAGTTTAATTCGGTGAAAAAAGGCATGTTTTTAAGAATTTTTTTGGCGATACAGATAGTGTTAGTTCATTCAATCAATTTCCATATAATAATGCAATATTTGAACAATATTTGCCTAAATTTTCATTGCAAAATATTAGAAATTGAGCGAGTGAGAGTAAATCTCTGGGGGCGCTTTGAAAAAAAGTTGTTTTGCGGTGTACATTGTAGCGAGTATATTTTAAATCTAAAATTTTAATATTTTAATATTTTAATATTTTTGTATCCTTGCCGTGGAGTTATTATATTGTTTTACAATTCGTCGAACACAGAATTATATTCAGTTATATTGTATACGACAGCAGTACATCTAGGTAGAGTGCAGTAAAGTAATTTAAAGGATTAGAGTCTAAACTGCCTGGCGCGCAGACTTCGGTGTCTCCTGAGTAAACACTGCAAAACTGATTTTTCTCACGTAGTTTAAGAACTTGCAGATATTATATTTTCTATACTTTCTCTTAAATTAGGGGTTTTTAGAAAGCTCCTGGAAGAGCGTCTTCCAGGGCAAAAGGACAGTACTCTAGCCGACAGTCATAGCGATCACATCGTCGCTCGACCACATTGTACTCGTTGAAAATACCTTAGTTAAAATATATTTTTATTGTTTATATAGTGTATATTTATTTCACAGAACATTTCACCTTCCCTAATTACCACAACATCATAACTCGCAACAGAATCATTTGAAACGAAAAAATCGAAGTGAATTTGTTAAAGGAGATGTTTCTCGAGGTAACCCTGGGAGGATTTTTTTTCGATTTTTAAATTTTTCGTAGCACTCGGAAGCCAAAAAACTGATTTTCGCTAAAAAAAATCGGCTGATTTGTTATTGTAAAATTAATAATTATTAAAATAAACAAAAAATCTCCCGGGTATACATGGTGAATTATGTGAAGAAGTACTGTGCAAAATTTCAAAACGATTGGTTCAGTTGATTTTGAATTATGATGTCCACGGACTTCAAAAATAACAAGTTTCAGGAAATCGCTTTAAAGTTTTGCTCTAAAGGGTTTTCCAATAGGGACATAACAATTTTATCTATGAATAAAACACAGAAATATTTGAGATATTAAGTTCAAATTTATTGTGGGTGTAGTGCAGGTATTACATTTTATGAATGAAATTCGATATCGGTCATATGACCACCACGAGCCCGTTTACAGCGGTCGATTCTTTGGACCCAATTTTCCACCACTCTGGCACACATTTTGACCGGAACGTTGGAAATTTCGCGTTGGATGTTGTCTTTGAGGTCGTCTAAAGTTGCTGGCTTGTTGGCATAGACCAGTGACTTGATATGGCCCCATAGCCCAATCAACAGGGAATTTGTATTTCAGAAAACGGACAGTGCCATCAGAAGAAAGGTTGGTCATGGAGTAATTGTGTCATGTTTTGGACAACGAAATATGATTTATACATTTTTTATTAACATTTAAGACCAAAAAATCGCACTTTTTTTAGTTTTTTGTTTATAACAGTAAAGGTAATTATCCAATCTTAATAACATCAATTGAAAAGTTGTAGACAATTGAATTGCAAATAAAATGAGCTGTCGCTTGATCTGATTGGATGATTAGAAGCGGAGAAAATTTGGAAAAACCGGGAAATTTGAAAACGGCTTTTAAAGATATAAATCAAGCACAATAGAACGACAATCTTAGTTTTTCGATAAAATGTTGCAAAGTTTATTAAAAAACGCCCCAAACATGGCTTCAAACGCCTAAACGCAGCAAAGTGACAGTGGTGACAGTCTCGAATTTATCCACTACAGCACGCACAGCCTGTCGGGTGTCACGATTATTACGGCCGAAAATTGGAGTAAGCGCTCTTAAAGTTGCGACCACCGACTCAGAATTTCGGTAGTAATTTTTAATAATTTCCAAACGTTGTTAGGTCGTAAACTTTACCATGATCAAAATGTTGAATTTTACTAACGTTTTGACATTGACAGTTCATTAAAAAAGTTTAAGGGTGCGTTCATATAAAGATAGGAAATTATTATGTCCCCATTGGAAAACCCTTTACTAATTCGCATTTCGTAAACTTGTATAGAAACCCGGCCTGGAGCAAGGGACACTAAAATGCTCACAAATTCGTCAATTTTGCTCCGATCTACATGAAATTTTGACACAATATTCTTGAGATATTGTGCAATCGTTTTAAAAAAATGCAAAAATAAAAGTTTAAATACTTTACCACTCCCTCGCCCCCCTTAAGGGACTAACCTTTTCAAATGAATTATGGAACAACAATAAAAGTACTTGTTATGGAGTGTGAAACATGCACGGAAAAAAATTTGATAGCTAAATGTATTACGATTCGTGAGAATAAGTACCATTTTAGAGAGTAAACCAGAACTATTGGAAAAAGTTGTGAAAAAGTCCCATCATAATGGTAAATTTTACTATGTCAATCATTACTCGCTGTTTGTCTGAAATTGAAACGAATCTTCTGACGTAAATATACGTCATCGTATAGAGAAGAGTTTTGGAATCAGCGCGTCTTTGAAAATGGAAACATTGAGGCAAATTTTTACCATCTATGATGGGTACATTTCACTTTCGAGCATCCTCATATTTCGACTAGAGTAGGGCTTAGAAACTCAAATCAATAAAAGTGGATTTTACCATTTCCGATGGTTGATCTTCATTGCTCCTTGTCGATTCCCTTCATTTATTTGTCAAGTGGCAAACGTTTTAGCCGAAAAAAACCTGACTAAATGGGTCCGACCGACATAGAAAAAAAAGTCTCAAATGAAGTCCAAAAATGGGCTTCTTTTTTGGTGTGATATAAAATAGACCATTAGAGAAGGACAGACTTATGCGCTTATACACGGGGTAGCTAAATTTAAGCCAAAATCGTCTGTTAGATGTGACAAATTCAAGACTTTTTTTTCTGTGGAGAGAGAATTGAACCTACGACCTACACTGAGAAAAAAATGCTATTGAATCTATAGCATTTCTGCCAAAAGCATATTTATCATTGATTTAAATCAAAATGCTATAAAATTGGTAGCATGTATATAATTTCTTATAAAATATTTTTTGAATCAATAATATATATGCTTTTGGCAGAAATGCTATAAATTCAATAGCATTTTTTCCTCAGTGCACTTGTTCGAACGTTACGATTTTAATATTCCGTAAGTGTGTGAAAGTAATATTTCAACCTATGGAATGTTTTATAATGTAGACGCGAAAGATATGCATACAAAACTTTAAAGGTATATTTTGGCCAAAAAAAAGTTTGCAAATGAATTTTCAATTTTTACCATCATAATTGGTGATATTTCCCGAAACGTGTTTTATTAAGGGGGACTTCCACCTTGTGACTCGGTTTTCGGGCCAAAATTAATATTTTTTGTCTACAGAATGGCATAAGATATCACAATGATATTTTTTGCATGTTGTTCTTTTATTCCTCAAGATGAAAAATATATTTACATGAAAAGTTCGAAAAAAAATGTTCGCGGTATAGACGTCCTCGAACGTGACCTTGTCGGAAAGTTGGGGCCAAAATGTGACCATGATTTAAGCATCCCAGGTCGACTGAAACAAAAAAGCGCAACACAGTTTTAATCAGTAGAATGTTGGCTTTCGTTCGAGATATACGTTTTTCAAAATTTTGAAATGAAGCGAAATGGCACCTATTTGTAAAAAAAATGAATTTTTTGGCCTATTTTCGATAGTTCACTCAGCTATAAAAGTGCGAAAAATAAAAATAAAATAAATCTAGCATCCCGAACGGAAGAGGCATCTTCAATGAATATTCAGTCCAAAAATTAGCTTGATTCACTAACTACTTTTCTTGTAATCGTGGTCACAGTTTCGAAAAAAATAGTTTTGAGAAAAACGCGTTTTAAGTTAAAGTTTAAAGTCTAGTCATCTTTAAAACTTTGTAACTCTGGAGGCGGCATTTTTTTCATAAAATCCTTTTGGAAATCCATTTTCGATAGTTTATACATTCAATAAATGCAACAACAAAAAAATTCGATTTTTTGGAACGCACAAGGTGGAAATCCCCCTTAAGTGGTATATTTTTGGGACTAACTGGCAGAAATTCCTAATGGTTTTGGATTACCGTCAAAAATGGTATTTTCAACCATCAAATTTCTATCTGTGTGGTACAAGTTTCACGAAATATGTTTTCATGCCTTTATCATCGATCCTTTAGATTAATTGTACAAAAGACGTACACAAGCGAATTAGATATTAGATAGATATTAGATGTGGAAGATCACCCCAAGCTTGGTGACTCTAAAGTGAACAGACGGTCTTATTAAATGTTGAATCCAGTGTATTTTAGAGATCAGTAGAGTCTGTAGGAAGGTTCCTGGATTAGAGGCGACGTATGCGCAGCTGAGGTTCTTACAGACCCAACAGTCCCTTGTAAAGAGCGACCCTTCCTCATTGGTGATAAATAAAGTTGTTACACCTTCATCTTCAGAAGACATTGTCAACATCCAGAACTCTGAGGGCCGTGAAGCTTTCCTCAGTCGCAAGTTTACGATTCATAGGTACTTCGAAGTGCTTGACAACTTGCACTTATTCTTCATTTTTGTCTTTTAAGATACCTGAAAAGTGTAAAAATTAGTAATTGTGGAGTTTTAAGCAGAACTGTGAATAAAATATTTTGGAAACTTCAAAAGCAAAAATGAATGATGATGAGACATAATTATATTGATGCCAAGAAATAAAATAGAAGTTTTAACAAAATTTCATTCATATCATGACAGACTTGAATTTACCTATGAAGTGGAAAATGAAAATTCAATCAGTTTTTTAAATATGAGTATAGCAGCAGGAATAAAGATAAATTAAAAGTAGTAGAAGTTGTATTGACCCTCAATTTTAATAAAATGGTATGTTGTTGGAAAAAATTGGCTTTAGTACTCGTTGCTTGTATTATATGTTTAAGTGCTATAGTTATTTTAAAAAATATGAAATTAGCGCCACCCCTTTTTTGTATTTTTTAGACTTTAATTAATATCACTGAGGAGGGCTCCGATCTGAGCCGAAACGTCTGATTGAATCGACTTTATCTTTTTGGACCCTAAAACCACTGGTTTTCTAAAAAAATTTACTCTCGAAGATTATTGAACTATTTATCAAATATTTAGAAAACACGAATTATATTCACCCTCAATAACAATATTTGCAGTTTTCGTTCTAAATTTTCTCATGTTTTTATTTTTATCACAATACCAACGTTTTACTCCAAAATAGGATTTATATCTGGAATATTTTTTAGTTACTTTTTTTTTTCATATTTTAGAAATAAAGATCACTAACGGGGACTTCGATCAGAGTCGTAGCGTTTGATTAAAACTACTTTTTTTTTCATTTATGGACCCTGAAGCCAATCAGCGAACACTAAAAATATTTCTCAAATCATGGTATTCAACAAAAAACTGCGGTGATTAAAAATTTATGTGATAAAAATATAAAAAACGTATTACTAAACATATTAAGAAAAGAATTTTAGAACTCAAATACAGATCTTTAAATTGTAATATGATTAGGTCTAATAATATATTATAAATAAATTGAAAATAAAAGTATTTCAATTCCTTTCTGTGGTAAGATCTAAGAAAATATCTAAAGAATATTAAATAAACATGAGATAAAAACTATTCCCAGAGTAAATTCTAAATTAAATAGAGCTATGAAACTATGTAAAGATCCATTAAGCCCCATTGACAAAAGTATTATTTTATAAAAATTTTCTTGCAACTGTGGAAAAATTTAAATGGGTCAAACAAAACGACTGTTACATATTCTTAAAAATAAGCATAAATAATATAAAACTTAATTCAAAATATCGGAATCTTTTCAGCAAACATATTCTAGAAAGTCTTTTTATCATTACTTTAAATTTGATAAATCAATTGTATATAAATTTTCGATGTTAAATTCTCTGTTTTTTAAAATTTATTATTCATTCTTATTTACTTAAACTGAGCTAGTTTGAATTTAATACACAAATATTTGTATATAACTGCTAAAGGTTAGAAATATTTCATAATATTAAAGAATTAATTTGAAATATTTCATAATATTTTTAAGTTAGTCTCTTAAGAGCATTGCTAAGTGTTTGTTTTAAAATAAAATATAATGCAATGAACGTTTCATATTGAAACATAAAAAAATTTTCCGAAACAGAATAAGGATTTTTATATCAATTTCAATGTAAACTAATTCATATTAGTTATTATTGACAATTTTCAAATTTATTACAAATTTATTCTATAATTTATATTTGACTCCGGAATATCATGACAAATCTTTACAAATTACAAAGTTTCTTTTTTAAAAATTCAGAGTTTAGTCGACCTTGGAATTAAGCAAAAAATAATTAAAATATTAATTAATTATAACAAATTTTAGCACAGAGAGCAAAGTTTACTTCGCAAAAATTGTATGATTGATTTTTTTTCCATTTAATTAAAAAGTAACGTGTATTTAATAACAGATTGTACTCGTATATTTGAAAGGCTCTGAATAAAGACAATAATTAATTTTGTTTTGAAAGAAAAAATTTGGTCATCGTTCAATGAACTTTCAAAGCTGTAAGTACATTCATTTATAACTGTTTCAAAGTTTGATCCAGTTAAATGTATAATTTATAACGCTCTGCGGTAAAAAAACTTTTGATTTATAGTACAAATTAAAAGGTATAAATTTTATACACTTCCTGAATTGAATGCTCTGAATATTAGGTATTTTCACTCACATAAACAGCTAACTTCACTTCGTGGAACACTGGTGGTATTGTTTCCATCAAAAATGTATAGGAATAGATCTTATTTTGCAATTTTTGCAATAAAGAAGCATTTATTGGAAAGAAAATTATGAAAGAAAATTTGTTTTATTATAAATTAATGATTTATTATAAATTTTAAAGTATTATAAATTATTTGATTACGTTAAAATTTTAACACAATAAAGAAGATAGACAAAGCTAAAAATTCAGTAAATTTTATTAAAATTAGACAAAAATTGTTTAATTTTGATAATTGCCAAATTTTGGCTAAAAAATATATTTTTGTTCGTTTAAAACATGATTCTCTGAAGAAATAACTTTATTTAGAGTGCCCAAATTACCCTAGAAAAATTGCTGTATACATTGCAGCAAAATGACTGTTAACCAGTGTAATTATTGATAACTTTTCCAATTTTTGCTGAATAGAAGTTAAGGGGATCCGCCACCTTTAATATTTTTATTTTTTGAGTTTATATCGTCCATATAATTTTTTTATGTTTAGTGCCTTTATTTAGAAAAGCTTTAGGTTTTTTTTTTTTAAATTCCAGCACCTTTATGTATTTTTAAACTAAAAATTTTTAATTTTTTTTACATTTTTTAACTTTGGATAACTTTTTTGTTTTTTAACCAATTGTTCTTTCTTGATTGATTTTTTTTTTATTTTGTTCCTTACAATGTGTAGCAACTTTTTGGCTATGGAAAACTATTTTCCATATAATTCAAAAATATTGGTGAATAAACAAACTATTTTGTGTATAAAACTAATTTTCGCTAAAAACGCGTTATTCCTAAATCGTCGTAACTTTTAATTTAATTTATTTTTCCAAGAAAAAAAAAATCAGATTGACCTAAAAATTCACACACATACTCAGAAAAGTATAGAGAATAAAAAATAGTATTTTTGGAAAATGTCAAAAAATCAAAAATATACCAATTAAAGGTGGCAGATCTCCTTAAAATGCGTGCTTTATTATATTTTGTTACCTTTCCAAAATTTTCAGAAAGATGTTTTGTAAATTAAAAATGTTAACTTACATGGACGAATTAATGTATAATTTAGTCACATGGTCCGATTCATCCATACCCTTGAACCGTTTAGCTAGAATCTCTGGTCTTTGTGGTTTCAAAGAGAGAAAAAAAAAGAAAAGACCGTTTAGTTGAAAAAAATCGATGACTCTTACACTTGTCGTATAAGTTGCAGCCGGCAGTGCGATTTGTTACCGGTATCTTTGGCACCAGTCGCGAAGCGTTGAATCTCAGCGTAGAGTTATCGAGGGCGGAGGGCCGGAGGGTTCTCTGAATAATGTAGGCCGACCGACGCACTACCATTGTGTGCGACGTCAAGTCTGCAATCGTCCTCCACGATTTGAGATCAGGTGTGTAAAGATTGAAAGAGAAAGAGACAAACAGTAAACGATTGGAAGGAAGAAGGAGAATAAAGCTACTTGCACTCAGACACTTTTCGAGATCCGCGCCACTGAAATCGGTCTGATATATACAATTGGAGGTTACGTGGGCACGTACGAGCTCGTATATATAAGTTGAGCTTACAAAGTAACTGATGAACGGACAAACCGCCGAACGAATCGAGATTCAAGAAAGTGATAAAGTAATGCCGCGTACCCTATAGACTTGCAGCCATGGGCTGATCTTTCTGGACCTCCTCCTGCCCCCTTCAAAAAGATCTGTAATTTCATTTATCACCTTTGCCACCTCAATCTGTTTCAAGAACTGATATAAACTTACTCGTTCAATTTTTCATACAACTTTGATTAAACAAATTCATTTGAGTCAGAATTTCTGAAAGGGATCACCCGAATTGGATCAAAATTCACTTTTTATCGTAAATAGATTTTATTAAGGTAGTTCGTTCACGAAAATTAGACCTCAGGCAAAAATAAATAATTTTGCTTTCAAGAATAGCAATATTATTATTGAAGGGCTAATTTGAAAGAAAAAAAATGATTTTTCATGAAAAAAATTTGAAACACAAAAAAATAATTTCATTAACAAATTTTATTTTTGCCCAAACTTATTTTCTTATTGCTTCGAGCGAAATTTAAAAAAATTATGCGATTCTAATAAATCACGGTTCATTTTTTTAGGAAAAAGATTCGTTACAACTTGACCGTTTCCAATTTTTGAAAACGAATTCTTTAATGGCTGAAGTTATAAAAAAACAATTTTTCAAAACATAATTTTTATATACAAATTGATGTATTTGATAATAATTAATTCAATTTCCAAAATAGGAAAGGGTCATGTTGTAGAGAATCTTTTTCCTAAAAAAATGAACCGTGATTTATTAGAATCTCATCATTTTTAAAAATTTGTCTCGAAGCGATAGGAAAATAAGTTTGGGCAAAAATAAAATCTATTAATAAAATTATTTTTTTGTGTTTCAAATTTTTTTCATGGAAATTAATCTTCCCTCTTCCAAAATAGCCCTTCAATAATAATATTGCTATTCTTGAAAGCAAAATTATCTATTTTTGCCTGAGGTCTAATTTTCGTGAACGAACTACCTTAATAGTATTTCACATTGCTCACACAAATCCGAAAGGATTTTGTTAAAGAAAGTTTTACAATGGAATTTTTTAAAACAAAGCGAAAAAATTCCATTGCAAATTAATTTCAGTTTCTTTTTGTAAATATGTTTTTAATGTTAAAAATCTGGTTTTATGTTCTTCGTATAAATATAAGTTTATTTCTTTTAATTTAATACTGAAGCTCAAGTCAATTTTATAATATTGTAGACATATTTTGGTTAAAAAATTGAATTTTTTATTTTCAATACTTAAAATAAAATTATTTAGTTGAGTTCGAATCAGTTGGTTAGAGCAGTTGACAGGTAATCGGAAGACCTGGGCTCGAATCCTAGCGCAGTCAAAAGCGTCTTTTTTCCACAGAAAGATTTTCAAATTCTTTAAAATTTAAAATCATAAAATATGCATCTTCTCAAAAAATGTCCTACTGAGAATTTTTAGACCTCATTTGGGCAAATAATTTCCATCTCAGCGTTTTCTTCGTATGTCACATATTTTGTTTAAATAATGAAATTTTTAAATTTTAATCGTATTTTTTGAAATTAAAATAAAAAATATACGTTTTATCAGAAACTATGTAAGTTCATTTTATAATCAATTTCGACATCTTTGAATGTAATCAAGAACACTCACATAATTCAAATTAGAATAATTTAAGTAATTATCGAAAAACAGATGGTCCCACAATTCTGCCTGATAGTCTATTGTTGTTAAGAAATTGAATTCTGGATTTTCAACAGTATTTTTTTAAATTAAAAAGAAAAATATACATCTTATGAAAAAATTTTGCGATTAAAACTTGTAGATCTTTATGTTGTAAACAATTTTGTATCATAACTTTTTTTCGTATTATTCCTAATTTTTATTTAATCGACAAATGTTATTAGAATAATTAGTAGATATTTATGAGCACTATCAGAAACCAGTAATGAAATTTTGGATTTTTTCATAAAGTTTTTTTTCAAAAACACAAAAAATGCTCCTGTTTTAACAATTTTGGTCGGATGTGGCTGGTTAACGAACTCGTCCTTTCTTTTCCTGCTCCAATAAAGTATGCCAAAGCTCAATTCAATCCGATAATTTTATCGAGAGTTATCGAGTATACGACCTACAGAAAGGCAGACACTTTTGTAAAAACCGTTTTTTTTGTGACTCAGGGGGTTTCAAAACGTAAAGATTTGATGAAAATTCCGATATTCATTTTTCAAATAAAACCAATACCTTCTCATATGATGAGAATGTAAAAATACACAAAAAGCGTTGGGTAGTAACTCGTTAAAAGGAACGAAGTTACTTTAAAGGTTACGTTACTCGTAACTTTTTCTCTAACTTTGTTGCTTTTCGAAACAAATAACTGTAACTTAACTTAGTTAGTATTTTCCCAGTAACTGGTAACTTTTTTCAGTTACTTTTTATTTTGTTGTATATCTTTCTTTTGGTTGCTTTTATACAAAGGATGAAATTTTAAAAATTGCGCGCAGTGGGAAAACAAAAGCCTCTCGATTACACGTTGCGTATTTTTCATTTCATATTTTTAAAAAATCATTTTATTTCAATCTTTCCTGATTGAAAAATTAGGTGGGGGGATATGAAAAGTAACTCTTAAAGAAAATTAAGTTACTTTCACCAATAACTGTAACTGCAACGAGTTACTTTTTTGAGAAAGTAACTGTAACGTTAAAGAGTTACTTTTTTTTCTAAAGTAACGTAACTCTAACGAGTTACTTTTTATAGAGGAATTTACCCAATACTGCATGGAGCAAAATTTTTTTGCAGACTCAACTTCAAGGTCTTGACAACATTAATGAACATTTTCATTAAGATCAAACTAATTTTTGTTAGTTTATATATTGTACAATAACCTAAAAAAGTTAACCTGCAAAAGTCGCGAAGCAAAAGATTGGACGGTTTTTTAACAATAATTATAAATAACGATCTTTTTTCGGCCGCTTGAGTAGAATACCCCCTTAAACCACTTAAGGGGACAGTCCCCTCAAGAGACCGAAAAAAAAGCGTTTTTTCCTGTTTTTTTTCTCACAGAAAGAAACATCGGAGACATAAGAAGTTTGGGATATGTTTCAGTCATATTTTATACTTTATTAACAAAAAAACACGGTCGGAGTCAAACTGCGGGAACTATAACAGCCGTTATTTTCAACTGAAATCAAAAAATTTTTTTTGTTTTCTTCGTTAGACTTATTTGTTCTATGTGAACTACGGAAATTTTAAAATTCGGAAATTTAGACGAAAAATTATGGTTTCAAAAAAAAGTGACTTTTTTTTAGTAATTTGTTCATAAAAAAGGTATTAAAAATCGGAATTTCTTAAAACCCGTAGTTCACATAGAGTAGCTTTTTATACTGAATAAAAAAAACTTTGGTTTAAGAAAATCGGTTGAGAACTTTTTTAGTTATGTTTCCCGCAAAGTGTAAAAACATGGTTTTGAGAAAACGCGCTTTAGATATCGTAATGTACGTACGTACGTAATGTACGTGACCGACTGAATTTCCGTGTATCTCCCGAAATACTTCGAATTTCGAGCTAAAATTTTACACACATAATCTTGAATAGTTGCCTAATCGATTAGGCAGAAAAAAAAAACGATTTTTTGAGACCTCTTGAGGAACTATCCCCTTAAGGTACACTGTAAAAAAAAAGTTTTAATTCAAGTCTAAAAATCGGCTCACTTTAAGATGTAACAAAAACTAGACCATTAGAGAAGGACAGGCTTATGCGCTTATACACAAGGTGGCTAAATTTAAGCCAAAATCTTCTGTTAGACGTAACAAATTTAAGACTTTTTTTTTACTGTGTAGTACGATCACGAAAATTAGACCTCAGGCAAAAATAGATAATTTTGCTTTCAAGAATAACAATATTATTATTGAAGGGCTAATTTGAAAGAGAAAAAATTATTTTTCATAAAAAAAATTTGAAACAAAAAAAATAATGTTATTAATAAATATAATATTTAAAGAATTTGAAAATCTTTCTGTGGAAAAAATGACGCTTTCGACTGCGCTGGGATTCGAGCCCAGGTCTTTCGATTGCCGGTCGAATGCTGGAGTTATTAATAAATTTTATTTTTGGCCAAACTTATTTTCTTATCGCTTCGAGCCAAATTTTAAAAAATGATGCGATTCTAATAAATCACGGTTCATTTTTTTAGAAAAAAGATTCTCTACAACTTGATAGTTTCCTATTTTTGGAATTGAATTAATTATTATCAAATACAGCAATTTGTTTATAAAAATTTTGTTTTGAAAAATTGTTTTTTAATAATTTCAGCCATTTAAGAATTCATTTTCAAAAATCGGAAACGGTCAAGTTATAGAGAATCTTTTTCCTAAAAAAATGAACCATGATTTATTAGAATCGCATCATTTTTTAAAATTTGGCTCGAAGCCATAAGAAAATAAGTTTGGGGAAAAATAAAATTTATTAATAAAATTATTTTTTTGTGTTTCAAATTTTTTTCTTGTAAAATAATCTTTTCGATTTCAAAATAGCCCTTCAATAATAATATTGCTATTCTTGAAAGCAAAATTATCTATTTTTGCCTGAGGTCTAATTTTCGTGTTCGTACTACCTTAAAAGACAAAGGAAAATAGTAACTGAAGTTCAAGTTGAAAATAAGAAATAAAGTTTCAACAGAAGCAAACGAGGCGTTGCCTTTTCCGCCCACTTGTCCGAGTTTAAAACTCATATCAAAAGACAAGAAAGCGTGGCAACCGCACATTCTTGTTGGTATGTGGAGCAATCGTTTTGTCAAACAAATCTAGGTGATTATTTTTTGCTTCTCGCCCACGAGTACCGACCACGGAGAATTGACCAATGGCCCGTGATAAGCCTACCAGTTGAATTAATCGCGGTTGCATTACGGTTATCGTTTTGGTAGCAGTGGTTATCGCACTCGTGTCGCGCTTTGAGGTTCAGTCGTACGCATTTGTATGTACGCATGTACTTCGTAAAGCAGTTTCCCAGCGTATAATCGCAAACGTGAAAACAAAGGGAACCTGGTTATATCAGCAGCGAGTCCTTTCGCGCCCGCGTTTACGACTATTTATTCTTTCACAGACACCATCTCCGGCATCTCACCGACAAGTTAGGATAATAAATGTACGCGTGTAGACTTGTAGTCGGTGGTAGGTTGTCCTTCTGTATCAGTATATGTAGCCACCTTTAGCTTTCTAATACGACCACATGAAACAATGAGTTGACTGCTTTACCAGTGGCGTCGAATTCAATCAATAAATTACAAATTAACAATAAATTTGCTAATTTTAATTGAGTTGATTTAATTGCTACTATTATTGTGTGCCAAATGGAATGATGATGCGTTGAAATCAGTCTGGTAGAAAGCATTTTAAATATTCGGAGGAAGCCTCTGTCATCTGAATTTTATGTATAGGGTATCTGAAGAAGAGGTTTGCTTTGAAATTGCGTATTTATTCAAATTGCCTGGATTTCCTCCTTGCGGTATTAGCCTACATGTTGATGTAAATTAAATGTACAAATTAATCTTCCGGTAATCCACGACGTTCCTTTCCTTTGTTTACGTTAATTAACTTTTACTCAGCTATGGAGTAGAAACGCTGAATGGCGGGAAATTTGAATATCAACCGGAAGCTAGCATCATTTTATGCAACAACGATAACGCACAGTAAATGCAATGCTAAATGCAATGCCCGGAAAGAGTGAAAACGTTACTCTTTTCACGATTAAACAATTTCCTTTCACTCCGCGTGTCTGGTTACCGAACATTCGACACGAAACTCCGTGAAAACAGGTCACGTTCCTCTTTACGAGAAGTTCGTGATATTTGTTCGCCACGAAAAAATGGGCGGGTTACGAGGCGCGCTCGATTAACTTTTCATCTCTCTGGAGAAAACCCTCAGGAGATAATTTCCATCACTTTTATTTTCAAATTTATGGATTTTTTTCTCTCGAAGTATTATATATTAAAAAGTCAAATTAAGTAAATCTATCTTTCACTTTCTTTTACGCAGATTATTAATATTTTTTTAGTGCCAGAACTAATAGGTTAGAAATCTCGCAACGTATTATAAAATATCATTCCATCAGTATGCAAATTTGAATGTAGGTGTTAAATGAATACCGAACCCTGTGCAATAGACATTGTACCTATAAGCGTTTTTTGTACTAGCGGGTTATAAAGTGGATTTTATTGCCCGGGCGAGGGAAACAAGTCCATTTTCTGACCCTTTTGTAGAAAACAAATCGTGTGCGACACGGGAAAAACATTAATTTTACTCGTGCTCTCTAAATCTGAATTAGTCAAATTTTCACTGATTGAATGAATGATTTGCATTTTTACTGATTCATCAGTGAAAATGATATTTTCAACTGTTAAATCAGTCAATTTTCACTGATCGAATCAGTTAGAAAAATAGTTTTCACTGTTAAATCAGTTAATTTTCACTGAAGTGATCTGTGAAATTTGACTGATTCACCCTCGCTTTGTTCGGGCATCAAACTTTTCACTCGCAAAAAAAACTCTTTTCTCCCTAGTTGCATAATATACTATTTTTTATGGCTGTGGTTAGAAAAACAAAAAAGGACGAAAGAAACAAAAAGAAGGAAAGGGTTTGGAAAGTTGATTTTTCTACTATCGGGTCATAAAGTGGATTGCATTGTCCCCTGCGAGACAAACAAATCCATTTTCTGATCACCTACTAGAAAAAAAATTGTTTGCGACGCGGGAAGAACATTAATTTTTCTCATATACCCTCGCTTTGTTCGGGCATCAAACTTTACACTCGCAAAAAAAAATCTTTTTTCCTTAGTTGCACAGTATTTTATTTTTTATGGGTGTGGATAGAAAAACAAAAAAAGACGAATGAAAAAAAAGAAGGAAGGGGTTTTGAAAAGTTGATTTTCTTACTAGCAGGTCATAAAGTAGAATTTATTTCCCCCTGTGGGGCAAGCAATTCAATTTTGTTACCGTCTCGTAGAAAAAAAAACGTGTGCGACGTGGGAAAAATATAACACTCGCAAAATAATTTTTTTTTTCCCAGTTGCACAATATTCTATTGCTTTATACATTGTATTTGTTGAAAGAAACAATTTTTATATCTGCTTTAGAATTTTTTAAATATGGTTATCACTGTGCTTAAGTTTTTGTTAGCTCTACGCCACTGACATTCGGTTTATGCACTAGGAACACTGTTTGAGATTCGAGACAGTTGTTACAGACATTATACGTATTATATGTCTGTTATTTTGCTCGACTGATGTGATTTGAAACATGTGTGCTACTACCAAGTCGTTCCTTCATCTTTTTAAAAGCTATAAATCTCAATAACTAAAATACGATCTTGATTTATTGCATTCCAAGTTGCATCTTAAATATCTGATGCAGTGAATGATTGAAAATATTTTTTTCAATATGAATAAGCAGATCAAGAAACCTTAGTATCTTTTATATGCGAGGGGATGAATCAAAAAACCTTTAAAATATTCTCTCGCAATTATTACATCTTTAGAAAAAAAATCAACGAGAAATATGAAAATTTTGAATAGAAAAAAAATAGTATATTGTGCAACTAGGCAAATAAGTGTTTTTCCCGTGTTACACACGATTTTTATCTACGATGGGGGGGGGGGGGGTCAAAAATGAATTTGTTTGTACCGCAGGGCCAATAAAATGTGCTTTATGACCCTCTAGTAGAAAAAATCCTTTGTGATGTCACGTTTTTAAAATTCAAAATAGCAAATTTGCTTTAACTGATCAAAATCATTAAACAAAACTTAAAACAATTGATTGACCAGAAATAAAAACATTTATACATGTAAAAAATAATCTTCGTTTAAATTCTGTTAATGAATTCCCCCTCTTAGACAAATCCAGAGACAAAAAAGCGAGGACGTGGCAATATTTTACTCCATTTTTGTTTTCATTTTATATTTTTTCCTCATTATATATATTTTTACATTCTCATCATGGATGAGAAGGTATTGGTTTTACGTGAAAAATGACTGTCGAAATTTTCATCAAATCTTTACATTTTGAGACCCCCTGAGTCAGATAAAATGGTTTTTACGAAAGTGTCTGTCTGTCTGTCTGTCTGTAGTAGGTCGTGTGCGGCATAACTCACGATAGAATTATCAGATTGAATTGAGCTTTGGTACACTTTATCGGAGTACAAATTATCCTTATAACATTTTTTGATTAAATCAAAATTAGAAATGTTACAGCATATTCAAATTCGAAAAAAGTCAATATCAAAATTCCATTTTCCAGTTAAATTATACGAGATACGAAAAATCGTTATGATACAATATTATTGAATACATAAAGGCCTACAAATTTGAATTGTAACATTTTTTCATAAGATGCATATTTTTCTTTTTAATTAAAAAAAAAACTATTGAAAATCCAAAATTCAATTTTTTGACAATAATATTGGAAATACCAAAAAAACGTAAGAATACAAAGTTGTTCGTTTCAAAAAGATCTACAAATTTTGTCTGGCGCAGTTTCTGAAAAAACATATATTTTTCGTTTCAATTCTAAAAAATACGATAAAAATGAAAAAATTCCATTTTTTAGACAAAATATGTGAAATACAAAAAAAACGTTTAAATGGAAAATTGTTTGCCTAAATGAGGTCTACAAATTCTGATAAAGAAATTTCGGGACAGGATGTATATTTTATGTTTTGATTTTTAATATTGAAAAAATTCGATTTTTTTCACCAAAATATGTGAGATACGAAATAAGCGCTGTTCTGCAAAATCGTTTCCTTAAATAAAGTCTACGATTGTTTTTCCTTTTTAGATATATGGAAGAAAGTAAATTCTTTTAATCATGTAATTTATTAAAAAGTTATACTGAAATGTATACAGAAAATCGAGCGCGAAGCGCGAGTGTCATGATGAGAATGTGTTCCTTAAGGCCGATAGAGCCTTAAGTAAATTGAATTTCCTGTTTCACTTAAATTCAAAATTCATAATTCTCCAAATAACATTTTTTGGTTAATTAAAATTGGGAAAGTTACAGTATGTTGAAACTTGAAAAAAGTCAATATCTAAATTCCATTTTTCAGTTAAATTATACAGAATACGAAAAAAAGTTATGATACAAAATTATTAACTACATAAAGTTCTGCAAGTTTAATTCGCAAAATTTGTTCATAAGATGTATATTTTTCTTTGTAATTTAAAAAAATACTATTGAAAAACAAAAAATTAATTTATAACAATAATATATGAAATATGAATGAAAACGTGAGATTGCAAAATTGTTCGTTTCATTAAGATCTACAAATTTTGTTTGACATAGTTTCTGATGAAACGTATATTTTTTATTTTTATTTAAAAAAATACGATTATAATTCTAAAATTCCATTATTTAAACAAAATATGTGACATACGAGGAAAACGTTAAGATCGAAAATTATTTGCCCAAATGGGGTCTACAAATTCTCAGTAGGACATTTTTTGACAAGATGTATATTTTATGTTTTGATTTTGAATTTTAAAGAACTTGAAATTTTTCTGTGGAAAAAAAGACGCATTCGCGACTGCATTGGGATTCGAGCTCAGGTCTTTCGATTTCCGGTCGACTGCTCTAACCAACTGATTCGAACTCTACTAAGTAATTTGATTTTAAATATTGAAAATAAAAAATTCCATTTTTTAACCAAAATATTTGAGATACAAAATAAGCATTAAAATAAGAAATTGTTTGCTAAAAACTTAAAATTCCTTGAAAATAGATTCTTTTTAATCATCTAAATTATTAGAAAGTCAAAGTTCATTGAGGCTGATAGAGCCTTAAGTAAATTTAATTTCCTTTTTCATTTGAACTCATAAAGAAATTTACTAACTTTGAGGAAATGTAATTCACATCTACCCTGAGAGAAATTTGATATCAAGTAGTACCATCTTAACGAGGAATCCAGAATTATTAAGAAATTCTCGATTTTTACAATCAAATAATATTATAAAATTGATTTGAGCTTCAGTATCAAATTACAAGAAATATACTTATATGTATTGGAAGAATATAAGACCGAACGCGACAATCGAAACTTACGAGCGAAGCGCGCGACGAGAAAGAGTTCGTGAAGCGGGCAGATTTTTTTTTTTCATTTTGTAAGAAGAAAAAATAGCGAAATCTTCCATACCCGTGCAGAAATTGCCGAACTTGTTTCCAAGTTCTGATCCGGCCCGATCGGATTTTCCACATGTGGCCGCAGGGAGGCACATGGTGTGGCCCGGGTCGGAACCACATCGGATTATGATAGACAAGAATATTTTCAAATTTTGTGTTGTGATTGTGATATTCTAGTGACTATATTGATATTAAAATGCCAAAGGCAAAAAGTACATGGCGAGTTCCGAAGCACAGAATCGTTGGTGAGATTTCTTATATCCGCATTATAGATCAAGCTGAGTTAATTCACTAAATTTATTACATAAATCCTAACATTGTAATAAACTAGATTATTACTTAAAATATTTTTTTATTAACGGTAATTTGAAAAGAAAATTATAATTTTTAATTATACTTTTAATTATACTGTTGTATCACTAATCTGAATTTATGAAATAAATTTGTTTGAACCAACTCTTTATTGTTATTAAACGAAAAGCCTTTAAATTTTACTATTTGTAGAAATACAAAATTAGAAGGGGCCATATCTGGACCAGATCGGGTCCCCATTTTACAGGCCCAGATCTGGGCCCGATCAGGTAGGGCGTTTCATTACTGGTCTGGCGCTAGACAGATTACCCTATCGGGGCCCGATCGCACAGTGGCTAAAAATCTCGAAAACCTGGACAAAAATCGAAGTCGTTGTCTGATGTGAATAAAACTTTGTGAATAGGGGTTTTGGGCGTCGCTGATTACAAATCCAGTATCAAATTTTCCAAAAAAATGGCGGAAAAAAAGTGGCGGATGAATTTTTTTTAAAATTCGGGAAAAAAATACTAAAAACCTGGACAGAAATCGAATATGTTGTCCGATGCGGGTGAAAGTTAGTGAATAGGGATTATTGATGTTGCTGATCACGAATCCAGCATCAAATTATCCAAAAAAAATTGTGAAAACAAAATGGTGGATTAATTTTTCCAAAAATGTGTCCAATTCAGCCGAAATTAGTGTGAAAATTTTTTTAAATTTTATCTTTGACACAAATCCACTATGAAAAATTCTAAAAACAAAATGGCGGACACAAAATGAAAAGATTATTTTGTAAAAAATCTTTGATTTGTTAGAAATGTAGTGTTTGTGAGGTGGAAGTTCAGACAGAAAGTAATAGGTTTTTTGAATTTCATTTATTTAGTACACCAATGTATGTAAGACATATTCTCGTTTCTTAAAACAATACGATACAAATGCTTAGCACATTAGTCACTTTCTTCAGCAGATTCGCTATCGTCTTCTGAAATGCAGTCATTGACAATAACATTTTCGCATGATAACAATTTTAAAGCCTCAGTTGACAAGCTTTTTTTTTGTTGTGGGTAAATTTTACTTAAGCTCGAAATAAAAGGATCAGAAGTGACTAGGAGGCGGTGAAAAACGTCCTCCATAGTGGCAGTTCTGGAAAATTTTCGCGAAAAATTTTCTCTATAATTTTTGACGTCTTTGTTTCGGGCTTCTTGGGCGTCTTCTGACATTTGTCCGATTGGGAGTGGAGCCCATTCAATAATTTTAGGCCCGTGAATTTTTTACCTTTTCCGACGGAATTTTCGAATGGAATGCTTAGATAAAAGACAGTGTTTTTTAAAATCATAAATTAAACGATAATATGCGTGAAACATAGTCATTAATAAACCCGAATATTGTTTTTTGAAACAACTGATTTATTACAGCATTCAAACATCGAAAGAACGTTCTTTCTACAGTGCAAGTGAAACGGACCAGAATTTTTTGGCGCCAAACATCGTAATTAGCTAGAAGAAAAATTGAGTAACTCCTTAATTTTTGAAAATTTCGAAATATGGTGGAGGATTTTTCGACTTGAAACTCGAAAAGGAACATGTGGTTTTTCTATGACACGAGGACTTCGGATCACCCTGCATATCCAGTCTCAGGATAAAACAACAAGAATGCTTTGATTTGCAAAATGAAACTGTAAAAAGTATATTTTTGACCCCCCCCCCCCCCCTCCAAGTAATAGTTCTGCCTATATTTAAATGAAGACAATGTATAAGCTTGCAAAAGAGCTATTGAAATTTCTGGAACTGGTTCTATTCTTGCATTCGCTAAGCATGAGAGTCAAGTGATTCGGTCGCGTTAGAGGTTTATGTCGTGCTCAAGTCGCATCTGCAACATTCTGCAGCCGAAACTTGCGTCATTTAATTGCATACAGTACCACTTAAGTACCACAGTTAACAGAAACGCGGGATCTTATGGGCAAAAAAGTATATCACTACTTAAAGTTGGTTGATGCAAAAACTTTATGTTTCAAAATGCCTCTATTCGTCGTATGATTAAAATATGAACTACTCACTTTTTTCATTATAAATATGAATGCAAATATTGTACATACCTTCTGGATCACCCTCCATTTCATTGAATTGATCACATTAACCGAGAATAATAATGCCAGCTACTTAACGCACGTCACAGATTTGTGGGTGATTCACACGACGCGGACGCCTCGAAATTAAGTCACTGTATGGTGCCAGGTAGCCGTGAATTCGACAGATAGCTGTCTTTTGTTTTGAATTCTGATGCACAGTATCTCCATCTACGAAGTTATGTTAAAAATAAAGTGATACTTGAAACTTCATTTTTTGAATTTTGTCCAGGTTTTCGAGATTTTTAGCCACTGTGGATCGGCCAAAATTTCTGCACGAGTAGACGTAGTACAGGACTCTCCTAGGACGGGTTTAGGCATAAATGTTAAAACCAAAAACCTCCTCTCTCAAAGTTATTGAGTTATTGAAAGGATTAATTTAGCGAGTACCACACGCGACGAAGTGCCATCAATCACATGAATGATAAAAGAAATTAGATTGCGCAAATTAAACGTGTGTGATCGAGCCGACGACGCATCAGGATCCACTCAAGGTGAATTACTTTGCGTAAATCTCCGTTATCTGGATCATCGGGCATTCGTCTTTGGAGTTAATCGATACATGTCAGGCGTCAATGTCGCACCAACTTACAGCGTGCGTACCCGGGAGCGCGCGGCATATCGACTCCCATTAATGTATTCAAATGAGATTTCGTATAAACAAAAGGGAGGTCCGCCGCCTAAGTAGCTTCACCGTAATTATTTTTGGCGAGGAGTTATGGCCCCGAGTTGGGCAACCCACACCCCCGTGGCGTCACGACCACTTACATGCGTGCATAATATGTCGCGTCTGCGCCACACATGCTCTTATTAGCATAAACCTGGTCGCACGCATGCCGCCCTTCTAAAAACGAACCAATCTTCCAATCCTTCTCTCTCCTTTCCATTGGAGCCAACGAATAACGGCTCATGCGATAGCCTTGTAATTCGATAGCGGGATCAGCGGCTCCTGCATAGATGGATTCCTTCGTCCTTCTTCGTTTGTTTCTTCCTCACTTTTTTTTTCATATTCGCCCTCGAGTAGTATACAGTAGCTTGTTTGATGATTAAATTTTGCCAAAAGAAGCACGATTTTCGAGGATAAAGTATCCTGCATGATGACTCCTGTCGCGTACACCTGATATCTCTTCTCGAACTTTAGGGTGGTCTAGTGATGTTCCGAATTACCATTGGTGCTCTCATTATACTACTTTTCAAATACCATTTTATAAGTACACTCTTAGACATTTTTACCCTAATTTTCCGAAATACGTGACTGGAGTTTTATTTAGTCAGAGTATTGTGAAATTAAAATAGAATTTTAGAAAAGTCAATTACGATTTAGTAAATTTAAGGTAGTTTTCATCCACGAAAATTAGACCTCAGGCAAAAATAGATAATTTTGCTTTCAAGAATAGCAATATTATTATTGAAACACAGAAAAATAATTGCAGTTTTAGACTTTTTATCCCGTAATGTTTATCCGTCACACGTTCAATTTTTTAAAGTTTTTTAAGCTTCTTCCTTTGTATTTTTATAGAAAAGATTTTTTGTGTACAGGTTTTTTTACATTTAGTTTTAGACCAATTTCATAAGTTCACATGTACAACTCATTTACATCGTTTTTACCACAATGTTTATCCGTCACATATGCTATTTTTAAATTAATTTTTTCTCCCCTTAGTAATTTTATAGAATTAAATTTTTTGTACACTTTTTATTTTCTTGCAAATCGAATTTTTTAGATTATTTTTATAGTATCACTTGTACAATTCATTTATATCGGTTAACAAAAATTGTTATCTGTCACACGTGCTACTTTTAAGTCTCTCTTGTTGGTAATTTTTTCAAATAAAGGTTTTACAGTTTTACTTTTTAGCTAATTTAGTTATTCAGACCAATTTTATAATTTCAAACTTGCAATTCTTTTACATCATTTTTTAACATAATGTTCATCGGTCACACGTTCAAAATTGTTTAAGTTTCTTCCTTTGTATTTTTATAGAGAAAATTTTTTTCTGTACAGTTCATTTACATTCAGTTTAGACCAATTTTATAGGTTCACATGTATTATTCATTTATATCATTTTATTACAATGTTTCTTTAAGGTTCTCTTTAGCAATTTTACAGAAAACATTTTTTGTACAGTTTTGTTACAGTTTTACTGTATCGCAAATTTAGTTATTTAGTCCAATTTTATATTTTCACACCTGCAATTCTTTTATATCACTTTTTACTACAATGTTTATCCGTCACACGGGCAATTTTTAGATCCCTCTTTTGTATTTTTTATAGAAATAAATTCTCACTGATGAGGACTCTGACCTGAGTCGAAACGTCTGAAATTCTGAAACTTGTAAGAGAATAAATTTTAGGTTTTGGGTGACTGAAGTTTTATGCAATTACATGTAACTGAAAATTTTCCCGGGTAGAAATTGCCATATCAGGGCCCTGGCCAGTAATGAAATGTCGCGCCCGACTGGGCCCCGATCAGAAGTCGGGCTGACAGATCTGGTCCCGGTCTCGCCGTGTGTTTAATCCGCGATCTGATGCTCCCCGGTCTGGGCCCGGCCAGGGCCATTGCAAAATTTCTCCTTGTGTTGTTACAGTTTCATAATTTTATGACAAAATTTATAACGATTCTGTTAAAGTTTGATCGTTTTAAGATACTTTCTATGAAAATTCAGTTGAGTTTCATAATATAAAGAAAATTTTTAGAAATTTTTGTACAGTTTTTGTCATTGTCGAAGTGTCTTAATTTTCATAAAAATGAGTTGGCATTTTTTATTCGATAATAGCATGAATTTTAATAAAATTTTGTATCTAATGATGCCAAGTTGAAGGCAAAATATTAATTTTATAACAATATATAACAAAAAACGTTAAATTTCGATCTTTTTGCAAAATGTTGATAACTCTAAAAATAATTCATATTTATGAAAATTTTTGGTCTCATTTTAAAGATAAGTTTTCATGGTAATTTTTTAACTGTTCAAGATATTTTCAGAACTTTTTCCTAGTTTTTACCCTGGGGTCAAACATGATACAAAATAATCGTAAAATTTAAAAAATGTGTAGGTTCTTATAAGAATTTATCATAATTCAATGCATATGAAATGTTAATAAAATTTAGGAATATTTATGAAAATATTGATATTTTGTATTTTTTTATACAATGTTAATTATTTTTAGAGTTGTCAACATGTTCTAAAAAAATCGAAATTTGACGTTTTTTGTAATATATTCTTATAAAATAATATTTTGCCTTCAACTTGGGATCATTGGATAAAAAATTTTATCAAAATTCATGCCATTATCGGAAAAAAATGATTAATTTGTTTTTATGAAAGTTAAGACACTTTGACAATGGCTTAAATAGTAGGTGAACACAAACTTTTGACTGGTAGTGTAAAAATTTTGTAAATTTCAGAAAATTTCAAACAGTGTGAGCTAAAAAACCTGGTGCGAGTTTTTTAATGAAAAAATTCTATCCGTCCTATTTCGACATAATTTTGCATATGAAACTAAATGACAGTAGAATACATAAGATAGAAATATAATTCTTTAATGTATTTATAATAAAAGTAAATTTTTATTTTAAAATAACTTTTTGAAGTTAGATTTCACTAATGAGAGTTGGATAAAAAAAAAAAAATTAGTTGATTCAGATAAATGAAGTATCACTGAGCTTTTTTTTAAAAATAAGGATGAATTACAATTAATATCAAAAATATAATAATATCAAACCATCAAATATTTCATTTGGTAAACAAAAAAAATTTTTTATGCCAGCAGAAAGACCAGAAAAAAAATTGGTCAGCCCAACAAAACTGTTTTGTTTCAAAAATACTAGAAAATATATTTTGTTGAGACAACAAAATCTTTATTGGTCATACCAAATCATGTTTTCAGTATAAATTGAATTTTAATTCGTTCGAATTGAATTTCAAATGGACTTAAGAATCCAAAGACACGTACGGATTGAGATGGTTAGGAAAAGTTCTTCGAATTAGTGCCGAATTAATTCTTTTTGACTTTGGAGGGAACGTGAAGATTGAGTAGATTTAAAAAAGTTCTTCAGATTGAATTAGGATTCGTATGACATGAATTTAGATTTGAAACTCTGATTGAAACGAATTCAGCAAGTACCTAGGATTGGTGTCGTATTTGACCGAGTCAGTTGGAAAAATTATTTCAGAATAGTGTTTTACTTGTTAGAATCGACATCCAAAGGTACGTACGGATTGAGACGGTTTGGGAAAGTGCTTCGAATTAGCGCCGAATTAATTCTTATTATCTTTTAAAGGAATATATAAAAAGAGTAGGTTGGAAAAAGTTTCTCGAATTGGATTTATGTTTGTCTCCTTTGAATTTGGATTGGAAACTCGGATTGAAAAGGATTGAAGAAGTGCTTCGAATTGATTCCGGATTCATTCTTATTGAATTTGGAGAGAACGTGAAGATTGGGTAGTTTTAAAAAAGTTTTTTGGATTGAATTTGGGTTTTTTTGCTTCGAATTTGTATTAAACGCTCCGATTGAAACGGATTGAAGATATGCCGAGGATTGATGTCGTATTCGACCGAATTGAATTCTCAGGGGACTTAAGGATCAAATCGGTTTGGAAAAACTTACAATCTACCTATGCCAAAAAAATTTAAACAATTAATTAGAGTGTTTAATGATAAGATTAAAAAATTAATTAAATTAATCAAGAATGGGTAATTATTTTCAAACCGATTTAATCATTTTATCTGATTCCCTTGCAATAATACAACATATATAATCATTACAAAGATAAAAAATCTAAATTATGTTTTAATCTTTTAGTTGAAAGTCGAATCCAATAGGGTAAAGAGTTAAATAAAAATTAAACAACAATTATTTATATGGGTAGATTTAAAATAATTATAAAATTAATTATAGATCTTTAAAATTTAAAATTCTGCATGCCATTCGCCTAATTATAGAATTTTATTAACAAATAACAAGAAAAATTGTCGAATATAACAAAATAAAGGGGTAATTATTAATAATACTATTGCATAATCATAGTAAGTAGAATAAACGTAATTGTACTCCGACTCACCAATTATACTACAGTCTTTCAACTTGAAGATATTTTTCAAGATGAATCAAATACCCCTTATCTTGTAATAGCACTTGATAATAATACTCATTATTTTATATTGTTTCTATAAAGTAGGAAAGTCGGTAGGAAATGACCCGGAAGAAGCAGCTGGCAAGGGAAGAATACTTTTTTATGTGGACTCATTAGAATCTTTATAGCACTGCTTACTAAACCAATTAGGTTCACATACAAGGCACATTAATTTTTTTACTTACATTGTTAGAAAACCGCTTTTTACCTTTTACGTTAAATTGATCTCAATGGAAGACAAAAAGGTGTTTATGGTTTTTTACGATTATGACGTTGGCTGCGAGCAGATTTTTAAGACATTCCTTATGAGTCGTAAACGGTCTCCAAGTGTCAGATATCGTTTCGCAAGTCACGCAAAAACTCCGATAAACTAACTTAATGCTTCAGTTTTAAAGTAATCCATGTAATTATCCCCTCGCAGTTAATACTTATCACTCAGAATGAAAGTTAAGACTTTAGATAATTGAGTGCACTCTGTGCTGTTTGAACAAGTTGGCTATATTATAAATTGCAAGGCTAGTATCTTAGATATCCTGAAGACGTGGTTATAAATTAATCTACTTAACGACCTGAAATTTCTTAAAAGATCCCAGTTTTATTAGACACTTAAAACTATCAGTCATAATGGCAACTTTGGCCCTTGAGTTTAACCAAAATTGGATTCTTTCTTTTTTTTTTAAATTCTTGAATACACTGAGAAAAAATGCTATTGAATCAATAGCATTTCTTTCCAAAAGCATGTATACTATTAATTCATAAAAATATACTACAAGAACCAATAAATATGTTACTAATTCTATAGCATATTGATTTGAATCCGTGATTGGTACATGCTTTTCGAAAGAAATGCTATTGATTCAATAGCATTTTTTTTCAGTGTACAGTTTTATAAAAATAATCATTTATTCAAGACTATTATAAATTTGGATGATTTTCAAAAATTCTGATATACTTCAAGCAAATAATTTATCACAACAATCTTCTCACTGACATAACCTTTATGACTTGACATAGGGGTCCATATCTTAAAAAGAAAAGGCAAAATCGATTCTTTCAGCAATTCGATGCCTGAAACAAGAATAAGAGAAGACTCAATACCCTCTTTCAAATTGTGTAAAATAATATCGCCCGTCATCGAATTCGTCCTAGGTTTTATTGAGAAAAAGTACAGGACTCGAAAATTGACACCAATAATAACTAAAACTGGCGGCTCGCGGCTGGTAGATAAAATCTCGGTTTTCATCCAAAGCCCTCTGCCCCTTTGACTACAGTTCTGAAAAGCAAAGGTAATGACATGGCAAAATGAAAGAGCACATACCTTATTGAAGAATGATCGAAACGTAACTTTATATCTCGACTGTCGAAGATGTCTCAATTTAATGCCATATCAAAAAAAAGGCACGCAGCGACACGAATTACTGCCCTATTATGTCATGAAATTTCAGCAAGTCATAGGAGAATTTTTCATACTGATCATTGTGTTGGGATAAATTTACTGAGGATAATTTATGAAGAGCATTTTTATAAGCAAAATCAAATCAGTACTTTTAAAATCTAAAAATAAAAACATATTCATTCTATTTCATTCTATGGATTTTTATTATATTTTTGCCTATTTATTGCTATTATAAAAAGATCCTAATATAACTCTCTGGGTAGATCAAAAACCGAAAATAAAGGAAAAAATCAGAAGAGAACAAGAATGTTTTAGCCTCTGCCTGTGCTGCTGACGGTTATCGTAAAAAATCGTCAAAAAAATTTTCAGATATAATTTGCAAAGCGTTTTGAGTATCATAAGAAACCGAATCTGAAAAATCTAGATTATTCAAAAAGTAGCTTCTAAACTTTAAATTGATGAGAATTAATTGAACTTGAATTAGTAAAAATTTATTAATTTTAATCAACATTTAACTGACTAGTTTCGTCCTAAAATATCACAGTTTACAACTTTTTTTCATCTTCACTGCTTTTATAGAAACCGTCGATGAATTCTCATAAAATTTATTCTTTTATGAATTTTTTATATGCTCTTTCCGCAACTGCAATTTATTTTTCATCACCATTTTTCACTTTTTCTATACTGCGGCTTAAACATAAACAAATAAAATTTGATTTTTATCGCTTTAACATAAACTTTTCTTATTGAGACGTTATCGAAGCATGTCAGCCTTTTTAATTTGGTGATATAATGATTTATACTATGGGATGATACTTTGTAGGATCAAAAATTCAAAATGTCGGTAGTAAGATGGTGCCTTTATTAAAGAAATTTTGAATTAAAATTTTTTTTAAATTTCTCCTTTTAAAGTCTAAGCTGGCGAATTGTTAAATCAATTTTACCTACTCCTATAAATCTCGATATTCACGCTCTAGAATTGAATCAGAAATTTAAATAATTTTAATTAGTGACTGACTTCTTGATTTAGAATCAGTCATTTCTGATTGATAATCAATCATTTTAATCTGAAAATCAAAAATTTTTAAGTGATTGTGAAGCAAGAAGCCTATTACTGATTGAAATTATACAATTTTTAACTGATTCAGATTTGGAGAGTGAGCAATTTAAAAAAATACAGAAATTACAAAAAATATGAAACTCAAAAAATATCGCCATATTGAATTTTTCATACCAAAAAGTATCATTCTATACTATAAGTTATCATATTACCGAAATAAGAAAGCTGACTCGATTTAATAATCTCTTCATAAAAAATTGAAGTTAAAAAGATTGATAACACAGGCCCACAATTTTCCCCTAGCCTAGGGTGAAAGTGTGAAATCTTGGAATTTTCAGGCTCCGTTAAAGTAATATTTATCCACAGGAAAATTAATAAAACAATGTGGTCTCTGTGTATTTTGAGTCGCTTAGTTCGAATCCGACATTAGAATTTTTCTACAGTACCTCAGAATTCCCCTAGCCTAGGGGAAAAAGTGTATAACTTAGAAAAACTTGAGGTTTCACAGAGGTTTTATTTTTGTACGAAAAAGCTGATAACTTCCCGTATTTTGAGTTTCTGAATTCATATCTGATATTAGAATTTTTCTACAGTACCTCAGAATTCCCCTAGCCTAGGGTCAAAAGTGTATAACTTAGCAAAACTTAATGTTTTACGGAGGTTATAATTTTGGACGAAAAAACTGATATCTTTCCGTATTTTATGTTGCTAAATTCATATCTGACATAAGAATTTTTCTAAAGTGCCTCAGAATTCCTCTAGCCTAGGGGAATTCTGAGGTACTGTAGAAACATTCTAATGTCGGATTTGAACTTAGCGACTCAAACTATGTAGAAACCACATTCTGAAACCGGATTCGGATTCAGCGGCTTAAAATCCATAAGGGTACTCTCTAAATTTGAATCAGTCAAAATCTACTGATTATCAGTGAAATTTGACTGATTCAAATAGCTAAAATGAGGTTACTGTAAATCAGTCAAATTTCACTGATTATTTCAGTGAAAATTGACTGATTTGAAAGTGAAAAATATTTTTTCACTGATCAATCAGTGAAAATTAACTGGTTTAACAGTGAAAAATATTTTTTTCACTGATGAATCAGTGAAAAGGTAAATCACTGATTCAATCAGTAAAAATTTGACTGATTCAGATTTAGAGAGTAGCGTAGTCACATGTAAAGTTCCGACCACTTTTTACTAAACAAGTAAAGAATGATAACGAGAAATAGATTTCAGAATAAAAAAAAACCATATAAAAACATTATAGGATACTAATTTTCATTAAGATTCAATGACAATTCATATAAAAACAATGAAAATGAAAAAAAAAATTTATGAATTGTATAATTCTGAAACGAAATGTGTTAATCAATTAATTTTACTGATTCATAGTACAATTTTAACTAATTTATCGTAAGAAATAGGATACTAAAATTTCTCTATGAATAAGTTAAACAGTTCCTAAATTTATTATCGATTTGGAGAGTTTATTTATCCTTGTTCCGGGAGACGTCGTTAGCATTGATTCCAGGAATTTTCTTCGATTTTGAAAATGCTCGAGAGGGCGTGAGCGTGACTTTAAACCCGTTAGATCAGGTCCGCGATAAGCAGGATGTAGGGTACCACGAGTGTGTAAACGATGCGAACTCGTCTTGTTCAACCCGTTTGAAGCTCCCGCCGACCTGTGATTCCTTGACTTGGTCCTTTTATGATCCTTGGACCACATGCCGTGGTCCGAGGATTTTTCGAAAAGTCCCTCTACCCGTTCGCGAGATCGATGATTCTCCCACGAAACCTTCCTGAGCTCGTTAACCCTCTTCGCAGGACCATTTAATTATCACCGTCTAGTTATCCTTCGCCCCTGGTTCTTGCGACTCTGAAATGGATCAAAAAACATTTCTTTCATTTTTTTTACACATTTCGATATGCATTTCTCATCATCAACCTCTGCTTTCGAAAAAATCAATTGCACTTACTATTTTTCGAAAAAATCGAATTAGTGTAGTCTATGACGTGGAAACCTGGTTAAATATCCAAAATGTTGAATTCGACTGTCTAAGATGTTTTCGTGATAAAAATTTAAGGGCATATGATACTTGAGAAAATTAGGAATTTCATATGAACGATTTAGTCCAGTTTCGATATTGTGCAAAATATATAAAAGTTTGTTTCCAAAATTTGGGAAAGGACAGAGAAAATAAAAAGGACGTAGATAGACTACTTTTGGTTTTTATCGTGAAAAAAAGTTTGTTGATATATTTTTTGAAATCGAATTTTTTTTCATTTCATTCTTTATAAGTGAATTGGTGTTTATGATAAATTATTTACACTACAATTGCTACTTAAGGTAGTTCGTCCATGAAAATTAGACCTCAGGCAAAATAAATAATTTTGCTTTCAAGAATAGCAATTCTAATAAATCACGAATCATTTTTTCAGAAAAAAGAATCTTCACAGCTTTGCCGTTACCAATTTATGGAAATAAATTCTTTAATGCCTGAAATCATTAAAAATCAATTTAATAATAATAATATTATATAATAATTAATAAAAAAAATTTTTTAAATTATGCGATTTTAATAAATCATGAAACATTTTTTCAGGGAAAAGATTTTCCACAACTTCACCGTGTCTGATTTTTAAAAATAAATTCTTTAATGGCTGAAACCATTAAAAAACATTTTCCAAAAAGAAAATTTTTATAAACAAATTGATGAATTTGATAATAATTTATTCATTTTCGGAAATTGGAAATAGTTAAGTTGTAGGGAATCTTTTTCTTGAAAAAGTGATTTGTAATTTATTAAAATCGCATAATTTTTTAAAATTTGGTAAGAAGCGATAAGCGATAAGTAAAAATAAAATTATTTTGCTGTATTTCAAATTTTTTTCATGGAAATTAATCTTTTATCTTCCAAAATAGCTTTTCAATAATAATATTGCTATTCTTGATAACAAAATTATCTATTTTACCTGAGGTCTAATTTTCGCAGACGAACTACCTTAAATAATTCTTCAAAATTTATAAAAATATCGCATGAAATCTAAAAGTAACAAGTTTTTTCCAGATATTCCTAAAAATGAACTCTTTTTCATTCCAATAGCCCGGAGTCTAGACAATTTAAATTAAATTTAAATCCTGTAATCCATTTTATTGATCTTAAATTATCCCAAATGATCTCAAAATACCTCCAGAAAATTTGCAACATTTGATACTTTTATTCCCATTAACTTATACATTAAATGGATATTTCTTGTTTTAATCTTAAAAATGTTGAATCGTAAATAAACGTTGGTATTTTAATGTCAGAGTCTGTAGCCTGCTTTAACAAGTATATAATACTCGAAATTGAAGAAATCTGAAATTTATTTATCACGAGAGAAGACACAGGTGTGGAATGAGATTCCATATAAAGTATAAAAAATATCAAAAATTGCTTGGCGCAAACTTAGCAAAGCTTCAAACAATGAAAGCAGCAGAGCGTGACTTTCGGCTACTCGGAAAACAAACCCGTAGCCTCCTCATTAAGACATTTAACGGGGGCTATATAATCGATTATTTATAGAGATATTTAAATTCAAGATGATGGTACCACTGCCGGCCAAGGCACTCGGGTCGTGATGAAGACGTCCGCCGACTTTACAACCGATTTCGTGTGACAAGCCCCTTCTCTTGTCGTGTGCGTTCTGCATACACGTATATACGAAAGCAGCGTGCCAGCTTTAAACGACGTGTGTAATTCCAGCTTGTTAAACTTTTATAGAAGTGCACCATGCAAGTATATTTTTGTGGACACCCGCTGATTGTTAAGATATCGTCCAAGGTACCGGCTTTACCGTCCAGGAGGTCCTTCGGATAGCCTATCGTTCCGTATTCCACACTAAAGGTCGATTTATCTCGCCCACTAATCCGATATCTATCCTCAGAAGCCCCAAGCTAACTTCGATCCATCTAGACACCCTTTTTTCCACTCTTGAGCGAATTGCCCTCCGCGCACTCGTTAACGACTGCTGAAAGCCGTGGAAATAGCCAATCACGCCAGATAATACGTTACCTCGTAAAAATCGTTCGAATAATTAGATACATTGAATCGATCGTTACACCCGATGCACTCGTTAACCCGTTTCCAGTATCAACGTAATCGACGAACTCCAAGTTTCGAATCCCCCGGCATCGACACGTCTCTAAAAAAGTACTTTCCAAAAGAAAGTAATCTCTGAGCTGCACAAAAAAAGTTAGTCTCTTAATGCAGTTTCAACGCTCTGTGTATAAGGAAAAAGAGAAGAGGAAATAAAATCCACTTACGTTGATTCTTTAATGTTTAATGACACTCCTTTCTTCAGAGAAAAAATCGATATGTTAATGTAGAATGTCTTTCTGTGAAAAGACAAATGTCGGAATGTTGTAGCAGTTTCCAGAATCAGTTTAGATAAAAACTTTAATCGTTTAAGGGGGAATACCAAGTAAACGATCAAAATCTTTTCTTTGAGCGCAGATTAAAAAAAAATGTAACTGACAAAAACACCAAAATTTAAATTTTTGTAGTATTTTATTTTTACAATGAAATAGAAAAATTTCTATTGTAAAATTCCGGCCCAGTTAAGAAAGATAAGCGCGCGAATTCGAGTCTGCGCTCGGGGCAAAGGTGAACGGTGTCCCTGATACAGACTCAAGAAGTGATCCTACAACAAAAAAGTAATAACAAATTAGTTTTTGGTTTCTTGTAAAAAAAAAAATTTTCCTTGTACTAGCGTGAAAACTAAAAAAGTCGACTTTTTGCATGTTATTTTTTACAAAAAATTGTTAATAAAATTTTTTTTTGGAAAAAAGGAGAACATCAGAGAATAGACCAAAGTGTTTCACATATCTGGTAAAAATTTCAGGACAATCGGTCGAGCGGTTTTTTTGTAACATGGAACACCGTTTTAAAAACATAATTTTCGGGAAAACGCGTTTAAAGTTTTGCTATGGGAAAAAAGTAAGTAAGTAAGCGTTAGACAAAAATATGCATACCTCCTCCAATTTTAGGAATTTCGGCTTAAAATTTTACAGAAATATTCTTGAATAGTTCTACAATAAAATCATGTTAACAAAAAAAAACAATTTTTTGAACCATCTACTTGGTATTGCCCCTTAAGGGGGGAAACCACATTAGAAGGCTACATATGTTTTTCGGAATTTTTTTTTTTGACGGGGAAAAATATAAGGAAAATTTTTTTAGACTTTGAGCATTTTTTTGTTCATGTTTTGAAGTACATGTGGTAATTTTTTCAAATTATTTCAGCCACAAATCATCAAGTTATTAGCTCTCTCCCATGACAGGTCTTTATCCAAGTTGGCAATTTGCGGGAAGTCTAGAGGTCGCAATTTTGATCTAAAATCAATCCAACGATTTTTCTACATTATTAAGATATTTTTTAAAAATATGAATTAACCTGCCGCCAAAAAATTGAAAATGACATTTTTTGGAGCTTTTAAGAAAAATTATCAATTTTCACATTTTTAAAAGTTTTTTTGCAATAATAATCATGGTTCAAAAAATGCTATCATCTCAATTGTAGATTCATGTTCTTAGCAATTAAATGAAGTAAATGTATATCAATTTTGAGAATGATCAGTCCATTAGTCCAGGCGCGTTCAAATTTGCGAGCAAAGCTAACCGCGCGTAATGGGAATGAAAGAATTCTAATTTCATTCTAAAACTTTGAAAGAATATTTTTTAGATGCTTCGCTAATAATTTATGCAGTTAAAAAAATCTATTTTTTAAATTGTCTAATGTCGTTCCCCCCTTAATTTTTCCACTTTTTTTCATGTATTTCTGGTGCATAAGGTTAATTAAAGTAACACCTAATTAAAATGGAACTGATTAATAATGTTTAAAACAAACAATTCTTTTGTAATAGCATAGTTAGTTGTTACATAATTTCCCGCTGAATAGTATTCGACGTTAACTTGCAAAAGTTGTTGTTATCTAACTATAATTATTGACATAACCTATTGTGTAGAACACAAAGTCTGAACGTGCCGAAGCTTTCTTCTTAATCAAGTGAAACTATACTTATACATGTCGTGAGCTCATTAGCGTGCGAAAGTAAAAGGTTCCGATATGATATAATTCCGACTACAACTTATCGCAATTAATTCCAACATTCTAAGATAATGGGCTTTCAAGATAAAATCGCGAGAAAATTTCGATAAGGCGAAAGTATATTTGCACTCTTACTATGTCGATAATCAAGACAGCAAGTATCTTGTACTGCCAGGTACATAGAACGTAAACTATCTAGACATTAATGATCATTCAAACTCACTCAGAATGTCTGTCAAGTCCAGTTCGAGACTTCTTAATCGCTATAATTACTTATTTCTAATTATAAACAGTTTTTTGTACTAACGCTTTACACTGTCAGAAATGTTCAGAAATTTACAAAATTTTTATGTTATAAAGGTAACGTAAAATTTGACAATATTTATGATGTTTTCGAGTAAAGCTATCTTAAAATTACGAAAAATGTACTGAATTTTCTGAAATTTTTGCTAATATTATAAAACCCAACTGAATTTTCTTAAAATGTATCTTAAGCTACTAAATTGGAACAAAATTTTTATAAAACTTATCATAAAATTACAAAAATTTAACAAAATTTTCAGATACATGTAGCTGCATAAACTTCAGTTACCCAAAACGTAAAATTATTTATGTTACAAGTTTCATAATTTCCAGATACAAGTATCGGAATATTCAACACTTTGTAACTGAAACTTAAGACATTTTTTTTAAACTTACTAAAAAGTTACTGAACTTTCTGAAATTTTATCTTAATTTTACGAAACTGTAACTGAATAAAAGTCCAGTCACGTGATACGGTAGAAATTTTTAACAGTGTACTTGTAACGACGCTACAGGAAAGTTACGTTTTTTGGTTAACGGTAACGTAAAAAGGAACATTAATTGTACGTTACCTTATGAACATTACAAATAACATTTTGTGTTACATCGACTGTCACACAAACTAATCAAAAGACATATTTCCTTCGTAATATTATATTTCTACACTTATTTACTTTTACTTTTTACTTTTTACTTTTTATTTACTTTTTTACTAAAAAAAGTCGCCGGGCACTTATTTTTAACCATTCACATAAAAGCTTATAATTTATAAAATACCTAACAATGCATTTTTTCCTTAGAATACCATGGAAGGTAACAAAATTCTGTATTTTATGACCCCTAAACGAAATGTTTTAGTCCATTATTAACGAAAATACTGCCAAAAATTCGAAGCTTTATTGAATAAATCTTGAAGTAATGAATATTTTAGAACTTTTCTTGACTCATTTCAAAATGAGATTTGCGTAGAATGGCAGCAATGTAACAAGTAAATTGTAATCATTTTTTCTTGAATGCAGCCAAAATCTGAGCTCAGAATGAAAAAGTTGCAAAACTTTAAATTTGTGAAATTATTTATGAAAGAAATTTTAAAATAATTTTATTGTATTTTTTATGTTTTATATTTCTTTCATATTATCAATTTTTATAATTTTTAAAATCCATTTTTTAAGTATGAGAATCCTTTGTATTTTCACAACTTAGTTTTTCTAAATTTCAACTTTAATAGTATCAAGAAAAAATCTATCAAAATAGTTTTGATACGCTTCTAATAGTCTATGTAAATTTACTTTCATAAGAAGCTGAGAAAAGTTAAAAAATATTTATTGTTTCAAGAGTTGTTTAAAATTCAAGAAAATTCATTGAGAGGTATTTTATAAATTAGAACGTTCTATCTAAATAGTTAAAAACAAGTGCCCGGCGACTTTTACACAGCATTGCAATGAAAACTTTCTGTGGAAGCCAAAATCTATGCAGAATTTTCGTAAAATATCTACAGGAAATAGAAGCTTTTAGAATTTCCTAAAATTTCTGTACAAATCAGAATTTGTGAATAATTTTCCAAAAATGTCTGTAGAAAACACAATTTGTCAGTCACTGATTCCAATTAGTCAAATTTATAACTGGTTCACATTTAGAGAATATATATTTTGATCCCTGTCCTCGTTTTTGTTTACAGAAAGCCTGCCCAAATTGAGTTTTCTACAGAAATTTTAGGGAAATTCTGCACAAATTCTGATTCCATTAGAAATTTTCGGAAATGCTAAAAAAACTTCTACCTTCTGGAAAAATTTTACGAAGATTCTGCATAGATTTTGCCTTTTTCAGAAATTTTGCATAAATTATTATCATAGAAAGTAATATTGTTGTAACAAAGTGACGTATTTTTTACTCTACATTATATAAATAAACATAAAGGATTTTTTTAGTCCTTGCTTTCATTTCTTTGTAAGAGAGTAAAAACAAAATGTAAACACCTTTTTTCTACAGCAATGAATCATTTTTCCGTTTTAGCGACGTTAGCATTTTTTAATTGTTTAGCGCCGATTAGAGTCTAGAACCCTCCGCTAGCATCTCCTTTATCAAATCCTGAATCGTCAGCCAAAATTATTCATTAGTCTAGAAAAAATTTGAAGAAAAATAAAATACTATTCTCGATGACGTGACTTAAGGTAGTTGATGCACGAAAATTAGACCTCAGGCAAAAATAGATAATTTTACTTTCAAGTATAGCAATATTATTATTGAAGGGCTATTTTTGAAGAGAAAAGATTAATTTCCATGAAAAAAAATTTGAAATAAAGAAAAATAATTTTATTAATAAATTTTATTTTTGTCGCAACTTTTTTTCTTATCGCTTCTTCCCAAATTTTAAAAATTATGCGATTTTAATAAATTACAAATTACTTTTTCAAGAAAAAGATTCCCTGCAACTTAACTATTTACAATTTTCGAAAATGAATAAATTATTATCAAATTAAGCAATTTGTTTATAAAAATTTCGTTTTGGAGAATGTTTTTTTCATGGTTTCAGTCACTAAAGAATTTAATTTTAAAAATCAGAAACGATGAAGTTGTGGGAAATCTTTTCTCTGAAAAAAATGATTCATGATTTATTAGAATCCCATAATTTTGTAAAATTTGGTAAGTTATATGAAAAAAAGTTGGATCAAAAATAAAATTTATTAATAATAGTATATTATATTTCTTGTCCATTGCACTTGATATTTCGTGACTAGTCCCGGTCATTTTGATTTTATCGATCTTGTGTAGTAGTAATGGATTATAATAGACGCATGCGCAGTTTAAATGTACACGGCTTTGTCAGTTGGGTGCTAACGCTGTACGAAGAAGAAGAAGAATAAGAAGAAGAAGATTACGCTCCGCTGTATTGTTATAAGCGCATGCACAGTTCAATTTTTACATTACATTCCTCTGTAGCGTTATACACTACATTACGTTACTTTAAACTGTAGCGTAAAAACGAGTTTACGCGCCGGAGGCACATAAAACTATTTTCCTCTGTTTCAAATTTTTTTCTTGTAAAATAATCTTTTCTCTTTCAAAATAGCCCTTCAATAATAATATTGCTATTCTTGAAAGCAAAATTATTTATTTTTGCCTGAGGTTTAATTTTCGTCGATGAAAACTACCTTACGACATACGCTCAAAATAAAATAAATTGATTTCGATTCTGAAAACACTCTAGGAAAAAATTCCTAGTTACTTTTTCCTCATTATCGAAAAAATTCGGGTCCAGTATAAATTCGAAAGGTTTTTAAAAGCTAGTAATCGTAGTCGTTAGGAGATTCGAGAAGACCCGCATGTCCAATGTCCTTCTCATATCTATAACCTTAATGCGCTACATACTTGCTCGCGAGTACTCGAATGGAACTTTAAGAGTAGGTATATGTATATAAAGTACCTGGGGGCGAGTAACGTCTCGTTTACAGTCTGTACACAATACACACACATGCACACATTCAAGGTTGGTGGGTATATAAACTATCTTCGCGTTATCGTCTCCATACATACATTACGCTTGTAAACCGCGAAGCAAATCCCTCCGACTAAGAAGAATTTGCCCTGCTATATGACGACGAATATAGTCGTCGCAGTGCTTTTATAGATGGCAGACTATTAATGAAACGCGGACAGCTTTGTCAGTCAAACTGCAGATTATCTCGTCGAAACTTTCAATGTTCCAATCTTCACGACGTGTTTCCCAACATTAATCGTCTTGAACGCGACGACGTGTTAATCCAAATTCAAAGAGTTTAAAGGCTCTTGGAAACTTCATTATCTTATCTTGAGGATATTTTTTAAGAATGGATTCACTTTGGTATTATCAAGGGTTTATTTTATTGGAAAAAATATTTGAATATTCGAAGTGAAGTTGGTGTTTTATGTTGTTGCAATTATAGACTCGTTGAAGGTTTAAATGCGGCCCGCGGTGAACCGCACGATCGACACTCTACTGATTTATGAGTAAACTATATATATATGTATGTATGTAGTAAAAGAGCAGCAAGATTCAAGCATACGATGACAATTAATTACAGGTTAGGGAAACTCGTCAGACACCCAGGATTACGCGATGCACCAGGTCTTCTTCGCGAAGACAAATGGAGAACACTAACCCTTCTTGGGCAGTACCTGCACGAGTGTCGCCTAAGCGGGGTGATTACATCCCATTAAATTATTTATATGTCGTTGAGAAATCGACTTTCTATTCTCGTACACATACCGCTGTACCACTGCAGGCGTCCGGCAGCAACTACTATGTTATGCATGAACGGTACGTTCCCAGTTAACGAGCTATCGCAACAAAACCGTGCTCCACATCGTGCAGTATCCACAGACATCCCAGCTACATCCCTATTGCATTTATTTTCTCATCGTAAGAAACCAACCTGTTATTAACTCAACTGTCATCATGGATCATCACACTAAATTCACGAGTATTTATCACATTTAGATTGTTTAGAGGCAGAAAAATGATTCGTTCAATTTACAGGATGTTCGGTACTTATTTTTATAGAACTTAATTTTTTTAGTCTATTTTACAAGATTTTCAGTTCAATCAAGAGGTTTTGTGTACTTTCACTTTAGCGTCGAGTAAAATTTAGAGAATATGAAAACATTGGAGTTTAGTTGATTTTACTGGGAGATAGAGTTTTAGAAATTCGGCATTTAATGGCCCCAAAACGAAGTGTTTTAGTCAATTTTACACAGGTCTACATGGTTTTGTTATGGAGTAGCTGAGATACATTTCCAAAGTAATTTCGGGCGCAGAAACCGAATCCGGGCTCAGAATTGCTCCATCATGTCAGGTTTTCGAGTAATCCTAACCTAAAAGTGCGAAAAACACGGTTTTTCGCTATATTTGAGGATCGATAACTTCGCGAATTTTTATTATTTTTTAAATATAAGAAAACTATCAAAAAGAGCCACTTTTCAGCTTTCCATTTCACTATTTACATGTATTATTTTAATTTTTCTAACCAGAGATATCGCCGATTAAAAAAAAAAAATTGCAGGTTTCGCAATGACTGATATATGGGGGAAAAAAATGATAGGGCGTCAAATCGATGAAGAATTTTCGTAAAATGTCTCCGGAAAGTAGAAGTTTTTTAAAATTTCCGAAAATTTCTGTAGAAATCAGAATTTGTGCAGGCTTTCTGTAAAGAAAACGAGGACAGGGATCAGAATATATATTCTCTGAATGTGAACCAGTTATAAATTTGACTAATTGGAATTAGTGACTGACAAATTGTGTTTTCTACAGACATTTTTGAAAAATTATTCACAAATTCTGATTTGTACAGAAATTTTCGGAAATTCTAAAAGCTTCTATCTTCTGCAGACATGTCACGAAAATTATGCATAGATTTTGGCTTCTACAAAAATTTTTCCTACCACAGAAATTTTGCGGAAATTCTGTTGTCCATTTCTCCGCATGAATTCCGCAGGGTGCGGACTATAGAAATTCTGCAGGATTTCCGCACTTTTTTTTAACTTGGATTAAAATTATAATGAATGTTTGCCACGTTATCACTCAAAATTAAGGCGTTAACGTCACCGTTACTTTTGACAATTGAACAATTCCTGAAAAAGCAGTTAATTACCATTTCAAAAACATAGTAATACTCACATATTCATTATATATGGTTATTTCAGGAATATTTTAACTTCATTACATTGCTGTGCAAAAGTCGCCGGGCACTTGTATTTTACTATTTACATAGAACCTTCTAATTTATAAAATACCTATCAATTAATTTTCTTCAATTTTAAACAACTTTCGAAACAATAAATATTTTTTAAATATGTACATTATCATATAATAAATCATTAACATACTGAAATAAATTTTACTATTATAAAATAGGAATTGTAAAAAAACGCTAAATAAATTTATACCACCCCCTTGAAAATGAGATGTACACTCTAAAAATCTTTTTTTCCAATAAAGTATTGGAAGTTGTTAACCAATATATTTTTTGAAATTTTCATATAAATTATGTGGGAAATATTCAATGACGTGCCGAATATCGCGTGTCTGACTGAAAAATTCTAAGACTACACTTGAAAAATTTTAATACTGAAAAAAAATCCAATAGGGATTCGAATATTTCTTGTAAATTATTGAAATAATTCGATAGAAGATTATTTTTTAATTTATTATTGAAAAATTTTATCACCTATGTATTGGGAAATTGCGGTTTTTTTTATAGTGTACTCACAGTTTTGAACGTTTATTGAACGATGACAATAAAATTTTTTTCATAACAAAATTAATTATTATGTTCAAATTTAGGGTCCTTTAAACATACAGTCGGTCATAAGCAATAAACTATTTTTTAATTTTCTGGGGCAAAAACTAACCATTTAGTTTTCAAACAAAAATATTTTCCATCGTTTAATGAAGGTTCAGAACTGTAAGTACATTAAAATGAGTCAAATAACATCTGAAAACATCAATTATTTCAAAAATTATTCATAATTTAAAAAAAGTTTGAAATTTTGACTTTTTTAACAATATTGTCTCCAAAAATTAACAAAAATACTTCATTTGGGGAAAAACTTTTAATATGTGTATTGTCAATATTGGAAGATTTTATGCTACCAACATAAACAAAGTGAATATAATAATTTGTCAACCCACTGTAAAATCAACTAAAAATTCATGTTGTAAAAATAAGCATTGAACTTCCTGTAATTTTTACGAATTTTTTTCTGTGTGTACCGTCCTGCTATAAATTCTATTTTATTAAAAGACAGAATTTTCTGATGATACTGATCATGGATTTTATTTAAAAACACCGAATTTTCTCTAATGTTTTTAATAATACCATCACTGAGGGGTAGTTTTGGGTTTTTGGTTTCGGATTTATGAGTTTCGGATTTGTGAGTTCCGTTTTATAGGTTTGAGTTTATGGGTATTGTACTCATAAACTTTAGTTTTTTGTGTTTGTGGGTTAGAAGTTTTGAACTTGTGAATTTCACGTTTAATGGTTTTATGTAAATGTGGATTTGTACATGGGTTCATAAGTTTGGATCTGTGGGTTTTATGGATGGGAATTTGATTTTCGAGTTTTACGCTTAGATATTTAGTTAATGATTGAAATTAATTTCAAAAATACTAAATGAAATTAAGAGAGTGTGGAATTCAGGTAGAGCTTATGGGATTGGATCTATGGATTTTGGGCTTATTAAATTTAGTTTTTCCTGTTTGTGGTTTAGAAGTTTTGAACTTATGAGTTTCCCGTTTGTGCGTTTTATGTATGTGGATTTTGACTTGGGCTTATGAGCTTGGATCTGTGAGTTTTATGAATTTTAAATTTTGGTTTTGATTCGTGGATTCTGTGCTTATGAAGTTTAGTTTTTCCTGTTTGTGGGTTAGAAGTTTTGAACCTGTGAGTTTCGCGTTTATATGTTTTATGTATGTGGATTTTAACTTGGATTTTTGGGCTCAGATCTGTGAGTTTCATGGATTTGAATTTTTGGTTTTGATTCGTGGATTATGTGCTTATGAATTTTAGTTTTTCCTGTTTTTTGTGGGTTAGAAGTTTTGTACTTATGAGTTTCCCGTTTGTGGATTTTATGTATATGGATTTTGACTTGGATTTATGAGCATGGATACGCGAGTTTTTTGGATTTCAATTTTTGGTTTCGATTCGTGGATTTGGGCTTATCAATTTTAGTTTTTCGTTTTTGTGGGTTAGAAGTTTTGAACTTATGAGTTTCCCGTTTGTGCGTTTTAAGTATGTGGATTTTGACTTGGGCTTATGAGCTTGGATCTGTGAGTTTTATGAATTTTAAATTTTGGTTTTGATTCGTGGATTTTGTGGTTATGAATTTTAGTTTTTCCTGTTTGGGGGTTAGAAGTTTTGAACCTGTGAATTTCGCGTTTATGTGTTTTATGTATGTCGATTTTGACTTGGATTTATGAGCTTGAATTTGTGAGATTTATGGATTTGATTTTTTGGTTTTGATTCGTGGATTCTGTGCTTATGAAGTTTAGTTTTTCCTGTTTGTGGGTTAGAAGTTTTGAACCTGTGAATTTCGCGTTTATGTGTTTTATGTATGTCGATTTTGACTTGGATTTATGAGCTAGAATTTGTGAGATTTATGGATTTGATTTTTTGGTTTTGATTCGTGGATTCTGTGCTTATGAAGTTTAGTTTTTCCTGCTTGTGGGTTAGAAGTTTTGAACCTGTGAGTTTTGCGTTTATATGTTTTTTGTATATAGATTTTGACTTGGATTTATGGGCTTAGATCTGTGAGTTTCATGGATTTGAATTTTTGGTTTTGATTCGTGGATTCTGTGGTTATGAATTTTAGTTTTTCCTGATTGTGGGTTACAAGTTTTGAACCTTTGAGTTTCGCGTTTATGTGTTTTATGTATGTCGATTTTGACTTGGATTTATGAGCTTGAATTTGTGAGATTTATGGATTTGGTTTTTTGGTTTTGATTCGTGGATTCTGTGCTTATGAATTTTAGTTTTTCCTGTTTGTGGGTTAGAAGTTTTGAACCTGTGAGTTTCACGTTTATATGTTTTATGTATGTAGATTTTGACATGGATTTATGGGCTTAGATCTGTGAGTTTTATGGATTTGAATTTTTGGTTTTGATTCGTGTATTCTGTGCCTATAAATTTTAGTTTATGTGAATTTTTACTTGGGTTTATCGTTCTTTATTTGTGGATGTTGCGCTCACGACTTTTAAAATGTTGTTTTTGATACTATGTGTTTCGAATTTGTGAGTTTTAAGATCATCGGATTTATGTTTGTGAATTTTCCGTTTTTGACCTTTAGTTTTTTGGCTTATTAGTTTTGAATCTTTGAAATTTGAGTTGGGTTATAAGTTTTTAAGTTGTTGGCTTTATGTTTCTCGATTTTGAGTCTATGAGGTTCAAATTCGTGAGTTTTGTGTTCATGGATTTTGGTTTGCGGGGTTTTGGTTTCTGCTGGATTTCAAGTTCTATGTTTTATGATTAGAGTTATTAATAATAAATTTTGAAGTTGAAGACCAGAGCTATGCGATGACATCTGAAATATTTTTTCAGTTCTGGACCATATTCGAATTTGAACTCCGTAATGCTAGCCAATCTAATTTTTTTTTCAAATATTAATTGCCCCTAAAAATATTCGATTCTCATGGGGATCAAATCAAGTAATTTCTCATCCGTTTAAAATCCAACTTGAATTCATTTTTCTGTTCATGTAGAGTTGAAATTCCAGAAAATAAGATATTGAAAATATTTTGCAGATATTTTATGCACAAGACTAAGCACGTTACTAACTATAAACTGCAAAATATGTGCGGTAACTTGTGCAGAGTGGTCAGTAAATTAAAGATCTCATACTTTTACATAATATATTGTTATCTTCTGTAGTTTTTGTTTGTATAGTTTATGCTTCCTCTGTCTGAGGATAGCTCAGAAATATTTCACATAAATGTTACCTAGTATTACATACATTTAATTTTTACTTCTCACATACTATACATTCTTGCATATACATAAAATTATATAAAATATTTAGAATTTAGGAAAAATTGTCTTCACGTTGAAAATCCAAATACGATATTTGCACACAACTTCACTAGAAGTAATTAAAATTTCAGTCGAATATTTCTAACAGTAAAATTATTTTCAGAATTATTTAAACAAAAGAGTTTAATGTGTCGTTCTTTCTTACATTTAAATATTCATTATGAGAGAAGAAAGATTGTGAAATAAATGTAAAATGAATATGAAAATCATTCTTTTGAAATTGAAGAGTCGTTTAAATCTGTACCTTATTTGTGAGCTGAGAGGACTTTCAAGTTGTCTTTTCTGTTATATGCCCAAGAAGAAAAATCACCCCATAAGTCTAACTCTAAATAGAACGAGTGTCTTCTTTAAATTTCAAATTTCTGAGTTGGTATGCGAAATGTTCAGCGTGCATTCTCGTAAAAGCGTTTGTCATTCGACATGCGGAGAATCGGTGGTTTCTCGTTTTTCTCGCAACAATGAAGGCCCTCGTCCTTGAAAGGCAATAGATTCGAAATGCTCAACTCGCAGTCAAATGATTCCAAAGGCATAACAGGTGATGTCTAAGCGTCTCAGCGAGTCCTGTTTTGCTTTTTAAAAATTTCTTTTAATCCGACTCATTGGAACGTGTGTCATAAATTATGATAATCGGTCGCATAATTCTGTCGTTTTTCAAGCTTTCACTCTCCCAAGCAACCATTAGTTAAAACGATACCCAAGAAAAGACATGAGCATGTGAACAGAATTAAAAACATTTCTAAAAATGATCTAAATTCTAATTCAAATAACATTAATGAACTTTCAATTTTTACCATTTTTAATTCTGATTAATTATTCTATAATAGCTCGATGATACAATTTTATTTGTCATGATGAAGAAATAAAGGCTATTTTCTTATAATTTTTTAAATAAATTATATGACATTTTTCAAGTTTTTAATTACCTTCGGCTCTTGACTCAAAAATATTATATTGTTATAATTATATCAAGATCTGGATAGATTCATTCTGAGTAATGACTTGCTTAATGAAGTGGTACTAAAAGACTTTAACGATTTTGTTTTTTCATACCACAATGTCACCTTTAGCCAAGGTGGAATATGAAAAGGATAAAGCTCGAATCTGGGAAAGAATCTTCCGAACGACTAGATTCTTGGTTGAATTAGAGTTCGTTGGCGATATTCTGCAGATCGTGTGAAATGGGAAAGGACGAAAAGCCTTGTCAACCGGAATGTCTGGTTTTCCTAGTTAAGTAGAGGCATGAAGGATCTTTTGTTTGTTTAAAACCTGAATTTGACACGTTAAACATGCTTCATAGAACAAGTGGTTTTTTCAGTAGAATGTCTCTAGAATAGAACGCGTGACTAATTACGTGACCCAATCATCCTGTTCAGATAACAACCTGCCATTTTTGAAAAGAAATCTTCAGGTGAATTATATACAGCACATAGATCTTACACTACAATTACCTAGAAATCCTAAAAATATCTGATGCATGTGAAAAAGCAGGTAATATCCTCTATTTTATTTTTAAATTATTTATTCGCGCACGATATAATAAAAATCCATGCTACAAAAAAGTAGCATAATTATCTCAATATTATGGAAGATAGTGTATGACATATTTTTAAAAATTTCAGATAAAGAAAAGTACACATAAGAAATGTTTGAACAGAAATGCACGAAAGGAGAATTATAGAAGGAAGAAATAAAGTATGGAAAGTAAAATAGACATGTATCGTGAAAATGGAACCCTTGGAAAATTCAGTCGACGGAAAAGAATGAAATATGTTCATAAAATTTATGTTGAAAGAGAATGTGCCTAGAAGAGGTGAAATAAACTCAGCTTTTTGAAATAGCAAATAGATAGTTTTAAAACTTTTACAAATAAAAGATTTTTAATTTCAATAATGAAGAGGACGTATATCGACCCTTAGTGTTAATATTAAATTATTGTTGACGTTCTTAGTTGACTTCAGGGTCCAGAAAAAATGTAACTCAAAGTTTCATATTTTCAAACGTTTCGACTTAGATTGGAGTCCTCATCGGTGAGAATTTATTTCTTTAGAAAATACAAAAGGAAGAAACTTGAAAAAATTGCTTGTGTAACGGATAAACATTGTGGTCACAAACGATATAAATGAATTGCACATATGAAACTATAAAATTGGTCTAAATAACTAAATTTACAAAATAAAAACTCTACAAAAATTTTTTCCATAAAAATAAAAAGGGGTCTGAATAACTAAATTCACAAAATAAAAAATGTACGAACATTTTTTTTAAAGTTTTTTCCTTTTGTATTTTAATAGGAAAAAATTGTTGGTGCAGTTTTTAATTTGTGAATTTAGTTATTTAGAGCAATTTTATAATTTCACATGTGTAATTTATTTATATCGATTTTTACCACAACGTTTATCCGTCACACTTGCAATTTTTTTAAGTTTCTTCCATTTGTATTTTTTATAAAAATAAATTTTCACTGAAGAGGACTACAATCTGAGTCGAAACGTTTGAAAATATGAAACTTTGAGTTACATTTTTTCTGGACCCTAAAGCCAACTAAGAAGATCAACAATATTTAATATTTTTAATTTTCCTAATTTATATTGAGGCTATTATCGAAAACATGAAGTTGTAATAAAAGTTTGAGATTTTTGTAAAATATCCTTTTTATTGAGATTAAATTCAGAGCATAAGATTTGATGCTCCTGCACTTTATATACCACCACGTCTGATGCAAATCTTCTTATTGGGATATAGTTGTGAAAATTGATAATCGGTTCTAAGTTTAAGTTTTTTCGAGTTTTCGATAAATTTTAGATAGTATAAAACACTTACAAATAGGCAAGGTCTATTGCTCTGTACTCTATTAAAGCAGGAAAAAATTCCTATAAGCTTATCATCCTGAATTAGAGGTCCACCACTGTCACCCTAAGATTGATTTTCATTATTTTTCATTTTATTTTCGAAACTAATCTTTTTATGTCTTTGAAGGTGTTTTACTTACATAATAAAGATGGTCACCTTCATTCTTTCCTATTGCACAAATATGACTTTCTTTTGTAATGTTCGCCAGTGAACAAAACTTGGTAAAGGAATTTTCGTTCAGAATTTTAAGTTTTATAATTTTCAAGGCCTCTGTTGTCTCATACTCATCCTTTTTTGAGCAAATTTTTTCGCTTCCCCACCCTAGTGATATTGCTTCTGCATCAGTTTTAGGTACCAGCGATTGTAGTTCAATTGCAAACATGCACTCTGACAAAAAAACTTTCTTTGTAAGCTATAACAAATGTATACATTTTTCTTACTTAGACTTATTAGATTTTAATGACTTGACAAATTCATCTGTTTAGAATTATTTACTGTTAAAAGTGCAATATCGCCAGGTGAACAGGTTTGATTAGGTATAAAATCATTAGGTATTTTTATATCTTTAACCCGATATTTGGTTCCATTTGGACGGATACTTCCAACGCGGACAATGGAACTTTTGATGTTCAAATCTGCTGTTTTTTCATCATAAAAACAATGAGCTGCAGTTAGAACGTGTGATCTAGTAATTAAAGCTCCTCCACAAAACATATCTCTCAAAACTCCTTTATATGTTAGTTGACTTGTTATAGCAACAAGATATGAATATGCATATATGCCAGAGTAAATTCGCTCTCCTCCAATTATTCGAGTTTCAATTGTAGATAAACTGGATTCTATGAAAAGAGAAGCAAATTTTAAGGAGTGAAATATTCCAGTCAGTGATGCGAATAAATATTCTCCATAAAGTGCATGCGCCAAGCTTGCGTGGATTTAAATTATGAAAAATATATAATCTTTTTTGTTCAATAAAAATAACGATTTTTCAGTCGTTAAAACTGTTAACTTTTTTCCACGTGTAAAAATTAATTAACAATTTTTTTCTGTAATCCGCCAATAATTTTCGACAAAGAAAAAATAATTATTTAAGAATTCAAAATATTTTTGTGGAAAAAAGACGCTTTTAACCGTGCCGGGATTTAAGACTGGGTCTTTCAATTTTCGGTAGACAGTGAGAAAAATTTCAAACCCAACCGCATCTGTTAGAAATAATAATTTTCTTTCTTTAATAACGTAAGAAAAATATTTAGAAAAAAAAACAAATTCAAATGTAATTGGTATGGTATGTATGGTATGGTGTGTGTATGGTGTGTGTGTAATGTATGGTAATACATATTCATTCATAAAAAATATACAACTTATTTCATATTAAAGTAGATAGTAGTATATATTGACCCTCTAACTTTCCAAAATTATTTAAACCATTTTAAATTTACAATATTTAATGAAAAAAGAATACACACACTTTAGATAATTTAACAAGAATACATCAGCTCAGAATAATTCCTATTCAGATAGAGACTTCGAACAGAGTCGAAACGTTTCGAATGATGTAATTCTGTTGTTTAGTTATTCCTTGACTCTAATGCCAATTTATAACATCAACAACGATTGAAGATGGTAAAAATGTCTCATTAGAAAAATTGATAGTTATGTGTCTTTATTTGAATAGGAACGTTTTTGAGCTTAATTTTTTTTGGTCAAATTATCTAAAATTATACTACCGGTCAAAAGTTTAAGTTCATCTGTTGCTTGAGTCATTGTCGAAGTGTCTTAATTTTCAAAAAAAGAAGTTAACATTTTTTTCGATAATAACATGAATGTTAATACAATTTTGCATCTAATGATCCCAAGCTGAAGGCAAAATGTTAATTTTACAAACATATATTACAAAAAACGTTAATTTTCGATCTTTTTGGAAAACGTTAATAACTCTAAAAAACTAACATTTAAAAAATATTTTGGTCTCGTTTGAAAGGTAAATTTTCATCGTAATTTGCTATCTAATGAAGATATTCTTAGAATTTTTTCCTGGATTCTACTCTGGGGCCTAACATGGTACAAAAAGGTCGTAACATTTTGCCTTCAACTTGGGATCATTAAATAAAAAATTTTATTAACACTCACGCCATTATCGAAAAAAAAATGTTTAACTTGGTTTTATTAAAATTAAGACATTTTCATTCACAACAGGTGAACTTAAAGTTTTGACCAGTAGTGTATAAGTGCAAGTTGTATTGACCCTTGATTTTTAAATATTGCTATATCATCTACAATAAAAAATTTCAAGGATTCGAAACCAATCGAATCCTCAAAACACAACCAAATTTGGACCAAAATCACCCACCTCAACAGAATTTATTTATTACTTTTATATAATTCGAATTATTGTAGTCAATTTATACATATATCGAATTCGAATTATGTTTAAAAATGTTCACCGGTAATTTCCTAAATTTTATTCCAAAATATTTTTCTTATGTTGTGAAAAAAGGAAACTTATTATTTCCCTTCCTGCGAAAATTATCTAGAAATAACATAAAAAATTATTTAAAAATTTATTATTCAATTTGTACCCTATGAATAGTAAAAAAACTTACAATTTTACCAACTAAAAAATCAATATTTCTATTAAACATGAAGAATAATATTTTTTTTAAGTTACAAATCCATGTTGGCATGGCGCATGCGCCTTCCGGGAGTACTCAAGGGCTTCACTGATTCCAATACTAAAAAATTGCCTAACAAATAAATACCAGTATCACTAGCGGTGACTCTAAAAGTAAAGAGCAGAACAGTAACAATGGTCTTCATTTCCGCAGAATAGTAGCATATTTATTTGAATCAGTAGCATCAACTTTTCTTTATAGATCAAATAAAATGTTTTCTGGTATATGATCAATTATAATATACTCTTAAATTGACACCAAGATCATCCATCTTAAATTAAGAAAATGTATTATTAATTTAAGGTGGATTAATTGTCACTTACAGTGGATGATGAAATTATTATTATCACTTGCAAGATTCACAGGAATTGATTTCCAGGTGCACACTATAAGGAATTTCTAGTAGATTATTCCAAATAGGAAATGCAGTTTTATACATTTACAGTTTTGTCAAATTAAGATTTTAATTTAAGAATATTAACATTTTTGTAAATTTCAGATCATTTTTAACAGTGTATATTTAATCATAAAAATATTAGCTCATCTACATTTCACGTAAGCCAATGTGTTTTAAATGTAATGAACAAAAATTTTTTCATTTGTAACACTGCTAATTGTTATTAGAATGAAATATCACAGTGATCATAATAATTAATATAAGAATATCGTTTTTTTCACTGTATCCGGAAACTGGTGCACTTACCCTATAAAATGATCCAAAAAACACTAAATTCGGAAAAAGAAGAACCGAAAATTTGACATCAGTAAAAAGCAACTAATTTTTTTTTGTTAGACTTCAATAAAATCAGAATAATTATTTTAGAAAAATTAAACTCATTTTTTGACACTGTTTGTGTCGCGCAATATTTAATTATATTTGATAATATAATTCTTAAAACCTCTTCCCTGACTGTATAGTTCGTCGATTTACGTAGAAGTGACTTCTCTTTAAATACAACATATTCTAACGACTTTAATGCGTAATAATACTATTCATATTTAAGTAAACTTATGCTCATTAAAAGTCGTTGATAAAAATATTAAATAGCTTAAGAGACATAAAATTATTTTTAATTTCTCATAGTCTATATTTCATGAACTTCAAGCTGTAGACATATACAGGGTGGGTCAAAAGTCTCGTGGCGTTCGCATATCTCGAGAGAACTGAGTTTTAGAATGAAAGTGTTTTAGATAAAATTTGTTAGACTTTAACAGTTTCATTCATTGGAGAATTTAATTACGGGTTCGCGGCCTTATTTTGGACCTGACTAGAACAAATTAATTATTATAAACAAAAAATGGTAGTCAACCATTCTTGTTAAAAAAAAATTATGATTGAGGCCCAAGTGTTTTATTTTTATCCATCACACCTCAATCTAAAATTCAAAAAAATTGACATGAACCCGGTCAGGTCCAAGCTAAGGTCAAATCCGTAATTAAATTCACCAGTAAATAGAACTTTAAAAATCCGCCAACTTTTACTCAAAATATTTTTCATCTAAAACTCAATTCTTCCGAAATATTCATCCATTACGGGATTTTCAACCCACCTCGTATATTGAATTACGTTCATGATTGGAATCTTCAGATTCCCTTTCTTCCTTGCGAAATGTCCTATGAGTTCCCACGATTGGAAAAAAAATGGTGGAAGTGCAACCTTGTGATTCACATCCTCTTCTTCCTTCTATGACTGTTTGAAACTAAAAGGAAATTAAAATTTTCTCATAAGTATCTTCCTATATTACAGTTTTGACCATGGATAACAAATTGAGTAAATTTATATATAAGTATTAGACAAATTTAAAAAATGGGTGTTTTTATTAACATAAGGTAATCTATAGATGTCCAATTTCGTGAAGATCTTTTGTAACAGACGAGTTGTCATGCCAACAATAACAGTCATAATACGCTTCCTTCTTTACTTTTAATAAACCTTCGGTAAATTCGAATTGAAAGGCGTGAAAAGCGCATTTCTCGATCATTACACGCGTTGCGTGCCTGGACTCGCACGAGTCGCTGTTTGCGCGAACCACAAATCATCAGAGTGACTTTACCATCAGTTCAAGGGAAAGGCCATTGTAATATTTATACTTCGGTACCATCTCAAGATAACTCCGCCAAGGTCAAAATAAAAAAGGATGATAAGGTCAAGCTCATAACTTTCCAATTTTACACAATAAATATTATGCTTTTTCAATGTAGTTTATTTATATTGGCATTGGGTCATAATTTTTCATTAAAAACAATGTTCAAAGAAACATATCAAAAATTTTTAAAGGGGCAGAAAATATATTGTAGGGATGATAAAGGCAAACGTTTCGGCCACAAATGGGGGCCCTCTTCAGTGCCAAATTTAATGTACTTAGTGTCTAAGCTGTAAACGTGCAAAAAAAGTTATTAGCACTAACATTAGATTTTTTTTGTTTTTTTACGCTAGTTTTCAAACGGTATTGCTCTCTTCTCAAATCAGTTTCCTTTTTGACACCAAACAGAGTGTGTGGCGACTTCTATCTGCCGCCTCTGTGTCTTAAAGGAAAATAGAAGATTAAAAATTGAAATAAAAACTATCAATTTTTGATTTTGCCTTTTAACGAAAAATCTGTTTCCTTCCGGGAAAGTGAAGTGCTTACTTCTTGTGGGTGTTGTGAGCCCCTTGTGGATGGTGATGTTTTTTCTGCAGGATCTGTGCTTATTTTGTAGGAGATATCAGTGTCCATAGGTGGTTCTCGTGTGTAGCTTTGGGGAGGGGCAGTTTGCAGATTCACTCTTCGCGGATCTGCAAGATAGGAGTTCTCACACTTTTTAAGGCTGTGTTTTGGAGCGGTCTCGTTCCTAGATGCCTTGGAGCTTACCATCTTGCTTTCTCACATAAGTTTTGCATGTTTTATAAAATATCATTAAAAAAGACCAAAAAAACAAAACAAAAAAATCTAATGTTAGTGCTAATAACTTTTTTTGCACGTTTACAGCTTAGACACTAAGTACATTAAATTTGGCACTGAAGAGGGTCCCCATTTGTGGCCGAAACGTTTGCCTTTTTCATCCCTACAATATATTTTCTGCCCCTTTAAAAATTTTTGATATGTTTCTTTGAACATTGTTTTTAATGAAAAATTATGACCCAATGCCAATATAAATAAACTACATTGAATTTATTTTTGGGTCAAGATAAAAACTGAAGACATTAATACAAACATGTCTCGAAATTATTATGCTTTTTCTTGTTTACAAATGTGCCAGAATAATTTTTAAAGATATTATAATATTATTTTATCAGTAATTTTACATATCGAGGAAACATTTTCGTTAGAAAAAACAGTCTAGTTATTTTAAATATTAACCTAAAAAATATTGTGTGGGTAACCATGTGTATTGCATCTATTACGGTGCAGTTGGTAATACGTATTGTAAGAATTACCTTCTGCATTGTACTCACTGCAATAGAGATGCAAAGCTGAAAATTATATAGCAATGGCATTCGGAATTTTATCATTAACTTATCAGGAAAATTAATTTAATGGTAGATAGTGAAATAAAAATGGTAGAACTTGCACTTTGAATGGTAAAATTTGCAAAAAATAGTGCATTTGATATGATTTTATTCTCCAAACATAGATTTGTCGATCCATAATAGCAGTTTTTGCTCTACTTCTTTTCGCGCATGCATCGTATTAAAGGGATTACCTTTTATATTATAATTACTACAATATATGTGGTTACCTTTACAATATTTACGTTCGCATTACTATTCACATGCTATTAAGGATTACTTTCTGCATTGTACCCACAACAACACAGATGGTAACCTGTACCATATATACCAATGGAATTAAAAATTTTATTATTCACCTATTAAGAAAATAAATTTAATGGTGAATACAGCAATAAAAATGGTAGAACTTGTACTGCGGATGGTAAAATTTGCAAAAGATAGTGCATTTGATATCATTTTATTCTCCATGGATAAATTTGTCGATTCATAATAGTATTTTTTGCTCTTCTTCTTTTCCTGTGTGCGTAGTAATAAATATTACTTTCTGTATTATACCCATTACAGTATAGATGGTAAATTGTATCATATATACCAATGGCATTAGAAATTTTTTCATTCACCTACGAAGAAAATTAATTTAATTGTGAATGCAGCGATAGAAATGGTAAAACTTGAACTGCGGATGGTAAAATTCGCAAAAGATAGTGCATTTGATATCATTTTATTCCATAAGGATAGATTTGTCGATTCATAATAGCAGTTTTTGCTCTTCTTCTTATCGCGCATGCATCGTATTAACTGAATTATACTAATTGTATTAATTGTACTTATTACAATATGTATGGTTACCTTTACAATATTTACGTTCGCATTACTATTCGCATCCTATTAAGGTTTACTTTCTGCATTTTACCCACCACAATACAGATGGTAACCTGTACCATATATACCAATGGAATTAAAAATTTTATCATTCATCTACTAAGAAAACAAATTTAATGGTGATTGCAGCAATAAAAATGGTAGATCTTGTACTGCGGATGGTAAAGTTTGCAAAAGATAGTGCATTTGATATCATTTTATTCTCCATGGATAAATTTGTCGATTCATAATAGTATTTTTTGCTCTTCTTCTTTTCCTGTGTGCGTAGTAATAAATATTACTTTCTGTATTATACCCATTACAGTATAGATGGTAACTTGTATTATATATACCAAAGGCATTAGGAATTTCATCATTTATCTATCAGGAAAATTATTTTGAAGATGAATAGTGCAATAGAAATGGTAAAACTTGAACTGCGGATGGTAAAATTCGCATTTGATATCATTTTATTCCATAAGGATAGATTTGTCGATTCATAATAGCAGTTTTTGCTCTTCTTCTTATCGCGCATGCATCGTATTAATGGGATTACCTTTTATATTAGATTACTATTAACATCCTATTAAAGATTACTCTATGTATTGTATCCACAACAATACAGATAGTAACCTGTACCATATATATCAATGGCATTTGGAATGTTATCATTCACCTACTAAGAAAATAAATAATGATGAATAGTGCAATATAAATGGTAGAACTTGCACTGTGGATAGTAAAATTTTCAAAAAATAGTGCATTTGATATCATTTTATTCTCTAAGGATAGATTTGTCGATTCATAATAGCAATTTTTGCTCTCCTTTTCCCGTGTGCATCGTTATGAGGATTACCTTTTTATTGTACCCACTACAATATAGATGGTGACCTGTACAATATTCACGTTCGCATTACCATTCACATCCTATTAAGGATTACTTTCTGTATTGTATCCACATCAATACAGATGGTAACCTGTACAATATTTGTTTGCTAAAATAGGGATAAGTATCTGGATAGTATTCGATAGCTTATTTCTCTCTCCATATAACTGATGCATGAAGCATCTAACGTTTATGTGATAAAAAATTGCTTTTTACTTGGAAGAAGTAGATTGATACGCTATCTTGGATATTTTAGCTAGGTCGAAACGTGACACGAATATAATGTAGAAACAACGTATGAAGCGTAAACAGACGTTCGATCCGACCCGACAAAGCGTTATGATCGAGGTTTGTTACCGGTTTCAAAGAAGCGTGAAGCCTTATGATGTGTGAGGTGTGACAAGGGCCTAAAGAATTGACTTTCCTCCAGGATCCCCATTAGGTAGTGTTGTGTTTCGTCTGCGTACTATCGACAGGGCAAGGATGGAAGCATTCATCCGTAGACTTTGCCACCTCGGCGCCTATGTCACTTTTGGTACGCCTCTCTGCATTACAAAGGTCATTCATCCAATTCACCTAAATCCAAGATACCGGTTCATAGAATCAAAAATTGCCCCAGCTTCTGTATTCTTTTAATCTTGACAACGTTCTCGCATCAGCTGCATTAGTGTTAATTCATAATATATTCAGATGGTGGAAAATGCTCACTGACATTAAAATCAAACTTGTCAGTCTTCGAACTTGGAGATAAGTTACAACTTTTACTCCAATTAGGACGCTTTATAACTTTGTTGTAACTAAATACCCCGAGCTCGTTAACGAGACCTGCTTATGTAAACTTTACAAGATGTGAGATACTTTGAGTCAGTTAATCAGCATCCGATATTCATCTTTAATTAACAGGCGATGATATATTTGTTAATGACCTCAAATTCTCCTCCCTAACTTAATTCCCAAGATTAGGTGATGCGATATTTGGTAAAGAGGGTTGTAAGAAGTTCAACGAACCAAAATGAACTAAAGGATTGGAAATGAGAATGTGAATGAAGCTGGCAGGTCTCTGAGGCAAAGAGAAAAATGGTATTCTACCCTAACGTTACTCTTACCGCAGATAAATTAATAGCAGTGTCTCTAATTGATATGTAGGATGATTCTCTTCTTTCTTTTCTTTCTTCTAGCTTAACTTTCAGGTTTTCTCTACTCTTATCTCTTACATTCTTATACACTCAAACTCACTGCCTCCTTTGGCGACGGTATCTGTGTCCATAGAATTTAATAGCGAACATTTCTTGCGCACATGCGTGCATTCATGTACGGAACATGACAGGCCAAAGGTAATATAGGTTTTAAATATAATCGACGCACATGGCTCTGTGCGATACCGGTCATCGACTTTGATTTCATAGCACTAACCCCTAACGATAGTTTAATCTCCCCTTAGGTAACGGTTGTTGCTTCGCAACGGCATTAAATGAAAACCATCGAGCAAGGTATCATTTTTCTTAGGTAGGGCTTTCATGGTGCGTTTCCTCTCATGGGTGTTTAAAATGAAAAAGTTATTGGAGAATGTAAAATATATGGACAATATTTTAAATATTAAAACTTGTCACGTTCATATTTATGGTCATGCATTACGTACATAGTATGCACGCTACGATACCTAATATAAAAAATCGCCTAAAAGCCATGTATCGCTTTTACAATTCCTACCTTACCGACATTTTGTTTCTAAACTTGTGTTCATGCAAAATGAGACATCGAGCTGACAATTTGTGAAATTGATTAAAATGCATTGAGATGGTTTGTCTGTTTTTGTAAATTCTGTAATAGAAAATATCAACAGTGTCCATTAACTTGATTTGGTGACATTTTCCTAGTTTCAGGTTTTTGCTTTAATTTCTTGCCAAATTTTATACTAATATGAAGTTTTGAGACATTCGGTAAAGCCATGATTTTTTTAACACATGTATATCACATATCACATGTATTGGACCTAGTGCAATACTAATAGTAAAACATATTTCAGTATTGTAGGCGTATCATCTGTATTGTTATAGGTACAATACAGATGGTAACCTGTACAATATTTTACTCTTAGAATAGGGATGAACATCTGGATAATATCGGATAGCATATTTTTCTTTGCACTTTTTAGTTCACAAAAAGTTTTTCTGAAAATTTAAAAAACACAATAGATAACAGTTTGTACAATTTTTACATTTTTATCGCATACAAAAGTTCATTAACAACTCGAATTTTGTAAATAGGGAAATAAATCTTCTTTTTATAAAGAAGCGACTCAAAACCTATCAAAAGCATTGAAAATTTGAAAATCGATCAACAAACATATTATAAAGTTGGATTTTTTGGTAAAATTAACTCAAAAATGCCTTTTGCAAAAAAATGAAAAAGTAATTAGTTAAAGTCTCATCATTAACAATAATTATCATTTCATTATCTACTAAAAAATTCTCGACGCTGAAATTTACTTGTAGATTTCGGAGTTGATTACTAATTAATCAATTTATTATCTATTTTTTCAATTAAAGAGGTCAAATATTTCCTAGAAGTAGACTCTTATGTCAAAAACTTGCAAGTATTAGATAAAAAGCAACTATTTTTGATAATAAATCAATTATTTAAATAATTAACTAATTAATAAACTAGTAGTCAAGCAGTCAATTAAAATAATAACAAGAATTGTTCTCCTGCGTCGTAATTGTTCAGAGAATAAATAAATAGAAATAATAACTGTTATTAAAGTAACTGATAATAAATAATTATTATTATGTAAGTAATGAGTAATTAATTATTTAGAAAAATTATCTCTCTTCATTTAGCCTCTTGCGTTGGAAGTATTCAAAATTAAGGGAGTTCATAATTCGATTAATTAATGAAATTCAACAATTATTTAATTCCTAATCACTTAATTAATTAAAAAATCTGCCACGAATATTTTACAGACACAAATATTCTCTATAATAACGTGAATAGTAGTAATTATTATTTTCAATTAATAGCTAACCATTTAAAATCATTACGTCTTTTTATTTATTACTTGGATAATTTGGATGTTGCAAAATCCTTGATTTAATTATTAAACTTGATTAATAATTTAATTAAACTTTTTTGGGGAAACAATCGACGTCCTACTTGAATTCACGGAGAGTTGGAAAGCGAAAGGGCGATTCTCTCACACTTAAACTACTACCCACGTACTCATCTATAACGCAACTTATTAATCCTCCCTCCCCATTGGTTCAACTTCATTCGTTAATTACTCCAAAACTAATTACTTTTTCAATTTTCTGCAAAAGGCATTTTCGACTCAATTTTGACCAGAGAATTAATCCTTGAAATATATTCCTCGAGTTTTCGTATATCATTAAATAATATATATATATATATATATACTATTTATTTCTACATTTTGTATATCTTTTTATAAATATCTGAGTAATTTTGATAAACACTTTCACTGCTTTTTAAATTTGTCTGAACATGTAGTCTTGCACATCCTCCATTTTCGCCTCGTGATCTCAAAAGTAATCCCATGCTCCATAAACCTCGCGGTAGCAGGTTCAAAGTAAGCTCGAGCGAATTTATGACGTCTGCGAACAGCAATCCGAAATCCTTGTTCTTGCAAGGTATCGATGTTTGCCCAGTGGGTGACGTATAACAAGGATAATGATCTCAGGCTGCATAAGTGAAAGGAAATGAGGAAGATTTGTTTTCAGAACGTTCGGCTTTCCGACGAAAAACAAATGACCCTCACTGCAAGACCGTCTGGTGTGGCCGAAATACCAACTTTGGTTTATTTGTTTCTCAACTATACGTTAACTTCTTCCCCTCTCTTCACATTCGTCTTTCAAGCGAAGGGATTTCACACTTCTTCTTATCGAGAGTTTACACCAATCTTGTCTCTCAAGCTAAACTGTCAAAAAATCTTTTTCAAATAAATCATGCAGTCGATATTCGTTCTATTAATCTTTAAAAAATAAGCGAAGCTAAAACCTACACTGAGAAGCTTTGAATAACAATATATGTTTTTTTTAAAATGATAATTCTAAAAAATATTAAGAACATAGGGAAAATCGAGGTGCAATGGTAAATATTCCTAGCGGACTGGAAATTTTTCGCAGTCAAAATACTACAGATTCGAAAAATGATATTAAACTTCAGTATAGGCTATAGTAAAAGTTCGATACAATTTATAGTAAATTATAATATAGTTAATCTAAAATTCAGTATTTCACTGCGAAAAATCCTCACAATTACACTTTTTCCCCTAAATTGAAACGTTGTTTAGCAAGAATTGTAATCTTGAGTCTCAATCTAGGTGCCATTAAATTCCGTTAGGGGTGTTGATTGAAGGGGTAACACCACTCTAAAATTCTAAAATATAGCCTTATTTTGCAATTTTTTTTCGATGGAAGGAAAAGTAAGAGGGTAATATTATTCAAAGATGTTATTAACCATGTCTTTAATTGTACAAAAAAAATGTATTCATAAATAGTGCAAAATGGCGACGCTGAAGCCATTCTCGGAGGGCATGTTGAATTTGAGGCGCTTTGCGGTACGCAGTGTAACTGACGCCAATTTGACTCTGGAAGAAAACAGAAAATTTGCTCTCAATTCACATAAATCTAGCTGGGGGAATACATAAGGGATTCTGAAAACCTTAATTTTCATGTTATTGGCAAGCGTTTGAAGTAAAAAGTTCAATTTTAAAGAATAATTGAAAGTTCAAATTTCGACAAAAAAAATGAGAAATCATTTGTCAATAAACAATGTTAAAATCAATTCATTAAAAATCCCATACATACTCCTCTTCGGAATGTTATTTAAAGATATGATCAAAATTTGTAGCGAATAGGATGGAACTAGGTTACATGCGGTTTTAAAAAACATGCCTCCCAAGAATAGCTCCAGCGTCGCCATTTTGTACTATTTGTGGATAACTTTTTTTGTTGAACAATTAAAGACATGGTTAATAACACTCTTGAATATTATTATTCCCTCACTCTTCCTTCCATCCAAAAAAAACGTTTTATTTTAGATTTTTACAGTGGTGTTATCCTTTAACCTCCCGATTACCCAATAATAAATTTTTCCTCCTCTGATACGTTTTATATTTCCATGAAGAGAGACCAGCACATGGCGGTGCTGAAACCCAAGAAATTTGGTCGATTAGTTTGTTTTGAAGGCCCCCATGAAAGCGGTAGTTTATCTAGTGGCTTTTGTGGAAGCCGTGGTAAAACCAACATGTAAGATTCCAGTTCCAGATTATTTCTCTGGATTTGAGTTTTAGAACTGACTTTGATGGTCTGTTTCCTCTGGAGTCATTATTTGCCAGGTTCACATGAATCACAGGTGAGAAGTTTTGCAAAAGCGCGTGAGCATGAAACGGAATAAACGCTAGAACGGGTACAAAACTATGAACGAGGTAGGGCAGAGACTCGAAAATTGGTTATATTCATTGGTGCGTGAGGCTGCCGTTAATCAACTAATTCAGCCGAATGTTAAATTGCTCTGCTTGTACGTCGACTAACTGTCCTTCAGGCTGTCTGTTGTCCGTCTATCCGTCTATCCTCTGTTTGTCCGTTCGTCTACCCGTAATCGCGTGTCCGGTAATTATAAAACTTCTAAACTGATAAATATTCATCCACATAAATGGATCTCAAGTATTATTTTGTTGAGTGCGTATTGCCCTTTGCGTTATTCTTAAACCGTTCTCACGATCTCGTCAGTGCCAAAATTCACAAAATTTCTGTTAGCTACGACATTGCATTCCTCTTCTTGGCGATATGGCAGGTTCACACAGAAACATATGGAGACTTGAGCGCGACGAATCACAAGTCTCGTAATCGATTTGATGTTTGGTTAGTCTTGAATTCGTCAAGGTTTGCTAAGGTTAAGGTTTAGTGCCACGTTACGTCTGCGCTTGATCTTTATGATAACGAGACATTTTTTGTATACCATATAGGCTGGAATTCATGTTTGCAAACACAGCCTGAATTTCCTACTGGAAATAAAGAAAAAGAAATCGTATCCCTTTTATTTGTTTTCTTTCTATATCCCCCTATATTTGTTTCTATCTACTGTCTATCCACGTCTATTTCTTTATATCTCTTCTTTCAATCCAGATTGATTCCTATATCTTTCTATCTCTTTGTCAATCCTAATTCACGGCTATATCTTTCAAACTCGTTTTCTTTATCTCAGTCTATTCTTCGTATATCCACCTATATTTGTTTCTACCACTTGTCTATCCACCTCTATTTCTTTATACCTCTTTGTTAATCTAGATTGATGCCTATCTCTTTCAACCCCATTTTGTTTCTCAGCCTAATCCTCATCTATCCACCTGTATCTATTTTATCTCTTTTCTATCCACCACTATTACTTTCAATCTTTTGTTTATCCAAATTTACATGTATCTCTTTCAATTGCTTTCTCCTAGTCTCAACCTATCTTTCGTACATTTACCTATATCTTTTTCTATCTTTTTGCCAATCCAAGTTCACGGCTATGTATTTTAAATACGGTTTCTTTATCTTAGTCTATCCTTCGTATATCCACCTATGTTTGTTTCTATCTCCTGTCTATCCACTTCTATTTCTTTATACCTCTTTGTCAATCCAGATTTATTCCTATCTCTTTCAACCCCAATTTGTTTCTCAGCCTAATGCTCATTTATCCACCTGTATCTATTTTTATCTCTTTTCTATCCACCACTATTACTTTCTATCTTTTGTTTATCCAAATTTACATATATCTCTTTCAATCCCTTTCTCTTAATTTGAGCCTATCTTTCGTACATTTACCTATATATTTTTCTATCTTTTTGCCAATCCAAATTCACGGCTATATCTTTCAAACCTGTCTTCTTTATCTCAGTCTATTCTTTGTATATCCACCTATATTTGTTTCTACCTCTTGTCTATCCACCTCTATTTCTTTATACCTCTTTGTGAATCGAGATTGATGCCTATCTCTTTCTATCTCTTTGCCAATCCTAATTCACGGCTATATCTTTCAAACCCGTTTTCTTTATCTCAGTCTGTTCGTTGTATATCCACCTATATTTGTTTCTACCTCTTGTCTATCCACCTCTATTTCTTTATACCTCTTTGTCAATCCAGATTGATGCCTATCTCTTTCAACCCCATTTTGTTTTTCAGCCTAATCCTCATCTATCCACCTGTATCTATTTTTATCTCTTTTCTATCCACTACAATTACTTTCTATCTTTTGTTTATCCAAATTTACATATATCTCTTTCAATCCCTTTCTCCTAATCTGAGCCTATCTTTCGTACATTTACCTATATCTTTTTCTATCTTTTTGCCAATCCAAATTCATGGCTATATCTTTCAAACCCGTTTTCTTTATCTCAGTCTATTCTTTGTATATCCCCCTATATTTGTTTCTACCTCTTGTCTATCTACCTCTATTTCTTTATACCTCTTTGTGAATCCAGATTGATACAGATATACAGATATTACCGGGTGTAAGGATAGACTGTTAATAGAAAGAGATAGATATTCCTCGGCATGGTGGGTATAATTTTTGAGATAGAAAGACATAGCGTTTTGGGGATGCAAATCGGCTACTTGGAAGAGATAGAAAAGGTTCTGTCTCTTTCTATATCCCTCTTTCTATCCCTTTCTATCTTTTTACTGCTAGCAGGGTATGAACATTTTTTTTCTACGTCACTGCTAATTTATTAGTTGGCACATCCATTTTTCCAGTTGAGGTTATATTCCGCATTGTTACTTTTTCAAATTGGATAGTAACCCTTGTTGAAAAAATGTTCATGTATTTAATTTTAGAGTTGAGTGTTAATATTTTAGATTCTGAAATGCTTCATCAAATCTTTTGATTTTGTTTCGAAGGTTAAATACTTAAAATATCTACACTGAGTTTCTGTACTTTGCGTTCACTTTATAGGACTGTAACGTTTTCCAGATGTTACAATTCCGTGAATGAACTCAAGTGTCATAACCGCGGGTTACGCGACTTTATTTTGACGTTCCTGGTTTTCTAATTTGGGATGCATATCCCTTTGATGCGTACCACGTTTACGTAAATACACTTCAACGGAAAAGAAGCTTCTGTGTCTGTGCTCTGAAGCGAGAGAAACAATTTATTTAAACTACTGTTCCGAAAACTTGAAACACACTGTGTTGTTCTTACGCACAACAAGCGAAAGGCTACGAAGGCATAATAAATGACATGTTTATGAAGTCTTTGAGCATCATATACAACCGCTCAAACAGACTCAAAATTTATAGTTACGCGTTCTGCAAAAAGTTTTAAAAATTGGGTCATAAATATTTTTAACTTTGATTAAATGCATCAAGAAATTGCTTGATCGGAATCACGCGAAAGTAATCGATCATTAGAAAATTAATGTAATCAGTGATACGTATCGGCTATAGATTCCTGCATTACCGAAATTAATAAATGGTCATAAAATACCATCTGATCAAAAAGAGACCCTATTTATGTTGACCACAAACATAAACAGATTCAAACATCCATAATAGATGGAAATCTCAAGATCGGAATCATTTTCAAAAACAGATATTTCTCGTTACATTTATAAACTATTTTCACATTTAATTTCGGTTTAGATCACAAAAATAATACACATTTTGTTTTGCTTTTTTATATCTTACTGGGTTTTCAAATTCTAGGATAATTGTTTTTATTATGTGTTTTTTGTTTTAGGTAAGTCAGAACAAGACAGATCTATTTTATCGATAAACAGGAATGGGTGAGTTGAAATTTAAACGTTTCTGTATTTTTCTCATTTTGAAATGTCAAATTTTTATGGTGAATACCATGCTTATAAATAAGACTTAATTTTCTGTTTTCAATTATTTGTATTAAAGACAAACTATGTTTTACTAATGAACTGACAGTTTTGATCGTTCATTGAACGATGACGAAAATTTTCTTTCAAAACAAAATTAAGGTTGAACTGGACCGAAAAAAGACTTTTTCTAAAAAATTTGTTTGCCATTTTTTAGTTTACCCAGGTGTTTTAAGGAAGACCACTCAATGGACAATATCTCGCATTTCAAGTGAAAAACTTGACAAGAATGTTTAAACACAGGAGCGTATAATGCAAGTTTAAATTTCATATAGTTTTTGTAGAGAATTGTTTTCATTTTTTAACCGATTTTGCGTTTTAAAAGTTCAAATTGTCCGTTGTGGAATTTGCAACAAATTATTTTAACAGATATTTTTTAAACTCATTCGTTCGAGAGTCATATCACTTGGTTTATTGTGTTCATGTAAACAAATTGATAATACTCTCGAACGAATAAGTTTAAAAAATATCTGTCAAAATAATTTGTTGCAAATTCCACAACGGAAAATTTGAACTTTCCAAATGCAAAATCGGTTAAGAAATGAAAAAAAAGTTTTTTACCTGAAATGCGAGATATCATCCATTGATTGGTCTTTCTTAAAACACATGGGTAAACTACAAATTGGTAAAAAATATTTTTAAAAAAAGTCTGTTTTTTCGGTCCAGTTCAAACTTAATTATTATGTCTAATTCAGAGCCTTTCAAATATACAATCCGTTATTAAATATACGCTATTTTTCAATTAAATGGGGATAAAACCAATCGGTTAGTTTAAAATTTTTTTTTATCGTTCAATGAACGTTCAAAACTGTAAGTACATGTTTTACTATGTATTCTCAGTTTCCATTTACTTTTCTTTAGTTATCCCACGTTTTTTAGGAACTGTTGATAGATAGAGTAAACAATCTCATCCTTGATGATGTTTTCCACGTTATTTATTCGATGCTTATCTCAGTTCTTCCTTCAGTATACTTCTTCCTCACACAGAACTCAGTTGGGTTTTGCGTTATCTTAGTTATTCTTGATGACACATTAAGTATTCGTCACTTTACATGGTATTTTCGACATTTCTTCACTCGGTAAATAACCGCAGTTGTCTTTGATGTTTTCCGTTCTTGGAAGATATATCAGTGTTTCTTCCTGCACTCGCAAAGTCAACGCATGTCAGTAATCCACTTGAAAGAATGCACGTCGTTTTTTATTTGAGATTTGCAAAGAAGCAAAAAATGGCCATAATCTTGGTGATTAAATTGTCGAAATACAGTCATTGGAAACGAGGTTTGAGCACATTTAACACATTGACAGAAAAAGCAAGGAACGATACATGGATTGTCATTAAATGTTAAAGTTTTGACGTTAATCCGGTAAGAGAATATTTGCATGACAAAAAAAATGGTGGTAACTACACTTGTCCGAGACAAGCGAAGCTCTTTTTTAAACTGAAAATGCAAAACGACGTTCTGTTCACTTGACGTTAATTCAAGTAGGATTTCAAAAGGACACATTCTGGGAGACTTTGTGTGCAAAAAATATAAATCAAGCCATGACAGTCGAAATAATCCGTGCGAAATATGACAAATTAACATTTTGGATACCGGGAATAATTTTAGAAAAATGAGGTGATAATTAAATATCCAGAGTACTGTGTTTTATTAAGGGGATCCGCCACCTTTAATTTGGTATATTTTTGATTTTTTTGACATTTCCCAAAAATGTTATTTTTTATTATCTATACTTTTCTAAGTGTGTGCGTAAATATTTACTGCAATCTGATTGTTTTTGAAAAAATGAATAAAATTAAAAGTTACTACGATTTACGAATAACGCATTTTTAGCGAAAATTAGCTTTGTACACAAAATAGTTTGTTTATTTATTTACTAATATTTCTAAATTATTAATAGTAGATGATTTTTTAATTTGGTTTTAGAGAAAAAAAAAATTTCTTACAGTTTTACTTTTTTTGAAAATTTAGTTATTTAGACCAATTTTATAGTTTCACACTTGCAATACTTTTACATCATTTTTTAACAGAATGTTCATCGGTCACACGTGCAAAAAATTTTTAAGTTTCTTCCTTTATATTTTTATAGAAAAAATTTTTTGTATACTTTTACTTTATTGCAAATTTAGTCATTTAATCCAATTTTATATCTTCAGACTTGCAATTCTTTTATATCATTTTTTACCGCAATGTTTATCCGTCACACGGGCAATTTTTTAAGATTCTTCCTTTGTATTTTTTATAGAAATAAATCATAACTGATGAGGACTCCAATCTGAGTCGAAACGTTTGAATTTACATTATTTCTGGACCCTAAAGCCAAATTAAAAAATCATCTACTATTAATATTATTGAGGGTCGATATAAGCCAGTTATTTATAATTTCTAAATTATATGGAAAATAGTATATAAAAGGTATCCCTATGAAAATACAATATATATTGCCTTTATGTATATACATATATACATACATAAGATTGTGTTTATATTTTGGAATATTTTTATTTATTTTTTTATTTTATTTGCAACTTTTTTTCAGTCATTTTACTTTATTTACTATACCCAAAAAGTTGCTACACATTATAAGGAACAAAATAAAAAAAAAATCATGATAATTGGTTAAAACACAAAAAAGTTATTGAATGTCAAAAAATGTCAAAAAATGGCCAAAAAAACTCAAAATTTTTAGTTTAAAAATACATAAAGGTATTGGAATTTATAAAAACTCCCAAAACCTTCCTAAATAAAGGTACTAGACATAAAAAAATTATATGGATTGTCCAAACTCAAAAAGTATAAATATTAAAGATGGTGGATCCCCTTAAAATCTATTCAAGTTTCAAAGAGGATATAATATTGGAAAGAAACCACTCCCAACTTTGTTTGAAGTATTTTCTCCACATTAGTATAAAATGGGAAATTGTTTGAGACATATAATGACAAGTTTCAAGACTGTAATCAGAATCGGCATAATTTGATATTTAATTCAACACCGATGTGATCTCGTTGCAAAAGCAATGTTTCCGCGAGCATGATTCATCGCCTCGTTTCATTAGCGATGAATGCCATACGTAATTGGCAAAATTATTCGATAACTCTTCGTATCTCCTTATCTTTGATCTTCTTAGCGAACTCGAGTGGCGGTAAATGGAGTTCCTAAGCGACGTATATAGGTGGACTGGACAGGAAATCGGTTGAACAGGTTACCTGGTCATAATGTTAGCCGTAGGCACGCGCACGTGAACAGACATTCACGCCCGGACACAAAATACCGATCAAAATTTGAAAAAAAAGAAACGGTGTACTTCGCATCGAACCAATCTTGTCGAAAAAGTTAACAATTAAATACTCTGTATAAATTAGTTTATATATGCTTCACTCTATAATATAACATTTAAAAATAGAGATTATTTTTCATTTTCATGGAAAATGATTATTCCTTATTGGAATATTTTAATATTTATCCAATGTGGATCATTCCACCCAAAACTTATATTTGATTTTTTTTAGTGTGCAATATTTTTTTTGTTCATTGATCGATAATATGTTGCATGTATTTCTTTATATTTTAATACATGATGTTAACAAATTTTAATTTGCGTATTTTTTAAACTTTTGAAGTATGGAAAAAATACTTTTTTACGATCGTGTATCCTAAAAAAAGTATATTATCCAAAAAATGTCTGCACATCATATAATTTACGCCTTTTTCTCAGCTGTCTAATGTGATTTATTAGGAATCGATTAAATTTTTTGTTAATAAAAAATAGGAGATTTTATAAACAAATAGATTTTTTGTAAATTGGTACTAATTTTTTTTCGTTCTTTTATTGATAATTTTTTTTGAATATTCGAGAGTATAATGTAAAAATTTTGGAATAGGTAGTTCAATACTTTGTGTATACTCTGAAATATTTAAGAAAAATTGATTGATAAAAAAAACAACACAAAATTAGTACCAAATTTGAAAAAAATCTATTTGTTTATAAAATCTCCTATTTTCTCATTAACAAAAAATTGAATTGATTTCAAATAAACCTCATTCTATTGCTGAGAAAAAAGTTTTTTTTCAATTTTTCAAGCAGAAAATTTTTCATGCACTTCTTTTGTGCGATTAATTTTATTGTAAGTTTCTTGGAAGATGGAGAAACGTGCATAAAATGATTAACTTTGTGCGAGAGATTGAGGAGTATACAAATAAAAAAAATAACCATTTTATCTTTCCCAAAGCTTAACAAACTCACTTGTCTTAATGATTTTTAAAATTGAAACTATTCATTTATTTTTATCAGAATTTATATTTACGTTTCTTCACACGTTCGATGAATTGTAAGTGTTGTAAAACATTTATAAATAGGCTAGGTTTGTCACTTTTCTTGGTATCAAAACAGGAAAAAATCCCTATAATTTTATCATTTTGAACCAGAGGTCCACCACTGTCACCCTAAGATAGTATTATTATTATTATTATTATTATCTTACTTCATTTATCTTAAAAACTTATTTAATTCAAGTAAACGTATTTTACTTACAAAATTGAGATTTTCGCCCTTCTTCTTTCCTATTGTACAAAAATGACTATCGTTAACAATGGCGGTCGTATTGTAATGTTCGTTACAAGCAGTTTCTTCTAAAATTATAAGTGTGACCATTTTTAAAATATCTGGTCCATTTTTATTTTTATCATTTGAGCAAATTTTTTCTATGCCCCATCCGAATGCTGTAGCTTCTGAGTCAATTTTATGTCCTAATGACGGTAATCCAATTACAGTTACATTTTCGGACAATTCAACTTCTTCCAAAAGCTTTAAAAAAATGTCCACATTTCATAATTTTAATAGGTAGTTTTAGATGCTCAGATGAACAAATTTCTTTCTTTTAATATTTACCGTTAAAACTGCTATATCCTTAGAATCAAACATTTTATCGATATAAAAATCATCGTACATATCTACTTCAAGAACCGAACATTCAGTTCCATTCTTATTGTTCATACTTCCGACTTTGACAGTCATTTCACTAAAAACAGACTCATCTTCGTTTGCCTTATATACACAATGAGCTGCAGTTAAAACATGAAATGTACTAATTAAAGAACCACCACAGCTTACTTCCAATTTATTTTTCTCATCATTAATTGGTATCTCTATATAAACAACAAATGAATATTTATGTACTCCTGGTTGAACTCGTTTTCCTCCAACTATTCTGCTTTCAATTAGAGATGATGTAGAGTCTAATTGTAAGAAGGATTTAGGATATTTTTTTAGAAGTAAATGATTTGAAATCAAACAGAAATGCACACAGAAAAAAATCTGTTGAATCAACAGATGTCATCTGCTGGAATAGGGACAGTAGATTTTTTCTGTAATATTTACAAGATTTTTCTGTTGGATTCACAGATTGTTTGTAAACTCAACAGATGAACCTGTAAAATCTACAGAAATGTATATTAGAATTACGGATTTCTCTTTTTTCTTGAAATCCGCAATTCTAACAGACATTTCTGTAGATTTTACAGGTTCATCTGTTGAGTTTACAAACAATCTGTGAATCCAACAGAAAAATCTGTAAACATTACAAAAAAAATCTGCTGTCCCTATTCCAGCAGATGACACCTGTTGATTCAACAGTTTTTTTTCTGCGTGTGCAAAAAAGTAGCAAATTTTCAAACTAAACCATCTAGTAATAAAAATATTTACCAATATCGCTAATGACTATACAAATGAGACTCAAGAGAGCAATAATGATCTTCATCTTTTCACTGAAAAGAAATGTTTCTCTAATGAAAGATTTCTTCTGAAATACTGAGATATTATTCAGCTAATTTATTAAATATCCGTTGATAAAACCAGTAGGGAGCAGTTTCGCAATACCAGGATACTCGTTCTTAATTAAGTTCAATAAAAAATTATAAATTTATAATATTCGAATAATTATTACGTCTCACGGAAACTTATGCAACAAGTTAGTATGATATTTCTTTCTGACAGTATTGTAATCGTTGGCAAACAATAATGATTCAAGCAACGGCAGACGAAAGATCCGCGAAGAATATGACAGATTAAAATTTTGAATACGGGACATCATCGAAAAAAGTTTGAAAAAACATAATACTCTTTGGATGTTGAATTATGACATCATTTGTTTCAAAATTATGTCCCGTATTCAAAATTTTAATCTGTCATTTTTTTCGTGGATCATTCCGACTGTCATTGCTTGATTTATAAATGATTTTAATAATAATTCTACAAATATAGGGTGATTATATGAATGATTCGTTATTGTTTACCAACGAATATAATACTGCCAGAAAGAACAGATTATACTAAATGGTTTCATAACTTTCTGTAACACATAATAAATATTCTGATATTATGAATTAATCATTATCATTTTTCATTCTTTTTAATGAGAGAGAATAATTTCACTATATATATATATTATATAATTATATTATATTATATTTCATTCTGAGAGTATCATGATCGTTGGATGCTAATCTGAGATATGTATTTATTATGTATTTATACTGGAAATTTTCGTATTCAATGTACATACTATTAAAAGTTTTATGACACCTTGACAATTTTATTTAATTATTTGTCAGTTTTCATACTGAGTCTGTATGATTTACTCAGAAAACAGTTTCTTCAAACCAGAGGCACATTTCTTTGAAACGCGATCAGAGAAAAAATTTCTCTCACTCAAAAAAAGATTTGGTTCAATCAATAAAATTTTCTTTATTTTAACCATAATATTGTGTTGATATACGGACAGTAAAAATTGATTATCTCAACCAAATATTCATATTACTTTTAATAAATTTCGCATATTTATTACATTCTCCCAAACAATACATAACTTTGTCATTAAACCAAGTTTGCTTTGTGGGATTCAAAATTATTCACAAAAAGCTGTCACCGCCGGGCATAAAAAAGGATTTACTTTGAAATTTAATTTACTTCGATAAATGGAATTAATAACCCAGGGCCAAAGAGGGAATCAAAAGGAATCCAATAATGATCATTTCACCATTGGATGTATAAAACCAATGATTTTCAATGCAAGCCTTCTTACCGTGTAGTTTTGATGGAAATTGAGATTAGCTGGTTGAGCTCGTGTTTTATATGAAACTTTAATATCCATTATTTTGAAAACATTAGGCATCCATTGGCTGTCTAGGAACAACATAAAATAAGCTTGCTTGCATGTACCGTTGCAACGTCTCATCAATATCTCCTTTGAGTTCAGAAAAGCTCTCAGAAGCTATAACTCTTTTTCTATTCAGAAAGATATACTCTTAAAGGGAGGAAACATCTTGGAACGACATTAGTTTTTTCTCATATCAGAAGCTAAGAAGATATCCTTTCCCCTTAAGGTAGTTTTCATCCACGAAAATTAGACCTCAGGCAAAAATAGATAATTTTGCTTTCAAGAATAGCAATATTATTATTGAAGAGCTACTTTGAAAGAGAAAAGATTATTTTTCATGAAAAAAATTTGAAACACAGAAAAATAATGTTATCAATAAATTTTATTTTTGCCCAAACTTATTTTCTTATCGCTTTGAGCCAAATTTTGAAAAATGATGCGATTCTAATAAATCATGAATCATTTTTTCAGAGAAAAGATTTCTCACAACTTCACCGTTTCTGATTTTCAAAAATAAATTCTTTAATGACTGAAACCATTAAAAAAACATTTTTCAAAACGAAATTTTTATAAAAAAATTGCTGAATTTGATAATAATTTATTCATTTTCGAAAATTGGAAATGGTTAAGTTGTAGAGAATCTTTTTCCTGAAAAAATGATCCATGATTTATTAAAATTGCAGCATTTTTTAAATTCATTATTTTTTTTAAAAGGTAGTTTATCCACGACTATTAGACCTCAGGAAAAAATAGATAATTTTGCTTTCAAGAATAGCAATATTATTATTGAAGGGATATTTTTAAAGAGAAAAGATTATTTTACATGAAAAAAATTTGAAACACAGAAAAATAAATTTATTATTTTATTTTATTTTTGACCCAACTTTTTTTCTTATCGCTTATACTTACCAAATTTTAAAAAATTATGCGATTCTAATAAATCATGAATCATTTTTTCAGAGAAAATATTTCCCACAACTTCACCGTCTCTGATTTTCAAAAATAAATTCTTTAATGACTAAAACCATTAAAAAGACATTTTCCAAAACAAAATTTTTATAAACAAATTGCTGAATTTAATAATAATTTATTCATTTTTGAAAATTGGAAATGGTTAAGTTGCAGGAAATCTTTTTTTTGAAAAAGTGATTTGTAATTTATTAAAATCGCATAATTTTTTAAAATTTGGTAAAAAGCGATAAGAAAAAAAGTTGGGCAAAAAAAATTTATTAATAAAATCATTTTTCTGTATTTCAAATTTTTTTTCATGGAAATTAATCTTTTCTCTTCCAAAATAGCCCTTTAATAATAATATTGCTATTATTCCTGAAAGCAAAATTATCTACCTTATTAACTACTTTAAGGGCATGTAATACTTGAGAAAAGCAGCAACTTCATGTGAACAATTTGTTTCCAGTTTTGCTTAAATTGAACTTTTTTCATTTACCAAACCAAAAATTGTCTACCTACGTCTCTTTTTATCACCTCTTCCATTTCCAAAACTTTGGAAACAAAATTTTATGTATTTTGGACCCAAACATGTAGAAACTCAAAATCAATCCAATTTGCTAATTTTCGCAGTATGGCCCTTAAGGCCATGGAACAACCGGATCACGTGACTAGGTTCCTCACCAGAATTTTTAATTCATGTTACCGCATTTCTGTAAAAAATGAGATAACAAGTTGAAAATTTGTGAGAGCTAATGAAATGCACTAAGTCAAGTCTGTCTGGTCATGAATATTTATAATTATAAAAAAAATTTCTTTATTAAATTTTTTTTTTACAATTATACCAGACAGACCTATTTTAGTGTATTCTATTTAATTCTACAAATTTCCAGTTGCCTACTTTATTTTTTATAGAAATGAAGTTATACAAACTGAACTTCCGGTAAAGTAGGAACCTAGTCACGTGACCAGGTTGGTCCATGGCCTTAAGGAAGAATTTCTTTTCCATTGGATTCTTTTAGAATAAGTGAATTTCGCATCCCTGCAAATAGAATTTAATTCACATTAATTCATATGAATAAAAAAATTAATAAATAATATACAGTAAAACCTCATTTATCGGGACGCCCTTGAAATGTAAACACCTCGTTTATCGGGATTTGTAGGGGCTCCCCACTACCACCTACAGTCTCATGGTGGGTTGCCATGACTCTTGTTGTATGTTGACATTAAGTAATGGTAACGAAGGTATATATAATACGAAGGTATGTAAAAAAATTGACACAATAAAACTCCTGCAAATGAAACATCTGCAAATTATGTAACTATGTACAAGGAGTGGTGGCTGGAGGAGAAACAAAATGTCCCGATAAATGAGGTTTTACTGTAAAATAAATAGATGCACGAAAAGAATTCAAAACTGAACTGTGATTGGATTCCAAAATCGAAATGAAAAATTGAAAAAGGCGGATTCAATATGGCAGACCAAAAATCTAAAAGTGTAACCGATTTCGAAACTGAAATCCAAAATTCAAAATAGCGGATCCAACATGTTATCAAGAGTAGATGGATTTGTAGAAAATTTGGTTCGAGGGAGTTTTTTGTCTCACTCGTTATAAAAGTTGCCTCAAAATTTTGAAATTCATAATAGGAAATGGCGGGCTGAAATATCAAATGTCAAATTTCTGCAATGTTGTGGAATTTTATTCCTTCACGAGCTTTTCCTCAGCAAAAGGGCGAAAAAGGAAAAAATAAAATTTCATAATATTGCAGAAATTTTACATCAAATTCATAACGTGATTCCGAAAAGAACCAGAAACAAAAATTTTCATTTAAATCGGATTGAGTCTTACCATTTCAATCCGCCATTTCGTATTATGATTTCATCAAAAGATTTGTTTAATGCAATCTAAGATGGTTTTTTAACTGTGATTTAATAAATCAAATGTATACTTTAGTTGATTCAAGTAAATTTTGCTTGGTTTAATCAAATTTTGTTTCACTTCACTAAAGATTCGCTGTCCAAAGTAAAAGAACCGTTAACTACATTTTTATTGAAACTGTGAAATAGACCAAAAACTTTTTTTATCAAAGAACGTGGCATCTTATTAAGGGTTCTGTTTTATTTTTAATTGGCACTTGGTAAATGTAGGAGTATTTCAAATGTGGAAGAAAAAAAGCAAAATTTTAATTTTAACTATTGAAAAATACAGTTAACAGTTTTTGCATCTTGAAAATACTTGGTAAAAGAGCGTTAATGGCACTTAGCCTTTTTTCCTAGGAACGGCGTCCAAAAATTACTTCCAATACTTTTTACGAAAAAGGTTAACTGTAGTGAATGATAAACAAAATCTAACGAAATGCACTTAGTCTTCTTTGTCACAGGAAACGGACCACCGACTCGAGCGTCTTCCTTTTTCTGGAAAACCCTAACTGCACAAAGTTTTCCATTTTTCCAGTTTTCCAAAATTTGTATTAATTAACGCTTTTTCTCGAATACAATTTTTAATTCAGTTGGTCTTTTCGTTCTTTGCATTGCTGTAAAAAAAACTAATACGTTTTTTTCAAAATTTAAAGCACAATTAAATGTAGAATTTCTTCAAGATTCTAATGATATAAAAAACTCATTTTCGTTAAAATGTCAGTTAACGGTTTTTTTACTTTGAACAACAGAGATCTGGTTCATTCAATAAAATCGTTTGATCAGATCAAGTAAATTTTTTTCACTGTGTATCTTATACACGTTATATCTTTGATAGTACCATTTTAATAGTAAAAGCATATTTATTTAGAAACCTTCTATATTCTTTTTACAATAAAGAAATTTCAATTTCAATTCATCAAAACTGAAGGATTGACCTTTTTCCTCGCCTTACGATTGTGTCTCTTTTCATCCAAAGAAAATATCTTTTCCTTCACAAGTTTCCCTACAAAACGACGATAGTTTTGATTTGAGTGCCCTTTTTCAGAACATTATTACATTCTCCGAGATTTATTACAATTAGGTGACCTCGAATTTGAGAGTGAAAAGAGCAAAAATGAGAGGAATAACACCGAGACATTTCTCTACCGATTATGGCTTATGGCATGTCTGAAATTTTCAAGGCGGGCTCACTCCATTCCGAGAAGCTGCTTGCCACCCTCTATTACGAGGCGCGAATGGCACGAGAGGCGTGTAATTGGACATGTCGAGTGTTGTAAGCAAGTATGTTAGCATTTGGCCTTGTTCTTATATACAACGCCAGCATCTTCGTCCAGGGCGCTTAGTGTTGAGAGAGCGATGATGCACGGTGACGTGCGAGTGTTCCGAGATATAAGAAACGGGAGAGAGAGCAGATGATAGGAAAAGTGGGAGAGAGAAAGAGAGTGTTCGTCTGGAAAGTAAGAGAGCGGCATCATCAAACATCTCACCGCTAGGCGAAACGATGATGGATAACTTTTGATGAAATCATTCATACATCAACTCATCCCCCTGGTCAATCCGCCAGAAACACTCATTTGCTTTGAACCGTTAGTCTTTAATTAATCATTGATTTATTATTGGCCAAGTTGTTACGCTTGTACCTTATTTGTTTCCATGATAGCCTTTACGATTGCCAGAACTGTAAAAAATCCACTCAATATTCCCAATTATTCGTGAGGCTCTAACTTTCAAGCACCTTATTTTGTGACCCACAAAATATGCGATCATAAAATTAGATCATAAAATCAGAATTCCATCCGTGTTCAGATCTTATTAATCTTTTTTGAGAATTTCTTTATGGAATTTCTGAGAAATGAGAAATCCTTTGTGTAGGAATCCTAAGATGATTATTCGAAAAAATAAAATAACATTATACTTTCTTTATGATTCTTTTTGCCAAGTGCAAAACTCAGGTAAGACATTACTCTCTTTACACTTTTTAAAATGTGTTAACTTCACACATTAAATTGAGCTTTTTGTATCGGATTCGTAAAATCGTAACGACTTGATGATTAGACGAGTTTTACGATTACTTTCTTTACGACTCACTCCGTTTTATATGTTATAACTTGTAATGTCTAACTGCACAACAGCCAGCGGTTTCCCGTTTACTTGATTGCCCTACTCGCATTCAACCAATAACAATAGACAGATACTTTGAGGTGTAATATCATCTCAGGAATTAAATTACCGCGCAGAAAAAGGATACTATTTTAATGCAAAGGAAGAGTAAGTTTCAAAGAAGAAGAAGAACCAGGGAAATCTTTCCAAAGATCGTAAGATATTTGAAAAAATATTAGATATTCAGACGCAGTCATTCTATGATTTTTCAAAATGGTCAGAAAGACTCATTTTATGTTGAACTTGACTTTCCGCAAAGAGCCAGACTCACTAGGGTGAAGAAACCAATTACCGAACCGGTACCAGTTGTTGAGTCATGACTTCTCTGGTATTTTCATTTCATAAGTAGTACATTTGTAGAGTCCCTTAGTTTTATTTAAGGGGATTCGCCAACTTTAATATTTCTATTTATATTTTCTGAGCTTAGACCTTCCATATAATTTTTTAATGTTTAGTACCTTTATTTAGAAAGATTTTGTTTTTTTTTTAATTCCAGCACATTTATGTATTTTAAAACTGAAATTTTTGAGTTTTTTGGGCATTTTTTTGAGATTTTTTGACTTTGGATAACTTTTTTGTTTTTTAACTAATTGTCATGATTCTTTTTTTTATTTTGTTCCTTATAATGTGTAGCAACTTTTTGGATGTGGAAAATAAGGTAATATGACTGAAAAAAGTTAGAAATAAAATATAATAAAAAAATTAAAATAAATATCCTAAAATATAAAAAACAAAATTTTGTAATTATTTCTTTAGCTAGAATGCTTTCTATACTCAGAAATATTGATAATATAACAAAAAATAAGAGGTAAAATTTTATACAGATACCTGTTATATACTATTTTCCATATAATTCATAAATATTAGTGAATAAATAAACAAACTATTTTGTGTAAAAAGCTAATTTTCGCTAAAAACGCGTTATTCGTAAATCGTAGTAACTTATAATTTTATTCTTTTTAAAAAAAAAAAAAATCAGATTGCCCTGAAAATTTACATACATACTCAGAAAAGTTTTTCCATACCCAGAAAGTTGCTAAATACTCTAAGAAATTAAATAAAAAACAAATCATGACAATTGGTTAAAAAACAAAAAAGTATTATTCGATTTTAATGAACGCGAGAAAGATAAAGTATGTTTTTACTATTAAATTATATACATAAAAGCTAATTACCATAATAGTTATTTAATATAATAAACACTATAATAACTCATTTAAAAATTTAACTTTAGAAAAAAAAAATTATCTATTGGTTCGTGTGATTCGAGAAATGGGGTTTTTCATACTTTAAATTTGGATTCATTTTTTCATGACGTAGTTCACATTTTTTAAAAAAATTCTATGGAAAAACGAAAGCTTCATTAATTTCCTTTCAAAAAACACAATTTTTAACACCTTAGATGTTCTGTTTTTGAAGATTGGAAATGTCAATGTGGTCGAGGGAACTATTTTCATGGACAATTGGTTCCTTTACCTTATGAAGGTAATCAAGTTACTCTTCCAAGATGGTCAAATTGAACATCTTGTTTTGACTCATTCATGTCGACCTCTTGGGATGATCAAATCGACCTCCTGTGATGATCAAGTCAAACTGCTTTTTTCACCCTATAGAGATGGTCAGTTTGACCATCTAGAAAACTGTCCTATAGTTGCCCTGGCGAAAGTATCGGATTGAAATTCATTCCGAGTCAATCAAAACTATTCTGATTCATTCCAATCTGAAAAAGGGTCAAAAATCAATCCGACTGAATCCGATCAATTCAGAGATATCAATCCGAATGAATCCGAAACCAAGTTTTCAATCCAGATCAATCCGAGCTCGGATTGATCTAAACCGAATTTTCAATCAGAATCCATCCGAATCATTCCGACCTTGGATTCATTCGAATTGATTCTGATTGAAAATTCGGTTTGGATCAATCCGAAATCGGATTGATTCGGATTGATCTGGATTGGAAACTTGGTTTTGAATTCATTTGGATTGATATATCTGAATTGATCGGATTAAGTCGGATTGATTTTTGACCCTTTTTCAGATTGGTTCGGAATGATTCGCATTGGCTCGGATAGAGATATCGGAATGAATCGCAATAGTTCTGATTGACTCGGAATGAATTTCAATCTGAAACTTTCGCCAGGGTGACCCTGAAATTTAGTCAGTCTTAGATATTCTAGATATTCACTCATTTTTAGCTTTTTTCTGTGCAGAGTTATGATCCGTTATCTATGATTAGCAATCACTCTACGGCAACCTTGAATAGGGTCAGACGTCTGTTTTCGGCAGCCGCAGGGAGACTGAGAATCGATTACCATGACCATGTTTAGTCGCCCATAGCTAATAATGCAATAAGAACGAAGGCGACCATATGTTTCATATTAGCTTTGCATTCCTGAACATATGGTATCTGGACCACGTGCTCTTCTTACTTTTTAGTCCCGACATGTGTATAAAATGTGGGATGGCTTCTAAGTGCTGATCTCTCATTAAGATATTCTCTAATATCTATTGGCTTTTGATTCAATTTTCCCATTCTTTATGAAAAGGGTAATTGAAATTAAGATTTAAATCAGCAAAGTATAGGCTTCCGGATCAGAGATGACTCTTTATAGTTACTGTAAAACTACACGGAAAAAAAATTAGATTCAGAATTCATAAACAGTTCAGCATTTTTTGACAAACTTTAACTAATTGCAAATTTTGAAAAAACTTCGGTAAAAACTAGTCAACTATCTAGAGATAACAAAAAGAACATTTCAGGACAAATTTATCAACTGTTCCTCAATTCTTCAGGATTCCTGAGCAATTTATTATTTTTTCCCAGACTTTGTCATTATTTCTTGAGAGCTTCTTTGCAGAATTTTTTTTTAAATTTATAATTTATAATCGTAAAAATGCTTGGAATAATTGACAAAAAGTTGAGATTCATGTCGATTTTATTCGAAAAAGTAGTAAAATTGCTATTAAAAAGTATGGTAACTTAGGAAAAATTAGCGAAGGAATTTCACTCGATCTATTTCGACAAATTGGATCAAATGCCATGGCCGTACAACAAAACCGGATTCTGTTATAGTAATCGTCGATGAAGAAAAAAATTCATAAACAGTTCAGCATTTTTGGACGAGCTTTTAATAATTGCAAATTTTTAGATAATTTTAAAACATCTTTTTTGTCCGCCGTACAGCGAAAGTTAGCCTTGTTGGTGTCGTTTCGCGTGCGGAAAGTAGATTTTCCCGCACTAGTGCGGTAAAATTTTAAGTTTATCACGTGCTGAACGTATTTTAAAGTGCGACTCGCTTTTGCGTTAAAATACGCCTTTCCGCACTTAATACGAAATATACTATTAATACTACTTTTTAAAACAGAACATCGACTTTAGTATAATCATAAATCATTTATTCGATTATGATTACGACGAACACATGTTTGCATTTAAAATAAATGAAACTAATTTTAATTGGAGTTTGTTGATATTGGAGGACATTTCTGTATGTACTATGTACTTACAGTTCTGAACGTTCATTGAGCAATAACAAATTTTTTTTCTAATAATAATTCATTATTATGTATGTATCCAAGGCACTTTAAACATAAAATTTGCCACGCAATATACGCTACCTTTTAATTTAGAGCAAAAAGTAATCATATCGTTTTGAAAAAAAAAATTTTGCAATGTTAGCATCTGTTTACAGATAGAATATTTAATTTTGTTTGAGTAGTGACCGGTTTCAGTAATAGTGTATTTATATGTTATTTAATTAACTTAAGGTTAATTAATATAATAGCAATTCAAATACATTAATACAGTGGGACCTCGTTCGTGTCGCAAACATCACTTCCGGTCGTTTTAGAGGCGTACTTAAGTAAAAGTGCTGGATATGACATGAAACATAACCTCACTTTATAAAAACTTATATACATGAATAGTGATAAATTTAATTCATAGACTACATATCACTGATATATTCTAGATACGATTAGGCACAGCAGTGACTTGTGCTGCGCGCGCAAATTTTTTACGTAATTTCCGCGTCACGAGCGAGGTTTTGAGGGGTCACGTGACCATAACACGAAGGCGACTACGACACCAACGAGTGCGATACGAACGAGGCTCCACTGTAACAGCGTATCAAACTTATTTTCATGAACATATTGTACAGTGGTTATTATTGTTCAAAGCAATGATAGTTAAATATAAAAATTATAAAGAATCATAAAACTTCAAATGTGAAATAAAAAATGTTTAAACAATGAAAACGACTAAGCTTCGAAATAATCTTATCCAACAATTATTACACGTGCTCGTTGGTTAAATTTATCGTATAAAATGAATTTTAATGTACATTTTTCTAAAATTGTTTTTTTCTGAAAGTGTATTTTAAATTGGAATTTCTAAAATCGTTCTCATAGAGATTCGTATAAAAACAATTATGTTTATAAACTAGGTCAAGTGCAACCTGTTTCACTTGCTCATAAATAATTATAATTTCGACCAGATATATTAGCATACTAACTATTACTACATTACAAGTAGGCCTGCTGTTATAAATCGAGTCTTGTTTCATTTCTGCATATGAATTACAGGTATTTATGACTCATGTCATCGACAAGAATTCAAAGCAATTCTCTGAATGATCAAAGCGTTAATTTCAAGCTGAAATAGTTTATTTATAAAGACTATTCTCTAAATAATTTTTTTCTTTTAGTTTGGAATTAATTAAAACTCGATTTGATCTCTTTAAAGAGGGCAATCGTAGCCAGATTCTGAATTCTAATAGCAAGTAGTTTGGGAAAACATGCTTGGAATTAATTTACTCGATGTTTGCTCCATTGGTCCGTTGCAGCGTTCACAAATGTTGCACGAACATTTGCTCGATATTACTTAAAATAAATTATAGTCGCCACATTCCACACACATATTGTTAGTCCAAATACACACATGGGCAACCATCGGAACAGTGGAAACGTCAGTTGACGTTTAACGTCCTGCGCTAATGCAACGCCGACGCAGGGACATTCTCAATAATAGATTAGACGTTGCCTAAGTGCACTGTCCCATCGTTAGTGATTTATCGATCACGCCGCATATGTGTTTATCGAGATACCAATTTTTTAGGGACACATCAAAATTTTTATTGTCAATTATATCCGGAAATAGTTCAATTGCTTTTTTGAGGATTCAAATATGTTTTTAAATTGTTTTTCATTCCCATGTATTTTATTTATATTAGACTTTATAAAAATGGAAATACTATTTTTATCGAGGCCATGGATCAGTTGTACCACGTGACTTTGCTAATTGCAATTAGTCAGGTTATTCAAAAACTAACAACTAAAATAGATTTTATGTACGCTCTTTTCCTTAAGGGAATCCGCCGCTTTTAATATTTTTATTTTTGAGTTTAAACCTTCCATATAATTCTTTTTATGATTAGTACCTTAATTAAGAAAGGTTTTTTTTTTAATTCCAGCACCTTTATGTATTTTTAAACTAAAAATTTTGCGTTCTTTGGGCATTTTTATGACATTTTTTGACTTCGAAAAACTTTTTTTTTTACAACCAATTGTCATGATTCTTCTTTATCTTGTTCTTTACAATGTGTAGCAACTTTTTGGGTATGGAAAATAAGGTAAGATAACCGAAAAAATGTTAGAAATAAAATAAAAAAATATCACAAAAACGCGTTATTCGTAAATCGTAGTAATTTTAAATTTTATTTATTTTTCCAGGAAAACAAATCAGATTGCCCTGAAAATTTACACACATACTCAGAAAAGTATAGAGAATAAAAAAATAAAATTTTTGGATAATGTCAAAAAAATCAGAAATATACCAATTAAAGGTGGCGGATTTCTGTAAAACTGGAAATTTTAATGGAAGACTACAAAGAACGTCTGCTAATTTTGTTTTATTAAAATCTTTAGAGACACTTTTTTTAGAGAAAACGAAACTGTAAGAGTTATCTAGAATTGCAGTTAGTCGTTTTTTTTTGCCTTCTATCATATTTGCCAAATTTTCAGAAAAATATCCTGCGTAAAAGAAAATTTATCTCACATGAATAAAAATATAATTTTGTCATGTCGTTCGATTGATAGATGACCTTAAACTTAGAACATTACATTTATCTATTTTAAAAGTGGGAATAATAAAAAGCAATTTCGATTTTAAAATGTTTCTTGATATTCGCTTAAAGTCACATCCGTTGTATTTGACATGAAAAGTAAGAGAAAGACAAACGAATGAATCTCCCAAAGAATATTTTAAATTACGAAATAATATTAAAATTTATCTCAATGCATGTAAAAGAATATTACATTGTTAAAATTTTTCCTAGTAAATTTAATGCAAAAGCATATGAAGTAATTTGCATATACAGTATATGAAATTAAATATAAGCAATTATAAATTTTAATATCCATTACAGTATCGATAAAACAGAATATTTTCTATATTTCAAATTAATTAGGTGAGTTTGGCAATCGAAAGACCTGGGCTCGAATCCCAGCGCAGTCGAAAGCGTCTTTTTTTTCCACAGAAAGATTTTCAAATTCTTTAAGTATTTTCTATATTCTTTGATAACTCCTAAGTTATTGAATCTGAATGATAATATTTCAAATCAATATTACTCAATTTTTTTGTTAATTATATCAGAAATACTTGGATATCTTGAATGATTTAAAAATAAATTTTTATCTATGTGGAAGAAAATATTCACTCCAAAAATAACTCCATGGTCGTGAACAATTAAATTACGTGAGTTGCTAATTTTGGTATATTTAATTCAGTAACTCAGTATCTTAAATATAATACACCATTCTATTGTTTAACAAATGATATACAGAGATATTAAATTTCATATACAAATGTACATGAAACTTCACTGTTAAAAATCTTATTAATTTTAATGGACTTTAATATACAAGTGGTAAATTAAAATTGTTAAATTAATCTTATTAAATTCAATAACTTTTCAATCAAAATATATCAAAATTAATAAACATTATCACATGTGTATTAAAATTTCAATAAAAATTTGTATTTTTTAAAATAAAATAATGAACAGGACTTTTAGTATAGACCAATTTTATAGTTTCACATGAACAATTCATTTATATCGTTTTTTCCACAATGTTTATCCGTCACACGTGCTATTTTTTAAGTTTCTCCCCTTAGTATTTTTACAGAAAAAAAATTTTTGTACAGTTTTCATTTCTTGCAAATTTATTTATTTAGACCAATTTTATAGTTTCCCACTTGCAATTCTTTTATATAATTTTTTACTACAATATTTATAGGTCACACGTGCAAATTTTATAAGTTTCTTCTTTATATTTTTATGCACTTACAGTTCTAAACGTTCATTGAACAATGAAAAATATTTTTTTTGAAAAGTAAGTGAATAGTTTTTGCTTCAGTAAATTAAAAAGTAGCGTATATTTTATGACAGATTGTATATTTGTAGGACCATAAATATAAACATAATCATTAATTTTGTTTTGAAAGAAAAAAAATTGTCATCGTTCAATGAAAGTTCAGAACTGTAAGTATATTGTATTTTTTATAGAAATAAAGTCTCACTGATGAGGACTCCAATCTGAATCAAAACGTTTGAAAATATGAAACTTTGAGTTACATTTTTTCTGGACCCTAAAGCCAACTAAGAACATCAACAATATTTAAGATGAAAGTATTTTTAATTTAATATACCTTATTGAAAAAAACTTCCATTACGTGTAATGGAAGTTTAATACAGAAATTTCTAAAAGTGTAAATAATATTCCCATCAGTGTATATTTTTAAAATACATTATTCAATTTATGATACCGGAGAAAGTCACCATTGACAAAAATTGTTCTCTTTCTTAACTTTTAATTTCAAAGTTAGAATTGAAAATTCTATCAATGTTTTACAGTTTGTTTTGATAATGTATTGTAGTAATTTAATGAATTAAATATACAATTTGAAGATGAAAGCTTCTAAAGCTTTAATCGTAAAGATCCTCAGCTATTTATGTGTTGTTTACTTTTCTTGATAACGAGGTAATGGTTAGGTCGAGCCTTCCATCATAAACAAAATCTATTTTAACCCGTGATCTCGTTTAATGTGATGTGCGTGTCTCCAGTGAATCCTAGGAGATCGCTTACCCCTTCAGTTTGGCGGATGTAAGAAAATCCATGTATCTCTAACTTTCAGAAATTAAAGGCATCCGGATAAGATTTAGGAATAAGATTTATGAACCTCGAGCTGGAGCTGATCATGTCTAAACCACAATTAAGTGCAACTAAAGCCAGAATTGATATATTAACTCAACGAACTAATATCTTAAAGTAAAAAGTTATATCGTAATCGATTTACATCAAGGAATTAAGAAATTTAGTGTCAAGGCTCAATTTTAGTAGATTTTTCGATACTTAATCGATTAAAGAAAATATACATTGCCACTATTTCTGTTTTAAAATAAAACACTCGTTTCAGAAAGTATCCAAGTCAATAAATCAGAAATAAACGATATCTCAAACTAGTTTTATGAACAAGTAGGTAACCGATAATTCGTTTCATTAAGATAGTGAATTACATTCTTTTGTATCTGCGACAAGGCTCCTTCGTAATTATAAACCGATTTATTAATTGCTTGTCAATATAGCTGAAATTGACACAAATTTAGATTGCAACACTTGAAAATATATCTGTAGGTGTAATCAGTTACATATTTGTGTTTATTTGTTAGGTATTAAAAAGATCCGCCATTTTTAATTGGTATATTTCTGATTTTCTTGATATTCTCCAAAAATGTTATTTTTTTTTACTATATAATGTGACATGTTTGAGAACATGTCTGCTATTATATTGAACCAAAATTCACAGAATTTTTATTCATTTTTGTTATTTTGGCCTCGGCTCGGATTCTTTTTATTTTCACATTTAAAAATTATCAGTGGCAAGTATAGAAAATTTCTGTAAAAGATTAAAATGTAGGAGATGATTAAAATAAGGAGAAACATAAAAATAAAAAACTTATCTCATAGATTGCAAATCAACATGAAGCAAATTCTAAAAATTGATATTTTTTCGGGTGTGTCATAATTAATCAATTTCACATCTTTGAAAAAAAAATTTCCTGGCTGGTTCGTTTGCAAAATTCTAAGTTTTGTTCGTTCCATCCGGTTGTTTTTATACAGTGAATTCTACATATTTTTTTTCAATACGTGTTGTGCTTCTCTATACTTTATGAGCATGTGTGTAAATTTCCAGGGCAATCTGTTTTTTTTCTTGAAAAAATAAATAAAAGTTACTACGATTTACGAGTAACGCGTTTTTAGCGAAAATTAGCTTTTTAGGTAAAATAGTTTGTTTATTCGTTAACTAATATTTATGAATTATATGGAAAATAATATAACAATCCATTGTTATAACGTCAATATTTTTGGCTATGGAAAGCACTCTAGCTAAAAAGTAACTAGAAAATTTTTTTTATATTATATTTTGGGATATTTTTATTTTATTTGTTACTTTTTTCAGACATTTTACCTTATTTCCCATACCCAAGAATTTTAAAGAACAAAGTAAAAAAAGAATCATGACAATTAGTTAAAAAACAAAAAAGTTATTCAAAGTAAAAAAATGTCATAAAAATGCCCAAAAAACGCAAAATTTTTAGTTTAAAAATACATAAAGGTGCTGGAGTTTAAAAAAAACCTAAAACCGCCCTAAATAAAGGTACTAATCATAAAAAAAATTATATGGAAGGTCTAAACTTAAAAAATAAAAATATTAAAGGTCGTGGATCCCCTTAAATTAAATCTGATGATCAATGCTTTTCTATTGGATTCGCGATTTTATAAGGGAGGAGAAAAGGAGAGGGAATTGCACCTCACACTGGATACAAATGTCAGTTTGCAGACCCTTTGCGGAACACCGCTCAGCAATTCGTTATTACCACTCTCGAATCCATTTTCAGCTGTTCCAAATAAAGGACAGAGAATGGCGTCGCGCCGCCAAAGGGTCGACCAATGTAGCTTTCCTTGGTGTATCCCAGAAAACGGATTGTTCTGGTAAAACGAAATCGGTGAAAAAAACGGGTCTTTTCGACCACTTTAAACCGGTCGAGACCGCGACCCGTGCGATGGAGGGAATGTTAATTATGCTCGTTCTTCATCCTAACGAGTAGCGTCATCTGGCTATGCGTAATCCAGTTCTTCTCACAAGACTCGGAAATATGTATGAGTATGCCCTTAATTTCAACGAAATTCCCAACTGTTACTTGACAATCATAAAAGCGAGACGCACGTTCTTCTTATATTGATTGCAAAGGATCCAGTGGAGGGTCAAAGTTGTCCCTGAAAGCTTTTCCTGTTTTCATATCTCTTAATTTACATTTTTTATTTCATTTTCTACTGAGACCGTAAATTTCTAGGACATTGAATTTGTAGTGATTAATTTGGCATGGTGCCAGTTTTTCTTAAAAACGATTTTTAGAAGATGAAAAAAATAAGATTTTAAAATTAAAGGGGAAAAATTTTCAACGTATTTCAGCTCCGGATTATTAGATTTCAAGGTACTTTTTACATTTAACAATTTTTCAAATTCAATTTTTATAATACTTATCTTTTTTATTATCTAAAAATGGTTTTTAAGAAAAATTGACCCCGTGCCAAATTAATCATTACAAAGTAATTCAGTATATTTTAGAATATTTCAGTGACTTTAAAATATGAAAAAAATACTTCAGGATATTCCAAAATACTTCATTATATTCTAATCAACTTGAGGATACTTCGCAAACTTTAAAATACTCAAAAATATTTCAAGGTACTTCATAATATTTTTAATGTTTCGAGATATTCCAATTTACTTCAGAATATTTCACATCGTATTGAATATTTTAAGGTACTTCATTATATTTTACAAACTTCAAGATGTTTCATATACTTCAGGATATTTCGAATTAACTTCAGGATGTTTTACGTACTCAAGATATTTTACAATCTTCATAGAATTTCACATAAATCAGAGTAATTTAAGGTACTTCACGATATTTCACACACATAAAAATATTTAAAGGTACTTCACAATATTTCTAGATACTTTACGATATTTAAAGACACTTCAAGATATATTCACGTACATCACAGTATTGTAGAACTTGAAGATACTCGTACTTCACATACTTCAATACACTTTAATCTATTTCAAGATTTTCAAATTCTTTGAATATATTCCACATACTTTAGAATATTTTTAATATTTAATTACTTCAAAATAATTTGAAGCACTTCGGGATATTTTAAGGTGTTTTAAGATATTTCACTTGCGCCAAGACATTTTGAGATACTTCAAAAAATTTAGCATACTTCAAAATATTATAAGGTATCTCACGATATGATCATGATGTTTCAAGGTAATTCTGTATAATTCTTATACGTCGAGATATTTCAAGATATCCCAACATATTTTAAGTTACTTCGAAATATTTCACGACACCTCACGATATTTCAAGGTATTTCATAATATTCCATAGATATGAAAATACTGCATATAGTGCAGAATGTTCAAAGACACCATCAGAATATTTCATGGTATTTCAAGATAATTTAAAATAATCTGGAATATTTCAAAACACCTCACAATATTTCAAGGTAATTCTGGATAATTCTTATATGTCAGGATATTTCAAGATATTCCAACATATTTTAAATTACTTCGAAATATTTCACGACACCTCACGATATTTCAAGGTATTTCATAATATTCCATAGATATGAAAATACTGCATATAGTGCAGAATGTTCAAAGACACCATCAGAATATTTCATGGTATTTCAAGATAATTTAAAATAATCCGGAATATTTCAAAACACCTCACAATATTTCAAGGTAATTCTGGATAATTCTTATATGTCAGGATATTTCAAGATATTCCAACATATTTTAAATTACTTCGAAATATTTCAAGACATCTCACAATATTTCAAGGTATTTCAAGATAATTTAAAATAATCCGGAATATTTCAAGACACCTCATAATATTTCAAGGTAATTCTGGATAATTCTTATATGTCAGGATATTTCAAGATATTCCAACATATTTTAAATTACTTTGAAATATTTCATAACACCTCACGATATTTCAAGGTATTTCATAATATTCCATACACTTCAAAATACTGAATATAGTCCAGAATGTTTGAAGTCCCATCAAAATATTTCAATATACATCAAAATAAGTTAAGATACTTTGAAATATTTTAAGAAACCTCACAATATTTCGAGGCAATTTAGGATAATTCTTATACATCAGGATATTTTAAGATATTCCAACATAGTTCAAGTTACTTCGGAATATTTCAAGACACCTCTCGATATTTCAAGATATTTAATGATATTTCATACACTTAAAAATACTACATATAGTCCAGAATATTTTAAGATACTTTAAGACAATTTAAAGTACTTTGGAATATTTCTAGGTACTTCACGATATTTCAAGGTACTTCTAGATATTTTTAGATAGTTAAGAAATAACTAACAATTCTAATTTGTACGATTATGATATTGGAATCTGTTGAGAGTTTGTTACATAAATTAGAAATTTTTCAAGATAAAAAACATTGCTATCCTTCGTTTATTTAACGCCAATCCACTATCCCGAATCTTGATCTGTGTTGTAAAAATGATAATACCTAGGGAAGAGTTTGAAATATTGTTTTGATTAAACGCAGTTTAGATCCTTCTTGACGTATCTTCACAACAAAATCAGATGTTTTAACCTATCTTCAATATTTAATTTTTATGTAACCACTTTCTGATTCACCGTTATCAGTTTGCGATTTACACATCGTTGTACAACAACACCAAGAGAAGATAGCCGTAAATGATTCATATAAAGCAGAAGTAAATCGCGTGGTCAACTCGTTCATTCAGAACTATCATCGCTGCTCCTGTGTACATCCCAGACAGCATCCGACCAACGATAACGTGGGAACAGACCGAACCGATCACTGTGCAAGTTTAACGGGTGATTATCTTGCGTATGTGTTTTTGAAAGATGAATACTCATTTTGACGGATAGAATCAAAGAAACTTGAGTACACAAAAGAAGAAAAATGGATAAGAATGTTTAAAAACATCATGCTTTATATATTTCTATACAGGAAATTTAATTAAGAATGACATTTTTTCAAAATAGTACTTTCGTCAATATTCATATTTTGTTAAAAAGCAGATGTTTGGATCTGGACTCATGGATCTGGCACGTAACATAAGTAGAGAAAGTGAGTAACTCAAGACTGTTTACAAAAACAGGAGAAATACATAAACATTGATTAATATGACTAGGATCTGTTTAATAACATCTTGCGAATAAATAATGTAGTGGATGTGTTGATACTAATATCGGCGCCAGAGGTGATATTTTTCATTTATTAAATGTCACCGTAAAGGTTCCACGGACGTTTATAGTCTCGTTAGTCGCAGTAAAAATATTTATTGCATAAATAATCCTGTCCTTCACCTCTTTTTAACCCTTTGAAGCACTCATTTTGCCTCGGGTTCAATGATTTTGAAATTTGGTACTCGGCAGTTTTTGGGGCTGCTGATTACGAACCCGTGCTCAAAATTCAGAAATCCAAAATGGTGGTTCTAATACGGCTGACTAAAATGAAAAAGTTACTTGATTGGGATGAAATTTGATATTTGTGAGTTTTTCGGGTCGCTGATTACGAATTTTAACATTTATTCTCGTAATTCCAGATAATGAATCAATTGTAGCTGTTGAAGTATTAACAAATTATCCGATTTGGATGAAAAGCGATTTGTGAGTCGTTGTACTCGCTGATTACAGATTCATCGTAAGATTTTCATAAATTACCCCCAAAAAGTCAGAATTTGTATGTCAATCAACGATCTTGAGGATCTTTAGTTTTTGGAATTTTGTTTATGATAATTTGTCATAATGGCCTTAAAATCCCCCATATACCAAATTTAATCATAGTTTGATATTTTTTACATTTTTCTCTTGACATACTGGATTCGTCATCTTGATTTTTGAAAATCTGAGGGTGGATTTGTAATTAACAACCCGAAAAACCCTTGGAAGCCAATTTTTTATCGAAATCAGATTATTTTTCAACATTCCATCCACCATATTGAATCCGCCATATTGGATTTCGAGATATATCTATTTCTATGCCAATAGGATCCATCTTTCTTCTCCACATGGATTTTCCCATGAAAATACAATTTTTCACGATTTTTAAATTTATATTAAAACTCAAAAAAAATAAAAGAATGCTTGAAATTTCTGTGAATTGCGTATCTTAAAAGTTACAACTGAAGGTTTCGGAATTTGCAGTTTTATTTGAAAACGATTGTATCGAAGCATTGTTGAAATGTCTTCAGGACTTTTCAATCGTTAAAATTTTTCTCAATGACGTTGAATCGTAGTTTTACGATTGATTGACACAGTCCATAAAATTTAAATCGTCAATATAGATTTCATGAATTATTCATTTCAATTGTAAAATTGCGATTAATATCAATAGAATAAATTTATACGAATTGAAGAAGCGTAAAAACAATTCAACAAACTAATGATTGAGTCTGTCTGGGATCAGATTGCCGATTCAAAAAGCTCACCGATTCAAATGTCTACAACACAATTAAACGAGAATATTTCGAATCTGCAATTTCAAAATACGCAATTCGCAGCGGTTTTATCCTATCGCTTTTTGTTTCCTGGGAAGATTCACAAACAATTAACAATATATATATATATATATATATATATATATATATATATATATATATATATATATATATATATATATATATATTGCCAAATATTTCTTGAACCTCCATTCGAGTGAATTGAAAAAAAGTAATAAAATGCATAATTTGATTTTCGAAAAACTCGAAAATTGATGTTTTACAAGATGTTACATAGCATAAAATGGAGGGACAACTAGTTTTAAAAATTCGCTTTTATTTTTAAAAGGATTGATCTTATTTTACGTATTTTTGAAAGTGAATTTATTTCTAGAAGATAGGGATCTTAGAGTCGAGTTAGAACAGAATGATTGGGAGCCAAAGTAGAGAAAAGAAGGTCCATCGAGATATCGCGAGATCTCGTTTTCTTGGAATGGCACGCGGCTACTACAAAGCTTTTTCAGTCGTTCGATATTCCGAATCAAAGGACGTTCCTTTTGCTTGCAACCTAGCATCCACGTCTTCGTGTTAAAAGGATGCGTTTTTGCACTCCGTGCGAGGACAACAGTTTGTGGTGTAGCATAGAAGATCTGAGGCGCCTCTATCGATGCGTGCGACAGCTTTTCAAATTCCTTCTGCATCTCCCAGGACATCTCTTGAAATCCTTCAAGTCTCTAAGAATCCCACAAAATCCAATTAAATCCTTTGGGGCGCTATGAATTTATTTAACATGCACAAGAATCCTTCTAATTTATATATTTTCGAAAATTAAGTGATCATACCATTATTCTCTCTAGACCTGAATCAGTGAAAATATATCAACTGATAAATCAGTGCTCTGGTTTAATTTCACTGAGGGATCAGTGAACACGCCACGTGAACATAACTTTTGAATTCGCGAATTCAAAAGTTTCATCTACACGTTACAAAATATAATTATACACAATAATAATAATTATGTAATTTCTTTTTAGGTTGTTTAACCTAAAATAAACGAGTTTATCGATCGTTAAAATATATTGCTGGTTTTATTATTCCCACCTGAACATTTCACTGATTCAATATGTGAATTCAATCTATTTCACTGATTCTCAGTGAAAGACTTATAACTGCTGCCATCAGTGAATAGTCACTGCGAATCAGTTATCGTTCACTGATTCAGTTTTAGAGAGTAGGCCACCCCAAAAAAGGCAATTTTAAAGATTTTTTTTAGAGGTTGTTAATATAAATATTGATATAAAAATTGTTGGGCTTGATAAATAAACTCTTAAAATACATTAAAACAATATTTTTTAGCGATTTTACACAGTTTTTGTACACAATAATGTCAGGCAAATACGAAAATCTCGTGTGATGGCAACTTTTTCTTGCTTTTTTTGGGAATTTCTTTTGGCGAACTAAATGAACGTAAAAAAGGGAACTTTTCAGCAGATAATTATTCCTATTTGGAGCACACTTTTAAATTTTTTCAGTCCGAAATTGTCTCTCATTGCTGAATTGTTACTTAGCCATCATTTCTAAAAAAAGTTTTTTGCGATGACCAAGATTGCAAGCGTTCTCTTTATCTAAAACAAAAAAACCAAACAGCATTTTAATCTGTGGAATCAAAACTAGTCTTTGAACTAGGATCATTAAAAAATGTAGAAAATTAAATTTTCGGCATGTTATCGAATATTTTTTTGTAAATTTAGGTGTTTTTTTACGACTTCTCCAACATGAAAAAAACGGCTCAAATAAAAATTAATCTAGTTCAATGAATATTAGATATATCTTATAAATAATAGATAGATATATCGAGTTGAAAGGATTAAATAGTTTCTTTGAGTGTAGCAATGAACTAACAAGCAATACTTAAAGCGTCAAAAACAAGCGATAAACATTAACTGACATCTCAACTAGAAATTATCTCTGAATCAGGATAGTGTTTACGGTCTGAATTGCTTTTAGCTTTTCATTAGCTATAATTCTCACACTATATAAGTATGAGTATGAACTGGCTGGGCACTTCCGGACGAGGGAGTCTTGAACCTAAGGTGTGGAATTTCTCTGATCTTACGATTATTTCGACAGGATATCCGGAACGCATTGCGTGTGCTGGAGTTAGTACAAGCAATGTAGGATTGTTCGCGCGTTTACGGCAATAAGGCACAACGACCGGCCACTCGTGTTACGTTAAATTCTCAATTATCTACTCACTTAATTATCAGTAGCTTATCGAGACTTGTACACGCGAAACGAATCCTTTAAATGTGCAAAACTGTTTGCACGTCGTCAAATATATTTTAGATACTAAAATGAATTTTAGTTGCAACTTTACGAAAAACTTTCAAAATTTTATTCTAGACTTCCACGTGGCCTTAAAGGGATCCGCCACCTTTAATATTTTTATTTTTTGAGTTTAGATCCTCCATATAATTTTTTTTATGTTTAGTACCTTTATTTAGAATGGTTTATGGTTTTTTTAGATTCCAGTACTTTTATGTATTTTTAAACTAAAAATTTTGAGTTTCTGGGGAATTCTATTGACATTTTGTGACTTTGAATAACTTTTTTATTTTTTAACCAATTGTAATGATTCTTTTTTTATTTTGTTTCTTATAGTGTGTAGCAACGTTTAGAGTATGGAAAATAAAGCAACATGACTGAAAAAAGTTAAAAATAAAATAAAATTTAAAAAAATGTTCCAAAATATAAAAACATTTTTTGGATTTATTTATTTAGCTAGAGTGCTTTCCATACCTAAAATGTTTCTAAACATTGTAAGAAAAAAATGTTTTAAAATAATCATGACGATTGGTTAAGAAACAAAAAAGTTATTCAAAGTCAAAAAATGTCCAAGAAACTCAAAATTTTTAGTTTAAAAATACATAAAGCTGCAGGAATTTTTGAAAAATCCCAAAACCTTTCTAAATAAATGTAACAAATATTAAAAAAATTATATGTAAAGCCTACACTCAAAAAATAAAAGTATTCATCAAAATTAAAAGTTGGTAAATGATGCCATTATTCGATTTCATTGATCGGGAGAGAGATAAAGTATGTTTTTGCTGTTAGGTTATATACAGAAAATCTAATTATCATAATAACTATAATAGTAATTTATCATAATAATAACTTTTTATAACTTTTTTTCAGTCATTTTACCTTATTTTCCATACTCAGAAAGTTACTACACATTGTAAAGAACAAAACAAAAAAAGAATCATGACAATTAGTTAAAAAACAAAAAAGTAATTCAAAGTAAAAAAAATGCCCAAAAGACTCAAAATTTTTAGTTTAAAAATACATAAAGTTGCTGGAATTTTAAAAAACCCTAAAACCTGTCTAAATAAATGTACTGAACATAAAAAAAATTATATGGAAGGTCTAAACTCAAAAAATAAAAATATTAAATGTGGCGGATCTCCTTAAGTTATTTTAGAGTCGGAAATCCATGGGAATGAAAAAGTCTGATAGGAAAATACATATTATGTAATAAATATATCAATATATGAACTATATGGGCTGAAATCGATTTCTCGCAGTATTTAATGTCCCAGAGTTGGAATCCGGAGACATCTCGATTGTCCCTTTGCAGAGAATTTATTTTGTTTTGGAGTTAGCGCTGAACGTCCCCTTGGAGACGTAAAAAAAAAAATCTACAGGATCGTGTACGCTAATTAAGGTCGTGCCCGCGCACGGGACCTCATGATCATTTATCGGTATTCTAATCGATCATGAAATTCTGCGCGGCAGACTAATCGTGTCTTAATTAGGTTTTCTTGGTCTTAAGCAGCGATTCCTTGAACATTTGTTTCGCCTCTCATTAATGGATGCAGCCAGCGACAAAATTAAATCGAGTTGCAATCGATCGACATGTTAATTTACGGTCTGGATAATGGGATTTAAAGGCTTCGATTTTCTTACATGCGAACGAGAAAAATCCATTCATAGTTTAAAAAATGTACTTAGGAAGAATTACATTTATTTTAGATCGTAAAAAGGACATTTGTGTGAGATAAATCAGCACTAAAATAGTAAACAAATGTACTAGACTCTATCCACAGAAAAAATTTTACAGAAAGCTGTGTAGAAATTTCAAAGTGATTCTAATTAGAATTCCACTTTTGTGGAAAATTTTACAAATCCTGGTTGAGACTTGTACCTTTTTTTTTAAAAAGTTACGGGACGTTCTTGTAGCTTCCATCTAATATTTTTTTATCGCACTTTAGTCCCCCAATTTGTCTCATACCTCAGAATTTGGTGAGACTTGTTTTGAATTCTATCAGGATTCCTTTGAGTTTTATTCATTCTCGAGATTCCAAAGAGATTTCCTCATTTTTCAAATCATACAGAACCACAAAAAAAGTTTCTAAACCGAATGGTTAAACAAGTATTTCTTGCGTATTTCGATCTGCTGAAAATGAAGTCCATATTTGAAATATGTAAACTAGAATCTAAAACCAGCTTGATTAATTTTTTAAATTTTATTCCAGATTTGAATTCAAAGTCTCTGAAAATCCCTGAGTAGAAAAGTTCAATCAAACCAGACAGCTTCTTATGATTCTGGTCTACATATTTTACATATAAGCCGTTTTGCCCTTTTAGGCCCATTTCGCACGAAATTTGGATGTAATACGAATTTTTTTAACTCCATTTCCGGTTTCAATATTTCGAAATACGTAATAAATATTTGTTCAATAGGGTGGTCTAAAAAAATTTGTTCGCTACAGGGCAACAAATCCCCCCCCCCCCTGAATCTCCCAAAAAATTTTCCATTTTTGCTTGAATAATTAATTATTGTTTATTTTCAAAATTTCTTAAAATTAAATCAGAGAAATCCGATTTTCTTTCAAATTGGTATCTAATTATTGATTAAAACTTACTGAATTTTGATACTTTGCTCCTGATTTTTAACAAATTTCTATTTGTTGGAACGATATTTATTTGTTCAAACAGTTTTCTGTCAGAAATATAAAATTTATTTCTCTGACTGTATAGTGTACACAAAATATATATTAACCATTTTTGATTACTTAAAAAAATTTAAGGAATTTTGAAAATAAATAGTGATTAATTGTTTAAATAATTACTTAGTGTTTTAACAAAATTTATTATATGACTAAAAACAATGACTTACTTTTATTTTTAATTTAATAAATACGATTCTTTTACTTTTACTTTAATAATAATTAATATCGGAATTTAAACAAAAATACACATTTTATTTTCCATATTTGTGGGGGTTTGTTGTCTTCTACACGCAAAAAAAAGATCAGTAAAATTTACAGGAAGTTCGGTACTTATTTGGACAACATGACTTTTTAGTAAATTTTACAAGAAGTTGAGTTCAATCAACAGATTTTCTGTACAATTCACTTAGCATACAGTACAATCAACTTAACTCGGATTTTTTCGTATTCAGTAGATTTTACTGGACGCTGAGTCAAACGTACAGAAAATCTGTTAATTGAACTCAACTTCTGGTAAAATTTACTGAAAAGTCATGTTGTCCAAATAAGTACCGAACTTCCTGTAAATTTTACTGATCTTTTCTCTGCGTGTAGCTTGAGAAAAATGTTTGTAATGCATTTTTGTACGATGCTATTATTTAAGCTCCCTGTAAAGAAAATGTTTAGCACTTAGTTTTTTTCGAAAATGAAAAGTATACATGAGTTTAAATGAATCTGAACAGATTTTGTAATGAAATTTCCTGCTCAACCGCTTGATATAAACTGTATAGAATGAAATGCGGTCTTGAACCGTTTTATCTGCCTGGTTGGTTAACCGAACGCGACACGGGCAGACGAGCAATGATGAGTTGAATGCGAGTACAATCGAACGCCCAGTGTCGATAGGTGGAGGGAATCGAATTAAACGGCTGACGAGGTATATCGCACTTAGGAATCAGAACTTGGGTAGGGTGAAAGGACCGGTTGGTGTTGCGTCTAATCGTCCTCCGTTCTGGATCAGAAGAAGCTTGCATAATTTTTTTCATCGTACCTTCATAAGTTGATTGCATTAAATTCTCAATTAAAAATCATCCTCATAAAATTGACTAATGATGTGATTGTTCTTAAAAAAATAATAATAATAATCATATTAAAATTGGTATGTTTATGTGGAATAAAATATGTATTAGAAATAAAATAAAAATAATAAAATAAAAAATAATTAAAAAATAAAAATACAAATCGAGTTAAAAAATATCTGGTTTTTGATAGTCGCAATTATCAGATGATTGATCTTGGATGCAAATGGAACGCGGAACCGAGTTGACATTAATTCGTGATCTATACATGAACTGTCCTACTAGACACGAGAGAGATGAGCGAGTAGATTTTCTCGTAGAGACCTTTCTGTAGATCGCGATTGGATCGTTCGCTCCCTCAATCGTAGATCGCCGATTGCCGGACGCTTTACGAAGCTCGTGATATCAAATCGACGGAACCGTCGAGTTTCCTCTCGAGCCAGTGACGTGCGATCCTTTCCTTTCGAACGGGAATTTGCCGATTGCACCGATCGAGGAATCGATCGTTTGCGTTAGGAATTAACCAGCTAGACCGTACTGAGCAGTGATCGTAATTGTAAATCAGTCTCGAACCTCAGTTCCAGTCAGCGACTGACAAGAGGAGATGATTTTATCAGCATTGCATTGAAGAGCAGCTGCTCTTCAAACTCAATTGGCTCTTTTCAAAGAAAATTACGTGAATCTTCTTACAATAATATCACTGTAAATAAAAGATTCCATTTTCGGAAATATAGTTTCTTGATCCCACTTACTGTGCAATATACACGGAGAAAAACATCTTTCACTTTTCCCACGCAAAAAATACATTTTTAACATTTAGAGCAAGTTTAGTACTCACTTTACAATTTGAGTTTTGAGTAGATTTTGAAAGAAGATCAGTCCAATCAACAGATTTTCTGTATGCTTCACATATCTTTCAGTTAAAGTAGTTCAGCCACGAACAATTAGATCTCAGGAAAAAATATATAATTTTGCTTTCAAGAATAGCAATATTTTTATTGAAATTCAAAAGAGATAAGATTATTTACTATAAAAAAATTTGAAACATAGAAAAATAATGTATTTAAAAAATTTTATTTTCAAGTGATTTTTTTCACATTGCTTTTTACCAAATTTTTAAAAATGGTGCGAATTAAATAAATTATGGATCATTTTATCAGGGGAAAGATTCTCTACAATTTTACAATTTTTGAAAATAAATTCTTTAATAGCTGAAAATATTAAAAAACAATTTTTCAAAACAAAATTTTTATAAACAAATTGCTAAATTTGATAATAATTGATTTATTTTTAAAAATAGAAGACCGCCAAATTGTAGAGAATCTTTTCTCTGAAAGAGTGATCCATGATTTTTCTAAATCGCACCATTTTTAAAAATTTGGTAAAAAGCAATGTGAAAAAAATCACTTGAAAATAAAATTTGTTAAATACATTATTTTTCTATGTTTCAAATTTTTTAATATAAAAAAAATCTTTTCTCTTTTGAATTTTAATAAAAATATTGCTATTCTTGAAAGCAAAATTATATAATTTTTCCTGAGGTCTACTTTTTCGTGGCTGAATTACCTTAAATTTACTAAACTCGTATTTTTTTATATTTTGTAAATTATACTGGAAGATAGGTGAAATGCACAGAGAATATGTTAATTGAACTGATCTTCTTTTAAAATCTACTCAAAAGTCAAGTTGGAAAAATAAGTACTGAACTTCCTGTAAATTTTACCAATCTTTTTTCTACGAGCATTACTCCATAAATTAAAATAGCAACAGTTTTTAAATAACTGTCTCTTAAATTCACAAAATGAGGAATTTTCTCCAAAATATTGAATTGACATGCATTTCTGTAATATTTTTAGAAAAATTTGTAAATTCAACAGATTGTCTTTCTCCCTCTAGTATTAAATTATTGTTTTTCAGGAATATTCTGTTCTAGTTAATCTTGATAAAAGGAATTTTTGGGCCAAGTAATAAATTAGCATTGCTGTGTTTTACAAACCGAATTAAGAGGGCCAATTATTTTCCCAGTGTCTAGTTGATAGAATTCTGTAGTTGAAAATTTGAATATGGTAGATGCAGAGAACAGATTAAATAAAATAGTGATTCTCAAGTGTGAAACACTCTAAAATCAAAGGGGCCACTGAAAGAAATATTCTCCTTTATATCTTAATAAACTTGTACTGAATAGAATCAACGCCTTCTTCATATAATTGGTACCGTGTAAGGGATCGCACCCACATGGTCATAAATAGTGAATATGAATTGCTTCTATAGGTCCTTACAGACTAAATTTCATCTCGTCACCCGTATGGTGGTACAGGGAGTTATGAGCGAATTAAGAATGCCAATGAATCTCTATTATATGTAGTAACACAACTTGAAGCAGCGTTGGTTGCTTTACACTGGTACCTAAACAGAGTCTAATAAGCTTCTTCACATAGATGGACATTTTTTTACTAGTTGCTTTACTCGTTTATCCAAATAAAATAGGATTTAGTTGAATCCACAAGATTTTTATATTTTTTTGTTATACGGACAACATATTGTTTGTTATATTCAAAAAAATTCCTTGGTTAGTAAAATTTAGTTAATTAAGGGGTTTCATCACCTTTGCATTATCAAAAAATAATTTTTTTTTAATTCCATAAAAAGGTCCCTTATCAAATATCAAAATTTTAGTAATTTTTTACGTTATTAAAACTTTAAACGCGTTTTTCTTGAAACTCACTTTTTCAAATCGATAAGAGACGCCATTTCAACAATTTTCCACCGATTGACACGAATCTTGTTTTAAATAAAAGATTATCTAATTATCTAGTAAAGTGCATACGATTTTTAAGATTTGTTGACAATTGTTTATTTGTTTAACAAATTAAGGTCGCTTTTTTGGGCGAAAATCGAGTGTTGCATTCAAATCTCACCATTTTTGCAAAAATGAATATTTTTTCATAATCTTGGGTACTTTACTGGGCAGTCTTATGAACATTAGGAAAAAATTTGTTTTTTTTCCAGGTGTAAATCTTAATTTTTGGAATTTCTTACCATGGACGACCTCCGAAATTTTTTTTTTTTTTGGACACGGCAATACTCAGCCGCCATTTTGTATTTCTTAACAAAAAAACTTTTTTATAAAGTTAATATATTATTTAATAAACTCTATAAATTTTAATTGCCTTACGTTTTGTTATCTACCTAAAAATAAATCATAAAAATGGCACTATTTTTGAAAGCTCAATAGGTGATGAAACCCCTTAAATCAAAAATTTGGTTGTTCCAACCAAATGATTTAGTTACATTTGGTAAATTTCTGTTCCGTAAATGTCTGTATTCTTAACTCTTAAAAAGTTCTATAAACTTTATTAGACCTTTTTTCGTGTATTTATCGGATTCAACCAAAAAATTTGGTTAAGTCAATAAAATACTTTTTGAATGCAACAAAACGATGTTTTCAAAAAACTAATATTTTTTTCAAACGTTGTTTCCTCATAGAGAAAAATGTTTGCATAATTTTTTTTAATTTTCTGTCTATTTTTTAATTTTGAAAACACAATGACCACCGCGTTTTTTATTTTGATAAAACAAAATAAAAGTTCTATTATTACTTATATTTTATTATTTAAAATGATGATTTTTTCATCAAATAACTTCAGCTTTAAAATTTTTCTCTATCCAAAAGAAAATTTACTCCTTTTTTATGAGGAAGCAAAGTGCTCATATAATGTGTGAAATAAATTTTTTAATTCACGTAATTTATTGAATTTTCATAGTCTCTATTGGAACTCCATATTTTACAGAACGCTCTCATTTTTTAGATTTGTCACACATTAAAACCGGTTATTTCCAGGAGTTAGATGTATCAAATTTTGAAACAGATGTGAGAAATGCGGGTATTTTTTAGTGAAGTAAGAGCACCTCCTATAACAGGAAGCAAAACTTTTTAAGGTGTATTTCACGAAGACAGATGGAGTAGGAGGAGAGGTTATGGCTCCGAATGGCGGATATGCCGTAAAATCGCATTAAGAACCCTCCAGTCCCAAGCGTAAATTAGAATTAAGGGACTCACGCACCAAATCCATATGCATCGAACTTCAATTACATGGTAGCGCAGAAAAAATCCACAAGGAAACGAACACGCAAGTTTAAAAGAGAAATAAAAATAAAAAGAAGCTGAAAGAAACGATTATTTTGACTAACGATAATGTTATTGTAGGAAATTGATATTTAATTGCTTTTAAATGTCTTTCATTTCTTTTTGCTTTTCTCAACCATCATCCAAATATTCCACATAAAGAGAGAAAAGAAAAACAACATTTTGGCTTCAAGCTTAATATCTTCAGAGCTTGAAGACTACTTCTTCAGTGGAAAAAGCAACAAGAGTATTTTTACGAGCATCCTATCAAAGTTGATATCGATAATCGTTTTGAAACGCATTCTGCAAAAGGTCTTAATGAGGATCTATACGATCCAAAACGATGAACGGTTACAATTTTGTTACTTTTTGATTTTTCTTATCCCTTGAAAATTCTCTCCATCCTTTCATCTGCAACAAAATTATGTACCTTAAATTAAACGCTTATCGGTATAATGTGATTCTTATCGGTGACAAGCCAAACCATATAATTGGATTACATCCTCGAAATAAGTAAGGTTTTGAAAAAAGTACAGATCCTGGGTACGTTTACGCAAATCGAGGTATCGATAAATAAAGTGAAATATGGCAAAAATTGAAAAATAAATATAGTTAGCCGAAAAGGACTTCGAACAAAGATGGTGAGGGTTTTAGGTAGCAGTTGGAATGAAGAATCCCAAAAAGATGGAGAATGTGGTAAAAAATGAGAGGAACATGTTTTTTTTTAATGCATCAGTCGCCACCCCATTGCGAGGGGTCTCTAACTTGGAAATACGAGACTCACCAACGAATTAGGTCGGTACAAATCGAAACGAGTTCTGTACCCCCTTGTCACTGTCTTTCAAAGTCACTGTACGGGAAGATCCTGACTTTGCAGCGTGTCGGTTTCAGGTTTGTCGCTCACCGTTAGTCGCTTCTTTCCATCCCGTGAAAGTACAAGAGCGAGAAAGATGTCTATCTTGAAGAAGCCGAAAGGAGATCGAAGCTGACAAGTTGCTATCGTGTTACCAGTCTCAAGGGTGTGTATAGTGCCCTCTTTCCTTATTCCGCTGCGTTATAATTATCCAAATGGATCACTCATCAAAGAAGCGAAACGATAAAACAAATTATTCAAAATTTATATAATCATCAATTCATCATGCTATGGAATACACAAAGGATCTCCAATCCCTCAGATAAAAATCACAATTTACTTGTGACGTTTTTTGGTACATGTTTACTCTTTCATTCAGCCACAAAAATACATTTTTCCGACTAGAGAGTCATAAAGTGGATTTTATTGACCCGTGCGGGGCAACAAAATCCATTTTTTGACCCCATTGTAGAAAAAAAATTGTCTGCTGAAAATCGTGCAATTTTAAATTAGTAAATTATGCTAAGATTATTGTACTTTGTTGTTTTTTTCCACTCATAAGTCTTTTTAAATTGTTTATGCATGCCAAAGGATTTTTCGAGCTATAAAATCTCACTAATTCCATCACAATAAGTAAAGAAAAAGACAATAACAAAATAAAATACAATAAGCATAACTTAAAATTGCACGAATTTCAGCCCTTGATTATTAGCTTTATATTATAATAGTATTTTTTCTACTAGTAGGCAATAAAGTGGATTTTATTGCTCCGTGTGGGGCAAACAAATCCATTTTTTGACCCCCCAATAGAAAAAACATCGTGTGCGACACGGGAAAAACACTAATTTTACTCGTGTGATTGTTGACCTTACTTTGCTCGGGCATCAAACTCCACACTCGAAAAATATATTTTTTTCTCCTAGTTGCACAATATACTATTATGCAACTTGGGATAAAAAAGTTTATTTTGCGAGTGTGAAGTTTGATGCCCGAGAAAACCAAACGAGTAAAATAAATGTTTTCCCCGTGTCGCACAAGATTTTTTTTCTACTAGGGGGTCAGAAAATGGATTTGTTTGCCCCACACGGACAATAAAATCCACTTTATGACCCGCTAGTAGAAAAAATACATTTGGCAGTATTCACAGTTGTTATATAAAAAAATAACAAGACTTAATTTATTTATTTAAGATTTAATGCAATTGGAAGACTTGGGCTCGAATCTCGGGAGAGTCGAAAGCGTCTCTGTTTCCACAGAAAGATTTGAAATTCGTTAAATTATAACAATATTAGTAATACCTGGTAAGTTTGCATTGGCTTTAGGGTCCATAAATGAAGGAGTCTATTTATTCAGACGTTTCGGCTCTGATTGGAGCCCTTATTAATGATATTTATTAACTTCGGTGAATCCACACTTTTATTACAATAAGTTCTAAATTAAGAAAAATGAAGAAAAAGTTTTACCTTCGTTGCAATATTGTAAAAAGTTCTTTTATGATAAAAATTGACAAAAAGAGTGAATCAATAATTTGACCACTTTGGTTTGTAAAAAAATTTTCGACGATTGTTCCTGTTACGATATTTTTTGACAAAATTTTAAATTTTGAGATTTACTACAGTATTATTTAAAGACAATTGAAGATATGTACTTTGAAGTTAAAAAAAGTTGACAAAATTACACAATTCTACATACTCAATATAATTTGTAAAATCTGATGAGGATGACATATGGTTTCATTGAAACGTTATTAAAGAAATAAACATCTGATTGTCCGAGGTTGGTCATTTTCCTGCTTTTAAATATTAAAATCTAGAAAACGAAAAAAAGGGTGGCGCTAATTTTACATTTTTAGGAATAACTTTTTTGTATTTTCTAGATTTTAATAAATATTACTGATGAGGGCTCCGATCTGAGCCGAAACGTCGAATTAAATAGACTCCTTTATTTATGGACCCTAAAGCCAATGCAAACTTACCAAGTATTACTAATTAAATCAAGGGTCAGTACAATTTACCATTTTAATTATAACAATATTTAGAATAATTTATTCATTTATTCATTAAGTATTATTGTAAAATTAATTTTTTCCTCAAAACCTAAATCTTTACAAACATTATTATCCAAATATAATTTATAAAAAATATTAATTTCGGGGATTAAATGAATAAAAATGTTATTTTTATGACACTAAAGTGGTCGAAACATTTGCCTTTTCTAAAAAATGTTCATTTACCACATTACTTAAAAATCCGGAAAAATACTGACCCCGTGCCAAATCAATTATTACACAAAGTCACAATCTCTCTTTAGAAGAGGCATAAATATTTTTTCCTTACCTATCAAAAACTTTCACATTCATATTTACACTCAGAAAAAATATTTAATTGAATGGAAGAAAAAAATTTGTTTGAAAGGCTTTTTTTGATTCAAACAAAAGATTTATTTGAATTCAATAACATTTTTTAAATTTAAGCAAAATATCTTTGGAGAAAATAAATATTTATTTAAACCAAATAAACTTTTCTTCAAAACAAACAATTTAATGCATTCGTATATGGTCGAAGATATAATTTGTTCGATTTAAGGCAGAAATTTATTTGATTTTAGCAAATATTTATTTGCTCCAAGGATATTTTGTTTGATTAAAAAAAATGTTAGTCAATTCAAATAAATATTTTATTTGAATAAAAAAAAGTCTTTCAAACAAATTATTTTATTTTATTCAATTAAATATTTTTTCTGCGTCTACGGACTAAATATGAAAGCAGAAGTAAAAATTATACCAGTTTTTGAAAATTAAGGAATAATGAATGTGATATCATACCCAGATGAATTTAATAGGAGATGAGAGAGTACAAAAAAAACCCGCTGATGAAACGTCGCTCGAGAAACCTGGTTAATCGATACGCTAATTTCGAGTAAGTGTAGGATAATTACGCGAAGTACTTGCGCCCCATTCTAAAAACATAATTAATGAGTACGAGACAGATGAGACCGGCATGTCCCGGGCGCAATACCGGATGATTATGCCGTGAGTAAGGATTTCGCTCTTTACGCTCTCTCGTGCATCGTCTCTATTTTTTCTTTTTTCTAACTCCCCCCTTCTTTTCGACTCGTTTACTCTCCCCGAATACTTCCCTTGTTCATTCCATACACGAGTTCTTTGACGTAACTGCTTCTTGTCCATGAGCGCATATGTTCGTGTGAGTTCCGCTCATATCACGTGTTCCAGTCCTCGTGAGCAGCTCACAAATTCACTCACTTACACAAGTTATTTCAAGCCGAGACTCATGCACCTCCTCGGACATGACACGGTAATTATCTGAGATACTCGGGCGTCACAATATGGTAATCGTTCGCGAACTAATTGTTCCACGCGTGTGTACATACACGCGGCCCCTCAAAAATATTAAGGAGCCTGTCTTAATACTTCTTTTTTTTTCTCTTCGCGCTGAAGCCGCGAATCCCTGCGGGACTCCGAAATCGAAATTATACGCCCTGTTTGTAGTCTTTAAATATTATAGTTAACGAGAATCTGAATAAAAAGTTGAGAGGAGGGAAAGTATGTAATTAGGTTCATTTTCAGAATTCGAAAAATAACACTAGGTGATTCATAATTTAAGGTTCATGTCTTCCCACAATGTTGATAATAATGATTAGGACTTGTATCGATCCTTAGTAATAAGGAAAGGGAAAAAAGCAGTAATTTTTACCCAATTTTCACCGTTTTTCAGTGCAATACAGTATCAATGCATTTTCACGCCACATAAAGGTCAGTAAGTTTACAAATACAAACTGTTTTAAGTTTTTTAAAAAAAATTTTTAAAAGTTTTCTTCACATGTACACTACTGGTCAAAGTTATTTGTTCATCTGCTGTTTTAGCTATTCTTAAAGTGTCTTTATTTTTATAATAACAAGTTGAAGTTTCTTTTCCCATGATAGCATGGAAGTTAATAACATTTTGCATCTAATGAGCCCAAGTTGAAGATAAAATGATAATTTTATAAGAGTATATTGCAAAAAACGTCAAATTTCGATCTTTTTAAAAAATATTAATAATACTGAAATTAATTAAGATTTTTAGACGTTTTGGGTCTCATTTTGAAGGTTACTCTTCATAGTATTTTGTTAACTTATCAAGATATTTTTAGAATTTTTCTTTTGGATTCTATCCTGGGGTCAAACATGGTACAAAGAAGTCGTAAAATTTCAAATAAAGACAGTAATCTATAAATCAATTTAAAAAATCCAAAATATTACCATTTTCATAAATATTCTTAAATTTTATTGAAATATGATACACATTGGTTTTTAAAAAATTCTTGTAAGTAGCTACACATTTTTAAAATTTTACAACCTTTTTGAATCATGTTCGACCCCGGATAGAATCCAGGAAAAAAATATGAAAATATCTTGATTCGTTAGTAAAATACTATGAAAACCTACCATTTAAATGAGACCAAAAACTTTTAAAAATCTTAATTAATTTCAGAGTTGTTAAAATTTTTAAGAATGATTGAAATTTGACGTTTTTTGAAATATATTTTTATAAAATTAACATTTTGCCTCTAACTTATGCTCATTAGATGCAGAACTTTATTAACTTTCATGTTATGATAAGGAAAAAATTTCAACTTGTTATTATAAAAATTAAAACACTTTAGGAATAGCTGAAACAACAAGTGAACAAATAATTTCGACCGGCAGTGTTAGTTTCACAATTTATTCACATATATCAATACATATATATATATATATCTTTACGTTTGTACTAAAGTGATTAATATGCTCAATTTTTAGTCACTTAGGTAAACACTCTGTTTTAAATCTCACTTCAATCGCAATATTTATCAACGCACAACTTGTAATGATCTCATTTTTTAATAATTATCTTTTTTATCATTGTTATTTCTATTAATTGTTTAAATATTTTTCAATAGTTGTTATTTTTTTCTATGGTGTGCTTTGACTTTGGGAAGAATCTGTTCCACTGTTAGAAATTTAAGATGAAATATTTACGATACTTTTGAGTAAATGTATTTTAAAACCGGTAAAAGTTTACTGAATTTTTGGAAATTTTTCTTAAAATTCGAAATTATGTTACCTTATTTTCCATACCCGAAAATTTGCTACACATTGTAAAGATCAAAATAGAAGAATCATGACAATTGGTTAAAAAATTAAAAAATTTATTTAAAGTCAAAAAATATCGAAAACTCAAAATATTTAGTTTAAAAACACATAAATGTGCTGGAATTTTTAAAAAACACCAAAACCTTTATAAATAAAGGTATTAAACATAAAAGAAATTATATGGAAGGTCTAAACTCAAAAAATAAAAATTTGAAATGTGACAAATCCTCTTAAGTTACCCAAGACATAATATTTTTCTTGTTGCGAATTTCCGAATTGTCAGATAAAGTTAACGGAATATTTAGCAATTTCTAACTGAATATTAACCCTTTCGTGTCTACAGAAAATCCAGCGTAGGCAGAAAAAAGTAAGGATGGGATCTTCCATGGTCCATAAGAGAAGATTTTTTAAGAAAAAAGCATTGTCAATAAATTGGTTACTAACAAATTATTTGAAACATGATTTTTCACTGGGAATGATGATACCATATAATTGTTCGAGGAAAAATACAAAAAAGCCCGTCATTTACAATCCGCTATTTTGGATTTTGAAAATCTGATATCGTTTTTCAATTTTTTCATAAAATTAGATCCATTTTTCCTATAATAATAAATTAATTATACGCTATACCACTTTTTTCTAGATAACAGTAACGCTCCTTAATCAAACTTAATATGTCATTTTTTAAGAAAATTAGGAAAGTTTCTCTAGCTGCTTGAGATATTTTCTTTCAAAATTACTGAAAACTAAGTGAATTTTCTAAAAAATTTACGAAACTGTAACTTCATAAAATTTAAGTTACGTGTTTCGGACTCACTTTTTGTAGTAATTAAAGATCTTCAGTGTAGTTTATTTTCATTAGATTGTTGAATGATAAGAATTGCGATGATCTCAGAGCAAATAAAGCATCGACTGGATCGCGAAAATGATTGTCTAAATTGGCACATGTATCTATTCTCTCACTGTTAATAGTTGGCCTAATTAATTCCACCTAGTTCCCTCTTGACCCGTAATACCATGATTCGATTAATCGAGCCTAACGTCATTGACTTATCCGTTGTGCATATTCCCCATCATCAGTATCATGTACATCATTTACTATTTATTTACTGCATTTGAATTTCTAAACTGAAGATCTAATTTCCATGCTCTGATGAAAGCATATCGTAAATCATTAAATTTCACTCACATCCGAAAATTGTACAATTGCTTTAAGATTTCGTCAAGGATGTCCAGAAAGCGATGCTGTGCGATGCGATAAAGCCTTGAACTGATTGAATATAAAATTGAATGGAATGAGGGGCAAATGATACAATGGATGTCGTCCAACAATGGTTTCCCCATTTTCTGCCAGTCACGAGCCGGATTTCGTGCTGGGAGCCGCGAGATTGAAATTGTGTCCCTTTTGTGGTATGAATATAATGCAAACCCTCTCTATAACTCAAAGTCGATAATTAATTGATCGGTTCTAAACGATAACGAAAACCAGCGGCAAGTTAGATTTAACATCTTTCGACTGTTCATCTCACATTACAGTGGCAATGCTCTTTAAAATAATCAGGGGTCGAAAAGAGTTACTTTTTTCATCCGTTGGTACTAAAAAATTAAATTTTTTAGCCGAGGTTACTTATCACAAACAGAGGTTACATTTTATAATTTTATGGCTTCAAGAATGATCTTAAATAGTAATTCCCAAATTGCAATTATGTTTGACTTGTTTTTAACTATTCATTTAAAAGCTTCTAATTTATAAAATACCTAACAATGGATTCTTTCCTTAGAATAACATGGAAGGTAACAAAATTGTGCATTTAATGAATCCAAAATGAAAGGTTTTAGTCCATTATTGAGAAAGATATTGCCAGAAAAATGAAAAATTTGAAAGTTTTTTGAATTTTGAATAACTCTTGTAATAATGAATATTTTTTAAATCTTCTTGACTTATTTCAAAATATGATTTATATGAAATTTCAATAATCGAAGAAGTAAATTTCACACCCAGAAAACAGTTTCTATGAATCAAAGAAACATTTCTTTGATATACGGTCAAAGAAAAAATTTCTTTGAATTGAAGAAAGTTTTGTTGATTCAAAAACATTTTCTTTAATGTAGACGAATCTATTTCATTGGATCAAAGAAATTTTCTAGAATTAACAAAGTTTTCTTAAATTCAAAGAAATATTTTCTTTGACCGTATATCAAAGAAATGTTTCTTTGATTCAAAGAAATGTTTCTTTGATTCAAAGAAACTGTTTTCTTAGTTTCATCATTTTTTCTTGAATGCAGCCAAAATCTGAGCTCAGAACGAAAAAATTGTAAAATTTCAAATTTGTAAAATTATTTATGAAAGAAATTTTGAAAATTATTTTATTGTTTTTTTTAACGATGTTTTGTATTTTTTCATATTATCAATTTATATAATTTTTAAAATCCATTTTTAAAGTTTGAGAATTCTTTGTATTCTGAAAACTGTGTTTTTCTAAATTTAAACTTTAATAATATCAAGAAAAAATGTATCAAAATATTTTTGATACGCTACTAATAGTCTATGTAAATTTATCTTTATAATAAGTTGAGAAAAGTTCAAAAATGTTCATTGTTCGAAGAGTTGTTCAAAATTCAAGCAAACTTTAAAACCTTGACATTTTTTGCAATATCTTCGTTAAGAGGTTTCATCACCTTTGAGCCTCCAAAAATAGTGCCACTTTTATGATTTATTTTCAGGTAGATAACAAAACGTAAGGCAATTAAAATTTATAAAGCTTATTAACTAATATAATCACTTTATAAAAAAATTTTATTTGTTAACAAATGCAGAATGGCAGCTGAGTATTGCTGTGACCAAAAAAAAAAAAATTTTTTCGTAGATCTTTCGTGGCAAGAAATTCTAAAAATTGAGATCTGAACCTGGAACAAAAAAAGAAATTTTTATAAGATTACCCAGTAAATTACCCAAGATTATAAAAAAATATTCATTTTTGCAAAAATGGCGAGCATTTGAATGTAACACTCGATTTTCGCCTAAAAAAACGCCCTTAATTTATCAAACGTCTCTTGCCGATTTAAAAAAGTCAGTTACAAGAAAAATGCATAAAGTTTTAATAACGTAAAAAAGTACTATAATTTTGATACAATTATATAATATTCTATGCCAGCTCCATACATCCATCCTATTGGGCATCATTCTTATGTAAAGGTATAATTGACTAAAACACTTCATTTTGGGGTCATTAAATGCAGAATTTTATTACCTTCCATGTTATTCTAAAAAAAAAAAAAAAAAAAAAATCCAATCTTTTTAATTTTGTAAATTAGAAGCATTTATGTGAAAGGTTAAAAACAAGTGTCCGACGACTTTTGTACAACAGTGTACAGAACAAGGAATTCTATGCAATAGTTCCGTAACTTTTACATAAACTTTCTTATTTTGTAACTGTTCCATTCATATGGGTAAAATTTTGAAAAAAACTTTTAAGTATCGATTACGTAACAACTGTGACTATTTAATAGGATATTACTCTAACCATCTGGCTCTTACATGTCTGAACCTGAACAGATGATCTCTAAGATTATCGTTTATGTAATTCAAATATATAATAAATTCTATATATTGTTCCTTGAACTTTGTGAAATCGTGCCATTTTTCCAATTGTGTTTCAGTGTTCGTTACTTTATTCATAAATCTCAGTTACGTTTTGGTCACTTCTCGATTACTTTTTTTTTACAGAAATATGTTTTAGGAAGACTGAACAGTTTCGAGCCCTGAGGATAATAAATCTGGGGAAAAATGGAAAATAAAAATCTTGTGTTTTGAGGTAGTTCGTTCACGAAAATTAGACCTCAGGCAAAAATAGACAATTTTGATTTCAAGAATAGCAATATTATTATTGAAGGGCTAATTTGAAAGAGAAAAGATTATTTTTCATGAAAAAAATTTAAAATACAAAAAAATAATTTTATTAATAAATTTTATTTTTGCCCAAACTTATTTTCTTATCGCTTCAAGCCAAATTTTTAAAAATGATGCGTTTTTAATAAAGCACGGTTCATTTTTTTAGGAAAAAGATTCTCTACAACTTGACCGTTTCCAATTTTTGAAAATGAATTCTGTAATGGCTGAAATTATAAAAAAACAATTTTTCAAAACAAAATTTTTATAAACAAATTGCTGTATTTGACAATAATTAATTCAATTTCAAAAATAGGAAACGGTCATGCACGCAGAAAAAAGATCAGTAAAATTTACAGGAAGTTTGGTACTTATTTGGACAACATGACAGTAGTTATACAATGCCGGTTCTAGATGCAAATTCCTGTAACCGACATTTACCGACATCGAGAAGCTTCGATTGGTTCTGTTCCAAGCTAAGTCTGGAAGTTTCAAGAAGGAGTTCGAAGCATATGACGTCACACTATACCCTTGATGAATTGTTTATTAATGAATGGGGGTGGGGGTGGCGTGAGGGTCATCTCTTTCGGGAAACATTTATTTCAAAGACTTTAGGAGTTGGTTTAACCTCTGTACGTATGGAATGTAAAGGACAAATGTTAAAAAATATTTCCTAGAAAAATAAAGGCATGTGACGGACAAATATTGAAAAATATTTCTCAGAAAAATAAAGGCATATGGTTAATTTAAACGCTCTCAGGATGTTTAATGTAATAAATTTGATAAAATTTTTCTGATTAATTTAGACGTGGGGTATGTGTGAAATGATTTCGTTCTTAGGGCTTGGATTGTTTATGCTAATAAAATTGATATGACATCTCCCACCAGAAAACAAAGGCATGTGAAGGACAAATGTTAAAAAATATTTCTCAGAAAAATATAGGCATATAGTTTAAGAGACCGCTTTTGGAGTCGAGGATATGTCGTCTCTTGTTTCCTGTGAAAGGGGTATGTAAATCCTCCAGAATCTTTCTCGAAAAGTCTAGATGCTTCTAAATGCTTCTAGAGATTTTTTAAGGAGAAGTGAAGAAAATTAACTGTTATAAGACAAAGGGAAAAAAGGGGGGATAATGGATATAAAAAAGGAGCGATACATGGTGTCTCCACAGTCATTTTGAGACATTACTTGAATGGACAAATGTAAAAATCGCAAACGTGAAATACAAGTTCGAATAAATAATCTCTTAAAAAATATCAAAGAGATAAAGCATTTAATTGAAGTTAGATCAGATATTAAAGAAATATCCAAAAATTTCAAAAGTATATCTTTATCTGATAATGGATTTAAAAAAATTGAATAGAGCTGCTACCATCCTGCCTATCAAGAGCCCGAAGGAACTAAAGGTTGGCGAATTCTACAAAATTACGGGTTTGCGAAGAGTGCCTACAAAATACGGATCAAAAATTGCTGCAGATATTGAAAATACCTTTGTGATCTTTTTCCCCCAACGAATACTGACACTATTTCAAGCAGATGAAGATTATTATCAAGAATTAATTCGAGAAATTGCTGTTGGAGAGGTACGTTTAAAATTTCTAGGCGGCCAATACAACGAATTTGAATTGCATTCATCAGTGTCCGAAAACAATTGAGATAAAAAATGTCTTACGTTCCGAAAAAGCAACTATTACTTTCTACTACGTACAACTTGAATTCATCATTCACAAAGCAAGCAGTCATTGGTGCAGAATTATGTAAAAATGGAAGTTTAAGTGCAAGATTAAAATTGATCAGTAGTCATCCACAATCAAATATTTCTCTACACCCTGAAGAATGGAAGCTGTTAAATAGTTTTTTTGAAGAAATGAAACTTTTTTTCCACAATGAAATGAACACCCAGATAATCAACTGTCAAACACTTCTTCTCCGATTCGTCGTTTTGAACAACCAGCGTTTGGTGTCACTGGAACGTGTTCCTAGCAACTCATTATCACCACATCCCTTTACAATGAATGAATCAACGTTTCTGATCTTGAGTGAATTGAGTCCTTGCATCGAACAACATCTTGAAGAATTATCATCATCAAATCTACAAAATGTTAAAAATGTGATTGTTAAAATTATTGGTGAAAGATTGTGGTGTAATACTGACTATAAATGTGTGAAAAACTTGGAAACTTCTTTGAAAAAAAATTATTCTCAAGTTTTGAAAAAATTGTTAAAAAAGTGTGTCAATTTCCCACATACGAAAGCTTTATTTTTTGAAATAATTACTTTTCACTCAAAACAATTATGTGAGGAAGTTGTAAAGAGTTTGCCTAGTATTCAAAATATTGGTTCAAGTTTTATTAATTAAATATAATTTTGTATGCGCGTGAGAGGGAGAAGCAGGAAAATAAAAAAATTAATGCTTTTTAATTTGTCTACTTATTTATAGAACATTTATTCTTAAGAAATAGATACAAAAATTGTTTACATACTATATTTCATTTTTCTATCCAACTATTATGTGAATTATCAAAACCTAACCATTTTACATATAACTTATTTCCACGTTTCTTAAGCACTTTTTCTACCAAATAAATGTTGGGATTCTTAACTTTGCTTAATTCCTGTTCATAAAAGCTACCAGATATGGGTTTATTTTGATAATCTTTGAGAAAGTACGTCGTTGGTTCAGAATCTCTTACTTGACTAATTGTAAATATTTCTGTTGTCCAATTAGGTGTATAACCTTTTTCAAATGTATGTTTGAATTTACTTATTCTTACTTCATCACCAATTTTAAACTTTGGTTTTCTTCTCATAGTTTTTATTTGAAACTTTTTATAAATATTAAATAAAATTTTTTTTTCATTTTCTTTAGTAACATCTTTTGGTTTTATTTTTATTGTTCGATGTCTTGTATTATTGTAAGAGGAAATAAGATCTGTTAAAATATCAAACCATTTATAATTTCCCTGCAAACTAAATTGTATCCACATTTTATTTTTTAAAGTACGGTTAAATCTCTCACATATTGATGCTTTCAAATTACTAAACGTAGAGTATAAATTAATATTATAATTTTTCATGAGATTACTGAAACTTTTATTATAAAATTCTTTTCCTCTATCTACATGTAAATTTTTCGGTACACGTCCTTGGATTAGCACTGATTTCATTGCTGTTGTGACGTCATCTGCAGTCTTACTTTTCACAGGAATAGCCCAAGCAAATTTTGAAAATATATCAACGATAGTTAAGATGTATTTATAACCTTTATTTTTCTTCTCGTAAGGTAGCATTTCAACGAGATCTGCTTGCCAAGTTTCATCGATACCACGGATATCCACATGTTGTCGTTGGTAATTTCTTCTAGCCGGTTTATGCAGTTCTTCAACCAACTGCAGTTTCTCTGTGTTCATTTTTAAGTCTATGCAGTCTGACATCCAATTGTGAAATGAGCTCTGAATTGCGAAGCACTAATAGTTGAGTCGATTTATGATCAATTTGTATATTTTTCAATTTTTGATTGACAGTTGATTCGAGGACATCAATTATCATATTTTTGTTAAAAAATTCAGTTTGCAATGAAGCAATAACATTATGGATGGTATCAGTTTCTTTTTTTATTAAATCTAGAACCAATTGCAAATTCACTGCATCATTCGATTCTTCAGCTCCAGCCACGTTGCATAGCCTCTTTCCATCTAGATCGTAATTTCCTGAATTGGTAACCTTGAATCCAATTCCCGGAGGACCACGGTTGGAGTTTCCAGTTTGTCTAAAAAGACGTCCGAATATATCGATACTCATCATAAAAATGATACAATTAATAAAAAATTCACTAATAAATAATCCCAGCTTCTCGTAGTTCTTCAACGATTGATATAATTTCATTTGTATGACTTGAGTTACCAGCTGCTTGGGATGCTAAAAGTAAACGTAATCGATCTACCAACTCATTCGGATCATCCCAGTAAATGTAATCCAACTGATTACCCTCTTTAGCAACCATGTACTGAGGTATCATACCTCGACCTGATATATCTTGTCTTTTACTTCGTCTATCATTATTTCTAGCAGGGGATGTGAGGATTATTTTTTTCAATAAAATGTTTATATTTAAAGGACTTACTATCACGAACCTCGTTAGCTGCTTTATAATGTTTTTTATGAGCATTCGTTGCGAGAATAATTTTTCTATAATTTTCAAGATCATCAGAACTTATTAGAGATTCTTCAGGAATTTTTTTAAATAAAAGTTCAAGTAAACCTTTACTTATTTGGAAATTTGAATCACCCACGTGAATATAGTCCTGACTGAAATTTATTGGCGAATCTCCAATCATTAATCTATCCTTGGTTAATTTCCGTACACCACTTATATTATCAAGTTCTTTACTTCTTTCACCTAACAATATAAGATAATGTTTAATATTATCATCCCATGAAGTAGAAGATGTTTTTTTATTATTTTCAGTGTCATTGACATTTAAAAATTCTGAATTATTGGAATCTTCTCTTTCATCTACTCTTTCATCAGTAGCTGACATAAAAGTTACATCACCATCATGATCATCATCATTATCATCATTATCATAAATATTTTCTATATCTTCACTTTGCACTTTTTCAACAGAATTAACTGTTTCCCTTATTTTGAAACCATCAACAATTTTCTCAAGGGGGGTAACAATAGGTTTAAAAGTATTATTAAGTGTCTGTTCAATTGCTTCCTTGCCCAATTTTATTAATTTATGTTTACGTCGAATTGCATCACTAGCTATAGCAATTTGCTGCAAAATATCCGTTTCATTTTTATGAAAGTTTTCGTTCTTCAAAGACATCTTGTTTCATCGAAGTCTAAAGTGCAACTAGTTCTATAAAGTATTAGGATACACTTTTTTATTAATTTCTCAAATTTATAAAACAATCAAAGCATTTACGATATCTTCCTTGATTAATTTCATTATCTTTGTCAATAACAAGAAAACCATATTTATTATCCCAACAAGCTGAACATAATTCTTTAAATTTTGAAAACGACATATCCGTGTTTACGTGATCATCATAGATATGTTTAAGATTCATTTCATCCTGCTTGAAAAGTACTAAGAAATTAACGTTATCACGAATTAAATGTTTTGGAATTCGTGCGTACGTTTGACACAAGTAAAAACAGTCAATGAGTCTATGTCTACCCATGGAAAAAAATGCTCGAATGTTATCTTGTTTATCACATGCCACATCATCAAACACGATTATTGAGTTAGGTTGTGCTTCATTCGGTTGAACAACTTCTCCATGTTCATTGAAAGGAAAGTATTTTATATCATTCACCGATTGTAAAACTTTTTCTAAAAATCTGTATTTAGGTTGGTTCAAAGATTTTGAATAAATGTAGATATTTTCAAATCTTAATCCGTTTGGGTGTGTTAGTAATGTAAGTAACGCATTCGTTTTCCCACAATTGGATGGACCGCAGAAAATTGCGCGTACACTGTTTGGTAATAAATTCCCATGACGCTTTTCTTCTCTTTTCCAATCTAGTGTGAATTTGTCAAAATTTGCAACCGGTAATTTCATAGATTGTGTTTTAAACTCCATCTTGATAACAACTGACTTGAGTACTATAAATAGCATGCTTTTAAAGGTTTTCATTTCAGTCTGAAAAGTTTTTTGAACAGATATAATTATGGTTACAAAGAAAGATATAGCCAGTTGTACAAAAGCTTTCAGACGAAATAGACGTGGTAAAGGACTATTAAATAAAGTTATTAATAACCTTCCTGTAGAATTGCACATCCCTGGTTATCAATATTGTGGCCCTGGGACTAAATTAACAAAGCGATTAACACGTGGTGATCCTGGTATTAATCCCCTTGATACAGCTTGCAAGGAACACGACATTTTATATTCTCAAAACAGAGATAATATTTCAGCAAGAAATACAGCTGATAGAGTTTTAGCTGAAAAAGCGTGGGATCGTGTGTTAGCAAAAGACGCTAAAATAGGTGAAAAGGCAGCCGCTTGGGCAATAACGAATGCCATGAAAGTAAAATCAAAACTGGGGATGGGGGTCACGAAGAAGAAAAAAAGATTGGGTTCGTCATTGAAGAAAGTTGTTACAGCAGCTAAAAAATCTATGATCCCTAGCAAAAATGCTCACAGTGTTATCAAATTAGCACTTCAGGGTGCACGTGCAGCTGTGAAAAAGGCTGGTGGAAAACGCAATGTAAAAAAGCCTCGAATTCTTCCTGTACCGAGTAAAGTTGGAGGCTTTCTACCTTTTTTGGTACCTGTTTTTGCAGGTCTCAGTGCCGTTGGGGCGTTAGCAGGTGGGGCTGCTGGTGTAGCTAAGGCTGTCAATGATGCAAATGCAGCTAAAAAACAACTTGAAGAAAGTAAACGCCACAATCAGATGATAGAATCTATAGCATTAGGAAAAGGCTTATACCTTAAGCCATATAAGGAGGGCTTAGGTCTTCACATTGACTCTCAAGTAAAAAATTCAGAAAAGCTAAAAAAAGTCGAAATAAAATTACCACATCGAGCTCTAACTGATTTCGATTTGCTTAAATATGCAAAGTCTATGAAAATACAACACTTTCGAGGTGTTTTTATGCGAAATAAATTACCAATGATAGGACCTTATATATTCGAATCAGCTATTATTAATTTAGATGATAAAGATGGTCCAGGTACACATTGGGTTGCATATAAGAAAATTGGTAATGATGTTGAATATTTTGATAGTTTTGGTAACCTTCGACCACCTTCAGATCTTGTTAAATATCTTGGTGTTGATAATATAAAATATAATCATGACAGGTATCAGAATTACAATACATTCGTGTGTGGTCATTTGTGTCTCAAATTTTTATGTAATCAGTTGAAATTGAAAAGTTTGTACTATCTATATAAATGAGTAAATTAATTAATTTTACTTCAGTCAAAAATTAACCATCATCATGGATGATTCATTTACCTTGACATTATCAGGAAATTCATCTGTATTAGAAACGCAATATTTTCCACCAATTGAACTTTCACTTAGTAAAAATTACGTTCTTGGTCTCGTTGAATTTCTAACTTTCAATTCGATTCCAAACATAGACAAAAGTCAAAAAAAATTTTATGTGGGAAAAGAAGAAATTGTTATACCTACAGGTAGTTATGAAATATCAGATATTCAGAAATATTTACAAAATGTCTTAGTTAAAAAAGGAATAGAGATCCATATTAAGCCTAATAACAATACTTTACGTAGTGAGATTCTTTGTAATCGCGAAATAAATTTTATAAAAGAAGATTCAATAGCGTATTTATTGGGATTTGAACCTCAGATACTTGAAGCTAATAAAGTACATAAATCAAATTTACCAGTGTCCATAATAAAAGTAAATTGTCTGAGAATCGAGTGCAATATTACTACAGGTGCATACATCAATGATCAGAAGGTGCACACTATTCATGAATTTTTTCCGGTAGTACCACCAGGATATAAAATAGTTGAAGTGCCATCACACGTCATTTACTTACCAGTTGCTGTCAAGACAATAGATCAAATTCAATTACGAATAGTCGATCAAGATGGAAATTTGGTGAATTTTCAAGGTGAAACTATAACAATCAGACTGCACATTAAATCTCTTAAATAATAATGGGAATTATATTTAATAGAAAAATCGGTTACGGTTATAATAGTAGAGTAGAATGCCTCAAAAAAGTCAGTCACAAACCTGCATTCAAGGTGCTAAGACCTCACAACATTCAGCTTCTGAAAAATCTAGGTCTCAAGGTGATAGCTCAAGGAAGAAAAAAATAAAAAAAATAAAATTCTTCTTCTGCAACTGCTTCATCATTTGCAATGGAAGAGGAAATACTAAATATCTCAAGACCAATTGTCTACGACGAATCTATTGCACATTATGAGGTGCATGCGCATCTACCTTACGCGTCATCAACCACCAATAACAGTGATGAAATACGAATTTCTGTTCAAAATCAAGACCATTGCCTTCTACCAAGTAAAAGTTCTCTCCATATTCAAGGAAAATTAGTAAAAGAGGATGGAACTCCAGTTAATAATACCAGATTCATCATTAATGCTATCTGTCATATTTTTGACGAAGCACGCTATGAACTGAACGCTGTAGAGATTGACAAAAATAAAAATGTTGGTCTCACGAGTTTGATCAAAAATTATTTATCAGTTTATGAAGCTCAGAGCAAATTCCTAGAAAATGCAGGCTGGTTTCCATCAAGTAATGCAAATACATCATTAACTGATGATGCTGGAAATTTTGATATCTCGATACCGCTCAATACAATATTTGGTTTTGCTGAAGATTATCAAAAAATTGTAGTGAATGCTAGACATGAATTAATACTAACACGATCAAGAAATGATGTGAATGCCGTTATACAAACAGCTGATGAGCAGTTCAAAATTATAATCGATAAAATTGAATGGTTACTTCCCAGTGTTAAATTGTCAGATGCGCGAAAATTCAAATTATTAAAATATATTGAAAAGGATCCACTTATTCCAATTTGTTTTCGTACTTGGGAATTATATGAATATCCAATGCTACCAATTACATCGAATCATGTTTGGACTGTTAAAACGTCAACACAATTAGAGAAACCCAGATTTGTTATTTTAGGGTTTCAAACAAATAGAAAGAATGTTTCTAGGAGAAATGCTAGCCATTTTGATCATTGCAAAGTAACTAATGTAAAGCTATTTTTGAACAATCAAAGTTATCCGTATGGTAATCTTAATCTTGATTTTGATAAAAAACAATACGCTCTACTCTACGAAATGTATACTAATTTTCAAGCAAATTATTATGGAAGAGAACCTCAAGCATATTTATCAAAGAGTGATTTTTTAGAATTTGCTCCTTTAATAGTTATTGATTGTTCAAAGCAAAATGAATCTTTGAAGTCTGGTCCAGTTGATATTCGCTTAGAATTTGAAGCTAAAGAAAATTTCCCTGCTCAAACTGCTGCATATTGTTTAATTTTGCATGATAGGGTAATTGAATATAAACCAATAAGTGGTGGGATTAAAAAACTTATATAAATTGTCTTGATATCTCTTAAATAAGTTAGTATCGGTTAAGATGGAGTACATAGTTGACATTCAAGGATTCAGGTTGCCTATTAATGAATTTATAATTAAAGAATTAGCAATTCTCCCAGTTAATGATAATAATGAATCAGCAAGACCTTTTAATTTTCTTTTCCAACCACCTTGTGAGTGGACCTCTATATCTTCAAAGTACAGAAATATAAATCGTTGGTTGGAAAACAATTTGCATGGTATAACATGGACTTCTGGTAATGTACCTTATACGTTGTTGAAAATAATACTTACAAAGATTTTTAAAAATGCAACGAAAATCTATGTAAAAGGACTAGAAAAAAAGAATTTTTTGAAATGCTTTGTTAAAAAATCAATAAAAATTATTGACTTGTATGAATTAAAATGTCCTCCGCTTCAATACTTGATTAATGAATCAAAAGGTTCAATTAAATGTTTCCATCATAATAAAAATATACAAAATTTTGACTGTGCGTTGCGAAATGTAATACTTTTAAAATTGTGGTTACATAAAAATTATAAAATAGAAAGTAAGAATAATAATAATATTTGTCAATTAATTTAAAATTATAATCCAAAAATTTTGTGCTGCTATATATTGATAACAAATGTGTACTTTTTAAAAATTATAATTCAATAAAAAAAATGTATTTAATACAAGAAAAACTGTTCTTTATTCTTCAACCCATCGTAGTATAAAATTGTGGTAGGTCAGCAGTGTGACTGAACTTTTCTATATACAAATTCTGAAGATATCACATGATTATTATCATCATTATGTGTTCTAGCATTCCATTACTGATCAATGAGGCCGGAGTTCCATGTCGATGTTAGAAAATCATAAGTGAAAGAGACTGTAATATATGTGTCTCTCATTCTAATTATTTTTCTGCTTTACGACGAGTATAAACACCGTCATGGGACGGCACCCTAAGAATATAAAGAATACATTCATACAAAAAGAATCTCGCTACCTACTATTAAAAATGACCAATTGTTAGTATTTTAAAGTTAAATTTAAGAAATATTTGAATTAAAAAGCATATTTTCAAATTTAAAATACGGTTGGTGAAAAATTACTATACTTCAATTCATTTTATTACAAAAATTTATATTTAAATACAATTCGTCAACTAAAAACTGAAAAATTCTGATGAAACAGACTTTTTTTATGAATAAAAATTATTTTTTCAATAAAACGAACCATCGTAAATAAAAGTGGGGAAAGGTAGTGGAATGAAACGACACAATTTAATTTTTATATTGCAAAATTTTCATCATATATTTTTATTTTTATATAAATTTGTTAAAAAATCACATTTTTTTATTTTTTACAAATATTGATAATATATTGTGAAATATTTTTTAACTTTTTTTACGTTTTTGGTTTTTATAATTTTTTAAAAATAAGACCACTGTCTTCTTCATCTTTTTGGAGCATGGTAAACACTCCGCCAAACTCCATCAGAATTAGCGCCTGTGGGTCTGCAATGAATCTCGACACTGCATCACTGCAAACCTCCTTTAAGATGCTGTATGGAGTAGACCTCATCCACTCCTCGGGAATCTTCACTGTCGTTAAGATGTGGACATAATCCATGATCTGAAACAAATATTTTGAAAATTATTATTATTATTATTATTATTATTTTATACTTAAATTTGAATGAAAAAATAAATGTTGCAAATTTGGAACAGATTATATGTTCTGAATGTACTTTAATAATTTTTCTTTTCTTATCTGAAGCATCAAAATATCATGAATTTTTTAATATCACAATTATATCAAACAATTTTATTCAAAGAAAGTATGCTCAAATTCTGAACACTCAAATTCTGAACAGTCAAAAAAATTTAATCGCAATTTTGAATAAAATTGACCGAGAATGTTGTTAGTTTAAATAAATTAAATGCATGAAAAATTACTTGATGATTTTATTTTTCAAGTTATTTCGAAATTAAAATTTTTCATAAAAAACTATAATTAGATAAAAAATCTATTTATTTTAATTTTATTTTAATTTTACTACTTATATATTAAAGACTATTTAAATTAATAACATTTTTCAATAAATCATAAATATCAAATAAAATCATTAAGTAATTTTACATGTATTTGAAATTAATACTGTAAATTTGATTTAATAAAAATTATAAAAATATATACTCATCTGTATCAAATTACAAAAAAGTTTTTAATTTTTTTAAGATGAAAGTATTTTAAATTTAATATAAGATACTAAAAAAAACTTCCATTATATAAAATGGAAGTTTAATACATAAATTTTTAACAGTGTAAAGTTCTAATATATGTATCACAATTCTTTGGAAGATTTTTCATCTAATTATAGTTTTTTATGAAAAATTTTAAGTTCAAAATAACTTAAAAAATAAAATCATCAAGTAATTTTTCATGTATTTAATTTTTTTAAGTTAACAACATTCTCGATCAATTTTATTTTAAATTGCAGTTACATTTTTTGGAGGGTTTAGAATTTTAAGCATATTTTCTTTGAATAAAATTTTTTGATATAATTGTGATATTAAAAAACTAAAGATTTTTTCATGTTTCGATATAGAATAAGAAAATCACTTACAGATATATCCATGAATATAAAAAATATCCCAACTTTTGCAAAACACTTCCACACATACACTTTTTTCATAAAATATTGTAAAAGTTTTTAGAATATCTTACTGTTTTTTTTGTTTTTCACTTCCTTCCTTTTTTTAAATCTTCACTTTGTAAAGAGTTAGAGCTTCTGATGATGATGAATTTAGTAATGGTTTCTTCCCGTTGTCACCTCCTTATATATTCCAGAGCTTGTTTACAGTAATGTGATCCTCTTGTGATAAGTTCAGCTTCAGAAGAATATTTAAGAGTATATGTTATAGAGAGACATCGAAAAAGATGCTTTTGGACTTTCTTTAAATTATTTCATAATGTAGCCCCATGGAAAAGTGTCTGTTTTCCCAGGATGAAGCATTCTTTTATCATCATACCAACTCAAGGCTATTTTATTTTGTTTAATCGTATGCACTTCGTGCTTTTTACTTCGAATCAGGAATTGAGTCTTGACAAGGTTTTTATAGGAAAATAGAGACTGCTTATAATCTTCAAATGTTATTTCTTTCAAAGTTGACCCTTTAACGCCTTTAGCCTTTCGTTTTTCTTCTTGATCCCCCTGTACTTTAAATGCATATAGTTTTGATCGCAATCCAATAAATTCTAACATAATTTTCCCATTGTTCTCATCTTTCATTAAACCTAAAACTTTTTTATTCGCAAGAGGAATATCATAAACATTGTTTGGAGGATAATCAGACGTATCAAATTTATGAATATCTCTTCGAATGTAATTATAAAAATCTGGAACTGTGACGTCATATATTAGACTGTCTGTATCTGTATAAAGTAATTTTGCATTGTTTCCGAAATTATGTTTCATATAATTATAATGAAAATCATAAATCATTATTTTTGATATATCGAGAATAGTAAAACCTGTATAAATTGGTTTGTTAAAATTTACTTTTAATCGATTAAGCTCTATTAAAACCATATTTTCATCAAATATGGTGCAGCTGTGAAAATTTGGTTTTGCTATTAGAGCTTTTGCGCCATACCTCCCTTCCACTTTGTAACTAATTTTACATCTTTATGCTTCCTAACATTTTCCATCGTTTTTCCAAATACAGAATTATTCATTAATTTATAAAAATTTTTCTCAAAATCATTGTCTGATTTTTTTCTTAATTCTGTATTCAGATCAATGTAGCTTTTTAACCAAGGTTTTTGATCAAATTTCAAAACTCTATGAATTTTTGTTAATTTTACACACAAACTTAAATACAATTTAAAATTTCTATAGTGAACAATGTAATTATTCTTGGGTAATAGAGTTGTCATCAGTTTTGAAATTTTGCATTTTGAATTGGGGGCTATGAAATGCTCTGGACATAGAGGTAAATCTTTATGTGAATCATGAAGCTGTTCGGGATATTCAAAATCCACTTCAAGTATAAAACCTACAGATGAATTATCAGGAATGTTTAAAAAATCAATCATTGAAAAATCTTCTACCCATTCAAAATTTCTGTAAGGTAAAAACTCACTCATAGCTGCACCGTACTGATTATTAATATCAAAGTAAATAATATATGATTCAGGTAAATTTGGATCAAAATTGGACTCCATATATCGATTATTTGCTTTTGCATATCTATTAGAGCATTGAGAGACACCACCTCTAATAGCACTTTCGATGAACAATAACATTTCAGGATCGGTCAACAATTCGAGTTCTATTTTAGTAAATTTTAACATTGCATCAAAAGCAAGTCCAGGTGCCGTGTAATAATGCAATGGATCTAAATTATATGTTTTTAAACAATGGTGTCTAAAATTTTCAAAAATATCAGATAAAAGTAGGACATCAGTTTTGAGGTAAAGATCTGAATATTCACCTAAAGTTTTCAAGTTGAAAGTTTCCCAAACTCTACGAGCATGCTGATAATCTTCATTAGAAATACTTGAATTATTTAATTTACAGAAAAAGCCTCTTTTGGGGGTAATTGATGTTCTTCTAATTTCTCCCAATTGTCAATATAACTGTATGGAAATACACCTTTTCTAGTCAGTAAATTAAATTCATTATCATTCACACAGTGTCTTTTTGTTATTATTTTTTCATCATTATTGAGAAATAATGCTAATTTTTCAAGACTACTCGGCATAAATCGAAAAGAGTCAATAAATCGTAGCTTTACATTAGTTTTTTCAACATTTTTTGTGATAGAAATGTATTTTTCCTTATTTATTGGTAATAAACTGACATTTCCCTCAAAACTTGTCGCTAAAGCTTTGATAAAAAAATGGGAATCATAACCTGATAAATTATGAAAAACTACTGGAATCACGTGTGAATTCTTGTAATTTATATTGCAACCCTGATGAGCAACACCGCGATATTTGCCTGTAAAGTGGCAATGATCACGGTGTTTGATATCATCAATTTTGAAAGGATTTTCACAAATGTGACAAATTTTTGCAAATTTAAATTCTTGTTTTTGTTGATTAGTTAGAGGCTCCATTGGTACTATAATTTTTAAATACTCATCTACTTTTTCAGCCAAACATTTTAGTTCATTTATGAACCACTCAATGCAGTCTTTGTCACGATAAAGTTTAATTTTAGAAATTGAATTATCGAAACTACATAGTACATTATAAGCGACACTTGTAGGAACGTGCTTTTGATAAATAGATGTATTCATGTGTGAGTCAACCACTGGCTCCAGAAGACATTCAATATCAGCATATACAACGAAAGGCACCTTTTCTTTATATTGATAGTTTTTAAATTTCAAAATATTATTTTCATGATCTGGTAAAATCATTCTACATTTATTTATATTTTGACATGTCAATATATGACTTCGAAAAGACTTTTCTGAACTAAAATGACATAGGCATCTGTCACATATTAATATTCGATGCTCATTTCTTGTGACTTGTGAACTTATTAATCTAGATAAATTTTTTATCCATGAAAAATGATAAATTGGTTTAGAAATATCAATTTCATCATCACCAATATAATCTTCTTCATTAACATCAACTAAAGTATTTTCAATCATTAAAAGATGAATTACAGGTAAATTTGATTTTTCCTGACTTATATAAAAAGGAACGATTTCTGTTGTTTTTTTAGATTTTTCATTATCTTCACCATAAATGTTTATACTTAAACTATTCATTTTTTCAAACTTTTTGATGTCAGAAAAACTGATTGGAAACTTTATGTTATCGTATTTTAACACTTCACTAAAATGAGGATAAGAACTCATTAAGCATGCATTATTTTCTACGGGATTCAATGCTGCCGTGACTGACCACAAAAAACAATAAGGATCGTTATTTTTTATATTAACCACTGCCTTTTGTGTTTGAATATACTTTGGTAAATTGTTGTACGTTGATAATCCAATTTGAAAAGGGGCATATTTATTTATATTTACTAATAAATTCATAATTTCAATTAAAGACCAACCAGAATTTTCTTCCTGAAATTCTTCAGCATTTACTAAAAGCTGATCTTTTACTTTTTCATCATACCACGCATCTAAATCTGTTGATTGAGAAATAATATCGTTCTTTGTGTTGAAATACTTTATAGCTTCATCCATTTTCCCTTCTACTAAAGTTTTAAATTTACCATATAAAATTACATTAATTTTCAAATTTGGATATTGCCTTAAAACACTGTTTATTTTTTTAATTGTTAATAACTTAGCATCCTCCAAAAAATGTTTTAAATCTATATGTGTTAAATTAACAATAGAACCCGTTTTAATTCTATTCTGAAAAGCAGTCTCTAAATCTTCCCACCTTATTCTTCTCCTTTCCTCTTGACTCGATAATGCTGTACCTCTTTCCTTTCTTCCGTAGTTGGTTTATTTTAGTGTTTAATGCTTTCAGTATTCCAAGTGTAGATGTTATCCTCATCTTCTCATGCACTGACAACTTATTTTTGTTCACTTTAAAAAATTTATTTATTAAACGAATATTTCGTTTACCGAATTTCAACCATTTTTCATACAATTCGAAACTTGAATTATATTTTAATAATTGATAGGCTTCGTCCATAATCCTAATAAGTCTCTTGTAATATTCAGAATCCATGACTTTTCTTTATACAAAATACAAGTGAAGGATTCAGACTTCAGTTACAAATGATTCTTATTAATAGTGAGATGCATCTTTTTATAATGGTAAATGTTTCTATCTTCGTTTTAAACAAAGAGGGGTATTATTGTTCACATATCCCGAATGTGATTTAATGTCATAAACGTAAGATATCAGATTACTGCAGTCTAACTGGGAGATGTCATATCAATTTTATTAGCATAAACAATCCAAGCTCTAAAAACGAAATCATTTCACACATACCCCACGTCTAAATTAATCAGAAAAAATTTTATCAAATTTATTACATTAAACATCCCGAGAGCGTTTAAATTAACCATATGCCTTTATTTTTCTGAGAAATATTTTTCAATATTTGTCCGTCACATGCCTTTATTTTTCTAGGAAATATTTTTTAACATTTGTCCTTTACATTCCATACGTACAGAGGTTAAACCAACTCCTAAAGTCTTTGAAATAAATGTTTCCCGAAAGAGATGACCCCCACCCCACCCCACCCCCACCCCCATTCATTAATAAACAATTTATCAAGGGTATAGTGTGACGTCATATGCTTCGAACTCCTTCTTTGAAACTTCCAGACTTAGCTTGGAACAGAACCAATCGAAGCTTCTCGATGTCGGTAAATGTCGGTTACAGGAATTTGCATCTAGAACCGGCATTGTATAACTACTCATGACTTTTTAGTAAATTTTACAAGAAGTTGAGTTCAATCAACAAATTTTCTGTACAATTCACTTAGCGTACAGTACAATCAACTTAACTCGGATTTTTTCGTATTCAGTAGATTTTACTGGACGCTGAGTGAAACGTACAGAAAATCTGTTAATTAAACTCAACTTCTGGTAAAATTTACTAAAAAGTCATGTTGTCCAAATAAGTACCGAACTTCCTGTAAATTTTACTGATCTTTTCTCTGCGTGTGTTGTAGAGAATCTTTTTCCTAAAAAAATGAATTGTGATTTATTAGAATCACATCATTTTTAAAAATTTGACGAAGCGATAAGAAAATAAGTTATGTCAAAAATAAAATTTATTAATTACATGTCAAATTTTTTTGAAAAAATTCTAAGGAAGTCTTTACCACCTCCAAATTCACAGGTTAAAAATTCTTTTATTTTTAAGGATATCATTTCTAAAACGAAGATTCCAATAGATCATATCATGATTTTATTAGATGTCTCTTCCTTATTTATAAATGTTCCGTTTGATTTGCTAACAAACAGTATAAAGAAAAGATGGAGTTTTATAAAAAGTGCCTCAAATTTGTCTTTAGAAGAATTTAAAAAGGGTATTGAATTCCTTATGAATAACACTTTCTTCAGTTTGATAACAAATATTATCAGCAAGTTTTTGGTACTCCAATGGGTTCTCCGATTTCTCCAATGTTGGCAGATTTAGTTTTACAAGATCTTAAGGAAGTTGTTTTAAATAAATTAAGTTTCAAAATATATGCTTACTACAGATATGTTGATGACACATTTTTAATTATTCCAAAGAATATGATTAAAGAAACTTTAGAAAACTTTAATTCTTACCACTCTCGTTTAAAATTTACATATGAATTAGAATTTGAAAACACTCTTTCGTTTCTAAATCTTTTGATGATAAAAAAGGAAGATGGTATCATTAAAACAAACTGGCATAAAAAAAACACGTTTTCAGGTAGATACTTAAACTATTTCTCAAATCATCCTCTTCAACAAAAAATTGCAATTATAAAAAATTTGGTAGACACTGCTATATTACTGTCACATGAAAAATTTCATGATGAAAATTTAGAAATTATTAAAAATCTTTTGATATTAAATAGTTATCCTAAAAATTTCATAAGCAAACATATCAAAAACAAAATTTTTCAATTAAGAAATAAAGATAGAAATTCCTTTTTCATTCCGAAGAATAATGAAAAAGAAATAGATTACCATATAAGCGTGTAATTTCTATTCCTTATTACGGAAATTTATCTTGTAAAATTAAAAGACAACTAAAGGAATACAACATAACCACTGTTTTCAGAAACATTTCAAAATTAGATAAATACATAAAATTAGGAAAACACCCTTTGAAAAAATCTGAAATTTCAAATGTAGTTTATAAAATTCAATGCTTGGATTGTTTAAAAACCTATGCAGGTCAAACGGGAAGAATGCTTTTTGTCAGATGTGATGAACACAAAAAAAACATTAATTTAAATGAAAAATACCACAATGTTGTTACAAAACATAGAATAAACAATAAGAATGATACAGGTTCTCAACATAATTTTGATTGGGACAATTTAAAATTTTACATAAAGAAACAAATTATTTCAAAAGAATAATTGCAGAAATGTTTTACATAATAAAGGGAGGAAAAAATAGCATTAATGTGATGTCTGACTTAAAAGATTACAATGCTTCTTATGATATTATTTTAAAGCATCTCACATAAATTTAATTTTTAAATATATTAATAAACCTTATAATTTGATTCTATATTCTTAAAATCAATATTATTTTCAATTCAATTAAATTAAGTTGTTCCTATTACTACGGCACTTTTTCAAATTCGTCACATACAAATGTCCTGTTTCGTTCTGTTTACTACTTCTCAGTATTCTGTTATTAGTTCTAGAGTAACCACACATTTTTATTACAAAAATTTTTAACATAAAAAATTATGAAGGAAACTTCTTATCCATCTTTGCTGATTGCAATAGTTTTTATCATTGAATTTGACAAAAATTGGAATTTAAAAGGTTTTAATAATTGACCTATGTGATTTATAAACAAATTCGACGAATGTTCCAATTTTACTAACTTTTGACAAAATTTTGAAACCAAACTTTAATTTGTGATGATAAATGGTATCAAAAAGCGATTAGCGATATGTTCTTTAATGTGTGTTACAAAATGCGACAGAATATCACAGGTAATTTGATTTTTATATACATATATTTAAGGAAAAAACAATTTTTATGTTATTCTCAACATTTTCTTTTCTTGTATAATTATTATAGAATTTCAACATCAAACCAATTTGTAAAATCTGATGAGGATGACATAGTAAACGGAGAAACTTTTTATATCAATTTTTACTATAGTATTTTTCAAATTAGGGAAAAACGTATCACTTTGAGAATTTTGGTTAGTAGAAATACTAAACTTTATAATAATGATATGAAACTTCAGCATAGCTCATAGCAAATTTAACTATAGTTTATACTAAAGTTTCATATAATTATTATAAAGTTTAGTATTTTTACTAACAAAAATTCTCAAAGTGATACGTTTTTCCCTAATTTGAAAAATACGATAGTAAAAATTGATATAAAAAGTTTCTCCGTGTAGTCATCGAAACGTTATTAAAGAAATTATAGAAAACATTCAGATTTTCCGAGGTTGGTCATTTTCCTGCTTTCAATGAAGAGAATTAGTCGGACGTAAATATCTTATAAGTTTAATTAATTTATTAATAAAATTATTTTTTTGTGTTTTAAATTTTTTTCATGAAAAATAATCTTTTCTCTTTCAAATTGGCCCTTCAATAATAATATTGCTATTCTTGAAAGCAAAATTATCTATTTTTACCTTAGGTCTAATTTTCGTGAACGAACTACCTTAAATGGAATTGAGTTATAGTTTGATGTACGAGGCACAAATCCCTGAACCATTTAATCACACCCAACTTCTGTTACAGAACCGAGTTACAGTATTTTTTGGCAATCGACACATTCACGATTTTCGTAGAGTTGAATTTACCGCAATCACTCGAAAAGCCATGAAAAATGCATGAAATCAGTGCAATTACCATTCGTCCTGGCGATCGAACCTGTATGTGTATTTAACCAAGGCACAATCGATGGCTTGACGAGACTGACGTTTGCTGGCATCCAGAAAAGAAGTAATGGTAGATAGTCTCGAGAAGATAAGGCAAACTGACACAAGTCGTCATTTCTTCAAGTCCTTTAGGCTTCACTTTTCTTAGAACCTTCCATCTGTGTATTCTGTTACCGATTCACAGGACGCCACCCACACGCCCATCTCGTGTTATTGCCTTGGCTGCAAAAGTCTGCATTTTCTGATAAAAGCTCCATCCTCAAGTGACAGCCACTTCCGGTCTATCCGAACAAATCTTTTCTTAGTGAAAAAGCACACAAGGTTGCTCTCTCCGCTCCTTGTTGCTATTTTTCATAAATACGAAAGCAAACAATGACATAAACGTGAATAAAATCAAATACTAATGACGTTTGTTTTAAGGGACGAATTAAATTCATCAATAGTTCAAAAATGCATATATATTGGGTTCCATAGAATAATGCAGATTTGCTAAGTCACTTTGAAAAATTAAGAACCGGTGTTTCGAAGTAGAAAAGGAATGGTAAGGTTTCTTTATATCACGGCATTTAAAAGACTAATTGTTAATTTCAGGAGCCCAGAATTTTCTGGCATGAAATTAATGCCTACAATTATAAGATCCTTGTTTCGAAAGGAGAAAACATGAATCCTTAGACCCGTTTCGAATAATTGCTGTAATTATGCCAAGGTTGATGGAATTGCAATGGAAAGGAAACTGTTCTAATTACTACAACATACGTGTCACCTTTTCGTCATAGTCCTCCTATGCAAAGAAGAATAAGTTTTGTGACCAATTGTCATGATTCATTTTTTATTTTGTTCCTTGTAATGTGTAGTAACATTTTGGGTATAAAAAGAACTCCAGCTAAATTTTTAACCATAAAATTTTGTTTTCTTCATATTTTGGGATATTTTTAATAATTTTTTAAATTTTATTTCATTTGTGACTTTTTTCAGCCATGTTACCTCATTTTCCATATCTAAAAATTGTCTACACATTGCAAGGAACAAAATAAAAAAAGAATCATGACAATTGGTTAAAAAACAAAAAAACAAAACCTTTCTAATCAAAAATACTAAACATAAAAAAAATTATATGGAAGGTCTAAACTCAAAAAATAAAAATATTAAACTTGGCGAGTACCTTTAACAGGAAGTTTCGTACTTATTTTTACAACATGACTTTCTGGTAGATTTTACAAAAAGTTCAGTCCGATTAATAGATTTTTTGTTCCTCCAACTTACCGCCCACACGGAGAAAAACGGAGGGTCGAAGTTAGAGGTTCAAAATTTTGAGAGTCAGACCGACCCTCTAGATTATCAAATAGTCCTTCCATAATTTTATGGACATAATCAGGGAGACTCTCGATTTATGATCAACTTGATTACCACAGAGAAACAGTCACACTATCAAGATAATCAAATCGATCCTCTGGGATAATCAAGTTGAATATCTTGTTTTAAATTTTCATTTCGACCCTCAAGGATGATCAAATCGACCTTCTACAATGATCAAATCGATTATTTTTTTCTGACCCTCTACAGATGATCAGTTTGATTATCTAGAAGGCTGTCCTATAGTCGATCATCATATTTGGTCGACCTGACCCTCTAGATATTCAGGCTGACCCTCCATTTTTCTCCGTGCAGTAAAATCTACAAAATATGAAAAAATCCGAGCTTTGTAGATTTTACACGTAAATAAGTGTGAAAAATATAGAAAATTTGTTGATTGAACTGAACTTCTTGTAAAATCCACTAAAAACTCGCTTTAAGAAAGGAATACCAAGTAAACGGTCAACATCCTATCTTTTCTTTGAGCGCGGATTAAAAGAAAACTATAACTGACACAAAAACACCAAAATTTAGATTTTTGTAGTATTTTACTACTACAATGAAATAAAAAAATGTCTAATCTGAAATTCCGGCCCAGCTAAAAAATATAAGTGCGCGAATTCGAGTCTGCGCTCGGGGCAAAGGTGAATGGTGTCCCTGATACAGACTCAGGAAGTGATCCTACAACAAAAAAGTGATAACAAATTAGTTTCGTAATAGCGTTTACTCGTCCCTGACGTTTTTGGTTTCTTGAAAAAAAACAAAATTTCTTGCAGTAGCGTAAAAACTAAAAATTTCGATTTTTTGCAAGTTATTTTTTACAAAAAATTGTTAATAAAAATTTTTTTTGGAAAAAAGGAGAACGTCAGGGATTAGACCAAAGTATTTTACATATCTGGTAAAAATTTTAGAACAATCGGTCGAGCGGTTTTTTTGCAACTAGGGACACCGTATTAAAAACATGGTTTTCGGTTAAAACGCGTTTGAAGTTTTGCGTCGAGTGATAAGGGCCGTGCGCAGCGTTAGATAAAAATATGCATACCTCCTCCAATTTTAGGAATTTCGGCTTAAAATTTTACAGAAATATTCTGGAATCGTTCTACAATAAAATGATGTTAACAAAACAAAACCAATATAATAAGTACCAAACTTCCTGTAAAAACGAATCTGTTTTCAACCTCTATAAGGGTCAATTCACATGAAATTAGTGAATATTAGAATGCAATTATAAAACATTGATAAATAAAGTTTCTCCGTGTGCAGCCAGTATCGATATTTCGATAAATCTTATGTGGCGTCAGATAGAGTTTCTTTAGTCAATATATAGATATATATCGTATGGTAGGTCCGACGCTTTCTTGCGTTCGTCAACTACCACTCTCACCACCCTGCCGTTGGTCAATCAGAGATTTTATTCAGTAAACTGCCGCGCCTTAACCAGTGTATCGCATTAAACGGGGTCCTTCTTGTACCTCGTCCCTCCGCTATGAGGATGAATTATTCATACACTCGACTCAATTCTGCAAGGGGGTCCGGCTGCCTGGAAGTCAGTCAGAAATATACAGGTCCAGATTATAATAGCGCTCACGGTGTGGACGTCGCGGCGAAAACACTAGTTGGGAATTAAAGCAGGAAGAGTCTGGACGCAAGGTGCCACCATTTCCATATAAAAGTACTGATGGGCTCTCTCGTCCCTCAAGAGAATGCGAATTTCAGAAAGAAAGCGGCAGCCATCTTTTAAGGAAGTATTCAATAAAAAAGAATCGTTCATACGAACCCAAGGAAATTTACTCAATTTAGGTGAGATACTATTTCATGTTGCGGTGCTTCACTTGCGTACAAAGGAGAAATAATAGAGCTGGCGTTACTACTTTCCTGCCCTAATAGCCATAATAACTCCCCGCTCTATTATTGTAGAAAAGTTCAGTACCAATACCATTACCGTTAGTGCGAGTAGCAATTCCTAGATTCTAACTCATAAGGTATAATATTATCCACGGCATATCATTTACGCTCCATAATCTCCCTATAATCTTTCCTCTTCCATAAAATTTTCTTTTTCCTATATTTTAACGCTCAACAATGCAATCTCTGGGACTCCGAGTCGTGACGATGGGACACGAGCGACTCTTTATATCCTCATTGTTCATAAGACTCTGAAAAGGTCAGACCTCAGGAGAGGAAGAGGTGAGAATCCGTTCAAAGCTCTAGTTACTATATGTAAGCAAAGATGTACCGCAGTACTAAAATTTATTATGCTCTTCGAGTTAATTTGCTCTTAACGTGCTCGAACCATGTAAACGACACCCCAACAGATCCAATCAGATAATCTAACACCAGTATCACTGTTATTTTTCAATGGGGGTTTCTTTTTTACTTAAGGTAGTTTCCATCCACAAAAATTAGACCTCAGGCAAAAATAGATCATTTTGCTTTCAAGAATAGCAATATTATTATTGGAGGGCTATTTTGAAAGAGAAAAGATTATTTTACATGGAAGAAATTTGAAACACAGAAAAAAATAATTTTATTAATAAATTTTATTTTTGACCCAACTTTTTTTCTTATCGCTGCTTACAGAATTTTAAAAAATTATGCGATTCTAATAAATCATGAATCATTTTTTCAGAGAAAAGATTTCACACAATTTCACCGTTTCTGATTTTCAAAAATAAATTCTTTAATGGCTTATTAATTTTAATTCTTTTAATGACCATTCAAGAAACATTTTCCAAAACGAAATTTTTATAAACAAATTGCTGAATTTCATAATAATTTATTCAGTTTCGAAAATTGGATATTGTTAAGTTGCATAATTTTTTAAAATTTGGTAAGAAGCGATAAGAAAAAAAGTTGGGGCAAAAATAAAATTTATTAATAAAATTATTTTTCTGTATTTCAAATTTTTTTCATGGACATTGATCTTTTCTCTTCCAAAATAGCCCTTCAATAATAATATTGCTATTCTTGAAAGCAAAATTATCCATTTTTGCCTGAAGTCTAATTTTTGTGGATGAAAATTACCTTAAGGGGATCGGCCACCTTTAATTGGTATATTTAAAAATTTTTTGGTATTTTCCAAAAATTTTATTTTTTTATTCTCTACTTTTCTGAGTATGTGTGTACATTTTCAGGGCAATCTGACTTTTTTTCTTGGAAAAATAAACAAACTTAAGAGTTACTACGATTTACGAATAACGTGTTTTTTTAGCGAAAATTAGCTTTATACACAAAATAGTTTGCTTATTTATTTTATTTTATTTATTTTTTTATTTTGTTTGTAACTTTATTTTCAGTTATGTCACCTTAATTTTCATACCCATAAAGTTGCTACACTTTGTAAGGAACAAAGTAAAAAAAGAATCATGACAATTGAATAAAAAATAAAAAAGTTATTCAAAGTAGGAAAATGTAAAAAAAAATGCCCAAAAAACTCAACATTTTTAGTTTAAAAATACATAAAGGTGCTGGAATTGAAAATCCAAAAAAAAAAAAAAAAAAAAAAAAATTGGAAAACCTCAAAACTTTTCTAAGTAAAGGTTCTAAACATAACAAAAAAATTATAGAAAAGGTCTAAACTCAAAAAATAAAAATATTAAAAGTGTTGAATCCCCTTAAGCAACGAAGAAATCAGTCAATATTACTAATTTTGGTGAGAATTTAACATCAAAGAGTCAATTGTCTATAAGTCTTTAACTACGTTTTTAACTAGTTCTTCAACTACATCACTCAACTTAGAATAAAGCAGTGGTGCTAAAAATCCAAACCTGTTCTTACTGCGGAAGCGTTTGAAAGAGGCGGAGAAAAAGTTAAGACCAAAACATATTGTTTGGCGGGCTGATTTAAAATTTTAAAAGATCGTAAAATTATAATTTGATAATGTAAACATAATTATTCTTATAATTTTATTTCTATTCCAATATTTATCTCTTTCAATACGAAATTGAAAATAAATAAAGTAAAATGTGGCATTACGTTACTGTTACCTCTAATATTCGTTGTATTAGATTTAATAGTATAAAATAAACATTTTTTAGTGCAATTCCATACTATCTAGACTTTTTTATTGTTTTCGTACTTTTTGATGCCACACTATCTATAAAATAATTGAATAAAAATGATTTCTTCAGTGATTAATGTTTTTATTTTTATAAATTTGTACAATTTTTGTATAATTATTGTTTCTCAATTTTTTAATACATAATTTTGTAGCGATAAAGTACGAAAGTAGTTTTAAAAAGATTAATAATGTGTAATTATATTAAAGCTGTTAATACAATAAATATAAGAATGATCTTTGCCTAATTAATTGTCAACATTATGTATTTTTAAGTTTTCAAATTATCCCGCCAAATAATGTGATATGATCCTTGCTTTTCCCCTGCTTTTATCTAACGCTTGTGCATTAAAAAAGAGCTTCAGATCTTTTGTATGACTGAAATAAATGCTTATTTTATTGCTCGGAGGAAAGTTCTGACAGTTTGACGTTTGGACAGGATGTTATTCTACTTCTCATGATTATATAATTTTATTAATAACAAGAGTTTGCAAAAAGGCAAGACTAATTCTTACTTTGCAAATATGACAAGCAACGCACGTCGAATAACTTGGACCAAAAGTTCGTTAAATAATAAACTTTTAATTTGCAAAATTCGTATTCCCGATTGACAAGTTTTCTTTCTATTAAACATTCGAGTCTCGAAACTCCCAACGAACTTTTCTCTACCCAGTAGAAAAGAGAGCTTACGCTTCAGGGTAAAAGTGTGCAAGGGTAAAGGTAAAATAAGAGACGAGGGGAGTTATGCTAATTTTACGATTGAGCCGCGACCCAGTTCCCGCGGGCTTCCTTATGCGAATCGGTCAGAAGTGACTGGTATTCGTTCTACTATACCTATAAACCTTAAGCACTATTCTAGACATCGTCAATGGCATTATAACTATCGTTATTCTAGAGCTACTTGTCACGCTCATTACATCACGATCGATAGTTTGCATCATGTACGACCACGAATGAGGTCATTATCTCTAACTTCATAGCCAGACAGAATTTCGAACAGGGTTGAAACTCCAACTTTCTCCAAAGCTTCTTCAACCCTAAGGAACAATCAAATATTCCCTACTACAGTTCCCAAATTACTTACGATACTAGATATGCAAAACAAATTTTTTCTGAAAACGTTGCAGAGATCAGATTGAAGTCTTAGATACAGGGAAAAAGTCTAGAAAATTTATAACAATGGAATTTTATTTATTGGAATTTTCACTTCCATAAACAGCTAACTTCACTTCGTCAAACATTCATTGCAAATGTGAAGGAAATAGCTATTTGTTATACTAGTGGGGAAAACGAGCAATTGCCAATGAGTGTGAAGTTTGCAACACGAGCTGAAAGTGAATGCTGCAATCACACGAAATGACAATTGCTTGTTCCCCGCGATTGAAACACGTTATTTTTCCAAACCTGTCTAGTAACAATTGTACTTTCACCATCTCTTTTGAGACGGGTAAATGGCTATTTTCACCACTTGTGGGGAAAGTAGCAACAGTTTTGAAATCAGCCATTTTCCCGTCTTAAAACAGACGATGAATGTACAATTTTCACTAGACGTGTTGCGAAAAGATCTTATTTTTCAATTTTTGCTATAAAGAAGCCCTTTTTGAAAAAAATGCACAGATGAATATATGTTTTATTATTTATTTCAATAATTTTATTGGATCTATAACTTAATTCGTGCGGTTTTTTTCAAAATTTGAACGTTTATTTAAGAAAAACATGTACAATAGTATTATTCAAAGTATTGCCCATCTGAAGCTATGACTTTTTCCCATCTCTCTGGAAATTTGCGGATTCCACCCAAAAGAATTGCGCCGGCTTGGCGGCCAAGAATGAATCAAGCCAATTTTTGATACCCTGTTCTGATGTGAACCGTATTCCAGTGAGGGCGTTCTGCATCGACCGCAACAAATGGTAGTCAGAAGGGGCAAGGTCTGAGCTATAAGGCGGGTGGGGTAAAACTTCCTATCCACTGTTTTCCAAATAGTTCTTAACCGGAATAGCAACATGGGGCCGAGCGTTGTCGTGATGGAAAATTATTGCCTCGCGTCTGGTCGCATATTCCGGGCGTTTTTCGGGTGTTGCTCTCTTCAAACGGATTAATTGTGTTCGGTAGCGTTCTCCATTGATTGGTTTTCACCCGGTTTTAGCAGCTCATAATACAGCACACCATTCTGATCCCACCAAATACAGAGCATCACCTTCGCGCAATGGATATTCGGCTTTGCCGTTGATTTGGCTGGTTGGCCGGGTTTCACATATGATTTTTTGCGCTTGGGGTTGTCGTAATGGATCCATTTTTCATCACCAGTAACAATCCGATGCAAAAATGACTTCTTTTTGTGGCGTTCCAGCAGCATTTCGGACATGCAAAACCGCCTTTCAACGTCTCTCGGCTTGAGTTCATGTGGAACCTAATCTCTTGGCTTTTGAATGTATCCGGCTGCTTTTAAACGTTTTGAAATGGCTTCTTGAGTGACTCCCAAAGATTCAGCGAGCTCCTCTTGTGTTTGGCAACAATCTTCATCGAGTAATGTTTCCAGTTCTTAAACTTTTATGGCTGCCCAGGACGTTCTTCGTCTTCCAAGCCAAAATCACCACTTTTAAATCGTGCAAACCACTTTTGGCACGTTCACTCAGCTAGAGCATGTTCACCATAAACTTCCACCAAAATACGATGACTTTCGGCAGCAGTTTTCTTCATATTAAAGTAATGAAAAAGAACTCCCCGCAAAAACACTTTTTCAGGCACAAAGTTCGACATATTTGACGGAAAAAAAATTATTGTCGTCTACGCTTCAAATGAATTACATATAGTGAAAAAGATGCACAATGACAGTAGCTTTCCAACGCATGTTCGAAATATTGGAACGATGGAATAATAATTAAGTTACGCCATCTCTTAGCAAACCGCACGAATTAAGTTATAGATCCAATAGTATTTAGTTTAATTCATTTTGCTTTTTTACTGCAGAAATTTGAAAATACAATATCCTGTCCCATACATTCCCAGTGACATCAACTCCCTCAGTGTTCGATGAAGTGAAGTTAGCCGTTAATCAAGTGAAAATGAAACCAATGAAATAAACACTTTGTGCGTGTTAAATAATTTTGAGTCTTCAATATAATCTCCTTGATGCGAAATGCACTTCTTCCAACGGTCTTCTAAAATTTTGATACCCTTGGAATAATACGATTTGTCAAACTCCGCAAAATAGGTCTCCGTTTCCGATATGACCTCCTCATTAGTGTGAAATCTCTTTTCCTGGAGCCATCTTTTCAAATTATGAAACAAATAGTAATCGCTGGGGGACAAATCTGAAGAATAAAGTGGGTGAGAAAGGAATTCGTAACCCAAAGAATCCAATTTCACCATCTCTTTTATGGATGACTGCGCTATTGCATTGTCTTGATGAAACAAGATTTTTTTCTTCTTCAAATGCGGTCTTTTTTCATGATCTCCTCGTCAAATTTTTCCATTAATGTAACATAGTACTCGCCAGTTATTGTTTCTTCTTTTTCCAAACAGTCGTTGTGTCTTTGGGCGCTTCGATCGGCTTTCATCCGTTTGCAGACAGTCTATTGGACTTTGTTGTGTAATAATGGATCCATCTTTGACCAGTTGTCACGAGTCGACACAAAAATTGCGTTTAATTACTCTGAAACAACTTCGAATCATCATTACACTGTCGATTCTTAGAAAAGGCTCCACCCATCGTACAGGTTCTTCATCCTCAAATGTTCATGTAAAATATGGCACACGCGTCCTGTTGATATCTTTACCATGTCGGGTATCTCACTCACTGTAATTTTTCGATTATCCAAAACAATACTAAGCACTATTTTGATATTTTCTTCAGAAATTGCCTCATTTTCATGATCTCAACGTTCAGAATCATCGGTGGAAGTACGATCACGTTTAAATTTCGCATACTACTTTTTTACTGTTGTATTCGATGAAGAAGATGTGCCATAGCAGTTATGAAGCCATTCCTTGGCTTAGGTGGTATTTTTTCCCATTAAAAAGGAATGTTTAATCAAAAGACGAAATTCCTTGGAATCCATTTTTTCTCAAACAGCAAATTAGCGTCACTCTATTGACTGTAGCTCCTAAACTAAACATTGAAATGTCATAGACTTTTGAATGAAAGCTAGTGAAGGTTGGTACTACTGCATAAACATGACAATTTTGAGATAATCATGCAATCTCTGTATGAGACCGCAAACTTTTCAACTTTTCACCCCATGTCCTAGAAAATCACAAGCATCACTGTTTAATTTTTTTTTATTTCGACTTTACATACTTTATCGTTCATAACTTTTTTACATATTATTTATGTGTAAAAATTTGTAGGTTCCTCTCTAAATCGCCATTTTTCGAAATTAATTTTGTTCTTATTTTGTATTTATCTATTACATTGTCATAAGCTATGTATTGATCAGTCTTTGTAGGAAAAAAACGGGAGAAAAACTTGATTTGGGTTTGTTTGTTTCATTCGATTTGAATCGTCCTTATATAGTATGCTAGTCCAGTCTCACCATTTGTGAGAGACAACACTACCGGATGAATTAGTTTCGGAGCCCTTAGCAAGCTAAAAATGTCCGAGGAGTTCTGCTAGATAAATTTTTATGAAAGTTCCCACTAAGAGGTTTCTCGGATAGCTGAATTTGAATTTGCCATCAGAATTCAAAATGGCTGATCGAATAAGCCGACCCAAAAGTTGAATAAATTATCCGATTTCCATGAAACTTGGTACCAGGGGGATTTTTAGGATGCAGAATACAAATTCATAGTAAAAATTCAGACTCGCTGATTTAATATAATAACCAGAAATTTATAATTGCTTTTCATGCACTCCGATCTTGATAGAATGTTAAAAGTGCTGATGACTTGTGAGTTTTTAAAAGTAGTTTCCCTAACTTTATTGGATGAATAATCTTAAGTATACAACTGTGCAGGATGTTTGTGAACAACAATCGCGACTGCTTTAATAACCAGTTTCAAGCTTACTCACCTAATCCAGCTGCCTGGAAGATCTTGTTTACATTTGACATACGTATGGGGTTGCGTGACAAGAGGGTGCATGTGCAACAACATTCAGGTGCATAACTTAATACAGCCCTCATTCTCTCTACATACCAGAGATGCTTAATTATAGCCGATAATCTACCCAGAAATACACATTGGGTAATCTTCAAGCACATTCTGCTTCACAGTTGACATTAGCTTGACTGTAGAACTCAAGACAACCATGACAGACTTGTGAATTCCCTTTCACGTAGAGCACATTATGCTTCCCTCATAAAATCCCTGGTCTGGAAATAACAGTCGACGTGATTCAAACTCAATCGCGGCAAAGTGAGTTCGATCTTTTGGATTCACGTACATATGTACTTATATATAGGTATATGTATGTAGTAAGAAAGGAAAAAGTTAAAACGAGACGCGTTCCCCTTCACCTGCACGTCGGTAAGCCGGCGCTAATGAAACACGAATTTTACGATCAAATTCGGTGGCTATATGCCGTAAATAACCCTTGGCTCGAAACCGTAACGACCAATGACGTTCGATGAGTTCGATGCACTGGAAAGGGTTTTGAAGGTTTCGATTTACTTGATTATTACCAGTTCAAAAACAATTTAAGAACATTTTATAGCTACTTTTGAAGGGGCTTAGTGTGATACTAAAACATGATAGTGCTGACCAATTTAATTCGTAATTATTTTTATAGTAACTAAAAATTGCGTTTGAAGAAATGGTGATTCATATTTTTATGCAATTATAGTATCACTTTTATTTTCATTGGTACTTTCTGAGAGACAATTTTGGAATAGTGTTTAGTACTATAGATATATTAACCAAAAAGTTTGATTAGAATGGGGATCAGATAATTCTGTTATACTTTTGAAACATTTTTCTCATGTGGAGTATTTTTGATTCTTGGGAAATACGTTAATTTAAACGATAAACAATGGTTGATTTTCATTTTGGAGCTTCGTGCACATTCGTGTTTGACAAGTTACCAATTAAAAGTAACGTTTCAGAAAACAAGATTTTTGTGTTTGAAAATATGTACTTACAGTTCTGAACGTTCATTGAACGATGACAATTTTTTATTCTTTCAAAACAAAATTAATGATTATGTTTATATTTATGATCCTACAAATATAAAATCTGTCATAGAATATACGCTACTTTTTAATTAACTAAAGCAAAAACTATTCACTTACTTTTCAAAAAAAAATATTTATCATTGTTCAATGAACATTCAGAACTGTAGTGCATTTTAAAAATGTTGAAATGTTAAATATTAGGGTATTTAAGGTAGTTGTCGTGCCAAAAATCAATCTCTGGAAAAAGAAGTTTTTCTATGATTTCAAGACTGGAAATTATATCATCAGCCGTGTCATATGTAAGGAAAGACATTCTTTTTAATGAAAAAATTTTAAAATTACGAAAAATAATTTTTTATCAATGTTTTTTTAATAGGATTTTTCCTTACTATCGCTCTTTACCAATTTTTTGAAAATGATTGAAGTTTCTTAAATCATAGCTTATTTTTTCGGGGAAAATATTCTCTACAACTTAACCGTTTCCAATTTTGGAAAATGAATAAATTATTATCAAATTCAGCAATTTGGTTATAAAAATTTTGTTTTGGAAAATTGATTTTTAATGATTTCATCCATTAAAGAATTTATTTTCAAAAATTGGAAACGGTTAAGTTGTAGAGAATATTTTCCCTGAAAAAATAAGCTATGATTTAAAAAACTTCAATCATTTTCAAAAAATTGGTAAAGAGCGATAGTAAGGAAAAATCCTATTACAAAAAACATTATTAAAATTTTATTTTTCGTAATTTTTAAATTTTTTCATTAAAAAGAGTGTCTTTCCTTACATATGACACGGCTGATGATATAATTTCCAGTCTTGAAATCATAGAAAAACTTCTTTTTCCAGAGATTGATTTTTGGCACGACAACTACCTTAAATACCCTAATATTTAACATTTCAACATTTTTAAAATGCACTACAGTTCTGAATGTTCATTGAACAATGAAAAATATTTTTTTTTGAAAAGTAAGTGAATAGTTTTTGCTTTAGTTAATTAAAAAGTAGCGTATATTCTATGACAGATTTTATATTTGTAGGATCATAAATATAAACATAATCATTAATTTTGTTTTGAAAGAAAAAAAATTGTCATCGTTCAATGAACGTTCAGAACTGTAAGTACATATTTTCAAACACAAAAATCTTGTTTTCTGAAACGTTACTTTTAATTGGTAACTTGTCAAACACGAATGTGCACGAAGCTCCAAAATGAAAATCAACCACTGTTTATCGTTTAAATTAACGTATTTCCCAAGAATCAAAAATTCTCCACATGGGAAAAATGTTTCAAAAGTATAACAGAATTATCTGATCCCCATTCTAATAAAACTTTTTGGTTAATATATCGATAGTACTAAACACTATTCCAAAATTGTGACAACTACCTTAAAGTAGCTCATCCACGAAAATTAGACTTCAGGCAAACATAGATAATTTTGCTTTCAAGAATAGCAATATTATTATTGAAGCGCTAATTTGAAAGAGAAAAGATTATTTTCCATGAAAAAAAATTTGAAACACAGAAAATAATTTTATTAATAAACTTTATTTTTGCTCAAAATCTTTTTCTTATATAATGTGACATGTATGAGAACATGTCTGCTATCATATTGACCCAAGATTCTCAGAATTTTTATTCATTTTTATTATTTTGGCATAGGGTCAGATTCTTCTTATTTTCACATTTAAAAATTATCAATGGGAGATAAAATAAACGTAAAAAGGAAGGCAAACGTTTCGGTCACATCTGAGGGCCCTCTACAGTGCCATAAATTAAAAGACCAATTCAAAATTTCTGTAAAAGATTAAAATATATGAGATGATTAAAATAAGGAAGCACATTAAAATCAAAAACTCATCTCTTAGCTTGCAAATCAAAATGAAGTAGTTCGGTATGCACAACATGTGGCTTTTCTGACTGAAATTTTTTTAATTTTATAATGCTTTACGGACAATCCATTTTAGATTACATTTGCATGCGAGGCTTTACAGAAATATATATTATTATCATATCTATATATGTAAATTTACTCAATATTATTTGAGTATGATTTCAAATTAATTAGTTGAGTTTGAAATTTCGACCGGCAATCGAAAGACCTGGGCTCGAATCCCAGCACAGTCAAAAGCGTCTTTTTCCACAGAAAGATTGCAAATTCTTTAAAAGTTTGAAATTTTTTAAGTATATTTAGTAATGAAAGAAGATAGACGGTTTTTTGTGTCCGAATTTTATTTTTATTTTTAGATGTTTTGAAAAAAATAATAAACTTATCTTTGGAAATTTTTTACTGTTTGGTATTCGTGACATTAATTATCATCACATTTAGAAGTATTATTAAATTTCATCAGTTCTAAAAAATATTCAGAACTTTGAGAAAATCCACCTTTATACTGAAAGTATCGCATGTGCCATATTTTACAATATAATCTGACATGTTTGAGAATATATTTGCTATTATATTGACCAAAAAAAATCCACAGAATTTTCATTCATTTTTGTTATTTTATCATAGGGTTAGATGTTTTTTATTTTCACATTTAAAATTATCGCTTCTTACCAAATTTTAAAAAATTATGCGATTCTAGTAAATTACGAATCACTTTTTCAAGTAAAAGATTTTCTACAACTTAACCATTTTCAATTTTTTTAAATGAATCAATTATTATCAAATTCGGCAATTTGTTTATAAAAATTTCGTTTTGGAACATTTTTTAATGGTTTTAGCCATTAAAGAATTTAAAAAAATCTTTTCTCTGAAAAAATCATTCATGATTCATTAGAATCGCATACATTTTTAAAATTTGACAAGAAGCGATAGGAAAAAAAGTTGGAGCGAAAATAAAATTTATTAATAAAATTATTTTTCTGTATTTAAAATTTTTTTCATGGAAAATAATATTTTCTCTTTTAAATTAGCCCTTTAATAATAATATTGCTATTCTTGTCAGCAAAATTATCTATTTTTGCCTGAGATCTAATTTTTGCGGATGAACTACTTTAAGTTCGCAGGAGTATGTTGCTCGTTTTTTGCTTTTGAGGATAAATTTTTGTCGGAAATAGTATGACAAGTGAAGCTTTTCTGATACATTTTTTTTATAAGGATGACATTTCAGTGGTAGAATTTCCAGGACAGGCGACATTCGGCCAACTATATTTTTTTAAGGATCACGTTATGCACCCCACTCCGCTATAATAGCTTCTGTACCAGCTGGTACTGGAGCATCAAATTCTGGTAATGCAACAGAGCCTGTATGCTCTGACAATACAACCATCTGTGCAAGCTAAAAAATATCAAAACTCGTAATGGGGTAAATGTACTAAAATTTTAAAATATATTGAAATTAATAGTGAAACCTACAGTTAAGTCTTAAATTTGCCATTGCTGATTTATTAGTTGGAATAGCTACTTTTTTAGTTCATTTTACCACTTGAGTTATTGAAGAAACAATATAGATCATAACATAAACAACAAACTTAGCTGTGCCAACGAATAAAAAAGCTGTGGCATATTTTACAGACCAACCTGTGGAATTCATTTTCCGAAGGAGAAAAATCAAAATTCAAATAACCGGCAAGTCTGCATATTCGGAATAATTGCGAGTTTCGTCTTTCCTAAAAATAAATTTCTAATGTAATAACTCACAGTTACAAGTCTAATATCGGCAATGGCCTCGGAAAAGGAAGATTTTACAGGAGAAAGGGAACGCCGCAAGTCAATTATTCACAATAATGACGTTCGTAAAAAAAAAATTTCATCATTACAATAAAAAAAGCAACTCAAAAACTATTTTCGAGGAAACCCCATTTCTTTAGCGCACGTCAGACATTTCAAGGTAAAAAGTGACGTTAATTTTTTCAGTGAACCAAATATGCTTTATGTATGCAAATATCTTAATTATATCTTCGAGATTAGGTTCTTTCGTGAAGGCTTTGCTTTGAGACGAAAATCTAGGATATCAAGGTTTTAGTATTTAGATATCAGGCCATGACATTCAGATCTTAAGTTCTCATGCCTGGGATATCGAAACTTAATACTTAGAATATTAAAGTTAAAATCTAGATTATATCGTGACATGTTTCTGTACATGTTCTTTGTTTTATTGACCCACAGTTATAAATCTGTAATATTTATTTTGGCTTGGGGTCAGTTTAGTTTCTAATTATTTATGTCGTAGAGGACATAAACATTATGGTTTACTCTATCTTTTTCTATTTAATAAGCAAAGAAAAAAAACAAAAAAACAACAACGGGCCAATGCTGTGCAGAAACTCTGGTTTTCTCACTTCCAGAATGGTTTGCCGTGGTAAAAGTGACACATGGCCCAGTAATGTGCCGTCCATGAGCCCGACTCTGGCTCTTCTACTTTCAGAACTGGATGCCATAGTAAAAATGGCAATCGGCTTGGTATAGGGCCGACACTGGGCCAAGTTTCGGCTGAAGGTCGGTAAATTTAAAAAGTCGAAAAAGGCCGTCGTCGTCGGCCCAGCACTTGACCGATGCAAACAGTGACACTGGCCCAATAACAATAGCCGACTCTCGGCTGCCGAGATTGGGCCAACATTGTGCCGTATTATCACCTTCAGCAATTCGCACTTGGGCGTTTGCCTTCCTAATGTTTATGTCCTCTACGATTAAAATATAGAATTCAGAACTCAATATCTAGATATTTGAATTTTATATCCTAGATCACCGTCAGATTTTAAACAGTGTAATCTAGTTGTTAAATTTTTATAGGTATGGGGCCATCGATAAATTACCTAACACTTTTTTCGACAATTTTGGACCTCCCTTCTTCCATAACTGTTACGTAATTCTCTAAAATATTTTTTTACATCAACACAATCGATCCGTTAAAAATATGATGAAAACATCAGGCAGGTATTAAAATAAAGAGAAATATAAGTGTAAAATATATAAATATAAAAGAGATTTAATTCCTATATTTTGAAATTGTGAAAAAAGTATAATAAATACAGTGTTGATTTAGTTCAAATATTACCTAACATTGCCGATTTATTTCACATTCCTTCAAAAGCTGTTACGTAATTTATGGATGGCACCTATATAGGATATTAAAGATTCTATTCTATAACTATAAATATTTAATAACGCAGAGAAAAATATATATTCAGGATTATTAATATCCAGATTTAATTTAATTTTATTTAATCTAAGATATTATAATAAGCAGAAATTAATTTTTTAGATAATAAAACATAATATCTAGCTATTGCAACTGAATATATAAAATGATTATCCCATAGTTGAATGTTCATTTTTCTTCGTTTATACATTTTTTGTCTGTATGAATTCAATTTTCATGCGAAAGGAAGCACTTGATTTAAGGAGCTATACCAGTGTTACCGCTCAAAATTTAGGTGACTTTTGGGAATCTTTTTGAAAAAAGGTATTCCATCGACGAGTTTTAAACTTTAGGGATGTATTTGCTAGTAAATGAACTGTATATATACCGCTCGCTAATGTGCTTAAAATTTTTAAAAAAATACGCTCTTAAACTAGAAGTTATTCCCCGTAAAATGGCGTAGAATATTTAAAAAATATTAAAATCTGACAAAATGGCTGAGTTTTGAAAAAAAATTTGATTTTGGCTTAAAAAAAATATTCGTTTTTTCGATGCCAAATTGACAGTTTATATCCAATCGAAAGTATCTTACGTCATTGTACAATAAAGCAAGTTTAGAACACTCTTTTAAAATTTCAAGTCAATCGGATAATTGGTCTTTGAATTAGAGCTGCAACAAATTTGAAAAACACCATTTTGAGAAAAACGCGTTTGAAGTTTTAACCCGTGCAGAAATTTTGGTGAGGCGCCGATCGGGCCCCGATTGGGAAAAATGTGGCCCCGATAGGGTAATCTGTCTAGCACCAGACCAGTAATGAAACGCCCTACCCGATCTGGCCCGGATATGGCCCCTTATAATTTTGTATTTCTACAAATAGTAAAATTTAAAAGGTTTTGGTTTATTAACAATAAATAATTGTTTCAAAAAAATGTTTTTCATAAATTCAGATTAGTGATGCAACAGTATAATCAAAAGTATACAAACAGTACAAGTATAATCTTCAAGCCCATCTTCGTAGTCTGTAGAACTATTAGATTCTTCTGAATCTAAAATAAATTACATTACTAATAATTTTCTTTCTAAAAAATTCACTTTGGAAAATTGAATATACGATGTAAAAAATAATGAAACACAATATAACGTTCTACACTTAAAATTATAATTTTCTTTTCTTTTAAAATTACAGTTAATAAAAAAATATGTCAAGTAATAATGTAGTTCATCACAATGTTAGGATTTATGTAATGAATCTAGTGAATTAACTTACCTTGATCTATAATGCGGAAGTAAGAAATTTCAACAACGATTCTGTGCTTCCGAACTCGCCATGTACATTTTGCTTTTAGCATTTTAATTTCAATATAGTCACTAGAATATCACGACCACAACACAAAATTTGAAAATAATGTTGTCCATCATAATCCGATGTGGTTCCGACCTGGGCCAAACCATGTGCCCCCCTGCGGCCACATCTGGAAAATCCGATCGGGCCCGGATCGGAACTTGGGAACAAGTTGGGCAATTTCTGCACGGGAACTATCGATTTCTTCGTGTTAAAACGCTATTTACCATAAACCATTATCACTAAATATATAGATACACTGTTAGAAAAAACTTTAAATAATTAAGTTGAAGTTTTATACAACTATCATGGATGAATGAACTGTCATGGAAAAATGAATGAATTCTTTCCGCGCAGTAAAAATCTTATCATTTAATTTTAATAATTTGAAATCTCTTTGAAACTATAAATAATGTAATTATATAATTACTTCCTTCAGACAAACTTGGCGAACCCCAGTTAAATAATTTTGTGTTAAGAACTCACTTAATCACAATAAGTAGATCGCTAATCGATCTTTTTCCGGCCCCGAGCTCATACAAAGCGTCGATCAGCCTCACCTCATTCTTTTTTATCGACGCACATAAAGAGCCTAATCTCATTTTAGATCCCCTGCAAAATCCTATTTCCGGAAAAAGTATATGCCCTGACATTAGCTAAGGGCCACGCTTCTCGACGCACATGATTACGCCATCTCCGGTAGACATTTTGGCTCCCTTATTTCTATTTTTGTCTTCGAACTTTTTTTCTCTTCAATCCCACCCTCAAGATCCTGATTAGTTGGCTGTCGGAGAGCTTTAATAAAGGGTAACTAAAACTCAAGGAAGCGTGCGGGCCACGCATAATTTTCGGAGAAATTTGAGCGAACGCACATGTTACCTTCTACTCGCCTAACACGAGGAAAAGGAACTCTAAATATAATATAGTTTTAATAAGCGATGAACATTATTCATCTACTGACACCTCGATAATTGGGAGAGTTTGTCACGTACAGACTCGATTATTACTTTTTTCATAAATACACTACCGTGTAGATTGAATAACCTCTTTTTAAAAGTTTTGGTGGAATTGAAATTTTTTTAGTTTTTAGAACGAACGTGAGATGTTTGAGGTGTTACTACGTATCGCAAAGTCGGTTCGCGCGCGATAAATCGCACATCGCCTGTGCGATTCGACCCTCGAATCTTCTTCTTTCGACCCTCGTTCCTCGAATATTCGTAGACAGATAATTGCAGCAATAAATTCAAGATTAATCGAGCCCAGTGTGGCCTGTCGTTGCCTCCTCTCCGCGAAATCCATTTCGCATTATAAATCAATCGAGACCGTTTCGTTCGTCCGTTCGTTTTCGAACCTCGCCTCCTTCTGATAAGACTCTCCGGGCGGGATGCAGAACACTTGTAGAATGCGTGAAAAGTTTCCACTTAATAAAATGGCTCTTACCTTGACAAAGTCCACTCAAAAATTTACGACGTTGAATTACCTTGCTTTCTAACCAGGGGGCACGATTAAATTAACATTCACAATTTTTAACTCCCGTTTCACCCAAACTGAATATCAATTATCCCTGTGCAGAAATTTTGGTGGGGCGCCGATCGGACCCCGATAGGGTAATCTGTCTAGCGCCAGGCCAGTAATGAAACGCCCTACCTGATCGGGCCCAGATCTGGGCCTTTAAAATGGGGACCCGATCTGGTTCAGATATGGCCCCTTCTAAATTTGTATTTCTACAAATAGTAAAATTTAAAGGCTTTTCGTTTAATAACAATAAATAGTTGGTTCAAAAAATTTATTTCATAAATTCAGATTAGTGATGCAACAGTATAATCAAAAGTATACAAACAGTATAATCTTCTAACCCATCTTCGTAGATTCTTCTGAATTTAAAAATAAATTACATTATTAATAACTTTCTTTCTAAAAAATTCACTTTGGAAAATTGAATATACGATGTAAAAAATAATGAAACACAATAACGTTCTACACTTGAAACTATAATTTTCTTTCCAAATTACCGTTAATAAAAAAATATTTCAAGTAATAATCTAGTTCATTACAATGTTATGATTTATGTAATGAATCTGTTGAATTATCATAGCTTGATCTATAATGCTGATATAAGAAATCTCACCACCGATAATCCGATGTGGTTTCAATCCGGGCCACACCATGTGCCCCCCTGCGACCACATGTGGAAAATCCGATCGGGCCCGGGTCGGAACTTGAAAACAATTTCGGCAATTTCTGCACAGGTCATTTTACACGGAAGAAACCCTTCATTCTTAAGTTTTATCAAATTTCTATTATATTTTTCAGCATCTTATTCTTCTAATGATCAAAACTCACAAATTCTGTTGCATTTCGGTGCGGAATCTACAGAGAAAAACCGAAGTTTACAATTTTTGCAAAACTATGTTACAATTTAGGGAAAAACATATGTTATATTAGCCCTTTTAGTGCCGGAGGCCGATATATCGGCTCTCAGGCACTGACGAAAAGTTCGCCCGGCACTAAAAGGGTTAAGGATTTTTCGGGGAGAAATACTAAAATTTAGATGAAGTATATGGTAATTTACTATAGATTGTATCAAAATTTACTATAATTTATACTAAAGTTTCATATCATTTTTTGAATCTTTAGTATTTTGACCGCGAAAAATTTCCAGTCGGCTAGGAATAATTACTATTTCACCTCGATTTTCCCTAGATTCTTAATATTTTTAGATTCTCATCATAAATGAAAACGTATTAGTTTTATGTAAAATATGACTAGAAATTGTCATCCAATCTTAATTTTAATACTGGGTTCTGATAGTTCTAATAAATCTTTACTAATTATCCTAATAACATTTTTCGATTAAACTAAAATTAGGAAAGTTAGAATATGTTAAGACTTGAAAAAAGTCAATGTCTAATTTTTATTTTCCAGTTAAATTTTACGAAATACCAAAAAAAAGTTATGATACAAAATTGTTTACTACATAAAGTTCTACAAGTTTGAATTGCAACATTTTTTCATAAGATGCACTGCTGGGAAGGTTCGAAAATTTACATAATTTTTATGTTACAAAGGTATAGTAAAATTTGACGATATTTATTATGTTTTTAAGTAAAGGTATCTTAAAATTGCGAAAAAAGTACTGAATTTTCTGAAATTTTTCTTAACATTATGAAATAACTGAATTTTCATAAAATGTATCTTAAAACTACCAAACTGTAAACAGAATTTTCATGAAATTTATTATAAAATTACGAAACAGTAACAAAATTTTGAGTTACATGTAACTGCATAAAACTTCAGTTACCCAAAACGTAAAATTTTTCTTCTTAAAGTTTCAGAATTTCCAGATACAAATATCAGAATATTCAACACTTTCTAACTAAAAATTAAGAAATTGTTTCTTAAATTTACCAAAAAGTTACTGAATTTTCTCCAATTCTATCATAATTCTACGAAACTGTAACTGAATAAAACTGTAGTCACGTGTTTCGGGAAATTACGGTAGAAATTTCTAACAGTATTTATATTTTTCTTTTTCATTAAAAAAAATATTATTTTTAAATTCCATCTTTTAAACAAAATATGTGAGATATAAAATAAGCGTTAAAGTAAAAAATCGTTTGCTTGAAAACAGTCTACTAATTTTATTCCTTCTAGAGATATTTGGAAGAAAATAGTTTTTTTTTATTCATGTAAATTATTAGAAAGTTACAGAAATGTATACAGAAAATCGAGCGCGAGTCTCATGATGAGAATGTGTTCGTTAAGGCTGATAGAGCCTTAAGTAAATTGAATTTCCCTTTTCATTTGAAATTAAAAAATTTAGTAACTTTGTGAAAATGTAATTCACATCTACAATATTATAAAATTGACTCGAGCTTCAGTATCAAATTACAAGAAATAAACTTATATCTATGCGAAGAATATATGTACATTTCACCTCAAATTTAAAACCAGAGTCCAAGTAAATATAAAATTTCTAATTTTTTCAAGAGGAACCGTTTTTAAATTACGTAAAAATGTTCCCTCCTCAGTAATAGTGATTGAAGATATATATTAGAAGCCAAGTATCAATATATATATTCACTTTTTAATTAAAGGTCAATACAAGTCCAGAATATGATTAATAATAATACACGGAGAAAAAAAAACTGTTGAATCAACAGATGTCATCTGCTGATTCAACAGTTTTTTTTTCTCCGTGTACGGCTTATTTGGAATGCATACTTGATAATTCAATGCACTAGTTAACTACAAAAAAATTCTTTTCCTTCATTTCTACATTTTTATAGAAATATATACTGTTGTGAAAAGTTGTTTTTAATTAATTAATTTTTGTGAAAATGTTTTTAATTATTCACTTTAGAAGCTTCCAATTTATAAAATACCTAACAATGAATTTTTTCTTTATAGAATAACATGGAAGGTAACAAAATTCTGCATTTAGTGACCCCAAAACGAAGTGTTTTAGTCCATCGTTAACAAAGATATTGCAAAAAAGTCAAGATTATAAAGTTTTCTTGAATGTTAAACAACAAAGGATTCTTATACCTGAAAAATGGAATTAAAAAATTATAAAAATTGATAATATGAAAAAATATAAAACACCATTTAACAAATGCAAAAAAATTATTTTCATAAATAATTTTACAAATTCGAAGTTTTACAACTTTTTCGTTTTGAGCTCAGATTTTGGCTACATTCAAGAAAAAATGATTACAATTTACTTGTAACATTAGTGACATTCTACGCAAATCTCATTTCGAAATGAGCCAAGAAAAGTTCTAAAATATTCATTATTTCGAGAGTTATTCAAAATTTAAAAAAACTGAATTTTTGCTTTTTTTAGCAATGTCTTCGTTAATAATGGACTAAAATATTTTGTTTTGAGGTCATTAAATGAAGAATTTCATTACCTTTCATCTTATTCTAAGGAAAAAATTAAGTACCCGGCGACTTTTGCACAGCAGTGTATGTTTTATTTTATGATGGTAATTTTGAAATATATTTTAAAAATTTGAATATTTTTGGTGTACTTAGTTGGCTTTAGGGTCCAGAAAAAATCTAAACTCAAGGTTGAATATTTTCAAAGGTTTCGACTCAGGTTGGAGTCCTCATCAGTGAGAATTTATTTCTATAAAAAATACAAAGGATGAATCTTAAAAATTGCTCGTGTGACGGATAAACATTGTAGTAAAAAAGTGGTATAAAAGAATTGCAGGTGTGAAAATATAAAATTGGACTCAATAACTAAATTTGCGATACAGTAAAACTGTAACAAAACTGTACAACAAATTTTCCTGTTACAGTTTTACTGTATCGCAAATTTAGTTATTTAGTCCAATTTTATATTTTCACACCTGCAATTCTTTTATATCACTTTTTTACTACAATGTTTATCCGTCACACAGGCAATTTTTAAGATTCCTCCTTTGTATTTTTTATAGAAATAAATTCTCACTGATGAGGACTCCAATCTGAGTCGAAACCTTTGAAAATATGAAACCTTGAGTTTGCATTTTTTCTGGACCCTAAAGCCAACTAAGTACAATAAAAATATTCAAATTTTCATTCTAAGGGTCGATATAAGTCCTGTTTATTATTATATTAAAAAATTCGGGAAAACCCGAGGTGCAGTAATAATAATTTGAAGTGGATTCGAAGTTTTTCGCGCTCAAATTACTAAAAATTCAATGAATTATATGAAACGATGATATAGTAGAGTTTGCTATAACCTATAGTACTTTATGATACTTATTACCGATTCAGGTTTAAAGAATACAGTTTTTCTAGACTTATTATCTCACTGCAAAAAATTCTAACTATTAAATGCTTCATCCAAAATTAAAACGTAGTTTAGTAAAAAATTCAAACTTAGGTCTCTCCCTGTACGAGTTTTGTAATACCTAAACCAATTTACCTTGCTCTTAAAATATTTTCACAGCCTCCTAAAATAATACTTTCTTCATAAAATCTGTATATTCCAGAAGAAGTAAATTTTTATGAGGATGGAATTACTACTACTAAGAAAAGGGTCGGAACGGTAACTCCTTACAAGTAGATAAAGTTGGCGAGCAAATTTTCGTTTCTCACCGATACGAAAGTTCGATTTACCCCGGGCATATTTAGAAGAAGGTATAAAAAAGTGGATGGGTGACCGATAGCTCTGGGATGGATAGGCGGTCGAGTGGAGTGGACACGCCCTTCGAGGTGCGATCTCGCGGGATTTAGAGCTCTTAATTGTACGTGTGTGCAATGCAATAGCGTATCCAAAGCGGGGGAGTCACCCATACGGATATGCACGATGCACATGTGCATGCATTACGTGTACGTTTTACGCATTATGAATAAGTATACGGCAAGTATTGATGCGTATGTGCGGGGCGTGGTGTGCCCCAAGCACTGAACTGGGTTGGCCAAAAGTGGGGACCCTTCGTCTTTTGTCTTGAGAAAAATGGATCAAATATCAGGTGCATCGTCCATGCATCTACCGGCATGATTACCTCATAATATAAATACTCAGACTTCTTTATTAGATTATATAATCAATCCTTTTATGACAAAACCGTTTTTTAGGATGCCCTGTTAAAAAAAAAAATAAGGTAGTTTTCATCCACGAAAATTAGACCTCAGGCAAAAATAAATAATTATGCTTTCAAGAATAGCAATATTATTATTGAAGGGCTATTTTGAAAGAGAAAAGATTATTTCACATGAAAAAAATTTGAAACACAGAAAAATAATTTTATTAATAAATTTTATTTTTGACCCAACTTTTTTTCTTATCGCTTCTTACCAAATTTTAAAAAATTATGCGATTCTAATAAATTACAAATCATTTTTTCAAGAAAAAGATTCCTTATAACTTAACCATCTCTGATTTTTTTAAATAAATTCTTTAGTGGCTGAAACCATTAAAAAAAATATCTTCCAAAACGAAATTTTTATAAAAAAATTGCTGAATTTGATAGTAATTTATTCATTTTCGAAAATTGGAAATGGTTGAGTTGTAGGGAATCTTTTTCTTGAAAAATTGATTTGTAATTTATTTAAATCGGCTAATTTTTTAAATTTGGTAAGAGGCGATAAGAAAAAAAGTTGGGTAAAAATAAAATTTAATTAAAACTAAAAAAGTAATTGGTTTTTTCATAAAATTCTGTCTTACATTTTGTGTTTTTTAAATATATTTCAACGATTGTACCATGATCTATGTCAGTAAAGTGATTAGTATTAAAATCTTTGTTTCTTCTTTGTTTTTATGTTATTGTGATTTTTGTGTTGGTTCTATTTTTTCAAATTTCTTGTGTTTTTGTGTTTTTCCAGGTCTTTTGTGTTTTTTGGTGTTTGTAAATATAATTCAACGACAGTGTCGTGCTCTAGACCAGTAAAGTGATTTGTAGTTTTTTGTGTTGTTTTTTGGGTAACAGTAACAGTTAATTTTTTTCTTAGAATAACATGGAAGGTAATAAAATTTCATTCAATCCATTTAATGACCCCAAAACAAAATATTTTAGTCCATTATTAACGAAGACATTGCTAAAAAAAAGCAAAAATTCGAAGTTTTTTTTAAATTTGGAATAACTCTTGAAATAATGAATATTTTTTAACTTTTCTCGGCTTACTATAAAAGTAAATTTACATAGACTATTAGCAACGTATTAAAAATATTTTGATATAGTAGATTTTTTCTTGATACTATTAAAGTTAAAATTTAGAAATACAAACTTGTGAGAATACACGGAGAAACCCAACTTTACAATTTTTACTAAACTATGTTTCAATTTAGGGAAATACGTGTAATATTGAGAATTTTACGCAGCGAAATACTGATCTTTAGATTAACTATATGATAATTTACTATATATTGTATCGAACATTACTATAACCTATACTAAAGTTCCATATCATTTTTCGAATCTTTAGTATTTTGACTGCGAAAAATATCCAGTCCGCTAGGAATAATTACCATTGCACCTTGATTTTCCCCAGATTCCTAATATTTTGTAGAATTATCATTATTTTAAAATAAGACATACATTGCTATGAAAAGTTTCTCTGTGTACAAAGGATTCTCATACTTGGAAAATGGGTTTTGAAAATTATAAAAATTGATAATATACATGTTTTGGACTTGCATTCACCCTTAATTAATAATTTAAAATATATGTTGATGTTGATAGTTGGCTTTAGGGTCCAAGGTTAATAAAAAACTAAAAATTTGACATAATCAGACGTTTTGGCTCTGATCGGAGCAATGTCATTTTAAATTTGTTTTGTACCAAAGAAATATTTACTGATAATTACATATTTATCCAAAAATTGTTAATTTTCTTCCAACTTTTTTTCAAAAATGTTTTTCTGGTATTCAGAGATTTGCGTTATATTAAAAAAATATTTACTTTAAGGTAATTTCAAAGTTTCTTTGGTAACATGTAAAAAAGAAATGTTAATTACTTTAAATTTTTTATGATAGAAATCCTATTTTAAGAAGCTTTATTTTTTAGATTCAAAATAAATGATTATATGTAAAACTTTGAGTTTTTATTAACCTTGAACCCTAAAGTCAACTATCAACATCAACATATATCTTCAATTGATAATATAAAATTGAAGATATATGTTGATGTTGGTAATTGGCTTTTAGGGTCCAAGGTTGATAAAAACTCAGAGTTTTACATAATCAGACGTTTCGGCTCTGATCGGAGCCCTCATCAGTGATTTATTCAAATCTAAAAATACAGAAAAAGGTTTTGCTAACATAGGATATTTTGTATAAAAAATTTTTTGTAAAAATTTAACAAGTAATTATCATTATGTTTTTACATGTAGGTAAATAAATTTTGATATTACTTTGAGGTAAATATTTCATTCACATAACCTAACAAACTAGATACCAGAAAGCATTTTTTGGAAGGTTGGAATTAAGTGTCTAAATATAAAAATATTTTTAATTGACATTCGTGCATGGAATACATACATATGACATGCATATAACATTATATATACCACACATATAAAATATTTTCAAATTCTTTAAATATTATTTCTTTTGGTATGAAGTGCAATCTGTAAATTTTATTTAATTTAACATTTTTTTCTTTGGCATATTTTCCTTGGAAATTTGTCCGCTGTGATACTTTTTTAGCAAGAAGAACTGAAAAATTGATAGTTTTTTTGCAATGACTTAGAACATAAAGAGTCCGTAGAGTTATACAAAAGGCTTATCTCAATCGTGGGTATATGAAAAATTTTTTATACAAAATATCCTATGTTAGCAAAACCTTTTTCTGTATTTTTAGATTTGAATAAATCACTGATGAGGGCTCCGATCAGAGCCGAAACGTCTGATTATGTAAAACTCTGAGTTTTTATCAACCTTGGACCCTAAAGCCAATTACCAACATCAACATATATCTTCAATTATTAATTAAGGGTCAATGTAGATAATATAAAATCATTATACATTATAACATCATTAAAAAAATACAATAAAATAATTCTCAAAATTTCTTCCATAAATAATTTCACAAATTTGAAGTTTTACAACTTCTTTGTTTTGAGCTCAGATTTTGGCTACAATCAAGAAAAAATTATTACAGTTTACTTGCTATATTACTGACATTCTACGTAAATCTCATTTTGAAATGAGTCAAGAAAAGTTCTAAAATATTCATTATTTCAAGAGTTTTTCAAAATTTAAAAAAACTTTGAATTTTTGTTTATTTCTAGCAATGTCTTCGTTAAAAATGGACTAAAATATTTTGTTTTGAGGTCATTAAATGAAGAATTTTATTACCTTTCATCTTATTCTAAGGAAAAAATACATTATAAGGTATTTTATAAATTAGAAGCTTTTATGTAAATGGTTGAAAACAAGTATCCGGTGACTTTTGCACAGAATTGTATAACTTTCACTTGATTTTAATAAGACTATAAAAAAGACAACTATAGACAGTCATGAAATAATGTCAATATATTTTATCGGATTTAGACAGTTTTGTAATGATAGTTTGATAGAAAACCTTGGGTGTGGTTTTCTCTATAAAAGCAATACCTTCTGACGTCATAAAAATATAAATATAACAGCAAAGTTCTTGTTTGGTCTGCATTTGGAGGTGAAGGGAAATTGAAACCGTCTGGATTGCTGGGACTTACTGAGAACAGATGAATCACACATCGAATGTTGTGTCGTTGCTTTGAATTTTTTTCCGAGTTGTGACCAATGGCACCTGAATAGGTATTCATTCGATTAGTCAAAACACGTATGCTGAAGTGAAATCGCCTTAATTTTTGGACCTTTGAAGATATAATATCACGACAAAGTAATATTAATTTACTGAAAGCTCTCTTTTCGTGTAGACCGACGAGAATGTATGTAATTGGATCGCGTGAGTTTAATGTACTTTAGTTCGCCATAAATCCTATGCGATATTCGCCGATGAATGGAGCTTGTTATTTTTATTTAATGGCGCATAGCATCCTAAATCACTTCTGCGATGAATTTAAGAAGAATAAAAGTTTGCCCTGAACTCGAGCACAGATTCTCGAATGCCAGAATTTCGTATCTTCTATTCGCGAATAAATGTTATCCCTCTGATAATCTCATTTCACACAATGCTTCTCATTTAAATTATTCCTTCTGGCTGATTTTTTTCTTAATTATATGATTTCGCAACTCACTCGCACTTTTGCGTCTCGTCCAAAAAAAAAGGGATTTCTGCTCGGCAGGTGTTGCGTAATTATTAAATTGAAATCGAAAGTGTAGATTACGAGATTATTTGTGCTGAATGGAAGGCTTTCGATGCCAACAAAAGCGAGGACGATCAAAGATTCGGTCGCCACCCGGCGAGTGAGACTGTAGCCATTCGAAGAAATATATCCGTGAAATTACATCGCGGTTCATAGTCATCAGTCATTCATATGATCATTATGCGTGTGGGATACGTGCAAACTCGACTTACAGTACAGTGACTTGTACGAAAGAGAGAATCATGTATCGTTTTCATTGCGCAAATCATCGTCTTGTTTGTCGCGGAAGGAAACTCGTAACTTGCAAATCGCAACCAGTGTGTCGCACGCCTACGAAAATATTTGCAAGCTTTGCCAGTGAAAAGCAATCAGATCGATCGCCAACGCCGATGAGAATCATCCTGGATGCGATGATACTTGTCCGCCGAGTGCAATTTACATAACAAGCAAACAAAAAAGAACTCCTGAACACCAACCAACAAATCGAAGCTTCGAAATTGATTCCGCGAAATATCAATTAAAGACGGCTCTAAATAATCTTCCACTCATTCACACGTTTTAGGCAATTTCATATCCATTATATGGTAAATTATTTGTTCCTAAATAAAAATAAAGAATGAAGTAAGTTAAGATTAGAGAAGGTGCAATTCTCAATGTTGGATGAATCGTTCAGATTATTTTCATAATAATATATATCAATTTATTCCAATAAAACTCATCGTTTCGCATGCCTCTCTGGCAGCATCTTCAGGAAAATCTATACAACAATATCATAATAATGTTTGTACACTCTAAAAACGGAATATTGACTGTCGAAAAATTCCGTTCACTATGAATGGATTTTCTACTCAAAATTGGCATAAGAGGAAATCCTCTAATAGTTGAAGTATTTTCGTTTCAAGTGCTATCATTTTACTGCCAAAGTTTTTCCTTTGGTCTGGAAATAAAATCCTTTGTCGTACGAAGTAAGTATAATTTCGATGTTAAAAGAAAACAAATTCTATGATATAACCTATAAGAAATGTACACAAGCCAAACTTTGACAAATCCCAATATTCAATCGATCACTTTCAATAATATAATAACGACCCGTCTTAGATTTCAGCTTAAAGAAATTTTAAGATATAACTTTGCTTACATTACAAATTTTCCAATACGTGTAAAATTGAAAGTCCATGATCTATTAAATATATAATGTTGAAAAAGTGTCAAAAAATTATTTTTAAACTTTGTTGCATTTTAAATTTCACAATAAATTCTATAGTAAACATTTTACTGATAATTTCGAATCAAAATATTTTTTTACAAATAAAAAACAACTGTATATTTCATAAAATGAATAAATTGTATAAAAAATTATACATATACGAAACTGTTTTACGGAAAAAATGTGTAGCTGTCATAAGGATATTTTAGGTCATAGTAGCCACATTTATGCTTTTATTGACATTCTTGGGAATATCTTTGAATTGTCATCAGAAGCAGTGAAAAATAAGGTAATGCGGATCAAAATTGTTTGTTTTGGTATACGCACCTTTCAAAATTTCTACGTCGCACTCTGGGATTCCTAATAATTTGTAGAAATCCATTATTTGATTTCGTTAATTGATTTTGATCATAAATAAATATATTCTTCGTAGTTGGCACCGTACTGACAAAATATTTGTGAACAGATTAGCACCAGACGATGTACACTTACTAATGCGCAGGCGCACTTCGTCTCCTAGTCTAGAAATGCAATCCTTACATAATTAGAAGATTTCTTTTCAGAGTCAAAAAAAATCGTTCATTGCTAAAAATATTTTCTTTTTGCATCTCACAGATGAGTTTTGTAACAGGAAAAAGATTCTGTTGGTAGACAAAAGGAATATGCTTAATTTCAATGGATGCATTCTGAAAAGAACGTAATTTCACTATGGATAGACTTTTTTTAGAGTGTATAATAACAATATAAATAATTAAACTTAAGTCCATACAAAAGTCACATCACAATTATTCCTAATTAAATTTTGAATATAGTGTCATCAAAACAAAGTCGATTATGAAATAACAAATTTAAATATATTATAACATTTTTAACTAGTTAAATATAAAATTTAATTAAATAAATATGGAAGCAAGAGAAACATACTCTGCTCTTAAGGTAGTTGTCGTACCAAACATCAGTCTCTGGAAAAAGAAGTTTTTCTATGATTTCAAGAGAGGTAATTATATCATCAGCCATGTCATATGTAAGGAAAGACACTCTTTTTAATAAAAAAAAATTTTTAAATTAAGAAAAATAATATTTTTATAATGTTTTTTGTAATAGGATTTTTCCTTATTATCGCTCTTTACCAAATTTTTGAAAATGATTGAAGTTTCATAAATCATAGCTTATTTTTTCGATGAAAATATTCTCTACAACTTAACCGTTTCCAATTTTTGAAAATAAATTCTTTAATGGTTGAAATCATTAAAAGACAATTTTCCAAAACGAAATTTTTATAAACAAATTGTTGAATTTGATAATCATTTAATCATTTTCGAAAATTGAAAATGGTTAAGTTGTAGGGAATCTTTTTCTTGAAAAAGTGATTTGTAATTTATTAAAATCGCATAATTTTTTAAAATTTGTTAAAGAGCGATAATAAGGAAATATCCTATTACAAAAAACATTATTAAAATATTATTTTTCGTAATTTTTAAATGTTTTTATTAAAAAGAGTATCTTTCCTTACATATGACACGGCTGATGATATAATTTGTGGTTTATTAAGGTACTCTTGAAGTATAAAACAAATTTATTTCAGACTGATACATTAATAATATTTTGATTAATAAGGGCGGATTTCCGACATGTCCAAATTTGATAGGTCAATCTGCCCGATTTCGAGCTCCTCACACAGGCGTCTGAAACACAAAAAACAAAAAGTTTTTTAAACTTTGGATCTTTGGTTAGTCAGTGAACCAAAAACATTTCGAAAAATATTAATATTTCACAAAATGGCGGCCATTTGAAGAAAAATCCGATTTTTACCCAAAAATTTTCCTGAAATTGTTGAAAGAATTTTTTTTCCAATTTGGAGTGGTTCACCGACAAATGACATATTTAAGCAATCTGTATACTCGAGTTCAAGTCGATCGGGTAAATACTTTTTGAGCTATGAATCGGGCAATTTTGAAAAGTGTGAAACCAAGAAAAACGCGTTTAAAGATTGACATAAAGAAAATTGTTGGAAAAAGGTAAGTTCTTGATATCTTACGGGTTCCAACCGTTACTCGGACATTCTAGGAGCTATCGTTTAAGCCAAAAAAAACTCGATTTTTTGCATTCGCTACACGGGATTCTCCCCTTAAGTTAAAATTTAAAACTGACAATAATAACTTAAGTGACTTATAAACAGCAACTATGTGAAATTGTTGTAAATTGCATTACAGAAAGCAACGATGATAAACAAAGATAAACGAATAATAATAAGGATCGAGAACTAAGATAAATTAAAAATTGAAATGAAATTTTGAAGAATTATTCTATATTGTTAATATTTTTTTAAGAAAAAAGATCCAATAACATATTGTAGGATTTATTCAGATTTTCAATATCTGTAATTTTGTTAACACTATTAATGCCTTCTTTTTTATATAAACCATTTCAGCAAAATTTCTTTTGTAAAAATTAGCTTCATGATGTAAAACTAATGTTTTTCCCATAGAAAATAATGGTAAGTATCATCTCCATTTTCTGTTAGATGTTTGCTAATAACATTGTGATATTTTTCATTCGACTTAATATTATCAATATGTTCCTTTCTTCGAATTCTCAAGGGGCGTTTAGTTTGGCTTATATAACATTTTCCACACTTGCAATTAATTTTGTAAACTACATTTTTTTATCCATCCTATCTAATGGATCTTTACCCAATTTTGTCAATTTACTTATTTTTGTACCACTGCGAAAGACAGTTCCCACTCCCAACTTATTAAGAAATCTTTTAATATTAATTGGTTTTTGGAGAAGTTGTGAGTTGTCATCAATGATCTTTGATATTTTGTTGTTCTTTTTCATATGAATTTCATGAATTCTATTATTAATATGTTTCTTAATAATTTCTGAAGGAAAATTGTTCATGAAAAGTAAGTCAATAACCGTCCTTAAATTATCTCTGTGGAATCTCTTATCTGAAAGTAAAATTGCCTGATCAACCAAGTTTTTAATAACCCCAATTTTTTGATGTGTAGGATGTTTCGAAAAAATTTAGAAATCTACCAGAATCCTTATCTTTACGATTCCAATTAGTTATAATAGAATTATCGTTGTTGTTAATAAGGCTAATGTTTAGAAAGTTAAGAGAGTTGCTTTTTTCCACTTCATAAGTAAATTTTAATCTGTCATGATATGAATTAAGAACTAAGGTTACAAATTCTAGTTTGTTATTTGTAATTAGGATTAGAGTATCATCAACATATCTAAAATATAGTGGGATTGTAAAATCAAAAATACTCAGACAGTTCTCTTCCAAATCCAAAAATAAAGAAGAAAGTACAAGTGGAATTTTGGTAATATTCCTAAAAATCGGCAGCCGATTACGATAATAATAACACAAGAGCCGGTTGAGCTGGATAATAAAACGATCTTGACAGCCGCAAATGCGAGGGAGCGAACTCGAAAGCCCAATCGGAGGACGATTAAGCTTTTAAGAAGCAAGCATTTCGGGATTTAAGCTGAGCTTAAGGTCCTCTTCGCAAAGAGCGGATGCAAGCGATATTAACCCATGGCGCGGTGTGGTCTGTCTTGGACAAATCGCGTATTTATGATCTCGCACAATAGCGGGATTTTTAATCCCTCGGTCCCGACCTCGCGGCATCCCCAACCAGTTATGCTGCGTTATATTTTCTCCGCCAACAATTCCCGCTTGTGCACGTAGGTTGACTCGGTATATTGGTTGTTGTATGTGTACATAAACATGTCAAGGGGCCATTATGCAAATTTTTAAATACGGCGGGACCATATATCCAAGTAGCGGGGTGTGAAAAATAAAATTAGTATTGCCACAAATGTTTTTCGGTTTAAGAACCACAACTGAGAAGCAAAAGGTGAAACTGTAAGTAAACCGAATGCCTTTAGCCGTTTTTAAACTCTACTACAGCTATAAGGAGTCGTTCAACGTTCTTCAAGACGCACTTTCCAGGTACTGTTCGAGAAATAAAGTCCCTTACTTCCTCGAATGTTCCCACGTAATACCTTCCCCCGCGAAGCATAAATATCCCATAGATGTAAGAAGAGACGTCCGCCGGGAAACCTTTCGTCCTTTGGATGACCGCGGGATGTCCATCCTTTGGACGCCGCCTGCTTTGCGAGCCGGATCAACGATAACGCAATCTTTCTCTTTGTTTGCCTTAAACCGTGCGTTAAGAACTATGTGTGCTTAATAGAGGTACACTTTTCTAACAAAAAATCCGAGTTTATAGTTTGAAGGTGTTACTTAATTCAGTGTCCGTCACGGATAGAAAATATACTTGCAATTTACTTTCAAGATGTTTATTCTTATTTGTATAATTAAAAATTATCTTCTTTGATTCGAAAATAGATAAGGCAATAAAAACAAGTATTTTCACACTTATAAATAATGGTTTACATGGTTTTTTCCACACGGTGAAAAATTGTTCGAGAAACTTTACTCAACTTTAAGCAAAGTTGGGACATATGAAAAAGTTAGAGATTATTTAATATCAAATTAATTAGTTGAGTTTGAAATTTCTGCAGTCGAAAGCGTCTTTTTTTCCACAGAAAGATTTCAAATTCTTTAAATTTGAATTATTTAATATCATTGTGATTATTTGTGACATTCCAAATGTGAAAAAATGCATCCCAGTTCGGTAAACTTTAAAAATGTAGAGTACAGTTTTAATATTTAGGTCACAAATTATAAACTTAAAGTTTTACATAATCAAACGATTCGGCTCCGATCGGAGCCCTCATCAGAATATCTTTAATTATTAATTAAGGGTCAATGTATCTCCAGAATATGGATATTAAATATTCTTCAACTTATAGATATGTCCCGACGTATTATTATTAAATTTACTTAAGGCTTTATCAGCCTTAAGGAACACATTCTCGTTATGACACTCGCGCTTCGCGCTCAATTTTCTATATACGTTTCTGTAACTTTCTAATAATTTCCTTGATTAAAAAAAAATTATCTTCTTACAAATATCTCAGAAAGGAGAAAAATTCATAAAATAAAATATACATCTTTCCAAAAATTTCCTACAGAGAATTGTTAGCTCTCATTTAGGGAAATGATTAATAAAATTTATTCTACCGATTAAGATAACAGTATAAAATATTACAATTCAAATTACGGATTACTATTGAAAAAACCAAAGTGTATGTGCGTTAATGTCTTGTATTTAAAAAAAAATAGATTAGATAGTAAATGGTATCTCTTACCATAATTATTTAACAGAGTTTCATATTTTTTTTACCACAAAATTTATATAATATACTATATATATATAATTAATTATCTTATACATTTAACCCCCTATAAATCAATAGGAAATCTGTTTCAGCTTTACATCGAATGTAATAAAATTTCATACGATGTTGTTATTTATTCAAACGTAATATTAATATTACAATAGATTTATATTAAGCTGAACCCTGTGAAAATATGAATGTAATTTACGTAGATAGGAGGATAAATTAATTTCCCCCCTCAAGAGTTCTAAAGATCTGAATCGTATGCTAAAACTAAAACTAATGATATTCAAGAAATTATGATAAAAATATTAATTTTTGTTCCAAGTTTTCTCGTTTTTCCGAATGCTTGACTTTCGTAGCAAAGAAGTGAAAACGAAAGTGAAACGAAACGAACGGAATATCATAAGGGTGAATATAGATATGCAAACGACAAAATTCTTACTGTCAGAATAATTTGCATGAATTTTAAGACACACATAACGTAAGTTTTCTTCATCGACATGTATCATATTTATTTTTTTATTTTCTTTGTAACTTTTTTCCAGTCATGTTACCTTATTTTCCATACACTGAGAAAACAGTTTTGTCAATTCAACAAAAATATTTTGTTAGTATTTAGCTAACAAAATTCTTTTGTTGTGCCAACAAAACATTTTGCTATACCAATTAAATTTTGTTACTCAAACAAAATGTTTTGTTGTGACAACAAAATATTTTGTCAGGACAACAAAAAAGGTTTTGTTGGATACATTTTTTTCTCAGTGTACCCAAAAAGCTGCTACACATGTAAGGAACAAAATAAAAAAAGAATCATGATAATTGGTTAGAAAACACAAATGTTATTTAAAGTAAAAAAATGTCAAAAAAATGCCCAAAAACTCAAAAACCTTTCTAAATAAGGTACTAATCATAAAAAAATTACATGGAAAATATTAAAGGTGGCGGATCCCTTTAAGGGGATATATCTAGCGAAAAATCAATTTTTATTTTGTATTTTCGGAAAGAATAACTATTCGAAAGTATCTTTTGAAAACCTCATCAAGGGGTTTCAAAAATTGGTTAACTCAGACAATTTCGTCGCGCTTGTTCATCTCGAATAGAAGATGACCCTAAAGGATTAGAAGGTTTTCTGCCACCTTTTGAAAACTCAGACCCTTTTTCATGAAAAGTATATTATTATGTACAAAATATTTCAAGACTTCATTTTTTAAAAAAACTTGAAATTGGTTCACAATTGTAGTCTACGATTCACTTTATCCACACATGTGTTTTTCGATGCCTTTAGCAGCGAAAAATTTATCACAATTTTGAACGCGTTTATCTCGAAACTACATTTCGAAATCGGTAGTCAAGATTTATCGAGAACTACTTGAGCGATTTTGTTTAAATTTAGAGGGCTATTGTAAAAAATTATTTTCTAGAGCTTAAAAGAAGCTTTTCCAAAAAAAAATTTTGTTTTCGTTTTATTTATAAAAAACTAACGATAAATCGGGCAAGACACCTCAAAAAAATTTCAAACACCTGCCATTCGCCACAAAAAAACTCCTTCTCTCAAGCTCGAATTTAACTCTTCTAAAACGACAATCAATCACTCGTTTCAATTTCAGATCGTTTTTTTGTGAAATATCCTGACTACCGCAAAAAAGGACGGCCAGGAGAAGCAAGATAACTCCGCCATTTTGTAATACTTTTAGTTGAAAATTATAAGGAAGCTTCTTTAATAAATGCACTAAATACTTACAAAATGAAATTGTCAATATCTTTATTTGTTCAGTCAGAAAAAAATATTGAATTTTAAGGCCATCACGCTAAATATACCCCCTTAAGGGGGGAAACCCATGTAAACGCCTCAAAATCAGTCATATTTTAACAATATTTTTGAAGGTGATAAAATAATTTTATTCTTTTAAATTTTTAACATAACTTTATTTAACCTTTCTAAAGTATAAACAAATTTTTATTTTTTTATTTCCTTCCAAAATAACGGCTCAGGATAATTTTTCGCTTGTCGTCTTCGGTGCGAGGTCCAAAAGTGCTCTATTTATCACACATTAACCATTGATCTGAAAAAAAAATTTAATTTCTTTCCTTTTATAACATATTAACGGGAAGAATAAACCTATAACACCAAAAAAAAACATAAAATTCAATATAAAATAAGCCTTTGAAAAATAAGTTAGAATTTTTGGCTATTTTTTCGAGATTTTTGACCCCCAAAAAGTATTTTATTGATGCGAAATATCTGAAATTTTGGGTTTATCCTTCCGATAATAATGTAGAGAAAAGCTTCTCAAAATTTCAGCCAAATCGGTCGATAACTTTTCGAGTTACAACACGAGCAGTTTCTAAAAATACAGTTTCGAGATAATCTTGTTTAAAGTTTTAGTACAGTATAACGACCAGTTTTAGTTACTTACCGATTAATCTGCAATCCCAGGTCCATACAATAGTCCTTCTGAGTCTTCAAAAAACTGATTTTCTTCAATCTGTTGCTGTTTGCGAGCTGTACGATTTTTTGAAATTTTTACATGGATTTCCCCCCTTAAGTCTATTCTATGATGAAAATTTCAATAAATGTGAATAATTAGAAAGAAGTACCTAGCTTTGGAATTTATAATCCATTTACAAATATTTTACTCCGTGCATTATTAGAATTTTTTCAAAGTGGCAACTTTCATAATGATTCGATTGCTTAAAGGTACAGTTGCCTATACCGGAACTAGCAACTTACAAGAGAAGCAGAGTGTTCGAGTAATGTTCCTTCCCCGTGCATCTTCTGTTTTTCCCTCCTCTCGTTAAGGTCGCCTGGTCTTTGGTTCTGTCTCGTTAATACACAAGTAATGAAACTTGAAGTGGTATGCGCACACGATTGCACCAAGTACATGTGCACCCCACCTACGTACTTAGTTGCATTTAATAGGTACGCGCTGCGTTCAACAAGACACACTATGAGGACGAAGTCTTGCTAGTAGTAGGTAAGTCCTGATAGCCTCACATGATATATACCGCTCGTGAGTTTTGGACCCAAGATGGCGACGAAAGAGAACTCTATGTCGGTGACCATAGACTCGTATGGGTGCGTTCAGCATCCATAGTGCCGCTACTAAGAATGGTATGTGCACATACACGCACATGCGAGTCAATGGTCTTCAGGCGGACATAAAGATAATTGCATAATTTAGTGCGAGGCATTAAACATTCGCATATCGCCTCTCGCCCGATCGTCCCGGTGATCCCGCTTCACTTCCATCCTTCGAGCCCTTCTCCCTCAGCCAATACCCTTCACCCTTTCGGCCTTCCACCACAAACGCCGAGTCTTTCCTCCCTCTTTTGCAAAGCGCGAACGAGGGGCTTCGAAGTGCGAAGGAAGCACGCCCTACTATGCTCGCCGCGAGTATGCAACTACTAAGTGAGTTATGGTTCTCGGGCAGATATATCAACTCCTTCATTTCCGCCGCAGACTCGCAGGGTCTCCGGGTTCCCGGCCCCGTCTGGCTCCGGACTTGTCCGGTTCGGTACGCACCGTCTCTCCGGCAAACTCGCGCGTACCAACATGTCGGCGAGACTGAGAAAGCGTTGCGTTTTCCCTTTGTCGGTGATCAATAGACGGCCTGGGAAGGTCAACTTCTTCCTTGTTTAGATCATCTTCAGAAAAGGAAAGATTCGAGCTTCCAGAATTCACTCTTCCCGGGGCACTGATAAATCTATTATTGAAGCCGTATTGTGACAATATTTTACTTTCTTATATAGGGTGGGCCATCTAACATTTGGAATTTGAATCGGGTATATAATAGTATATTGTGCAACTAGGGAAAAAAAAAATTATTTTTTGAGTGAGAAGTTTGATGCCCGAGCAAAGCGAGGGTAAAAACCACACGAGTAAAATAAATGTTTTTCCGGTGTTGCACACGATTTTTTTTCTACTATGTGGTCAGAAAATGGATTTGTTTGCCCCGCACGGGTCAATAAAGTCCACTTTATGGCCCGCTAGTAGAAAAAAATACTTATGGATATTTTTTCAAAAGTATGGTTTTATTAGAAAGATTGAACCTTTGGATTTAGGACTGATTTTATGACTGCCACGGCTGTCCTTAGAGTACCCCATTCGATTAACCCAATTTTTCAGTACATTTTCGATTTGTTTGGGCTTCAACCCCATGAATCGCAACTTCGATTTCGTGTTTCAAGGCCTCAATCGTCTTTGGACGGTTAGCGTAACACTTATCCTTAACGGCTCCCCACAAAAAATAGTTCAACGGGGTCAAATCAGAGCTTCGAAGCGGCCAATTGACATCAGAATTTTGGATGATTATTCGATTTTCGAAAACGGTGCGCAAAAGCTCGATTATTAGGTTGGCCAAAACCAAATTTAGTCATTATCATCATCTTCAATTTGTGGAAACAAAAATCCGTTGAGCATGGCACGGTAACGCTCGCCATTGACTCTAACGGAGGTAACTTGCTCATTTTCGATGAAAAATGGCCCAATGATGTCACCGTACCAAAAATCCGCACCAGTCACTCGTTCTGGGTTCATCGGCTTCTCAATGATGAAATCGAAGTTGCCATTCATGGGGTCATTTAAATGATGTTCTCTTTCATTCTTAAATGGAAAGGTTCAATCTTTCTAATAAAACCATACTTTTGAGAACATATCCATAAGTTTTTTTTACAGCCGATTTGAATTCTAAATGCTAGATGGCCCACCCTGTAGAACAAGTATTAGTGACAACTATGATCTTTTGCCAGAAAACTATACAAGACTTTTTTATTCGGCAAGTGATGAAGGATGAAATGGGCGCAAATTTCAAAATGCCGAGAGGTGCCTTGTATATTGAAGCCGGACTTGCTTCAACGATTTTATTGCTAAACGGGTTTATCGATGAGTTTGGAATTTACTGGAATCGTTGATCCAATGAGCTACAAGGCTAATAGATTTTAATGATCGGGCTATTTAAAATAAACTTTATATACTGCTTTTTTATTTATTATAAGACGTTTTTGATATACTGATGTCACATACCAGGAAGCATGGTACTTAGAAGTAATTCCAATTAAAAATTAACTGTTTGATTAAATTCTATGATTTAAGAAGAAAAGAAGAGCACAAATTTCGTTTTGTTTTGTATTATTGTCATTTAGGGGGACTAGGTAATCGTTTTTCGAGAATTTTTACATTTCGTTTTTACTCTCACACAAAAGAATGAAAATAAGTGCTGAAAAACTCTTTTGTGTCGTGTTTACTTAGATGATCCAGAGTAAAAAAAACCTCATAGAAAGTAATATTGTTAAACCAAAATTTTCGGAAATTTACAAAATTTTTATCTTACAAAGGAAACTGGTACTGGTGCAATATCGGCATGGATACTGACGTAACTCGGGTAAAAGTTGTTAGTCAGTACTGGGCTAGTACTTAAAAGCTTTACTGGCCCAGTACTATTGGTCGGTACTGGAATAATACTGGCTATACCTCTAATGATAACTCGGCTGAGAGTTGGCAGTCAGTATTGTGCTGGTATTTTAAAGTAGTACTGGTCGAGTACTAGCAGCCGATACTGACTGGATTTTATCTGATGAAATTTTGTAATTTCAAAATTATTCTAACTTCTAGTATAACTATATTAGAAGCTAGATTGATCTTTAAGTTTTACAATATTATTTAAAAGTAAATTTGTACAAATTGAACCAAAAACGGCAGTAGCAAACCAGTAGAGTGCCAACTGTCCACTAGACTTCTATGTCGGTTTATAACCAGTACTGTTCTGAAGTTTGTCACACTTCCTTTGTCGGTATTTTGCCAGTAATAGTAATCAGTACTGCGCCCGTAGTAAACTAGTAGAGTGCCAACTGTCAATGATATCCCTACTTCAGAGTTCCACAAGTACTGCCAAAGAATACCAAGCCAGTACTGCGCCAGTAATATGCTAATGTTTGGCACAGTATTGTGAGACAGTACTGGTATTACTCCTTGGTTATAACTTGCACTTGCAATTCTATCTTAATTTTACGAAACTTTAACTGAATGAAACTCCAGTCACCTGTTTCGGGAAATTACGGTAGAAATTTCTAACAGTGTATTTTTTCTTGGACACAGAACAAATATCCGTAAAAATCCAGTTTAATCAATGGATTTTCAGTACATTTCACCTATCTGCCAGTAAAATGTACTAAACTCGGATTTTTTCGTATTTTGTAGATTTTACAGGACGCTAAGTAGAACGTACAAAAAATCTATAGATTGAACTAAATTTCTTGTTAAATCTATTAAAAAGTCAAGTTATAAAAATAAGTACGGAATTTCCTGTAAATTTTACGTATCTATTTCTGCGTGTGGGTTTGCAGTAATATCTTTTTTCAATCTGATATGAACCTCCGTTTGTTCGGAATCACTCCAAAAGCAAGAAATAATATGTTAAAAGTAGTGTAAGTTGTATTATCCCTCAATTTAAATAAAATGGTACCTTGTTGATTGTTGTAAAATATGCAGCTACGAATATTTTTGTTTGCTCTATACCGAAAGTTAGCTGAATTGGTGTCGTTTTGCGTGCAGAAAGTTGATTTTCCGAGCACTTGATGTTTTACCGCATCAGTGCGGGAAAATCAACTTCCCGCACACAAAACGACACCGACAAGGTTAACTTTTGGTGTAAGGCGGGCAAAAACTTATTTTTTCACACTTTTATGATACAAATATTATAAAATCTTCCTCGAATCCTTGTTCAAGTCCTGGAAGATTCTTTGCGGTAAAGCGGGTAAAGACGAAGTACATGTGCTTGGTTTTGAATGCGATGAGATAAGGACAATAAAGCTTCGTGGAGTCGCTTGAATAATACGATCAGATATCATGCTGTCATCTAAGGCGATCACCTTAGATACAATTATCTAGATAATGTGCACCACTCGGGGGAAAGTATCCTCTATGTGCAGTGTATCGCTTGGACAGTAAATTACGTTTGAAGAAGAGAGAGAAGACCTCTTCTCACCAAGGATGAAAAAACACACTGACCTCTCCAGCAGTCAGGGCCGTTGCTACATCTGGACCGTAATTCACAAATCGCAGACCGGTCTCGACATTCACAGATGCGTAAAGCCTCTTTTACACTTGCCTTTACGTACTATCACCCTCTGAACTTTCGTTTTGATCTAAATATGATGAAATACCCATAAAAATTGCCATTTTCAGGACTGAATCTGATTTTCTTACTCTCTAAATCTGAATCAGTCAAAATCTACTGATTATCAGTGAAATTTGACTGATTCAAATAGCTTAAAAGAGGTTACTGTTAATCAGTGGAATTCAACTGATTAATTCAATGAAAATTAACTGATTTAACAGTGAAATATATTTTTATAACTGTCTCGATCAGTGAAAATTAACTAATTTAAGAGTGAAAAATATTTTTTCAGTGGTAAATCAGTAAAACGGCAAATTTCTGATTTAATCAGTGAAAATTTGACTGATTCATATTTAGAGAGTACATAATGGTATTTTATATCATTTTCAGGTACCTTACCATATATCAGAGAATTCGATATACAATATTCATAATCTGTAAATTCAGCTTTTTTTACATTTTTTATATCGGAATTTTCAACAATCATATGAAATGGTAATTTTAAATATTCATTTTTTTATTCATAATTCGGAGATTTACTTTTCGTTTTTGGGACTTTTATTAATCTTGAAAATTGACGTTTTCAGGGCTGCAATCTAATTTTTCTATGTGGTATTTTTTAAATATAAATTCCAGGTACCTAATTTGAGTGGATAAGATGAACAGTATTTAAAACCAAGAAATTCGTATATTTTTTCATCTGATTCTATATTAACCATAAAAATTGAAAAATTTTATAATTTCCGTTTTATTTTCTGATAAAGTTTTTTTTGAATTTGTTAAACTTTTAGAAATATTTGTATAATTATGAAATTTTTGATTTACAAATATAACTGAAAATCATATGAAATTTACTGTACTTTTAAGTAAAAGTATCCTAAATTCGATAAAAGCTGATTTAAATTTCCTACATTTTTCTTCAAGTTTTTTTCAAGTTAGTTTTTTAGTTTTCTTCAAGTTTTCAGTTATATGTAATTGTATGAAGCTTCAGTTACCTCAAAAGTATAATTTTATCTGTTGGAATTTTAGAATTTTCATATACAACTATCGGAATATTCACTACTTTCTAACTGAAACTTGAAAAATCTTCTCTTGTATTTACTGAAAAATAGCTGAATTTTTCAAAATTTTATCTTACTTTTTCGAAATTGTAACCATGTAAAACTTCAATTAAGTGTTTTAGAAAATTTTGGCAGATATATTTCTAACAGTCTAGATATTTAATATCAATCTAGGAGATAAATAATGTTCATTATCAGGACATTTATTCTTATTTTTCGGAGCTTTTATGAAAATTGCCATTCTCAAAACTCCAGTTTATTTTCCCTACGAAATCATTCTTTTATATCATTTTCGAGTACCTAATATAATTCCATGAGATAAAAATGATTTATAATCAGGGCATATATACTTTTTTCGATCGGAAGTTTTACTAACCATAAAAATAGCTATTTTCAGAACTACTCTCTAATCTTGCTATAAAATTCTTCTTTATATTAATTTTATAAACAATAGCTGTAAATAAGATAAAGAAAATTAACAATCAGAGCTTTCATCCTTTTTTATTAATTCATTTTCATGATCAGTGAAAGAGGTTTCATTAAAAACCTTTTTAGAGTACCTGATGTAAAATTCTCAGAAATTTAAAACGCAACCTGCAGGCAACAGAGTGGAAAAAATTTCTGCTGCGTAAGCACTGCATCTCTGTTTTCATTCATCAAGACACAGAGTACTACGATGAGTCATTGTCAGTAGCAGAAGAGACTATCAGACTCTAATTGGCATTGCCTACAAAGTAAAATTACATCCTGCATATTTCCCAACCTTTGTATCTATCTAACTTTCAGGAAATGAGAAGAGAATTCCAAAGATGTTCTCAAGCTGACCAATCGTCGATCTTTTTTGTTCTCGCGACGATTCCCAGATAACCCTATAAATGCGAAAACCATGATTTATGTTAGAAATAAAAACCCACTGATTCATTAGAAATTCAGTGGTTTCCAGTGGAATCTTAGTGATTCGTTTCAGGATGAGTTACGACTGCCAGCAAAAAATGTCATGAACAAAAAAACAAGGTCGCTGGAAGATTTCCGAGTATTTTCGGAGGTCATAAACCTGGAGAACGTGGCAAGTATCCTTTGAGTCAGAGTTCCGCAGATCGTTTCTGCTTTTCACATTATAAGACGCAACTTGAAACGTAACTTATTCGTAAACGTATCCGCTTACAGTATCTGTCAAGCTCGTTGTAAGTTCTCGCTCGGGTCGACCACACTTATCAGCGTGACATATGCATGCAGCTGAATCATCACTAATAGATGGTTAATGAAACTCTAAGTCGTAACACACACTCGACCCTCGAGTACAGTGAATTACAGTACTTAGAGGACCTCAAGTCAGTTTCTCGTATTGTTGACACCCTTCAAGATTATCCGACACGTAATACGAGGCAATCTTGTCACTTTAAAATGCCCCATGTAAAAGCACATACGCACGCTGATAAATTAACCACCTTTATCTAAACAGAGGATCGGTCATAAAACTGGAAGTTACTATGATTCGCAAAGTATCACACTTTAAAATATCAAAAACTATATCTAAGGCCCTTTATTATATATATATATATATATATGAAGGTGGCGGATCCCCTTAAGATGAATTTTATGAAAATTCAGTACATTTTTCGCAATTTTAAGATATCTTTGTAACATAAAAATGTTATATAACGTAATAATATAATAATATAATAATAAAAAAACGTAATGTTATATAATGTAATATATATATATATATATATATATATATATATATATCAGTATCAGTGATATACTGTTTAAAATTTTCGGAAATTTACAACATTTTTATGTTACAAAGGTATCTTAAAATTGCGAAAAATGTACTGAATTTTCATAAAATTCATCTTAAGGGGATCCGCCACCTTCATATTTTCATTTTTAGGGTTTAGACCTTCCATATAATTTTTTATGTTTAGTACCTTTATTTAGAAAGGTTTTGGGGTTTTTAAAAAATTCTAGTACCTTTATGTATTTCTAAACAAAAATTTTGAGTTTTTTGAGCATTATTTGATATTTTTTGACTTTGAATAATTTTTTAGTTTTTTAACCAATTTTCTAGATTCTCTTTTTATTTTGTTCCCTACAATGTGTAGCAATTTTTTGGGTTTGGAAAGCACTAAAGCTAAAAAAATAACTACAGAAATTTGTTTTTTCATATTTTGGAATATTTTTATTTATTTTTTTGTTTTATTTGTAACTTTTTTCTAGTCATGCTACCTTATTTTCTATATCCAAAAAGTTGCAACATTGTAAGGAACGAAATAAAAAACGAATCATGGCAATTGGTTAAAAAACGAAATAGTTATTTAAAGAAAAAAAATGTAAATAAAATGCCCAAAAAACTCAAATATTTTTTTCGTAAATACATATAGGTGCTGGGATTTTTGAAAATCCCCAAAACCTTTCTAAATAAAGGTATTAAACCAAAAAAATATATGGAAGGTCTAAAATCAAAAAATAAAAATATTAAAGGTGGCGGATCGCTTTAAAACTTCCAAACTGTAACAGAATTTTTATAAAATATATCATAAAATTACATGTAACTGCATAAAAACTGCAGTTACCCAAAACGTTAAGTTATTCCTGTTACAAGTTTCAGAATTTCGAAATACATATATCAGAATATTCAACATTTTCTTAAGAAATTTTATTTTAAATTTACAAAAAGTAACTGCACTGAGAAAAAAGGTTTGATTGAATCAAAGAAAGTAATTTGGTTGAACGACTTTCTTTGATTTAAAGAAATGATTTCTTTAAATGAAACAAAATTTGTTTGATTCAAACAAAATATCTTTGGACCAAATAAATATTTGTTCGAATCAAATAAATTTCTGCCTTAAATCAAACAAATTATATCTTTGACCATATATCAATGCATTAATTTCTTTGTTTTGAAGAAAAATGAATTTGATTCAAACAAATATTTATTTGGTTCAAAGATATTTTGTTTGAATCAAACAAATTTTATTTCATTTAAACAAATCATTTCTTTAAATCAAAGAAAGTCGTTCAAACAAATTATTTTCTTTGATTCAATCAAATCTTTTTACGAAACTATTACCGAATAAAACTCGATTTACGTGTATAGGGAAATTTCGCTAGGAATTTCTAACAGTGTATAGAGTGAATAAAAAAATTATTATGATCACTTACGACATTTACAGAAGTTTATTTTTACTGTCAGGAGTTTCTACCGGAATTTTCCGCAATTTAAACTGCAGTTTTATACAGTTACAATTCCGTAAAATTCTGCTTCTCATAAATATATGAAAATTTAGCTGCTTTTTAAAATAACTTATAATAAGAATGATTTCGACATTTTCAGTCAATTTTATGCAGTTTTAAGATACGTTTATTCAAAAGTATTTCGAATTTTATATAATTTTCTATCGTTTGTCTAGCTTAAGGATTTTGTAAATTTCAGAAAATTTTTTAACAGTGTATATTCAATATTATGTAGATACAAATTTGAGGAATTTGGATTTGGATTATTTCATAATATTAATAAAAAAATAATTGGAATTCAGGGAAAATTGAAGTGCAATTGTAATTATTCCTAGCGGACTGGAAATATTTTGCAGTCCAAATACTAAAAATTCAAAAAATTATACAAAACTTTAATATACACGGAAAAAAAATAGTTCAATAAAGTTTATAGAATTGTTTAAGAGTTAAGGATACAGGAATTTACGGAACGAAGTTCTACTAAATTTATAGAATTTTTCATATTTAATGTGGAATTTTCAATAATTTTTCCTGAATGTTCCGCATTTTATACTATAAAGTTACGTAAATTTTGCAGAATCCTGTTCTGTAAATGCCTGTATCCCCAACTTCTGAACAGTTCTATAAACTTTACTGACTTATTTTTCTCCGTGTATATTATAGTAAAGTTCGACATAACGTATAGTTAATTATCATACAGTTTTTCCAAAGTTCAGTATTTCATTGCGAAAAATTCTGACATCTTTTTCCCTAAATTAAAACATAGTTTAGCAAAATATATAAACTTCGGTGTCTTCATCTACTAAATAATTATTTTCACGAATAAGAAAAGCATTAAAAAGAGAAAAAATTTATTTGGCCGAAAGCATGACGCAATATCGTTTCCGCATCAGAGGAATAAAAATTTATAACCAATTGTGAACAGATTTCATTATGATTCAGGAGATTTGAGGAGATTTATTCTCCACTTTAATGTCTTCGGGGAAAACTTAACTGTTTCACGTTCAAACGACATTGATTTAATGAAATGGAACTGGATACTAAACAGATACTCTGCAAAGTCTATAAAAGGATTCGTAGAAAGTGTAGAAAAAAGGAAATTCCAAAGAATTAAAAGAGGAGAAAGAGAGAATGAGTCACGTGAGTTGAAGGCAATAAAAAATAGATAGTCGGGATTATGGAGGTATGTGTATTGAATGTAAGATACAGAAATCATGGTCCCTTTCTTCGCGAATTGGCTCGAAGATCGGCCTATCTGTGCGAACACTTGCTCGTTGACTATTACGCTTAACGAGCAGCGAAATAATTATAGTGATCGCACTGCTGCCGCCGCGGCTTCGTTCGCGTAGCAGCTGATGCCTTTGCGAAATTGTTTTGCAACGCCTTGAATCTGATAGCGAGCTTGTGTACATCCCTATACGAAACTATCTTCGTGTATGCACGCCTGAACGATCGCATAACGACTCCAGTCCTTCGGGAATACCTTCGAGTATGAATCCTCCAAGAATTATTCCAATCGAAAAATTCTACCCTGTATTCTACACTCCGCAATCACAGGCTCATACTTATACACCTTTATACACACATGATAATTAGTTATACTTTTTTCACTCTATACATTTATTTGAAGAATTATAATTTGCGTTCGTTACCTTTTTATTTTGTAAATTTACTAATAAAAATAGTGAAATTATGTGACTCTGTGGTGGCTCAGTTCTTAGAGCCTTTGACTAGCAATCGAAGGTCCCGGGTTCACTTCCCGGCGCAGCACTGAAAAAAATAGTTAGTAAAACCAACTACTTCGGTTTGTAAAATATGCCTCAGCTATTTTATTAGTTAGCATAACAATTTTTTTTGTTGGTGTTACTATCTCAATTGTTATTACAAGAACTTGGGTAGTAACACCAACAAAAAAAAATTGTTGCGCTAACTAATAAAATAGCTGAGGCATATTTTACAAACCGAAATAGTTGGTTTTACTAACTATTTTTTTCAGTGAGTCAAAAGCGTTTTTTAGAGCACAGAATAAAAATTGTTGTATGAGCTAACCGGATTGTTGATATAGAACTGGCAAAATTTTTTTGCTGTCCTAATAAATTTTTAGTTTTTTCAACAAACATATTTGTTTAAGCAACAAAAGGGTTTGTTACTGTTTTTTTCTTGACAAACATTTTTGTAAGGAGAACTAAAATTTTTTTGGGACAGCAAAAAAAGTTTTTCAGTTCTATATTTTTCTCCGTGAGATTTCAGAAACTTTGTATTCATTCTTAGTAATTATAGGTATTTTATATTGACTTGGGTTTAGGTTTATTGTTTGGAGTATAAAATATGTTTTTTCCGATCCCCATAAAACTATTTTTAGATGTTCAATACATTATTTGAATCTATTGATTTGAGTTGAAGTTATTTAAGGTCATGGATCTTAAAAAAAGGCCAAATTCTCTATAAATTCTTTATTTTGTCTAAATACAGTTTAATTTACAATGTCGTTGAAATGAAGTAATTTTTGTTACGAATACTGCATTCATTCAGAATGACAGAGAAAGATTTTAAATTTTAGAAAAATAGACATTTAATTCGACGAATTTAGACGGATTCATTTTTATTCTGTCATTTAAAAATTTCACCACACGGAAAAAATAGTTTAGTAGTATTAGTACATTAGTTTAGTATATATTAGTATATATATTTAGTATATATTTACAAAACTTTTGCAGAACTTGGTGCTGTAAATGGCTATATCCCCAACTCATGAACAGTTCTATAAACTTTACTGAAGTATTTGTTTCCGTGCACAAGAATTTTTAAGAACTTTCCAACAATTTGGTATAAATATATTATTATAATCATTATGTTACTGCCACAAGATCACATTCTTTTATCAAAACCTGTTATAAATGCAAATAAAAAGACTCATGCCATTCCAAATTGGATTTTGAACATTTTCAAATAATTACAATTGTTTATTTATTTAACAAATTAAGGTCGTTTCGGGCAAAAATCGATTGTCACATTCAAATGCTCACCATTTTTGCAAAAATGAATATTTTTTTATAATCTTGGCCACTTCACTGGGAAATCTTACAAACATTAGGAAAAATTTTCCTTCTTTATTCCAGGTGTAAATTTTAAATTTTGGAATTTCTTGCTGCGAACGACCTACAAAAAAAAAATTTTTTTTGGACTTGGCAATATTCAGCCGCTATTTTGTATTTCATAAGAAAACAAATTTTTTCATAATGTTAATATATTAGTTAATAAATTCTATAAATTTAAATTGCTTTACGTTTTGTTATCTGCCTGAAAATAAATCATAAAAATCACACTATTTTTGAAGGCTCAAAGGTGATGAAACTTTTCAAAATTTGGGAAATAGTAAAGAATATAAAAATTGAAGTAGATAGACTACTTTTGGTTGCGAAATTGAAAAAAAGTTCGATTTTAGTAAAATATATCGGAAATTTTTATTCATAGTCAATACCAAAAATAATCTATCTACGTTCGTTTTTATTTTATTTACCATTTTCCAAATTTTAAAAAGAAACATCTGCCATTATATTGACCCAAAATTACATAATTTTTAATGGTTTTTTTTTTTGGCATTCAGTCAATTTCTTCTTATTTTATTTATTTAAAATTATCAATGGTACTTTTTTTATAACTACCATTGATAATTTTAAATAAGGAAAACAAAAAGAAACTGACCGAATGACAAAACAAAAAGAAATCAATATTTTAAAAAGAAAATTTTCACATGAACTTGCTACTTTTTTTAAGTATCACATGCCCTTAAAAACTCCTCATTTTCTCAAATGAACAAAAGTCAAAGCAGAGAATTTTCGAGCTGAGAACAGGAGTTTGGTTTTTAGCAGCTATCCCGAAAACTTTGCTACTCTAGTCGAAGTGCCTGAGGTGTTTGAAACTTGGGTCACTCGATGGTTTGCTCCTTGAAGTATAGAGGTTAGGACAGGGCGTGTTATAAAGGATCTCTATGGATAGAACAGACGAGAAGCCTAAGTGTTGAGTAATATATACCGATGCAATGTTGGGACGAGTCTGAACATTGTTGGGAGTAGAAGCGCAACGGACAACTTTGATGAAACCACAATGACATAATATTATGCGAGGTCCGTGTAGTAATAATCATATGCCTCCTTGTCGAAGGCGTGCAAGCCTTTCTTTGTGGTACAATAATTTTTATCCTGCACTTTGTCTGCACTCGATTACCACGCCTCATGTGAAAAGATAAACTCATGATAAGAACAATTTGCTTACTTCGAAAAATCGAGGAATATAAAAATACCATGCAAAATGTCAAAATTATGCATAAAACGACCTCATGATGAAGTGTTTTTTTTTCAATTTTTGGGCAAGATCTTGTAAAAAAAGTCAAAATTTCAAACTTCTCTTAAATTATGAATCATTGGTGTTTTTAGATGTTCTTCGTTTTATTTTAAAAGTTAAAGCTTTGCGGACGAATGTCGCCGCACAAGCGACATCAAATTTCTATTCACTATTTCTATTCACTAGTTACTTTAAAAGTTACGTTACTTGTAGCTTTTTCAGTAGCTTCGTTACTTTTCGAAAAAAGTAACTTTAACGTAACTTAGTTACTATTTTTCCAGTAACTTGGCTACCTTTCGGAAAAAGTAACTGTAACGTAACTTAGTTACTATTTTCCCAGTAAATGGTAACTTTTTTCAGTTAATTTACTTTCTATTTTTTGTATATCTTTCTTTTGATTGCTTTTATACAAAGGACGAGAATTTTAAAAATTGTGCGTGGCGAGAAAACAAAATATTATCGACTCTAGAGTTTTTAAACTATATTATGAGTTGTTAAATGCATTTCATATATACTTATATGTATAGTCGAAATATATGTTCTCCACTTATCAGAACACGTTGCATATTTTTCATTTTATATTTTTAAAAAATTCATTTTATTTCAATCATTCCGGATTGAAAAATTAGGTGGGGTTTGGGGATAGGGGGATATGAAAAGTAACTTTTAAAGTAACGTTTAAAGTAACTTAAGTTACTTTCACCAGTAACTGTAACAAGTTACTTTTTTTTGTAAAGTAACTTAACTGTAACGAGTTACTTTTTATAGAGGAACTTACCCAACACTGAATAAAATATTATATTATAAAAAAATAATTATTATTGTTTTTTAATAAAGTCTAAAATTCCATCAAAAAAAAGTATTTTCCAGTTAACTTCATATATTTAACGCTTTATTACAATACATTATATCGGTTTCTTCAACAAAATTTCTTCGATCCAGCGAGAAGCGAACTTGAAAAAACGTTCGACCGCAAAGGGTTAATTAACGTAGAATGTACAAAATGTATCAAAAAGTTGTAATAATTTTCTCCTAGATTCTGAAAAAGTCCAAACTTGGAAAAGAAAAGCTTTAAAAAGAAAACTCGCAAAATTATTTATATAAAATTACGATAATGTAGGCAGTGGCAGAAATTTCAAACTCTACTAATTAATTTGAAAATTTAATTATTCCTAATTCTTTTGTGTTATCACTTTTATGTATTTTCAAAATCGTTTTTTCGAGTATTGGCATTTTTTCAATTTTCACTCCTTTTTTGTTCTAAGTTTAGACTTTTTCAGAATCTAGAAAAAAAATATATAATTTTTGGTACCTTTTTTTCATTCTACGTAAATTTACCTTTAAAACGAGTCGAAGAACATCTAAAAATAGTAATTATTTCTGAATTTATTTATAAACTAAGAAAAGTTAGAAATTTGGATTTTTTTCACAATATCTTCCTCAAAAATTGACAAAAACTCTTCATCTTGATGTCGTTTAATGCATAATTTTGACGTATTTCATGTTATTTGTATAAAAAAATGTTAACACTTTAATTTGACAATCCACTGTATCAAGATGCTTATCCTTATTCTAAAATTAAGAGTTATTACCTTTATTGTAGTGAGCACAATATAGATGGCAGTTCTTAGAATATTGTATTGTACTGGGATCTACTGCAATCCCAAAAAAAAAAAAAAACATAATAAGTGACATTTTTGACGGAACTGCGATTTTAATATCAATTGATTTATTACTCATTTATGCATCTATCTGTGTTTTATGAAATGACTTGCGGTTTTCTTCTTTTAGAAGTGGCAACCTTGTTTACATAAGAAAAAGCCATAAGTTCATTAAAATTATCGCAATACGATTGTAATAAATGCAATGATTTTTGTATTGTGAATTGGCTTTTATGATAAAGTATTCACTACAATTGCTACTTGAGGTAGTTCATCCACGAAAATTAAACCTCAGACAAAAATAGATAATTTTGCTTTCAAGAATAGTAATATTATTATTGAAGCGCTAATTTGAAAAAGGAAAGATTATTTTTCGAGAAAAAAATTTGAAACATACAATAACAATGCTTTTAACAAATTTTATTTTTACCCGAACTTTTTTTCTTATCGCTTCATACCAAATTAAAAGAAATAATGCGATTCTAATAAATCACGGATCAAATTCAGCAATTTATAAGGATTTTGTTTTGGAAAATTGATTTTTAATGGTTTCAGCCATTAAAAATTTTATTTCCAAAAATTAGGAATGGTAAAGTTGTGAAGATTCTTTTCCCTCAAAAAATGATTCGTGATTTATTAAAATCGCATCATTGTCTAAAGTCAAATTTTTCCATGAAAAATAATCTTTTTTCTTCCAAATTAGCGCTTTAATAATATTATTGCTATTCTTGAAAGCAATATTATCTATTTTTGCCTTTGGTCAAATTTTCGTAGATGAACTACCTTAACAAGGTTTTTCTATGGTAAAATCAATCAGCAAGTGCACTTACGGTGTTTTTCAAAGGTAAAATGCGCCAAATCGAAACCGCAAGTACATTTTCGCATGCTTTTTGCATAAAACTCATATTTTTTTGGGAAAAAATAAAAAAATCGTTCCTTTTGGAAGCGAATGGTTTTTAGCCTTTCCTTTTTGTTGCATTTCGTCTGCACTTACGGCATTTTTCCTGAGCATCTCGGTGGTAAATTTCTTCTAGAATATCTGAATATCTTATCGCTCTAGATAGTGACATTCAAGATATCTTTGGATATCGATTGGCTATCCATATCCATAAATTGCATTCTCTTTCTGTATTGGAAGAATTTATTTGAATGAATGAAAATCACATGTTATAAAAAATGGTCCATGTATTTATTTACAAATGTATAATTTGTAGATCGATAATCTGTGAAGAGAGACTTGTAATGAAAAGATATAATAGTTAGGTAAGCAGACAGGAGAAAGGGTGGATTCCAACTGTGGGCACAAGAAAAAGCGAATGTCAATCCGGTCTCTCTCACGCTCGTCGAATCACGCGATGCAGTGAAATACGATAAAAATAACTTTTCCCTCCATCGAGTGACCCTGGAATTCACGTGCAACGACCGAGACTTTTTCGCAAAATACAAATAATTCTTACAAATTTTCCCCACTTACTAAGCTGTCATTTATCGATGATTTAGTATCGAGAAAGTTACCGATCGTAATACACTTAATAGAATGTAGACTCATAAAAATTGTTTGCTTCTATTTGTATTTATCCTTTTTTTCGTGTCGCTTTATCGAAAGTTATCTCTCTTAAGACTTTTCGCTTGAGAACTGCGTTTAGCGACACTCGATAGGCTTTATACATTTCGATACAGTTCATTGGCTCTTCAGGTACGAGTCGATGAAGAAGAACGTGCAAAAATCTTCACAGCTCATAGTGAGACTCTCATCGATCATCGTCAGTCATCTGACTCGTTACAAAAATTTACGGATATTTATCCGTCGCGTTTGTGGCCATGATGGTTACTAGTAACTCAAAAAATTGCTTCTTAATTAACTTCTGAACGATGCTGGGTCATTATAAAAAAGGATAAACTTTTAATAACTCTTTGCTGTCGATCTTGGATAATATGTTTATTTGCGTCGCTTGGATTTTCTCTATTCTGGGAACTTATCTTAAATCTTTTAATTTTATGTAAGAATCTTTTTAGGACATTTTTAATTTAATGTCCTATCCTAATTTATACCTTTACTTGACATTTATTGGATTTCATTCTTACGCAAATTAAATTTTGCGGATTTACAATAAAAATCTAGACGGCCATTTTTTGATTTGCAACTAATTACCAAAATATTTATAGCTTTTCCGCATACACGAATAAAATTAATTTAACTAGCCCCCGCGTCATTAATTTTTCACTAGAGAGTCAATAAAAGCAGCTAATAGGAAATTGACTCCTTGAATGTCGTGATTTACTAATTATTGTCGTTGGTAAAATTTACCAACAGACGGAGAAGAAAATATTCTATCGGATTCTACAGTGGATTGCAAAAATTATTATACTCACTTTGATTTTTCTAGTAGCAAAAAATCTCTAATATTATAAATACACGCAATAAAATTTTTTCCTAAAAAAGATATGAATAGATAAAGATAAAGATATCATGAAAGATATCAAAATTATGCATATAACGAGCTCATGATGAAGTATTTTTGTCAATTTTTGGGAAAGATTTGTAAAAAAAGTCCAAACTTCAAACTTTTTTTAAAATTATGAATCATTGATGCTTTTAGATGTTCTTCGACTCATTTTAAAATTTAATTCATGTAGATTGTGCATAATGTGCCAACAAAATTGTAATAATTTTCTTGTAGATTCTGGAAAAGTTTAAACTTGGAATAGAAAAGGCATAAAAATTAAAACTTGCAAAATTATTTATGCAAAATAACTAAAAATAATTATATCCAATTTTTCAAGAGAATTTAATTATTCTTAATTCTTGTGGGATATCACTTTTATGTATTTTTAAAATCCTTTTCTTGAGTACCAGAATTTTTTCAATTTACACTCCTTTTTTGTTCAAAGTTGAGACTATTTCAGAATCCAGAAAAAAATAAGTATACTTTTTGGCACCCTTTTTTTAATTTTACTTAAATTTACCTTTAAACTGAGTCGAAGACTATCTGAAAACAATAATTATTTCGGAAATTATTCACAATCCGAGAAAAGTTTGAAATTTAGATTTTTTTGAAAATATCTTGCTCAAAAATTGACAAAAACACTTCATCTTGAGGTCATTTGATGCATAATTTTGACGTCTTTACTGTTATTTTTTAAAGATTAAACTTTGCGGGTTTACAATAAAAATCTAGACGACCATTCTTCAATTCTTAACTAATCACCAAAATATTTATAGTTATTCCGCGTACACGAATAAAATTAATTCTACTAGCCCCCGCGTCGTTAATTTTTCGCTAGAAAGTCAATAAAAGCAGCTACTAGGAAATTAACTCCTTAAATGTCGTGAATTCCTCCATTTCCGCAGCTCGTAAAACATTCTAGACATGTAAATAAAATATCACGCGGCACCTCTTTCTGAAAGTGACTTTTTAAGTTATATACATCCGGGTTGCGTAAGTTTTATTTATGAGGTACACAGGTAACCTCCCTGTAGACTGTAGATCCCTCATAAATTAGACAACATTACCTAAATGAAGAAAAATTGGTTCTAGGATTCAAAGAAGGAAAATTTTGAATCATGATAGAAACAAGAAATAATCTTGTGGCAAAATATTCATTAGCAGATAAGATATTAGCATCAAAATTTCCTAAATTTGAGGAAATTTCTCGAAATTTGTAAATTACTAGACGCTTTTGAAATAATATGATAATTTCTAACAAATTGTACACTGTAAACAATTTTTCGGAAATTTTCCCGAAAATAATCGGACAGCTTAAAATACAAATGGGTCGTAAATTTTTGCAAAGATATAGTCGGAAATATTTCCGACATAGAACTAGAAATAGTTCCTACTATTTGGTTGGAGAAATATCCAGTTTATTAGGAAAAATTGATATATTTCATAATTTAAGTGGAAAAAGATCCAAAAAGAGTGAACAAATTTCCGTTTTTGTTGAATAATTTCCGCTTTTCATGGAAAAATTTTCTACAACTTAGGACAATTGTGAAATGTTTTCACCTTTTTGATATATTTCCCAATAATTCGGAAATAAGTCCGAAAATTCGGTCAATTTTCCTCAAATCTTTGAAATATTTCCACTTTCTGTAGGAAAATCTATGTTTCCTAAGGATTTAGGAAAAATTTCCTAATACATAGTAGGAAAATTTACCGATATTTTTTACAGTGTATGGGAATTTTACTAAAATTTTCGTAGAGTAAAATTTAGAAAAATTTCGGAAAATTCAGTTAATTTTTAGTAAATTTGAGAAAATATTAAAGTTTCGTATTTAGACTGCGAAAAATTTCCAGTCCACTAGGAATAATTACCATTACACCTCGATTTTCCCTAGATTCCTGATATTTTTCAAGAATTATCATTATAAAAACTCCTAATTTATAAAATATCTAACAATGCATTTTTTCCTTAGAATAACATTAAAGGTAACAAAATTCTTCATTTAATGACGCCAAAACGAAATGCTTTTGTCCATTATTAACGAAGATATTGCCAAAAAAGCAAAAATTCAAAGCTTTTTTGAATTTTGAGTAACTTTTGAAATAATGAATATTTTTTAACTTTTCAAATTATTGAGATGAGTTTGAAACTTTTGCCACTGCCTACGGCAATTGAAAGACCAGGGGTCGAATCCCACCGCTGTCGAAAACATCTTTTTTCCACAAAAAGATTTCAAATTCTTTAAACATTTTTAACTTTTCTTGACTCTTTTCAAAAAATTTCGTGTCTCCTTGGCCCTCATCGCGACTCGCTCTTGCGTTAAGATACGTTTCGTACGTGATAGGAACGATATTTTTTATTAATCCTATACCGAAAGTTAACCGAGTCGGTGTCGCTTTTCGTGCGTAAAGACGATTTTCCCGCACTAGTACGGTAAAATTTTGAGTTTGTTTCATTTTTCTGGACACTTAAAATTTTACCGCACTAGTGCGAGAAAATCGTCTTTACGCACGCAAAACGACACCGACTAGGCTAATTTTCGGTTTACGACGGACAAAAATGGATTTACTTAGAATATCAGTGATGTAACAAGTAAATTGTAATAATTTTTTCTCAAATGCAGCCAAAATCTGAGATGAGAACAGAAAAGTTGTTTTTTTTAATGATGTTTTGTATTTTTTTCATGTTATAAATTTTCATAATCTTTAAAATCCATTCAAGTATGAGAATCCTTTGTATTTTTACAACTTTGTTTTTTTAAATTTTAACTTTAATAATATTAAGAAAAAAATGATTACAATTTACTTGTTACATCACAGACGTTCTACGTAAACCCTTTTTTGAAATGAGTCAAGAAAAATTCTAAAATATATTTATTTCAAGAGTTATTCAAAATTCAAAAAAGCTTTGAATTTTTCAAAGTAACATGTTTGATAACATAGAATTTTTGTTCATTTTTCGTTATTTTGGCATAGGGTCAGTTTCTTCTTATTTTCTTTGATTAAAATTATCACTTTTAATGAACAAAAATTCTTTGAATTTTTGTTTTTTGGCAATATAATCGTTAATAATGGACTAAAACATTTCGTTTTGGGGTCATTAAATGCAGAATTTTGTTACTTTCCATGTTATTCTAAGAACAAAATTCATTGTTAGGTATTTTATAAATTAGAATCTTTTATGTAAATGATTAAAAACAAGTGCCAGGCGACTTTTGCACAACAGTGTTTATTGCTATAAAAACTTTCCCCGTGTGACTTTTAATCACTGTCTAATGAGAATCATTAAATTATATGTCCGAAATTTTTCTATCATTAAAAATATAGAATTCTCTATCATCAATTTTCATTTTGCTTTTCTGACACGTTGTCAAAAAAGCAAATAGAATATAATAATTTCGAGCCTACCTAATAAAAACTACTCCTAACATAATTATTCAGCGAATTGTCTCCTGAAGAAAAAGGCACTTTAGGGTATATTTCTTCGGTATCTAAAAGGCGTACGAATTTGGATTTCAAGCTCCATCAAGCTCATTTTTCATCAAGTCCGTTGCCAAGTTTCTCGAATCCCGCAATTCTAACCGCGTTGGCGTGTGTTTCTCTTCCCTTAGGATGGTATTATCTTAGCTGGTGCAATTTTATTGTACACGATACAGGTATAAAGACGACAAGTATCCTGGATGATGGTGGAAAGAGAAGGCGGAGTAAAAGGAAGCCAAGACCGTGCGAATGAGCTACTGTTTTGCGGTTCAGGCTCCAGTTCCTTGTGGTTTTCTTATTGATCACAATTTCACGAATATACAAAGAACTTACCAGTAAAAATCCCCCTTCGATCCACTTTTTCGAAATTATCAAAAGTACCTGGGTACTTAAATTTTTTTTCTTTCAAAAGTAATGGACCATATGTGGTAACCTTGATTTGTTGACATGAAACGAAAAGCCAGCACATGATTTCCATCAGCTCTTCCTGTTTGCTAATTATTATCTTTGAACGTGATATACTTCTGAATCGTATCTACATATATCTATCGCGTTATATTCAATCCTTTACTTGGTCTGGTCGAGGAAACCGAACACTGGCTATCCTCGAACGGTAGATAACAGCCCAAGAAATCTTACTCGTTCCGTTAACTATGTAATCCGGACTGACCGGAACCTACCAATGAAAGATCATTCGAGAAATGTGAGATCTTGACCTGTGCGGTTTTCACTCTTTTCATTCAATCGTATAATCTGAAGTAAACTAAAAATCAATCGCTTCACCTCAGAATCATTTCTAAAGAAACGTAACTATTTTATGTAAACTTATAAAAGTATCAATCTTGTGGTCAATGTTCGTTTATTGTATTCCCAGAAAAACATGATGTATTTTCTTTAGAGGCTCTAGTAATCGAATCAAATCGCATTTTCCCATCGATATCTCTTGTTGAGAAATCAGTGTTGTTAAGAAAAGTCTGCAGTGTACGCATTTGACAATTTATTCCGATAAGCACCGAGAAACCGAATGTCATGTATCTTTCATTCTGATCTTACGGAATCGCATAAGAATTATCGATTGATCCTTTCAAAGATGCTAATAACAAGTACAGGTGATTTACGAAGATCGAACTAACGCTCTCTTATGAAACCTTTTGCCATTTCGAGGTGCCTGACTTGTTGGTGATCGTTCGCTGCCGTTAAAGGAAAATAGAAGAAGAAAATAACGAGCTCTACAGGAATTTGGCTGTTAAAAGCGATATGAGCGAGCTTTCATACAACTAGGCCGATGATTACACGCGACTCTCGTACCAATTATCTAACGCCATTTGAGTAAATCTAACGACAGTTGTGCCAGTCACTCGTTCCATTCGCTGAACCCCATTAAATCCACAAACTGGCCTAACCGCATATTAATTCGCTAGAAGGTACTTAATGCAGCTCTGGGTTTGATGATGACGGGATTATTGCCCGATTTACAATAAATGTGATAGTTCAAAGCATATTTACTGAGAATATTTACACTGAGAAAAAAATGCTATTGATTCAAAAGCATTTCTTTCCAAAAACATGTATATCATGGATTCAAATCAATATGCTATAGAATTGGTAACATATTTATTGGTTTTTGTAGTATATTTTTATGAATTAATAGTATACGTGCTTTTGGAAAGAAATGCTTTTGATTCAATAGCATTTTTTTCTCAGTGTAGGCCTCTTAACATACAGTACCGGTCAAAAGTTTATCACTGTCTCTTTTTTGACATCCACTTTAATTTTCAAAGTGACATGTTTGATAACATGTCTATTATTGTATTGACCCAAATTCATATAATGTTTGTTCATTTCTTTGGCATAGGGTCAGTTTCTTCTTATTTTCTTTGTTTAAAATTATTATTACATTTAAAAATGCGAAAAAAAAAGGAAAGAAAGGCAAACGTTTCGGCCACATATGGGGGCCCTCTTCAGTACCATAAATTCAAAGATTAATTCAAAATTTCTGTAAAGGATTACAATATAGAAGATAATTAAAAAAAGAATTATCATAGAAATTAAAAGCTTATCTCATAGCTTGCAATTCAAAATGAAGTAGTCCAGTATGCAGCATCACGAATTGAAAAATTACTTGAAGTTCACTATGAATAAAAAACCGGATAAAATGAAAAAATAAAAAAGATTTTGCACACGAACCGACCGGAATTTTTTTTCAAAAAATGTTTATTATTAAAGAAGTATGCCAAATTGGTTCACAATGGCAAAACGCGAACAAGTTTTACATTCATGAAAACTTCTCGTGAAGACTTTATTACCGGCGTTTCTCACAGAATGATCTGAACTGTTTTAAAAACCGACTCGGGACACGTGGCTTTGCTGACCGAAAATTTTTTTCCTATAAGCAATCCTGAGAGGTTCTTTTCCTCCTTGAAGAAGACTATTGTCCTGTACCTAGTTAAGAAATTCGAGACGTTTATGATGATTTTCACGAGTGGACGAAGGCGTTTATTTTCCAAGAAAACGATTTTGTATATAAGCTTCACGGACAATCCATTTTACACTGAATTTGCAAGCAAGGCGTTACATAAAGATAAAATATTATAATATCCATATATGTCATTTTACTCCATATTTAAAAAAATTGAAAGTTTTTTATTTTCACATTCAGATTTATTCTGAGATGTTTTGGAAAAATGATAATAAATTTATCTTTAAAAATTAATAAAAATGCAATTTGAATATTCGTGATATTAAGTATCACATTTGAAGTATTATTAAATTTAACTAGTTCCGAAAATGGTCAGAACTGTTAGATATTCTAGCTTTATAGTGAAAGTGCCATTTTTAAATTTCAAAGTGACATGTTTGATAACATGTCTATTATTGTATTGACCCAAATTCATATAATGTTTGTTCATTAAATCTTTTATATTATAATTCTTTTTTTAATTATCTTCTATATTGTAATCCTTTACAGAAATTTTGAATTAATCTTTGAATTTATGGCACTGAAGAGGGCCCCCATATGTGGCCGAAACGTTTGCCTTTCTTTCCTTTTTTTTCGCATTTTTAAATGTAATAATAATTTTAAACAAAGAAAATAAGAAGAAACTGACTGTATGCCAAAGAAATGAACAAAAATTATCCACTTTAATGTTCATTATTTCTTCTGTAAAACAATCTATAAAATTTTTTTTAGAATATCAAAAATCAGATCAAAGTTTTTTAGAATCAGCCCTGAGTGAGGTTTTTCAACCAATTCTTTAAGGATAGATTACAAAATACAGTGGGTGGCCAAATTATTAGTCACTTTGTTTTTGTTAGTCGCATAAACTCTCCTAATATTGACAATAGAGATATTAAAATTTTCTCTTAAAAATAAAATGAAAGATTTTAAAATTATACATGAAACGACCCCTAGATCAAGTGTTTTTGTCAATTTTTAAGATAGTTTTCATTCACGAAAATTAGACCTCAGGCAAAAATAGATAATTTTGCTTTCAAGAATAGCAATATTATTATTGATTACTTTCGCTTCTTACCAAATTTTTAAAAGTTATGCGATTCTAATAAATCATGAATCATTTTTTCAGAGAAAAGATTTCCCACAATTTCACCGTTTCTGATTTTTAAAAATAAATTCTTTAGTGGCTGAAACCATTAAAAAAAACATCTTCCAAAACGAAATTTTTATAAACAAATTGCTGAATTTGATAGTAATTTATTCATTTTCGAAAATTGGAAATGGTTGAGTTGTAGGGAATCTCTTTCTTGAAAAATTGATTTGTAATTTATTAAAATCGCATAATTGTTTGAAATTTGGTAAGAAGCGATACGAAAAAAAGTTGAGGCAAAAATAAAATTTATTATTAAAATTATTTTTCTGTATTTCAAATTTCTTACTTGAAATTTGCCATGCGAAGGCACAATACAAAAATCATTGCATTTATTACAATCGTATTGCGATAATTTTAATGAACTTAGGGCTTTTTCTTATATAAACATGGTTGCCACTTCTAAAAGAAGAAAACCGCAAGTCATTTCATAAAACACAGCTGGATGCATAAATGAGTAACGAATCGATTGATATTAAAATCGCCCTTGCGTCAAAAATGTCAGTTATTATGTCTTTTTCTTGGGATTGCAGTAGTTCCCAATACAATACAATATTGTATGAATTGTCATTTGTATTGTGCCCACTACAATATAGATAATAACTCTCATTTTTAGAATAAGGATAAACACCTTGATTCAGCGGGTGGCCAAATTATTATAGTCGCATAAACTCTCCTAATATTGATAATACACATATTAAAATTTTCCCCCAAAAATGAAATGAAAGAGGTCAAAATTATTTATAAAACGACCTCAAAATGAAATGTTTTTGTAAATTTTTAAGAAAGATATTGCGGAAATAGTCCAAAGTTCAATACTTTTCTTAAATTACGAATAATTCCCGAAATAATTGACGCTTTTAGATGTTTTTAACTTATTTTAAAGGCAAATTCACGTAGCATGTAAAAAACGTGCCAAAAGAGTTATACTGATTTTCCCCTAGATTTTGAAAAACTCTAAACTTAGAACAAAAAAGGCGTGATAATTCAAAAAATGCTAATTAAATATATAAATAATACTAAAAATAATTATATTCTATTTTTAATCAAATTTAATAAATTCTTGTAGGCTATCACTTTCATGCATTTTTAAAATCCTTCTTTTTTGAGTATTAGAATTTTTTGAATTATTACGCCTTTTTTGTTCTAAGTTTAGACTTTTTACAAATCTAGGAGGAAATTAGTATAACTTTTTTGGCACGTTTTTACATACTACGTGGATAATTTAAGAAAAGTTTTGAAATTTGGACTTTTTCCGCAATATTTTCCTCAAAAATTGACAAAAACACTTCATCTTGATGTCATTTTATAATAATATTGACGCCTTTCATTTTAATTTTAAGCGGAAATTTTAATATCTATATTGTCAATATAAGGAGAGTTTATGCGACTAACAAAATCAAAGTGACTATAATAATTTCGCCATCCTCTTTAGATGGAAAAAAGTGAAATTTCAATTTGTTTATAAATTGTCAATAGCCCCTCAAATATTAAAAGTTTTTCAATTTTTTTGGGCTCGTTTTAGAAAGAAATTTCTAACGGATTTTTTCAACTCGTGTCGAAATATGTGAAGATTTTGCCCAAGTGTAACTTGGAACACGAGTACGTATTAATTTAGGCAAAATATTTCAAATTCAATAGAGTATATTTTAAGAAACATTAACGATATGTATGAAAATATCAATTCTGTAGACTTTAGACATGTATTCCATGAGTACAAGCATTATTTGAATTTTCACTATTTCCTTATTCCAAGTTCCACCTGCATCAAAAGCTAGACAGATATTTTCACAATTTTCAGCATGAGTTGAGAAAATATCACGGGAAATTATCTTTAAAATGCATTCAAGAAAATAAAAAAATGTTTAATATTTCGAAAGATTTTTATCTTATTTTATTTTTTATTTTTATTGAAAATGTATCTTCTTAATAATATTTTTTTACATAATTAACTGAACAACTTTGATTAAGAGTATGCTTTCAAGTGGATAAAACAAAATACTTCTGACTGGTACTGTATTTTATCAAAGTTGATAATATAAAGTTTATCTATGCAAAAGATATTACTAACACAATAAGTGTATCAAATATAGTAGATAATAATTACCTCTTATTAGTTGATACGTCGTAAAATTTAACGTGAATTATAAAATGAAAAATAAAAAGTAGAAGTATAAAGTATGAGAAAAGAAATTGATTAGGGACCGGAAACATGATGCTATAGTATAAAAATTAATTTCTTCGATTGAAAAGTTGTCTTAATCAAATTTCATACAACTTATAATAAAATCCGAGTCAACTTCAAATTACTTATTTGTTTCTTCACATTTATTAGCTTCAATTATATTCGTTTTAATTCATCAATAAAGAAAATATCAATAAGTACATATCTTTTTCATCAAAAATTCAGTATTTTTTGTAATTTAAGTAAAATCCTTAATTTTTTGTAACAAAGGCAAACAATTTTGGATAGTTTTTAATTTATTTTTTATTGCAGTTCTATTTTAGTATTAATTATATATTTTAAAGAATTTGAAAATCTTTCTCTGGAAAAAATGACGCTTTCGACTGCGCTGGGATTCGAGCCCAGGTCTTTCGATTGCCGGTCGACTGCTCTGACCACTGAGCTACACAGGCGTCCGACATCTCTTTCTCCACAGGAAATTTGAAAGAATTTGAAATCTTTCTGTGGAAAAAGAGACGCTTTCAACTGCGTCGGGATTCGAACCCGGGTCTTTCGATTATTTCGAACTCAAACACCTAATTTGAAATTATTAATTCAATATTTTTCAATTTAGTTTTTACTTTGTTCCTAATTTTATGGACTTCATATGGTAAAAAAATCATTAAAAACATCTGGAATTTTATTGAATACACGAAGAAACTTAATAGCAATATATGTTTTATTTCATAATGAAAACAGTTGACGTTATTGTTTTTCTTTTTGCTACTTTAAAAAATATTAGTAACTTCTGTAAGGCTTTTTGAGATTACAAATTATTAATAGAATTTTCGCTTATTTTTGTTGTTTTGACATAGAGTGAGTTTCTTCTTATTTTCTTCATTCAAAAGTTATCAGTTGTAGATAAAGTAAAACGTAAAAAAAAGAAAGGCAAATGTTTCGGCCACATATGGGGCCCTCTTTAGTGCCATAAATTAAAAGATTAATTCAAAATTCCTCTAAAAGATTAAAATATAGGAAATAATTAAAATAAAAAATCATAAAGTTCAAAAATTTATAGCTTGCAATTGAGCTTTATGTTTTTTTATTTTAATTATTTCCTATATTTTAATCTGTTACAGGAATTTTGAATTAATCTTTTAATTTATGGCACTAAAGAGGGCCTTATATGTGGCCGAAACATTTGCCTTTCTTTTTTTTACGTTTTACTTTATCTACAACTGATAACTTTTGAATGAAGAAAATAAGAAGAAACTGACCCCATGCCAAAACAACAAAAATGATTGCAAATCTGTAATTTTTGGGTCAATATAATAGCAGACATGTTCTCAATTATGTCCCATCATTAATAGAATCTATAATTATTTAAAAATTTTTAGAACCCGATTTTTTAAAATAAAATTTATTGATAGAGAATATTTTTGAATAAGTGGAATTCCCATTCTAGTGTTCCATTTTTTTCACACCAAGTACTTACTAGACTTAAGTGCCTCTCATCACAAAGATAGAAATTTAGATGTCAATAAGTCTTTAATAAATATTAAAGAGCCGGGAAAATAGTAGTAAACTTTCAAAACCTGATTTGAAGCTGCAAGATGGGCTTCTAGAGAAGAATTGCAGAAGATTATTATCTGCGGTTGGTGAAAGCTGGCATTTCAATTGCCAAAAAGCATGTTGCTCGTCTCTTCCACGAAGTATCGAGACAATGGTAGAAAGCAATTATTAACTCGTGCGAGTAGCACGCGAGAGACGTCCAAAACTTAAACATCTAGAACCTTATTTTCTAAATCACTGTAATTTCCGTGCATGAACTGAACGCCAAACAGTTTTTCTAGTCTAGCAGGAAATGGTAGGTTTCGTTTAATTTGGACCACTTGGCTAAAACGTTCTTTTTAATTTGGTCCAATACCTCGAACCCAGTAAAATGTCTTTCTCTTAAGCGCGAGTGACTGCTATTAAGATTCCTTATCCTTTATGAACTCTAATTCTTTCCAAATTTGAGTTCTGTCTAAACCTTTATCTCTTTATGAAGTCTTATCCTTTATGGATCCTTCTCCTTAAAATTGAACATTGGAAAAAGAAAAGCACACGAGAAAAAGAAAAAATGCGTTCTTTCTGGAAGGTTTTTAGGGGAAAGTATGTGCTTAAAATCGTAACTGTTGAAACGAGAAATAAAGAAAGTAGTTAGGGAATAATTTGATATCTCGAATGGTTCTTGAAAGTACCTTATCTTCTTCTCGTTGAAAGGTTAAGCCTATGAAACGAAGATAATAAGAACTTTGAAGAACGACAAGGTCTGAAGGAAAGTGACGACTTGGCTGCAATAATGTGAGAACGTCACCGACCGTCCAAGAGTTCTCGCAAAGGATTTACGACCGTTTCAAGCTGGAACTTTCAATTTTTACGATGCCTTCTTAAGTGGTCGAGACGACGCACTTTTATGAAACTGGTGTCAGTCGAAATCCATCCGCTCTGAACGACCTCTATTGCTCGCAAACAGCTTGAGAAATTGAGTGCAAATGCACAACGTCTCACTTTCCCTGATTTATTTCCCTAATAACTACTTTAATTAAGTAACTCAATCATTCATGCATAATTTATGTATTACAGAAACATAAGTAGCTTTTCATCTCTTTTCAATAATCTATTGGCAATAAAAGTACACAAGGTCAATTGATCATCTGAACCTCTCATAAAAAGCTTGTTTGCTTCGTATATTATTGTACTAGATTTTCATGCGCGCTCTAAAGCGCACGCCTTTTTCAATTTCTTTTTATGAAAACTGAGCATGTACATTGAAATTCCGAAATTTATTTTTTTTAAATCACAGTTTCAATTTTTGTTTATGTAGAAATAATTGCTGGTCGTTTACAATGTAAATCGTTGATCATCGTCTCGAGTCAAATCTTTGTCCTTTTCTAGACCTCTATTTTGGAGGGATAAATAGGTCTTAGTAGGGTCTACAGAGGATTTAATTATTATTATTATTCCAAGTATAAAAAATAGTTTTTAAAATATGTTCAAGACCTATTTTTTTATTTTTATCTAATAGTAGTCAATTAACAAGAATTGCAGGATGGTTCACATAAATCGTTTTATGTAATTAGAGTTCAAAATATATTTGAGCTTACAATAAGTTTTCACCATAAAATCATTTCCAATATATACCTTTATGTTCAACTACATTTTTCAATCACAACAATTTGTGAATTAATCCGAAAAGATACGGAATATAATTTCTTGAGATTCCTTCAAATTGTATTTTATAATATTTAAATATTAATTTAAATTTTCCAAAATTGTGTTTCTTACGATTTTACGCATTAGGGGGGGGGGGGGGGGGGTAATATAGTTCGCAAAATTATCAGACTTCAAAAAATAATTGAACATACAATATGTTTTCACAATAAAATCATTTTCGATATTTTTATATCCCATACGATTTTCTATAATTCCTTTCGAATGTTGCAAACTCTCATAAAATTCTTTCTCAATCGTTTAAATTTTACAAAATGTTTTTCGTTCCTGAAACATTTATTGTACATTCGATTAAACTAAGTCATACAATATGTTTTCACAATAAAATCATTTTCGAGATTTTCTTTAATTCCTTTCAAATGTTGCAAACTCTCATAAAAATCTTTCTCAATCGTTTAAATTTTACAAAATATTTTTTAGTCCTGTAACATTTATTGTACTAATGTTTTAATTTAAAACATTGATTATTGATATTTTAAACAAAAGGAAAATATTTAAATATTAGTTTCAAAGCTCGAACTATATTGCAATTTTCCAACATTGTACGTAATATGGGAGGTAATATGATTCGCAATCGATTTTAAAAAATCTTTTAGAAGCTCATAAGACTACCAGATATAGAATGAAATGAAACGACACGAAGACTCATGAATAAGACAGAGAAGTAGAAAAGGAGAGACAACGCGCTACAGAAAGAAATGGAGAGATATGAAGGCTCATGAATGAAAAAGAGAGGAGTGTATTCGGCTTCGATATAAAAAACTCGAAATCGAAACGCCTGTAAACAAACGCCACTGGTCATGCGTTAGAAATACCAATAGAATTCATAAAATCAGTTTCCTCTAGAAGAAAGTCTTTAATATAAAGCAATCGGTAGAGAATTAATGAGAATGAAGAGGAAAATTGAGAGTATAAACGAACCTCATATTTGAAATGCACGAACGATGTCAACCAATGGGATACGTGTTACGGAGTTTCGAGATATTGTCACAAGGAGATTTCTTATATGGGATATATTATTGAGCATGCGCAGTCTCTATCCCCGCCCAATGATGAAAAAAATCTTTTTGTCCGCCGTACACCGAAAGTTAGCCTTGTCGGTATCGTTTAGCCTGCTGAAAGTTGATTTTCCCGCACTAGTCCGAGAAAATCAACTTTCCGCACCCAGAACAACACTAACTTGGCTAACTATCGATATGCAGCAAACAAGCAAACGGTTCCTTCGAGTCACCTCGGTCCTCGTTGCGACTCGCTCTTGGGTTAAAATACGCCTTTCCGCACTTGATACGAGATATACTATTTTGCAATAATGTACAGAAAGTTTGCACTTTGAGTATCATAAATGCTCGTAAAATGGGAGATTCCAAATGAACTTGAAAGTTTGCGGGAATCATAACATTCCTGCACACTTTTTTTTGCGCACCTTTTCCTGTACGCAAAGTACGAACTCCCCGTAAAGTGTTGTGAAATAGTATATGATACACGTGCAGCATAGTTGCTTTCAGATCGTGCATCAAACATTTATCGGAAATCGCCAACTTTCGGCACTAATATTGTAAATTACTAATATGTTTCAATTCCTACATTTCACAAATCATTCTCGCCCATTTATCTTCCTAATAGCTACTATAATTAGGTAACTTAGTGTATAATGAATGCCTTACAGAAACATAAGTAGTTTCTTGTGTCTTCAATGATCTATTGACAATAAAAATACCCAAGGTCAATTGATCATCTGAACTTCTCATAAAAAGCTTGTTTGCCTCGGATATTGTTTTCCAAAGAGGCATTTTCTCGTTGGCTGAGACGGTTTTGTTCGATGCCCTGAAGTTATCGAAACAGAGAGATTACTCTTTTTCTTAAGCGAACGCGTAATTTGTGCGGCGGTTTCGTTCTCAAGGTGCGATATAAACGATAATACGTAGCACACGAGTACGCAATGTGTACACGCACGCGGATTCACGAGTATAACAGAGATTCGCTCTTGGGCCAACAATATGGTCTCCTGCACGTCGTTGGAGGCGCGAACCAACAAACCTATAATTTTCTTTCCATAAAACATGAAGTGAATTCGTGGCTAGTCAGCAGGAGATCCATCAACTTGTTGGCAGAAATACGTGCAACTGAGAAACGTGTTGAAACAAGCTGCTTATAGTTACCTTTCCTTATGAGAATTCCGATGACAGGGTTTGAGAACTTTCAAGGTCATCAGAAATGAGTCTATAAAACAGAATCCTCTTTAAATGAACTCCCCGACGCCTCTAATTAATCTTTAGGTAGACTTTCTACTTAACGCAAACCATTTAGCTATCTAATTAAAATCATCATTTAAAAAGAAAAGGTATAAGCGTAAGAAGACATAAAGGAGAAGAAAGTAGATTACATCAGATTAGAGAGTGAATCTGAGGAAAGCTGACTTGAATTTACAAACTCGAGTTTCCTTCCATTTTTCTTGGCTCATAGTTTACCTCTTAATGCCAACCTTGCCTTATAATTTTATCTCGTTTTATTTTCTTCTCGAAGTTTTTTACAATTTTACATCTTTGGTGGAAACAAATGAATAGAGTTTCTATCCGTTTGGATCTTTCGCAATTTTTGAGTTTTAAATGAAAAGAAAACATTTTTAGGAATCTATCCCCCGTTATTTATGTCAATCTATTTCTATCTCTTTTCAAATTTGGTCATTTGAATTTTATATTTTTGTATTCTAAACTTATCAATTTTTATTCATCTCGTTTTATTTTCTTCTCAAAGTTTTTTCTACAATTCTACATCTTTAGTGGAAACAGATGGATAAAGTTTCTATCCGTTTGGATCATTTCCAATCTATGAGTTTAAAATGTAAAGAAAACATTTTTGCAAATCTATTTCTATCTCTTTTCAAATTTGGTCAATTGAATTTTATATTTTTGTATTCTAAACTTATCAATTTTTATTCATCTCGTTTTATTTTCTTCTCAAATTTGTTTCTACAATTTTACATCTTTAGTGGAAACAAATGGATAGAGTTTCATCCATTTGGATCATTTCCAATCTTTGAGTTTAAAATGAAAAGAAAACATTTATGTCAATCTATTTCTACCTCTTTTCAAATCTGGTCAACTGAATTTTATAATTTTGTATTCTAACCTTATCAATTTTTATTCATCTCCTTTTATTTTCTTCTCAAAATTTGTTCTACAATTTTATATCTTTAGTGGAAATAAATGGATAAAGTTTCTATCCGTTTGGATCTTTTCCAATCTTTGAGTTTTAAATGAAAAGAAAACATTTTTGCAAATCTATCCCCCGCTATTTATGTCAATCTATTTCTATCTCTTTCCAAATTTGGTCAATTGAATTTTATATTTTTCTATTCAAAACTTATCAATTTTTATTCATCTCATTTTATTTTCTTCTCAAATTTTTTTCTACAATTTTACATCTTTAGTGGAAACAAATGGATAGAGTTTCATCCATTTGGATCTTTTCCACTCTTTGAGTTTTAAATGAAAAGAAAACATTTATGTCAATCTATTTCTATCTCTTTTCAAATCTGGTCAACTCAATTTTATAATTTTGTATTCCAATCTTATCTTTGGTGGAAACAAATGGATAGAGTTTCTATCCGTTTGGATCTTTTCCAATCTTTGAGTTTTAAATGAAAAGAAAACATTTTCAGAAATCTATCCCCCGCTATTTATGTCAATCTATTTCTATCTCTTTCCAAATTTGGTCAACTCAATTTTATAATTTTGTATTCCAATCTTATCAATTTTTATTCATCTCGTTTTATTTTCTTCTCAACATTTTTTCTACAATTTTACATCTTCAGTGGAAATAAATGGATAAAGTTTCTATCCGTTTGGATCATTTCCAATCTTTGAGTTTTAAATGAAAAAAAAACATTTATGCCAATATATTTCTATCTCTTTTCAAATCTGGTCAACTCATTTTTATAATTTTGTATTCTAAACTTATCAATTTTTATTCTTCTCGATTTATTTTCTTCTCAAAGTTTTTTACAATTCTACATCTTTGGTGGAAACAAATGGATAGAGTTTCTATCCGTTTGGATCTTTTCCAATCTATAAGTTTAAATGTAAAGAAAACATTTTTGCACATCTATTTCTATCTCTTACAAATCTCTTCTGTTGGATTTGATACTTTTGTATTCTAAAATTATCCATTTGTATTTATTTCTATTCGGAGTTCCTTCGTGTTTATCATTTTATATCTTCCGCCTTCACACGTCAATTTTGTTTCTCTTATCGTGTTAATATTTTTCTATGTCTTAATTTATTTATAGTCACGCCTATCTTTTCAAATCCTAGATTTTTCATCCAAATCTGTCCTATCTATATCTATGTCATTTACGTATTGATTGCAGATGTACTTGAATTGCAATACTGGATTCAAAAAGATTAATTTAAAATTAGATAAATAGGTATGGATGAAAAAACTATATTTCGAAAGAATAGCTGTGATTTAAGTATGTGCAACTTACAAAATCATTGATATATGTGAGCGAAAGATATAACTTCTATCTTTTAATCATCTTAGCATTAGTTCCGAATAAAGTCCCTGTGTAGCGCTAGATGCAACCCTGTCTCATAAGTGAAATGAAACGCAAAAAATATAACATGCGTTTAAAATCGGCCATTTTTCGCAAGTGTGGAAGAAAAATCTTTTCGCAATACTGTACTAGAATTTCGCACTTTGCGTATCGAAACCTGTTTGCAAAATAGCGCATTTCTCATGAACTTAAAAGATTGCGGTAATCATGACATACCCGTACACTTTTTTTGTCTCGTGCTCCAAATACTCATCGGTAATCACCAAGTTTCCGCACTACTATCAAAAACTACTAATATCTTTGAATCCCTTTATTTCTATCCTATTTCATCTTCTTAATTTCAGTAACGCTGATTCTGATTTTCAAAGCCAGGGATATTTTCCTGAAGACAATGCTTGGGTATAACCATTTCACAAATTTGTACTTTCCTGAAACTTAGCTTAATAAAACTCTAGAAAAGCGATTTATGGGAGTAATAGGCACCTCTTAGTTGAAGAGTAAATGCTAATACGCGTTACAAGTGGGCGTAGTATAGCACTCCGTAGCAAATCCAATCAAAGACCTACTATGCCAAGAAGCCCACATTCGTGCTTTGTAAACGTCATGCATTGTCTGCTGCCACTTCCGTCTCTTCCTCTTGCTCCTCTCGGACCTCTTTCTCTCATGCTACTGTCCTTGTTCTCATTCTCTTCTCGCATTCTTCAAAGTGCTGATCTAAATGCGTAATATTACGTATTACTCGCATTAGCGTCAAGCCTTAACGCCTCCGGCTCTATTCAAAATTAAATATCAGGATCTTGGACTCAAGATTACGTTTCTTTGAGTTTCAAGGACTCACAGTGTGAAAATTATATGTTATTCTAACATAGTATCATGATCGCTTTTGTCGATAAGATCTTTCATTAATGCAGACCTTGATAGAGTCCATTTTGCTGCTTCTTATTGCATTCAAATAATACGACCCTGCTTAAAATCCCGAATTTGTTGAGGATAAAACACGGATATCATTCGGCACCTATCGGTGTCTATTCGATTTTTATAATGGGTTGTATCCTGCCTCTATCCATGTTTTATACGAGTGATGTGTTTTATCCTATCCGGCCCCATGCTGCACTTTTACTAATTGTCGAGACCAAGAAATATTTCCATCCGGCCCCAATCAAGTTCTAACCAGGATACTTATCCCTGCTTAAAATCCCGAATTGGTTGCGGATAAAACCCGGATATAATTCGGCACCTACCGGTGTCCATTCGATTTTTATCTTTTTGTTGTATCCGGCCTCTATCTATGTTTTATACAGGAGATGTGTTTTATTCTATGGGGCCACAACCGGCACATGTACTAATAGTCAGAACCAAGAAATATTTCCATCCGGCCCCTATCAAGTTCTAACCAGGATACATCGGGAGAGTAATAAGAAGGCTGTCTGTTCTTTCACAAGGGTGATGTGTTTCATTCTATCCGGTCCTAATCGGCACGGTTAGTTCCGGTCAAGTATAGATTGTATTTGTTTATTTTTTGGTGATAATACGCTCAACAGGTCTCGGATAGACCGGTATAGGTGTCCATTTTTAATTTAAAGAAAATAAACTTTTATTTCAATCTCGTGGATAGATTCCAAATAGACCTAGATAAAAAGAGACGATGGACTTCGTTAAATACACTATTTGTCTCTTGCCTCTCAAACAATCCGGATAGAACCGGATAATGTTTTGTATGCAAATTAAGCGCCCAGACAGACACTGGATAGACCTAGATAAAAGGCCTATTCGGTTTATGATCGGGTCTTATCCGCTTTCTATTAGATCCTATCAGGCATTTCAAGCAGGGTCATTACGAATGAACTTGGTATTGGAGATTTTTTCTTGCAATCTACGAGGTCAGTAATTTGGGGTCATAAGCCGAAGTGTGAAGAGAAATTAGAGAAGTTATTTTGGATTCTGGATGTGACGAGATGATTAAGGCAGTCCAATAAACACTAGAGTTTATCGAGTTGTTATTCCTGCAGTCTCGGTCGCTTATCTTTTGGACACCTACTTAAACCTCTGCCTGTTTCTTCCAGGTAAACCACGAGGAAAATTTCGCACGGAGCCACGGGACTTTTTAACCATCGAATATTTTCCTACGGCTGAATTATACTAGAAAAATATTTTTATTCAACGCACACATGCATGCATGATTTGGAATATAATTTTACAGTATATCATAATAAATCATAATTATTTCCATGATTTTGTAAAATTTGAAGGGTCCGGTCGAATAATTGTAATTTATTATAAACGAATGTATTCCACTATAAAAAGTGCCTTTATTTCTCTTCTCTGGCTTGCAAGAAACAAGGGATACTTATTCAAACATATTTATCCATGCTGTCTTGGAAATGCTTTTAATATTCCATGCGTCTCCTATCGAGTTTCCAAAGAGTAATCCATTTTCGATTTTACGACGCGAACAAACACAGTTTATATCCAGTTATTTACCCAGATAAAACAGTCTACTGAGGTTTTAATTCTTAATTCTTTTTTGTTTCAGGTAAGTGTTTGCAACTATGAGTCGGTAATCCAGCAATGGGTGAGTTCAATTTATCCACTTCTATTTCGTGGAAAAGGGTTGCTGGAAAGAATAATTAAATGGTTTGCGAGGCATATAAAAGCAAATGTTTATTTTCAGTAGAGAAGCATTAAATTTTTTATGCAATGTATAAATTATAATTTTAATAGAAAACACTTTATTATTTATTTACTATACGGGGCGTTTCAAACGTAATTTACACCCGAAAATTTTTGTTCGAAAAAAATATGTTTTGTCGCATTCTATGTTCAAAAATAATCGACATGTGTTTTTTCTTTAATATGATATTTGCAAATTTCGAGAAATGAATCTTTAAAATTTTAAAATTGGAAAAATTGATGTTTTTTTTTCGATATAAAAAATTGTTGTCATACGGAAAATATACCTAGCCCGCCCCCCCCTCCCCCAAGCTTTTCAAAGTGATGTACAGCACGTCCTGTTATTTTTTTTAATAACAAAATACTGGAGTTTTATAAACAATTGTCTTTTTTTAAATTTAGAAAAGCTTGGGGGAGCTAGGCACATTTTCCGTATGACAACAATTTTTTTATCGAAAACATTTTTTACTGTATCCTATTGAAAAAAGATCAATTTTTTCGATTTCAAAATTTTGAATATTCATTTCTCGAAATTTTCAAATATTATATTAAAAAAATACGTGTCGATTATTTTTGAACATAGAACGCGACAAAACATTTTTTTTTCGAAAAATAATTTGTGGTGTAAATTACGCATGAAATGACCCATACACTTTCTCTTATAGAAGATGGATATCAATCGATATATATAATAACACCTGTTGCTGGCACTGATGACGCCACCGTCGCTTACATAAAAATTCATGTTTTTCATTAAGCGACTATCTATTTTACCCTTGAAATTCTTTTCGAAATACGGTACGGTAATTTCGAGCTTTGCGTATCGAAAAATGTTCGCAAAATAGCAGATTCCTCATGAACTTAAAAGATTGCGGTAATCATAACATTCCCTCTCACTTTTTCCGGTTCATGCTCCAAATACTCATCGGGAATCACAAACTTTTCGCACTAGTATCAAAAACTACTAATATCTTTGAATTCCTACATTTCTATCCTATTTCATCTTTTTAATTTCAGTCACTTTCTCTTATCGAAGATCATTTAGTGGAAACAAAATCATGACTAGAGAGAGACTCGAGAATTTTATTTTCCTTTGCACTTGGACTGCAATTCCGGTCATTTTTTTCACATGTCCCATTTACGATTGCCACCACGGGGAATCCCTGTCCGAGCCTGTGGTTCTCGATAGATCAACCTTTCTCTCTTTCTTTTTTATTCCTCCTCTCTAGTTCGTTTCTGAAGATAGGATATACCTTCAGTGCCCAGATAAGTTTCTTTATAGTCGCGATCTACAAAACCCAGCGATTTAACTTTGACTCTTTAATCTTTGTCTATTCCCTTTCTTGATGATAAACTATCTTTTTTATGCCCCTATCTTAGGAAACCGATCCCCTTAGAAATATAACAGTCCCAGTGTCCTAAGTACCCAAAGGAAGAGTCTTAACTTTCACTAGAATCGGGGTAGAGAATCAAAGGGATACTAGAATAGTGGAAGGTATTTCTCGAATACATCTGAAAAATCGAATGATAGAGAAGGGGAGAGAAGAAAAATAAAATAAATAATAAAAGAACTGAGGTCAAACGACCAGGCAGTCAAGCGAAATGGCAAGAAAACTCGCAAACACATACATAGTCTATGGATATGGCAATAGGTATCTATCTATACATGAGTTATTTCCAGACTGTGATTTAAAGTATGCAATGTATAAAGCTGGAACTCGGTTTGCCTCCGCCTGAACACGCACTCATACGCAACAACTTGGGAGAGATGAAGTAGAAGAAGAAAAATCGAAAGGGAAGAGAAGTGTGCTTTACGCGTATAGTTTGCCTCTGCACGCGATCCTTTTCGTAGAAGAAAGACTCCACAGTAGGGAGTCAGTGCTGTTTCGAAGCTCCCCCATTTCTTATGCGTTTCCCCACTATTATGCCTCCACCCTCGCCTCTTTTACAAGTAGAGAACAGAAACTCATATCCGGTCACATCGCGAACTATGAAAGCTTGCTGTCACGATCCTCGGAAACTATCAGGGGTACATCCTTGTCGGTTCGAAACTCTATTAGACTTTGACTTTGATCCTAGTATTTGTCGCGAATGCAACTCGATAAATGTTACTTCTACTCTCTCGAGCACGAAACACGCTAGGTGCCTTAAATGTCCTCAGAATCTTCCAAAGGAATAGAAAAGAGAGAAAAAATTTTGAATGGAATAGGATATTTCATTTATTTAAGGCTCTATCGACCTTAAGGTACACTACCGTCGGAAATTGTGCGCACGGTGCTTGTCATCGCTATTAAAAATCACTGCTGACTTTGAACCATGATATCTCGGTGAAAAAAGATATAGGGCATTTTTACAAATACAGTTGGAAAGCTTATGAAATTTCACGTCTAGTGATGCTCAATAAATATTTTCTTGACTTTCTGAAAATAATACAGCACGTGAGAAATTAAAAAAAAATTCAAGATTTTTTCAAATTCTCTACGTCAACTTCAACTTTTTGCATGACCTAGGAACAATTTTTTCAAAATCTGAAAATTATACGACATATTGTCTAAAATCTTATCTTTAATTTAAGTAAATGAAACCTGAAAAATATTCATGGGTACCCGAGATACGATTAAAAATGTTCAATCGTATCTGAGTTGAATTTTAATCGACGATCACGGTTCTTGGCCGGTTTGTTGCTCGCCTCCTTCGTTGAGGCAGGACCGAATAGGCCACGCACAAAGGTGGCGCTTAAGTGGAGCCCTCTTATATGTATTTTTGATTCTGTTCATTAGTAATTTTTATTTCTAATTATACTAAATTTAAAAAAATATTTATTGTTATTTGTGATTATTAAAAATTATTTAAATCCAATAATATCCCCATGTTAACGAATAGAACAATGATATGTAAACATTTTTTATTTCTTAAAATTCTTTTAAACTAGAACATTAATAAAAATTTTAATAGTCATTGTAAATATCAACTAAGAATGAAAGGAAAGGAAATAAAGGAAACACGTTTTTGGATCAAAGAACATATAAGAGAGCTCCACTTAAGCGCCACCTTTGTGCATGGCCTATTCGGTCCTGCCTCAACGAAGGAGGCGAGCAACAAACCGGCCGAGAACTGTGATTGTCGATTAAAATTCAACTCAGATACGATTTTTTAATCGTATCTCGGTGAATTTTCAAGTTTTCATGGCTTAAATTAAAGATAAGATTTTAGACAATATGTCGTATAATTTTCAGATTTTGTAAAAATTGTTCCTAAGTCATGCAAAAAGTTGAAGTTGAGGTAGAGAATTTTAAAAAATCTTGAATTTTTTTTTTAACTCCTCACGTGCTGTATTATTTTCAGAAAGTCAAAAAAATATTTATTGAACATCACTAGACGTGAAATTTCATAAGCTTTCCAACTGTATTTGTAAAAATGCCCTATATCTTTTTTTCACCGAGATATCATGGTTCAAAGTCAGTAGTGATTTTTAATAGCGATGACAAGCACCGTGCACACAATTTCCGACAGTAGTGTAGTTTAGTCACGAATATTAGACCTCAGGCAAAAATAGATGATTTTGCTTTTGAGAATAGCAATATTATTATTAAAGAGCTGATTTTAAACAGAAAAAATTTGTTTTTCATGAAAAAAATTTGAAACACAAAAAAATAATTAATAAATTTTATTTTTGCCCAAACTTATTTTCTTATCGCTTCGAGCCAAACTTTACAAAATTATGCGATTCTAATAGATCACGGTTTATTTTTTTTGGAAAAAAGTTCTCTACAACTTGACTGTTTCCAATTTTCGAAAATGAATTCTTTAATGGCTGAAATTATAAAAAAAAAGAACAATTTTTCAAAACAAAATTTTTATAAGCAAATTGCTGGATTTGATAATAATTAATTCAATTTCAAAAATAAGAAAGGTCATGTTGTAGAGAATCTTTTCTCTGAAAAAATGATTTATGATTTATTAGAATCGCATCATTTTTTGAAATTTGGCAAGAAGCGATAAGAAAATAAGTTTGGGCAAAAATAAAATTCATTAATAAAATTATTTGTTTATGTTTCAAATTTTTTTCATGAAAAATAATCTTTTATCTTTAAAATTAGCCCTTGAATAATAATATTGCTATTCTTGAAAGCAAAAATAGATAATTTTACTTTCAAGAATATGTACTTAGAGTTTTAAACGTTCATTGAACGATTACAAAAATTTTTTTTCATAACGAAATTAATTATTATGTTCATATTCGGGGCCATTTCGATTGTCTCGAGCGACTTCGACTTAACTCGCAAACAAGTTCTTAACGCTTCTTACCAAATTTTAAAAAATTATGCGATTCTAATAAATCACGAATTTGATAATAATTGATTCATTTTCAAAAATTGGAAACGGTTGTGTTGTAGAGAATCTTTTTCTTGTAAAGTGATTCGTCATTTATTAGAATCGCAAAATTTTTCTAAATTTCGTAAAAAACGATAAGAAAAACGTTGGGACAAATATAAAATTTATAAATAAAATTATTCTTTCGTGTTTCAAATTTTTTGTATGGAAAATAATCTTTTCTTTTTCAAATTAGCCTTTCAATAATAATATTGCTATTCTTGAAAGCAAAATTATTTATTTTTGCCTGAGGTCTAATTTTCATGGATGAAAACTACCTTAAGAGGATCTGCCACCTTTAATATTTTTATTATTTTTTTTTGAGTTTAGACCTCCCACATAATTTTTTTATGTTTAGTACCTTTATTTAGGAAAGTTTTGGGTATTTTAAAAATTCCATCACCTTTATATATTTTTAAACTAAAAATTGTGAGTTTTATGGTCATTTTTTTGATTTTGAATAACTTTTTTGTTCGTTACCCAATTGTCATGATTCTTTTTTTATTTTGTTCCTTACAATGTGTTATGGTGTGGAAAATAAGGTAACATGACTGAAAAAAAGTTACAAGTAAAATAAAAAAATTAAATAAAATATCTCAAAATATGAACAAAAAATTCGTTAGTTTATTTTTGTAGCTTGAGTGCTTTCCATAACCAAAAAGTTGCTACACATCGTAAGGAAAGAAATAAAAAAAGAATCATGACAATTAGTTAAAAAACAAAAAAGTTGTTCAAAGTCAAAAAATGTCATAAAATGCCTAAAAAACTCAAAACTTTTAGTTTAGAAATACATAAAGGCGCTGAAATTTTTAAAAAACACCAAAAACTTTGTGAATAAAGGTAATAAACATAAAAAAAATTATATGGAAGGTCTAAACTTAAAAAATAAAAATATTGAAGTTGGCTGATACCCTTAAGGCTCTATCGACCTTAAGGGGCCTGGGGTGGCTGAATTCGTAACAATATCGATTGTTTTATGTGATAATTTTATTTTTTAACATTTTAGCTTTCGTTTGGTACTGAAACATGAGTCAACTTTATAATACTGTAAATATGAATTACATTTTCTTAAAGCTACTAAATTTGTTTTTTATTACAAATGAAAAAGAAAATTCAATTTATTTAAAGCTTTCATTCTTATCGTAATACTCGCGCTTGATTTTTTACTTTATATCTGACAGAGCCACATTTAAATTTTATAAAAATTCTCTTCTTGATACTCACGCTCGATTTTTTGTATACATTTCTATAACTTTCTAGTTAATTAGACGAAAAAAATAATTTAATTTCTACTAAATATCTCAAAAACGAGAACAAATTGTAGATAAAATATGCCAAATATGCCAAAGGCCAATCCAATCTGATAATTTTATCGAAAGGTATCATGTTGTCAAACGCCGGACAGACAGACAAACACTTTCCTAAAAATCTTTTTTTCTGATCAGGGCGTCTCAAAACTCAAAGATTTGATGAATCTCAAGTTAAATTGTCAATATTGCACAAAAGACATGAACAGTTCTCCGCATGGGAATTTTTACATAAAGAATCTCAATTTTGATAATTTAGCACAGATAAGAACCATGTAAGGTTTGCACTTCTTAATCTCGGTATAGTAGGGATCTACATTCTTCCTGTCTGAAAACGAATGTTTTATCTTTTGAAAAATAAATAACGATTAGACGCAATCACTAAATGTAAAATATGAGATAATTTTTCGATGAAAATGTCCCTTGGTAAGATTAATATTATACAATGTAGTTTATTTATATTGGCATTGGGTCATAATTTTTCATTAAAAAACAATGTTCAAGGAAACATATCAAAAATTTTTAAAGGGGCAGAAAATATATTGTAGGGATGAAAAAGGCAAACGTTTCGGCCACAAATGGGGGCCCTCTTCAGTGCCAAATTTAATGTACTTAGTGTCTAAGCTGTAAACGTGCAAAAAAAGTTATTAGCACTAACATTAGATTTTGTTGTTTTTGTTTTTTTGGTCTTTTTTAATGATATTTTATAAAACATGCAAAACTTATGTGAGAAAGCAAGATGGTAAGCTCCAAGGCATCTAGGAACGAGACCGCTCCAAAAGACAGCCTTAAAAAAGTGTGAGAACTCCTATCTTGCAGATCCGTGAAGAGTGAATTTGCGGATTTTCTGCCCCTTTAAAAATTTTTGATATGTTTCCTTGAACATTGTTTTTTAATGAAAAATTATGACCCAATGCCAATATAAATAAACTAAATTGAATTTATTTTTGGGTCAAGATAAAAATTGAAGACATTAATACAAACATGTCTCGAAATTATATTAATATTATACTGGCGACCCTTGATCGGAACAAGGCGCACGCTCCTCCATCTTCTCTATGGAGGACAAGCTCGAGCAACGGCAATTGCGCTGAATACCTGCCTACCTATCTGAATAACGGGCAACACATAACATAACACCTTGGCTATAGTCGACTATTGAAGAGCGGCGGTACCATATTGTCCTAGGCTACAATGGGTCACTCACTAAACTGAATGACCCACACTCAACCCATACAGCTCCCATGGGATAGAGTCTCTCCTTTTTTACTTCCCACCGTCTCGCTTCGAACGTTTTTCATTGCTCTCCTTCCTTTGCTTTTTCGCTTGGATGCATTGGTCCAGGACAACGCCGGGCACTTCCGGTTCGTTCAGCATCCCCTGTTTGTCAGTCGCATCATCTAAAACTCTTGTGCCTGTTATTGTGTCACTGTGTGCCCTGTGCTTTTCAACTATAAGGCTTTTCATCCGGAACGAATTTCCTTTACGATCCCGATTGACTCAAACAACAAAAGTCAAGTATATATTCTATAGTTCGAGTGGTCGCCGAACCCTGAAATAGAGGATTTGTGTTTATTTGTCCAAAATACTCGTGATACATCGTGATTGATATACCGATTTCTACCTCCAAGATCACACAAAACAACTCGGGTCACTCTTCAGAGGGATGAAAAGTTCTTCTTCGACAAAGCCACAGATCGTGAAACCCGATTTGTATTTATTTTAAAGTGCTAAAGGCTATAGTGATTTCAAGAGTTTAGAATTGAGACCCGCATCATATAGAACTAAGTATTCAAAGATGCTTTTCAAATTGGGAAAAAATGTCCTTTCAAAAAAGCTAAAAGAAGTTTCAGCTGCGATTTAGAATTATGAATTTTACTGCCCATTGAACCTTCATTCTAAGAAGGAACCTGTGATATTTAAAAATGGTCTTTTCAGCACAATCAGGAAACGTTTAAAATATTGTGGAACTCTACCTAAGGTACTTAAAACTCGAAACTTTTGAACATCTTTGCAGATGTTTTCAAAAGTTAATATACCTAGTCTTCGGACGCTTGTTTTTTGTCATTCATGTAAAACCTCCTAATCTTTGTAATACAAGACGACAAATTAATTTCTAAGAATAGCATGGAAGGTAAGAAAATTATGCATCCAGTGACCTAAAAACTAATTGTTTTTGTCAATTATTGACAAAAATATTGCGAGAATATAAAAATTCCAGTTTTCTTTCATTTTTAATAACTCCCAAAATAATGTACATTTTTAAACTTTTTTTGGATCATTTTAAAGATAGAATGTCGGAAATGTAACAAAAGGCTGTAATAATTTTTGCCTAAATGATGTCGATCTGAACTTCAAAGACAATAATTGCAAATTTGTGAAATCATATGTAAAATAAAAAATAAAAATAACTCTATTGTGTTTTGTATTTTATTTCTCATTATCAATTTTCAATGTATTTACTGTAATTACATCAATTTTCATAGTTTTTAAAATCTATTTTTCAAGTATGAGGATGCTCTGCATTTCCACAACTTTGTTATTCTAAGTTTAAACTAACAGAATTCAGTAAAAAATATAACTATATTTTACATACGCTGCTGATATTTTAGTTGAATTTACCTTTATAATTAGCAAAGAAAAGACTCAAAATGTTAATTATTTCGAGATTCATTTATAATTTAAGGTAGTTCAGCCACGAAAAATTAGACCTCGAGCAAAAATTCATAATTTTGCTTTCAAGAATAGCAAAATTCTTATTGAAGGAATTATTCAAAAGAGAAAAGATTATTTTGTATAAAAAAATTTGTAACATAGAAAAATAACGTATTTAACAAGTTTTATTTTCAAGTGCTTTTTTTCGTATCGCTTTTTATCAAATTTTTAAAAATGGTGCGATTCTGATAAATCATGGACCATTTTTTCATGGGAAAGAATCTCTACAACTTAACCGTTTCCAATTTTTGAAAATGAATAAATTATTATCAAATTCAGTAATTTGTTTATAAAAATTATTTTTCAATAGTTTCATCCATTAAGTAAATTATTTACAAAAATTGAATACAGTCAAGTTGTAGATATTCTTTTCCTTGAAAAAATGGTCCATGATTTATCAGAATCGAACCATTTTTGAAAATTTGGTAAAAAGCGATACGAAAAAAAGCACTTGAAAATAAAACTTCTTAAATACGTTATTTTTCTATGTTTCAAATTTTTTAATAGAAAATCATCTTTTTACTTTTGAATAATCCCTTCAATAAAAATATTGCTATTCTTGAAAGCAAAATTATGTATTTTTGACTGAAGCCTAATTTTTCGTGGCTGAACTACCTGGAAACTTCAAAACTTTGATTGATTTATTGAGTAATTCCTTCGCAAATAAGTGACAAGAACACTTTTTTTAGGACATTAAATGGAGACTTTTGTTATCTTTTATGCTATCCTTAGAAAGTAATTTGTTGGTTTGTATTACAAAAATTAGGAGCTTTTATATGAATGACGAAAAACAAGTGTTCGAAGACGGTAGTGTAAATTACACTGAAATACGTATCAAGATACATGAAATGAAGGCTAAAAATGTTACCCTCTTTAATTTACTTTTACTTTACACGAGGTAAAGAAAGCAAAAGCATTAATGAACGTGACGAACATGTGGGTATTTTTCTAAAAACGTTCTAGTTTCTTTACATGTGCCTATAACCGACTGGAAGCGGTTCTTCAGTTGAAATCTGTTGTCTAAACATCTCAAAGTTACGTCAGATGAGTTCGGTCGAGGCAAACCGAGAACGAGCCACATACAATCATGCCAGACGTCATGGGGTTCGCTCGACCCAACTTCCAAGTGGATCCAATAGCTTCTAAAATTTCGTGAATGCGCTCGACAGTAAAGAATTATTCTTTGGTCAACGAAATCCGTTCTACTTAAAATTTCAAATACTGAAAAAGCAATATAAAAACTGGCAGAACTAAGGAAACGCCGGTTTGTTCTTTTTTTATAGCCAACCGCGCCTCCTCAAAAATATTGTATCACCTGATGCTTCCAAGAATAAAATCTCATAATGAAACCAGAGAAACATGGCATATAAAGTGCATTTTTCAACTGATTTTTTTTTAAATGACAAATAAACAGTTGTGCTTCCATGAAAAAAGAACTGTCCCATTACTTTTTATTAATTTTTATATGCAATACACAATTTTGATATTGTTTTTCCATAAAAAAGTTGGGATGTCTAGTCAAAGTCGGAAATCTAACTCGATTTTTTAGCGAGAAAATAATTTTAACTTCATGGGAAATAATTAAAACGAGGTTTTAAAAGAAAATGATTATCAGTTTCATGTTTTGCGAATAAAAATCTTTGAAAAGCAATATAATATTCGCTTTTGTTTCATTGGTCCAAAAACGGCACTTTTCAAGCATTGTTTTTTTATAACGTCACATTTTTGAAAACATGTATCCTATTATATTGACCTAAAAATTATAGAATTTGTATTCATTTGTTGTTGTTTTGGCATAGAGTAAATTTCTTATTATTTTCTTCATTTAAAAATTATCAATGAGATGATATAGGAAAACGTTAAAAAGGTAAAAAAGAATGGCAAACGTTTCGGCCACATATGGGGGCTCTCTTCAATACCATAAATTATCAAATTAATTCAAAATTTTTGTGATAGATTAAAATATACGAATAATTAAAATAAGGAAAATCATGACCATAAAGTATTGTTCTAGAAAACCATGATTGAATAATTAATTATAAATAACTGGCTTATATCGACCCTCAATAATATTAATAGATAGATGATTTTTTGCTTTGGCTTTAGGGTCCAGAAATAATGTAAACTCAGGGTTTCATTTTTTCCTCAAACGTTTCGACTCAGATTGGAGTCCTCATCAGTGAGATTTATTTCTATAAAAATACAACGAAAGAAAAGAATAAAGAATTAAAGAATAGAAAATTGCACGTGTGACGAATAAACATTGTGTTGACAAACGATATAAATGAATTGCTCTTGTGAACCTATAGAATAGGTCTAACTAAATTTACGAATAAAAAAAATTGAAAATTGTACACAATTTGCTATAAAAATACATAGGGAAGGGACTTAAAAAATTTGAACACGTGTGACGGATAAAATTATGATAAAATTGCACATGTAAACCATATAATTGGTCCATACTAACTAAATTCGAACAAAAAAAATGTGCCTAATTTTCCTATACAAAATGCAAAGGGAGAAACATTAAAAATTACACATGTGACGGATAGACATTGTGTTGACAAACGATATAAATGGATTGCACTTTTGAAACTATGGAATAGGTCTAACTAAATTTACGTATAAAAAATTTGAAAATTGTACTAAATTTGCTATAAAAATACATAGGGAAGGTACTTAAAAATTTGAATACGTGTGACGGATAAAATTATGATAAAATTGCACATGTAAACCATATAATTGGTCCATACTAACTAAATTCGAACAAAAAAAATGTGCCTAATTTTCCTATACAAAATGCAAAGGGAGAAACATTAAAAATTACACATGTGACGGATAGACATTGTGTTGACAACCGATATAAATGGATTGCACTTTTGGAACTATAGAATAGGTCAAACTAAATTTACGTATGAAAATTGAAAATTGTGCAAAATTTGCTATAAACATACATAGGGAAGGAACTTAAAAAATCACACGTTTGACGGATAACATTATGATAAATTGCAGTAACGCGGGACGGAAAAAACCATTGTGGTAAAAAAAAAACTTTATAAAAAATTGCACGTGTGAACTGTAAAATTGGTCTGAATAACTAAATCCACAACAATATAAGCCATATATAATTTGTTCTGTAAAAATACAAGTGGAAGAAACTTAAAAAATTGCAAGATTTTATAGCAAATTGTGTACAATTTTCAATTTTTTTTTTTATTCGTAAATTTAGTTAGACCTATTCTATAGGTTCACAAGAGCAATTCATTTATATCGTTTGTCAACACAATGTTTATTCGTCACACGTGCAATTTTCTATTCTTTAATTCTTTATTCTTTTCTTTCGTTGTATTTTTATAGAAATAAATCTCACTGATGAGGACTCCAATCTGAGTCGAAACGTTTGAGGAAAAAATGAAACCCTGAGTTTACATTATTTCTGAACCCTAAAGTCAAAGCAAAAAATCATCTATCTATGAATAATTAATAATGTTAATGCAGTTACAAATGGAAAAGGATAAGTAAAAATGTCAAAAACACATATCCTTTATTTATAATAGAATTTAGATAGTGCAAAAGGTAAAACTACGTATGACGAAAGCTAATCACCCCTATCAATTGATGTTCGTCATTGACAAAGTAGCGCACGATGTGAATAGTAAAGTCAATGGCATGAGCCATGAAATCATTCAGGTTACTTCAATCTGTATGATAAGTTTCGAGGAAGCTCTGACACTTGATCAACTATCAGCATTCGTAACTCCTGACGCTAGATTGTTGTTGATTACAAAACATGTATCGAAGGATTACGAAGGTGTTACACTACTGATTACCTTCGTTGATATTATCGATCTGCTATCAAGAAGGCAACTTCAATTCGATGACTATGCGGAAGTAGTAGTCTAAATATTAAAAATGATTTCGTTATTCGATACTCATGAAATTTTTCGAAAAGAGATGATTATCTAAAAACTTTTTCCCTACCCTTTTGTCGATAGGTTTCTCTTATTTAAGGGGATCGGATACTTTTTTCCTTTCAAAAAATCGATTCTTTTTTCACATATTTCTTATCTAAAAGATATGAGAAATACGCTGTTAAATGGATTTAGTCAAATTCGTCATAGTTAAGTGCTACAGGTCGTGAAATACCTCCGCCCGCGGTCAATTTGTGTGACATCGTAAATCTTTAAAGTCGATTTCCCAAAACTTGTGTTTTTGAAGATGGGGTAACCAGTTTCGCCAAGAAGGACTGTACATATCCAGTTAAACTTTTTTTTGTTCTTTTCTGCTAACATGTCGCCAAAAGTTAATACGAGCTTTTTGCAAAATTTTATTCAGTTAAGTATTTAAATAAATAATTGTGGATCTAAATCCATGAAAAAAACGTCACCTTTACTTTGTAGGTCCGCCATTTTGAAAAAAACAAAATAATTCAAAAAGCTCGTGTCAACTTTTGATAAAAGTAATAACAAATAAAAATTTGTTTGGTTGCTCACTTTTCAGACACTCTCAACTCGCAAAGTTGGTAATCCCATCTTTCTATACGCTTTCGATGGAAGCCCGGGTAACCGCGTGTTTTAGCAACAGGTATGGACATAATGAATTATGAAAAACAATGTAAAATTTTGAAGAATAAACCTACCACTGGAAAAAAACCGCATTGAAAAATCTTGAGTAGTTTTCTTTTAATCCATTGGTAAGGTAAGGGTAAAAATGAGGCCTAAAAAGTAGACGACCCCCTTAATCCTTTAACGGCCGAGTAATTTGAGAACACGTAGGTATGTTGCAAGAAAGTGTAAAGCTAATACTAATCTTAAAAGCCACCCCTGACTTGAGAAAAAAGCACCCTTGAAAAAAAGAATTCATAATCACATTCTATGTTATTTTATCCTACTCTCAATTGAAAAATAAGTATTTTCCAAATTGTAGGTAAGTTGTACAAAACTTATAGGCGATTACAACCCTTATAAACCACTTCGGAATTGAAAAAGAAGCACCCCAATTTATGAGGGGTGAGGGGACTCACAATAAAAAAGCACCCTGATTTATGTGAAACAAGGGGACTCGCAATAAAAAAACACCTCGATTTGTTTGACAAATTTTTTGTGTTCGGAGTAACTAAACATATTATTAATGCAACTATGTAATTTTTTTTTACTATATTATAGAAGCTTAAAAAATGACTTTTCTATAATCAATCACCACCATTGTCGGCTCATTTTCGGTTTCAACCCCTAAGGTTCGTTGAACATCCAAAATAATTTGAAAATCGTTGCAAAATAGGCATATAATCTAAAAATGAACAAAAGTCTGTTTTTAGATGTATTCTAAATTCTAGGGGTGATTTTCACGGTATTATTACAGTTAAGGGTAGTTCTTTCGCAGATCTTTTTAAAAGATAATTTGAATATCAATTCCAAACACATAAATGATCTGGAAATGAACAAAAGTCGATTTTCAGGTGTCTTCCCACTTCTAATGGTGGTTTTTGTTGCATTATTACAGTTGAGGGTAGTTTTTTTGTATACATTTTTTGAAAATCTTTTTAACATCGTTTCAAAATCTATATATAAATTTTTAAAGAATTTGAAATCTGAGAGTGAAAAAAAAGACGCATTCGAATGTGCCGGGATTCGAGCCCGGCTTTTTCGATTGTAGGTCGACTGCTCTAACCAACTGAGCTACACAAGCGTCAGACAAGAATCTAAAAATGCAAAAAAGTTTTTTTTTAGATGTGTTACCACTGTTAGGGGTGGTTTTTGGCGAATTGTTACTGTTAAGGTAGTTCAGCCACGAAAAATTAGGCTTCAGTCAAAAATACATAATTTTGCTTTCAAGAATAGCAATATTTTTATTGAAGGTATTATTCAAAAGTGAAAAGATGATTTTCTATTAAAAAATTTGAAACATAGAAAAATAACGTATTTAAGAAGTTTTATTTTTAAGTGTTTTTTTTTTCATATCGCTTTTTACCAAAATTTTATAAATGGTGCGATTCTGATAAATCATGGATCATTTTTTCAGGGAAAAGATTCTCTACAACTTGACCGTTTTCAATTTTTGAAAATAAATTCTTTAATGGCTGAAACAATTTTTTAAAACAAAATTTTTTGTAAACAAATTGCTGAATTTGATTGAGAATCTTTTCCCTGAAAAAATGGTCCATGATTTATCAGTATCGCACCATTTTTAAAAATTTGGTAAGAAGCGATATGAAAAAAACACTTTTCAAAACAAGTAAATAAAATTCCAATAATAATTTTAAAAAATTTCATATAAGTTATGCTCTTTTTTCAGTTTTTTGTATTTTTTGAGAGTGTATGTAACTGAAAGGGTGCAACCCTTATTCTCGCCAAATTAAACGTGTTTAGATCCAACCTTCCCTTTTAAAATAAAACCGAAACTATCGCAATATGTGTCCCACTGGCCGTTAAAGGATTAAGATCAGTTGTGTGATCACCCTCTTAGTTTTCCGTCATTTAATAATTTAATGTTCTCCAGTAAATAATTCTTTAGACACTATCTCCATGTACTTGGGTATATGATTGTGAAGAAGGAACAGATCGCATGCGTTAGATCCTCCCCTATCTATTAATTGTCCGACACAACGTGGGCGGCTTCCAAGCTCGACTAATTGCTCCCAAGAGATAGTACAAGGGATAATTCGTGCAGACAAGGTATCTTTCGGACCCAAAAGCCAGATCTTAATTCCTTTAGTGAGACAAGAATATCAATTCTATAGATTAATAGCGCCAATCCCAAAGAGACTCCTAATGATGTGAGACATTGCGAAACTTCTTGTTAACGTTTGTACAGAGGTCTCGATTTTCCTTTTCACCCTTCTGACTTATGATAACTATCAGCCCACTTCCTCCCACGTGCGTCCAGAGAAACAAACAGGATGTTGTAAAACAGAAAAACGGAACTTGATAAAGTGACTAATTGAAGAAAATTAGCACTCTCAAATGTTTATGATACGTCTTGTAAAGATATTTGATTTTAATTTAGGTAGTTTTCATCCATGAAAATTAGACCTCAGGCAAAAATAGATAATTTTTCTCTCAAGAGTAACAATATTATTATTGAAGGGCTATTTTGAAATAGAAAAGATTATTTCACATGAAGCAAATTTGAAAAACAGAAAAATAATTTTATTAATAAATATTATTTTTGACCCAACTTTTTTTCCTATCGCTTCTTGCTAAATTTTAGAAAATTATGCTATTCTAATAGATCATGAATCATTTTTTCAGAGAAAAGATTTCCCACAACTTCACCATTTCTGATTTTTAAAAATAAATTCTTTAATGGCTGAAACCATTAAAAAAACATTTTCCAAAACGAAATTTTTATAAATAAATTGCTGAATTTGATAATAATTTATTCATTTTCGAAAATTGGAAATTGTTAAGTTGTAGGGAATCTTTTTCTTGAAAAAGTGATTTGTAATTTATTAAAATCGCATAATTTTTTAAAATTTGGTAAGAAGCGATAAGAAAATAAGTTGGGGCAAAAATAAAATTTATTAATAAAATTATTTTTCTGTATTTCAAATTTTTTTCATGGACATTAATCTTTTCTCTTACAAAATAGCCCTTCAATAACAATGTAGCTATTCTTGAAAGCAAAATTATATATTTTTGCCTAAGGTCTAATTTTTGTGGATCAACTACCTTAAAGGGTTTATCCCATGTAACTGGTTCAAAAAATCGAATATTTTTTTTTTGCATAAATTGCATCCAAGTATAGAGTGGAATATGTGGCAGATAGCAAATTAATGGTGAAACAAAATTGGTTTTTTTCATGTTGGAACAGTCGTAAAAAACACCAAAAAAATATTCAATAACATGCCGAAAATTTAATTTTAAACATTTCTTAATGATCCTAGTTCAAAGACTAGTTCTTATTTCAGAGACTGAAATGCCGTTTGATTTTTTTCTTCAGATAAGCAGAAAAACGTTTCGAAAAAAACGCTGTTAAAGTTTTCGGAACATAAAAATAGTAAAAAAAGAGTTACTTACACTTAATTAGCGATCCCTGTTCCAGATTATACTCCTTCTGCTTGATCAAATAAATTCTCCTGAACCTATCGAAAAATGCAACAAAAAAAATCGATTTTGCAAAAGTGAGATAGTAGAATGACCCCTTAAGGGACCACACCACCCTAGCCCTCCCCCCCCCCCCTCCAAAAGAAGGCTATTTTTCAGAATTTTTTTAGAGGTTGCAATATAAATATTCATATAAAACTTGTTGGGCTTAATAAATAAACTCTTTAAATACATGATAAGATTTTTTTTATTGATTTTACACAGTTCTTGTATACAAAAATGTCAGGTAATTTAGGTAGGGCGCTTGCGCAGATGATTTATCCATAAAGGACCATCTGAAACATATAGGACAAAGAGTTTTAGATTTAGTACGACAGTAGCTATATCCTGAACCTCAACTAATAAAATTCATTCAAAAATTTCAAAATCGCGGAAATTGTTTGAAAAAAATCGTTTTTTCAGTGTTTCTTGCGCACAAAAAAATAGTAAAAGATAAAATTTTGACTTGGTTGAGGTTCAGGATATAGCTACTGTCGTACTAAATCTAAAACTCTTTGTCCTATATGTTTCAGATGGTCCTTTATGGATAAATCATCTGCGTAAGCGCCCTACCTAAATTTCGAAAACTTGTGTTTGCCTGACATTTTTGTATATAAAAACTGTGTAAAATCAATTAAAAAAATCTTATCATGTATTTTAAGAGTTTATTTATTAAACCCAACAAGTTTTATATCAATATTTATATTAGCAACCTCTGAAAAAATTCTTAAAAATAGCCTTTTTTAGGGGGGCCTAGAGTAATATGGTCCTTTAATTTAATTGTGAAATCAATTGCAGAATGACTGTAGTGAAAATTGAAAGCAAGAAATACTGGCAGATTTGATTAAGTTATTAAGAAGTGTCGAGTAACTGTTGAAGAGAGTGAAATGTCTGTTTCTCAATGTCACCCATTGTTCGGCACTGATCATAGCGTGAGAGAGGTTCAAAGGTTTAAAGCTTGGTTTCATGCTACACATTGTATCGCGTTACGCGCCATGAACTTCTATGAATTAGCGAAGGTCAATTTCGAGAGCCATTGGGGTTAAAACACGGGTTCTAATAATTTCAACGGTATATTATTATTTGCTGGCAGGACGAGCGAGGGTTTGAAAGTACCTCCAACCAAAAAGCCACGAAAGAAACTCGTGGTCACGCGAAATTAAGGTCTGGCTTCGAAGATAGAGCCTTTAACTCCTGATTTTGCGTGCCACTCTGCTATGTGTTTTTCGTAATTAAAAACGCGCGATTTTTCATGTCTGATGGATTCTTTTAAATCTTATTAAGAATGTTGCTACACTTTATCAGATTTTTTCGCATGAAAGATTATTTATCGATGTAAACATGTTAATTAAAAAGGGGTTTTTAAATTCATACAGTTGAAGATTTTCAATTGATAAAATTTGATTTATTTTACTAATTTTTTGAAATACGATCTCGTTATGGAAAACTGGTGTCAACATTTTTAAAATTATTCGACCGGTTTTTCAAATTGAAGATTACATCTTCTTTAACTAATTTTTAGCAACGTGTTATTTTTTTTGTATTATAATATACTTATTAAAAAAATTAATAAAAATATCCCAAAATATGAAAAAAAAATTTGTAGTTATATTTTTTTAGCCAGAGTGCTTTCTATACCCAAAGATATTGATATTATAACAAAGAATAAGTGGTTTTATTCTTATTTTTAATTTATTTCGATTTATTTTTATTTGTTTTATTTATTAAACATATATTGCAACAAACACGGAAAATCACAACTTGCGAAAAACAGAGTTTAAACTAAAGTCTTTTGTTCTCTCCCTCTGCAAACTGGGCAGACTTGAAATAAATAATAAATACATAAACTATTTTGTATGAAAAGGTACTCTCCAAATCTGAATCAGTCCAATTTTCACAGATTGAATCAGTGATTTGCCTTTTCATTGATTCACCAGTGAAAAAATATATTTCACTGAAATCAGTTGATTATCATTGATTGAATCCGTGAAAAAAATGTTTTCACTGTTAAATCAGTTAATTTTCACTGAAACAATCAGTGGAATTTGACTGATTTACAGTAGCCTCTTTTCAACTATTTGAATCAGTAAAATTTCACTGATAATCAGTAGATTTTAGAGAGTAATTTTCTCTAAAAACTTATTATTCGTAAATCGTAGTAGCTTTTAATTTTATTTATTTTTCCATGAAAAAAATCCAGATTGCCCTGAAAAGTATAGAAAAGTAAAAGCCCAGAAAAGTATAGAGAATAAAAAAATTAATTTTTGTGAAAATGTCTAAAAAATCAGAAATATACCACTTAAAGGTGGCGGATCCCCTTAAGGAAGAATCTCTAAAATCACAATGAAAATAATGTTCTCAACAGAAAAATAGAACAATCTCCAACAAACACATAAAAATTCCTCAGAAATGAAATCGATTTTAAAAATGTTCATCATACAACTTCTTTTCTAAAGGAGCAAGAAGAATGATGAACACGCATAGTTTGAAGCAGGCACTCTTTATAGAAAAGGCTGGCTTTTCAATAGAATTCATTGGGTTTCCCAAAGAATTGAAAGCTGCGCAAATGAATGGTTTTTTTTCAATGATAGTCTCATCTATTTCCTTTTTGTAAGATTCTCAGCGAGTCGAAAGAGAAACTAGCCAGATGAGGGTAGGTATACTGGAAATTGTAAACGTTTGCACGTGGGATGGCCAAGTAAGGAAAAGAGCCGGTGACACGTTTCTACAACGGTGCATGTACAAGTCGAAGAAGTCTTATCCTTCGGCACGCAGAGAGGCACGTATCGACGCTAACCAGAAGCTAATCTGCCGTTCATTAGGCTCCTTTGATTTAGATACGTCGTCGGTTTCCTCGTGTTTGCTGTATGTGCACATAGCCAGCCACGATAGCGCCCTGTCAAGAATGAAGCAAACGAATAGCTAGCGAAACGAATGATTCGTCCTCGATAGCGGTTAGAGCGCGTGGCTTTAATTGCTTTTTATCAAAATCACGACGAAACCAGGTACATTCAGATCGAACGAGACATACGAGCCGCAACTCGTATACTTAATCCTCTGCATTCCCTCGACACGCATCATTGCTCGGAACTGATGAATGCGCCTCGTTTAATTGAAAACTTGCGCGATCGTTAACTTCGATGAAGGTAATTTTGCACGACACCTTCTCGATGTTAGTTTGTAGATTGTAATAAAAACATCGGATCGGTTTTCATTGCACACTTAACTTTATTTATGTATTACTTGAAACTGTCGCAAAATAGTTTAAATAGTAAGAATGTTAAGTACGATAATGAATTAAGTCCTCTTGTCGTTATTTGATGTCATTTTGTGGTACCGCTAGGCGCTAACGGTTAAATTAAGCAGATTATAAAACACGCTTAGCGGAAGGCGAATATAATATTCCTAACCGGTTTATATTTTACTGACATTTTCTATTTTAAGGACGCTAAATTTACTCCTTTTCCAAGACAAAATGCTTCTCTAATTGGACTATAATGCCGAAATTTATACCCAGCTAGTAAATCGAAAGGAGAAATGAATTTCCAGCGTATTGGAATTGGAGATTTTTATCCTCTGATGCGGAAAATGTTTTTAAGGCTTATGGTTCATTGACACTTAGAGTCATCTCAGGTAGTTACCTATTCACCTGTTTTCACCTGTTTTGCATTTTGTCACCTATTTCACCTATTTTGATAATTTGCTACCTTTTTCACATTTTTTCAATTGATAAAGAAAAATTTTAATCTAATTTATATGAATTCATTTTTTCTTTATTTTTTCCTGGGTTCAATGGGTCTCTGAGTTCACATTTAAAAATAAAAGTTAGTATTGTCATCATGATTTTGATAGAAAAAGTGATTTTTGTCACTTTTTTCGTTTTAATTTGTTTTTTTCAAATCAACTTTCAACAAATTTAATGAATTTTCAGCAAAATTATCGAATTTTCAAAAAATAATAATGATAATAATAATAACAGAGCTTAATTAAGTTACTTAAAAAAACAAAATATTTACGTAACAGAATTTTTAAAGAGAAAAACCTCAGCAACTTTAATGAAATTTCAGCAAAATTGATGTCATTCATTAATTATGTTGAAAATTTATTAATTTTGATGAAGATTCCATACTTTTGTTAGACATTCATTCATTTTTTGCAAAATTATAAAATTCCATGAAAACTTTATTAATTTTTTCTAAAATTATAAAATTTTATGGAAAATTCTTTAATTTTGATAAAAATTCGTCAATTGTTTTGAAAATCCTTTCAATATGATGGAAATTCGATAGTTTTGTTGGAAAATCATGATGTTTGTTAAAAATTAATTGATTATTTTAGAAATTCATTCTTTTCAAGTCAATTTTTCGGAAATTTATAATGTTGCGTGGAAAATTCATTAATATTCATGAAACTTCGTTAATTGTTTTCAAAAGTCATTGAATTGTTAAAAGGTCTATTATTTTTTTGGAAATAAAGATTGTTTTTCCTAGTATAATTTCTTGGAAACCACATATTTTAACTGACACAGTTGTTACAATTTAAATTTAAACAATTTAAACATCTCGCATGGTTTCAAATCAATCACTCAATGAAATTTTTCCAAACATGTGTTCAAAATTTATAAATTACGTTTGAAATGTATTATTTTCGTTGAAAATTTATAATATTTGTTCAAAATTCTACAACTTTGATGTAAATTCATTAATTTCGTTGAAAATTAATTAATTTTGATGAAAATTCATTTTCATTTTCACAAGTTTATTATTTTTACTGCAAATTTATTAATTTTATAGAAAATAGCATAATTTTCCAGAAAAGTATACATTTCATTTGAAATTATTCAATTTCAATAAATTTTTTTTGGGTTTCTTGAATTGCACTTTATGCAATTTTAAGGTTCTTCCTTTGCATTTTCATAGGGCAAAATTTTGCAAATCTTATTTTTTATATTTTTTAGACTAATTTTATGGTTGCACATGTGCAATTAAGTTATATCGTTTACCACAATGTTTATCAGTCACACCTCAAATTTTCTAAGTCTTCCCTATGTAATTTCACACAAAAAAAACTTTTTGTATAGTTTCTTTCGCAAACTCAGTTATTCAGACCAATTTTATAGTTCCAAACGTGCAATTCTTTCATATCATTTTTTACCATAATGTCTATCCGTCACATGTGTAATTTTTAAGGTTCTTGTTTTGCATTTTTTATAGAAAAATTCTGCACACTTTTTATTTATTTTTGTTCGAATTTAGTTAGTATGGACCAATTATATGGTTTACATGTGCAATTTTATCATAATGTTATCCGTCACACGTGTAAATTTTTTAAGTCTCTTCCCTATGTATTTTTATAGCAAATTTTGTACAATTTTCAATTTTTTATTCGTAAATTTAGTTAGACCTATTCTATAGTTTCACAAGTGCAATTCATTTATATCGTTTGTTAACACAATGTTTATCCGTCAGACGTGCAATTTTTTATTCTTTTCTTCCTTTGTATTTTTATAGAAATAAATCGCACTGATGAGGACTCCAATCTGATTCGAAACGTTTGAGGAAAAAATGAAACCCTGAGTTTACATTATTTCTGGACCCTAAAGCCAAAGTAAAAAATCATCTATCTATTTATTCATTTTATGCAAAAAAATTTGCCACCCATTTTTGCAAGAAAGTTTACCAATTTTAACATCAATAGATACAGTGATGACTGCACGTATCGTCGTTCATACAGATTAACTTTCTCAAGATTAAATGTTTCCAATACTAATTTTTTTTGCAAGCAGAATTTATATTTTTTATTTGAAGGTATTGTCATGCCTCGAGAAAAAATCTAATAAATAATAAATTGTATGAAAGAAAGTCTGTAGTGTAATGAATGAGGAGGATAGAAATTAAAAATATTTTGATAAACAGCACATTTTCTATGGATTTCCTGGGGTGGGCGAGTAATAAGGGGAAAGTTTCGTGGCGGTAGGATCGCATAATTACATAAATTAGTAAAGAAGGAGCAGCCGACGCGTGTCTGATTTCCCTACGAATAGCCGATCGCAGGCCTGCGGGCGGGCTTGTTGATTTACACAGCTAATACTCCCATGACGTTACTGGCTACAAGCTGTTAAACATTCTTAATATTCGGCGACGAAGGTGGAGTCGGCGAAGCGCGGTGACCCTTCGGTCCCTTCGCTTCTTGTGCGGATTAATGAAAACTGTTATTAACGTGCGACATCTCATAATTTCTCTACACATGCGAGGAAAGTTGTTCAAAGAAGCAGCATCCATAAATTATTGTTTTTGAAATCCATTCGAACTCAATGCAAAATTTAACTTTTATTTTATAACAATACTGCATAACTAAGGTCTCACTTTAAGTCTAAAAATCTACTGACTTGTAAAATTTTCCATCTTTTTTCAAGAGAGCATCTTCTGCAATATGAGATTTTTTTCTGTGCAAATCAACCTTTTGAAATTTAAAAAGGTTTTCTTAATTAAGTAATTTGAGTGTTTCATTTTGAAAATATTTACATCGCAATTTAAAACAATAAAAATTTCACTTTTTCGTCAGATAATAAATGATTTTTAATAAAATCATCAAGTTTTATTTACGGTGATAAAAATGTGTGGCGCCTAATCGATTTCGAGAGAGATGAATTGATAACGCTTGTAAAATGTCCATAAGAGCAGGAGAGATGAGTGTAGAATTTCAAAGCAAAGAAACCACATTCGATAGTCATTAGCTTAATCTCCTTCATTACAAGAAATTAATATGCAAAGTACATAGAAGAGCTCGTTATTTATAGTCTAGCGTGGCATATACCAGCCATGTTAAAATTCATACCAACATTCAACATGTCACCCAATTAATTATCCTAGGGTAATATACTTCGACACTGAGTCCCTAACCTGTTCTGGGGAAATACTCCAGAAGGAACATTCGAATTTCACCTACATATGGCACTTTGACTCTTTTTCTTAATCAAATAAGAATTTAAGGAAAAATTTACAAATATTTTACTTTTCATTAGTAGAATAAATATCAAAAGTTTTTCTCAAACATCAAAAAGTTAATTCAGTTAAAGAGTATTGCAACTTTGAAGATATTTTCGAAAAAAAGAACATCGGCTAAATACTTTGGAACAAGCAAAAACAATTTTGTTCGCGTTCTGCCATTGATAAGCAATTTGGCATCTTTTTTTAATAATAAAAAATTTTTTTAAATTGCGGTCGGTTCGTGTGGAAATTTTTTTTATGTTTCCCGGTTTATTTGTTATCCGGTTTTTTATTCACAGTGAACTCTAAATATTTTTTCGAATCGTGATGCTGCATACTGGACTACTTCATTTTGAATTGCAAGCTTTGAGATAAGTTTTTGAATCCTATGATAATCCTTAATTTCATTATCTCCTATATTCTAATGTTTTACAGAAATTTTAAATTAATCTTTGAATTTATGGCACTGAAGAGGGCCCCCATATGTGGCCGAACGTTTGCCTTGCTTTCTTTTTGAGTATTTTTATATGCAATAGTGAAAATTTTATTCGAAGGAAATAAAAAGAATCTGACCCTATGCCAAAATAACGAGAAATATTCTATGAATTATGGGTCAATATAATAGCAGACATGTTATCAAACATGTCACTTTAAAAACAAGAATCTTTTTTATTTCTGTCATTTAATCATAAGTTCCAAAAAATTCAGAAAAATTCTTGTAAAATTGAAAAAATTTTAAAATATTTGAAAACTTGAAAATTTAAATATTCAAAATCCGAAAAGCGATCGCTAATAATATAATTGTAATATTTGTATAATTCTTTTCAACGCTAAAAAGAAATTTATAAATGAAAAAAACACTTTGGTACTAAATCGTTCGTAAATTTTGATATCATATTCGAGAGGTAGAGATAATTTTTATTCTCTTATGACACTGCAAACGATCGCTGCTTTACGACTTGCGGAAACTGCACGTGGACCAAAGAATTTCTTAATTTCCACGAACAGGCGCTTCAGAATGATTTTTCTCTCTAACGACCTCGTAAAACAGGGGTATATAGACGTAATCGAGAATCCAATGTCTGGGTTCAAATGTACAAGGGGCGGACAGCAATTTGTAGTTTTCAGATAGGCAAATCAGTTCCACTAGAAAGCAACAGGCCTGATAATGATTTTTTTTTAGAAGTCATTTGTCAAACGATTATCGGACGTTTGCACGTCAGACTCGATAAATCCTAATCTGACCGATAGTTCCAGATCTTTCCGGGTGGTTCGGAATTTTTGAGGCTGTTCAGATTCAAATTTTACTGAAAACGTAATCTATACAAATTTAATAGTGATACTCAAATTTCTATATATCAAAATAAGAAATTAATTATAATAAATTATTGAGAGAAAATTTTATGATAAGTCTTAATATAAAATTAGACCTGAGGCAAAAAAGGATAATTTTGCTTTCAAGAATAGCAATATTATTATTAAAGGGCTATTTAGGAAGAAAAAAGATTATTTTACATGAAAAAAATTTTAAATACAGAAAAAAATTTTATTAATAAATTTTATTTTTGACTCAACTTTATTTCTTATCGCTTCTTACCAAATTTTTAAAAATTATGCGATTCTAATAAATCATGAATCACTTTTCCAGAGAAAAGATTTCCCACAACTTCACCGTTTCTGATTTTTAAAAATAAATTCTTTAATGGCTGAAACCACTAAAAAAACATTTTCCAAAACGACATTTTTATAAACAAATTGCTGAATTTGATAATAATTTATTCATTTTCGAAAATCGGAAATGGTTAAGTTGTAGGGAATCTTTTTCTTGAAAAAGTGATTTGTAAGTTATTATAATCGCATAATTTTTTAAAATTTGGTAAAAAGCGATAAGAAAAAAAGTTGAGGCAAAAATAAAATTTATTAATAAAATTATTTGTCTGTATTTAAAATTTTATTCATGGAAATTAATCTCTTCTCATCGAAAATAGCCCTTCAATAATAATATTGCTACTCGTGAAAGCAAAATTATCTATTTTTGCCTGAGGTCTAATTTTCGTGGATCAACTACCTTAATTGTAATCTTTATAAAAATGCCGTGGCATTCTATTAGGGATTCTGTAGAAATTAGAGTTTCTTAAGATTTTACAAAACAATTTGCATATATAAAGAATTTTTTCAAGCAAAAAGAAGTCAAGAATTTCTACAGATTATACAATTAATAAAAAAAGATTTGTGTCGTGGGAAAATAATTCTGAAGGGTTACAAAAACGGGGAGAACGTTCGAAAAATTGTATACAATTTCATAATAATAAAAAAATCTTTATTTCTTGATTGCAAAATACAGTTCAGAATCTAAACGTCTGAAATCATCTATAATATTCTGAATTTTTTTTAAATCTTTTGGAATATTTCATAATCTATATCAAACTTAAAAAAAGTTATTTAATTTAGTTATTTAATTAGCCAATAGAAACATTACAAGTTGATGGAAATTAAATAGCAAATTTTCTTAGAGATCCCATGAAATTCCAGAAAATTTAAAAATATTCGATATCATTGCACTTCAATTTTTTATAAATCTGTAATATTCAGTTTATTTTTAATTTCTAAATGAAACAGATATATTCTTTTAAAAAGTTTCTCAATGTAGTTGTATGAGCAGAAGGGAAATAAATGTTTTTAAATATTTCCGATTATTATTAATTATTTTAGAATATTGCAGGATAATACTCCAATATTTCTTCTCTGAATGTATATTGAAATTTTCTCCAAGTGTGTCGAATATTCTGGAAGTTCCTGACATTTTCATGCAATTAAAAACTTCTAGAATTGCCCCAGAAAAAAAATTTCACATTAGCTTAAAATAAACATTCTGGAATATTTTGGTCGTTTTTTTATATTTTGAGAGTTCGAACAAATTCGAACTCTTGAAATTTTGAATTATATTTTTGTTTGGATGTTAAGATGAATTTGAGTTTGTACTGATACGGGTTCGAATTTAGTTTTGAATTTTGTTTAAATATTAGCTTCTAATTTGAAGATTTTTAAATCTTGCAAAAAATTTCCAACTCAACCACCTAATTAGCTTCTAATATTAAAAAAAAAAAGATTCTAAAATATCTCATAAAAGTTTTTTTTTCAATCTTGACTTCGAAATCTAAAGAACTAAATATTTTTCCACTTCGTTAAATTGCTCAAAAATGATTTAAGGGGATAGTCCCCTCAAGAGTCCGAAAAAAAGCGTTTTTTCCTGATTTTTTTTCTCACAGAAAGAAGCATCGGAGACATAAGAACTTTAGGATATGTGTTAGTCATATTTTAGACTTTATTAACAAAAAAAATTACATCCGAAAAATTTCAAATGGCCGAGTAATCCACGTTTTGCGGCAGCGTCTCGACACGGTCGGAGTCAAACTGCGAAAACTATAGCAGCCGTTATTTTCAACTGAAATCAAAAATTTTTCTTTCTGTTTTCTTCATTAGACTTATTTATTCTACGTGAACTACGGAAATTTTAAAATTCGAAAATTTAGACGAAAAATTATGATTTCAAAAAAAAGGTCCTTTTTTTTAGTAATTTTTTCATAAAAAAGATATTAAAAATCTGAATTTCTTAAAATCCGTAGTTCACATAGAACAAATAAGTCTAATGAAAAAAACAAAAAAAAAATTTTTGATTTCAGTTGAAAATAACGGCTGCTATAGTTCCCGCAGTTTGACTCCGACCGTGTCGAGACGCTGCCGCAAAACGTGGATTACTCGGCCATTTGAAATTTTTCGGATGTAATTTTTTTTGTTAATAAAGTCTAAAATATGACTAACACATATCCTAAAGTTCTTATGTCTCCGATGCTTCTTTCTGTGAGAAAAAAAATCAGGAAAAAACGCTTTTTTTCGGACTCTTGAGGGGACTGTCCCCTTAAGATAGTTCGTTCACGAAAATTAGACCTCAGGCAAAAATAAATAATTTTGCTTTCAAGAATAGCAATATTATTTGTAATGTTAGATAATTGGCTTTAGGGTCCATAAATGAAAAAAACAGTAGTTTCAATCAAACGTTTCGACTCTGATTGGAGTCTTCATCAGTGATCTTTATTTCTAGAATATGAAAAAACAACTAGTGAATATTGTGCATTTGAGTACAACTTTGGTATTGTCTGCAGTATAAAAATATGAGAAAACCTACATAAAATCAAACATAAACATTTTTTGGTGAAACACGAGAGAAATCTTAAGAATTGATATTGAAAAGTAACACATAGGGGAGAGTCGGGTAGCCCCGGCCATCGGGTAGCCCCGGCCACTTATGACATTGAATAAACTGTACTCTCTGCGAAAATAAATTAACATTTTTTTCTTTCAGAATTGTGCCAAAGTGTAATTTTAATGATATGGAGTCGTATCTTTCATCAACTTAAAAGAAAATCCGGTCTACATATTTCATCTCTAGAAAACAGGTGCATTTTGAGAAATATGTACCATCTTTATTATAAAATATTTCTAAAGCTAAAAGAAATATCAGATTGGTTCTGATTGGGATATATAAATTCACTTTCTAACTATGTGACCTCTAATTTTTGTTTAATATTTTCGCGTATTTTTTTATTTACAGCAGTTTTAGTGAAACTTGTCAGAGTCGGATAGCCCTGGCCATTTCGTGTCGGGTAGCCCTGGCCACATTTTTCTGCTAAGTTTCTAAGTTTACCCCCACACACGAGTCACAAATAATTGCAACCTCTTGATCGGAAATTCATGAAACCTTTTAAACAAGCATATTCGGAAAAGTGGGCTTTATGGATGCGCAGGAATACTGCACTGAGAAGAAAATGCTATTGAATCAAAAGCATGTATATCATGGATTCAAATCAATATGTTATAAAATTAGTAACATATTTATTGGTTCTTGTAGTATATTTTTATGAATTAATAGTATATGTACATGCTTTTGATTTAATAGCATTTTTTTCTTAGTGAAATATCTCGGTTTTTTCGATGGCCGGGCCTACCCGACACTATTTTGTAGTAATCTATTTTAAATCTCACTTTAATCGCTTTGTTTTCTTCCAACATATGTTTATTTCTTATTTTCCTCTTTGCAGGTTGTTGGTAGAAACATTGACATTATAACTAACCTTCTAAATTTTAATTTTGATCCTTATAAGCCAAGTTATTATCAAAAAAGCTTCAGTGGCCGGTACTACCCGACTCTCCCCTACATTTTAAAAAAACATCTGAGATAAAAAACTAGTCACGTTTATGTACAAATGTAGCTTAAATTGTAGATGCAGGTATAAAATGTGAGAAAAAATAACTCAAAAAATTACGAAAAACTTCGGTAAAACTTTGATGAATATGAAAAAAACCTTTAAAAACCTTAAAAATACGCAAACAACACTTCCATAAAGACTTCGATAAAATTTCAATGAAACCTCTACAAAACTTCGATAAAATAAGCATGAAATTTCTTTGGGATTGTGTGAAAAGTAAAAACATGAGAAAGTTGACATAAAATTATACATTTTTAAACAACTGAGATAAAAAAACTAGACACGTTAATGTATAAATGTAACTTAGAATGTGGATGTGAGTACATAAAATGTGAATAAATAACTCAAAAGGGCAAAAAAACTCGATCAGAAACGCCTATAAAAACTTCGATAAAAATTTCGATGAAAGGCTTCAAAAACTTCGATGAAAACATGGAATAAAATTGTCTGCATTAAAAATCGAATTATTTAAGTAACATTATAATATAGGATCCAAATTCATCATCTCATCTGTTATGAATTTAAATTTTCTAACCTTAAATCATTGTAATCCCTCGGGTTCTGATAGGTTTAATCTTGATTTTAATTTAATCTTTTTCCTACGTCGCTGTTTTTGAAGACACATTTTCACAAACTTACTATAAGAGGATCGTTTAGTGACTGATTTCCGGGTGCATAGAAAGGACAGTTGTAGGCAAGAAAACCAGTAAGATGGAGGGAAATTTTTTTAATATAAGTAGAACTGTGATTGTAAGGGAAAGTGGAAGGATAAACACCAGATGACCAGACTGTCCCGATAATAAAGGAAGGATAGTAAATTGTAACCGGAGTCGTAACGGTCCCACACATTTTTAAAGAAAATTGAAGAGGCCTATGTGTCCATTCATTGCAGAGTTTTGAGGATTTAATAATGAAATAAGTTTTGAATACCTTGTTAGGATTGAGATTTATTTATTTGAATATTTTGAGAAAAGCACCAATGTTCAAAAAATATTTTGGAGAAAAAAATATAAGGATATTTGTTGACTCCATAGGGAAGATAAAAGTTTGTGAATCAGGTTTTCAATTGTTTTTAAACCTGTTGTTTAAAAGTGAATGGTAAAAAACAGATAGATTGTCAGTGTCAGTTCTTTGATTTATTGTGTTGGGGTTGCTAGCTATATGGGTCATTTCTAAAATCATTCGCTTTCTATAATTGTCAGTTCGATCAACGATCTGTACATTATCGAAATCGAATGTGTGATCTTGAAGCCATGCGTGTTTTGTCAGGGCAGTCCACTTGTCTGGGGGATTGTAGACATCTTTCTTATGTTCTAAAATTCTATTTTTCAAGGGGCGTTTTGTTGTACCTATGTAACAGGCTGTGCAATCGGTGCATGGAATGTTATAGACGACATTGGCGGTGTTAAGTTTAGGAATGGGGTCTTTGGTTGTTTTGAATATACGGGATAAATCATTGGCGTTACGTGAAACAATTTTGATGTTGAAGGGGTTAAGAATGGCTGCTAGTTTTTCAGGAAGTCCTTGTACGTAGGGTAATGACACGTATTGTAGGGCTTGTGTGTTAGTGGTCAGGCCTTGATCTGCTAGGTGTTGTGTTGTTTGTGTGTATGTGAGGGTTGTCTTCTGTTGTTGGTGTATCTCTGATACCCTGCCTGATTTTTTTGATAGAAGATTCAATCTTTTTCTAATAATGGAATCGATCAAATCTGGGGGATAACTGTTAGTGATTAAGATTGATTTGATTTTTTTAATGTTTTCATTGTAAAAATCTTTGTGAGCTAGGGTAATGCCTCTGTCTACAAGATTATTTATGACGTTGATTTTATATTTGTAAGGGTGGTGTGAGTGGAAATTTAGGAAACGTCCAGACCAAGTGGGTTTGTGATACCAATTAGTTTTTATGCTGATTTCATCTCTCATAATCATAATATCAAGGAAGCATATTTTCCCCTCAGACTCTTCTTCTATGGTGAATTGAATTTTGTGATTGTAGCTATTGAAGATACTTTGGATTGTGTTGAATTTTTATCGAAGTTTTTATAGGCGTTTCTGATCGAGTTTTTTTGCCCTTTTGAGTTATTTATTCACATTTTATGTACTCACATCCACATTCTAAGTTACATTTATACATTAACGTGTCTAGTTTTTTTATCTCAGTTGTTTAAAAATGTATAATTTTATGTCAACTTTCTCATGTTTTTACTTTTCACACAATCCCAAAGAAATTTCATGCTTATTTTATCGAAGTTTTGTAGAGGTTTCATTGAAATTTTATCGAAGTCTTTATGGAAGTGTTGTTTGCGTATTTTTAAGGTTTTTAAAGGTTTTTTTCATATTCATCAAAGTTTTACCGAAGTTTTTCGTAATTTTTTGAGTTATTTTTTCTCACATTTTATACCTGCATCTACAATTTAAGCTACATTTGTACATAAACGTGACTAGTTTTTTATCTCAGATGTTTTTTTAAAATGTATGTGTTACTTTTCAATATCAATTCTTAAGATTTCTCTCGTGTTTCACCAAAAAATGTTTATGTTTGATTTTATGTAGGTTTTCTCATATTTTTATACTGCAGACAATACCAAAGTTGTACTCAAATGCACAATATTCACTAGTTGTTTTTTCATATTCTAGAAATAAAGATCACTGATGAGGACTCCAATCAGAGTCGAAACGTTTGATTGAAACTAATGTTTTTTTCATTTATGGACCCTAAAGCCAATTATCTAACATTACAAATATTTTTAGTGAGGGTCGATATAATTCCTGTTCTAAATAAATAGCAATATTATTATTGAAGGGCTAATTTGAGAGAGAAAAGATTAATTTCCATGAAAAAACTTTGAAATACAGAAAAGTAATTTTTTTAATAAATTTAATTTTTGCCCAAACTTATTTTCTTATCGCTTCGAGCCAAACTTTAAAAAATGATGCGATTCTAATAAATCACGGTTCATTTTTTTAGGAAAAAGATTCTCTACGACTTGACCCTTTCCAATGTTCGAAAATAAATTCTTCAACGGCTGAAATTATAAAAAAACAATTTTTCCAAACAAAATTTTCATAAACAAATTGCTGTATTTGATAATAATTAATTCAATTTCAGAAATAGGAAACGGTCATGTTGTTGAGAATCTTTTTCCTAAAAAAATGAACCGTGATTTATTAGAATCGCATCATTTTTAAAAATTTGGCTCGAAGCGATAAGAAAATAAGTTTGGGCAAAAATACAATTTATTAATAAAATTATTTTTTTGTGTTTCAAATTTTTTTCATGAAGAATAATATTTTCTCTTTAAAATTCTCTTTTCAATAATAATATTGCTGTTCTTGAAAGCAAAATTATCTATTTTCGCCTGAGGTCTAATTTTCGTGAACAAACTACCTCAAATGTTCTCAAAGTTTCTAAAATCTGCAATTTTTTTTTAAATTCTATGTTAGTTTGCGAGTTTTAATATAAAAATGTAGAATGTCATAACTATTTAAAAGATTCTAGAATATTCTGAAAGGCTCAGGACTAATTTTTTTTTTAATTTCTCAAACACCTTATTCATATTTTTAATCTTCAAGAATAATTTGCCTACAAAAGAAGTAAAATAAGAAAGCGTGACAAAAAATGTAGTATTTGACTATTGGACTAGGACAGTATTAGTTTAAAGAAACAGGTCTATCGAAGAAGTAATCCCCGAGCATCTCTGTCTTCTGCTCGAAGCGAAGAATAAATTATGAAAATTCCCTATATGTCTAAAGTGATCAAAGCCGCCGCGTTTCATTGTGAGCGCGTCGAGCCGAGTGTTTAGCGCTCATAAACGCGAAGATAGACGTATGTGTATGTGAATCCTGAACGTCTGAATATAAAGAACACGATGAGCACAAGTGAGAATGATGTCACGCCGATTGTGGCTCGAGAAAACAATAAAACGGCTCTTAGTTATCTGACATCGTGTGTCATCGGTCCCATTCACACACGCCTAACGCAGAATGCACTCTTCTTTTCTACAACAGCGGAAGAATAGTCACACCGGAATTCAACTCTCTGGGGTGTATCTAATCCGACTTTGAAAAAAAATTAATTGCTCGTACACGTGCATAAATTTTTATGTCATGAAATATCCGACGTTATCCTTATTGTTCATCTTACGCTGACCTCTTAGCGGAAGTCATATATTATCTTTCAAATATAGGGCTCTATTCAACATGAATTTAGAAAAATATACATATAAACATATATACTAGCCTTTTTAAAGAAAGTATTTGCATTTGAAATTCAAAAGCAGAAAGCTATTGGATCTATAACTTAACTCGTGCGGTTTGCTAAGAGATGGCGTAACTTGATTATTATTCCATCGTTCCAATATTACGAACATGCGTTGGAAAGCTACTGTTATTGTTTTGTCTTTTTCAGTATATGTCATTCATTTGAAGCGTAAACAACAATAACTTTTTTTCACTCAAATATGTCGAACTTTGTGCGTGAAAAAGTGTTTTCTTACTACCCTAGTTGAAAGTACGTGGTTTCGGCACCAATTTAACGGCAGAAAGTCTAAATTTCATGCACTGGTCAAGCTATATGCGCGCCCTCTATAATGGCGGGAGTAAAAACGTCGATAACCTCAAGCGTCAAAATTGGTCCGCTTTCTGCTAATGTTTATTAGTGGCAATGAGTGGATATTATTTAGAATGTAATAGTAGTGACTGAAGTGTAACAAAAATAAAAAAATGAATGACATATCATCTGATGAATCGACAGATGAAGAAGAAATTAATAAAAACTTTGAAACTGAAGCTCAATTAATAGTAGAAACTGACACCTTACCCAAAAAGTCCGTTGACAGATGCACGCTAGTCTATGATAATTACCAAAGATGGAAACAAGAAAATAGAAATCTAAACCTTATTTTATAGATGTATTTGATACCTGCCCCCCCCCCCCCCACCCCGGGATGTCGGGGCAGGCATAAATATATTCCAATGCACACATGCAATTGTTTTCGTACTTTCGACCGGATAGCAAGAAAAATAGTATACACTACATGGGCAGAAATATGAGAGAGCCCTGAACTGCGTGCCATGATGCCCTCGGCCTCGCCTCGGGCATTATGGCGCGCAGTGCAGGAATCTAACTTTCTGCCCTTGTAATGTAATATACTATTTTGCGGGGAGTTCTTCTTCATTACTTTAATATGAAGAAAACTGCTGCCGAAAGTCATCGTATTTTGGTGGAAGTTTATGGTGAACATGCTCTAGCTGAGCGAACGTGCCAAAAGTGATTTGCACGATTTAAAAGTGGTGATTTTGGCTTGGAAGACGAAGGGCGTCCTGGGCAGCCAAAATGATTTCAAGATGAAGAACTGGAAGCATTGCTCGTTGAAGATTGTTACCAAACACAAGAAGAGCTCGCAGAATCTTTGGGAGTCACTCAAGCAGCTATTTCAAAACGTTTAAAAGCAGCCGGATACATTCAAAAGCAAGGAAATTGGGTTCCACATGAACTCAAGCCGAGAGACGTTGAAAGGCGGTTTTGCATGTCCGAAATGCTGCTGGAACGCCACAAAAAGAAGTCATTTTTGCATCGGATTGTTACTGGTGATGAAAAATGGATCCATTACGACAACCCCAAACGGCAAAGCCGAATATCCATGGCGCGAAGGTAATGCTCTGTATTTGGTGGGATCAGAAGGGTGTGCTGTATTATGAGCTGCTAAAACCGGGTGAAACCATCAATGGAGAACGCTACCGAACACAATTAAATTGCCAGAAAGATGGGAAAAAGTCATAGCTTCAGATGGGCAATACTTTGAATAATACTATTGGACAGGGTGCGCCATCTAGACCTTCGGTATTTCAACATTGAATAACTCTGTTGTTTTCTAGCCGATTTCAACAAATGAGCATGATTCTGAAACGTCATTCAGTACCCATTTTAACTATGAGTCAATATACACCGAAAGAACGCGCTGAAATCGTAGCGTTTTGCATTGAAAACAATCGTTCAATTGTGAAAACTGTGCGTGTTTATCGTATCGCTGGCCAATGTTATGCAGAATGCGCAAAAAAGAGCTGCTTTTTGTGTACCGAATGGAGGTGGTCATTTAATCGACGTTGTGTTCTAAAACTGATTTGAAATAAATGGTAAAGTATATCCCAAACAAATCTTGCTCATTTGCCAAAATCGGCTGAAAAGTGTCATAGTTATTCAATGTTGAAATACCGAAGGTCTAAATGGCGCACCCTGTACATGTTTTTCTTAAATAAACGTTCAAATTTTGAAAAATAACCGCACGAATTAAGTGATAGATTCAATACATATGCAACTATATTGTGTATATTCTTACTTTTTAAGGCTTGAATCTCAATATTAGATCCGCTCATAAAAAGTCTGCCTTTCTTCTTTCAAGATACAAATAATATCCATCTTTTTTTAATAATTGAATTAAAATATTATAATTAAAAGTAGTGTAAGTTGTATTGACCCTCAATTTTAATAAAATGGTACGTTGTTGGAAAAAATTGGCTTTAGGTTTTTGGTCGATTATCTAAACCTTCCATTTTCACTTATAAATTCAATTTAACATATCAAGTACTCGTTTTTTGTATTATATATTAAGGGGTCTACCCACATTATCCTGAGAAAACAGTTTCTTTGAATCGAAGAAACATTTCTTTGATATACGGTCAAAGAAAAAATTTCTTTGAGTTAAAGAAAGTTTTGTTAATTCAAAAAAAAATTCTTTGACCCAAAGAAATAGATTTGTTTACAGTAAAGAAAATGTTTTTGAATTAACAAAACTTTCTTCAATTTGAAGAAACTTTTTCTTTGTCCGCATATCAAAGAAATGTTTCTTTCATTCAAAGAAATTGTTTCTGGGTGTAGACGCTGAAAAAAGGCTATTTTCATGAATTTTTTTTGAGAGGTTTATATTATAGATATTGATATGAAAATTGTGAGGCTAAGTAAATACGCTCTCACAATACATAAATAATTTTTTTTAAATTTATTTTACACACTTTCTATAGATGAAAATGGTGGATAGGTGTGCGCTGTTGATAAAATCTCGGAGATGGATTGTCTGAAACAAAAAAAATCAAACGGTTTTAGATTCAGTATCTTAATGGCTATAGCGCATATCATACGAGTTTTTATTTTTGCAAAAATAACGAGATGGCGGACATTTTTTGAAAAGAGAAAAAAAACTTGTTTTTCACCGTTTTTTGCAAAAAAAAACCAGTTAAAATCAAAATTTAAAAAAGTTCTTGATACGTGCTTTAGCTATAGTTGTTAAGAATATGTGGTAAAAATTACATAAGGATCGGTTAATTAGTTTCGGAGATTTTATCAACAAAGCGTCGAAAAACGTTGTTTTGAGAAAAACTCGTTTAAACTTTTTTCAAATGAAAACTCGTGAAAAAAACTCACCTGCTCTTAATCAGCGATGCCTTCATCATACAGTATGATTTCTCTTGTTTCATAATATTCATTTTCATCCAAAAGAACCTTTCTGCGTTGAGTTCTGGCTTCTTTGGAATTGGTAATATAGGTTGACCCCTTAAGTACTATAGTTATTCCTAAAAATGTGAAATTAGCGCGACACCTTTTTTGTATTTTCTAGATTTTAATTAATCTGAGCTGAAACGTCTGATTAAATCGTCTTAATAATTTTTGGACCTTAAAGTCAATTTTTTCAAAAACGTACCATTTTATTAAAATATAAATATATATATATATATATCATTTCTGGAATAATAAGATTCTCTAAATGATGATTAATCAACTCTCGTGAGTCACAATTTATGCACCTGGTTGAGGTTCCTTTCATAAAAACCGAACACAAACCATTATTTTTAATGAAGAATCGATTATCGGTAACTCGATTACAGATTGTTCATGATAAGAGAGACTCTCTGAAGAATTAATTATTATATAGTAAAATGAATTTGGTCTGCGTAAAATATTTGTGGAGGGATATGATATAAAGTTAAATGTATATTATATGTGTGTAGTTCTGCCAGACAGTTCACAAGTCTCTTTCGTTCACTATCAAGAAGAGACACGAAACGTGCTTAACTTATGTAATGTATAGGCTGTGTAGTACGTAGATTGGACGTTCGTATACGCACACATACGAAACCAGATCCATTGATATCGTCTCTATCCTGTTCTCGCATCCATATGTATATGGACACAGAATGGCTCATAGTTCATGACTAGTAAACGATGAAAGAAAATAAGAGTCACTAGAGAACGAGCCTTCGGTAAACAGATGCAAAATTACCAGCAGAGGAAAGATCTTTATCAAAATCGCAATTTTCTTGTCATATTACTGTTACATTACCTATTATTTGGCGTACTTAAACGCACAGACGAATTTATTACTGACTTTGGTCGCCATAAAGATTCTTGAAACTCAAGGAACAGGATTGATATTCATAAATGTTTTTATTTATTCGTCATAGTAGTTTTTTATTGGCATTGGGTCAGTTCCGTTCTATTAAAAATCAGTAACGAGGGAAAAACATTATAGGGATAAAAAAGCAGGAAACATATTATTATATATAGATAAAAGGGCAAATTTATTTATGTGCATATATTATTAATAACATTTGCTACATAGCTACAATATATATATTTTTTCCGCCGTACACGGAAAGTTAGCCTTGTTGGTGTCGTTTTGTATGCGGAAAGTTGATTTTCCGCGCACTTAAAATTTTACCGCACTAGTGGGGGGAAAATCAACTTTCCGCACGCAAACGGCACCAACTCTGCTAACTTTCGGTATACAGCGAACGAAAAATATCGTTTGTATCACGCGCGGAACAAATTTTAAATACGCCTTTCCGCACTTGATACGAAATGTACTATATTTACTAGATAAATTCAAATTTTATTTATTTTTAGTTTTAAAGGAGAAAGAGACTCTGTAACATAAAAAGGTAACTTTATATGGTTCTGTTAGCACTTTATCTCTCTGTTTCTTTTTAATTTGCAAGAGAGAACGAGGAAAAGCAAAAACATGCCAGAGGTCTTCGCAAAAGGCTGTAATCTATCCTATTCGTTCATTGGCTTCTCTCTCATGTGCACGCGGTACTTTTACCCTCCCTTCCTCATAACTTCCTATCGCGCAATTAATCTCATTATTAATTATCGACGCTAACGCTGACCTCGTTAACCTGTAAGTTGTACAAAGATATCCGATAGGTATTAGCTAAGAAACTAATAAGACCTCTGAATGCTTTTCCGCTTATAATATACCCAACTCAACTTTTCTGAAAATCCTACTTATTTTTACACAAAATAAAGTTTATAAATGAAAGACATATTTTTATCTACGATATGTAAGTTTTAAAAACGCAATCGGGAGAAATGTGTCTTTTTTAAAAATAAGGGGTCTTATTCAAAAGGAAACATTTTTATGCCCGAGAAGTTGGAACTGCCATTTTCAATTTACAAAAAATAAAAGTTGTGCCGAATTGTGCTAAATTTATGCTGGACTGTGCCAGAAAAGATTTTTCGAAAAAATAAAAATTAGAGCCAACCCAAAAACGAGTTTTTGACTAGCACCGAAATTTTGTTTTTTCGAGATAAAAAAATATGTGCTAGGTAGCCCTTAATATATCAAAAAACGTGACGATAACTAAATTTTGATATTACAAACCGTTTTTGGGAAAAATGAAATTTTGAAAAAAATCTCAGCACCGCCATTTGTTTTTTTGAAAAATGAAAACAGTGCTAGGTAGCTCTAAGTATGCATAAAATTAGGCTGAAAATAGAATTACTGAAATTCAAATTTTTATCCAAGAAAAGGTAATTCGAAAAAACCAAAAATTTTCAAAAATGAGAATTTCGAGAAAAAAAATTTGTGTTGAGTTGTAATAGGCGAGCTCAATAAATGTCTTTCCGAACATTTTTCTCTTGGATGGATATTTTTAAAAGTACGTTCATTTTTATGAACTTGGGTATTTGCTTAAACATATAATTTTCAAAAATTTAACCACTTTATCATTTTTTTGATTTTAATCGTGATATCTTTTAGTACATTTTTGTAGAATCTGGCATTGAGTTGCTCCAGATCACGATTTCATATAGTTTTCAAATTCAGTAGAAAAACTGTTAAGAAGGTTTTATACAATACAATCGGACATAATTTCCATTAATTAACAAAACTAGTTTAGAGAATTATGACATCGTTACAAACACATGGTAAATAATGATATCATACGAAATGAATGAGTAAAAGGGCAAGAATTTTAAAAATATTACTATGGCAATTGTTATGTGCTTGTAGTGACTAATTATCGAATCTTAATTAAATTTCCTTATCATTAATAATAATAATGATGTACTCAACTAATTTAAAAATACAAGGATTTTATAGAAAAGGAGATAATAAATATTTTTCATACCTACACATTTTGAGATTGAAGATATTCATTTTAATAAATTTTCACAGAACGCACACAATGTTTTATAAAAAATAATTTAAATTGTACTTTCTGAATACTATGTAAGTTTACTTTGAATATCGATAAAACCTACTTAGCCTTTTATCTTCACGATATCCCGAATACATCGCACCTTGTACGGATCCAAACATTCATGAATGTGTGGCTTCCCCCGCAAATAGAATTGTCTGAAACAAAGTTATAGATTTATAGAAAGACTTTCTTCATGCACGCAGCATTTACAAATAGTTTACTCACAGGTTTGGGCTCTCCAATCGGTTCTGCTAAATCCTCGCAGAAAACTTCATCGTCAGTAGGTTCTTTCACTTTATAATAAGTCCAGCTACCCCTGAAATTTTTGTTGGTATTCCAACTTGATCTGTACAACAACATTAGATTTAATATAATTATATTTATATAAGAGCATACCTAATCGTGAAAACAACTTCTAATTTTTTATATTATTACCTAATTATTTTAATGGGCTCTGCTATATAATAATCTCTTCCGAGGAATTTTCGAAGGACTTTGACGATATGATTCAATACTTGTTGATCCGAAAGCTTATTCAGATCTTGTGAATATTTTCCAGACACCTTAGTCATGAGTAGTTTGGGCTTGAATTTGACAAACAGGAATTTATGTAAGCCCAAAAGCAAACGTCTTTCAGGCTAGAAAAGAAAAGTTTTATAGAATCACTCTTTAATATAATAAACTAAATAAGCTACCAGTATCTAAGTATGCAAGGAGATTATCAAAACATCGTACATCTCTTGAAATATTTTCTCTACCCTCCTCTTTCCAATACAGGTAAAACCCTTTCTCATAAGCCATCGTAAAATTCCAAAATGGTTTGTTAAAGAAGAGGAAAATATTTTCTTGATTTCCATATCCAAGTCCCTACAATAGTTTCTTGGGTTAGTATATACCAGGTTTAGAAGTATGAAACCGGAATTTCCCTATAGATGGTGCTTGCCATCAGTTTAGGGACCGTACGACCGCTTCTGCGGCGCCATCTTCTCCCTCTAGCAGCTGAGAAAGATTTTCAGTAGACAACAACCCAAGTTCGATATACCAGTGTATTTACTACAAGCATCAACATATCGAGTTTTGTGCCTACGAATTACGATTTGCGGACAGCGCTGGTTTCTTGTTATCACTTGAAGAAAACTGCTGCAAAATCGCATTGAATGCTTGTCGAAGCTTAAGGTGAACATGTTCTTGGCAAAACACAGTGTTTCGAGTGGTTTAAAAAATTCAAAAGCGGTAATTTTGATGTGAGAAACGAAGATCGTGGAAAACCACCGAAAAAGTTCAAAGAATGGGATCAGAAGGGTGTTATCTATTATGAGCTGCTGAAACCTGGTGAAACTGTCAACACGAATCGCTACCAATAGCGAAACGGGTCAAGGAAACGATCGAGACGTTCAGTTGGGAAATACTGGCGCTTGCCGCTTATTCTCCAGACTTGGCTCCGTCGGATTACCATCTGTTCGCATCACTGGGCCACGCTCTCGCTGAACAACGCTTCACTTCGTACGAAAATGTACGAGAATGGCTGAATAACTGGTTTGATTTAAAAGACGAACAGTTTTATTGGCGTGGCATTCATCACCTTCCGGAGAGGTGGGAAAAATGTGTAGAATTTTCGTAGACGGCTACTTTCAAAATTTCAGCCGAATCGAACTCGTAGTTTCGTTTTGATCGCGTGTGGAAGCTGTCGTGTCCGCGGAATTAAGTAAAATGCAAAAAGAGCAATATCTGTCGGTGATTCAATTCTTGTTTTTGGAAGGGAAATCGCGCAGCGAAATCAAAGAGCGCTTGGATGCTGTGTACGGTGACTCTTCACCTTCGATGGTGACCGTCAAAAGTAGGTTTAACGAGTTTCAACGTGATCGCACGTCGGTTTCTGATGAGCCACGCCCAGGTGCCACGAAAACAGCTACCACGGAGGATAACGTGACAAAAATCCACGATCTCGTATTGGCAGACCGCCGATTGAAGGTGCGCGAGATAGCTGAGACAGTAGGCATCTCAAAAGACCGCGTGGGTTACATCCTGCATGAAATTTTGGGCATGAGAAAGCTGCTGGCGCGATGGGTGCCGCGTTTGCTGACTCCGGACAACAAGCGTAACCGTGAGACCATTTCACAGCAGTGTTTGACGCTGTTTAAGCGTAATCCGAAGGAGTTTCTGTGTCGTTTCATGACCGTCGACGAAACATGGATCCACTGGTACACACCAGAGACCAAGCAGCAGTCGAAACAGTGGATTTTTCCAGACTAATTTGCTCCGAAGAAGGCAAAGACGGTCCCATCGGCCGGAAAGGTGATGGCCACGGTTTTCTGGGATTCACAAGGTGTGATCTACATCGACTACCTAGAGAAGGGCAAAACGATCACAGGGCTTTACTATGCCGAATAATTGGGCCGATTCGACGCCGAATTGCAGAAAAAACGGCCCCATTTGGCGAAGAAAAAAGTTACGAACTGCTGCCCCATCCACTGTATTCTTCAGATTTGGCCCCCTGCGCAAAATTTATTTTTCAGACGTGTTAAAGTAGTTGGAGCATCGCTGGGTCAAGTGTATCGAGTTAAAAGGAGACTATGTTGAGAAATAAATCACCACTTTTCTAAAATTTTCGTTTTTCTTTTGTAAAATATAACGCTAGAACGTATTAAAATGTCTTCTTAAGAAGCAACATGATCCCCAACTGCTTTCTTATTGTGAGGATTAACTGTTTCGGTTCAAGACAACGAGAAAAGAATAAAACATTGAAATCTTTATACCACGTAGAAAATGTACTCAAATACAACCTTCACAATTTTGATAACAGATAAAAGATTGGAAAGTTCCAAAAAATTTGCAGGAGCAGGTTATACAGAGTTTTGTAATGAGTGTGGGTAAATAATAAAAAAATTAATTCTTTGTTTTCTATATTCAGTTGTCCTAAAAACATTGAAATATATTTGAAATATTCCTGACAGTTTTGTAAGTGAAATTCCCTATTCTTACAGAGGAAAATGTTCCTTTATTAGGTTTTTAACATATTTAAATAATTTGCGAGAAAGGCTTAAATTTTCGATATTAAAGAAAGCAGTGTTAATTTTTCTACGTAACATGTTACATTGGTCAACAGAATACAGTCCAGACTCGTCTATTGAGAGACCTGAGCGTTCCCCTGATCCCCACCTTTGCCGCACGGAGAAAAATAGATAGTAAACCGCAATATCTTGATATTAGCAGATAATGTATTTGCGATTTAACTATGGGACAGCCATCTAGATATTGAAACAAAGTATCTGTAGATATTTAAAAAAAAATATGTTATTTCGCAATATCTAAGATATTAAATTAAAGAACCCAATATGTTAATTTGAAATATCTCAGATGTTAAACTAAAATACATTAGATATCAGGTCATACTATTTGAGATATTAAACTGTAATATCTTAGATAATTAAAGTCAATATTTATGTCATTGAATGCAATTGTCTAATAATTATGTAAAAATACTGATTGAAAAATTGAAAGAAAAAATGAAATTAAGAAAATATAACATGATGTAAATAATGATTGATCAAGGAATTCAAAATTTTCTTATAATCTCCTTTTTTTCTCGAATTCCTCGATCTAAGAGTTTTCGCAAGTCCATATTTTGTTGATTATTATTCTCAAAGTCAAGGAAACCTGTTAATAAATGGAGATTATAAAAACGTTCAACATAATTGTAAAGATTTGGAAACTATTGCGAATTCCAGTAAATAAATTCCGATTCGATGTTGAATTTAAAAACGGCTACATAAATAAGAACGAGTTATTAAGAGGTTAGAAAATTCATTTCAAATATTGAAGGTAAAAAAATGATATACTTATATAGATAGATACTTACTGATTTCAGTACTGGTAATATAAAAATTTTTCAAAAATCACACTTCAAAATTTCATATAGACACAAGATTATAATATCAGTGTCGAAACCAAAAACCATGCGACCGGCAAAACTATGGGCGAGCGCGATAGACAAATTACATGGAATTCAAAGACTCTGATCACGTGACTTTTCCTCGGGTACGTGCACGCTACTGTTTATAAAAATCTTAGATATTAAAGTTTAATATCTAATATTGTAAATTTTGAATATAAACTGTTATTGGTGATTAATATCTTGTATATTTAAAAGAATATATTAGATATTATGTAGTATAATCTAGATGATATAAGGTAATATCCAACATTCTAGTATCACATTTTTAGTATCTATTTTTCTCAGTGCGTATATGCAACACTGTGGTTGGGGCAGCAACCAATCGACTGCTTGCTCTGAAAACCAACCTTACAGATAGTTGCGTTGGTGGGAGACCCTCTCGTCTTGCAATAAACGAGTCTTCAATGTACGACCTATGTGTTCATGGAATAATATATATCATTTCCATAATTTTAAAATTTTCCTCGATTTTTTTTCTAATAATACAAAAATAATTAAGTTTTTTTTATGATAACTTCAAACAATGACTTGCTACAATCATTCACGTAACTAATAAATAGGACAGTCTATTCAGGTGAATATAATTATTGCTCCACATGTGTCTAATTAATCGCATATTTACATTAACGTATTTGTTATGTAATTCTATATACGAAGAAAGAATTTTTTACAAAAGAGAATTTTTTTATTGTTTTTTAAGAATTATTGTTTTTAGTATAAATTAGGTTCATTACTATCGAAGAAAAAACTTATAAAAGTATTCACGTTATTCTCTAAATCTGACTCAGAATTATTTACATCTTCAATCAGTGACTCAATTTTTTCTATTCAATTAGTCCAAAGTAATTGTCTTGCAGTTTATTATGATTGTCCATGACTCACAAACGACTGAGTGTAAAACAAGAATTCAGTTACTGATTTTAATAATCAAGAATTCTGTCCGATTCAGGTTCTAACTTTGTGAAATTATGTATTTAAACAAATTCCCAAATTCATAAAAATTGACTTATTTTATAAAATATACATCTGAGAGAAAATTGTTGGGAAAGACATTTATTGTGCAAAAAAAAATCTTTGTGAAATAACAGAAATTGCAATTACGACGAAAAGAAAGTTTTGATTCGATGTTCATTATCATATTTTCAATGACCATTTATTTTTAGTTGCAATTTCTTATGTGTGTGGGAAAATTGATATTATTAGACTTATTATTTAATGCCATAATAAAAAACAACAAATTTTAACTGAGCAGCTTGAAATTCTTGACGTATTAAATTTTATGTATATTGAATATTATATTTTCAAGAAAAGTAATGAAAAAATTAATCCCTTTAATTATTTATGTGAAAGCACGTCAGACACTAAAAAGTTAAAATTTCTACTAAAAATATAGATTATTTTGTGATATGTTTGATAATGTGCTTATTATTTTATTGCAAAAATGCAAAATTTTTTACTCAATTACCAATAAATTATTTTGAAATTATATTATACTATTATAATTTTCTTACAACATTCTGATCAAAACCCTTAGTTTTTTCATTTTATAAAAAATTTGAAAAGGGGGTTAAAATTGTACATTAGATACTTATACTTTATATTTACAATTTGATACCTTAAAACTTGAAATTATTCAGAAAATTGAACAACAAATGATTCACTGGCATCGATATTGTAAAAAAGGTCAAATTAAATATATCAAAGATCGAGTGTCTTAAAGATGTAACCAAAACAAAAGCTTTATAAAAAGACAGAAATATATATCTATACACTAAAAAGCTGGTTTAAAAACAAAATCTTCTGTAAGATGTAGCCAATTTAAAACTTTCTTTCTACTGTGAATGCTCAATGACCCGATTTCCTAGTAAAGCGAGTAGAAACGTGTGTATTCATGTCGGTGATACATAGTGGCGAAAGCAAAAAACTCTGTACTTAAGGCACGTCACGGGAGTGGCTGAAAAGCTGGTAATAAATGGACTCTGTATAGATGATAGGCATGGACGTATAATGCAGGTGCCTATGCTTTTCCTCCGCCAGTGATAGCCATCTCTTATGCACTTTTATGACCAACCACATATGAGCTTTAGTGTTCTTCGCAGAACAACATCTTCCAGTGTCCAGAATCTTTTTTAAATTACATAAACATATTCAATCAAAATTACATTTTCATTTTATGTCTCAATAAATCTATCTCTTCATAGAGTATTCTCACCCAAAAAATAAAATAGCTGAAAGTGCCATTTTAAATGTCCAGTTTGCTCTGAAATACAAAATAATAAGTAATATATTTTATGTGCCTCCGGCGCGTAAACAATTTTTTACGCTACAGTTGAGAGTAGCGTAATATTGTGTATTACGATACAGAGGAATGTAATGTAAAAATTGTACTGCGCATGTGCCTATAACCATACAGCGGAGTGTAATCTTCTTCTTATTCTTCTTCTTCTTCTTCGTACAGCATTGGCACCATACTGACAAAGCCTTGTACATTTGAACTGCGCATGCCTCTATTACAATACGCTACTACTACACAAGATCGAGAAAGTCAAAATGGCCGGAACTAGTCGCGAAATATCAAGTGCAATGGACGAGAATCATGATGAATACTAGATTAGATTCGAGTGTACGCAGAAAAACTCGTAAATGCGCCGAAGTCACATAAAATAGAATATGCGCCAATGCACACAATTCGGGTAATTACGAGACTCGCTTAAAATTCTCGCAGGACTGATCGCGCCTTGGCTTCATCTCGGCTTTGTCTCGGCTTTGTCTCGGCTTTGCCTCGACTACCCCTTGGCTTCGATCTCCTGCTAGCATTGTCGCTCGTCGCGTAATAACCCTCATTATGCGCCTAGGCACATAATATACTATTATTTTTGCAAGTGTTATCAATTGATTTTCGCTATTTACCATTTTATTTCAATTTTCGATGGTTGAATGGTAAATAGCGCATAATAAATTCCATGCGATGTTCTTGTTAATATTAAAGAATTTTGAAAATCTATTCTTAATAATAATTCAGAAAAAAATACAAATTCTTTCAAACGTTTCGACTCTGATCGAAGTCCTCACCAGTAATATTTCTTTCTAAAATATCAAAAAATAAGAATTCTTAGGAATAACAATTGAATTATAGCACTTCAACTTTGGAATACCTAAGCTAAAAGAACAAGAATATATTTGTTTCTAAATGTTACTAAAAATATACATAAATAGTACAAAGTATAAAATGATTATGAAGAAAATAGCTGAGAATTGCTCATACGAAATTTAGTCTTCAAATATTTTTTAAAACATCTATTCTAACATAAAAAGTGTTTTTTGATTGTTCTGTATTTATAAAATACCAAAAGAAAGTTGCCAGAATACTGCAGACGCAAAACATATTTTGAAGTAATCTTTGGTAATGTGAAAAAACATGAGAAAATTTACATCAAATCATAAAGAAAAACTTTGATAATAGACATGAATATTCTTCGGGATTAATTTTGGAATACCCAAGCTGAAAAACTAGGATATATCAGTGTATATATATTTACTAAAAATACCTTTTGTTAGGATACATTTTTCGATTAAACTAAAATTAGGAATGTATGTTAAACCTTGAAATAAGTCAATATCTCAATTCCATTTTCCAGTCACATTATATCAGATACGAAGAAAAAGTTATAATACAAAATTTTTTACTACCAAAAGTTCTAAAAATTTGAATCGTAACATTTTTTATAAGATGTATATTTTTCTTTCTAATTAAAAAAATTACCATTGAAAATTCAAGTTTTTAACCATAATATGTGAAATACGAAACAAAACGTAAGAATGCAAAATTGTTCCCTTCAATAAGGTCTACAAAATTTGTCTAACACAGTTTCTGATAAAATAAATATTTTTCGTTTTAATTTCAAAAAATACGATTGAAATTAAAAAATTCCATTGTTTAAATAAAATAAGTGAGATACGAAAAAAACGTTGAGGGGATCCGCTACCTTTAATATTTTTATTTTTTGAGTTTAGATCTTCCATATAATTATTTTTCATGTTTAGTAACTTTATTTAGAAAGTTTTGGGGATTTTTTAAAAATTCCAGTACCTTTAAGTATTTTTAAATTAAAAATTGTTATCACAACTTGCGGAAAACGGAGTTTAAAGTTATATACAACACTATTCAATTTTTTAACCAAGATATGTGAGATACGAAATAAGCGTTGAAATGCAAAATCGTTCATTTAAATAAAGTCTACGATTGTTTTTCCTTATTAAGATATTTAGAAAAACATAAATTATTTTAATCATGTCTTTTATTAAAAAGTTAATGAAATCTATAAAGAAAATCAAACGCGAAGCGTGAGTGTCATGATGAGAATGTCTTCCTTAAAACTGATAGAGCCTAAAGTAAATTTAATTTCCTTTTTCATTTAAAATCATAAACAAATCTAGTAACTTTGAGAAAATGTAATTCACATCTACAATATTATAAAATTGACTTCAGCCTCAATATCAAATTACAGAAAATAAACTTGAATCTATACGAATATGCCTGCAAAGCGGGCAGATTAAAAAAAATTTTAATTCTAGTCGAAACGTTTCAAAGAATTCTCTTACGTTTTTATTTCTGATCTCAAAAGTCAATTATTAACAACTTCATATTATTTACTACTTTGCATTCTAGAGCGCAATCTGGCCATTTAAAATGGCACTTTTAGCTATTTTATTTTTCGCTCGTTGTTTTAATCGAGATTGTATCTCGATTATTATATTATATATATATATATTCTTAACTTGATTCGAATTTGGTTGCGTCTTGGAATTAATTTTTTGATTGTTGTCGTGAAAAACTAAGAAAGAAACTTTTGTAAAATTGGAAGCTGAGAGTGCTCTGTAAGTTTATCACTGACCAGTTTTTCGTACCGAGTTCCACTTTTTTTCAAACTGCCCGGTATACACAAGGACATACACCAGTTGACTGGCCGCATTTTTCATTAACACGCTGTAAAGCCTCGCATGAATAGGTAAACTCGAGTGGAAGAGTCGCACGTTCTCCTCTGGCGGTTAAGATTCTTGCACGTTACTCCGTGCAGATAGCGACGATGAAGACGACGACACTGGCGTGGCGTTGGCTGAAAAAAATGTGCGCCCACGCTCAACCTCATCTAAGAAAACTCACCTCCGTAATTCCCACGCGATATGCATCTACCTGCATTAAATCTTTGATGAGTCTCTAATTTTCGACGATTTCGACCTTCTTTTTCGATCCGCTGCCAACCAGTGATGTTCTTTTTCTCCGCTTAGAAAATCTTAATTACAATCTCAATCTCAGCTAAACAAACAAATCTGATTCCTATTATATATAAATTCAAGAAAGTATATTCAGTATTCATACTATGGAATTTGACAATCTCAAATGTTAAGGTAGTTCGTTCACGAAAATTAGACTTCAGGCAAAAATAGATAATTTGGCTTTCAAGAATAGCAATATTATTATTGAAGGGCTAATTTGAAAGAGAACAGATTATTTTTTATGAAAAAAATTTGAAATCCAAAAAAATAATTTCATTGATAAATTTTATTTTGCCCAAACTTATTTTCTTATCGCTTCGAACCAAATTTTTAAAAATGATGCGATTCTAATAAATCACGGTTCATTTTTTTAGGAAAAGATTCTCTACAACATGACCGTTTCCTATTTTTGAAATTGAATTAATTATTGTCAAATACAGCAATTTGTTTATAAATTTTTTTTTTAAATATTGTTTTTTCATCATTTCAGCCATTAAAGAATTCATTTTCAAAAATTGGAAACGCTCAAGTTGCAGAGAATCTTTTTCCTAAAAAATGAACCGTGATTTATTAGAATCGCATCATTTTTAAAAAATTTTCTCGGAGCGATAGGAAAATAATTTTGGCAAAAATAAAATTTATTAATAAAATTATTCTTTCGTGTTTCAAATTTTTTTCATGAAAAATAATCTTGTCTCTTTCAAATTAGCCCTTCAATAATAATATTGCTATTCTTGAAAGCAAAATTATCTATTTTTGCCTGAAGTCTAATTTTCGTGAACGAACTACCTTAAGCAAAACTGTAAGTCTAGGATTTGGATGGATTGGTCACCAATTTTTCTTTCTTAAGGGCATCTAATACTTGGGAAAAGTGTCAAGTTCATGTAAAAAATTTGAATCAGTTTTTATATATTTACGTCCAAAATACATAAAATTTTGTTTTTGAAATTTGAGAAATGGTAGAGAAAATAAAAATAGATATAGATATACTAATTTCTATTTTGATAGTGGAAACAAATTCTTATATATACACCCGTTTTATCTTCTTTATCACATCCAATATTCTGAATACAAAATTGTATGTATTTTGGACACAAACGTATAAAAATCTGAAATCAATCAAATTTACTAATTTCCTGATACTTGAGAAAAGTAGTAAATTCATGTAAAGAAATTGGTTCAGTTCCTACATGCTTACGCTCAAAATACATGAAATTTTGTTTTCAAAATTTTGAAAATGATAGAAAAGGTTTGGTTTGGTGATGAGACAATTTTTTCTGATAGACTTTTTTAAAATTGAACTTTTTTTCATTTTTCAAACCAAAAGTAGCCTATCTACGTTCGACTTTACCTTTTCTATAATTTTCCAAATTTTGAAAACAAAATGTTATGAATTTTGGACAAGAACATGTAGAATCCTAAAATCAAATAAGTTTGCTAATTTGCCAAGTTGAAAATTTATGAATTTGAATAAAATATACTAAGATCAATCTCTGGTCAAAAATTATTATAATCTTCACAATCGTAGGAATTGTACATTTGGCTTTAGGATCCAGAAGTAATGAAACACTAAGTTACATCCCTTTAAACGTTTCGGCTCTGATTGAAATACTCATCATTAAACTTTTATTTCTAGAAATAGCAAAAACGAAATCTAGAACTACTGCCCTTGTAAAAAAATCTTTTAAAGTAGAAGAATAACAAATTAAAAAAAAAAAAATTAAACGTTTATATGGATACTAAGATGAAAAAAATGTTTACAAAAGCCCTAAAAAATGTATAAAAATTACATAAAATTAAAAACTAAGATTGCATATGAGATTCTTCCGAAAAAATAAAAATTACACATTAAAAAAAATTCTTTGACAAATTTCCTAGAATTATACATAAAAAAAAATTGTTGAATTGTAATACTGAATTTCCTAAAAAAAATTTTTTTTTAAATTCTTCATTATATAAAAACACGATTACCACTAACTTATAATCATAGAAAAAATATTCTTTGAAAAACAGTAATTTTATAACTATAGACATTTCATTTTGCATGGAAATGGAGTTCCACAAACTGAAATTGCGGTAATGTAGAAATCTAGTCACGTAATCCGATTGGTCCATGGCCTTGAAAAAGGGTCAGAAGGTAATGTCTGTCAATCTCCAGTGGTGCAATGGAAGGAAAATAAGAGAGTTTATATAAAAAAATCTAGAGTGCACGAATGGGAAAAACATAATAAAAAAATATTTTTATTGTAAAGAATAAAGGAATCTAGTAAGCTGTTAAAGAGTTAAGAGGAATAGTCTCTTGAAATATGAAAAGGGATTCTAAAAGGTAGAATATGATGGGTTTAAGGTGTAATATTTTTCACATAAATTGTAAAGGGACGTTTTTATTCATTCCATGCCAGGTTTACGGACACCTACACCCATCTTTTCATATACTTCCTCGTCGTCTTCGATATTCCTGAGAGACTCTACTGAATCCTTCCGCCTGTCGACGTCTATAAGCTTTTTCTATACAGGACCACAGGCAACCGCAACAGCTCGCAGGCAATTGCATGTGCGTGAACTTGTTGTGGGAAAGCAGTGGAGATTCCTAACGGAATTCGCGTTTGACCGTCGATCGTTGAAAGAGAACGTTTTGGATAACAGTTTCGTCGGGAACTATCTTTAAACCCGTACTTGATTTCCAACCACAACGAGGAAATAGGCCTTGAGTGCCCCACAGCCCATTTCGAGCCTTGAAAATATTCACAATTGCTTGTGGTGGATGTAAACCGGATTTTGTACCAAGAGTCTATACGGTCTTTTTTTGAAAAGACATTATAATAAATGTTATCATGTATATACACTGCTGTGCAAAAATCGCCGGGCATTTTCCGTTCACTATGAATGGATTTTCTACTCAAAATTGGCATAAGAGGAAATCCTCTAACAGTTTAAGTATTTTCGTTTCAAGTGCTATCATTTCACTGCCAAAGTTTTTCCTTTGGTCTGGAAATAAAATCCTTTGTCGTACGAAGGAAGTATAATTTTGATGTTAAAAGAAAACAAATTCTATGATATAACCTATAAGAAATGTACACAAGCCAAACTTTGACAAATCCCAATATTCAATCGATCATTTTCAATAATATAATAACGACCCGTCTTAGATTTCAGCTTAAAGAAATTTTAAGATATAACTTTGCTTACATTACAAATTTTCCAATACGTGTAAAATTGAAAGTTCATGATCTATTAAATATATAATGTTGAAAAAGTGTTACAAAATTATTTTTAAACTTTGTTGCATTTTAAATTTCACAATAAATTCTATAGTAAACATTTTACTAATAATTTCTAATCAAAATATTTTTTTACAAATAAAAAACAACTGTATATTTCATAAAATAAATAAATTGTATAAAAAATTATACATATACGAAACTGTTTTATGGAAAAAAATGTGTAGCTGTCACAAGGATATTTTAGGTTATAGTAGCCACATTTATGGTTAGGATAGTTAATAATACAGCTTGAACAGCAATATGTTTCTTTGTACCAGCTACACATTTTCTTGCGTGTAATGCTTTTATTGACATTCTTGGGAATATCGTTGAATTGTCATCAGAAGCAATGAAAAATAAGGTTATGCGGATCAAAATTGTTTGTTTTGGTATACGAACCTTTCAAAATTTCTACGTCGCACTCTGGGATTCCTAATAATTTGTAGAAATCCATTATTTGATTTCGTTAATTGATTTTGATCATAAATAAATATATTCTTCGTAGTTGGCACCGTACTGACAAAATATCTGTGAACAGATTAGCACCAGACGATGTACACTCACTAATGCGCATGCGCACTTCGTCTCCTAGTCTAGAAATGCAATCCTTACATAATTAGAGGATTTCTTTTCAGAGTCAAAAAAAATCGTTTATTGCTAAAAATATTTTCTTTTTGCATCTCACAGATGAGTTTTGTAACAGGAAGAAGATTCTGTTGGTAGACAAAAGGAATATGCTTAATTTCAATGGATGCATTCTGAAAAGAACGTAATTTCACTATGGATAGACTTTTTTTTAGAGTGTGTTTTTAACCATGCAGAGGGTGGCTGCTTGACCGGGAATTTTTTTAAATTAAAAAAAAAAACGATTTCAATTTGTTTTAAATGTGTTACATAAAGTGATTTACTTATATATTTTATGCATTTCGAAATTCCCCCCTTATTTTAACAATTATTTAACAATTACTTTAACAATGGTCCATTTCATATGATTTCGGTATACCAGGAGAAATTTTATTTCAGAATATTGAATAAAAAATATTTTAAAACTCTAAAAACCCATTGCATTAACTGTTATTCATTGGAAACTATATTTTTAATGGCCGGAAAAATTTTCGATGACCGGGAAATGACCGGGAATTATTTTCGTCGATAAAAACGGTTACCCTAACTTCACATAAAAGCTTCTAATTCATAAAATACCTAACAATGCATTTTTTCCGTAGAGTAGCATAGAAGGTAACAAAATTCTGCATTTAATGACCCCAAAACGAAATTTTTTAGTCTATTATTAACGAAGATATTGCCAAAAAAAGCATAAATACAAAACTTTTTAAAATTTTTAATAACTCTTGAAATAATTAATATTTTTTAACTTTTCTTGACTCATTTCAAGATGAAATTTACGTAGAATGTCAGTAACCTGTGTAGAAAAATTTCATGGCGCTGACCAGCGCCAGACCAGATTGTATGGTTTCCAGTTCTGACACTGACTATAAGGTTTGGTCTGGGGCTGGTCAGGACTAACGATTTTGTACGATCAGCCGCTAGTCAGCCACTGCTTCCTGGCTGGTTAGCCACTAATTGGTAGCCAGTTAATGAAATTTCGGTTGAAAAACCATTTTAATTGAACATTTATCGATTTAGATTAAAAACCCTAACCTCTCAAAGTAATTCAATCTTTTCTTATATTCTTGTTTATTAGATGCACGGGGTTTGTACTTACTTTTTAATTAACAAAAATCTTCTGTTAGACGTAACAAATTTAAGACTTTGTTTTTCTGTGCAATTGTAATAAATTAGACAATTTTGCAAGAATAAAATATTTTTTTACGTAATTATAAGATTTTTCCAAAATTGTAGTCATTGGGGCTCAGGTTAGTTCGCCTAAATGGAAACTAATCTGGTCCTTTTGTAGGATTTATTAGAACTATAGCACTTTTCTACGTTGTGAAAAATTGCGGGAAATTCGCCTACAATTTCTAAGGGATTATTGTACATTTTTATTTGCGAAAATGATTTCCACCAACATTTTAGCGAATTTTCCCGAAACATCTCGAAATTTACTAAAAATGTTGGGAAAATTTCCCAAAATATAGGAGGTTTCGTAAATTTTTCCTATCAAATTTTTAAGAAAATTCCAGAAACCTTGCGGAAATTAACATCCCAAAATTTCAACGAAAATTTCCGAAGAAAGTTTTTACAATGTAATGATTAGCATTAGACAATCTTATATTTTTCATTATCAAAAGCTATGAATCATCTTGACATTTAATCTAGACGACTATCTAGAGCCAGTCTAGTTTATCCGTCTAGGATTTGAGGAGAAAAACCATTTCTCATCTGGCTGCAGGAAATTTATAAATTTTATTATGAGTTTCATTTATCTCCTTAAGGCCATGGATCAATCGGACCACGTGACTAAATTATACATTTATTCGTTCATGTAAGATAACTTTTTTAATTTACAATCTATCTTTCTAAAAATTTTGGAAACGTAACAAAAAACAATGAAGCACGTCTGTTAACTTCTTTCTGGTTAAACTTTTAAGAAAAAATCGAAAACTTATCGACAATTAGAGTTAACTCTAAAATTGTTTGCAAAATTTTCACTTAAGGTAGTTCGTTCATGAAAATTAGACCTCAGGCAAAAAAAGATAATTTTGCTTTCAAAAATAGCAATATTATTATTGAAGGGCTAATTTGAAAGAGGAAAGATTATTTTTCATGAAAAAAATTTGATACACAAAAAATAATTTTATTAATAAATTTTATTTTTGCCCAAAATTATTTCTTATCGTTTCCAACCAAATTTTTAAAAATGATGCGATTCTGTTAAATCCCGGTTCATTCTTTTAGGAAAAAGATTCTCTACAACTTGACCGTTTCAAATTCTTGGAAAAGAATTCTTTAATGGCTGAAATTATAAAAAACAATTTTTCAAAACAAAATTGTTATAAACAAATTGCAGTATTTGATAATAATTAATTCAATTTCAAAAATGGGAAACGGTCATGTTGTAGAGAATCTTTTTCCCAAAAAAATGAACCGTGATTTATTAGAATCGCATAATTTCTAAAAATTTGGCTCAAAGCGGTAATAAAATAAGTTTGGGCAAAAATAAAATTTATTAATAAAATTATATTTTGTGTTTCAAATTTTTTTCATGAAAAATAATCTTTTCTCTTTCAAATTAGCGATTCAATAAAAATATTGCTATTCTTGAAAGCAAAATTATCTATTTTTGCCTGAGGTCTAATTTTCGTGAACGAACTACCTTAAACGAAGTTGGCAGACGTTCTTCACCTTTTTGTGTTAAATAGATAACTTTTTAAATTTACAATCTATCTTTCTAAAAATTTGGGAAACGTAACAAAAAATAATAAAACTCATCTGTTAACTTCTTTTTATTAAAAATTTTGAGAAAAAATCGAAAACTTATCGACAATTACAGTTAACTAAAATTTTTTGCAAAATTTTCACTCAAACGAAATTGACAGACGTTTTTCATCATCTTCTCTTGTATTTTCCAAATTTTCAGGAAGACGTTTTGTAAAATAAAAAAGTTATCTTAGACGAACTTTTACAGGAATTTGGTGACGTGATCTGGTTGATCCATGGCCTTAAGGGGGGAGATACCTCTAGAACTTTCAAAAAATCAAAAAATTGTTTTTGCTCAAATCGATTGAAAAACTATTCAAAAATATAATCCCAAGGTTCTACTGGTAACCCGTAAGTTGAATGGAACATGTTTTTTCATGTACAAAAACTTTGAGGCTCGTTTTCTCGAAACTAACTTTTTTTATCCGGCCGTCAAGATTGCGAACAAACTATTCAACCGATTTACTTGAATGAAACGGTATTTTATAGATAATTCTATATTCAAGTGCGTGGTAGGACGCTTTGTCGAAAAAAAATAGTATTTCTACAGTTGTTTAACCCTTGCTTACCACTCTGGGTCCAAAGGACCCAGGAGCTTTTTGCGCCTCAATTTTAAATACCTAAATTAAATAGAAACCGGTCTGTAGCAACATTTGTCGATAGTTGAAGAGTTTAACTACCCTGCAGGTCATTTAGCATGACGCTAGGGCCATTCGTCTACTTTTGGCAACTGTCCAAAAATAGGCCTGGGTCTTTTGGACCCATGTGTGGTAAGTACGTTCGAAAGCGATTTTTTGGACAGAATTTTTTTTTTAGTGTATATTGGCTTTACATTGAAGAATAAAGCGTATAAAGTACGTTTAACAACGTCTAATTTTTTTTATAACAATATAAAACATTTCAAAAACGATAATTGTTAAATGGAGTGATGGTAAATTTTCGACGATGAAATAAAAAATAAATTTTCTATTTTTTCTGTTTACTCATTTCAAAAAAATGTTTTCATAGCACCTCCTTTGAAAATCCGATTTTTGGTACCTGTAGAGCAGATTTGTTTTATTATAATGTCTTATGACATTCGGCTTTTCATAAGTAACTTCTACCGTATGCAGAAAAGAGGAAATCATACACAGTGAGTGGTCGAAGCAATCGATGGCCAGAAATATATTTACGTGGCATATTGGATCAAGCAATTTGAGAATATTTTCAATAAATATCATCTTGTAATAGATAATACAATAGTGTACTTTGACAAAAACGCCTATTTCATTTTTCCACTTTTTTTCGTCATTCATTCTCCAAAATAAATATACTTTTTTAAAGATCCACTAAACTACTATTTTTTTTCTTGTAGTGGTACATTATTAGAAGACTGCCCCAAATTTTTAGCCATTAATATGGAAAATAAAAAAATTTATGAATTCTTTAGTAACAATAGTCATTTTTCCCACTTTTTTGACTTTAGCATTTTTTTAAAAATATTTGAATTTAATTTTTGGCTATATAGCCTATGGAGTCTTCTAAAGTAAGTATTCAATAAGTTTTAAAAAAAATTTCGAGTCAATATATGTAATTTTTCATTTTTTACAACAATTTTTCTTGCCTGGGTCCTTTGGACCCATGTGTGGTAAGCGTGTTACTCCAGAGAAGTGTGGTAAGCAAGGGTTAACCTAATTTTTCGAAATTCTCAAAACCCCCCTGCTATGCACTCGATAAAAGCTTCCCGATTTATAAAAAATGTTCTTTTGTCGTTTCCGATGAAAAACCTAGCCAGGAAGTTGACGGCCGCAAAAAATGTTAGCAGCGACACTATCGACGGGTTCCGTCATATTTCCGCCATTTTGTATTTTTCTATCATGAAAAAATTGTTTTTTTGAAGTTAAATAATGCCTTCTAATATATGCAAAAAATCCGGACTTGCTTCGTTTTCATTCTCCCAGAATAAAATTGAAAAAAACTGCTTTTTTTAAGGGTTCTAGAGGTATCTCCCCCCTTAATGAATTTGGGTGGATTCAATTAATGGATACGGATAGTGGGAATATAATGAAGTTGATTAGTCCATGGAAAGACCTAGATGCGATAGATAGATCGATACGGAGATCATTGCCATGTGTCTTCTCATCAAAGCCACAAACTACCTGCTTAAAGAGACTGACAGCTGCACGGCGTTGGATCGAGTAACGCGCGAGTTAGGTTGTAAGTGTAATGTGAGGTCTTCCTTGGAACGATCGAATGGTAATGCAATTAGTTAAATGCATCGCGTGGAGCGTGCTCGACGGCCATACGTCAAGTGCAAACATCGCTAACGGCGTTAAAGGCCTCCATAGCTCTGACTATGACTCACTCCGTATGCAAGTCAGTCCGTTGATCTATAAAAAGGAGAGCTCATCCGCTCGATAAACAAACCGACGGCACGGGGCACGAGAAGTTGAGGGGTTGCCATTATGATTTACTAGCTAGACATATCGCGATACTTACCCCATATATCCGGCATCTACAGATGTTTCTTTTTTCCATTTCGGAAGGGTACGCTGGGCAAGAATACACTCTCAAAATCGCTATTAAATCAGCATAGGTATAATTATCGCGAGGGCAAATTTTATTTCCAGAATCTCTGCGCAGAAAATATTCATTTCAAAGTTTATAGTTCTGAAATGGTCCTGACATTTTTTGGCTACTCGTGGAATCACTGAAATTATGAATAAATATAATTGTGTTATACAAATAGCTAAGGTACATAATATTATTATTGAAGGGCTATTTTGGAAGAGAAAAGATTAATTTTTCATGAAAAAAATTTGAAATAATAAAAAATAATTTTATTAATAAATTTTATCTTTGCCCCAACTTTTTTCTTATCGCTTCTTACCAAATTTTAAAAAAGTATGCGATTTTAATAAATTGTAAATCACTTTTTAGAGAAAAAGATTCCCTACAACTTAACCATTTGCAATTTTCAAAAATGAATAAATTATTATCAAATTCAGCAATTTTTTTATAAAAATTTCGTTTTGGAAAATGTTTTTTTAATGGTTTCAGCTATTAAAGAATTTATTTTTAAAAATCAGAAACTGTGAAGTAGTGGGAAATCTTTTATCTGAAAAATGAATTATAATTTATTAAAATCGCATAATTATTTAAAATTTGGTAAGAAGCGATAAGAAAAAAAGTTAGGGCAAAAATAAAATTCATTAATAATATTACTTTCCTGTATTTCAAATTTTTTTCATAGAAATTACTCTTTTCTCTTCCAAAATAGCGCTTCAATAATAATATTGCTATTCTTGAAAGCAAAATTATCTATTTTTGCCTGAGGTCTAATTTTCGTGGATGAAAACTACCTTAAGGGGATCCATCGGTGTGACGGCTGTCTTTCGAGCGCTTCTTTGGACATTTTTTTACAAATTTTACATTATTTTGTAGGTTTATTCTTCTATTTTAGACAGTAATTTTGTTAGTAGTTCTATTCGATGTGCTCGAACTTTAAAGGCGTTTGTCTCGAAAGTATGTTTTTGCAATTTGTGGGTGAGGTTGAAAAAAATCTACTGAAGAGATCAAGTGGAAATTTTAACTGATTAATCTATAAAGATTACTGAAAGTTATAGGCAAACAACAAAAAATTTTCCACGGTTTTTATTTTGTTGAATTTATTTTTTTATAACAATTTTATAATTTCGCATGTGCAATTCATTTATATTGTTTTACCACAATGCTTATACGTCACACGTGCAATTTTTTAAGTTTCTTCTCTTTGTATTCCTTTGTATTCTTTTAGAATAACTTTTTGGTACAGTTTTATTTTTTGTAAATTTAGTTACTTAGACCAGTTTTATAGTTTTACACGTACAATTCTTTCATATCATTTTACCATAATGTTTATCGGTCACAAATGCTATTTTTTAAGTTCCCCACCTTAGCATTTTTGCGTAAAAAAATTTTTGTACAGCTTTTATATTTTGTAAATTTGGTTTAGACCAAATTTATAGTTTTTACATGTACATTTCATTTATATCGTTTTTTACTACAATTTTTATCCGTAACGCGTGCTATTTTTTAAGTTCCCCACCTTAGCATTTTTGCGTAAAAAAATTTTTGTACAGCTTTACCTTTTTTGCTAATTTAGTTATTTAGACAAATTTTATAGTTTTACACTTGCAATTCTTTTATATTATTTCTAACAGAATGTTTATCGGCCACACGTGGAAATTTTTATGTTTTTTCCTTTGTATTTTTATAGAAAAAATTTGTTGTACAGTCTTAACTTTTTATTTTTGTGAATTTAGTTTAGACCAAATTTATAGTTTTCACATGTACAATTCATTTATATCGTTTTACCACAATAATGTTTATCTGCCACACGTGCTATTTTTTAAGTTTCTCTTCTTATTATTTTTATAGAAAAAATTTTTTGTACAGTTTTACCTTTATTGCTAATTTAGTTATTTGGACAAATTTTATAGTTTCACACTTGCGATTCTTTTATATCATTTTTAACAGAATGTTTATCGGTCACACGTGGAAATTTTTAAGTTTTTTCCTTTGTTTTTTTATAGAAAAAATTTGTTGTACAGTCTTAACTTTTTATTTTTGTGAATCTAGTTTAGACTAAATTTATAGTTTTCACGTGTACAATTCATTTATATCGTTTTACCACAATAATGTTTATCTGCCACACGTGCTATTTTTCAAGTTTCTCTTCTTATTATTTTTATAGAAAAAATTTTTTGTACAGTTTTAATTTTTTGCAAATTTAGTTACTTGACCAATTTTATATTTTCATACTGTAATTCCTTTATATCATTTTTTACCACAATGTTTATCCGTCACACAGGCAATTTTTAAGTTTCTTCCTTTGTATTTTTTATATAAATAAATTCTCACTGATGAGAACTTCAAATTACACTTTTGAAAAAATTAATCAGTAAAATAAAAAAATTAACCTTCAAAATAACGTATAATTTGTTAGAAAAATTTAAGTAGTTATCCCGAAAAAAAATTCCTGAAAAAGCGCTCGAAGTACCGCCGGCTCATCGGGGGACCCCCTTAATGTGATGAAAATTTTAAAAACTTTACTCATTTTGACACAAAATAAAGTTGATGAATCAAAAACATATTTTCATCTATGTAAGTTTTAAAAATGTAATCGGGAGAAATATGTTTTCTTTTTAACAAGTGGCCATACAGTAAAAATAATATAAAATCTGATCTTTTAGTCAAAAGATAAAAATTGAATCTAAACTTGCAAAATAATCAAAGTTCATAACCTCTAAATAATATATAATTCTGTAGTGGCCTATGGGACAACAGACACCATATTAGTATTCATGCATAATAATTATGATGAAATTAAATTCTTAATTTTCTAGAACTCGAGGTTTACGAGTTCAGGCGAGATTTCAGTTTTTCGTACAAGGCAGAATAAGTGATTTTCCTGAAACTTTATATAACTTCTTGGTATATGTTCCAAGACTAATATGTACTATAAGTTCCAAGTCAGAACATTGTGTTATAAATTAATCAGACATAGTTGGAAAATTTAAGATAAGTAATCTCTAATTTTCGACTATCATTAAGTAGGTAACGAAGTAAGACAAATTTAAGTTTCATGATATAATCCGTAAAATCACTTAGTTATGATTATTTCAAATTTTTACTTTTCAATGCATTTATTATATCTTAAGGGGATCCGCCACCTTTAATATTTTTTGTTTCAAGTTTAAACTTTCGATACAATTTTTTTTATGTTTCGTACCTTTATTCAGAAAGGTTTTGGGATTTTTTAAACAATTCCAGCACTTTTATGTATTTTCAAACCCAAAATTTTGAATTGTTTGGGCATTTTTTTGACATTTTTCTACCTAGAATAACTTTTTTGTTTTTTTACCAATTATCATGATTATTTTTGTATTTTGTTCCTTACAATGTGTTGCAACTTTGTAGGTATGGAAAATAAGGTAACATGACTGAAAAAAATACAAATAAAATAAAATAAAAAAATTAATAAAAATATCCTAAAATATGAAAAAAATGTACAATGAGAAAAAAATGCTATTGAATCAAAAGAATTTCTTTCCAAAAGCATGTATACTATTAATTCATAAAAATATACTACAAGAACCAATAAATATGTTACTAATTCTATAGCATATTGATTTGAATCCATGATATACATGCTTTTGGAAAGGAATGCTTTTGATTCAATAGCATTTTTTTCTCAGTGTAGTTATTTTTTTTAGCTAAAGTGCTTTTCATACCCAAAAATATCGATAATAAATAAACAAACTATTTTATGTAAAAAGCTAATTGGTACTCAAAACGCGTTATTCGTAAATCGTAGTAACTTTTAATTTTATTTCTTTTTCCAAGAAAAAAAATCAGATTGCCCTAAAAATGTACACACTTACACAGAAAATTATATAGAGAATAAAAAACAAAATTTTTGGAAAATGACAAAAAAATTAAAAGTACACCAATTGAAAGTGGCGGATCCCCTCAAAGCCAAAAAAATATTGAACTAACTAAAGGAAACTCTAATTACATTTTTAATTCACCGAGCAAATTATGACCCGTAAAATTTAGAAAATGCTTTTAAAATCCATGTCCAGAATAAAAAAGTGTTTATCAAATTTATTGAAATTAACGAACTCAGATTACCATTAATGACAATTTACTTTTGCAAATTGAAAGATTGGATTCGCCGAGTAAATCTTTTCTTGAAAAACGAACCCGGCAGCTCTTATAATTGATTTTTACGAGGCGTAGTAACTTTAGGTCCTTACAACCTTAAACTCCAAGCGTCTTTACTTTATCGGCCTGAGACCTCGACCTCAACGCGAGTTTGAATTTCACAGGAAGCGTTCATTTATTCCTAAAGCGAGGACATTTTAACCAGAGAGGGAGGGAATGCAAGAGAAACTAGTGTTACGAAAGGAATATTGTCTACTTGCGAATAAATAACTAGGAGTTCTATAGAAGAAAGTCGATTTGCCCTATCGTGGGAAAAAGAGATAGACGTGTCAAGTAGAAAATTTAGAATCGTTTTAATATAATAAGTGCGCTTATGTCCATTAAATATTACCCTTCGTCTTTAATATATCGTTTGCTTCGGTTAGTAAAAGTACTCCAATGAATGTACATCCATCAATGTACGGAGTGGTCACTCAGTACTCATTCACTCGTTAATTTTGAATAGGTGTTCATTTGCAGAGTAACTTAGGTCAGTGTCATCCCCACCATTCCTGTAAGTATAAACTATACACTCAACGTGTGAGTTCTCGTGATATTTCATCCACATAGCTCATCATCCCCATCATATGTGATAAAAATAATCAAGATTTCAATAGCAATACGCACATCAACTATCAATCATTATTAGACCTCTTTTCAAACACTCAAGATTTAACCTTTCTTACATTTTGAAAATGTTGATTTATGTCTGCCCTTTTCTTCTATAAAATATTATGAATAATATAACATTTGATGAATAAGGTCTATATTATTTTCAAGTCTGCGAATGCTTTTGATCCTTGAAGAAAATCTGCCCGCTTCGCGGGCACATTCTCATCGCGCGCTTCGCGCGCAGCTCGCTTCGCTCGCAAGTTTGAGCGCGCCTAGGGCGCGCGATTCGATCGTCGCGCTGCGCGCTCCGGAATTTTTGAACGTCGCGCTTCGCGCTCCGTTCTTTCTGGACCTCGCGCTTCGCGCTCGGTCTTGTGCTCTTCGCATACATTTAAGTTTATTTCTTATAATTTAATACTGAAGCTCAAACCAATTTTACAATATTAAAGATGATGTAAATTACTCATTTTCTCAAATTCACTGAATTTCTTTTTGAATTTAAGTGAAACAGGAAATTCAATTTACTTAAGGCTCTATCGGCCTTAAGGAACACATTCTCATCATGACACTCGCGCTTCGCGCTCGATTTTCTGTATACATTTCAGTATAACTTTTTAATAAATTACATGATTAAAAGAATTTACTTTCTTCCACATATCTAAAAAGGAAAAACAATCGTAGACTTTATTTAAGGAAACGATTTTGCAGAACAACGCTTATTTCGTATCTCACATATTTTGGTGAAAAAAATCGAATTTTTTCAATATTAAAAATCAAAACATAAAATATACATCCTGTCCCGAAATTTCTTTATCAGAATTTGTAGACCTCATTTAGGCAAACAATTTTCCATCTAAATGTTTTTTTGCATCTCACATATTTTGTCTAAAAAATGGAATTTTTTCATTTTTATCGTATTTTTTGGAATTGAAACGAAAAATATATCTTTTATCAGAAACTGTGTCAGACAAAATTTGTAGATCTTTTTGAAACGAACAACTTTGTATTCTTACGTTTTTTTGGTATTTCCAATATTATTGTTAAAAAATTAAATTTTGGATTTTCAATAGTTTTTTTTTAATTAAAAAGAAAAATATGCATCTTATGAAAAAATGTTATAATTCAAATTTGTAGGTCTTTATGTATTCAATAATATTGTATCATAACGTTTTTTCGTATCTCGTATAATTTAACTGGAAAATGGAATTTTGATATTGACTTTTTTCGAATTTGAATATGCTGTAACATTTCTAATTTTGATTTAATCAAAAAATGTTATTAGGATAATTTTCAGAGATTTATGAGCACTATCAAAAACCAGGATTGGAATTTTTGATTTTTTCAAAAAATTATTTTGAAAAAACACAAAAGTAGTGCTCAATCCCTGAATTTTGATTGGATGTGGCTGGTTAACGAACTTGTCCTTACTTTTTCGGCTCCGATAAAGTGTACCAAAGCTCAATTCAATCTGATAATTGTATCGAGAGTTATGCCGCACACGACCTACAGACAGACAGACAGACAGACACATTCGTAAAAACCATTTTTTCTGACTCAGGGGGTCTCAAAACGTAAAGATTTGATGAAAATTTCGAAAGTCATTTTTCACATAAAACCAATACCTTCTCATCCATGATGAGAATGTAATAAATATGCAGATAGACTGGCAGTGATTATAATTATTTTTGGCTGGATAGAGAATGAGGTATTGTTACGTCGAATTACATAAGGTAATTGTAAATCTTAGGTAACGAAAGTTCGCGAATACTTATTGACCGGCTGGTAGGTAAAGGGCCGTATAGTTTTTTGAAAGAAAGGTTATTGGATGCACCTGGGAGGTAAGTTTTACATTATTCGAGCTCCAGTACTCTCCTTTACTGCCTCGTAGCCCGTAAAGTACTCAAAAACAGTACGCAAACTGATTTGTCCGGCCGCGTTCTTTCCGAGGTATTTTTACGACACCTGCCAGTCTTTTGGTCAGAGGTCAAATCGATTTCGGCCAGAATTGGAGATAAGGTTTATAGCCTTAGTCTGACTTGCATTTGGCCCATACCCAAAGGCGTAAGTAAAAATATTACCCAATTGTTTCAGGTTTCAAAATTCCTCTACTTTATTGATTTTAAAATGCAATGATATATGTTTTCAGTATCTGTATAATTTGAATAATTATCGAGAAATAATTTAAAAAGGAGAGAAAAATACTGTAGAATAATTTTCGTATCGTTGCCATATATATTATACTTATCACAATACAGAGAGTAACATTTATGTGAATATTGTAAGAATATACCATCTATATAGTACTCAATATAATACAGATAGTAATCCTTACAACATCTTGTATGGGAAAAGATACCATTAGTATTGTATGCGCTACAATATTTCTTGTAAGGTCTACTAACGAAAGTAAAAATAAAAGCATTGTGTGCAATAATATTTTGGGAAATAACAATTCTACTCTTTTTGTGGGGACTTTCTATTTGCGCGCTTTGTTTCCGATTTCAAATGATGAAGAAATTTTATTTACTTAAGGCTCTATCGGCCTTACACTCAGAAAAAAATTTGATTGAATGAAAGAAAGTAATTTGTTTAAAAGGCTTTTTTTAATTCAAACAAAATATATTTGGGCCGAATAAATATTTTTTTGAATCAAATTCATTTTTCTTCAAAACAAACAAATTATTGCATTCGTATATGGCCAAAGACATAATTTGTTTGATTATTAATTATAATTATTAATAAGCCAGAAATTCATTTAATTTTAACAAATTTTTATTTGCTTGAAAGATACTTTGTTTGAATCGAGCAAATTTTATTTGATTCAAGTAAATCATTTTTTAAACCAAAGAAAGTCTTCCAAAGAAATCATTTTCTTTGATTCATTCAAATCTTTTTTATGAATGTAAGATTCTCTTCATAATAGTCACGCTTCGCGTTCGATTTCTATTTTATATCCATTAGAGCGATACTTCCATTTAAAAATAAAATAACAATTGTTTCACATATCGTATGGTTTTGATGAAAAACAGAACTGGTCAATTTTAACAACATTTTCCACGTCTAAAACAAAAACTATTTGTTTTTATTAAAAAATTGTCTGAGATGAATTTGTAAATCTTCTGGATGTGAATAAGTTTATTTAATATTTCTTATTGATAAACAAGAGATATAACTTATATGAAAAAATGGTCATGAGAAAATTTGTAGATCTTTTTGAAATAAAAAATTTTATTTTTTAACATTATTTCCGTATTTTGCATATTTTGGCAGGAAAATGGAATTTTGGATTTAAAAAAAAACTTTTTTGATGGATAAAACCAGAACCGTGGGTCAAACATTTTTTTGATAGTTATCGTGGTTAAAAATAGCCGACAAATAAACACTTTCGTATAAACCGTTTTTCTGACTCGAGGGGTTTTAAAACATAAAGATTTAATGTAAATTTTAAAAGTTATTTTTAAAATAAAACCAATACTTTCTCATTGATAATTCATCGAAAACAAAATTGTGTATCTCAGAACGATCTAAAACTGTGGTCCTGACCATTTTCTCATAGCATTTATATATTATTATTATTATTATTATGAAAAATATTACTACAAATACTTTGGAGCGCCACGACCGAATCGCGCGCCCACTTTCTAAATGAAAGTGTGACTCTAATGGATATAAAATAAAAATTGAGCGCGACGCGCAACTATTTCAGCGACAATATTTTCCTTAAAGGCGATAGAGCCAAAAGTCAATGGTATTTCATTTTTCATTTGAAATCGGAAACAAATTTGCTAATTTATATATAAAGGATATAAAACACCGAGCGCAAAGCGCCTGACGGCATTTTTTTATATCACAACGTGCAATGATATTAGTTGAAGAAATTGAAGAAGCAATTAATAGAACAATATTTTGAGTAGGTACGCTTCTGTTGGTATATAGATGGACCATCAAGAAACTGTGTAATATCACCTGCGTACCTGGGTTTTCGTACGGGGTCGACGTAAAAGTAAAGGGCTCGAGTAGCTGCGCATTTCACACGTGTCAATCGGTTCAAGATTTACCGTCGTTCGTTCGTAACTACGTTCCCTGGCTCGATCGTCTTTCCCTTTCTTCCCCGTAAATCATTCTTACGTCTTGAATACTCGGACAACGAAACGACGCGAAATTCTTTGCTTATTATTGGATCGAGCCCAACGACCTATTGCCCCTTTCCACATTTTGTCAAATATGATTTAAATAACAGTTTGCTCTCTTCGCTCATCGTTTCATAAAATTATTTCTTTCTCTATACGCCTACTCTTTATTATTTATTATTACATTTACCTCTCCTGTAAATATCTCAAGTGGAAATTTACAAGCGGATTAGTACCGCGCCAGTACCGCAGAAGGATTTACAGTACTGGCGTGGTACTGGCATAAGCACGGCCTACCATTGGCGCGACTCTGAAAGGTAACTTGGCTGGAAGTTTTCCATCGGTACTGGCGCGGTACTGGACATTGTTACCATGCCAGCACTGATATATGTACTGGTTCAGTACTGGCATTACTCCGAAGTCGGTTGTTAGCCGACACTTGGTCTTAGAATCGGGGCTATACTGTGCCAGTACCGCGCCAACCCTCGACCCGGTACTGGCGTGAATCCGACTTTTCCACCTAGGACTGATGATAGCAACGTGCTCTGCTGGATTTTTAATTTCCCAAAGCGGGCCCAAGTCGGGCACGGCGTTCCATTTCAAACTAGTTAAAAAAATGGAGGATAACCTGATTATTATTACCGCCCATGTGGGAAGTTAGATACGGCCCAACACTCGACCAGAATCGTCAAGAATTTGCCAAAGATCGGTTGCCAATGTCGTGCCGTTGCTGGAATGATAACTTCGGTATGCACTTGGCGGCCAATTCTGGCCAAACTCCGGCTCTTCTACTTTCGGAACTGGGTGCCATAGTAAAAGTGACAATCGGCTTGATATAGGGCCGATACTGGACCAAGTTACATTGTTACCATGCCAGCACTGATATATGTACTGGTTCAGTACTGGCATTACTCCGAAGTCGGTTGTTAGCCGACACTTGGTCTTAGAATCGGGGCTATACTGTGCCAGTACCGCGCCAACCCTCGACCCGGTACCTGCTTTATTATCCTTTTTGTAATACCTCTTGTAAGAAAACCTTGCACATAATTTTGAAATCTATTTCAATATTTATTTATGTAAAATATCCAGATATTGCATTAGTTATTAGTGGTCTATAATTTTAAAGAATTTTTTCATATCGAAGGAATAGTCGAAGACTTTGTTCTGCTTGTGAATGGAGAACATTTGCGGGGAAAAAGGAAAAAGGAAAGTAGCTGGAAACCGGAAGAATGGTCTCACTATCGTCGTATATAATGTTTAAGTCTACCGATTCGCTCACCCGGAACCTTCGTTTGTCCAGCGAGAATTCGATCTCCAACGTAGAGCTCGCGAACGTTTGCATTATTCATAACCAATTCCCGAATCCCAAACTCGAAACGAGCCTCCCGTGTCGGCGTTAGCTTCCTTTTCATTCTTTGCCTCCTCCCACCTATCCACCTTGGTCCACAAATATTCTTTGCGCCCACTCGTGACTGTCTTCTCCAGTAGTGGATTATTACTATCAAATTTCTCTTTTTTACGACCGAACAGTAATGGAGACTCATTATCTCGTGTAATAATCAGTCAAAATTGAATTAAATAACCTTTGGATTGCTCAGAATGGGATAGATTTGAGATTAATTTGAATATAGGTAGACCAAAGATTAAACTTTTTCTAGAAAAATACGCTTGATAAAATCTATCTTTATTCTTTTCTTCCCAACATAAAGCGGCATAAATCAGATCACAGGAGCTTAGAGATTGGTGATTCAAAAGTATTCAATGAAATCGTAAATGTTATCTTTCAAATAATAGAGAATTCAAATTAACCAGCTCAGAAATTTTGCACAGCAAACTACTGCGACTTTCTGTTTCACACTCTGTAAATTTGAATCAGTAAAAATGTACTGATTATCAGTGAAATTTGACTGATTCAAATAGCTAAAAAGAGGTTACTGTAAATCAATCAAATTTCACTGATTATTTCAGTGAAAATTGACTGATTTGACAGTTAAAATATTTTTTTCACTGATGAATCAGTGAGAAGGCAAATCACTGATTTAATCAGTGAAAATTTGACTGATTCAGATTTAGAGAGCAGAACAATATATTTATTAGACGTTCGATTTTCGTTCACCAAAAGATTTTAAGATTTTTAAATTTTTTATAAAGTCTGGAGCAGAGGGCGTTTTTAAAATATATTATATTCATTGAATTCTAAAGATTTTAAAAGGTTTTAACATTTTTTCGAGGAATTCAATTCCAATCAATCTTAAAGAAATTTGAATTTTATGGTTTATTCTATATTATATAATATTTTTATATTTTATGTTATAAGTTGGGATTAATGATGGGAGTTCAAGTCTGTAAAGTTTAATGAAATTAAAAAACCATGATTTCAGTAATTTAAATTTAAAATTAGTTTTTTCACCCATTTTGTAAATAATTAAAAAGATTTATTTTGGGTATTCAAAAAAATTTTAATTAAAACATGAAAATATTAGGAATTACGATCATTTGAAATTTGGAAGCTTCAAAATTCGCTTTTATATACAGTTTTGATATTAAAAATTGAAAGTAATGATTTATTTGATAAAGAAACTAAACATTAAAAATAGTTCAAAAATCGTGGAGTTTATTGCTTAAAAAGGAAAACTTGGTAGGTTTTTGTAATTTTTAGTACCAAATTGTAATTAGTTGTAATTAGTGTTCCAATATTAATAAAAAAATTTTTTACCCTTATTCATAGGCTACGTTCCCAACCAAAAAATGTTTTCCACAATTTATAATAAAATATATGTATAATTTTTATTTCAAAATCCAAAAATGAAACCTTAGAATTTTAAACTTGTATACAAATATGGAAAGTTCACTTGTAATTTATGTATGTGATTTTATTTTTGTATCTACAATGTAAGTGGATTATAAGGTTTTATTTCTTATGGACGTTGTGATTCAATTTATGGACAATTTATTAGAAATTAAGATATTATTTTTTCAATTTCAACAATCAAATCATGCAATCTACAATTATATTTTGAATTCACATTTAAAACTATTTTTAAAAATCAATTTTGCGCACACTGCTACGGAATACTGAATCACTTATTTCGGAGAAAAATTTTTCTTACATACAATTGGATAATTTGGAATCCTCTTTTTTGTATTTTGTAGATAGAAATAAATCACTGATGAGGACTCCGATCAGAGCCGAAACGTTCGATTAACATCCAGTTTTTTACTTAGGGACCCTAAAGCCAATCAACTACTACAAATATTCTTATTCATTAAGAATCAATAGTCAATACCTTTTTCAAATAAAAGAGAGTGAAACGTGTGCCTGAATATTATGAAAAATTGGAACATAAATTGTCAGTGGAAAATCATTATAATTGTGCTTTATTTCTCTCTAAACAATTGCAAGATAAAAATTTTGTTGCATATCAATTTAAATAAATTACTTTTTCATGGTATATTATGAAAGGATGAAGAAATGAATGATGAATGTTGCTTGTAAATTTATCAAACCAATCCCAGGACTGATGACTATAACAACAACAGTGAATATAAATTAAATTTTTGTTGCCAAATATTGCGAACTTTAATTATTATTCTAAGGAGCAATTCCGATCTAGAGGGTCCAAAAAATCGAATTTATTTTGCATTTTTCGCAAGTATTTACCTTCTAAAATTACTGTGTGAAAGGATTTTTATAGGTTCCCATTAGTTCAAGAGATATAGTGTGTTAAAGATAAGTATTTCCGCCTTGTCTAATCAGATGAAAAAACTTGAATCGCGTATTTCTCGAAACAGCATTTTTTAACTGGTATGCACGATTTTTCGAAATCTAATGAAAATTAGATAATGAAAAAAAAAAAAAAATTCTGATGAAAAATTTTGCACACATCTTAATCACATATTTAGTTCTCATCTGAACTAGAATCAAGTCAAAATGCTTATTTTTAATAATTTTACAGCCTTTTATATAAGAAGAAATTTTTTTTTTTTAAAGATAAGTAGAACGACTACAATTACAAGCCCATATAATTTTTGCTGTACAGGACTCATTTTATGAAATAAAGCAATAAATAAATTCTGCAGGATATTCAAGATGTCTATTAATATGTAAGAGAAACCCTCGTATAAATAAACCTAAACAAATTTGCACTGAAAAATAGTAAAAAATATCTCAATAATCGAGTTCTTATAGACAGAAAAAATATTTGATTGAATAAAATGAAATGATTTGTTTGAAAAGTTTTTTCTGATTCTAACAAAAGATTTATTTGAGTTAAATAACATTTGTTTAATTGAAACAAAATATCTTTGGGGCAAATAAATATTTTTTTAAATCAAATAAATTTTTCTCCAAAACCAACAAATTAATGGATTGATATATGGTCAAAGATATAATTTATCTGATTTAAGGCAGAAATTTATTTGCACTGAGAAAAAAGATTTTATTGAATAAAAAAAAATAATTTGTTTGAACGACTTTCTTTCATTCAAAGACATGATTTGTTTAAATGAAACAAAATTTTGTTTGATTGAAACAAAATATCTTTGGACCAAATAAATATTTGTTCGAATCAAATAAATTTCTGCCTTAAATCAAACAAATTATATCTTTGACCATATATCAATGCATTAATTTCTTTGTTTTGAAAAAAAATTAATTTGATTCAAACAAATATTTATTTGGTTCAAAGATATTTTGTTTGAATCAAACAAATTTTATTTCATTTAAACAAATCATTTCTTTAAATCAAAGAAAGTCGTTCAAACAAATTATTTTTTTTGTTTAAATCAAATCTTTTTTCCCAGTGTGATTTGAACAAATTTTTATTTGGTTCAAAGATACTTTGTTTGAATGAAGCAAATTTAATCCAAATAAATCGTTTCTTTGAATGAAAGAAAGTCTTTCAAATAAATAATTTTCTTTTTTCCAACAACGTACCATTTTATTAAAATTGATGGTCAATACAACTCACACTACTTTTTATTATGGTCAAAGATATAATTTGTTTGATTTAAAGCAGAAATTTATTTGATTTTAACAAATTTCCTTTGTTTCAAAGATACTTTGTTTGAATCAAATAAATTTGATATAATTCAAATAAATCGTTTCTTTGAATCAAACAAATTTTATATACTCCAAATAAATCGTTTCTTTGAATCAAAGAAAGTCTTTCAAGTAAATAATTTTCTTTGATTCAATTAAATTTTTTTTCTGAGTGCGCCCATTTTTTGTATTTTCTAGATTTTGATAAATATCATTGATGAGGGCTCCGATCTGAGCCGAAACTTCTGATTAAATCGATTTATTTATTTTTTAACCCTAAAGCCAATTTTTCTCCAACAACATACCATTTTATTAAATTTGATGGCCAATACAACTCATATAACTTTTAATTATAATCAAAGATATAATTTGTTTGCTTCAAGGCAGAAATTTATTTGATTTGAATAAATTTTTAGTTGGTTCAAAGATACTTTATTTGAGTCAAGTAAATTTTATTCAATTCAAATAAATAATATTTTCAAATCATAGAAAGTCTTCCCGACAAATAGTTTTCTATAATTCAATCAAATATTTTTTCTGACCGCAGACCAGAATCTTCCCTTAAATAAACATGAGCATTGTTACCTGTAATATATATAATAGTAATCGTTGTTGTCACTGCCGATATAAAAGTTCGAAATACGTATTGTGAAGTGCGTAAAGAAAAAGTGTGTCAAGGAAAACGTGATTTTATGTATGATCCACGAAGATTGACGTACAACTGACATATTAATGCAACGAAGCTTGTTGACTTTAGCGATCTCTTTGTCGGCGTTTTGCTACCTCGAGCAGTTTTATTTCCAGAAAGAAATGAGAGTTTTACCTTTTTCTAATTTTACCAGTTTCCCTTACCAACGACTGGAACACTTCACAGTCTTTGTAAGTGAGCGAGTCCCTAATAGCTAATAGCGTTTCCTTCGCGTTTGACTGTCAGCCTGCCAAAGAGCGTGGGACATGAGAGCAAAGCAGCAAAACACGGCCGACGGCAATCGTAAAATAAATCACATCTTTGATCTATATTTGTCGGGGCACTGTATATACCCTTTACATCTTTTTCTTTCCTTGATGTCGAGGTGCGCAAAGTTGGCAATACGAAAAGGAACATTTCTCGTAGGAGTTCCAAACTTTACGAGTTAGGAATATTGCAAAAAACTAATTCAAATGATAGTCGAGGCTCTGATCGATCATGCTTGATCAAGCGAGCGCGGGAACAAGGTCATCGTCACGGGGAATCTTTACTTCAAAGTTCATTCATCTGCAGAAGCGCGTAACGGTTATCTTAACGAAGCGTTGCTGACACTTCCCGAATCAGATTAATGTTTTTTGCCAGATCCTCAATCAACATTTCTAACTAAAAGACTCATTAACTTTCCAATTGAAAGTAATTCTTGGATAAATATCAAAGGAATCTTTGATTACTGACTTATGAGTTTTGAGAGTTCAGTATACTTTGAAACATAAGTGAAAGACTTATGTCAGAGTGAGACCTAATTAAGATCATGAATTAACTGCTACTTTTACTAATGCAAGTTCAGACCACCCTGATTTTTCAAAAAGAAAAAAATCTTTGAGTTTTTTAAGGTTGGATCCTTATTAAGATTGTGAGATTGATGAATATCGTTACAAACTTGTTGTACTGTGCCTTGATAACTTGATCGTAGTTTAAATTTTTTATGTTTTTTAAGAATATACATACCGTTCGCTTCGATATCAATTTTATTTTTACATTTTCATCATGGATGAGAAGGTATTGGTTTTATGTGAAAAATGACTTTCGAAATTTTCGTCAAATCTTTACGTTTTGAGACCCCCTGAGTCATAAAAAAGGGTTTTTACGAAAGTGTCTGTCTGTCTGTCTGTCTGAGGTCGTGTGCGGCATAACTCTCGATAGAATTATCAGATTGAATTGAGCTTTGGTACACTTTATCGGAGCCGAAAAAGTAAGGACAAGTTCGTTAACCAGCCACATCCAATCAAAATTGAGGGATTGAGCACTACTTTTGTGTTTTTGAAAATAATATTTTGAAAAAATCAAAAATTCCAATACTGGTTTTTGATAGTGCTCATAAATCTCTACAAATTGTCCTAATAACATTTTTTGATTAAATCAAAATTAGAAATGTTACAGCAGATTCAAATTCGAAAAAAGTCAATATCAAAATTCCATTTTCCAGTTAAATTATACGAGATACGAGAAAACGTTATGATACAATATTATTTTCTACATAAAGTCCTACAAATTTGAATTGCAACATTTTTTCATAAGATGCATATTTTTCTTTTTAATTCAAAAAAAAAACTATTGAAAATCGAAAATTCAATTTTTTAACAATAATATGTAAAATACGAAAAAAACGTAAGAATACAAAGTTGCTCGTTTCAAAAAGATCTACAAATTTTGTCTGATGCAGTTTCTGATAAAACATATATTTTTCATTTCAATTCCAAAAAATACGTTTAAAATTCAAAAATTCCATTTTTTAGACAAAATATGTGAGATACAAAAAAAACGTTTAGATGGAAAATTGTTTGCCTAAATAAGGTCTACAAATTCTCATTAAGACATTTCGGGACAGGATGTATATTTTATATTTTGATTTTTAGTATTAAAAAAATTCGATTTTTTCACCAAAATATGTGAGATACGAAATAAGCGTTGTTCTGCAAATTCGTTTCCTTAAATAAAGTCTACGATTGTTTTTCCTTTTTGAGATATTTGGAAGAAAATAAATTATTTTAATCATGTAATTTATTAAAAAGTTACTGAAATGTATACAGAAAATCGAGCGCGAAGCGCGAGCGCCATGATGAGAATGTGTTCCTTAAGGCTGATAGAGCCTTAAGTAAATTGAATTTCCTGTTTCACTTAAATTCAAAAAGAAATTCAGTGACTTTGAGAAAATGTGTAATTCACATCATCTGTAATATTATTATAAAATTGGTTTGAGCTTCAGTATCAAATTATAATAAATAAACTTAAATGTATGGGAAGAGCACAAGACCGAAAAATGTATATCGTTTAGTTCTTCAGGTTTTCCGTTACACAATCTTTCGGATTTTCAAAATCAATTTTAATTCGTCATTAGCAGTGTTGACTTTAAGTAGTAAATCATTTATTTTATTTATCGATAAACAGATTAAAGTGACATTGACAAATATATCTGAGGCAGAATATAATTGGATAACCAATTTGTTTTGAAATTTTATTTCCAATCATTTTCATTATGAAATTATTAACCACTGCAGCTAAGATTCTTATTAGTAAACCAAAAGTTTGTTAATTATACAAAAAATATTCTAGTACTGGCAATATGATTATTTCTGAAAACATTTTAAAATTTCAACTTCGTTATCTTTTTTAATACAATTTCTGATTAAAATGTATGTAATTTCTTTCCGGCATTAACATTAAGGTAGTTCGTTCACGAAAATTAGACCTCAGGAAAAAATAGATAATTTTGCTTTCAAGAATAGCAATATTATTATTGAAGGGCTAATTTGAAAGAGAAAAGATTATTTTTCATGAAAAAAATTTGAAACACAAAAAAAAAATTTTATTAATAAATTGTATTTTTGCCCAAACTTATCTTCTTACCGCTTCGAGCCAAATTTTTAAAAATGATGCGATTCTAATAAATCACGGTTCATTTTTTTAGGAAAAAGATTCTCTACAACTTGACTGTTTTCAATTTTTGAAAATAAAGTCTTTAATGGCTGAAATTATTAAAAAAAAAATTTTATAATCAAATTGCTGTATTTGATAATAATCAATGCAATTTCAAAAATACACTGAGAAAAAATGCTATTGAATCAAAAGCATTTCTTTCCAAAAGCATGTATACTATGAATTCATAAAAATATACTACAAGAACCAATAAATATGTTACTAATTCTATAGCATATTAATTGATTTGGAAAGAAATGCTCTTGATTCAATAGCATTTTTTTCTTAGTGTAGGAAACTGTCATGTTGTAGAGAATCGTTTTCCTTAAAAAATGGACGAACTACCTTAAAGGTTTTAGGTATTAGATTTAGACATTAGAAGTTAGGCATTATTAGAAAACAAATTTTTGATCCAAGCAGAGAGAAAATAGTTTGTTTGAATGAAACAAACTTTATTTAATTCAAACAGTTTTTCTTTGATTTAAAGAAAACGATTTGTTTTTATTAAACATCATATAATTCAATTAAAAAAATTCGTTTAATTCAAACAACATTTGTGTTTGACTACTTCAATCATATGTTTGATTGAAACAAATTTTGATTGATTCAACAAAATGTTAATAGATTCATCGAAGTTTGTTGGTCAAGTCTATCAAATTATTGAATTGACAGAATATTTGTTTGGATCTACTAATGATTTAGATGAATGTATCAAAAGTTTGGTCAACTCTATATCAATGCACTTATCTGGCTCTTAAAGGCCAAATATTTAATAATACATTCTATTTTTGCAAGTGTTTCCACTTAAATTGCACTATTTACCATTCAATTATCGAAAATTGAAACAAAAACGGTAAATAGTGTGAATAAAAGTGATAAGACTTGCAAAAATATATTATTATTCAGGCTTTCAGAGCACAAACTGGTCGTTTGAAATGGCACTTTTAATTATCTTCTTTCTTGGCCATGACCTAACGACACGACCTTCCAACTATTGAACTATTTTTACATCTGTGTCTATGGACACGATAACTCTCGATATAATTATCGAATTGAATTGAAATTAGGCACACCTTTTGAGGGCCTATAATGAGGACGAGTTCGTTAAACAGCCTTTTTTTACCAATGGCCCTGGTTTTATCCATAAAAAACGTTTTCGTACAAATAAAAAATTCCATTTTCCCGCTAAAATATACAAAATACGGAAAAAATGTTAAAGAACTAGGGAAAAAAAATTTATTTTGCGAGTGTAAAGTTTGATGCTCGAGCAAATCGAGGGTAACAACCACACGAGTAAAATGAATGTTCCTCCCGTGTGATGTTTTTTCTACTAAGGGGTCAGAAAATGGATTTGTTTGGCCCAAACGGGGCAATAAAGTCCACTTTATGCCCCGCTAGTAGAAAAAATACTTCATTTCAAAGAGATCTTTAAATTTTCTGGTGATCATTTTTCATAGAAGTTATATCCTTTAATTAATTAATTGTTTATTAATGAAAAATATTATTGAAAATATGCAAAAAAACTCTTTCTAGTCGAAACTCTACGCGCAATACGAAAAAAATGTTGGGGACTTTAGTAAAATTTATGTAAAGGACATCGAACACTGAACGCAAAGCGCAAGATCCACATATTTCAGAGCGCGATAACCAAATCGCGTGCCCCAGGTGCGCTCAAATTTTCATTTTGGATGCAAATATGGATCTAATCGATATAAAGTGAAAAATGGAGCGCGAAGCGCGAGTCTCCCGATCAAAATGTGTTCCTTAAGGCTGATAGAGTCTTCATTAAATTGAATTTCCCTTTTCACTTAAAATCATAAAAAAATTTAGTAATTTAAAAAAATTCAATTCACATTTACAATATAAATAAACCGACTTGAGTTTCAGTATTAAATTACAAGAACTAAACTTGAATGTATGCGAACGACCGTATAACGCCCTAGGCGTCTTCAAAGTTGCACGCGAAGCGCTCAATGAGAATATGCCCGCAAAGCATGCAGGCTTTTTCCCTATGATACTGAATGAAATGCATCATTGATCTGAAATTGGCATCCAACCGGAAGGAAGGTCCTGATATAGAATATGAGGAGCGAGTTTCATAAGCCAGGAGGTCCGAAGTTGAAGACGCCTTTAGTCGTTATCTGCAGCAAAGGTAGGCACGAGTGGAACAATCGCAGCAATCGCCGCGGTGGAAACTCGACACGAGGACATCCACTAGTGCCAACGCTCGGCCCGGGCCCAATTAATACGCGTCCATTCAAAACGCGAGCGAGCGAGCAAGCAAGCAAATACATGCTGTACCGGTGTCGAGGCTCAAAGCACATCCACAACCGGTGGATCCGCTCACCACGTGCAACACGCCAGAGAAAAGGGTAGCCCTCGGAGCATAACCAAGTAGCCCATGACAATAAGCAGGGAAACGTTTTATTAATTGCTGAGATTTGTCAGTGTCTCCCATGCCTGCCATATTAGATCCTCGACTACTAACTAAAACCTAAGTAGTAGTAGGCAAGTAGAAGAAGATCACGACGCCTCATCAGACAAGGAAGGAAAGAGGCAAACTCTTGGAGTATTATGTTTCCTCGAAGAACCCGAAGAAGCACTGAAGTACCTTCTAAAAAAGGTTCTACCTACCCACGAAGACGACTCTGATGGACTTGACCACCTTTAACTTAGCGGACAGGATCACATTTATTTCCAAGTTCATCTAACTGCATGCGTCCTTAACGAACCTTTCTATCCGTATTTTCGATCCAATTCAGAGCATCATTTAAATCTGAATACATTACGAAAAGGTCTCTAATGGGAAAATGTGACTTGAACTCCATCGTAGTTTCCACTATAAACAATCATAAATCTAAACTGTCGATCGAATTAGGCAAGTTGATCGGCATGCCGAAACCTCATTCCACAAATCAAAATCTCTAACAACCTCGACACTTGTCATCTATCTAACGATTACTAACCGAAGAGGCGTATTCTGATAGTAGAATTGTGATTGGTCAGGCATGAGTTTAAAGAAAGTCGAGTCAAAAGTTCGGTTCTTCGTTTATTTTCGACTTTGTCTATTAAGATAATTTTGTAACCGGCAGGGTACGACTATTTCGAGAGTCAAAACTCGTGTTCAAGTTGTTAGCTAAACATTGTTAGGAGGTCTTTAGACGGGTCACAGGTAATCTAACATCGATCACATTTCTTGTTCGGAGCATCTGCTTGTACTTGGTGCGTAAGCTCCATGTTGGTTCGATGCTACACAGGTCCTTTATTCATATAGTGGCATTCATGTGTCCATTGACGTATGTACACGTGGGTATGATTACTCATTGTTCAGAGTACAAATAGGTAAAGATCTGAGTATAGGTACCTGTATAACGGATTCGAGTGGGGAAGAGAGTGCACGAGACGATGTATACCGGTAACTAATGCGTTTACGATGTCCATCCGACATTACATCAAAGTTGAGCCCGGATCTAGCGGGATCCCTGTTCTATCCAACCCCTTAACCCTTTGAGCTTTACACCCACGCGTTAATAACCTTCTGCCACTAGTGCACTTTATTTTGCCTTTTATGGCTCGTAAATTAAATTCTTAGGATAATAAAAAGTCAAGAATCACATCTCGCGTAATTCTCTTAATGCTCTTAACATGTACGACACGTATGATAGGTAGTAAAATTTTACTTGATGACCTAAATCCAATTACGTTATCGATTCCGAGTACCGCGTTATCAATATTTCAAGTATTTACAGTACCTTTGGAAATTATGAGACAACCTATTTCTTCTAGAGTTCTTAAAGAGTTGTTAATTTTAATATTTCGCTGAAAATGTTTCCTGAATAATGGCACAAAAGCAATATGCAATATGGTTATAACTCGGAAAATAATTACAATTTTTGTAATTTTCTAAGTTTATTATAATTATATGTGTAATTAAGTTGAATCTTTTCCTGTCTAATATAAATTATTATTAAATATTATTTCACGTTTTTCATACAAATTTTCCCTGTCTAATATATATGTTAAAAAATGTTAATTTTCCAAACTCTACTTTAGACTGAAGAAATTTTGATTTATAATTTTGTACACAAAGTTAAGAGTGTTTTACATCTACATATTTAAGCAAAAATTCGCAATTTATTAAAAAATGTTTCTCTTGAAGTACTTTATTCTCAAGAAATGTTATTTTTAATTTGCTTTATACCAAAGAAATTTTTACTGAGGTATTTTATGTTTAGTCTAATATACTACGAATTTATTTTAAAGTTTTCTAATTCATTGTGGAAAAAAATTATCCAATTCTTTTAATTTCTTGTTTCAAAATATTTTATTCTGAAGCAATATCAAGTTTTTCATCGACTCATATGTAAAAACGTAAATTATGAAATTTTTCATCAAAGTAAACCTAAGTTAGCAAAATTGTTTTATGTATTTTTTAGATTCAGATAAATCACTGATTGGAGCTCCAATCAGAGCCGAAACGCCTGATTGCGCGTAAACCTTTAAGTTTTTATTAACCTTGGATCCTAAAGCCAACAATCAATATCAATATATATTTTTAATCAATAATTAATGGTCAGTGTAAGTGCAGAATAATATTATTAATTATTATAATGGTCAATAACGCACAAACGAGTAATCTTTGAATTATTTTTTTCCGCGCTTAATTTGAATGCAAAAGTTTTTACTACTATCAGGGAAATCGTACTTGAATTATCAAACTCATTTTCACATTCTCATTATTTCCCGTGTGGAAATTGCCAAATTTTTGCCCTATTACAAGTTTGGCCCCAACTTGGAAAATTATTATTTGGCTACAACATGGCGAATGTCTTGGATGTGGCATGGAGCCAACCTGGATACTTGTTTAATAGTTGTTGCGGTTACAGCGCCACCTACTTTGGCTGTGCTTGTGTTTTTAGATCGCCTCCAATCTTAAACCCGGGTTCTTTAAATTATGCCAAAGATATTAATGATTATGTTCGATAGTGTATGTGTTTAATTTCTGTGCGTGCTAATTAAAATGCCCAAAATAAAGAGCACTGGACGAGTCCGGAGAAATCGCGCGATAATTAAAGCAAGAAGAGTAAGCAATGAAAACGATAGTAACTAAATCAAATTTGTAGATTAGACTTTGAATCTGTCATTTTAGAGGTTGGAATAAAGTGTTAAATTTTTTCATTTATTTCAACTGCGTGTTTGATACTTTCATTTTTAATAAATGAATGGGCTGTCGTGAACTCCATTAAAAGGTTCTTAAAAAGTTCATACTTGGTTTCACAGTGTATCACGGAGAAAAATGGATATTGAAAAGTAGATATTCAAATAGGAAATATTCATCCATAATATCTAGATATTGACACGCAATATTAAAATTTTTTTTTTCAATATATAAGATTTTGCCGAGAAGTAACATTTGATATTCAGATTCAATAGTTTAGATATTGAAGCATGAAGTGCGCGCGTATTAAAGGTTATGTGATCACTTTTTCGCTCTCATCGAAATCTAAGTGAATCTAAGATTGACATGATTGCAGCGTTCCGGAAAGATAAATTTTAAAAGTTTATTAAAGTTTACTTAAATTCTAATAAGTGTTTCTAATGGAATAAAAGTGATCGGGTCATTAACTTGAGATGCGGTAAGTAAAACATATAAGTTATATATTTTCTCTATATGTGGTTTATAGCCGAAAATTAAATCTAACCTTAGTGTTAAGTTTAAGTTTCTAACAAGAACATTAAATTAATTTTAGACATGCCAGATAATGAAAATTTGGTTCAAACATCTACATTACTTTTACAGAAAAGAAAATACTAAAATATAATTTGACTTTTTTCTAAAAACTGAATATGTAGTTATTTTATAACCTTTAAAATAATTTCAAATTAATTAGTTGAGTTTGAAATTTTTGTCACTGCCTACATTATCGGAGGATCACTAGTCGCGTCATTTTTTCCACAGAAAGATTTTCAAATTCTTTAAAACTTTAAAATAATTTTTTGAGTACCTTAGATATTGAGCTGATGTAACATCTATAACTTACATTTCCAGTATACCTGATATTGATGTTAAATATCTGAGATATTCAACTCTAGTACCTCAGGCATTCAAGTTTACTAACGAGGATATTCAGAAGTTTAGTATCTCGAATATTCATTCTTAATATCTGAGATAATCAAGTTCAATATCTGAGATACTGGTGGTTAATATCTTTTTTTCAATATCTGCAGGCATTGAAGTAGAATATCTAAATGTTTGTCACATAGATGAATGCTACTAACATTGTGCCTCAATATCTAGATATTATGGGTCAATATCCATTTTTCTCCATGATAATCTCAAAATCAAATTCAATTCAAAATATTTGTTAATAATATTAAAATATATGACTTGGACTACATTTTAAATCTCGAAAATTATTCTAGAAGGATTAGATGAAGACATTAAAAAAAAAATTTATGTGGCTGAGGCACTGATTCAATTTGACTGAGACTCACAAAATGAACGGTGCCAAGTTGGGACCAAACTGGGTCATGAGGTAGGCTTTGGTCGGGTTAGGCGTTTCATTTGCGGTTTGGTCCTGCCTCGATACCCAAGTTGGGGCCCGGTTTTCCTGGTTGGGGCCTGGCTGGCGCCAGGACAAAATTTCCACACGGGTTGTGCTTTAGTATACTTTATCGGAGCCGACAAAATAACAAGTTTGCTAACCAACCACATCCGACAAAATTGTTAAAATGAGGGCATTTTTCGTTTTTGAAATTTTTTTTTGTTGAAAAAATCAAATATTGCAATATTGGTTTCTGATAGTGCTCATAAATCTCTACTAAATATTTCAATAACATTTTTCTATTAAACCAAAATTAGGAAAGTTACAGTATGTTGAAACTTGATATAATATTATTTACTATAATTACAAATTTCAATTGCAACATTTTTTACAAGATGTATATATTTATTTTTAATTAAAAAAATTTTTAATAAAAATCGAAAATTCAATTTTTTAAACACAATATGTGAAATATGAAAAATTGTAAGAATGTAAAATTGTTTATTTAAATAAATTATATAAATTTATTCTCACAGCTTCTGATAAATAAATAAATTTAAATTGAATTTCCTTTTTTATTTAAAATTGAAAATGAATTCAGTAATTCATATCTAAAGGACATAGAACACTGAGCGCGAAGCTCGAGAACCAAATGGCGCGCAACAAGAATATGTCTATGAAGTGGGCAGATTTTTTTTCAACAAACTTTTAAGCCCGGAGAAGGAAATAATAGTTCATGAAAGGCCATTACTTCTTCACCAACAGAATGAAATAAGTTAAAAAGTAGGTGTCCAGATTTCGCGACCATAGTGCATAGAATCGGAATTTCTGTGACGAAAGGATTGCAGGACATAGCGTGGCGACCACACGGAGGACCCTTAGTTTTGGCCAATTACCATAAACCATAAATAACTGAGTAGGCACATTAAAGAACGTTCCTACCCTTTCATTAATTTGATTAAAAACGCTGTAAATTAGCAATTTCACTAATTGCGCCGTTACGGTTCCTTTCCCTGCCGCGTTCGATTGGATAAGACGAGAAGGAACCGGCCACTCGAGAAAAGAAGTGCACGAACCGCAGATTTGTGGGTGGAATGGAGAAATGGGAAGCGAGAAAGAAAAAAACAGGAGGAAAAAAAAATTTCAAAAAATAAAGAAGCTAAACAGATAAAAATGAAATAAAGCGTCACAGAAGATTTGCGCAAAGACCAACTTTTCCCTTCACCAATCTCATCGTTGGTGGCTCGTTACGCGAGCATACTTTTTGCAGAAAGAATTAACCGTCGAAAAATTGCACGCAAATCGCTCCTCGCACACAGTAGGTGCCGCGAGAAAGTACCAAACCACTTGGTAAATGAACGAAATTATGGTGATGATAATGACGGTCGTAAGTAACAAAATACTGAATGCAGGAAGGAAAAAAGTTCTTGACCCTTCATCGAGTTCTGCGTTATTAAAAGGAACGCTGAAGAAAAAAAAGGGTAAATGCAGTTCGGAAGAATGGAAGTGTTATACGTGCCTTGAAGTGAAATTGCGACTGAATGGACTATTTCTTCCATTGCAATTATTCTAGTACATAATAACTTTAATTCACGTTCTCAAGGCTCTTATTTCCCGACGATAAGAATATCGTCGCCTTGTTTACGGGGAGTTATTTGCCCCTGCAAACGAGAAGGGTGTCAGATTGCGTTCAGTATTTTCTTTGTTTCTTTTTTTTGTGCATATCCAGCCAACACCCAATCAAAGTCCGAGAGCTTTCTCTCATTTCGCACACTCTCTCTTTCTTTTTATAGAGTTCATTTTACGTAAAGAATTCAAGAGAACGTACGCAAGCGCATTGCCAACTTTTTTTCACGGGTTTGAGATTTATGAGACTTAGTCCTGAAAAAAGTATTGATTTGTGTCAAAGGTAAGATAATTTAGATCTTTAGATTCGGAGCTTTGATGTGCCAATTTCTATCGAAAACATAAACTAGCACGAATCTCTAAAGTTTTCTTGCTTTCCGGAATATATAATAATATCCAGAATCTCCGGATAGTCTCTTCACCATCTTCTCCGGATTGTTCGCCGAAACTTTTGTCTCCGGATTACCCGGAGAGTCTCTTCCTCCAAGTCTTTTCCTACGGATTGTCCAAAAATTCTTTATCTTTGCGGTTTCGAGTCTCCGAATAGTTCGGAGAGTCCTCCGACTTCTCCGGATTGATATCATCCAAATAATATTTTCACGACTTCGAACCTCCAGATGATCCAGAGAATTTCTCTCCCACCACCTCAGATCCTCCAGATTTTCTGTGGAATTTTCTACCTCTCGAATTAGCTGAAAAGTTTCTCCCACCATATGACATTTCTCTTCGTCATTTCGGCAATCTGGATTAATTCTCCCCCACTACCTTCGTACCTCCGCATTGTCTGTAGACTCTCTCGCCTCCGGATTATGCTTCGCATTACTCGAAGAATGACTCCCTTCTAATCAATATCTTTTAATTTGGCGAAAATTCTCTTTCGTCTCTATTTAGATGCTCCGGATTCTTCGGAAAATTTCCTTCCACTACTCTGATCCTACGGATCAACCAGAGATCCGACTAATATTTAGAGTTCAAAATAACATTTTATATTTAAGGGGATCCATCATCAATATATTTACTTTTTGAGTTTAGAACTTCCATATAATTTTTATTATTTTTAGTACTTTTATTTAGGAAGGTTTTGGGTTTTTTTTTATTAAATTTGAGCACCTTTGTGTATTCTGAAACTAAAAATTTTGAGTTTTTTGGGCATTTTTTCGACATTTTCTGACTTTGAATAACTTCTTTGTTTTTAACTATTCTCTATATAATTCAGAAATATCAGTAAATAAATGAACAAACCATTTTGTGTAAAAGGCTAATTTTCTCTGAAAACGCGTTATTCGTAAATCGTAGTAACTTTTAATTTTATTTATTTCCATAAAATAGGACTTTTATCAGTATCCAACCTTCTGAGTTATTATTTCTGGACCCTAAAGTCAATTATTAACCACAACATCGTATGAAATTTATTTATTTTTCCAAGAAAAAAAATCCGAATGCCCTGAAAATGTACACACAAACTCACAAAAGTATAGTGAATAAAAAATAAAATTTTTGGAAAATGGCAAAAAATATACCAATCAAAGGTGGCGATCCCCCTTAAATATATTTTTAATTAAATTCAATATAAAAATTCTCGCTTCAAAATAATTATTAGCTTCTTTAAACTTTTCTCCTAAAAAACTTGATTTATTTGAGCATATCCTGAGTTAAATACTTTGGAAGGGTAGTTAACCGGAAACGCAGGTACGATTCTGGAATTAAAGCGGTTGCATACGCGAAGTGCCAATGGAATATCTTAGCACGAAGAACAGCGGGAGGGCAAAGGTTCGCATTGCGAACAGGTGATCACGCCCACACCTGCAAACATTTCGCCTCAAGGGCCAAAGTATCATGCATAGGTATACATACCCATATACCGGGTGGTTATTTCTCAAAATAAAGCAATACATAACACTGCATACGCACTTGATAGAAAAGAAAGCCGGTTTTGTATTCGATGGATACAATTTCATTGCAGTCAAGGAAAACGGGTGTGACAGAAAAAACATTTAAGCATAAAGGACTCATAAAGTCACTTCTCTGAACTAACACGCAAACAAACGTATACAAGAGAAGGAAAAGGCAGCTACCATAAAATTAGTACCTACTTTGCTAAATAGCTTCTCTTTCTGCGTAATCTTGCCATCTTCTTTTTGGCTGGATACCTTAACCACCTAAAAATACTGAATTCTGAAAAACCAGGATATTGTTCTTTTACCCACGCAATTATGTAGGACGTCTTGATTGCATCAGGAACGTTTTGGAAATAAACAGCACAGATACTTTGCATAATGAAAATAATTACTACTTTTCGGAAAATCTTTAAAATTAGCCAGTTTCATTTAGTACATGAAAGAGTTCAACAAAATTTTAATAGCAGAGTATCTGAAATTAACGGCTGAGTAATTTTAAGAGTTCGCATTATTTGCTGAAATATTCAATCTTGTCAATTAACCATTCTTCCAGGTAAATTCATTTTTTGATTAAATTTTTATTTGGATCCTAACGCCCTATATTTAAAATCGTGTTATGAAAATTCCTTTCATACATGGAAGCATCAATTTTTATTGGAATTTCTAAAGGGAAGAGTAAAAGACCCGCGTTTTTGATTTTTAATAAAGTACGTTTTACATTCTGAAAAAATCTGTCTCGCTGAACATTTTTAACAATGGGAATACAAATTTTCAACATGACTCGTTATCACGCCGATTGATTTATAGTTAGTTAAAAATTGAAATTGCGGATCTTATAAGTTATGGCACCATAAGTTTAGGCGCTTGAAAAAAAGGTTATTTTTATTAATTTTTTTAGAGGTTGCTATTTTAATTATAGATATAAAACTTGTTGGGCTTAATGAAGACACTCATAAATTACATAAAAAAAGAAATTAATTTTTTGAATACACTTTTTCTATATAAAAACAGCAGGTAAACGTGACTTCTCAAAAAGTAGGTATGGGGCCATCCATTTACTACGAGGACAGTTCACGGGAGAACGGGGTATGGCAAAAGTTCACGCTTGTCCACGAGGGGTGGGGGGAGGGGGGCTAAAATCTACGTGGACATATTCCCTAAATCTGCGAAAAATATACTAAAATATCTATATTTTCATAAAATATGTCCACGTGGACAGAGTAGGGGGGGTCGTCAAAATTTCACGGCTGACCATTGGGGGGGGGGGGGGGGGTGTCAAAAAGTGGTGAAAAATTATCCACGTGGTATATGGATGGCCCCTATGTCTACGCTACTGATGAAATCTTGAAGACGAACCATCTAAAACAAAAAATTCAATTAGTTTTAGATTTAGTATGACACTGGCTAGGGCACAATCCGCAATTTTGAATATATATCCATAAATAACAAAATGGCGGACGATTTTCGAAATAAAACGAATTTTTTCTTTTTACCGTTTGTCGCCAAAAAAACAAAATTAAAATTAAAAATTTTAACGTTTCCTCGGTTTGCGCCCCACGCATAGGCGTAAGGAACATGTAGTCAAAATTTCAGAAGGATCGTTTCAGTAGTTTTGGAAATGTTATCAACAACCGGTGTAAAAACTTTGTTTCGAGAAAAACGCGTTTAAATTTTTGTTTGATGAAAAACCCTAAAAAAATCTTATCCCTTAAGGGGACGCTAAAGTATTTAAACTTTTATTTTTGCATTTAAAAATTTTTTTAAAAATAATTGCATAATATTTCAAGAATATTGTGTCAAAATTTCATGACCATTGGAACAAAATTGACGAAGTTATGAGTATTTGAGCGTCTGCTGCTCTAGGCCGGATTTCTATACAAGTTTACGAGTTGCGAATTAGTAGAGCAAAAATTTAAAGCGCTTTTCTGAAACTTGTTATTTTTGAAGTCCGTGTACATCATAACTCAAAATCTACTGAACCAATCGTTTTGAAATTTTGCACAGTACTTCTTCACATAATTCACCAGGTAACTTTGGGAGCTTTTTTGTTTATTTTAATAATTATTAATTTTACAATAACAAATTAGCCGATTTTTTTTTTAGCGAAAATCAGTTTTTTGGCTTCCAAGTGCTACGAAAAATTAAAAAATCGAAAAAAAAATCCTCCCAGGGTTACCTCGGGAAACATCTCCTTTAACAAATGCACTATGATTTTTTTGTTTCAATTGATTCTGTTGCGAGTTATGATGTACACCGCAAAACAACTTTTTTCGAGGCGTCTCCGGAGATTTACTCTGACTCGCTCAATTTTTAATATTTTGCAATGAAAATTTAGGCAAATATTGATCAAATGTTGCATTATTATATGGAAATTGACTGAATGAACTAACACTATCTGTATCGCCAAAAAAAATTCTTAAAAACATGCCTTTTTTCACCGAATTAACACACCCCCCCCCCCCCCCCCCCTTTAAGAATAACTCAGGTTTTTTAGACAAGGGTCTTCTATACGCTGATTATAGCTTAGGTATGAAGTTCTATGCACGCGATGTTATAGATGTTTCCTTTCATCCAAACTCGAAGAATCGACACCCTGTTTTGCAAGCCAGCATTATCGTCATACTTCCGTAACAGAGCAAGATTTAGAGTTAATTTAGAGGATATTTGCTCTCTGGCGAAGCACGACCTACATTCAGTGTTTCGGAAAGCAAACCCTCTGAGTATTTACAACACTCGCTTCACAGAACCAACATGTTTTAAGCTCTAGCGTGATCCCTTGAAAGCGGAGGCTACGGCTGGAACTATAATTGAAGGGTTCTCGTCCAGGATTTTAATTTGTTTTCGTGAATGCCCCATCATTACATGGCGATAAACTACCGCATCTGATAACCGCGTGTCTCGCAATCAGACAGCACACCACCAAAAACTAATAGTCTAAGGCGTGTCATCCAAATGAGTCAGTTATAATAATTTTTATCTTGACATTTCTATACAGCAATATTTCCCATTCGAGGATATTATGTTGCACATTTTTTCTCCGCATGGTAATTAAAACTCGGTTATTATAATACTTTTAAGTTTCGTCCGACTCATTTCTATCCCTTTCTGGACAATTTAGAGATTGCCTTTTGTCACAGAAGGGGTCCTCGGCTTGTGGTATCTGATCGAATCACACTGGCGCCTAAGAACTTTACTTTTCACTCGAACGGGTAGAAATCCAAGCTTAGGGACTTTGCGAATCATATTTTCTTCATTGTAATAATTGTGATTAAAGAAATGTTGATGACACATTTCAGAGTTTCGGAAAATGCTGGGTTAATATCAAAATGCTTATTTCTATTCGAATAATAAAATATTATACGGATTACAATAATTAAATGCGGTCTACAGTTAGTATTGTACTGGGTACAATACATATCGCAGTCCGTAGAATATAACTTGTAGCGTTTAAGATACAAACTTCAAAGTCTTTTTACTACTGAATTGGTATTCATTTTATGTTGTTTTGACTTAGGGTCAGTTTCTTCTTATTTTGTTCATTTAAAAAATATCAATGATAGATATAATAAAACGTAAAAAAGAGAATGGCAAACGTTTCGACAACATATGGGGGCCCTCTTCAGTGCTATGAATTATAAAATTAATTCAAAATTTTTGTGGAAGTTTAAAATATAGGAAATAATCAAAATAACGAAAATCATGAGTCTCAAAAACTTATCTTATAGCTTGTAAATCAAAATGAAGCAGTCCCTAAACTATACATTTTTTAGACTTTCGAGGGGAATTTTTAAAGGTTTTTATAAGCCCTTTTGAACCGTGTATAGTACATCTGCAGTTTGTACCATTTTCATCATTTTAGCAAAGAATTAAAAAAACGAAAAAAAAATTTTCTACTTGTAGGGCATAAAGTGCATTTTATAGTCCTCTGTGAGGGAAATAAATCCATTTTTTGACTCTCTAGTGGAATAAAATCGTATATAACACGGGAGAAACATTTATTTTAGTTGTGTGATTGTTGCTCTTGCTTTGCTCGGGCATCAAACTTCACAATCGCAACAAAGTTTTTTTTCCTGTAGTTGCTCAATATAAAGGGTTTTCCAATAGGGACATAACAATTTCATCTATGAATAAAACATAGAAATATTTGAGATATTGAGTTCAAATTTATTGTGGGTGTAGTGCAAGCATTACATTTTATAAATGAAATTCGATATCGGTCATATGACCACCACGAGCTCGTTTACAGCGGTCGATTCTTTGGACCCAATTTTACACCACTCTGGCACACATTTCGACCGGAACGTTGGCAATTTCGCGTTGGACATTGTCTTTGAGGTCGTCTAAAGTTGCTGGCTTGTTGGCATAGACCAGTGACTTGACATGGCCCCATAAAAAGAAATCCAATGGCGTTAGATCGCATGAACAAGGCGGCCATTCGACCGGACCATTTCTCGAGATAACACGTTCACCGAATTTGCCTTTCAATAAATTAATTGTGACGCGTGCTGTGTGTCTAGTGGCACCGTCTTGTTGAAACCACATATCGTTGATGTCAAGTTCATCCAATTCTGGCCACAAATAATCTTCCAACATAGCACGATAGCGCTCTCCATTGACGGTAACATGACGGTCGTTTTCATCCACGAAAAAATACGGCCCAATCACACCTCCGGCATGAAAACCGCACCAAACAGTCACTTTCTGCGGATGCAACGGTGTCTCAAGAAGCACATTTGGGTTTGTTGCTGACCATTAACGCATATTTTGCTTATTAACAAAGCCATTGAGTCAGAAATGAGCTTCATCGCTGAAGATGATTTTTCGATGAAATTCTTCATTTTCTTCAAGCTTTTCCAGAGCCAATTTCGGTAGTAACTTTTAATAATTTCCAAACGTTGCTGGTTCGTGAACTTTACCATAATGAAAATTTTGACTTTAACTAACGTTTTGACATTGACAGTTCATTAAAAACGTTTAAGGGTGCGTTCATATAAAGATACGAAATTGTTATGTCCCTATTGGAAAACCCTTTACTATTTATGCGATTTTTTAGATAAATGCAGTTTTGCAAGAGATCGTCAGTCGGAATATCAAGATATATCATGCGAAAGTTTATTTCAAGCTCTTTGAAATCCATTTAAAAAATTTTTAATTCGACTTTTTTAAGCGCAGTTATACAATTTTTTATCTAAAAAACACGTTTCTCTCTATTTTCAATATCTCATAAAATATACTATTTTTTTTTTAAAATCTAGATATATTTATATATTGTGCCACTAGGGAAAAAATAATTATTTTGCGAATGTGAAGTTTGAATTAATATTTTTTCCGTGTAGAAAAATATGTATTTTACAATAACAAAAAAATTCGAAGTTTTCCATCAAAAAAATTATTTTATCGATTTTTGTATTCTCTTTTATGATGTATCTGCTATGTATTTATTTGTCTTTATCTAATTACGGTTTGTAGAACAGATATTTGTTTACATAGATGCATACTGGAATTATGTAATTAAACTTCTAATCTATTGCTTGTATCAGAGAACAATAATATTTGATATGTTTATAAACAATATTTTTCGTAAAATTTTATGTCTATGGGTCATTTCATGGGAGATTTACAGTCAAAATTTTTTTTTCGACCAAACATTTTTTTTTGCCTTTTTACTTCGAAAATAATCGACACGTATTTTTTTTTCAATGTGATAGGGAAGAAGCGGCGAAATTGGCGCGTCGTCTAAATTGGCGCACCCTATTTTTCAGAAAATAATAACATAACAAAAAATAAAAATAGTTCTATCGTGTGCATTCTTGTATGATATGTATTTGATAGAAAACATTATAAAAATCTAATTGCTTAATACAGTTTTATTGCGATTAATCGTTTTTTGGCATAATGGTTATGTTCGAAGCCATTGAGTTAAATCGTTAAATAATAGTAATTCAAGGTGAATTAGATTAATGCAACGATTTTATAATCTTTTATATTTAATCTTACGATTAGGATAGAATATTTGTATGAAAAAATAAGCATTTTACGTAAAAAGTATTTAATTAATGAACGATACACTTGCGGCAAAATTGGCGCATACGAGATTCAAATCAGAGGCGAAGTTGGCACACGTGTTGTGTTTCTGGAAACCGGTGACTGAAGTCAAGTGCTCGGATGTTTATGATTGAAAATATAAAGAAGATAGTAAGTACACAATTATTAATATATAGATATATACATTTGAATGTTGCTCGACTTTTCTGCTAATCTTTTTCTTAAGATTTTTTGTGACATGGGAGGTAATGTGGTTCGCAAAACTGATGTAACGACTTTGTAAGGTTATATTCATTTGAACAATCAGTGGTTAAATTTTTTTTAAGTTTGAGGTATTAAGGCATTTTAAAAGCGATTTTGAATAATTAATTTGCAGTTTGACAGTGTTTTGAAAGTTTTCTCGATTTTAAGATGTGAAAGCAATGTAAGTAAAAAATTTGTATTTTTGATTGATTGTTTCTATTATTTATAAGTCTTCTAAAGTTAATAATTGTATATACTTCTGATTACAAATTCAAATAATTCTCTATAAAAATGATTTCAATTTGAATATTCACATCAATATCCACAACTGCCAGTATTTTATTGTACAAATATAAAATATATTTTAACTTTGGCTGGTTTATGTGAATAAAGGTATAAAAAACTTCACATATCTTGATATACTATCTCAAATTTAGTTTCAAATTACAACTATCTTTTTTATCAACCTTTGCTACTGAAATGTAATTCTAAATCTATGAAAATATAACTAATACGTGGCAAGAGAAGATTATAATATTAGTGCGTCAATTTACCCGACATGGCGGGTAAATTGACGTAGGTGCAGTCCTTCGGAAATCTGAATAAAAACTTGCTTTAATAATTTTCAATGCAATCTTTATCCATTGGAAAGTGTAGAAAAGATGTCCAGCTATTAAATAAATATTTTTTCATAATTTTTAGTCATATACTTTCTTTTTAAACTCGCACTTTCTATTAGGTGCGCCAATTTCGCCGCTTTTCCCTTACTTGAAAATTTCGAGACATAATTTTTTTAAGTTTGTCACTCGGGAAATTTTTTTTTTTTCAACAGCTCACTGTAAAAGCAGTTTTGAATATAAAATGAAACCCTTGCACTTGAAATGCGCGAAAGAGTACAAGCTTTCAAAAAAGTTATAGCACACATTTCGTTGTTTTTTTTGTAATAACAATATAGTACATTTTTATAAACAATTGAATTTTTTTAAAATTTGGAACTAATTTTCTTCCGATTTTTTTGTTTCTAAATCTTTGTTGAAGTTTTTTCAATATGCGGGCAAGATTTTGGAATGGAAAAATGAAAACTGTAGGTGTAATTAATTTATAAAATCTGTCCCGAGCATGCTCGGACAGAATACAGAAATGCCAAGCTCTCGATTTAAACATGTCTGCTGCAATCCGTTTAATAAAAAAAAATCATAGTGGAAAAAAGCAAAAAGAAATTTGCACATTGAATGTATCATTTAGAGTAATTTTATCGTAAAACTTCACTCATCAATTCATCATTATAACTAAAGATTTGTTTTGAAATTGTCTACGCACAAGTTTGAATGTACTTACAACAAAAATCTTCCATCTCCATTTCATTTGCTTCTATTCTGCATTGTGTACAAGAAACATCATCCACTTTCGCACATTTCAAGTGCAAGGGTTACATTTTATATTCAAAACTGCATTTACAGTGAGTCGTTGGAAAAAGAAATTTTCCCGAGTGCCAAACCTAAAAAAATGATATCTCGAAATTTTCAAGTATCACATAGAAATAAAAATACGTGTCGATTATTTTCGAAGCAAAAAGGCAAAAAAAAAATGTTTCGTCGAAAAAAAATGTTGACTGTAAATCTCCCATGAAATGACCCCTATGCACTTGAAATTGTATTTTAAAATTTTCATTTTATTTATACAGAAATCAAATGAAGAAAGGAAAATACATTATAGAAATATCATTAAAGAAAAATTCATAATCGAAGATAAACATTTTTTTTATAGGTGTAATATTTTTACATTATTTATTTTAAAGAAAAAATTTTTCGTTCTTAGAAATTTTTTGGAAAACCTTTTATATTATGAGATATTGAAGTTTGAATAAACGTGTTTTTTATAGGAAAAATTGTATAACTTCGCTTCAAAAAGTCGGATTGCAATTGTTCAAGATAGATTTAGAAGAGCTTAATATATGCTTTTAATATGACATTTCTTGAAATTCCGATTGACGATACCTTTCACAACTGCATTCATCTAAAAAACCACACAAAAATGTTTGTTTTTTTGATCCTTTGATAAATTGATGACAACGGTACAAGTTGCATATGTACTAAACACCGTTCGAAAGAACTTATGAAAACCTTTAACAATCACCCCCGAAAGTCTTGTACACTGTGAAAAATTTTCTGGGAAATTTTCTCCAAAAATCTTACTAATGCAAATTACACCAAAATTTGTGAATTTTTCCCAAAATATGTTGGGAGAAATCTCCCCAAAATACCTTGGGGAATATTTCTTAAAATTCAGGCAAATTTCCTCAAACATTGTGGATGATTTCCAAGCAACGATGTGGAATATTTCCCACAAATTGTGGATCTTTTCCCATCATATTTTGTAGAATATTGTCAAAAAATTAAGAATTTTCCAAAACCATTGTCGAACCAAAATATGTGATTCACTTATTCTCTCAATGCTTAGGGAATAATTCCTGCTTTTTCTGGAATTTATCCATTTTTTACGGAAAATCTGGTATTTCCCCCAATAATGGATGGGGAAAATTCCCAAAATTGTTTACTTTCTAACTTATTATTGAATTGTCAGAGACATGATAGAAATGTACATTGTAAAAAAATCTTCGGAAATTTTTCCAAAAAAGGGTCGTAAATTTGTCTAAATATATAGTCGGAAACATTTCCGACATAAAACTGGAAATAGTTTCCACTGTTTGGTCGGACAAATATCCATTTTATCAGGAAAAATTGATATATTTCATAATTTAAGTGGAAAAAGATCCAAAAAAGTGAACAAATTTCCGTTTCTATGGGATAATTTCCGCTTTTCATGGAAAAAATTTCCTTCAACTTAGGAGATTTGTGAAATGTTCTCACCTTTTTGATATATAATTCCTAATAGTTCGGAAATAAGTCCTAAAATTCGGTCAATTTTCCTCAAATCTATGAAATATTTCCACTTTCTTTCGGAAAATCTATGCTCCCTAAGGATTTAGGAATAATTTCCTAATACATAGTAGGAAACTTTACCGATATTTTTTACGCTGGTAAAATAATATGTTTTGCAAAATGTCACATATTCAAAACCTTCCTACGATCTGGAAAGAGAGAGCACTAGTGGGGCTTTGGAGCAATCGAAGGTTGATTTAAGGGACAAATGATCGATTTGGTCGGAATTGAAAAGGAAGCACATAAAGTGAAAAGAATTTAACAGAGATCATAAGGCATAATATCTCGCCCGCTCTGGTATTTCTCCCTAGTGAGTACAGAGAGGCCAAGAAAGAAACGAGTGAATAGCCAAGGAAGACATAGAAAAATAAAGGATGGTCGAGGAGCAGAGACAGGGAGAAAAAGGAAAAGAAGGTGGCCGTGGTGGAGGTGCAGCGTCGTCGAGCTGAGAGGGAGACATCAAAGAAGGCGACATATCCGTTCACACTCGGCGCATATGTGTTCCTTTATTTGTCTCCTTGCACACGCGAACGCACGCGAATGTGTGAAGTCTTGAGGACACGCCCGCTCGACTAATGTGTGTCCACACCAACATATATATATATATATATATATATATATATATAGACTACACGGATATCTCTGGTCGACTGCGGGCCGCGAATAACACATGACGACCATAATGCGGCTGAAGGCGTCTTAATAAAATGAACTTGTCATTCCAAAAGAGCTAACCAGCCTCTCTTCACTGCGACCTCCTTGGACAGTTTCCTTCGTTTCGTCGAGCCTCTGCCATCCTCGCCTTATTCTTTACCTTTTTTTCTTCCCCTTAATCCTTGCATCTCGTTAAATTATAGCGCCAATCAACAATCTAAACGTATCGACATCGACGAGGGACTTGTCTTATGTCGCGACAAAATCGACACCTTTCACTTGCCAAGTATGATCTTGACTTCGATACATATCAAAGACCCATCCAAGTTCATTTGTAAATTATCATCGTATTTTCTTCTTCGTTTCGGAGAATTTAATAACGATGAACCCAGTTATCTATGAAAGTATTTTTCCACCGCCAAATAGTATATTCTTGTTTTTAACTACAATTTCTCATACAAAAGAATGAAAATGTTTTATTTTTTTAGTTTTTTAGTTTGAGTTTTAATTTCTTAGATATTTGCTCCAAAGAATTCTTTGTACATTTTTAGCTTTATCGTAATTGTAGACACTTAGAAATTTCTTTGTTTTTATATATTATATTTTAAAGTGAGATGTTTGATAACATGTCTCCTATTATATTGACCCAAAATTCATAGAATTTTTTTATGGCACTGAATAGGGCCCCCATAAGTGGCCGAAACGTTTGCCTTTCTTTCTTTTTTTGCGTATTTTTATATCTAATGGTGATACTTTTAATCGAAGAAAATAAAAAGAAACTGACCCTATGCCAAAATAACGAGAAATAAACAAAAATTCTATGTATTTTGGGTCAATATAATAGCAGACATTTTATCAAACATGTCACTTTAAAATTTTAAAATGGCACATTCAGTATAAAGGTGGAGTATCTCATAGTTCTTACCATTTTCCGAACTAATTAAATTCAATAATACTTTTCAAATGTGATACTTAATATCACGAATACTAAAATTGCATTTTTATTATTTTTTAAAGATAATTTTTTTTTTTAAACATCTCAGAATAAATCTGAATGCAGAAATAAACAACTTTAAATTTTTAAAATTTTTTTATTTCTGAACATACTCAAATAATATTGAGTAGAACTACATATATAAGTATTGTAATAATTTATATTTCTGTAATGCCTTGCTTGCAAATTCAATGTTAAATGGATTGTCCGTGAAGCTGATATACAAAATCATTTTCTTGAAAAATAAACGCCTTCGTGCACTCGTGAAAATCACCATAAACGTCTCGAATTTCTTAACTAGGTATAGGACAATAGTTTTCTTCCAGCAGGAAAAGAAACTCTCAGGATAGCTTTATGAAAAAAATTGTCAGTCAACAAAGCCACATCTTCCAAGTCGGTTTTTAAAACAGTTCAGATCATTCTGTGAGAGACTCCGGTAACAAAGTCCTCAAGAAAATTGTAAAGTGACATGTTTGATGACATGTCTGCTATTATGTTGACCCAAAATTCACAGAATTTTTGTTAATTTCTCATTTTTTTGGCATTGGGTCAGCCTCTTTTTATTTTCTTCTGTTAAAATTATCAATGTTACTTACGATAAAAAACGCAAAAAAAGAGTTTTCAAAAATGTAAACCTTGTTCGCGTTTTGTCATTAATAACCAATTGGGCATCCTTCTTTAATAATAAAATTTTAAAACATTTCCGGTCGGTTCGTATGCAAAATTTTTTATGTTTTTTCATTTTATCCGTTTTTGTTATTCACAGTGAACTCTAAATATTTTTTTAATTCGCGATGTTGCATACTGGACTACTTCATTTTGAATTGCAAGCTATGAGATAAGTTTTTGATTTGTATGATAATCCTTATTTTAATTATCTCCTATATTCTAATCTTTTACAGAAATTTTGAATTAATCTTTGAATTTATGGCACTGAAGAGGGCCCCCATAAGTGGCCGAAACGTTTGCCTTTCTTTCTTTTTTTGCGTATTTTTATATCTAATAGTGATAATTTCAATCGAAGAAAATAAAAAGAAACTGACCCTATGCCAAAATAACGAGAAATGAACAAAAATTTATATATTATATTCTGTATTTTTTCAGCAACGAACACAACCGGTCAGAATTGTGGGACTACCTGTTTTTCGATAATTGCTTAAATTATTCTTATTTGAATTATGCGAGTGAAAAAATTTGTTCTCTTGATTAAATTCAAAGCTATCAAAATTCTTTATAAAATGAGTCCAGCATAAATTCGTTTTGTTAAATTTTGAAGGTTATTGCAGAAATATTAGAGATTTCAATGTTTTCGAAATTTTAAATAACTTTCGAAATATTTAAAGAATTTGAAAATCCTTCTGTGGAAAAAAAGACGCTTTAGTGAACCTCCGATAATGTAGGCAGTGATAAAAATTTCAAACTCACCTAATTAATTTGAAATCAACTTTCGAAATAATCAACATTTTTTAATATTTAAATATTTAAAGAACTTGAAAATCTTTCTGTGGGAAAAAAGACGCTTTCAACTGCGCTGGGATTCGAGCCCAGGGCTTTCGATTGCCGGTCGACTGCCTTGGAATCATTTTAAGGTAAATTTCTACAAAATTGAACCAAATTATTAGCATTAATGTGTATTTGGTTTCTTACATAGTGCACGACTTTAAAGTTCAAATAAAAACGTTGGAAAAACTCCCATATTATAGAGAAAATCATTTTTATGAGATATATAAAACATATATTTATTAATTTTCTATCGAATTCCCTTAAAATATATATTCATATGATCTTTATTATTATTTACCTACAGATGAAATGTTTTCGAAATTCCCCTACTTTTTTGTAACAATTTTAACTCTTTGCATTATGCAAGAAAAATTGTATACAATAATTATTATTATTAATAATATTTATATTAATAATTAATAATAATTATTTCTTTACGTTCTTTAAGGGGATCCGCCACTTTTAATATTTTTATTGTTTGAGTTTAGACCTTTCGTATAATTTTTTTTACGTTTAGTACCTTTATTTAGAAAGGTTTTGTTTTTTTTTTTTAAATTTCAGCACGTTTATGTATTTTCAAACTAAAGTTTTTGAGTTTTTTGGGCATTTTTTTGACATGGTTCTATCTTCAGAAATATATATATATATATATATTGTGTTGTTTTTATAGGGATACCTGTTATATAATATTTTCCACATAATCCAGAAATATCAGTAAATAAATAAACAAGCTATTTTGTGTAAAAAGCTAATTTTCGTTAAAAAGGCGTTATTCTTAAATCGTAGTAACTTTTAATTTTATTTATTTTTCCAAGAAAAAAAATCAGATTGATCAAAAAATTTACACACATATCCAGAAAAGTATAGAGAATAAAAAAATAAAATTTTTAGAAAATGTCAAAAAAATCAAAAATATACCAATTAAAGTTGCCTGATCCTCTTAAGACGTTTGCAATCCAAATACAACTCATAAGAATTTCTGCTGTTTAGTATCTATATACAATTTCAGTTTTTCCTTATTTAAAAACATTCTTTTCCTACTCTAAAAGAATTATAAGGTTTCGTTTTTCTATATTTCTAGAAATAAAAGTCCACTGATCAGAATCAAAACCTTTAGAAGGATCTAACTTTGTTTCATTATATCTGGACCCTAAAGCCAATTTATAACCTCAACAACAATTAAAAATTATTATAATATTTGATTAATATAATTATAAAAGAAAAAATATTCCTCCGTCCACTGATACGTGTCCGGAAAGCGGTACACTTGCCCTATCAAAACCTCTCTCAAGTCAGAGATTTGTTTGAATCATTAACCATTCCCTTGGGTACTAGTAATAATTCTCGAATCTTATCTCTAGAGAGGAATTCTTGAGGTATGAGGCCCCCTAAAGCTCAAGTCATTGCCTGGACATGAGAAAGTAATTCTTGAAACTAGACAAATCAGTGGGTCGAGGTTAACGACGGAAGAAAGCCAGAGAAGTTCCTGATCTCGGTACTTGTCTCTGTTTTGTCAAGAGAGCAAGATGATCTTGGCGCATCTTCGTGCACGAATTGATAGTGTTCTCGAATTTTCGCACGTGCAATAAATTACAGGTAGGCTTGGCGAGGCACAAAGAGACTGATGGGCAGAAACGATGGTGGAGGAGAAAGGGTAGCCACCCACAAAAGGGCAGCGCAGCTCTTGAAATGAAAGAGCGAATGGATATGCCTAGGCAAGTGCAAGAGACACGTAAAGGCATTCATCTCATTCAAGGTAGCCTTAAGTTCTGATCAGATAACGAATGTACACTTCTCTTTGCCTTCTCCTCGGCGACGTTGTGTACCCCGTGGCATCTTCAGTCGCTGGTCTTTCTTCTTCTTTTCCTGCGTCTTAGCTACGTCTTCCTCCTTAACTCCGCTTGCCCGATAGTCCCTTGTCAGCTGACCCCTGATCAAGCCACTTTTTACAAGCCATTCATCCAAACTTTTTAGATTTTAAAACTTCTCTTTACTCATTTAAGAGATTAGTCGCAGTCGGAATTTGGAAAAAATTCATTTTTGGGGTATTGCATATCCTTATAGTGTAGCATCTTCGAAATATGCTTTACAAATTTGAAATTGGTCCAAGCAAAATAGAGATAAAAATCAAATTTCAAAAAATTTAGTATTTTTTTCGAAATTTTAAGATACCTTTACTGAAAAACATTATAAAAATCGACAAATTTTGTAAATTTTCAAACATTTAAAATCTTTCTGTGCAAAAAAGAGGCTTTCGGATCCTTAAAACTTGCAAAACTTATTCGGAATTCCAAACATGATAAATTAGGTACATTTTTTCAATCAAAGGCTACTCTTTCAATGCGGAGAATCTCTTGACCCTATTGGGGAGTGAAATCACAAAACTCCTGGAGTTATCTAAATTCTGTAAATCTGAATCAATCAAATTTCACTGATTACTTCAATGAAATCTATCTTTTCATTTATTACTTCAGTCAAAATTAACTCATTTAACAGTAAAATCTATCATTTCATTGTTTACTTCAGTAAAAATTAACTAATTTAACTGGGAAAAATATCTTTTCGTTGATTACTTCAGTGAAAATTAACTGATTTAACTGTGAAAAATATCTTTTCATTGATTACTTCAGTGAAAATTAACTGATTTAACAGTGAAATGTATCTTTTCATTGATTACTTCAGTGAAAATTGACTGATTCAACAGTGAAATATATCTTTTCATTGATTGATTCAGTGAAAATTAACTGATTTAACTTTGAAACATATTTTTCATTGATAACTTCAGTGAAAATTAACTGATTTAACTCTGAAAAATTGTTTTCATTGATTACTTCAGTGAAAATTAACTGATTTAACAGTGAAATGTATCTTTTCATCGATTACTTCAGTGAAAATTGACTGATTCAACAGTGAAATATATTTTTCATTGATTACTTCAGTGAAAATTAACTGATTCAACAGTGAAATATATCTTTTCATTGATTACTTCAGTGAAAATTAACTGATTTAACAGTGAAATATATTTTTCATTTATTACTTCAGTGAAAATTAACTGATTTAACAGTGAAATATATCTTTTCATTGATTGATTCAGTGAAAATTAACTGATTTAACTTTGAAACATATTTTTCATTGATAACTTCAGTGAAAATTAACTGATTCAACAGTGAAATATATCTTTTCATTAATTACTTCAGAAAAATTAACTGATTTAACTCTGAAACATATTTTTCATTGACTGATTCAGTGAAAATTAACTGATTTAACTTTGAAACATATTTTTCATTGATTACTTCAGTGAAAATTAACTTATTTAACCGTGAAAAATATCTTTTCATTGATTACTTCAGTAAAAATTAACTGATTTAACTCTGAAACATATTTTTCATTGATTACTTCAGTGAAAATTGACTGATTTAACAGTGAAATATATTTTTCATTTATTACTTCAGTAAAAATTAACTGATTTAACAGTGAAACATATTTTTCATTGATTACTTCAGTGAAAATTAACTGATTTAACAGTGAAATGTATCTTTTCATTGATTACTTCAGTGAAAATTGACTGATTCAACAGTGAAATATATTTTTCATTTATTACTTCAGTGAAAATTAACTGATTTAACTCTGAAACGTATCTTTTCATTGATTACTTCAGTGAAAATTGACTAATTCAACAGTGAAATATACTTTTCATTGATTGATTCAGTGAAAATTAACTGATTTAACTTTGAAACATATTTCTCATTGATTACTTCAGTGAAAATTAACTAATTTAACAGTGAAATATATCTTTTCATTGATTACTTAAGTGAAAATTAACTGATTTAACTCTGAAAAATTGTTTTCATCGATTACTTCAGTGAAAATTGACTGATTCAACAGTGAAATATATTTTTCATTGATTACTTCTGTGAAAATTAACTGATTTAACTGTGAAGATTTTTTTTTTATTTATTACTTCAGTAAAAATTAACTGATTTAACTCTGAAAAATATTTTTCATTGATTACTTCAGTGAAAATTAACTGATTTAACAGTGAAATATATCTTTTTATTCGTGAATCAGGCTTGTAATAAGTGAAAATTTAACTGATTCAGATTTTGAGAAAAAAAGGTATAATTGAGTCGCTAAAGAAGCAAGTGTTAAAAAAGTCTACCTTCTTTTGGGTTTTGCTTCTACCGTAGGCGATGCATTTCGTCGATACAAGCGGTACCACCTGGTAACAGTAGAAACACGCAAGAGTGCAAGAGCTACTGCTCCAGAGCTTCACCAGATGGCTTATTTTTATCTTTTGCATTACGAAAAGCCCATGAATATTTGTTAAGGTGTTAAGATACTACCCATAGTACATGCGATTTCATTTCTTCTCTCGCTGGACCTTTGCTCGTCGTCACATCCAGGTGTGTAGATCATCTCATTGCAGCACTGACGCGAACCTAGTATATAATAAATTAATAATGTCATGATAGGCTCATCAGCTTATTTCTATAACAAAACAAAAATTCAGGAAATAATGTATTCAAAATTATCGAATATTGAATCTGTTAATTTTCACTTAAGTAATCACTGAAATTTGACTGATTCACAGTAATCTCTTTTTAGCTATTTGAATCAGTCAAATTTCACTGATAATCAGTATATTTTGACTGATTCAGATTTAGAGAATTAATTTACATATTCTGCTGCTTAAAAAAGACATTTGGAAAGAGAGTGAAGTATTTGTCATTCAATTACAGTAATCTTATTCTGGAGCATTCACGTTAAAGATATGGAGTTGAGAAGAGGAATAAAAGTGTTTCTTGAAGAAACGTTTGTTAGTTAAGGTAAAAATATGGTTTCCTCGTCTTTGAAGCAAGCGGAACTCGCCTCCATTAATGACACGGGCTGTACGTGCTCGCGTGTATCATGGCTAATCTGCGGTGGCATCGTTGGTAGCTGAAACTCTGAAAGTCGATTCCCGTCCACTCGTTTATGTGGGCTCGTAATTTGCCCTGGTACTTTACGCGTGTAAACGTTTCACGAGTACTCTCCTATACGAAAGGCACGAAACACTTCACAATATTTCGCCCCGCGGATCCTTTTCGTATCCGGGAAAAGAGACTCTCAGATTTTATGGATTCTCATTCCTGACTCAGACTCAGTCTTTTTGCTTCAGAGCACGTGTATCGAGCTTAAAATAGGATCTGATATATATTCCTAAAAAAATTACATTTTTTTTTCTTTAACCCTTTCGGGCATTACTTTTTTATACCATAATCACAAACCAGTCAATCATGTTAAAGAAAGTTAACTCACAAGAAAACCCTCAAAAGGAAAGAATAATAATTAAGAATTTTGCCATCAAAACATCACGAATTGAGATTTAGATCCGTCATATTTAATCCGCCATGTTGTTACATTCTCATTAGATGAGGATGTTTCGTGTGAAAAATCACTTTCGGAATTTTTATCCAATCTTTACGTTTTGAGAAGCCTTGAGTCAGAAAAAATGGTTTTTACGGAAGTTTTTGTTTTGGTTTTATCCATAAAAAACGCTTTTGTAAAAATCGAAAATTCTATTTTTCTGACAAAATATACGAGATACGGCCAAAATGTTGAGAAAAAAAATTCTTTACTTCAAAGAGATCTACAAATTTACTGCCAAGCATTTTTTCATATGAGTTATATTTTTTGTTTATTAATGAAAAATGTTATTGAAATTTTAAAATTTACTTCAGAGCACTTTTTAATCGAACGTGTAGTTTTCGTTTTAATTGTAGAAAACGTTGTCAAAAATTCTATTTTACACCAAATCTATGCAGAATACGAAAAAATGTTTGGAATAGGAAATTGTTCGTTTCAAAAATATCTACAAATTTTCTATAAACTATTTTTTCATAAGGATGCCCAAGTAATCGTTATCTTAGTTGCAATCGGCACACAAATAATCTTATATTTTATTGGATTATCATTGATTTTGACTATTTTTTATAATCCATGTTAACAACTCGTACTATCAGTTGTAAAATATTTCAATTGAATTTGTTTTACAGTACTTTATTAAATTTCAAGAGTAAAATGACGATCACTTTTATTCATCAAAAACGTTTTTGATGAAAATCTAAAATTCAATTTTCCCGTCAAAACAAACGAAATACGGAAAAAATTTTAGGAAGCAAAATTCTTTATTTCAAAAAGATCTAGGACTTTGGTCCTTATTATTTTTCCATATAGGAATTATATTTGTTGTTCATTAATGAAAAATATTATTAAATAAAAAAACCTCTTTCTAAGCAAAACGCACAAATTTTTTAAACTGGATAACTTCGCCTTTATATTCTCATTGCTGCTATCAATTCCAAGTGATTCATCTAAGAAGAAGTGATTTAAAGATATCAATTTGAAAATTTTGCATGATTCTCAATTTTGGCAGATTTTGGTGTTTTACAAAAGGTAATTTAATCCATATACAAAAGCAAGAACTCATCAAAGATGTCAATGAAGATTGAGAATTAATTATTGAAATTTCGAATATCATTATAAAAAAGATCTATAGAAAGTTTAGAAATACCCCATAATTTGGGTGTCATTTATCAAAAGACAGAAAGAAATGAATCCACGCATTCCACAGGTTAATCAATACAATAGATCTGTAGTTAGATTCTTTGATCTGAACCCAATGTCACTGGATAACGATCTATGATTAGAGACTTTCTCATTTAGATATTTCTATCGTTCGAATATGATCTGTAACTCGATTGACATTTTTTGTTTCACAATCGAGATGCATTCCTCTTTTATTCTTTCGAAAGAAAGTCATGATGCAGCCTTGTTGTCCGCAAAGTAGAGTTCTTAAGGTAAAGGGTTTCCCAATAAGGGTGATATGTTTTGAAATTGAAAAAAAACACTGGATATTCATTCGGAATTGATCGAAATCTTTTTTATTATATTGGATATTCTATGCCATTTATGATTTAAACAATATATCGGCCAAATGTCCCCCGAGACTTGAGCCAAAAATGCGCCTCATCAGAAAAGATGATTTTTTGATGAAAATTGGGATGATTTTCAATTGATTCCAGAGCCCAATCCGCGAACTCCCGACGCAAACGATGGTCATTAGGCTTCAGTTCTTGGGCCAGAATCATCTTATAGGGATGCAGGCCAAGATCCAATCGCAAAATACGCCAGGTAGTCATCCTGGACAGGCCCAATTCCTGAGATCGGCGTGGCACGGACAATTCACGGTTTTCCTCGATACTGGCCTGTACGGCGGCTATATTCTGTGTAGAACGTGCGGTACGCATACGATTTTTAGGCTTATTATCCAGATAGGAGTAAATTCACTCTCCAACTTATCGATTATTCGACGAATTGAGAGCGCGGATGGAGCAGAATGACGACCATATTTTGCACGATATGCTCTTTCAACACCGACAAAACTTCTCGAATTTTGATAAAATAATTGGACAATTTCCAAACGTTGTGGAAGCGTGAAACTACTCATGATTAAATGGCAAACCTTACTGATCACAACTGACAGCAGACGTCAAAAATTTCAGTTCAAATCAGCCCGATAGGGACATTCAAAATCATATCACCCCTATTGGGAAACCCTTTAGTTTTCATGCACGAAAATTAGATCTCAGGCAAAAATAGATAATTTTGCTTTCATGAATAGCAATATTATTATTGAAGGGCTATTTTGAAAGAAAAAAGATTACTTTACATACAAAAAATTTGAAACACAGAAAAATAATTTTAACAATTAATTTTATTTTTGACGCAACTTTTTTTCTTATCGCTTCTTAGCAAATTTTAAAAAATTATGCGATTCTAATACATCATGAATCATTTTTTCAGAGAAAAGATTTCCCACAACTTCACCGTTTCTGATTTTTGAAAATAAATTCTTTAATGGCTGAAACCATTAAACAAACATTTTCCAAAACGAAATTTTTATAAACAAATGGCTGAATTTGATAATAATTTATAAATTTTCAAAAATTGGAAATGGTTGAGTTGTAGTGAATCTTTTTCTTGAAAAAGTGATTTGTAATTAATTAAAATCGCATAATTTTTTGAAATTTGGTATGAAGCGATAAGAAAAAAAGTTGGGGAAAAAATAAAATTTATTAATAAAATTACTTTTCTGTGTTTAAAATTTTTTTCATGAAAAATAATCTTTTCTCTTTCAAAATAGCCCTTCAATAATAATATTGCTATTCTTGAAAGCAAAATTATCTATTTTTGCCTGAGGTTTAATTTTCGTGGATAAACTACCTTAAATTCTCGGTAATTTAAAATCGGGTAACGTTAGCGAGAACGTTACCGTAGCTTACCAAAATTAGGAGAATTTATGCTTTTTGAAATCACTTTAGGTTTATGAAAATTCAAACCTATAAAAACATCATAATTCACATGTATAAAGTAATTAAACATGTCCAAACTAGTTTTCTAACCTTTTTTCTTCTGAAAAATTATTGTAAACTCCAAAAATGTAGTATTTCTAAATTTTTTGATAATTTTGTGTATTAATATACTAAATTGTCTAAAATAGGTAAATAAATATAGAAATAAAATTATCTATCGTTCAAAATATTGATAGCATATTCAAAATTAAATTAGATTTATTTATTACAACGTTAATTAATATAAATATAAATCAGGTGGTAATTACGGAACGGGTAAATTACCGGGGAAATATTACCCACTAAGAACTCTAGCGCAAAGGTACAACAAATACAAATGTCCATAGATATAATATTAACGCAGAATTTAAACTTTTCGGCGAGAAGCCGTCTATTGAATTCCTCGTACTTGAAGAGCGTTGAAGACGAACGTAACAATCAATGATAGCGTTCAGCCTTATGGATGCTTCGCGGACATTATATGCACGGAGAAACTCTTCATTGCAAAATCTAGTATTATTATATTTATTTGTACTAAAAGTCAATAGGAAGCGAGGATATAGTAACAAAACTAGTTTTATTTACCATAGCGGTAGGAGGTAATCCATTTTCTGAATCAATTGTAAATATAGTGCAACTTTATAAATTACCATTGAGAGTCGCAAAGATTAATATCTTTGATGGCAAATTGAAACTAGAAATAAGTGATACCTATATAAATAAAAAGTAAAACTATCAATGCAAGAATTGGTCTTTTGAATAATGTAAATTGCAAAATAGTTTAGAGAAATTACCATTGTCAATAGTAATGAACAATGAAGAGAGAAAGACTTGAATATTTTGCAGTCTAATACATCATATATTGGAATAGTACATTACCAAAATTCCCATTGGAAATATTAAATATACTGCCGAGTGACGTCAGATACGCTGAACGTTTCTGATATTGCCCGAGAATCGCTCCATGTGCTCGTTATGATTATCTGTCGGTACTCGATATAGTATTGGATCTATAACTTAATTCGTGCGGTTTGCTAAGAGATAGTGTAACTTGATTATTATTCCATCGTTCCAATATTCCAAACATGCGTTGGAAAGCTACTGTTATTGTTCCGTCTTTTTCAGTATATGTCATTCATTTGAAGCGTAAACAACAATAACTTTTTTTCACTCAAATATGTCGAACTTTGTGCGTGAAAAAGTGTTTTTGCGTGAAGTTCTTCTTCATTACATTAATATGAAGAAGACTGCTGCCGAAAGTCATCGTATTTTGGTGGAAGTTTATGGTGAACATGCTCTAGCTGAGCGAACGTGCCAAAAGTGGTTTGCACGATTTAAAAGTGGTGATTTTGGCTTGGAAGACGAAGAATGTTCTGGGCAGCCAAAAAAGTTTAAAGATGAAGAACTGGAAGCATTACTCGATGAAGATTGTTGCCAAACACAAGAAGAGCTCGCAGAATCTTTGGGAGTCACTCGAGCAGCCATTTCAAAACGTTTAAAAGCAGCCGGATACATTCAAAAGCAAAGAAATTGGGTTCTACATGAATTCAAGCCGAGAGACGTTGAAAGGCGGTTTTGCATGCCCGAAATGCTGCTGGAACGCCACAAAAAGAAGTCATTTTTGCATCGGATTGTTACTGGTGATGAAAAGTGGATCCATTACGACAACCCCAAGCGCAAAAAATGATATGTGAAACCCGGCCAATCAGCCAAATCAACGGCAAAGCCGAATATCCATGGTGCGAAGGTAATTCTCTGTATTTGGTGGGATCAGAAGGGTGTGCTGTATTATGAGCTGCTAAAACCGGGTGAAACCATCAATGGAGAACGCTACCGAACACAATTAATCCGTTTGAAGAAAGCAATAGCCGAAAAACGCCCAGAATATGCGACCAGACACGAGGCAATAATTTTCCATCATGACAACGCTCGGCCCCATGTTGATATTCCGGTTAAGAACTATTTGGAAAACAGTGGATGGGAAGTTTTATCCCACCTGCCTTATAGCCCATACCTTGCCCCTTCTGACTACCATTTGTTCCTGTCGATGCAGAACGCCCTCACTGGAATACGGTTCACATCAGAACAGGGTATCAACAATTGGCTTGATTCATTCTTGGCCGCCAAGCCGGCGCAGTTCTTTTGGGATGGAATCCACAAATTGCCAGAAAGATGGGAAAAAGTCATAGCTTCAGATGGGCAATACTTTGAATAATACTATTGTACATGTTTTTCTCAAATAATACATTTTTACATTCTCATCATGGATGAGAAGGTATTGGTTTTATGTGAAAAATGACTTCCGAAATTTTCATCAAATCTTTACGTTTTGAGACCCCCTGAGTCAGAAAAAATGGTTTTTACGAAAGTGTCTGTCTGTCTGTCTGTCCGTCTGTCTGTCTGTCTGTCTGTCTGTAGTAGGTCGTGTGCGGCATAACTCTCGATAGAATTATCAGATTGAATTGAGCTTTGGTACACTTTATCGGAGCCGAAAAAGTAAGGACAAGTTCGTTAACCAGCCACATCCAATCAAAATTGAGGGATTGAGCACTACTTTTGTGTTCTTGAAAATAACTTTTTGAAAAAATAAAAAATTCCAATACTGGTTTTTGATAGTGCTCATAAATCTCTATAAATTATCCTAATAACATTTTTTGATTAAATCAAAATTAGAAATGTTACAGCAGATTCAAATTCGAAAAAAGTCAATATCAAAATTCCATTTTCCAGTTAAATTATACGAGATACGAGAAAACGTTATGATACAATATTATTTTTTACATAAAGACCTACAAATTTGAATTATAACATTTTTTCATAAGATGCATATTTTTCTTTTTAATTAAAAAAAAAACGATTGAAAATCAAAAATTCAATTTTTTAACAATAATATTCGAAATACGAAAAAAACGTAAGAATACAAAGTTGTTCGTTTTAAAAAGATCTAAAAATTTTGTCTCACACAGTTTCTCAAAAAACATATATTTTTCGTTTCAATTCTAAAAAATACGATTAAAATTCAAGAATTCCATTTTTTAGACAAAATATGTGAGATACGAAATAAGCGTTGTTCTGCAAAATCGTTTCCTTAAATAAAGTCTATGATTGTTTTTCCTTTTTGAGATATTTGGAAGAAAATAAATAAATTATTTTAATCATGTAATTTATTAAAAAGTTACTGGAATGTATACAGAAAATCGAGCGCGAAGCGCAAGCGCCATGATGAGAATGTGTCCCTTAAGGCTGATAGAGCCTTAAGTAAATTGAATTTCCTGTTTCGCTTAAACTGAAAAAGAAATTTTAGTGAATTTGAGAAAATGAGTAATTTACATCATATAATGAAGTTACTACATTGTAATTGACATATCACTGCGATGCGTTTATGAATGTGTGCGTTGTGCAGTTATGTTAAGTTGCGTTGAATTAGTATTTGAGCGTGCATTGGTATGTTTATTATTTATATTGATATACATATACGTGTATGTGTATATAAATATGTAACTATGTTTATAAATACTCTCTCTATGTAGCTCACAAAATTTAATAAGAACTATGGTAAAATTTACGAATGACTGATTTTTTTATATCATGGAAGTTCTATTATTTCCTATTTTCAATAGGAAAAGTTATAAATATGGTTCCACTATCTCCAAAAGACTATGGTATATCGATTAGACATAAGATGTGACTTTACTATTGTCTTTGTAAACTTAACATTCCTTTTTAGCAATTAATGAAACATTTATTGGGTTTACTTCAATATAATTCGTTCGATGTGTCGATTACGATTTTACTATTTCAAGAAATAATACTTCCTTTTATTTTTAGGCATAAGTACAATTATATCACCATTTTCTCCAATATTATTAGTAACTCCATAGTTTAATATTCAAAATAGTAATTTATAAAAAAGCGACGTTATATCCTCGTTTCCTATTGACTTTTAGTAAAAATAAATATAATAATACTAAATTTTACAATGAAGAGTTTCTCCGTGTGGACCTCGGAGGTTCAAGCTTTGTGGGGTTTCTTGGGATGACATGACCCCGGTTTAGACCATGATTCCCAGGAAGAAAAACTAGCTGATGGATATCTCAGCATCATCACTTGTATATCCATGATGGCGTTGTGCGTGTGTGCACCCTACCAAGTCTCTAATGTCAGGAACCCTAAGTCGCGACAGCACTCACCTGCAATTCATCATCTAAAACGATGCTCACCTATTAGAAAGCCATTTTCTGGCTCGCGACCTGAGTCTGATCTGAATTTGATTTATCGACTAGCAGTAACGTCAACCTTCGACGAATTCCTAATATCTTAGAAAGTTATTTATTTTTGTTTTGCATGTCATGCTAGCTGTGTAAGGGTTATCGAAGTTTTTCTTTTTTTTTGATGTTGAAAAACCACAAAGAAGAGTCGACATTTTTTATTCTTTGCCGAATAGTCAGATTCGAAGTTTGTATTAAAAAATCGAAGTTGAATTGCTGTAAATTCACTTTTTACGTTCAAAACTAATATCTAATGAACACATTTTTTAAGAATTCTAAAGAAAATTCAAATCCCAGGTAACTTACGATTTAATGTGGATAAAAGCAGGTGCCAAATTTTCAATTTAAGAGGGACTTCCACCTTGTGACTCGGATTTCGGGCCAAAATTCAACATTTTTTTCTACAGATTTTTTTTGCATGTTCCTTTATTCCTCAAGATGAAAAATATATTTACATGAAAAGTTCAAAAAAATATTTTCGTGGTATAGTCGTCCTCGAATGTGATCTTGTTGGAAACTTGGAATCTAAATTTGACCATGATTTTAGCATCCCAGCTCGACTGAAACAAAAAAGAAATAAAAAAATTTATTTTACTTAATATTTTTTGAATAACATAATATACTCTAATTGGATTTACCAACTTCACGTGGTCTAGTTAAACTATGGCATTAAAATCCAACAACAAAAATTCCATTATTCGATTTTTTATGTAGTCGAAAGTCGATTAGTAAAAAATCGACTTTGACGAGCAAAACAAAGATGACTAAAGTCGATCTCGACTTTACCATCCCTATCATGTTAATATTGACACCTATAGTTGATCAGGAAAAAAGTTCCAAGCTAGGCGGTATCATAAATGGTCTCGATACACATCGATTCCCGTGAAAAGGACACGATCTCTGGCAAAGCGAAAGGATGATTCTTGGATATACACGCAACCACGTCTCAGTTAGCAGCGTTCACTTTGGTTTATGGTTGCGCGTCCGATGACAATGTCCACAAGGCCTTAAATTCCCATTCCTCTTTCTCTTTCCTTTATTTGTTTTCTGTCTTTGCGTTATATCATATTCCATTCCTTCCGTCGTACGGGAACGTACGATGTCGTCCTGGTCGATGTGCTCGTTTTTTTTTCGCTCTTGCTTTATGCGTGTCGGTACCTCTCACCGATGCTTCTCGTAGCAAAGGTTTGTATGGTATATAACTCGCATTGCGAGGACTGGTACCACTGTGGAGAACGCATGTTTATGCACTGATAAGCTGCGGGTAATGGCGTCTTTTTTACAGAGACGGAAGAAATTCGGATAATGCACGACCAGTTCGTCTCAGAACCCTAAAATGTCCCCCTTCTTGGCCATAATTCTCGCACGCAGACTTATTTTCTTATATTTTGAAAGTATATTCAACATATTTATTGAAGTCTGGAGTGACAGAGAAAACGACAAAGCTGCTGAATGTTATTCTTGGCCTGGTGTAAGTTGTGGACTGAAAAATAAAGAATTTTCAAAAAATAATTCGAACTTAAAGGCCGCGGATTCATTTGGGTTGAACTGTGAGTGGATGGGCGGATAAGGAGGATTTGAATTTATTCGGATTGAGATACTTTTTACGTATGGATTGATAACCCTGGCGAAAGTATCGGATAGGAATTAATTCCGAGCCAATCAGAACTATTCCGATTCATTCCGATATCTGTATCCGAGCCAATGCGAATCATTCCGAACCGATCCGAAAAACGTTTTGTAACTCGTTTGATGAAAAATGGTAAAAAATCGGTCCGACCTAATCCGATTTAATTTGAGACAACTATCATCTCTTCTTTGCAAATATTGTTACTACTTACTTTATGATTTTTAATCGAAGTCGATAAATGTTAAATTAAAATGGTTTTTCAACCAAAACTTTATTAGCTGACTACCAATTACTGGCTAACCAGCCGCGAATTCATGGCTGACTAGCCGCTTGCTTGTGGCTGGGCAGCCGCTGCCTAGCTGCTGATCGTACAAAAACGTTACAGTCGGTCGGACCGATTTTTTACCGTTTTTCATCAAAAGAGATAGAAAACGTTTTTCGGATTGGTTCAGAATGATTCGCATTGCCTCGAATAGAGATATCGGAATAGTTCTGATTGGCTCGGAATGAATTCCTATCCGATACTTTTGCCAGGGAAGGTCCTTCGGATTTGATAAATTCGAATTTTAAATGATAGCACAAATTGAGACTGTTTGAAATATTTTTCCTGCTTTGTCGCTAATTCACCTTATTGAACATCAGTGCATTGAGGGAAATTAATACCAAAATATGAGATAGTAGAATTGGGGTTAAATTTAAGTTAACTTTGAGTTTTATTTCTGAGATATTACTCGGATTTATGCAAATTGAGCTACAGTTTCAGGAAAAATCAAGACAGATAAAAGAGGTTCCTCGGATTCAGTCAGATTAAATTCTGAATAAACGCACAGGTTAAGATGATTTGAAATCTTTTTCATGATGTGACCCAGATTTGTTTGATTGAACGTCAACAAACTAAAGCATTACGACTCATTGAAGAGGCTCCTCGGATTTGCTTGAATTGAATTTCGAAAGAATCATGTATTAATATGGTTTAAAATGCTTTTCCAGATGTGCTTTAAATTCATTTTGATAGTGACGCGAATCGAAACGATTTGAATAGTATTTCGAATTCGAGTGGATTAAATTAAATTCGAATGAGTCTGAAGAATGACCAAACGCAGAAAGTTAGACTTGTCGGTATCGTTTTGCGTGCGAAAAGTAGATTTTCCCGTACTAGTGCGGTAAAATTTTAAGTGTGCGGAAAATCAACTTTCCGCAAGCAAAACGACACCGACTCGGCTAACATTCGGTATACAACGAACAAAAAATGTTTTAAAGACTCTTACACGGAGAAAAATAGTTCGAGAAACTTTACTCAACTTTAAGCAAAGTATTAAGTATTAAGTATTTAAGCAAACTATGAAGTATGAACATATGAAGAAAAAATGTTGAGTAAAGTTTCAGAATGTAAGTCACAAATGATTACAATGATATTAAATAATCTCCCAAATTTGCTCAAAAGTTAAGTAAAGTTTCTCGAACTATTTTTCTCCCTGTATGGCAATATTGAATTTCGATGCCATAATATGAATGTGTAATAAAACCTCGGCTTTCCCCATTTTAAAACATTATACTCAAATTTCATTTATTTTTATCATTTACTCTAACGATAAGTCTTTCGGACTTGTAAAATGTGCTCCCAATCAGACTTTAACAACGGGCGCAGTACTACGCCTGTTCTGCCGGATAAGGGCGCGATACTGGCAATCAGTACTGGCACATGTACTGGCACAATGCGGGGGTGATAACGCTTTACCAGTATCGGGTCGTAAATACTGTCTGCGTACTGTCTAACCAGTACCGGCACAATGCTAAATATTCACAATAGCCATTATTGTGCCAGTAATGGCAAGTCAGTCGCGGCTAACCAGTACTGGCGCAGTACCGAATTTTCTGTGAAAGTCGTCACAATACAGATTGGTCCGACTGGGCTACTGCTATTTTATAAGGTAGCACAAAAATAAGATACAGTCTGATCGTTGTGCACATTCTTTGGGATCATCTCTCACTTTACTATGACAAATGTTATTCCTGACAGTAAACGTCACTAGGTTGGGTGCGATGATTCACTACCCAAGGCAACGTCAGACTCGACTCGGCTCTTCTATAGGCTGACTTATTTTATTTGCGGCTTAATTTTATGGGCTACTCAAACCCTCGGTTTCTGAGTTGCACAACCATCTACTCAACGAAAAGGAGGATATCGAGTTAGCGCTGCCTGGTTTATCGGCTGGATAGGAAAACGAGCTTGCGGTATACACATGAACGAACCGGAATGATTCGATTCATTGTCAGTCGGAATCATTCCCATTGCTGTACAGAAGCAATAAAGATGTTTCCCTCCTCTACTAAACTACACAACATATCTCAAACTCGATGTTGAAAAAGCAGTTTGAGGATTTGTATCATATAAGACGGTTTTATTATAATATATTGCTTTTCATCTCTACGCATGTTCAGTTTTATGTATACTTTTGTTTGTCACTATTTCTTATTTTCAAATTCTACTATTATTTTTAAAGGGGGTTTTGAATTCTAATGAAACTACACCTATAATATTATAAAGATGCATTTAGGGTAGTTCGTTCACGAAAATTAGACCTCAGGCAAAAATAGATAATTTTGCTTTCAAGAAAAGCAATATTATTATTGGAGGGCTAATTTGAAAGAGAAAAGATTATTTTTGATGAAAAAAATTTGAAACACAAAAAAATAATTTTATTAATAAATTTTATTTTGCCCAAACTTATTTTCTTATTGCTTCGAGACAAATCTTTAAAAATGCTGCGATTCTAATAAATCACGGTTCATTTTTTTAGGAAAAAGATTCTCTACAACTTGACCGTTTCCTATTTTTGAAATTCAATTAATTATTATCAAATACAGCAATTTGTTTATAAAAATTTTGTTTTTTTATAATTTCAGCCATTAAAGGATTCATTTTCAAGAATTGGAAATGGTCAAGTTGTAGAGAATCTTTTTCCTAAAAAAATGAACCGTGATTCATTAGAATCGCATCATTTTTAAAAATTTGGCTCGAAGCAATAAGAAAAAAAGTTGTGTCAAAAATAAAATTTATTAATAAAATGACTTTACTGTCTTTCAAATATTGTTCATGTAAAATAATCTTTTCTCTTTCAAATTAGCCCTTCAATCATAATATTGCTATTCTTGAAAGCAAAATTATTTATTTTTGCCTGAGGTCTAATTTTCGTGAACGAACTACCTTAAGTAAGGAGAATAACAAATTGTAAATAAATGTCAGTTTCGGAAACGAATTCAATTCGAATGGATCCGAGATCGGATTATGTCGGGTTGTTTATCAACCGATTTTCAGCGGAAGATATTCAAAACGTTTATCGGATTGGTTCAGAATGATTTGTAATGATTTGGAAACAGATTTTCAAATGACTCGGAATAGATCTGATTTGCTCGGATTAAATTTCAATCTGGAACTTTCACCAAGGAACTATAAACTGGTGCAAACTTCGGGTTAAAAATGTTCTATTTACTCCATTCCGCTTTATTTTGTAATCTCTTTTTGCGTCAATGCGAGTCATTTCTAATTCCTAGATTCAATCGGATTGAACATCAGTAAACGTCCGAGTGAAGACGGATTAAGAAAATAAAACCAAATTGCGCAGATTGAGCTTCAGTTTTCGCTGAGATTGACACTGATTAAACAGGTGTTTCTCTATGGTTTCGGATTAGTCTCAGATAAATTTTGTCTGAATTTCGGATTTTAAATGTTTCTTGTAGATGATCCTCGGATTAATTTGAATTAAATATAATTCCTATCCGAAACTAGCACCAGGGCAGTTACAGAAATATTTTAAAAATACTTGAAGGTATTTGTTGATGATTATTGTTGGTTTTAGGATCGAAGGTTAATAATAACTTAAATTATTCACATTTTTTTATTTGTATCGATTAAAAATTGGAATTGCTCCCGACTAAAATACTTTTAAAAAGAGATTGAAAAATTGAGCATTTTTTTTACAATGAATTAGAAACTTTAAAATAAATGAGTAGTTCCCCAGAAAACAAAAGTGGAAAAAAAACAAGCAAAAAATAACTTTTTATATACAAGCATCATAATTTACTCAAGGTTGGTCTAATTTTCAACTTTATATGATATATACCTTCTTTGGTGAGATTTAAAAGTTTAGAGCCGATTTATAATTTTATACACAAAATTAGAGAAATATTATACCTACACATTTAAGCAAACATTGACAGTTTATTCCATTCTCTCAAAGTATTTTATTCGGAAGCAATGTTATTCTCATTCGCTTTATACCAAAGAAAAAAAATTTATAATATTATTTGAAAACTTGAGTACATTCGGTGTATATTATGAATAATCGATCTCATTGTCCATACCCACAATTGGGAAAATCTTTAGTATGATACTACGCATTTATTTTGAAGTATTTAAAATTTTATTTTAGAAAGGTTTTGAGGGTCATTAAAAATTCCAGCACCTTTATGTATTTTTAAACTAAAAATTTTGAGTTTTTGGGCAATTTTTTGACTTTGAATAACTTTTCTGTTTTTTAACCAATTGCTGATTCTTTTTTTATTTTTTTTTCTCACAATGTGTAACAACTTTTTGGTTTTGGAAAGTATGGTAACATGACTGATAAGAAGTTACAAACAAACAAACAAAAAAATATCCCAAAATATATAAAAAAAGGTTTGTAGTTATTTTTTTTAGCTAGATTGCTTTCCATGCCCATAAATATTAATAATATAACAAAGAATCAATGGTAAATATTCTATGGCCTGTGTCTAATACTTTAGACTTTATTCAATCATATGTTGCAATAAACACGAAAAAATAACAACTTGCAGATAACAGAGTTTAAAGTAAAGTCTTAGAGGCAGTCAATATTGTGTTCCTAAATCATATATGTATATACATAAAGGCAATATATATATAGATATTGTGTTTTTATAGGGATACCTCTTAAATACTATTTTCCATATAATTCAGAAATATTAGTAAATAAATAGACAATTTTGTGTAAAAAGCTAATTTTCGCTAAAAACGCGTTATTCCTAAATCGTAGTAACTTTTAATATTATTTATTTTCAAATATTTAAAGAATTTAAAAATCTTTCTCTGGAAAAAAAGACGCTTTCGACTTCGCTGGGATTCGAGCCCAGGTCTTTCGATTGCCCGTCAACTACTCTTTCAAACTCACCTAATTATTTACTTTTCCAAGGAAAAAAAATCAGATTGCCTTGAAAATTTACACACATACTCAGAAAAGTATAGAGAATAAAAAAATAAAATTTTTCGAAAATTTCAAATAACCAAAATATACCAATTAAAGATGGCGGATCACCTTCAGTGTAGAATATTTCTTCCGTTCCTAAAACGAAATAAATTTTTATCGGAGTAAAAAAGGAACATATTGTTTGTGACTTGAATGTAAATAGTTTAGTCAAATTAATTGATAAAATTCAATCAATATTTCTAAGGAAGACGCTTGTTGATCACGAGATAGGAGATAAACGAAAATATCCCTCAGGTCGTTTATTTTACTGCTAGAAATAACAAGAAGATCCACTCGGCTATAATCTCGCAGGCCTTGAGGCACAAGGAGTGTTTATCGAGGCAAGAGAAAAACGGAGTAAAGCAAGATAGACTCTTCCGAGTCTAAGAACTTGTTCAGGTAGATAAACATTAATTTGGAGGGTCTTAATTGTAGGCCTCAAAAGGTGATACAGACTCACGGATTGGAATCGGATAGGCTGCACCTTTATTTCCAGAGACAGCACAAGTTTCTGGACCTTTCTTCTCTGAGAAATTGGTTCGCTTCACCTTTATCCTAGATACGGTTGGAATTCCACATCGTGTTCAAGCTCCACGCAAAGATGCTTCACGTAAATCTCGGATTTGGAATGGCTCGTTTTGCGGCACTCGCATAAGAACTTAAGCTCAATCTATCCTCGTGTTCTATTCCCGCCTGATTTATCTGGAATCGTCCCCAGGAAAACAACGAGTGAGCCTGTCGCGTGGCGATTCAACCGCAAAATGGCAATGCCAGCGGCTTCTGAGTGGCTACTGGTCGCCTGAAATTTCTTATGCTCTACTCCGACTGAAAACCTGCCAGAAAAAGGGATCTCGAAACCGCAAAGTGCATCGAAGCTTTGGCAATGTCCCAAGATCTTTGGACAGCTCTATGAAAAATTCTGGAGATCCAAAAAAATGGATTCAAAAATAAAAGGATATTGGTATTATTCATCAACTTGGCATTTAAGGTAGTTCATCCACGAAAATTAGACCTTAGGCAAAAATAGATAATTTTTGTTTCAAGAATAGCAATATATCATTTCTTCAGAAAAGAGAATCTTTACAATTTTATCGTTTCCAATGAACTACCTTAAGGTATTTGATCCACGAAAATTAGACCTCAGGCAAAAATAGATAATTTTGCTTTCAAGAATAGCAATATTATTATTGAAGGGCTAATTTGAAAGAGAAAGGATTATTCTATCATGAAAAAAATTGGAAACACAAAAAAAATAATTTTATTAATAAATTTTATTTTTGCCCAAACTTATTTTCTTATCGCTTCTTACCAAATTTTAAAAAATTATGCGATTTTAATAAATTGCAAATCACTTTTTTCGAGAAAAATATTCCCTACAACTTAAGTAAGTTCCTTCACGAAAATTAGACCTCAGGCAAAAATAGATAATTTTGCTTTCAAGAATAGCAATATTATTATTGAAGGGCTAATTTGAAAGAGAAAGGATTATTCTATCATGAAAAAAATTTGAAACACAAAAAACTAATTTTATTAATAAACTTTATTTTTGCCCAAACTTATTTTCTTATCTCTTCGAGCCAAATTTTTAAAAATTATGCGATTTTAATAAATTGCAAATCACTTTTTCGAGAAAAATATTCCCTACAACTTAAGTAAGTTCCTTCACGAAAATTAGACCTCAGGCAAAAATAGATAATTTTGCTTTCAAGAATAGCAATATTATTATTGAAGGGCTAATTTGAAAGAGAAAGGATTATTCTATCATGAAAAAAATTGGAAACACAAAAAAAATAATTTTATTAATAAATTTTATTTTTGCCCAAACTTATTTTCTTATCGCTTCGAGCCAAATGTTTAAAAATGATGCGATTCTATTAAATCACGTTTTATTTTTTTAGGAAAAAGATTCTCAACAACTTGACTGTTTCCAATTTTTGATAATGAATTCTTTAATGGCTGAAGTTATAAAAAAAAACATTTGATAATTATTATTATTATTATTATTTGATAATAATTTATTCAATTTCAAAAATAGGAAACGTTCAAGTTGTAGAGAATCTTTTTCCTAAAAAAATGAACCGTGATTTATTAGAATCGTATCATTCTTAAAAATTTACCTCGAAGCGATAAGAAAATAAGTTTGGTCAAAAATAAAATTTATCAATAAAATTATCTTTCTGTGTTTCAAATTTTGTTCATGTAAAACAATCTGTTCTCTTTAAAAATAGCCCTTCAATAATAATATTGCTATTCTTGAAAGCAAAATTATTTATTTTTGCCTGAGGTCTAATTTTCGTGGATGAACTACCTTAAAGGAGTAATGATCAGAGAAAAAAGTGGAGGATTATTTTGAACTCATTTTAAGCATCAAAATTAACTGCAATAAGACCGAACTCCTATGGTTCAAAAGGAACTTGATGCGAAAGTAGACCGAGAACTCCAAGTTTACAATTTTTGCTAAACAATGTTTCAATTTAGGGAATAATTATCATTGCACCTCGATTTTTCTTAAATTTCTAATATTTTTTAAAATTATGATTATAAAATAAAACATATATTTCTATACAAAGTTTCTTCGTGTAGCATTTAAATGAACTTGATTTTAGATTCAAAAGGAACTATTTTTTATGCGAATCATTTCGGTCTCGTATTCATTAGGGTTGATTCAGATTAATTTTCAACCAATTTTCATGGAAACAGTTTTTAAAAGCCTTAAAAGCATGATAGAATCGAATAGAGTGGAATAGGAATCGAAATTTTTTCAAATTCTATCCAGAAACTTATGCGATTTGTTTGTCTGGATTTTAATTAAGTTAAAAGTATTGTACCTTGTATTGGCCCTTAATATCAATAGAATGGTATGTTGATGGAAAAATTGGCTTTAGGGTCCATAAAATGATTAAGTCAAATTTAATCAAACGTTTCGGCTCTGATCGGAGCCCTCATCAGTGATATTTATTAAAATCTAGAAAATACAAAAAAGTTCATGTCGCTAATTTCACATATTTTCTCGGAGTTACTGGAGTACATAAAATATGGCACAAAAGGGGTACTTGATATATTAAATAAAAGAAGGAAAGTTTGGATATATTCTTTGGTGCAACACTGAAAATGGATAGCCTGGTATAGACAATTAAGGCTATCTTTTGACTAATTTTTTCCCAAACTATTTTAATACTATTTATAAGCTATGTATAAAAATATTCACATTTATGCATTTCTTGTCAATACCGGTGTCTACAAATAAGTTCGCTAAACTGAATTTGTTGAGGCTATTAGGGATTTGATTAAACTATTTTTCCTAAAAGATTTTAAAACTGTGTTAAAATATGTATACATATATACACATACATACATATACATACATACACATATATATACATACATATACACACATACATATACACACTTACATATACACATACACATATACATATATACATACATATATACATTTGAACTGTTTATCTGAAACTATTTTGAAAGCATTCTTGGACAATTTATAACAATATAATTAACAAAACTGAATTGGTTGAAGCTAATTTTCAGTGTTGCACCAAAGAATATATCCAAACTTTCCTTCTTTTATTTAATATATCAAGTACCCCTTTTGTGCCATATTTTATGTACTCCAGTAACTCCGAGAAAATATGTGAAATTAGGGACATGAACCTTTTTGTATTTTCTAGATTTTAATAAATATCACTGATGAGGGCTCCGATTAGAGCCGAAACGTTTGATTAAATTTGACTTAATCATTTTATGGACCCTAAAGCCAATTTTTCCATCAACATACCATTCTTTTAATTAAGTTATTATATATATACATTTAATGGAAGTTTTTTTCAGTAACGTATATTAATTTTTAAAATACTTCAATCTTAAAAAATACAAACTTTTATTTGAATTTTAATACACCACGTGTATATATTTTAATAATGTTTGTTAATTATAATATATTTTTATTGAAAAATTATTAAATTTAATATGAATGTATATTAATTTTTCATAATATACAAATCTATTAATTTTCATTTACCACTTGCACATTAAAGTCTATTAAAATTAATAATATTTTTAGCAGTGAATATTTCCCTCATCGGTTTTTTATCCGCTTTCATCCGGAAACTTATCTGGCGTAGGAGCAGTGTATTTAATTTGAGGTATCGTGTTTTTTATATAATTTTCGCGGTCCTTTCTATTAGATTCCATCCAAAAACTTGAACCCTTTCATCCATTATGGTACATATGTGTACCAGTTATTTTGAAATTGTCTAACATCCACATTAATCAAGACGGTTACATTCTTAATTATTTTTCTTTCATTTTGTGAGTTTTCTTGTTCGTTCTAGATTCGCATCATAGAAAATGAACTTTTTATTCTGTGAGGGTGGATTTCATACAAAGGGGGTTGTTTTAAGGTTTTCAAAAAATATTGAAGCTCTTTTTTTAAAACTTCCATACTTTATACTTTGTTTAGCATGATTGGTTTGTGATTACGGTAGAAGAAAGTCTTGTACAAAAGGGTTAAAGAGCACTTAGTGTCGAATAGAAAACCCCTTTTAGTCTTAGATGGAATTAGCCATCTAACGCAGGTTTCAAGAAATTTTCGAATAGGACCGAATAATATTTCCCCCAGAGAATAATTCATTTTTCCGTCTCTAATCGTTGTTTCTAAATTCGGAGAGTATCGGATAGAAAACAAGTGAAATATCTGACTCTTTATACAGAAACGTTTCACAGCAACACATGGAATGTGAAATATCGAATATCTAATTACAATACATTTTTTAAAAGTGTCTCGGGACCTTCGTGAAGAATTTTGCCCGAAGGCTAGTTTTATATGTTATTCATGAGCACCTCCGTAACAGGACGTGTCTGGTTATTATTTTAAATAAGACGAACAGTACTATTAGCAGGACAAGATCTATTAAACGGTAGCCGTAGTCGTTGGCAGTCACAGGTAATTATGCGGTGAAACTCGTGGGATCGATGTAAATCACGAACATCATATCTCGAAAAGATAATAAACGGACGGAGTGACATGTCGTGTTGCTCGTGTCGTGTCCTATATTAGAAGGTATGGTTCAAATTGAACTTGACTCAGAGGAGGTCTGACGTCCTCAAACATAGACATTTCATTTAACAAACACATCGAACGGCTCTTACCTCAGCTAAATTCATATTACTATAGTTACCCCGCGGTAATAGGTTACTGAACATTTCTTCCATGGGACTAAACGCCGGAACGATAAAAGATCATCAAGGAACAAGAAAGATCTCTAAAGTTTTCTTATGTCTAATGCAATCCCTTCGTATCGATCATATATGATCATATCGCAATCTCATCAGCGTTAGGCAAGTTTTTAGTTTTACATCTTGTAAAACTAGTATAAGAAGGTATTGTATTAGGTGAAATTAAAGCTTGTTGAAATCTGAATGAGAGAGTCGACCACCCCGTGGTGAAAGAGTTCCTGCTTTCTCGCTTGCATACAAGTGAGAAATCTTCTCCAAGTCCAGCGCCACTTTCTTTAAAGTGTTCTTCATTCTCATGCCCGTTCTCAAGCAAACGTTCGCTCGCACGATAAAGCGCGCGATAAACTCACGCAAAGGGCTTGCCACCTCAGAATACCTCGTGACTTCTAGTAGAACGAACGAGAATAAATTTCGGTTGATGTATATCCTTTTGCATAGGAGTGTATCTTGCCCGCCGCCTTTTCGAGTGGCATGCCAGGGAGCTTGTAACGGGTGATGAAAAGTAATGCCTTGGTCCCCGTAGACCTGCGGTGCCATCTTAAAACTTCGGACAGAAATTACTGCAAACATGCTCCTTCTTTTCTGCATAATTCACTCTTCTCTATCACTCTCGCGATCAAGGTTGAATCTTGATGAAGTTCACTTTTACGGAAAGACATTTAAGGGGTCGTCTACCCACATTACCAATTCCAAAGAGGCCAGAACTCAATGGAGACAGGCTGTTTTGGATGAAAATGAGTATTATGAAGCAACAGAAGGTATACTGTATGGTGCAGGCATCGCTGATTAAGCACAGGTAAGTTTTTTTCGTGATTTTTTATTTAACAAAAATTAAAACGGGTTTTTCTCATAACAACGTTTTTCGGAGTCTTGTTGATAAAATCTCCGAAATTAATGAACCGATCCTTATGAAATTTTCACTACATATCCTTTACAACTATAACTATAGCGCATATCAAGAACTTTTTTAAATTTTGATTTTAACTGTGTTTTTTTTAAAAAGGTGTCTTGTTTTCTCTTTCCGAAAAATGTCCGCCATTTTGTTATCTTTGCAAAAATGAAAAATCGTATGATATGCGCTATACCCATTAACATACTGAATCCAAAACCGCTTGATTATTTTCTTTCAGACAATCCATCTCCGAGATTTCATCAACAGCGCACACCTATCTACTTTTTGAGGACCTATGATTCACCACCATTTTCATCTATAAAAAGTGTCTAAAATAAATAAATAAAAATTTATTTATGTATTGTAAGAGTGTATTTACTCAACCTCACAAATTTCATATTAATATATATAATATGAGGCGCTTAGAACCAAAGGAAAGTAAATATTGTTATCATAGAAGAGTGAAACATAAAAACGGTTGGAGCAAAGGGAAGACAAATCTTCATCAACGGTAAAGCGAAACAAAATGAAGTTGGAGCAAAAGAGAGACTTGGTTGTCCTGCTTTAATATTGGAGCAAAAGCGAGACAACCGAGTCACTCTTTTGATCTAACTTCATTTTGTTTCGCTCTACCGCTATAAAAAATTTGTCTCTCTTTTGCTCCAACTTTATTTTGTTTCGCTTTACTGCTTAAAAAGATTTGTCTTCCTTTTGCTCCAACCGTTTTTATGTTTCACTCTTCTATGACAACAATATTTACTTTCCTTTTGTTCTAAGCGCCTCATATTATAAAGTGTGATCAAATTGGAGGTACTTTTTCCAATAGGGTTTTATTGACATGCCACGCGTGACTACTGTCAAACTAAATACACAATTTTATTCAGTTTTTATTGACATTTCATCATGGAAAGACTTACGCCTCAACAACGTTTACAAATCGTACAATTATATTACGAAAATGGACGCTCTGTGAAAAGTGTTTATCGCGTGCTCAGGCCAATTTATAGTGTACATAATCGTCCTACCGAACGCACTATTCGTCATACCATCGGCAAACTCGAGAATAATTTAACACTATTGGATGATACTCGACCGATTAGACCACGTACAGCCCGAACTGTAGGGAATATTGCGGCTGTAAATGAGAGTTTTGCCGAAGACCCGGAAGAATCGATTCGGCGCCGATCTCAACAACTTGGCCTATCTTATGGCACTAGTTGGGCGATTTTTGATGCCGGAAATTGAAGCCCGTAATCTCCACGACATTTGGTTCCAACAAGACGACGCTACATGTCATACAGCCCGTGAAACAATGGATTTACTGCGTAGTCGTTTCGGTGAGCAATTTATCTCTCGTTTCGGACCGGTGGATTGGCCTCCAAGATCGTGTGATATCACACCTTTGGACTTTTATTTGTGCGGGTATGTAAAGTCTAAATGTTTTATGGATAAACCAGCTACTATTGAGGCATTGGAAGCCAACATTACTGAAGTTATTAGCGAGATACCGACCGAAGTCCTCGAGCGAGTCATTCAAAATTGGTGTTTACGGATGGACGAATTAAAGCGCAATTGCGGCCAACATTTGAAAGGGGTTATCTTTAAAAAATAAATGTCGTGAAGGTTCTACACAAAAATAAAAAAGATTGCCCTATCAATTTGAATTTTCGTTGTTTTATTTCAATTTAAAATCCTGTACCTCTAAATTGATCACCCTTCAGATATTAATAAGAAAACAACGAGTTTGCTTGAAATTTAGTGTTTCCAATGGAATTACGACTACGGAATCATTGAAAATGTTGCAGAAGTGTTTTGGGGACTCTACTCTATCGAGAGCGCAAGTATTTGAGTGACATGAAGCATTCAGTGAGGGTCGTGAAGTCATAGAAAACTTGCCTTATGCAAGTCGTCTATCCACCTCTGTTAACGACGATAACATCGAAAAAGTGAAGAAAATTGTTCTCGAAAATCGTCGTTTTGGCATTAGAGAGGTAACAAAGGCTCTTAACATCTCTTATTGATCAACTCAACACATTGTGGTTCATGTTTCGGGTATGAAGAGCGTCGCCGCCAGACTCGTACCGAAAGACCTGAATTTTTGTAAAAAGAACGTCGATTCTTGGCTAAACACGAAACAAAAGTTATTGCTCAGCCACCGTATTCGCCAGATTTGGCTTACTGTGACTTTTCCTGCTTCCTAAACTCAAATATCCGCTCCGAGGAATGCGCCATGAGTCGATTCAGGCCATAAAATGAAATTCGCTGAAGGAACTAAAGGCCATACCGGCCGAGGCCTATAGGAAGAGTATGGAAAATTGGATTAACCGTTGGCATGCTTGTATTGGCTCAAAAGGAGCTTATTTTGCAAACGATAATGGAGATTTTTATTAAAATACATAAAAATGTTTTTTTTAACCAGTCCGGGTCAAATTTGATCAGATGCCCGTGTGGAAAAATTACATGGCAGTCTATGTTCTGGTCTGCCCCTGGTCTGGCAATGTCTACACCAGCTACTTTGGAAGTTTTGGTCTGGCTCAGTTCTGGCGCTGGTCAGCATTCCATGACAAGAAAGATTGAATTGCTTTGAGGGGTTAGGATTTTTAATCGAAATTAATAAATGTTCAATTAAAATGGTTTTTCTACCAAAAATTTATTAACTGACCACCAATTAGTAACTAACTAGTCGCGAACTAGTGGCTGACTAGCCGCTGACTTGTGGCTGGCTAGCCGCTGACTAGTGTCTGACCAGACGCTGACTAGCGGCTGATCGTACAAAAACGTTACAGTTCTGGCCAGCCCCAGACCAGGCCTTATAGTCAGCGCCAGAACTGGAAACGATACAGTCTGGACTGGCGCTGGTCAGCGCCATGAAATTTCTCCACACGGGTGGTATACTATCGCTATTTAAAATCAGATCACCTGTTCTTCATTAGTTACTGTCAATTTTTCTTATTCTAGTAAGAGACAAGTTGATATTTTTAAAACACATACCATGCAGATTCTTGTAGATATTATTTCATTTTGGATTATTTTTGAAATGTTCATATTCTGGACTTGATGTGATTCTTAATTAATGATTAAAGATATATGTTGATATTAACAGAAAAAAAAGGAAAATGTTATAAAAGTATATAAAAATTTTGTATCCCCTTCTGCGATGCAGCGGTTTACTTGACTTTTTTGAAAGAGATAAAAATGTTTAGCTAAAAATTATTGGTTGATTTGGCATTGCATTCATTTAAAAACAAGTCCCTTCATTTCCAAATAAATATTTCCATTCCCGAATTCTGTAACTGTCTAGTTTTATGAGTTTAATTAATTGGTTAAAAAAAACAAGACAAAAAAGTTCGTATCGCGTTGATTGTGAGTATTGGGGTAAATTGTAACAACTTTCCTTGCTTGTGAAAGGACAAATTTTTCTCTTCTTTGCCGGAGAATACTAAGATTGAAGACAGATGACTTATCTTGTCCAACTAACGGTAAAGTTTGTATGAAATTCGTTAATTGAAACGTCTAGACTACAGTAGCTATCCAAAGGCGTGGCATTTGTGATTATTCTATTGTGGGCGGGAAAAGCAGTATAAGTCATATTACCTCTACTTGAAACGAAAAGGCCTTAAGCACCAACTGACAGCTTTGAAGATATACAATGTACATCAAGAAGATCAAAAAAGTATTATACTTTTATATTCGTTGCTCTATATTCTCATGGGAAAATTACTGGTTTTCTTTCCCCCTTTAGTGTTGCCAGGCAAGATTTTATTCGTCTTTGGAATAATTTTTTTAATTCAATTATGTTTAATTAAATTTTTTAACACTATGATTATTTTTCATACATTTTATTTGTTCGCTGTATTTGCATAGTTCTTTAGATAAAAACTAAGTAAGCAAGACTCTTAAAACGAGAAGGTCTAATTATGATTTAAAAGTCCTTTCTGCGATTATAATTGGATTCGGACAAAAATTGTCACAGATGCTAGACTTCCATTATTATACATATACATTTCATGTTGTCCTATAGTTTTTATAACCCCTAGAAAGTATTGGATAAAATATTGACAAAACCATTATTTTGGATCACGAATATTGGATCTTTCAATATTTTATCCAATACCTTTTCCTTACGAGAAAAAATTTCCTTATGAAAAAGAAGTATTGTATCCAATACCTGGAAACACTTATTTTATGTAAGAGGTATTGATAAGTGTGAGATCCAATACTTTCCACGGATGAAGTATTGCATATTACGAAAAGTTATTGGATCCAATACTTGCCAATACTTTTCCCAGAAGGATTATGTTTTCACTTTTTACCCTCATTAAAAAGAAGTATTGGTGAAGATGGGACTCGATAATTTTTTCACGGGTTAAGTATTGGATTCCGCGTCTATAGAAAGTATTAAGTCCAATACTTCTTTTTGATAAGTATACTTATTTTAAGTTTATTGCATGAAGTATTGAAAAAATTATTGGAAAAAGTATTAGTAGATCTCTTACTTGCGATGCAAAATTAGTCTTTGAACTATCAATGCTTTATTCGAAACGAATACTATTCGCAATTCAAATTTTTTTTAAATTATAGACTAAAGCGATTATTTAATTACACTTCAGGAATCGTGTATCAAAAAGTGCGACAAATTTTCTAAAGGGATTAAACCTCAAAATTGAATGTTTTAGAAATATTATTATAAATACAATTAAACATCATTTTTTTCTCCACGTGGAAAAGAGACGTTTATATGACATAAGCATATCAATAAACTGTTTAATTGACTCGACAAGTTTGCGATACTAATCAGTTCGTTATTATAGTGTGTTGTCGTGAATCTCCGTCTCTTTTCATCCTTCCCACCAGCTTTCAAATGTCAGTCGATTGGGAGTCTGATCTGAAAAGAGAAAAAAAAAACTTGTGAAGAATCTCATGGACAGATTATACAATTAATTAACTAATAGCAGTTAAAATCACACAGGAAACATTCAATAATAGTTTTATTCTCTTTAAAATATTTTATTTATAAAATGATAACACGCATATCAATTTTTTTATCATGTATTTATTTTATTGCGTTAAATTAATCAAGTCACAAATTTATTACCCAGTTGAATCTGATTTTGAACGCAATTCAATTAAAATTATCATTGCAAACGGAAGAGTCGGTGGGTGATGAATCACAATTTAATGTAAGACTATAAATTATTTCATATCAATATTCATGATACAGTGGTATAAATATATAAATATATTGAATTTACTGTAATTACTATAATTTTGAAATCATCCACTGGCGTACATTTGTATTATTTTTTCTCATTTCTAATAAGCAATTGCATCAGGGGAAATTCAAAAACAGCAGGAATTCGAAATATTATGCACCGCATTTCTTTAGACTTCATAGAAATGGAATTTGTTCTCATTTTTGTTCTTTTGGCATCTTTGTCCATTATATTAATCTAGAACCAGTTAAAAATAAGTCGAAAAATCGTTTACATATACAAATATAATATCAAATCTTGATGAGATTTTTCATTTTGTAACTTTCTTACTCAGTAAATTCAACAGCATTCTTTTGTATACATTTGAGATATTTCAATGTACTTACAGTTTTGAACGTTCATTGAACGATGACAGAAAATTTTTTTTCATAACGAAATTCATTATTATGTTTATATTTAGGGCCCTTTTAATATAGAGTCATAAACAATACACTATTTTTTAATTTTCTGGGGCAACGACTAATAATTTATTTTTCAAACAAAAATATTTTCCACCGTTCAATGAACTTTCAGAATTGTAAGTTCATTATTTCAGTAAAATTGGTCAATTAATGGTAAATATGATTTAACGTTAAATGTTTCTTAAATTTACATGTTACAAACAATTATAATTCGATAAATTTACTATTTATTAAGATTTGCGATATTTAGCAAATAGTTTGTTATGTTCACAAATTGTTAGTGATTTATACTGAAATATCTGTAAAATAGATAGAATCAGTAAGCTAGTTCTAATTTACCAAATGATCTCTATAACCTAATAGATTTTCCCCTGTGTAATTTTTTAATGAGTTAGAACAGAATTCGAAATATTGTTCAAGTTTTTTTTAGGTTCGGATGATTACCACTTGGTGAAATGCATGCTTGTTTTGGTCAAATTTCGGTCAAAATTTGGTCCCTTTAAGTTTTAAGGATCTGAATTGTTTCAGATTACTTGATATTTTTGAATTTTGATGGATCTTTACATTATAACTAATATTACACTAATTCTGGCGTATCTCCTTTTACTCAAATGTATAGCAATTTTAACATCTACAAATAAGTAGGTACGATGAAACGTATATTTATGCGTGAGGATAAAGCGTAGGATAGTATTCGTCGGCCAGGCAAAGGCATGCCATCGTTTTCCTGATGAATTTTTCAGAAAAATACGATCCTGAAGGAATCCAACGTCCGTCCTTCGCAACCGCCTATCTGATGCAGCTCATTAAATGCACACGATACCCCAAACAACGATTATATGAACGAGCTGCGTTGAACTGTGAGTACGTGTGTACTCACCTGTCGTGCCTAGTCGTATTAACTATAGATGCGTATACGCAGCCAGATGACAGCCTAATGCGATGATATCTCCATGATTTCAAGACTTATTATATCGATAATGAACCGCTAAAGAGCCAAGACAAGACTCTGATATGTTGAAAGAAAAGCAGGAAGTTCATCGCATAACGTATTCAACCGGAAGGTTCTTTAAACCTTCTATATGAAATAAAACCCTAGAAAATTACACACAATAGTAGAGTATAATAAGTTTTTAACGAAAATACATTTATACATAGATTCTAAATAAAAATGGAACAGGACTTGTATCGACCCTTAGTATTAATATTCAAATATTGTTGATGTTCTTGGTTGGCTTTAGGGTCCAGGAAAAAATGTAACTCAAAGTTTCATATTTTCAAACGTTTCGACTCAGATTGGAGTCCTCATCAGTGAGAATTTAATTCTATAAAAATACAAAAGAAAGAGACTTAAAAAACTGCACGTGTGACCGATGAACATTGTAATAAGAAATGTTATAAAGAATTGCGAGTGTAAAATATAAAACTGGTCTAAATAACTAAATTTGCAAAAAAAAAAATTGAAACTATAACAAACCAAAAAATATCTGTAAAAATACTAGGGGGAGAACATTGAAGGAATTGCAACGTGTGACGGATAAACATTGTGGAAAAATGATATAAATGATATATAAATGTGAAAGTGTAAAATTAATCTAAATAAACTAGATTTGCAAAAAAAATTGAAAAATGTAACCAAAAAAATTTTTTCTATAAAAATACGAATAAACTAGATTTGCAAACAAATTGAAAAATTTAACCAAAAAAAATTTTTTCTATAAAAATACGAAGTGAAGAAACTTAAAGTTTAAGCGTGTGACGGGTAAACATTGTGGTAAAAACGGTCTAGATGAATTGAACATGTAGAAATATAAAATTGGTCTAAATAACCAAATTTACAAGAAAATGAACCTTAGCACAGATTTTTTGAGTAAAAATTACTAAGGGGAGGGACTTAAAAATATAGAACGTGTGACGGATAAAAATTGTGGTAAAGGCCGATATAAACGAATTGTACATGTGATATACTATAAGAAATTGGTCTAAAACCTAAATTTACAGATTATATTAAAAAAATATTATAAAACTGTGCAAGAAAATGTTTTCTAACAAATCCAAAAAAAAAAAATTTGCACTTGTGACGGATAACCAATGTAAAAAACCAATATAAATCTATTGCACATGTAAAAACTGTAAAACTGTAAAAATTGTTCTTAAAAACTAAATTCAATAAAATAAAAACAAGGACCAAAAATTCTAACAAAATTGTGAACTATCCGAATAAAATATGTCTGACAAAATTGTGAAATATCAAAATAAAATATCACCAAAAAAAGGAAACTAACATGTTATTTGTTTAAGTAAAAAACGATATTAATGAATTGCACATGTGATATACTATAAAGTTGGTCTAAACTAAAAATTTCCAAAAAAAATAAACACTGTACACAAACTTTTTCCTTATAAACATACAAAGAGAAGAGACTTAAAATATTGCACGTGTGACGGATAAAAACTTGTGGAAAACGATATATGTCGGTCTACTTAATCATATAACAGGTCAGTTCTTGTTTTTTTTTTTTTTTTTTTGGTATATTTATATCGTTTTCCACAAGTTTTTATCCGTCACACGTGCAATATTTTAAGTCTCTTCTCTTTGTATGTTTATAAGGAAAAAAGTTTGTGTACAGTGTTTATTTTTTTTGGAAATTTTAGTTTAGACCAACTTTATAGTATATCACATGTGCAATTCATTAATATCGTTTTTTACTTAAACAAATAACATGTTAGTTTCCTTTTTTTTGGTGATATTTTATTTTGATATTTCACAATTTTGTCAGACATATTTCATTCGGATAGTTCACAATTTTGTTAGAATTTTGGTCCTTGTTTTTATTTTATTGAATTTAATTTTTAAGAACAATTTTTACAGCTTTACAGTTTTTACATGTGCAATAGATTTATATTGGTTTTTTACATTGGTTATCCGTCACAAGTGAAAATTTTTTTTTGATTTGTTAGAAAACATTTTCTTGCACAGTTTTTTTAATATTTTTTTAATATTATCTGTAAATTTAGTTTTTAGACCAATTTCTTATAGTATATCACATGTACAATTCGTTTATATCGGCCTTTACCACAATTGTTATCCGTCACACGTTCTATATTTTTAAGTCCCTCCCCTTAGTAATTTTTACTCAAAAAATCTGTGCTAAGGTTCATTTTCTTGTAAATTTGGTTATTTAGACCAATTTTATATTTCTACATGTTCAATTCATCTAGACCGTTTTTACCACAATGTTTACCCGTCACACGCTTAAACTTTAAGTTTCTTCACTTCGTATTTTTATAGAAAAAATTTTTTTTGGTTACATTTTTCAATTTTTTTGCAAATCTAGTTTATTCGTATTTTTATAGAAAAAATTTTTTTTTGGTTACATTTTTCAATTTTTTTTGCAAATCTAGTTTATTTAGATTAATTTTACACTTTTACATTTATATATCATTTATATCATTTTTCCACAATGTTTATCCGTCACACGTGCAATTCCTTCAATGTTCTCCCCCTAGTATTTTTACAGATATTTTTTGGTTTGTTATAGTTTCAATTTTTTTTTTTTTGCAAATTTAGTTATTTAGACCAGTTTTATATTTTACACTCGCAATTCTTTATAACATTTCTTATTACAATGTTCATAGGTCACACGTGCAGTTTTTTAAGTCTCTTTCTTTTGTATTTTTATAGAATTAAATTCTCACTGATGAGGACTCCAATCTGAGTCGAAACGTTTGAAAATATGAAACTTTGAGTTACATTTTTTCCTGGACCCTAAAGCCAACCAAGAACATCAACAATATTTGAATATTCTAAATAAAACTTTAATAACATACAAATTAGGTTATGGAAAAACTATTTAGGACTTATCTTAATACAATTTTGAAGATTAGTTTAAGCTGCACGCAAACAAATATTTTAATCAAGAAACATTTTTTTAATTCAACCATAGGTTGAAGGTTCATCGGACAAAATATTTGGTTTATTCAAAAAATTATTTCATTGACTACAAAAATCGTTGGCTAGGAAAATTTGGTTGATCTAATCAAATATAGTTACTTTTAATAAATTTAAAATATTTATTATATTCAACCAGAAATATTGGCAAACTCAACAGAATAATTTTTTCAATTTAACAAAAGGATTTTATCAAGTGAACAACATTTTTTTTCAGAGTCCCCCTATTAAATTAAATGCTAAACCGAAATTTTACTATCAAGTTCAGGGAAATCAACCCATTGACATAATCTCGAACTGAATAACAATTTATAAAAGCTTATAAAAGTTTGTATTTTTTGAGTTTGGGCCCAACATATCATTTTTTTATGTTTAGTACCTTTATTTAGAAAGGTTTTGTGCTTTTTTTAAAAATTCCATCACCTTTATGTATTTTTAAACTAAAAATTTTGACTTTTCTGGGTATTTTTTTTTTAATTTTTTGACTTGGGATAACTTTTTTGTCTTTTAACCAATTGTCGTGATTCTTTTTTTATTTTGTTCCTTACAATGTGTAGCAACTTTTTGGATATGGGAAATAAGGTAACATCACTGAAAACTTGTACTTACAGTTCTGAACGTTCATTGAATGATGACATATTTTTTTCAAAACGAAAATAATTAAAACACGGAAAATCATAACTTGCGGAAATGGAGTTTAAAAAAAATTCTTGTAGAAGCAGACAGCCAAAATTGTGTTACTAAATCATATATGTATATACATTATACCTGTTATGTACTTATTTTCCATATAATTCAGAATTATTAGTAAATAAATAAACAAACTATTTTGTGTAAAAAGATCATTTTCCCTAAAAACGCATCCTTCGTAAATCGTAGTAACTTTTAATTTTATTTAACATTAAATTTTGAACATTAAATTTGAACATTAAATTTGAACATTAAATTTGAACATTAAATTTTTGAACATTTTGAACATTAATTTGAACATTAAAGTTAAAAAAAGTTAAAAGTTAAAAAATATTTTTGGAAAATATCTAAGCAATACAAATTAAAAAGATATCCATCTTCTCTATAATTTTTAAATCTTGAAATTTTCTTGAAAATAATGAATTTACATATTTTTTCTGTTTCAGGTAAGTTGCAGAATAAATTGTCAAATATGGAGTACCGGTCTTGATGGGTAAGAGACTTCTTAAGTATAATTTGAATTCCATAAGTCGAGGCGTGAGTTAAAACGGGATATGCGATTCCAATTTTGAAAACAAGTATATGGCCTTAAAATTTAAAATGATTGCCATTCGCATCGTGGAAAGTGTCGAGCTGAGATGGACACGAACGAGCGCCCTCTAATGATTTACCGCGGCTTTTGCTTTGTGGCCTGAGCAACTCGAAAGTCTCGGTTGAGCGAAGGAAGACTGCCACGCCCCCAACTTCTCATCTTTTACACGTCTCATCCCATGACGACGCATACGGGGGCCATGGGCCATGGGCATAGGAATAGGGCCCGAACTGCCTCCTTCACCTTTCCTGCTCACAACTCTTCCAGTCACAAACGAAATTGATATGCTACTCAGCAAAGTACTAAAAGACTTGAAATGAAAATTAAGCTAGGTGCGTTATGAAAAAACAAAAGAAAGCTTTCTTTTCTATTAATTCGGCTAAAAAATGTACTATATAAGAATGATACATGAGACGAATGTAAGACGCATTAAGTTGAACATTCACACGTCATTATTTTCGTCGATTCTATTCTTAAGAACGAAAACGATTTATTAGCTTGTCATTTTTTCTGGACGCATTTCGAATCAACCGCTTCCATTGAGAGCGGTCACCCTTTATCATTTATATTTACGTCTCTAGACTGAAAAGACGTACATAATCAATCATGCATTTCTGAATCATGAGGGAGCACAAGATTTTTCTTCTGCTTCGCTGCTGCAAAAAGAAATTTTGTCTGAGCAGGGACTTTATTATATGGTGAGAAGTATTTCGAGATTCGTTATGAGCCAACTATTCCTAGAATCATTTACAATGCTCTATTAGAGATGATTACTTGAATTTTAAAATATCCTCGTCTGCTTTTATTTCTAAAGCACATATCCTCAGTTACAAGGTGGTCCGAGACATTTAACTTTTAATCATTTTTCTACTCGATTCTATTAATCACAAAATCCAAGACATCAAGTGACATCTCTCGAAGAGATTTTCAAAGACTTGTTGAATCATTAAGTTCGTAGAATTTCCTAATGAGAGTCTAATGAAGTGCAAGTCGTATGAAACGGATTTTCTCTATTACTCATTTCATGACATACATTTCCACAATAAGATAAAAAATTTTAATTAAGAATGTAAAAGTACATATGCAAGAAATTATCCTGTGATTGAGGGAATATTGAGTGATTTTGCAAGTAAGGGAGTCTCGGGAGTAGGAAATATTGATAAATGCAAAAAATAAAATGGCACGAGGCCGGGTTTCATTAAGGAGTTAGTCGCAGTCAGAATTTTCAAAAAATCTATTTTTGGGGTTTTGCATATTTTTATGGTGTAACATCTTGGAAATACACTACCGGTTAAAAGTTTTAATTCACCTGTTGTTTAAGCCATTGTCGAAGTGTCTTAATTTTAATAAAAACAAGTTATACAATTTTTTCAAAAATGGCATGAATGTTAATTTTATAAGAATATATTTTAAAAAACGTCAAATTTAGATCTTTTTGGAAAATGTTAATAACTAAAAATAATTCACGTTTTTAAAAATTTTCGGTCTCGTTTTAAAGGCGAGTCTTTAGAGTAAATAAAATAATTTATAATTGATATTTTTCGATGTTCTTCGACTAATTTTAAAGGTAAATTTACGGGTAATGTAAAAAAACGTGCCGAACAATCATACTAATTTTTCCCCAGATTCTAAAACGGTCTAAACTTAAAACAAATAATTTGTAAGGATTCTAACTTGCAAATTCCTTCTTGTGAGTTATCACTTTAATGTATTTTTAAAATCCTTTTTTTGGGTTTGAAATTTGAACATTTTTCACAATATCTCCCTCAAAAATTGACAAAAACACTTCATCTTGAGGTTGTTTAAGGTAGTTTTCATCCACGAAAATTAGACCTCAGGCAAAAATAGATAAGTTTGCTTTCAAGAATAGCAATATTATATTTGAAACACAAAAAACTAATTTTATTAATAAACTTTATTTTTGACCCAACTTTTTTTCTTATCGCTTTTTACCAAATTTTAAAAAATTGTGCGATTCTAATAAATCATGAATCATTTTTTTAGAGGAAAGATTTCCCACAACTGCACCGTTTCTGATTTTCAAAAATGAATTCTTTAATGGCTGAAACCATTAAAAAAACATTTTCCAAAACGAAATTTTTATAAACAAATTGCTAAATTTCATAATAATTTATTCAATTTCGAAAATTGGAAATGGTTAAGTTGTAGGGAATCTTTTTCTTAAAAAAGTGATTTGTAATTTATTAAAATCGCATAATTTTTTAAAATTTGGTAAGAAGCAATAAGAAAATAAGTTTGGTCAAAAGTAAAATTATTTTTCTGTGTTTCAAATTTTTTTCATGGAAATTAATCTTTTCTCTTTAAAAATAGCCCTTCAATAATAATATTGCTATTCTTGAAAACAAAATTATCTATTTTTGTCTGAGGTCTAATTTTCGTGGATCAACTACCTTAATGCATAATTTTGAAGTCTTTCATGTTAATTGTATAGAAAAATTTTAACACTTTATTTGTCTATATTAGGATATTTTATGCGATCAACAATAACAAAGTAAGTATAATAATTTGTCCACCCACTGTAAAACTTTAAATGCGTTTTTCTCGAAACCATGTTTTTTAAATCCATGACTTTTTTTTCCATTCAAAACTTTTTCTTTGATTAATAAAAAACGGGTAATTTTTTTGGCAAAAATCGGACGTCTAAGTTTGACTGGTCACCATATTTTCAAAAAAATTTCTTTTTTTCACAAGCTACGATCGAGCACCCTAGGAACTAATAAATTAAAGAAATAATTTGAGATTTTTAATATCGAATAACCCGTTGAGGAACTGGAATGGTCACCGTAGACCGTCTTTCGCAAAACGTTCTCCGGCAAACTACGTGTTTTTCTTTCATTTTAAATTATTTTTCGAAGAAATTTTGACGAAGCATCAATAATATATGCATATAGCAGAGAGAAAAAAATTCTCAAAAAATAGGCTTTTGTTCCTCCTCTGAGTGAGACTAACCCCTTAAGTTGGAACCATTGATCTTGGCAGGAGCGCCTCGAAGGTCGAATCTTGCCGGAAGGAAAAATATCCTGGTCACTGTTGCCATTGCCATTGCCACTGAAAGGTAATCCTATTCGAACGCATGCCGGAGGGTGCCGGTGCACTGTAATGGCCGAATGTTGCTGATGATTTTTTATTGGTCCCAGCATTGGTCACTGAGTAATGATGCGCGTTCAAGATAAGAACCACATTGCGAGAGAACGCGAGCATAGAGAGAGTGAGGAGTGAAACAAAGCGTGTTACAACGCGATGCTGCAGGCATCATCACCTATCCCGAACTCTCGATATCGTTTTTTTCATGTAAAAAAAAACTGTGTTGCAAACAAGATGCTTTTTCAAAAGTTCATTATTTGTATGGAAGATGTATTGGGTTGGCAGATAAGTTCGTTTGATTTATTTTTTAAAATGAATCTACAAATAAACTAAATCAAATAATAATACTCTAAGAAACCGAAAGAAATTATTCGCCAACTCATTATAATCGGAAAGAGATCACAGTTAATCCCTTTTTGGGCATTTTACCTACCATAAAGAGTTTTGTCAAATTAAGGGAATTACTTTCATTGGGAATGTAGAAGAATTAAGAATCTGATTTTTTAATTTATGCAATGAAATAGCATTTTTTTAAATTTTACTGGTGAAAATATCTTTTATTATAAAAAATAAATTGAAATAAACAATAAATTTGGCTAATTTTCAAAAATTTTTTGATTCAATAATTTTATTATTTAGTTTAATTTGATAATTAGTTCTCTATCTCCAACTCTTGAACAGTTCTATAAACTTTACTGATTTATTTTTTTCCGTGTATTAGAAATTATTTATCTGAGATTAAAGATTTTTTCTTGAACTCCCTAAAACTAATTTTATTTTTTGGGAGCTGGAAGCTATAACAAATTTTTTTATTTAACGAATTTTCCAAAAACCCTCCTTAAGATTTTTTTGCCCTTTCCTTCTATTTTTTATGTTCCGATTAATTCTATTTAATAAATTTAAAAATACGCGCCTAAATCTTATTAAATGTACCATATCAAGAACGAAAGAAAAAGCTACAAATATAATTAGTCCAGATACTTTTTTTCTTTTTTCTTGTTAAGGTAGTTCCTTCACGAAAATTAGACCTCAGGCAAAAATAGATAATTTTGCTTTCAAGAATAGCAATATTATTATTGATGGGCTAATTTGAAAGAGAAAAAACTATTTTTCATGAAAAAAATTTGAAATACAAAAAAATAATTTTATTTTTGACCAAACTTATTTTCTTATCGCTTCGAGACAAATTTTTAAAAATGATCCGATTTTAATAAATCACGATTCATTTTTTAGGAAAAAGATTCTCTACAACATGACGGTTTCCTATTTTTGAAATTGAATTAATTATTATAAAATACAGCAATATGTTTATAAAAAATTTTGTTTTGAAAAATTGTTTTTTTATAATTTCAGCCATTAAAAAATTCATTTTCAAAAATTGGAAATGGTCATGTTGTAGAGAATCTTTTTCCTAAAGAAATGAACCATGATTTATTAGAATCGCATAATGTTTAAAAATTTGGCTCGAAGCGATAAGAAAATAAGTTTGGGCAAAAATAAAGTTTATTAATAAAATTAGTTTTTTGTGTTTCAAATTTTTTTCATGATAGAATAATCCTTTCTCTTTCAAATTAGCCCTTCAATAATAATATTGCTATTCTTGAAAGCAAAATTATCTATTTTTGCCTGAGGTCTAATTTTCGTGAAGGAACTACCTTAAGTGTCAAGAAAGTTTGAAACTTAATGATGAAATATAATTTTATTTGCTGGTAAAATTTCCCAATCAGTTTACATCTAACTCTTGAACAAATTACATTTAGAAAAGGTCAATAAAATGGCAATCCGAATTTTATCCAATGAAATATTGACTTCCGTTTACTACTGACGTACAAAGCTTACTTTTTTCAGGCGCTCGGAGCCTGTCAGATTCGTACTTTAGTCTCGTCGCTCTGGAGAACGATTCATACCAAACGCGCGCGATTACAAGATTGCGTTATTTATCGTCGTGTCAAATGTCACGCGAGAATGGCGCTCGTGCACAATGTGCTTGTCGTCCTCAACGCAAAGCGACGAGATCGACAATGGTCGTTGCACCAAGCGATGAATAAACCTCGCCGAAAAGAGGGTTTTAGAAGAAAAAAACTGTCCCCACTTTCAGACAGTGTCCCCGAGAAAAATCATGTGTCTGTCTTTCTCTAACGCGTGCGAAACAAAGGAAAATCAAAGAGACCCGATTTCTCCCTCTTTCTTTGTTTCGCAGTAGTTAGAGAAAGACACTCGATTCCTCTCAACAGGACAGCCACCAGAGTCCTTGTCTTGCAAGGAATTGCGAGGAAGATAATCAGAAGTGCTTTACAAAAATTTAAGATAAATGTTTTTTTCAAAAATTACCATAAACTGGGAAATCTTTATATAAGTAAAAAAAACAGTGAAAAATTGAAAATTTATCTAACGTAGTATACCTCATAAAATGTACTTTCAATTACTTTCAAAATTTGACATAGTACTGGAAAACAATTTTAATTAGAGTATTTTACAACAACTGATATTACGATTTAGTAACATGGATTATAAAAAATTTTCAAAATCAATGATAATCTAATAAAATGTGAGATTATTTGTGTGCCGATTACTGATAATAAAATACCGATTACTGGGACATTTACCTTAAATGCTGCGAAAAATCTACATAGGAGAAACTGGTAGAAGATTAAAAACGCGAATAGCTGAAGATAAGAGAGATTGCACCATAGGTGACAATAATACAGGTTTGTCAAAACATATATGGACCTTGGATCATTTTTTTGATTTCGATTTTTAAAAAATTAAGATTTTAGCTAGAGAAAGTGTCATTTTTAAAAGGAAAATTTTAGAATCCATTAATATAAAAAGGTACAAAGATTTATTTATAAATTTAAAGAATTTTTATTCATTTTGTCATTTTGGCATAGGGACAAATTCTTTTTATTTTCACATTAATAATTACCAATTGCAGATATAAAAAAAACGTAAAAGGTAAGGCAAACATTTCGGCCACAAATGGGGGCCCTTTTCAGTGCCATAAATTAAAATATTATTTCAAAATGTCATTAAAATATTAAAATATAGGAGATTATTAAAATATGAAAAAGCTTAAAAATAAAAATTTTAATAATCTCCTATATTTTAATCTTATAATGAAATTTTGAAATAATCTTTTAATTTATGGCGATAAAGAGGGCCCCCATATATGGCTAAAAGTTTGCCTTACTTTTTACGTCACACATTTTTTAAAAAAATATTTTGGGAAATTTTTCTTAATTTTTTTATTTTATTTGTAACTTATTTTTCAGTCATCTTACTTTATTTTCCACATCCGAAAAGTCGCTACAAATTGTAACGAACAAAATAAAAAAATCATGAAAATTGGTTAAAAAACATAAAAGTTATTAAAATTCAAAAAATGTCAAAAAAATGACCAAAAAACTCAAAATTTTTAGATTAAAAATAAATAAATGTGCTGAAATTTAAAAAAAATCAAAACCTTTTTCAATAAAGTTACAAAACATTAAAAAAATTATATGGTAGGTCAAAGCTAAAAAAAATAAAAATATTAAAAGTGGCAAATCCCCTTAAGGTGAATAGATTTTAATAACTTCGTTGTTCTTAAATGACACTCATCGTTTGTATAACTTTACAGAATGTAATCCTTTTATACCTTGAAAAAGATCCAAAGGAGGTGCCGAAACGTCGGTTTATTTCATCTCGACTCTAAATAAACGAAAATTGGAACGCATGACCGAAAAAAATTCTTTTTCTCCATTTTGATATATTTTTCCCCACTGAAGATTAAATTCTTCTTTCGCGGATCAAGGTGCCGACGGCTTTGCAACGTTACATGCAAATTGCAACTATACTTCTCGCGATAGGAACCTCAATATAAGAGGAGGTACATTGTTCTTCAGGGTGTTATTACCACTCGAAATAACCTACGATGCACCGACAGAAAGCGGAGGAGGTAGTGGAAAAGAAGGAAAGAGCAAATTAACAATAAATAATAATGATAATAAAATGTTGGGATTACCCCGTACTCATTATTAAGCTAAGTATTGATTGTAAGACAGGCCGCCGATCATGGCCGATAAGGCCTCCTTCTTCCTGGAACAGCATCGTCTTCAGGCCGAGTAACAAAATAATGCTTTCACGGGCCAATGAGCCGAAATTTCTCCTGCAACCTCGGCGGAAGGTTAACGCGCAATGCTGGATCGTGGCAGCTTTCTTTGGCATTATTAATAGCCGGTAGGTGGGCAACACGACTCATTAAGCGAGGAAGGTGTAAGGCGACCGAGAGACGAATAACGCATCACTTATAAAGATGAGTGCCGCCCTCAAGATTGCTCTGCACAGTTTTATGCTACTTGACTGCCAGGTTGTTGTCACGTTTTCTTCCTCTGACCTGTTTCTCCCTCCGGTATTCATGTTCAACAAAAACTGCATGAACTGCATGAAAAAAACAGCAACTTTCTTTTCAACTTCTTTTGGGATCAAAAAAGGGCCAGCAAAAATATGTGATACTGTGGATTGTGGAAATTCTATCCCAAACTAAATTTTTACCACATTATTAGTAAAATTTTATGAAATATTTTGGTATTATTGAAAATAAATCATTACACAGGTCAACATTTGATCTACTCTGGAACATCAGAAACGGATTGGATATACAAAGGTTTTTGAGGTCGCTGATTACGATGAGAGGGTGAGTTAACCTCCATCACGTCAGGTTCAAGGTCATTTGAAGGTCAAGTGTAGAAAAATGCGTCAGAAAAATCTGGAAAAATTCTTACTTATGTGTTTGAGGTCACTGAGTTCGAATCCAAGGTCAGTTAGTCTTGATCACGCCAAATTCAAAGTCATCTGAAGGTCAAATACAGGAAAAACTGAAAAATATCTTAATCATGCAAAAACAACTTGGGCAGCTTCTACCTTTTTTGTAGGCAGTGTATTTCCAAAAATAAATTTGAATTTTCATAAGCATTCATAAAAACATAATGAATTCTTCAATATGGAGGTTAGTTCATTAAGCAATTCATAAAAAGAGACACAAATATAACAAACAAAAACAAGGACCTTGGATTCGAACTCAGTGACCTCAAACACATAAGTAAGAATTTTTCCAGATTTTTTTACACTTGACCTTCAAATGACCTTGAACCTGACGTGATGGAGGTTAACTCACCCTCTCATCGTAATCAGCGACCTCGAAAACCTTTGTATATCCAATCCGTTTCTGGTGTTCCAGAGCAGATAAAATTACAAATCACTTTTTCAAGAAAAAGATTCCCTCTAACTTGACCATTTCCAATTTTCGAAAATGAATAAATTATTATCAAATTCAGCAATTTTTTTATAAAAATTTCGTTTTGGAAAATGTTTTTTAGTGGTTTCAGCCCTTAAAGAATTTATTTTTATAAATCAGAAACGATGAAGTTGTGGGGAAAGTCTTTCTTGAAAAGATGATTTGTAATTTATTAAAATCGTATAATTTTTTAAAATTTGGTAAGAAGCGATAAGAAAAAGAGTTGGGTCAAAAATAAAATTTATGAATAAAATTATTTTTCTGTGTTTCAAATTTTTTTTATGTAAAATAATCTTTTCTCTTTCAAAATAGCCCTTCAATAATAATATTGCTATTCTTGAAAGCAAAATTATCTATTTTTGCCTGAGGTCTAATTTTCATGGATGAAAACTACCTGAAAGGTATTAAAATAAACTATATTGTGACATGTTCCCGTACATGTTTATTTTTTTATTGACCCACAGTAGTAGATTTGTGACAGTTAATTTGGCATGTGGTCAGTTCTGTTCCTAATTTTTTATGTGACAAAAACATTCGTGGCTGAAACGTTTGCCTTTTCTAATTTTTAATCTTTTTATCACATAAAAAGTTTGGAAGAGAACTGACCCCATGCCAAATTAACTATCACAGATTTATTACTGTCGGTCAATAAAACAATAACAAAAATTTTATTATTAAATTTCAAATTGACATGTTTGGTAACATGTCTATTATTGTATTGACCCAAATTCATATAATGTTTGTTCATTTCTTTGGCATAGAGTCAGTTTCTTCTTATTTTCATTGATTAAAATTATTATTACATTTAAAAATGCGCAAAAAGAAAGAAAGGCAAACGTTTCGGCCACATATGGGGGCCCTCTTCAGTGCCATAAATTCAAAGATTAATTCAAAATTTATGTAAAGAATTACAATATAGAAGATAATCAAAAAAGAATTATAATAAAAATTAAAAACTTATCACATAGCTTGCAATTCAAAATGAAGTAGTCCAGTATGCAGCATCACGAATTGAAAAATTACGTGAAGTTCACTATGAATAAAAAACCGGATAAAATGTAAAAACATAACAAATTTTGCACACGAACCGACCGGAATTTTTTTCAAAAAATGTTTATTATTAATGAATGATGCCAAATTGGTTCACAATGGCAAAACGCGAACAAGTTTTACATTAATGAAAACTTCTCGTGAAGACTTTAATACCGGCGTCTCTCACAGAATGATCTGAACTGTTTTAAAAACCGACTCGGGACATGTGGCTTTGCTGACCGAAAATTTTTCTCCTATAAGCAATCTTGAGAGGTTCTTTTCCTCCTTGAAGAAGACTATTGTCCTGTACTTAGTTAAGAAATTCGAGACTTTTATGATGATTTTCACGAGTGGACGAAGGCATTTATTTTTCAAGAAAACGATTTTGTATATAGGCTTCACGGACAATCCATTTTACACTGAATTTGCAAGCGAGACGTTACATAAAGATAAAATATTATAATATCCATATATGTAATTTTACTCCATATTTAAAAAAATTGAAAGTTGTTTATTTTCACATTCAGATTTATTCTGAGATGTTTTGGAAAAATGATAAGAAATTTATCTTTAAAAATTATTAAAAATGAAACTTGAATATTCGTGATATTAATTATCACATTTGAATTTATTATTAAATTCAACTAGTTCTGAAAATGGTCAGAACTGTTAGATATTCTACCTTTCTTGTGAAAGTGCCATTTTTAAATTTCAAATTGACTTGTTGGGTAACATGTCTATTATTGTATTGACCCAAATTCATATAATGTTTGTTCATTTCTTTGGCATAGAGTCAGTTTCTTCTTATCATTTCTGTGAGTCAAATTTTTGCATCTTTGTGTTATTTGTCGATTACTGAATGTTATACTAAGGGCATGTGAAATTTTACCATAAGAGCAATTTAGTTTACACAAGTTATTACCCACAATTTTTAATTTCTCCAACTATTATTGGTGTCGGCATTCGGGAAATTAAAATATCTATATATATAATATTACATGATTGTTACATATCTGATAATAACGTGCATTATACACAACTTACAGAGAAGCACTACACAGCAATGCCGTCATAGTACACTTACGTAACACTGCAAAGAAAGTGTTATAGATCATTCGCGTAACCAAGTTACAGAATCAAAGTTACAGTATTGTCACATAAAAATTATGTGACACTGTTACGTAGCTGTTACTAATGTACATTATATACAACTAACATAACTATTCCGTAACATTATTACATTACCCTTACGTAACAAAGCAACGAAATTGTAATAGATCATTTAGGTGACCAAGTTATAGAAAAGATGTTACGTGATTCTTACATAAAAATTACGTAACATTGTTACGTAGCTGTTACTAATTTACATTACATACAACTCACATAACTATTCCGTAACACTGTTACATTACCCTTACGTAAAAATGAAACGACATTGTTATAGATCATTCGGGCAACCAAGTTACAGAACAAATGTTACATGATTATTACATAATAATTATGTCACATTGTTACATAGCTTTTATTAATGTACATGATACACGACTTACATAATTATACAGTAATGCCGTGACAGTTCACTTACATAACATTATGACAAAACTGTTACAGATCATGTGTGTAACACAATTAGAGAACGAATTTTACATTGTTTTTCTATAGTACATACATCCCACTGCTACAGAATTGTTACATTCACTCTTTTATTCATCTTTCACATCTTCACGCGGTAACAATCTTACATAACCAGAAATAACTATGTTACCCTTTTGTTACATAACGGTTACATAACGTGTTTGCTGGGATCTTTTAAACTGTGAACAGTGCCAGAACTTTATTTATAAATGAATATCAACGATTGTAAATATAACCTATAAAAGTTAAACCAATGAAAAATTAAATTACTTTTGGTAATGTACCTTTTCTTCTAGCAATAGCATTAAAAACATCATGTCATGAAAGAAAGCCAAACAAGTAAGTAAGAGAGAGATATTCGGGGAAGCTCGGTAAAGAAACCAATTGAACTTGTTGAAGATTTGAAAAAAGAGATGAACAACACTGAACAGTTCGAAAAGGAGGTCTAAAGAAGAAGTGATAAATGAGAAGAAGGATTGCCTGGCAAAGTGCGAATGGGTTGAAGAAACGAATGAATGGACTGTTGGGACGGCAAATGCACATCCGAGTATTGCATATTCGCACATCCTGTCTACTTGAAATCTAAATGCATTTATATTTAGTTTCTAACCTAATGTTAATCACATCTGTACTTGCATCTCTTGATTTTCTTGAGAAACAAACTCGTTCTTCTGTAGATTTTCACAAACTATAGCACAAGTTTTCATGTTGGGCACTCACAATTATTACGTAATTCTTATATAAAAGTCTCGTAAACATTTTGTTCCATAAGTGTCTCAGTTACGGAACAACTTTACACTCTTGAAAATCTTATTAATTTTAAGAGACTTTAATATACAACTGGTAAATTAAAATTAATAGATTTGTATATTATGAAAAATTAATATACAGTCGGAACTCGTTTATCGGGAGACTCGCCTATCGGGACGCTCGATCGTTCCACTTACCCCCACTATTAAAAAGCCACGCCACGCGTGAACCAATTGCGATAAAACAGCGTTGACCACGGTTGACTTGACGCACCAATCAAACGCTTCCTCTCAAAAACGAACCCTATTAGGTAGGGAGATTCGATTCGGGGTCATCCTGATAAACGAGTCCCAACTGTACATTCATATTAAATTTAATAACTTCTCGATCAAAATATATAAAAATTGACAAACATTATTAAAATATATACACATGTGTACAATTCTAATAAAAGTTTATATTTTTTAAGATGAAAGTATTTTAAGTTTAATATAGGTTACTGAAAAAAAACTTCCATTACATGTAATGGAAGTTTAATTACATCTAAAGGAAGTTTTTTCCAGTAAGGTATATTAAATTTAAAATACTTTCATCTCAAAAAGTACAAACTTCTATTTGAATTTAAATACACATGTTTTTTTTATATATTGTTATTAAAAATAAATGGAATTTAAACTGCATGAGTATTAATTTTTTATTATTTAGAAGAATATTAATTTTTATTTATTTCTTGTACATAAAAGTGAATTACACTGTTAGAAATTTCTGTATTAAACTTCCCTTACATGTAATGGAAGTTATTTTTCAGTAACGTATATTAAATTTAAAATACTTTCATCTTAAAAAATACAAACTTTAATTTAAATTTTAATACAAATGTGTATATATTTTAATAATGTTTGCTAATTTTAATATATTTTGATTGAAAAGTTATTAAATTTAATATCAATGTATAATAATTTTTCATAATATACAAATCTATTAATTTTAATTAACCACTGGTATATCAAAGTCCATAAGAGGTCCATAGAAGCTTGCATTTGAGTCTAGGTGATAGAAATAAATCGTGCATTTATCATTCCGTGGATATTCTTACAAGTATGCAACTCTTGATTGCTAAGAACGAATGATTGGTCGAGAATGAACAAGTGGATAATAAGAGATGTATTTATACGAAAGAGAAGTGAGACCGTCGGTCAAAAAGATCACGCTGGATACTAATGAATGCGATTGTTCCCTTATGAATCGAATTGTTAATGAATTATGTCGTTATGCATCTCCTTCGACGATATATGAGGAACTTTAAAAGCCAACATCTTATCCATCTCTGTCGAGTAGCTGATTCACTGGTTGGTAGGTCGGTTGCCAGCTTCTTTGCCTATCTCGGAATCATTTTTGTTAAAACAATGCGAGGTCCCGATCGTGAATAATATCAAGCCCACCACCTCGTTCAAACCCTTTATCGCGGTGCAAAATCTCGCGAATTGTTTTATGCTTTCAACAACCTCACGTATTATACTTCCAAGGAACTTCGAATACCAAATTAAAAAACGAGGGTGATAGCTTCTCACGTTTGCCTTCCATTATTTTCATCCTTTTTAAAATGAAAATACATTTAATTGGAATAAAGTTAGTCTCCTTTATTAATTAGCACAGAGCACAAATTCACAAATTAAAATAAAAAATAAAAATTTCCAATAAGTGAAATCAAATTTTCCCATCAATTAGAAATTATATTTTTATGCAATAAGTTATTTGAAATAATCTGAAAATTTGAAATTTGAAACTATAATAGATGATCATGTTGAAGAAAAATGTTATATTTTAATGAAAATAGTAATGTTCTAATTGTAACTAATTTTGGAAACTAAAGCGAAATTTACAGTGACAAATTGAATTTAAAATTGTTCAATCAATAATATTTATTTATAGTTTCATTTTTTGATTTCGATTCGAATAATAGAACATTTTTTATTCAGTCTATTAATCCAGGGCTAATTTTATTTCATGAAAGATTTTCTACAACTCTGTCTAGTTTTCAGTAAAATTGTTCATTGATCATAGTTTTAAACAAGTTTTTCTAAAATATTTTAGTTTTAATAAAAAGGAACAAAAGAGAGTTGTGAAGAATCTTTTAAGGAATTAAATCAGCCGAGGGTCATAAAATTAACTAAAAATAGCAACTTTTATCAAAAACAAAAGCAAGAGATTGTTTTTGCAAAAACATATTTGGTTAACTAATCGAAAATTTTGTTGTTTCAATCAAAGAATTTGTTTTACGCAGCCAAAGATACACTGTTAGAAATGAATGGAAATTTACAAAATTGTTATGTTACAAAGGTAACTTAAAATTTGACAATATTTATAATATTTTTGTGTAAAGGTATCTTAAAATTGCGAACATTGTACTAAATTTTCTTAATATTACGAAACCCAACTAAATTTTCATAACATTTATATTAATACTACCAAAATGTAACCAAATTTTTATAAAATTCATCATAAAGTTACGAAACTGTAACGAAATTTTCAGTTACATGTAACTGCAAGTTACGAAATTTCCAGATACAAGTATCGGAATATTCAACACTTTCTAACTGAAATTTAAGAAATTGCTTTTCAAATTTATTAAAAAGTAACTGAATTTTCGGAAATTCTATTTCAATTTTACGCAATTTTAACTGAATAAAACTTTAGTTACGAGTTTCGGGAAATAACGCTAGAAATTTCTAACAGTATAGTTTGTTTGTTTTGTTTGACTTAACAAAAGATTTTGGTTTATTTAGCAAAATAGTTTGTTAAGATCAAGTACATTTTTCTATACGTAACAAAAGCTTGAAACTTAATTATTTAATAATTTAATTACTTGCATTGTACTAAAATATAATGGCACCTCTCTGTGTAGAGAGAAACGTCGGATACCTCTGTAGTTCGTTAATGAAAGCAATCGACTTGTAATCGAAAGCTTCTGTCGGGAATGTTTCCTATCCTACTTTATCCACATTGATAAAAGTTGCTAACTCAAACACTTAATTATTTGATTACTTGCATTTTACAGCGCCTTTGAAATTTTTACCACTTATTCTTTGTTATATTATCAATGTTTTTGGGTATAGAGCTAAAAAAATAACTACAACATTTTTTTTTCATATTTTCGGATATTTTTATTTATTTTTTAATTTTATTTGTAACTTTATTTTCAGTGATGTTATCTTACCTTCCATATCCAAAAAGTTGCTACACATTATAAGGAACAAAATAAATAATGAACGATGACAATTGTTTAAAAACCAAAAAAGTTATTCAAAATCAAAAAATGTCCAAAAAATGCCCAAAAAACCGTTCTATACAAAGGTTAATAAACATAAAAAATTGATATGGAAGGTCTAAGCTCAAAAAATAAAAATATTAAAGGTGACGGATCCCCTTAAAGTAATTTAAAAATTAACAAATTACTTAAGAAATTTTTTTCCAAGAAAATTCAATTTTTTAAATGATATTACAAAAATGATCTAAACTTCATCTCAAATACTATTATTAAAGATTTTCACCTGTTATCTCCACCTCAAACTCGGGCATTTTTACAAATGATTCATGAAATCGATAAAAAATATTCTCATTGTCCATTATAACTGATTTTGTAACTCAGAGCGAACTTATGATTATGATTGAAATATCTCTTGGATGTTAAACACCGTGAGAAACAAGTCTGCTCTGGAATATTCAGCCAGGACCTGAAGTGAACGCCTATAACAGCAAATACTTCCTACCGGCGTCTCCAATTATTACTTATTAATTGCTATGGATCGACTGAAGAGCCAGTCTCATACGAAAAAAAAGAAGCCAAATAACGCAAGTGAGAAAGCGAACGTGAATGCATGTAGTCGTATCGCTAAAATGAGAAGCTTTGAAGGTTGAAGCTAACCTTGAGGAGAACAGAGAGAAAGGTGACACTAATTGAGACAAAAAAGAATTTTACTGAATATCCCTGGATCTGAGTATGTCTTAAATGTGTGAAGTTATAAATTCCAGAGATATATAGCGCATGATAATAAACTTCATTGTATAATTTCATGTTGATATTAAAACCTAAATTGAATAAAATAATTCTTGCCCATAAAAGAATCTTCTGATATTTTCTAAAAAATAAATATTTATTTATTTATATTTATTTTTACTAAAAGTCAATAGGAAGCGAGGATATAGTAACAAAACTAGTTTAATTAACCCCAATGATATGAGGAAATGCTTTTCCTGAACCAATTGTAAATAAAGTGCAACTTTATAAATTACCATTGAGAGTTGCAAAAATTAATATCTTTGATGGCGAATTAAAACTAGAAATAAGAGATACCTATATAAATAAAAAGTAAAGCTACCAATGCAAGAATTGGTCTTTTGAATAATATAAATTGCAAAATAATTTAGAGAAATTACCATTGTCAATAGTAATTAATAATGAAGAGAGAAAAACTTGAATATTTTGCAATCGAATACTTCATGTATTGGAATAGTATGTTGCCAAAATTCCCATTGGAAATAGTAAATGCACTGCCGAGTGACGTCAGATACGCCGAACGTTTCGGATATTACCCAAAAATCTCTCCATGTGCACGTTATGATTATTTGTCGGTATCCTATATAGCAATATATTTTTTTTACATTTGAATGTGGCGGCTTTCTAACTTACGATTTTTTCTAGCAGTGGGACTACCGACCTTCTTCTCGCAAATCGTAAAAGTTCTCACAGTTGAGAATATAATGAAGTTGCTGCATTGTAATTGTCATATCACTGCGATGCGTTTATGAATGTGTGCGTTGTGTGGTTAGGTTAAGTTGCATTAAATTAGTAATTGAGCACCCAAGTGCGAAGTTAGATAAAGCCCAACACTGGCCCAGTATCGGCAAAAATGTTGACAAAGGTCGGTTACCAATATCGTGCCCTTGCTGGAATTATAACTACGGTATGCATTTGGTGGCCAATTCTAGCCCAAACTTTGGCCACTAACACTTGTTTTCGCACTGAAACGGGCCGATGCTGTGCCGATTTCTGGTTTTCTTACTTCCAGAATGGTTTGCTTCGGTAAAAGTGACACATGGCCCAGTAATGTGCCGTCCATGGCCTGGACTCCGGCTCTTCTACTTTCGGAACTGAATCCCATAGTAAAAGTGACAATCGGCTTGGTACAGGGTCGATACTGGGCCAAGTTTCAGCTGTAGGTCGGTAAATTTAAAGAGTCGACAAAGGCGGCCTCCGTTGGCCCAGCACTTGGCTGATGCAAACGGCGACACTGCTCGAATAACAATAGCCGACTGTTGGCTACCGATATTGGGCCAATATTGTGCCATATTATCAGCTTCGGTAATTCGAACTTGGGTATGTTTATAAATACACTTCTATATATTGAGTTGTCCCAGAAATAATTGCCGTTTTCACATATAGATGTTTTTGACCATTTTTTTGAATGGCTTCTTTCAAATGTCATGATTTTTTTCTTCTGGCATTTTTTAGCTGTCACTCTTAGCTTGCCTTACAAACAAATTGCGCGTAATTACGTTTACAGTTGTTAGTTTGGCATCAACTTTAAGATGAGGTGTAGAAACGAAAATTTTCGTCATATTTTGCTTTTTTATCTCCGTAAAGGAAAGAATGTAGCGCAGGCTGCTAAAAAGTTACGTGAATGGTGAGGAAGCCGTAAAAGACAGTGTCAAAATTGGTTTGATGAATTCCGTTCTTGGGATTTTTCACTCAAAGATGAGCAACGTTCAGGTCGGCCAAATGAAGTTGATGATGACCAAATCAAAGCCATAATCGAATCGGATCGTCATGTAACTCTGCGAGAGATTGAAAAAATGTTAAAAATACCAAAATCAACAATCAACCGTCATATAATAATATATAATACAATGTCTTGGACTCGTTAAAACACTTGATATTTGGATCCTACATGAATTGGAAGAAATTCATTTAACAAAAACGTATCAACGCTTGTGATTTGCATCTTAAACGCAATTAATTCGATCCTTTTTTGAATCGAATTATCACTGGTGGTGAAAAATGGATTGTTTACAATAACTTCATTCGAAAACGATCATGGTCCAAGCGTGATGAACCACCACAAACAACATCGAAAGCTGAATTACAACCAAAAAAGATTATGCTGTTTGGTGGGATTGGACAGGTGTGGTATTTTTTGAGTTGCCTCCAAGGAACCAAACGATTAATTCGGATGTCTATACTCGTAAGCTGAACAAATTGAACGCAGCGGTCAATGAAAAACGGCCAGAATTGGTCAATCGTAAAGGTGCAATTTTTCACCATGACAACCCTACACCACACAGATCTTTAGCCACTTGCCAAAAATTATTAAAGCTTGATTGGGAAGAGATATTACATCCAGCATATAGCCCTGATCTTGCACCATCAGATTACTATTTATTTCGATATTTGCACAACTCCTTGTACGGTAACACTTTCAATGATTATGAAGCTGTGAAATCGCACTTGGTTCAGTTTTTTGCCGATAAAAAATAGAAGTTCTATGAGCGTAGAATCATGAAGTTACCAGAAAGATGGCAAAAGGTCATTGAACAAAATGGAAAATAATCATTGATCCAAGTTCGTTGCTTGTATATTTAAAAAAATGTGTTTAATTTGTATGAAAAAATCGGCAATTACTTTTGGGACAACCCAATAGGTCACAAAATCTAATAATAACTATGGTAAAATTTACGAATGATTGTGACTTCGAAATTTTCATCAAATCTTTACGTTTTGAGACCCCCTGAGTCAGAAAAAACGATTTTTACGAAATTGTCTCCCTGTCTGTCTGTCTCCCTGTTTGTCTGTAGTATGTCCTTTACTCGATAACCCTCGATAAAATTATCAGATTGAATTGAGCTTGAGCACACTTTATCGAAGCCGAAAAAGTAAGGACAAGTTCGTTAACCAGCCATAGCCAACCAAAATTGAGAAAAATGGACCATTTTTTGTGTTTTAGAAAAAATAAAAAATTCTAATACTGGTTTTTGATAGTGCTAACAAATTTCTACAAATTATCTTCATAACATTTTTTGATTAAACCAAAATTAGAAATGTTACAGCATGTTAAAACTTGTAAAAAGTCAATATGAAAATTCTATTTTCCAGTTAAATTATACGAGACATGAAAAAAAGTTATAATACAGAATTATTTTCTACATAAAGATCTACAAATTTGAATTGCAACATTTTTTCATACAATGTATATTTTTCTTTTTAATTTAAAAAAATACTATTGAAAATCCAAAATTCAATTTTGTTTAACAATAATATGTGAAATACGAAAAAAACGTAAGAATGCAAAGTTGTTCGTTTCGATAAGGTCTACAAATTTTGTCTCTCATACAGTTCCTGATAAAACGTATATTTTTCGTTTCAATTTCAAAAATACGATTAAAATCCAAAAATTCCATTTATTCGAAAAAATATGGGAGATAAAAAAAACGTTTAGATGGAAAATTATTTGCCTAAATGGGGTCTACTAATTCTCATCAAGACACTTCTCGACAGGATGTATTTTATGTTTTCATTATAAGAAACTCTATTGAAATTCCATTTTTTATTAAGCTAAATATGTGAGATACGAAATAAGCGTTGTTCTCCAAAATCGTTTTCTTAAATAAAGTCTACGATTGTTTTTCCTTTTTGAGATATTTGGAAGAAAATAAATTATTTTAATCATGTAAGTTATTAAAAAGTTACTGAAATGTATTCAGGAATTAACGAAACATTTATTGGGTTCACTTCAATATAATTCGTTCGATGTGTCGATCACGATTTTACTATTGCAGGAAATAAAACTTGCTTTTGTAATTAGGCATAAATATAATTATTTCACCATTTTCTCCAATATTATTAGTAACTCCAAAGTTTAATATTCAAAATAGTAATTTCTAAAATCTGACCTTGTATCCTCGTTTTCTATTGACTTTTAGTAAAAATAAATTTCAAACTCAACTAATTAATTTGAAATCTAATAATACTAAATTTTACAATGAAGAGTTTCTCCGTACATATGCTGTGATGAAACAAAATTCATATTTTTAAAATTAAAAATAGATCATCCTCATTGAGCTTATGCGATTATAATAGTGGTTGTTTAGGGCTCATTTATAAATAGCTGTACAATGTAGAGCTACGAGTAGAGATAAGGGTCTGTGTTAAGCACACGAGAGCAGTTTGTAATTAAAGAAACGGTACATCGATGGACGTTTCAGATAACAAGCGTTGTTAGGCCCGCGAGGAGCTGAATGATCAAACGATCAGAAGGACCTACTACTGAATGACTTTATGATCAATAATGATGATCTGTTCAGATGAACAATAGCTACCTTTCAGCAAAGTCAAATATTGCAAGAGCAAAGCTGAATTTGGTGGCTACTCTAGATCTTGTCCAATTTGAAATTGGTACTAATAGAGACAGCTCCTGCCATTATGAATAGCCTTTTGATTCAGAAGTTCTTTTTTATAATGGAAATCAATTCACAGGGAGAGTAACAAGAGATCCAAATTTTAATTGAAATCTCGACAATTAACGGAAGTTTGTATATGCTTTAAAATATGTATAAGCTGTATTTCAATGACATGTATTATTCTGCTCAAGTCATTTCGTATAATTTCTCCTCTCACCAAAAAGTATGCAAAACAAACTTTAAAATCGCGGAATTAAAATCTTACCTCGTCCTAACTGTGTGATCTACAGGTAACTCGCACGAACTTCTCAGACTTTACTTAAAATCCTTTGAAGATGGAATGCAACCCCAGAAAAATATACCTTCGACATTAAACGCTTTGCAACGTTAACGAACGTTCTTGGCTACAGTTTCCGAGGATTACCAAGAATTTATGAGAAATGAAATTCTACTTCCAACTTTCTCTGTCGTCCTTCGTGCAGCCCTCGCTTTTGCTAATGTAATTATGGATGAGTAGAATCATACGAGTATTAATTTTCAACGATTTGCAATCTTAATATTTACTCTTATCTCTTTCGGATGTAATATCCTTGAAGAATTTTCTTCTGGAGCAATTTATAAAAGTACTTGAAGCTAGTCAATAAATAATTCAAGTTGAAAGATGGCATTGCATTTTCGAAAGAGAATGTATCTGAACAAGATTTCTCTACCGTCGTACGAGGGACATTTCAAAAGTTTTTTCAAAGAAATTGAAAAAAAATGTTAGAATCAAAGTGTTTTATTTTTTTTGAATATTTTCATTTGCATTCTATACACTTTTTACTTCGTTAGAACCAATCAGTCATTTGTCGGTAAATCTAGGCTCTACGCTGGATGGTCCAATAATTCAATGATTTTCTGTCTTAAGATAGTTTTTGTAAAAATCAAATCCCTTCAAGAAAAGATTTTCTACTAGTGAGTCAAAAAGTGCACTTTTTTGTTTCCTGTGGGGAAAACGAATCCATATTTTGACCCCTAGTGGAAAAAAATCATATGCAACACGGGAAAAACATTTATTTTTCTTGAATGTTTCGCATTTTATTCTGAAAAGTTCTGTAATTTTTCCAAAACACTGTTCCGTAAATTCCTGTATCCCCAACTCTTGAACATTTCTACAAAATTTAGTAAACTATTTTTTTCCGTGTGGTAAGAAGCGACAGTAAGGAATAGTATATTATGTAACTACACGGAAAAAAATAGTTTAGTAAAGTTTATAGAACTGTTTAATAATTGGGAATACAGGCATTTACGGAACAGAGTTCTAGAAAATTTACAAAACGTTTCAGGATAAAATGCGAAACATTCAGGAAAAATCATTGACAGTTTTGGATTTTATTCTGAAAAGTTCTGTAATTTTCTAGAACTCGGTTCCGTGAATGCCTGTATCCCCAACTCTTGAACAGTTCTACAAACTTTAATAAACTCTTTTTTCCGTGTAGTTACATAATATACTATTCCTTACTGTCGCTTCTTACCACACGGAAAAAAATAGTTCAGTAAATTTTATAGAACTGTTCAAGAGTTGGGGATACAGGAATTTACGGAACAGAGTTCTGGAAAAATTACAGAACTTTTCAGAATAAAATGCGAAACATTTAAGAAAAAATATTTAAAGTTCCGCGTTTTATTCTGAAAAGTTCTGTAATTTTTCCAGAACTCTGTTCCGTAAATTCCTGTATCCTCAACTCTCAAACTTTATTTAACTATTTCTTTCCGGGCAATTTTTTAAAAATGTTTGAGTTCCCATAAATCATGACTCATTTTTTCGGAGAAAATATTCTCTACATCTCTACTGTTTCCAATTTTTAAAATAAAATTTCCAATGGCTGAAATCCTTAAAAGATTTTTTTTTACTAGCGGCTCATAAGCATTTTTAAAAAAAATAACCATATTTGAAGAATTTTCACTGATTTTCAAAATTGGAAACAGTAGAATCGTAAAGAATATTTTCCTCGAAAAAATACGCTATGATTTATAAAAATCCAACCATTTTTGAAAAATTAATAAAAAGCGATAGTAACCAAGTGGGGGATCTAGAAGATTCCCATCAAACATACTATGTTCTTTGCATACCGCGAAGGGAACGCGATTTTGAGACCTGGCGCGAAACAACAAAAATGATCGATTCCACAATCGTTTGATGCAACCACGACATTAACAAGTACGTGGCATTTCTCTTACCCTTAGTAAGGTAAACTAACAATTGAGGTTGGAAATCAAATATTTCCAAAATTCCCCGTCACAAGTGTGGAAAAGTAAGTTTTATCACATGGACTCATCATCGATCACGGAATCGATCATTTTTTCTGTTTTGCGCCAAGGCCCCAAAACCACATGTCCCGCGTGGGTATAAAAGAAACGTTGTCAATAGCTATTTGTTATACCAGTGGGGAAAACGAGCAATTGCCAATGAGGTGTGAAGTTTGGAACCCGAGCCGACGGCGAGTGTTGCAATCACACGAATTGACAATCGCTTGTTCCTCCACGAGTGAAACACGTTATTTTTCCCAACACGTCTAGTGACAATTGTACTTTCACTGTATTAAGATGGGAAAATGGTTATTTTCTCCACTCGTGGGGAAAATACCAACAATTGTGAAATTAGCCATTTTCCCGTCTCCAAACAGACGGTGAATGTACAATTTTCATTAGACATGTTGGGAAAAAGTATTATTTTAAGTATTAAGAGTATTATATAATTTGCAAATTTACTTTATTTTTTATTTTTTAGAATACAGAATCAATTATAGATTGTTTTACTTTCAAATTCAAATTATCTTTTTTAATTTATAGAAGTTGATCTAAAATTATATCATGCTTCATCCGATCGATAACTATACGTTTATTGAATAAGCTCAAAAAATTTCAGCGCAATCGAACCAGTAATTTTTTGTTATCATGGCCACCATTCCGAAAATAATCGTTTTGAGAAAAACCGTGCGTCGCTTGATTAATAGCCGTTAAAAATGAAACGTATTCGTCATTGAGAAAAAAGCTCTTGCACACATGTTTTCTATATTGTTTACTTCATAAATATGCGGTGAGAAAAAAATCAATGTTTTAAGCCGTCTCAAGTAGAATACTCCCTTAAGTTTCCGAAATTTTTAGAAAGATCTTTTGTGAAAATTTATTTAAAGAATTTGAAATCTTTCTGTGGAAAAAAGACGCTTTCGACTGCGCTGGGATTCGAACCCAGGTCTTTCCGAATCCCAGAAAGATTTCAAATTCTTTAAATTTGAATTTAATTTACATTTATTTGCGATATAAGAGTTTGAAATTGTCTACGAGGACACCTGTCGGCAACGTAACTAATTAATTTTAAAAATTTATCTTACATGAACGAATAAATGTATAATTTAGTCACGTGGCTCGATTGATCCATCGCCTTGAATAGAAGTATAGAAATTCCGACTTACTGCTCTTCAGCGTAGCTAAGAATTGTAGTTACGTGTCTAGAGTGCGAAAAATTAGATCGTTTGCAAGGTAAAAAGATTGTTTACCTTGTTTGAAGGCGAAACCGGGCGGATTTCAGTAGCACTTTAGACCGGAGATAAACTCGTCGCGCCAGAAGGTAAATCATTCTCGCGTGTTTGTTCCGACAACGATATCAGTACTTAATTAGCATCGTTACCGCAGGGTTGGTCGCGGAAGGACGTATACGATCGAACGTCACCGTATGAATTTATGAGAGAAGAGGTGCATGCAATTCACACGTAAGGGGCGACGAGGTCAGCACCGTGTGTCATATATGTGGCTTATGTGCAACAAGCAAGTGTGAAACTACGTACATGAACGTGGGAGATGTTCAGGTAGCCCATGCACGAATACCTTACGCAGATTACGTATTATGATGCCCTATTGTATACAAATACGAATACCTACCGTACAGACTAAACGATCATGGGCATAAACACCAAGATAGCTTTCTATCCAATACTGCTTTTTAACTGCCTTAAGGTAGTTTTCATCCACGAAAATTAGACCTCAGGCAAAAATAGATAATTTTGCTTTCAAGAATAGCAATATTATTTTTGAAGGACTATTTTGGAAGAGGAAAGATTAATTTCCATGAAAAAAATACTTTCATCATAAAAAATACAAACTTTTATTTGAATTTTAATACACATTTATATATTTTAATAATGTTTGTTGATTTTAATATATTTTGATTGAAAAGTTATTAAATTTAATATGAATGTACAGTCGAGACTCGTTTATCGGGACGACCTCAAATCGAATGAAACGCGATAGGGGCTCCTTACCTAATGGGGATCGTTTGAGGGGAAGCGTTTGATTGGTCCGTCAAGTCAACCGCGGTCACCGAAGTGTCATCGCAATTGGTTGATGCGTCGCGTGGCTTTTAAATAGTGGGGGTAAGGGGAACGGTCGAGCGTCTCGATAGACGAGTCTCCCGATAAACGAGTCCCGACTATATATTCATTTTTCGCTGAGTCTTATATTCTTCGCACACATATAAGTTTATTTCTTGTAATTTGATACTGATGCTCAAGTCAATTTTCTAATATTGTAAATGTTAATTACATTTTCACAAAGTTACTAAATTTTTTGATTTCAAATAAAAAAAGAAATTCAAATCACTTAAGGCTTTATCAGCCTTATGAAACATATTCTTATCATGACACTCGCGCTTTGCGCTCGATTTTCTGTATAAATTTCTGTAACTTTCTAATAATTTACATGACTAAAAAAGATTTATCTTCCAAATATCTCCAAAAGGCAAAAAATTCGTATACTGTTTTTTTATTTTAACGTTTATTTTGTATTTCATATATTTTCGTTGAAAATTGAATTTTTCATTTTCAATATTGCTTTTTAAACCAAAACATAAAATATACATTTGTCAAAAAATGTCGTACTCAGAATTTGTAGACCTCATTTGGGAAAACAATTTTCCATATCAACGTTTTTTTCGCATGTCACATATTTTGTTTAAATAATGGGATTTTGGAATTTCAATCGTATTTTTTGAAATTAAAATGAAAAATATACGTTATATGGGAAACCATATCAGACAAAATTTGTAGATTTTATTGAAACGAACAATTTTGCAAACTTACGTTTTTTCGTATTTTTAAAAATACAAAAAATGCTCTTATTTTGATAATTTTGGTCGGATGTGGCTGCTTAACAAATTTGTTCTTACTTTTTCGGATCTGATAAAGTATGCCATAGTTCAATTCAATCCAATAATTCTATCGAGAGTTATCGACTATACGACCTAAAAAATGTTCTCTACTACTTATCCTGATAAATTTTTCGATTAAACTAAAATTAGGAAAGTTACAGTATGTTAAAACATGAAAAAAGTCAATATCACAATTCCATTTTTTAGTTAAATTATACGAGATATCAAAAAAACGTTATAGTACAAAATATGTAAGATCGAATAGGCGTTGAAATTCAAAATCCTTTACTCAAATTGTTTTTTCTTATTGGGATATTTGGAAGAAAATAAATTATTGTAATCATCTAATTCATCAGAAAGTTACAGAAATCATTGCCAAGCGACATTTCATTCTTTTCTCTTTATCGGAGAATCAGTTGGAAAGAACCGAATGTAAAATTTATTTATAGAAATTCCAATAATTAATTTATTTATCTTATCTACATTTTGCCTTGTGAAGAACAAATGTGAATATACAAAGAATAGAACTAAGGCCATGAATTAACCAGACCACGTAGCCAAATTTCTTTAAAAGTTCGTATAAAATATATTTTTTTTATTTTACAAAATATCTACCTGAAAATTTGTAAAATACAACAGAAGACGATATAGAACGTCTGTTAACTTCGTTTGAGTGAAAACTCTGCACCCAGAAAACAGTTTCTTTGATATACGGTCAAAGAAAAAATTTCTTTGAATAGAAGAAAGTTTTGTTGATTCGAAAAAATTTTATTTAATGTAAATTTTTGATATTTCCAAAGAAAAAATTTCAAAAATACAAAAAATGCTCTTATTTTAACACTTTTGGTCGGATGTGGCTGGTTACACCTAGAAAACAGTTTCTTTGATATACGATCAAAGAAAAAATTTCTTTGAATTAAAGAAAGTTTTATTAATTCTAAAAAATTTTCTTTAATGTAAACAAATCTATTTCTTTAGATCGAAGAAATTTTTTGTGAAATTACAAAACTTTCTTCAATTCAAAGAAATTTTTTCTTTGGCCGGATATCAAGGAAATGTTTTTTTGATAAACTGTTTTATTATCTTTTGTTACGTTTCTCGAATTTCGAGAAAGATGTTCTGTAAATCAAAGAACTTATCTTACATGAACGAATTAACGTATAATTTAGTCATGTAGTCCGATTGAGTCATGACTTCAAAATGGATGAAAAATATTGCAAATGAATTCTCTTGATATTTAAGCAATTCAGAATCTTTTTTAAAACTACTTTGATCCTGTAGTAGCAAATGTAAAAAAAGATCTTCAATGTATTCTTAATAATATATCAACTACACGTTAATTTAATAGAACTATAAGATATTTTTGAGTCTGGGGGGATCTCTACTTCATAATCTAAAAAAAATTGATTCTCTTTCATTTCATTTTCTTAAAGTTTCAAGAATAATTCAAACCACATTGAAAGCCTAATTAAAAAAAATGGGACAATATTGGCCTAATCTCGGCAGCCAACAGTCGGCTATTGTTATTGGGCCAGTGTCGCCGTTTGCATCGGTCAAGTGCTAGGCCGACGACGACGGCCTTTTTCGACTGTTTGAATTGACCGACCTTCAGCCGAAACTTGGCCCAGTATTGGCCCTATACCAAGCCGATTGTCATTTTTACTATGGCATCCAGTTCCGAAAGTAAAAGAGCCGAAATCCGGCCCAATGGACGGCACATTATTGGGCCATGTGTCACTTTTACCACGACAATCCATTCTGGTAGTGAGAAAACCAGAGTTCGGCACAGTGTCGGCCCGTTGCTGTTCCAAAAACAAGTATTGGCGTTCAGAGTTTGGGCCAGAATTGGCCGCCAAGTGCATACCGGAGTTATCATTCCAGCAATGGCACGATATTGGCAACCGATCTTCGGCAAATTTTTGGTGATGCTGGGCCAGTGTTGGGCCGTATCTAACTTCCCACTTGGGATGGTATCTCAATAGCAAATAGTCAAATTAAATTGATATTTGGCATGAATATTTCCAATAAAACTTTTTAATATTAGAGTTTTTTAAATATTGTTTTAAAACCTATTTTTCATTGTTAATGAAGCAGAAAGTGTGATATATTTAGCAAAACAGCTTATTATATGCTTTTTCGAAAACTACACCAATGTCATATTTCAATAATATTTAATAATGTTACAAGAATATCACAAATAGTGCTTTTCTTCTAGAAGTTACTGAAGAGTTATAAACAATAGTTATCAAACAGATACAGATAGTTAAAATAACCAGTTTATAAATAAATTAATCTTTCCTCCAACACAGTTAATTTTTCAAAGAAACATTAAATGCTATCTAATTGAAACTCTACAATGACATAATAACACTCAAGATGATTATAACTTAAATTCTATTGACATGTCACATATTATTTTTTCTACAATTAGTTCTATCCAGCAGAACTTTTATTTTTCGTTCACCAACTGGTAATAGACGATTTTCAAAATATAATTTTGTTGTTATTGAATATCCGTTTTTGTGATTTTGATTAATTGCTGCGACTGTTTGTAGAAGAGTTCCATTGAAAGGCGGGTAATACCTATTCATGTGTATTTTATCAATATACGAATGCGATAATTCAAATGACCTTGAATCATTTGCTGCTGTTACAAGCATGTTTGAAAAATTAGCTTCCACGATATTTCTGCAGTTTCGAGATTTAAAATATTGTAAATGATGCATATTTTCCAAATTTTTTCCGGTAACATTATCCATATTTATAATTTCCATGTGTCTCAGGTTCATATTTAAAGCTATAGCTGACAACCCTTTATCCGTCACAAAGTACAAATCTAACAAAAGAAAAAGTTTGTAAATTACAATAGATTCCATGATTTGTAAACATTTTTAATTTTGACTTTTAAAAAAATGGTCATCATCATTTTTACTATTGGAGCTTACCTTTTAGTACCAATTTGACCAGTTTGGTGCAGCTTTGAGAAATAAGAATGAGAAAATCATCAGTATCACCCACATTTCCACAAAAAGTAAGCTCTTGAAGATGCTCAAGTGCTGTTAAATGTTGAATGGTACCACTATATGTTACGTAACAAGATCGTATGGCCATACTATTAAAACTTTCAGTGCAAGATTTAAATGACCATTCCGAAATATTATGTGGGATGTTATGTATATCCAACTTGCATAACTTTTTAAGTCTAGGAGTGACCTAACAAAAAAAGATAGACATGTTTATGAATAAAATAAACAGTTGTTTTTTCACTTTTTAAAATGTGATACTTTACATTTAGGAGTGAAGTAAAGAGTTGATCCAATTCTTTACTATTACTAATTCCATGACAGTTACAGATTGTTAGTTCTTCAAGTGAATTCTCAGGTAGATCTTCTAAACACGAGCTTATCGTTGCATGACCAATGTAATACAGGTGAACTGCTCTCAGATTTTTCTTCGACTTGAAAATCATCGACAGGTCTTGATCGGAAATATTTTTATTCAATTCCAGCCACATTACTTCTAATTTATGACAATAGTCGGCAAGAACTGATAAGGCAGAGGATCTCATACGATGGGTTCCAAAATCAAGGATTTTGAGATTTGGACACAATGTCCAAATACTGCACAAGCCTCTTTGACTGAGGGAAAATGACAAAGTACTTGAAAAAATACTGTTCTGGGTAGGAAATCTGATTTCCCTCAAATGTGTGCCGCATCGAAGTAAAACTTCATGCAAGATTTTGTTCGTAATGTTTACTTTTGTTTTGTACGAAAATCCCCAAAAACTCTTCTCAAAGTTGAGCGATTTCATTCCTACCCAACTAATTAAACTGGCTTCTCTCCATAATTTACAGACTGCAAACAATAAAAAGTTCAATTAACACTTTGTTACATTTTCACCTTATTATCTAATACATTTTTTTGTATGGGTTAATCTCTGGAACCTTTAATTTTCGATTCGAGAAATTATTAATAATTAAAAATGGAAATTTTTTTGCAAATCATAGAGACATCATTAACCAGTTTTTATGGCAATGAAATGTATATTTAAAGATACTTTACTGTTTTAAATTTTTTCCAGTGAAAGTAAAGTTAAAGTTTCAAGTAATTGTAGAGACTATAATACGGTCAAAGCAAAAATTTCTTTGAATTGAAGAAATTTTTATTGATTCAAGAAAGTTTTCTTTTATGAAAATAAATCTATTTTTTCGACCAAAGACAATTTCCTTGAATTAAAATACTTTCTTTGATTGAAAGAAATTTTTTCTTTGATCATATATCAAAGAAATGTTTCTTTGATTCAAAGAAACTGTTTTCTCAGTGCGTGTTGGAAATAAATCGCTTTACGTGTTACGTATAGTAATTTTACAATCATATTGTAATTCTGCCAAAGATATTTAATTCTACGACGTGTAACGTTGCATTATTACATTTCGCCTTGTAAAAAAACGTGTCACCTATCATAATTACTATTCAACACCCAGAAAACGGTTTCTTTGAATCAAAGAAACATTTCTTTGAATTGAAGAAAGTTTTTTTAATTTAAAAAAATTTTCTTTAATGTAAAAAAATCTATTTTTTGGACCAAAGACAATTTCCTTGAATTAAAATACTTTCTTTGATTGAAAGAAATTTTTTCTTTGATCATATATCAAAGAAATGTTTCTTTGATTCAAAGAAACTGTTTTCTCAGTGCGCGTTGGAAATAAATCGCTTCAAGTGATACGTAGTAATTTTACAATCATATTGTAATTCTGCCAAAGATATTTAATTCTACGACGTGTAACGTTGCATTATTACATTTCGCCTTGTAAAAAAACAACGTTTCACCTAGCATGATTACTATTCAACACCCAGAAAACAGTTTCTTTGAATCAATGAAACATTTCTTGGATATATGGTCAATGAAAAAATTTCTTTGTTTGAAGAAAGTTTATTTGATTCAAAAAAATGTTCTTTAATGTAAACAAATTTATTTCTTTGGATCAAAGAAAAATTTTTTTGGATTAAGAAAACTTACTTTAATTCAAAGAAACTGTTTTCTCAGTGAATTGTAATTTGACAGAATATAAATAATTTTATAACGTGCCCTGCTTACACACATTACACAGGTCTGCAAATAATGGGTTTGTATTTGTTGTTGGAAAATGAAAGATCATTTCCGGGGTAATTTTTGACGTAGAACCCGAATCCGGAATCAGAATCAGCCTATGACGTCAGGATTTTGAGATATTTGAGGTTATGTGCTCGAAAAATGGGGTTTTTCGCTACTTTTGAGGTTATGTACAAGGCGCAAGAAATTTTTTTGGTATCTTTGTGAAAAAAAATCGCTCGTGACTGTTTAATAGCTCATTTCAAAGGGAATGAGTAGTGCTAAATGATGACATTTGAGAAAAAAACCAAAAAAATTTCTTACGCCCTGTACATAACCTCAAAAGTAGCAAAAACTCCCATTTTTCGAGCACATAATCTACAATATCTCAAAATTCTGACGTGATAGGGTGATTCTGATTCCGGATTAGGATTCTACGTCAAAAATTACTCCGGAAACGACCCAGCATAGCTTTTTAACAACAAAACCTTGCAGACCTGTGTTATTAACTTTCTTGTTGTTTTTACAATGTGTACTCATCTATTACGGTCTCTACATTCAATTACTTCCTTTAAAATTGTCCAATTATATTTATTAATTAATTAAACCAGGATTATGTTACATTGGATTTCAATAGGCTGAATTTTTGGTGAGCCTTTAGCTTTCATATTATAAAATTTTTGAATGTCTGCACTTCGGCATTCTCGGGATATTTCGAAAAATGTTTCTCAATACGGTCTCGAAACATTTTAGCTCCCCTTTCAAAACTTTACATCATTTATTAAGAGAAACGTACCATTTCCTATTAAGGTTAGAAATTCTCTCGAAATATTTATTTTACCAAACCAATTCCGCCATTTTTCATCTTATTCTGCCTACCTTAAATATTAATTTCCGTTTAGAGAAACCTTGTTGTCAGATTAGTTTTTGTCGAAATCAAACTTTTCAAAGAAATTTAGGTCCAACATATTAATTGAATACATTTTTGAATACCAAAACTAATTAGTTTAGGACAGATAAACACGAAATGCCTATATTTTACTTTAGTTACTTACACATAACTAAATAATTTTAGTAGAAAAATGAGCTGTACAAAAATTGTTGTATTTGATAATAATTAATTCAATTTCAAAAATTGGAAACGGTCAAGTTGTAGAGAATCTTTTTCCTAAAAAAATAAACCGTGATTTATTAGAATCGCATCAGTTTTAAAAATTTGGCTCGAAGCGATAAGAAAATAAGTTTGGGCAAAAATAAAATTTATTAATAAAATTATTCTTTTGTGTTTCAAATTTTTTTCATGAAAAATAATCTTTTCTCTTTCAAATTAGCCCTTCAATAATAATACTGCTATTCTTGAAAGCAAAATTATCTATTTTTACCTGAGGTCTAATTTTCGTGAACGAACTACCTTAAGGTTAAAGATTCCAGAGATTTTCCTATATTTGCATTAAACTAAATACTTTTTTTAAAATATTTTTTATTGCGCTAAAGAATAATTAATAATACTACTGACCTTTTTCCATTTTAATTCGTTCAGCAATATTTAAATACGAGAAGATCATCACTAAACAGTCTGTATTAAGAATATTTATTTGGGAAGAAGCAGCTACTTCCTTCTTTAGAGACTGGCGTTTTGTTTTGCGTTTTCTCGGAGGCATGATAAATTCACTGGGATATTTGAATAAAAATTATGGAACCTAGAACACTGACACTTCTTGCAATGGAAGATTTTGATTACTAACCAGATAGAAGCAAAGTTTACTTTTGATGAAAACGAGCAAGGACAATGCAAATGTAAACATCCAAGAGTCCGTGACATCAACATTAGGTCTGAATTCACGTAAAGACAATTCAAGTCGAAGACGAAACAAGCGGTTTAAATAATTTTAAATAACCGCGTTTTAGCAAAATCCGGGTTTTGAAAACAAACAAAAATATTCATAATAAAAATTCACAGTCTTGTATAATGATTTCGTATAATTTTTACAATTTTTAGATTCTCATCGTAAATGAGAAGGTTATGTTATGTGAAAAATGACTTTCGAAATTTTCATCAAATCTTTCGGTTTTGAGACTCCTTGAGTCAGAAAAAAACAAAACATGTTAAAATAAAAGCTTTTTTTGTATTTTTGAAATTTTTTTTATTGGAAAAATCAAAAATTGCAATATTGGTTTCCGATGGAGCTCATAAATCTCTACTAATTGTCATGATAAAATTTTTTGACTAAACTAAAATTAGGAAAGTTACAGTATGATAAAACTTGAAAAATATCAATATCTAAATTCCATTTTTCAGTTAAATTTTATGCAATACGAAAAAAAAGTTATGATACAAAAATGTTTACTACATAAAAACCTATAAGTTTGAATCGCAACATTTTTTCAAAAGATGTATATTTTTCTTTTTAATTTAAAAAAATACTGTTGAAAATCCAAAATTCAATTTTTTAACTATAATATGTGAAATGCGAAAAAAACGTAAGTTTGCAAAATTGTTTTTTTCAATAAGATCTAGAAATTTTGTCTGACATATTTTCTGATAAAACGTATATTTTTCATTTTAATTTCAAAAAATATGATTAGAATTCAAAAATTCCTTTATTTAAACAAAATATGTGAAATAAAAAATAAGCATTTTGATGAAAAATCGTTTGCTTCAAAACAGTCTACGAATTTGGAAGAAAATAGATCTTTTAAATAATGTAAATGATTAGAAAGTTACATAAATGTATACAGAAAATCGAGCGCAAAGCTCTAGTGTCACGATGAGAATGTGTTCCTTATAGTTAATAAAGCCTTAAGTTAATTCAATTTCCTCCTTCATTTGAAATAAAAAACAAATTTAGGAATTTGCATGTAAATGACATAGAACACCGAGCGTTAAGCGCGACGAGCTAATCTCTTTAAAATTTGCAAGCGAAGCGCGCAAGGAGAATGAGCCCTCGGAGCTGGCAGATTTCTAAATTCTCATCATCAATAAGAAGATATTGGTTTTATGTTTTTCATTAATATAATTTGTAATTTGCTCCTGTATAGTTTTATACACTGTTAGAAATTTCTATATTGAACTTCCATTAGATCCAATGGAAATTTTCATCAGTAACTACTACAGTAAATACTTTCATCTTACAAAAAACAAACTTTTATTTGAATTTAAATACACATGTGTATATATTTTAATAGTGTTTGTTACTTATAATATATATTGTGATTAAAAAGTTATTAAATTTCATATGAATTTATATCAATTTTTCATAATATACCAATATATTCATTTTAATAGACATTAATAAACAATTGGTAAATTAAAATTAATATATTTGTATATCATAAAAAAATAATATAGATTCATATTAAATTTAATAACTTTTCAGTATAAATATATTAAAATTATGAATAATTATTCAAATATATATACACATGTATATTAAAATTCAAATAAAAGTTTGTATTTTTTAAGATAAAAGTATTCTAAATTTAAAATACGTTAGTGATAAAAACTTCCAATGCTGTTACTTCCACTGTTGAAAATCTTAAAAAATGAAACCCTAAGTTTACATTAATTCTAGACCCTAAAGCCAAACTAAAAAATCATCCACTATTAATTTTGATAGACATTATTATACAAGTGGTAAATTAAAATTAATAAATTTGTATATTATGAAAAATTAATATAAATTCATAATAAATTTAATAAATTTTCAATCAAAATATATTAAAATTAACAAACATTATTCAAACATATACACATATTCATTAAAATTCAAATAAAAGTTTGTATTTTTTAAAATAAAAGTATAGACTTTAATATACAAGTAGTAACTTAAAATTAATAAGATTTTTAACAGTCTACAACCCAATATAAATATATAAAAAGGCAACTCAGTCGTTCATTGAGATAAACATTCCAATAAGAATTCCCTTTCCTCTCTTGAACTTTCCTCCTGCATACGAGTAACCTTTGAGCAACAATTGTTTGGACAGCAACAATGTTTGCTTCGATATGTATACGAACCGTTTTCTCAAGACACATAACTCAATTCTGAAAGGCTGATTTACGATCCATCCGTGCGTTATGAAGCTTTCGATACTGGGACAATGGACCCGTATCCCAAATGGTCCCGTAAGGGCATGTAACGCATGCAAAAGCAGACCCCATAATGCATTCGTGGATCTACTCCCAAGAAAATGCAGGAGGGAAAAAAAAAACCCAAGCATGCTCTATCAACACTTTGGTACTCACAATTCGCGGTGTGATATCCGCTCAAGTATTTGCGTGCAATCTTCTGTGATACAAGAATCTACAAGTCGAATTTGCACGCGCACCTTACACTTTTAGCCGATCTATCTCTATGTGTATGTGTATTCTACATATATGCAATACAGTGATCTAAGATGTTTGCAAAGGGCACACGTACCTGAAGATGCGCGAATTCGTGGTCGTAATTAAAGTCGCGGCGTACATATTATTGCTGATAATCGGCAACACGATCTCCTGCCCCTTCCTGCTCTTCCTCCCCTTGTAGTAACCGGACGCGAAGATATATCACGCATGGCAGTACGAGGCTATGTAAGAAGTACAGACAACGACTCGAAGAAGAGCTTCGAAGCGATGCACTCCTCGGTTTCAAATTTTTTCTTTCTCCGACCTCAGGTTCTACTAGAGTGTGTTCGAGGGACCGTATCATCGACTCGTTTTTTCCCTGGTTTACACACGCGATACCTACGCCACCGTAGAATCTCTTCGTAAATCATCGATAGCGAAATAGGAAACTGTGCACATTACCCGTTATGCAATTTCTCTTGGTATCCTCCCTTCTGCCCCGCATGTTCACCTCTTTCTCCTTTCCACATATCGCTTTTTTCTAAATTGACACGCTCGTAAATTGATCTCCTTCGGGGGAGGGAGTCTCTTCTCAATTAACCCTGGCGAGAGGAGGTCTCAATTAACCTTTCTTTCATTTTTTCAATCAGTGCTCACTTTATTACTAATATGTTGCAGAATTAATGGTTATCTTCATTCTATGTACATTAGTGTGAAATTACTAAAGGGTCACTCTCACGAAATTGACAGTTTGTGCCCTCAAGATATTTTTGTTTTTTAATTACTTGAACTGTAGTGTTGTAATAAAAGCACACGGAGAAAAATGGATTATAAAATTTAATAACCATGTAAAGTGATTATAGGACAGCCATTTGAATTATAAAAGCTATAATCTCGATTATAAGCGGTATGATTTTAGAATATAGATAAAATTGTAGGTTATGTCACTTATAAACTGGATTATACTTCTTATAATATAGATTATAGTATTTATAATCTAAATTACTGTCCCATAGTCACTGGACATGGATATTAAATTTTATAATCCATTTTTCTCAGTGCAGGGTTTTATAATCAGCTTAAGGGGGTCGTCTACCTTCGCGCCTGAATTCCGGGCGTATTTTTGAAGATGGATTGCAAAAAAACTACACATGATATGGACACAAAGTTTTTTTTATTTAATTAGTACATTATTAAAATTAAAAGAAATTTTTTTTTTCCCTTATCTCTGCCGGCGCGACGTAGTAGACTTTGTGGCACGATTTCTCAGATTCAGAACCTTGAAACATGAAAACAATCATATTTTTTTACTTTTTACTAATCCGACTACGATAAGACACAAGCTTTTTGAAAGATTTTAAAATTTAACAAAATGGCAGCGATTTGAAAAAAAAGTTCTATTTTCTACCCTGTTTTTCTAGCTTAAAAAAGCTGTAAAAAATTGAAAAAAAAATTTTGTTTAAAAAGCTCGTGTTTAATCGTAGTGAGACGTTTTTTGCACGCGAAACAATTTACAGATTTCCAATATCTTCGATAGTTCCATCAAAATCGTGCCAACAATTTTAAAAAACACTACTTTCGAGAAAACGCGTTTAAAGATAAATGATTAAAATAAAACATGATTGGCTGAATGTTTTCGAATAAATCCTTCATAAGGCATGTTCCTTATAGTGTCTAGATTCGAAATGAGCAATAAAAAAAAATTCGATTTTTTGAAACCGTGAAGGTAGACGACCCCCTTAAACGAAAAAAAATAACTATAATACATTTTTTTTATTTTTTTTATAACGACTTTCTTACGAAAACTCAAACATATGAGTTTTCTATGTTTTATCACAAAAGGAACGGGGAAACTGCACTGTAAAAAATTCCGGTAAATTTTCCTACTATGCATTAGAAAATTTTTCCTAGATTCTTAGGAGGCATAGATTTTCCTACGGAAAGTGGAAATGTTTCATAGATTTGAGGAAAATTGACCGAATTTTCGGACTTATTTCCGAAGTATTAGGAAATGTATCAAAAAGGTGAGAACATTTTACAAATCTCCTGAGTGTAGGAAATTTTTCTCATAAAAAGCGGAAATCATTCCAGAAAAACGGAAATTTGTTCACTTCTTTTGGATCTTTTTCCACTTTAATCATGAAATAAATATATATTTCCTAATAAACTGGATATTTCTCCGACCAAACAGTAGGAACCATTTCCAGTCCTATATCGGAAATATTTCCGACTGTATCTTTGGAAAAATTTACGACCCATCTATTTTAAGCTGTCCGACTATTTTCGTAAAAATTTCTGAAAAATTGTTTACAATGTGGTAAATGTCAAATTTAAAAAAGATGTTCTTAGTGATTAATTTTATTTATTACTTCGAACTTTAATGGGGTATTATTGAATATGTAATCAGTGCAGAGTGGTTTTTTTTTATTTTATGATTGATATATGGAACATTCTTTTGCAAATCGTTCGGATTTAAAAAAAAAAAAAAATTGTTTCACATTAAAATTTAATTTAATCGACACGTATATCGGGATTTTCAAAAAAAAAAAATTTTTTTTAATAGTTATATTACTCATATTAATTATACTAATCAGTATATATTTAACACTTGTCTTATTGACACGCATTACGTATAATACTCTTATCATTTAAAATGATGTTATTAACATGTTGTTACACCTCAATGACGATTTTGACTACGTCCTGTTTTTTAAGAATTTAATTATATGATCTCACATGGATTTTAGGCAATCTATTTTATCTTTATATTATTTATTTAATCTCCATTTAATAATTTTTGCTCTTAAACAAAGTATTACTTTTAATATAATTTGTTAATACTTTTCTAATTCCTTTTATACAGAAAGACGAAGAACAGTTATGTCTGTACTTTTCATTTATTTTTTTACTGCGTTTTTATGATAACTCTATGATATGACTAATGATGTGCTTTATATTTGTGTTTGGCTAATGCCAATTGTCCTGATGAGGATTTAACATCAACACTATAACCTTCGGAAAATTATTTTTTATACATTATAATTATTTTAAATTCAATTTTAACCTTATCAATTATTTATAATTTTAATGCACTGCGATTAGTTTTAAGATTTTCTTCAATAAATTATTTACGATGAATATTAATTAATTTATTAATTAAATTAAAGATGTTGATTTATTATTTTATGATTTATTTATTTATCTTAATAAATTGAATTTTTTAAACAGGAATTCTAAAACCTCTAATTCAATCACTTTTCCTCGAAGTACACACAAAAAATCGAAGCAGGCATAATTGAAAGTTAATCCAAAAAAGGTAGATGTCTTTCTTGGCTTTTGTGCCCTCGAGCCAATCCAGTATCGAAAAAATAACAGAAATAACATTCCCTTTAAAATTCATTAAACCTGTGTATAATCTTTTATCTATATTTATCAGTGGTAACAGGACAGGGATATTGACTGTTATTAATCAACCAGAGTAGTATATAATCGGTCGTTTTGAATTGAACGTGTAATAATATTCAATTGAAAATAGCTAAGTGACTGCAAAGGCAGCAAAAATCTTCATAAGAAATGACTCGTCGAACTCGATCGGACTAAAAAGACGAGATTTCTCACGTAACTTTCAATGTAATTAATCAATTGTAAAATGTCTTTAAGTAAAATATATATATGTAATTGCTTCTGTCAAACGAGTCGAAAAAAAGACAATCTAAAATTGTTATCCACCTTGATTCCAATATATATATTGCTTGTCAAAAGTTATTATTATAATAAATACATTCCCAGTGCTTGAAATAAGAAAGTTATTCTGATAAAAAGAAGATAATTAAAGGCTCTCGATAATACAACTTGTCGCACAACTTTGTCCTGATGTCCTTAATTGAATAATATCTAACTGCTTAATACAATCATGCAGATTTCATATAAATATATTTACGTTCCTTTTTTTAATTTTACATATTCTTGATGCCAACTAAGATATCATAACTAATTAACAGTATTGATTAGTTATTATCAGGTCGTTTTCTATGGAGCTAAATTTTTCTATCTGGGTAAGGCTTTCCCAAGTGGGCCCCGATTTTGCGAAGGTTCGTATTTTTCGTTAATATTTAGCTTAAACCGAGTTTCAAGTGTACAAAGTACATCCTGTTAATTTTGTTGTAAAATTCCCGATTGTTTATTTTTTATAAACAATCAATGTTTTTTGTAGTGTTTTGGGAATTCATTTTTTTCTCAGCAAGTAAGTACCCGGATTGAATAATTTTTCAATTGCAGGCCAATAAGACATGACACTACAAAACAGTATTTTTTCCATTACTAAAATCTCAATTTCAATGTTTATTGAAACAATTGTTTATAAAGAAATAAAAATAAAATCTATTTCTGCGCCTCTAGGATCTACATTAACGACAACAACTTAAGTAATAAAGATTTGTGCATTTATTCCTGAAAAAAAACGTGTAGATCGAAGTGGTTTAGTCACAACAATAACATTTAACGTGCTTTTTATTCTAAGGCCGTCCATATTGTTCTTTGAATGAAAGAATAATGCTACATGGGCGAATGACTTTATTTTTTTCCTTGATAAATATATAGTTACTTGATTATATTATATCGTTATATAATATTATAATATATTAATATTAATAAGTGTAACAATCACTTTTGTTGTGCAAAAGGAATATGAAGTCATATACCTCTATACATTAATATACATAATCTTTACTTCTTGAACATGAGTTTTTGTAATATTTTACATTACAGGAGTGACTTTAGATTTGTCATCAATTGATTGAAAATTAACTTTAGCACAATCATATGGATTTTTGGGTCTTGTAACTTTTGTCTGATTTTTATTTTGTAAAAGTTTAAAAAATAAAAATAATCAATCAATAAAAATAAAAATTACAGGACCCAAAAGTCTGTATAATTAGGCTAATGTTAATTTTAAATTAATTGATTTTGATTATTATGACAAAAACGAACATAAACCCCATCCTGAAAATTTAGAAAAGCGTTACTCAAAAGAAAAACTCTAAACATATAGCACTGTTTTGTTCCAAAAAATAAAAATTCAATACTCAATAACCATTCTCTCAATATCGCTCAATAAACATTGAAATTGAGATTTTAGTAACTTTTTGCTTGTTTAGTTTATAATTATTATTTTTAATGCAAATTAAAATTGTTGGCACTGAAGGGGGCCGCCATTTGTGGCCGAAACGTTTGCCTTTCTGATGTTTATGTTTTTTACGACATAAACAATTTGTAACTAAACTGACCCCATGCCAAATTAAATATCACAGATATATCAATGTGGGTCAATATAACAAAGGACATGTGCAGGAACATGTCAAGATACAATGGAAAAAATACTGTTTTGTAGTGTCATGCGTTATTGGCCTGCAATTGAGAAATTATTTAATTCGGGTACTTACTTGCTGAGAAAAAATTAATTCCCAAAACACTACAAAAAACATTGATTGTTTATAAAAAATAAAAAATCGGGAATTTTACAACAAAATTAACAGGATGTACTTTGTACGCTTGAAACTCGGTTTAAGCTAAATATCAACGAAAAATACGAACCTTCGCAAAATCGGGGCCCACTTGGGAAAGGCTTACCCATCTATACTTTTCTAATAAAACGTAAATTTTTAAAGTGAATATAAATTTAGAGAAAGGTACGAGAAAGTAGTTTGAAAATCTCCCCCCAACTAAGAAATTATGCAGACTGCTCGCGAGCTTCTACTATGTAATAACGGTCACTTGGTGAGTGTGAAATAATTACTGAGAATGGCATCCAAACCAGTTTCTCCTTCGTGATTAGCATAAGTGATCGAAATGATCAATGAGTTAAGGGTCTTCATAAGACGTGATTTTCTTTCATCCTTTTTCGTAAACTACTTCACTGCTTAGAAGCAGTCAAGTGCTCGCAGGTCATTTACGCTCTCCTTATGTTTAATGTACAGGTACTTACATACATGGGTACCTGTACTCAGTTACAAGTCCAGCAAATTTATGATCTCAAGGTGTCATCCAACGATAGGATGACTGTGCGCAATTCAAACTCAGTACAGCAATAAACTTGTGTAGTAGCTTCTCTTGTGTATTAGCTTGGAATTAACTTGTGCTTTAGCTTTTCAAACTCTTTGTAATTTTTATCTATATTGTGACAAGTAATATTCATTTCTACACATAAACAAAATTTAGATACTTGTTCTAACCAGACCATTTTGTTAAATTATCCAAGGTCTTTGGTTAAGGTGGCTCCACCAAATTTTAATTAATGATCAATGAAGCGGATTTTTGTTGTACTTGAAATATTTCGTACGAGCTTTCCGATGCCGTCAAATTCAAGGGTTGTTGCCGGCAAAAATAATGAGAAAATTTTTTTCAAATTTGATTCCTTATGTATTAGTAAGCTATGAGGATTCGGAATACGAAGTCACATATCCTTTCATAACTTTCAAAGTGGATGTTTACCGTTTCCAAAAAATATATATATTGTGCAGTAGTAATTGCTGAATCCATATCTACAAAAAAAAGTATTGTTGACCGGGGTAATAATAAAGATATTTAATTTAGAATTTGGAGATTTATGATGAATCTGTAACGGTGAGTTTTATCCGTGCGATGTCGCAACGTGGCAACTCGGTAAAGATTTATATTTTTTTTAACGAATGAACTACTGCTTAAAAATGAAGTTTTATGATTTCAACGATGAATTATAAATGTTTCATTGTGTTTTTAATAAAATATAATAGGTAACGAAACTGCCCGACTTCGAATTGGTTTTGCTGGAATGAACACATGCGAGCACAGTTCGTGTCGCGAGCCACGCAACGTTGCCAAATCTACGTATATCAGGTCCGTGTATGTAGAAGGGGCGAGTGAAAAATTAATTCTTTTATTGTCATATAAAAAATTATATCCATTGAAACGATTAGTTGGTTATGACCTTATTATATACAGTTTCTTGATTGAAAAATACATAATATTTCCCATAACCCTCAATCGAGCCCCGACTTGATACGGCCCGTCCTGGTGGAGTCACCTTAAGTCGTATGAAATTTCAAATGTTATGATAAATTTAATCAAAAGAACATCCGAAAAATGTCTGTATCTGATTTGCTAAAATTCAAGATTTTTAAAAACAAGGAGTAATCGGAAAATGGGAATTTATCTTTATTTCCAACAATATGCCAGAAAACGAAGTAAAATTTACTGAGAAACTTTATTGTAAGCTTTACTAAAGAATTACATTAATTGTACTACATAAATTAAAGATTGTTAAAATTTATAATTGGAGACTGAGAAAAAAAATCCTATCTGAATATATGCATTTTTTCCAAAAGCATTTTTTATCATTGATTCAGATCAATATTCTATACAAATGTTAGTATAATTATTTTTTTATTTAAAAAATTATAGTTTATATGAATATTTTTTGAATCAATAATATAGATGATTTTAGCAGAAATGCTATAGATTCAATATCATTTTTGTCTTAGTGTATTAAGTGTGATTTATAATTTTGTTTACCAAAATACTAAATTGTGCTCATTATTTAAACACAACGCAACCTGTATTGAACGATAAGATAGTAACAACTCACATCTTTCATAAATAGAGTAAAAATAAATATTGATCCCAGTAAGTTTTTCATACTTGATTAAAATGAAGTGTCTGAATTCTGCTGCAATTTTAATTGTATATTTAGCTGTCACTCATTGTGAAGGTAAGTTTTCATTTATCATTACATTAAATTTTCTTGTACGTTTCTGTTCGCGAAGGCATTTTCAGTGAGAAAAAAATTATTGTTCAAATAAATTGAAGAAAAGTAGTGATCAGGGGCGGATTTACACAAGGGCAACATGTGCAAATTCCCAGGGCGGCAAAAATGAATGTTTATGTGCATTTTTCTTCAAAATTCTTAAATATAAATTTTCAATACCTAAAAACCAAAAAATATAGATCTCTTATACTATGAATCTTATTAGAACGTAATCACTGTTTTTATTTTTAAAAACTTGCACCTTGACAATATTTGTTAAAGTAATAGAGGGGAGGGGCGGTTATACTAGTTTGCCTAGGGCGCCCTCGTCGGTAAACCCGGCCTTGGTAGTGATATTATATCCTTTTACAGAAACTATAATTGTACAAGTTTTGTTCATTTCTTTGGCACTCAGAGCATAAGAGTTTGATTTAAGCAAAAAATTTTCTTTAATTTTGTTATCCATTTAACTTTTATTACCATGACTTAACCTACTTTTATAAAACCTGATAAGGTTGGCAAACCCATAGCCAACAAAACGTCGCTGCAATTTCGACATAACGAAGAATTTTTTTCTCTTTATTGGACCCTCATTGATCGCAAAAAAACTTCTTTTATCAAGTTCTTATCAATTCAAGAAAGTATTTTGCTCAAATCAGGCAAACTATTTAATCTACAAAAAAATTTGGTTAAAGCATTCAAAAATTTGATTAAAACTACCAAAGGTTCGATTAATTCGAGAAAAACCAAATTTTTGTTAAATCGATCAAACTTTTCTTTGAGTGCGTGAATTTCCCACCAGCCATAACTTGGTGCACATGCCAAAATGATAACTATGGACCAACTCTATTTGATGACTATTTGCCTGAAATATGCAAGAATATTCGGTTTTTTTTGTTAAAGAGTAATTTTCTATACTTTACCCGACGTTCTGACTATGTTTTGGCCTAAGTTAAGCCAATTTTATTTAGTCTCTGATTACGAACCTTGACTGTTTAGGCATGATTAACACAAATTGAGAAAATTTTAATAGAAATTATAAATATAGATATAAATTATATGAATAATCATGCAAATAAATACAAATTATAAAAAAAATTATGTTGGTTATAAGAAAAATTTACTTGAATCAATCAAATGAATTTATTTTTATAGAGTTAACCAAACTTTTGCTTGATTCAACTGAATCTTTAATTCTTTCAACCATATTTTTTTTGTTTCAACGAAATAATTTTATAGATTAAATAATTTGACAGATTCAACCAAAAACCTTATTTAAATCAACGGAATATATACTTAAGAAACAGTTTTTTTAATCAAACATGTTTTTTCTGAGTGTAGTCCTAATTTAAAAATAAATATATCGGTAAAGAAAAAATGTCTTTGAATTAAAGAAAGATTATTAATTAAAAAAAAAATGTCTATGATCCAAAGAAATAGATTTGTTTACATCAAAGAAAATTTTATTGAATCAACAAAACTTTCTTCAATTCAAAGACATTTTTTCATTGACCGTATATCAAAGAAATCTTTCTTTGAATCAAAGAAACTGTTTTTTGGGTGTAAGAATCTATTCCAGTTATCAAAAGAATTTTAATATCTGATAGAACTTGGAAATTTTGCGAAAAATGGTTTGATTATAGACAATAATTTAAGGGGCACAACTAGTTTGATCGCCTGAAAAACAGGTGATTTTTGTGAATTTAAAAAAAGAAAGTATTGCATCGAATGTTTTAAAATTTAGCAGATATATTTGTGCATAAATATCCACCATCTCCTGAGTCCTCAAAAAAAAAGTTCCGCCACTGCTGCAGTGATTGTCGCCTTCACAGTGCCTGGAATAAAAAAACCAAAAATTTAATTAAACTGGAATATATTTCCTATACAATGACTCTCGATTGTGAAAAAAAATTAAAATGCAACAAAATGGCGGAGTTTTGGAAAAAAAATTAAAATTTTGCTCAAAAATCTGATAGTTTTTGGCGTGGCAAAATTATATTTTTCATCCAATCATAGAACTGGAGGATCATGTATAGAAAACAAATACACAATAAGCTAAAAAAAGACGCAAGTCCATCGGATGATTTTTTATCAAGTTACAGCTGCAGCAAATTTGTAAAATGTAGTTTTGAGAAAAAAGCGTTTAAAGATAATAAAGGGTTTCCCAATAAGGGTGATATGTTTTGAAATTGAAAAAAAGCACTGCATATTCATTCGGAATTGATCGAAATCTTTTTTATTATATTGGATATTCTATGCCATTTATGATTTAAACAATATATCGGCCAAATGTCCCCCGGGACTTGAGCCAAAAATGCGCCTCATCAGAAAAGATGATTTTTTGATGAAAATTGGGATCATTTTCAATTGATTCCAGAGCCCAATCCGCGAACTCCCGACGCAAACGATGGTCATTAGGCTTCAGTTCTTAGGCCAGAATCATCTTATAGGGATGCAGGCCAAGATCCAATCGCAAAATACGCCAGGTAGTCATCCTGGACAGGCCCAATTCCTGAGATCGGCGTGGCACGGACAATTCACGGTTTTCCTCGATACTGGCCTGTACGGCGGCTATATTCTGTGTAGAACGTGCGGTACGCATACGATTTTTAGGCTTAGTATCCAATAGAGTAAATTCACTCTCCAACTTATCGATTATTCGACGAATTGAGAGCGCGGATGGAGCAGAATGACGACCATATTTTGCACGATATGCTCTTTGAACACCGACAAAACTTCTCGAATTTTGATAAAATAATTGGACAATTTCCAAACGTTGTGGAAGCGTGAAACTACTCATGATTAAATGGCAAACCTTACTGATGACAACTGACAGCAGACGTCAAAAATTTCAGTTCAAATGAGCCCGATAGGGACATTCAAAATCATATCACCCCTATTGGGAAACCCTTTAGTACTGATTTCATTGTTATAAATTTTTAAGTATCATACCTAGAGCTAATCTGCTATTACAGGCCCATAAAATTCACCTTCCTCTTCTTTGAAAAGCGCCTGCTGGGCTGTTAAAAAATGTAAAAAAAAAAAATCGGAATTTTCAAAATTTCAAACTAGTTGTGCCCCTTAATTTGAGAACACCTTAATATAATAGTAATTTCTTCTTATAAAATTATTCATGTGAATACAAAAAACGAGAGCTTTTATTCTGTTTAGGAAATACTACCTACTAACTATACTACTACTAAATACTAGTACTAAATACTACTACCTACTAACTTCTATTCAGATATAATTGCAAAAATCCTAATACTATTGTTAAGACTTGATATACTCCAAATATTTTTTCACCAGCATCCAGTTTGGAACAGTCAATACAGTTAAATGAGGAAACAACAAACACACCTTCTTCTTCTTTGTTTCGTTCATCGAATAGTTATACAGTTGCTGTATCTTGTATAATTCATTTCGTGGTGGGATGGAAATCTCATGAATACATTGGTAACGGGGGCCTTATAACTTATAATAAGGTTATAACTGCACGTGAAGTTTTGAAAAATTATGAAGTTGATACACTACAGAAAGGCCTCTATGCTTACGCTCCAAACGGCGATGTCGAAAACAATACTGCTCAAGTCGATGAAATTACCACTACAGATCATAGCAAAATTGCAATAGCACACGTAAGTATACTATTTAAAAAAAACTTTATTAATCTACATATACACAATGCATGAAATTATTTGCATGTTGTTATTACAATCAGCAGTCCTGAGACTGGTTTGATGAAACTTTTCATCCGTTTGTCTATAATCTATAATTTGTTTCACATACTCTAATTTCTGTCTCCCTTTCCTTTTGTGTCCCTCTACTGCACCTTCTAGAATTGTTCCTGCCAGTCCCTCATGTCTACACTAAGAGAAATCGCTAAAAGTCCGAACAACTATATGCATAGAGTTAATCGTTTTTAGTTGCGCAGACTAAAATCGCAATTGGATCGACTACATTTATATTTGGCAAAACTGACTTTCACTTAACTCTATTTTATAGTTCGTTTTAGGCCCAATTACATTTTAAGAGTATGTATGTATGTATAGGATGTATAGGATGACTAATGGCAGGCTCGAGGTAAGGACTTTCTTTTTGAGAGAACCATACCATTGCCAGTTAAAATAATACGCCCGATGTTCATTTTACTCAACTATCGTTTGAAGCACCTCAAGCGTCGGTGATATACCAGGGGTGTTAGTTGAAATTTGCCGATATTACTCATAGATGTCGCTAGAGATATGTATACATTTCTATGATTTGGCATCTATGTCATATTTTTCTATGGACAATAACCTTAAAAAATACACAATTACATTTTGCCAAAATAATAGCATCATAGTTGTGTACCTCAGTGAATATGTCGAGTTTCGTTCCGAGTAAATCGCATTTGCGGCATTCGTTGCTTTTCTTATTTCATCAAAAGAAAAAAGCAGTTGAAGCACATCGAGTGCTGGTAGAAACTTATGGTGAACATGCTCCAGTGATTAGAACATGTGAGACATGGTTTCGTTAATTTAAAAGTGGAGATTTCGATTTAACAGACAATGAACATCATGGTGCAGCGAAAAAATTCGAAGACGAGGAATCGTAGGCGTTATTGGATGAAGACCCAACCCAATCGCAACAACAATTGGCACAAACACTAAATGTGACCCGAGGAGCAATTTGCCAACGTTTAAAAGCCTTGGGAAAAATCCAAAAGTATGGAAAATGGGTACCACACCAACTGAACGATAGACAAATGAAAAATCGAAAAACCATTTGTGAAATGCTGCTTCAACGGTTCGGAAGGAAATCTTTTCTGCATCGAATTGTCATGGGGGACGAAAAATGGATTTATTTCGAGAACCCGCAGCGGAAAAAATCATGGCTTTCACCTGGTGAGGTCGGCCCATCGACTCCAAGGCCAAATCGCTGTGGCCGTAAGACAATGCTCTGTGTTTGGTGGGACCAGAGTGGTGTGGTGTACTTCGAGTTATTAAAACCTGGTGAGACGGTGAATACGGATCGCTACCGACAACAAATTATCAATTTGAATTATGCGTTGATCGAAAAACGGCCGGAATGGGCCTGAAGACATGGCAAATTTATCCTACAATATGACAACGCATCGTCTCATACCGCTAAAGTGGTGAAGAATACATTAAAAGCATTGAATTGGGAAATATTATCGCACCCGCCGTACTCTCCAGACCTCGCCCCTTCCGACTATCACCTTTTCGCATCGATGGGACACTCACTCGCAGAGCAGCGCTTCTCCAATTTTGAAGAAGTCGAAAAATGGTTCGTCGAATGGTTTTCCTTGAAAGAGAAAAAGTTTTTTTGGAATGGTATCCATGATTTGCCTTAAAGATAGGCAAAGTGCGTAGAATCCAATGGTCAATACTTTGAATAAAAATTTTTTGAGATTCCCTTGAGAACTAAGAGTTTTCTTTATTGAAAAAACCGGCAAACTTCAACTAACACCCCTGGTACTTATGCATTTCATGTTAACCCACTGACGCATGCTGATGCCCTGTCGTCGATAATGTTTTACTCAACTACTTACTATTCCCTATGTAACGCTTATTGTTATTCACTTTGGGTGAATTAGGTATTTATCAAATTCATTCTACCCGACTAGGACTTAATAGATGTTCAAATGTCCTTATATCCCAAGTTTACTCGACAGAGTTGAGTAAAATTACTTCAACTATTTTTCTCCGTGTAACGAAGTAATTATTGCGCCATCAAAATTTCATCGCGATCTTAATTTGTCTTTGCAATTTTGTACTAATTTTCCTTGTCAAATTCAACGTTCATCTTATCCCTCCTGTGTAAAAGTAGGTGACTTTCATTGACTTCATTTACGATCTCCTAAAATTTCAATGACTTCTTAATTGATCGACTTAAGGAGGTTTTATCATAAAACGAATTAACGGTCAGAAAAGGTTGAAACTTGAAACATAGTTATTTAAATGCATAAAAATGAATCAGTCAAATTTTCAAGACTCCAGGGTACCTGTAAGCTAAGATATTTTAATAAATATTTTCCGTCATTTAACATGTGCTCTTATGGACAACTACCTTTTCATTGTTTTCAATTACCCACCACACATTTATTAACGGTTGAATATTGATGGAATCTTTTGTAATAGTGAGAAAAATATCTAAAAAGCATTTTTAGCTTACAATATTGTTAGAAGGCTACTTGTAAAACAATGAAAATGGAAATAAATGTTACAAAAATCATGATATTGAGTGATAATGTAGTAGATATGGATATGGTAGGTTATGGTGTGCTATTCAAAAAGAAACATTGAGCCTACATACACTAGCTTTGTACCGATAGAACCTCCTTAAGGAAAGTACTACCTTAACATTCAATCGCTTCTATCCTTATTTTGTTTTACACGCGATCTTTGGTTTTTCCTATGTTTATTTTCATATTATAATTGTTAAAAACTGTCTTCGTTACATTCAACGCCTTCTCTAGTTCTCTTTCGGTATTCGCTAGCAGAGCAATATCATCCGCAAAACGCAACATTTTGATTGTTTTACCCTGAACTTTCACTCCTATATTCTTAGTTTCTTCTTTAATTCTATTAATAGCTTTCTCTGAGTATAAATTAAACAGATGTGGTGATAACGAGCAGCCTTGTCTTACTCCTTTCCTGATGTTTGCTTCTCCCCGCTCCCCCTGCATTTATACCACTGCTTTTTTCCATCGGTATAAAGATATTCCTGTCCTTGTACTTTGTTCGTTTCTAATCTTATATAAATTATTGTAGTTATAATTTTGGACGCATGTGTCATTAAGCTAATAGTACGTTAGTTTTTACATTTGTTTGTCCTTACTTTTTTCGGTATTATTACAGTTTTGTTAACCTTGTAATCGTTTGGTATGTCACCTGTTTTGTACAAAACGCAAACTAATTATCTTCAAAAGACCTTTTCTGCTTGTCCTAAGTTCTGTCGGAGCTCTGCTGCTATTAGATTTACTCCTAGAACATTATTTGCTTTCAGGCGCCTCAATGCTTTCTCAAATTCATCCTTTAAAATCGATTCCCCCCTATTATCATTTTGCACCTCATTTTAATTTTCTATGCGGACCCTTCTTTAGGCTCTCTATGTATTCTATTACTAACTTTATCTCTGCTTTATATTAACGCGTTTCAGTTTTCATCTCTGACTATGTTTGCATTAATTCGTCTTTCCCTAAAATTTTCTCTGATTTTCCTGTAAGCTGCGTCTACTTTTCCTATTTTAAATAGCAATTCTACTTCTTTACATTTTTCTTCTATCCAGTTGTTTCGCGCTTTCCTGCACCTTCTTTGTACTTCGTTCCTAAACGGTGAATTGAACTGAATTCAAAATATAATTGAATTTGATTCGAAATTATATTGAATTAAATATGAGTTAATTAATTTCATCTATATTAAATTTTGAATTTACTTAGTAAAATAATGATTTAAAAAATGTGTACACGGAGAAAAGGTTTGAGGTAAATTTTACCTAACAGTGTGGCGACCTATGATTAAAATATTATTTTATGTGCCTCCGGCGGGGAAACTCGTTTTTCCGTTACAGCTGAGAGTAACGGAATGTTGTGTATTCCGTTACAGAGGAATATAATGTTAAAATTGAACTGCGCATGCGCCTATTACGATACAGCGGATCATAATCTTCTTCTTCGTACAGCGTTGGCACCGTACTGACAAAGCCTTATACATTTGAACTGCGCATGCGTCCATTACAATACGCTACTACTACAAAAGATGGAGAAAATCAAAATGGACGGAAGTATTCGCGAAATGTCAAGTGAGATGGGCGATAATCACGGCAATTTCGACCATTTCAGATTGGATTCGAGTGTACGGATAAAAACTCGTATATGCGCCGAAGTCACATAAAATAGAATATGTGCCAATGCACACAATTCGGGTAATTACGAGACTCGCTTAAAATGCTCGCAGGAGATCGAAGCCAAGGCGCGATCAGTCCTGCGAGCATTTTAAGCGAGTCTTGTAATTACCCTCATTTTGTTTCAACTTCAAAGAAAAAAAGTATGCGAGGGAGTTTAGAGTTGAGAGAACTTTCAGCGAGAAAGTTGTTAATATTTAAAGTATTTGAAAATCTTTCTGTGGAAAAAAAGACGCTTTCGACTGCGCTGCGATTCGAGCCCAGGTCTTTCGATTGCCGGTCGACTGCTCTAACTACTGAGCTACACAGACGTTCTTGATTGGAACTGCCTATCCAGTTAAATAAATGAAACTTATCTTGTACGTCGCTTCCAAATCTAATTTTTAACGTTTCCTTCTTCGCGAGAAACCATAAGCGAAACACACTGACAACCCACGATGACCGACGGTAGCGACACTCCGCAGCAGCGTGACACAACTTTCAACTTCACAATACGCGTATTTTTATTCCGACTTTCACTTAGAATTACATTAAAATTATTGTAATTTCACTCTACAATACTCTGATTGTAATTTTACATTACAATTTATACTGCAATGTATTGTAAAATCACAAACATTTTTAACAATGCTCTTTTGCCTACTAAGCCACGCGCTCCGTCGGTTATGGAATCCGAAACCTCAATTGAAAATCTGACACAATTAGGTACCACAGTAAAATATTTGTTTTTAAAATTTGTTTATAATATTCAACTTGTATATTAATACAGTACTTATATTCTGTAAGAAGTGCATCTGAATTAATTCTGATGGTTAGCGAGTTTGTTATAGTATATTTCGTATCAAGTGCGGAAAGGCACACTTGAAATTTTACCGCACTAGTGCGAGAAAATCAACTTTTCGCACGCAAAACGACACTAACTCGGCTAACTTTCTGTATACGGCGGACAAAAAAACAATTTTCATTTAAACATAAAATCAAACGGTTGAAAATTTTCATTTTATCACCTTCATTTTTTTTTCTATAAAAACTAAAAACATTCACTTTTTCAATTGATATATTTTATTTAATTTCAGTTAATTCGTGAACAAAATAAAAAGAATTTTCCACCCGCCTGTAGTTGTTTATTACTACGAAGTGGATTTAATCATGAGAAAATTGTTCACGTATCAGGATGGAGACTGAAGCATATTCCTAAGGGGTCCCAAAAAAAACAAAAAAATTTTTATGTTGAATTAGACAGTAAACAATGTAACGGTAAAACTGGGAAACAACTAACCAATTATCATCCATTCTATGCTAAGGATATTACTTACTTGGATTTTAAAGATCCTCAAGGCAATGTACATTTTGTAAGTATATTTTGTTATAATAACAATAAAAAATATGCTGTTTTGGAATTACAGTTCAACTTTCTTGCTTTCTGTTTATACCGTATAAGATTATATTAGGCAAATTTAAACTTTTTGATATTCTAGGGAGATTATGGTGGTCCTGTTGTTCAAGACGGAAAAATAATAGCAGTTGCTTCTGAATCACAAAATGCTTATTTGTTTCTCTATCCTGATTCACTATTTATCGATTCTGTGCTACGTTCACTTTCAGCTCCTTTTACAAGGAACGCAGATAATTATGATCAGGATTACTCTGAGTATTAATTAGCATCTTAATTATAATGTAATAATAGATACTCCATAAAATAAGCAGTGTATTTTTAAAACGTTAAAATATATTAATAAATTATTATGATTGTTCATTTTAGTTTATCCCGTGCAGAAATTTAAGTGTGGCGTCCTTCGGGCCCTAATGGGGCTAAATGGGGCCCTGATGAGGCAATCCCGTTAGCGCCCGATGGGAAATGAAACGCCTAACCTGATGAGGACCACAAAGTTATGCCTCTACTATATATATATATATATATTTATTTTATTAATTATTTTCTTCTTGGAGCTGCTTGTAATTCATGTTTTTTTTTTTATTCGAAACCAGAAATTGTTAAATAAGTCCATAAGTTTTGTGAAAAATTTCGTGGATCAAAAATTCCACATTGAAAATTTCAACGGCAAATTGCTAGTGATAAATCATAACTATTTGAGGTTTAGAAAGGTTATATGATTATAATTAATTTGCTTACCTTGGTCTTCATTGCGTAAGTAAGGAATACTAGCAATGTCCCTGTGTTTTCGAACACGTAAAGTGCTCTTAGCTTTTGGCATTTTTTGATTAATTTTTTCAACTTTTATTGTATTTCACTCAACTTCACAAATGCCTAAATTGAAATAAAATGCCACAACAACATAAAAGCATAAATAAATAATAACAACAACATAAATTATGGCGCTCATAACACCAGAGTAGATGGCGTTGCGACTATTTTTCAACCATCCCTCTCTGGCCCTCATCAGAACCGCAAAATTTTCCCCACTACGGCCCCAAGTGGCCAACCTCATCGGGCCCTCATCGCAAACTCGGACCAAATTAGGCAATTTCTGCACGGGTAATGATATGATCGTTATGAATTACATTACTAAGATTTGTTACTACTCCATAGTTTTCGGTGTGTCAAAATACGTCAAAAGAACATTTTTCAAAGTCCAAATTAAGTTTCAGAATCAGTTGAGATAAATTTATTTACATAATAATAATTAAATTTCGCAATTATTTAATAAGACTTTTCTGTAAAGATTATGATTTCATTACCACGATTTTTATCTATATAACCTTGTTTTAAATCTATAAGATGTATACTCAATTAAAAGAAATTAAATGACACGCTTCCCAAGACGCTATATCAAAGATGGAATGTATTCAACTGATAAAAAGAATTCATTTTTCATAAAGACTTTTTATGTGTCCAGAAACGGAAATTTACATTATTTCCGATAACAGTTTATAACGTTGCAAATTATGCAATTTACGAAGCTCAGTTTTGTTTCTTACTTAAATTCTTTTCAATAATAAATTTTATAAATATTTAATAATTTTGAATTAATTTTGTAAAACATATATGTGACCTGTCGCGAGGAAAGGGATCTTAGCGTGATTTTCAGAATTTTGAAGAAAAGACAAGTTCAGCTCCGTATTCTCCTTTCTCATGGCAAATAACGATGAGTCAAATTACACTTTGCGGATGCATGAATGTGATTCAAATGAAAATAGCAAAAACACAAGTCTCGAAAACATAAATTAAATGTGTTTTCAAACACATTTTATTACGAAATCATTTATATAAAAAAATTTGTAAGTTTTTGTCGTAAATCAAGTTTTGAAAATTTAAAGAATCGGAATGAAGATTATTTCTGTCTGTTTTTACTTACTTAAATTACTTAAAAAACAACCGCAGTTCTTTTTTATTTCTATAACTATACAATAATTTCATTAGAAAGTATGCGGAATTATTAAAATCGTCAATGAATTTTTTTTACAACTCCAGCCCTATCCAAAAGTCGATGACAGTCAAAGAAAGTCTTGACAACTAATTTTTTCCGTATAGCATATTTTTGTAGCTTAGTTTTCTTGAAAATACCAGACAGAATTAGTTCTTAAAATAGGAATCTTAAACAATAATAATAATGAAGTAGTAGAATTACTGGGCAGCTTCTGACACCGCGAAATCTACTTAAATGTTTTGCAAAATTTATACAAAATTGTTAAATATTTTTAAATTTATAAACTGTTATCGGAAATAATGCAAATTTCCGTTTCTGGACACATAAAAAGTCTTTATGAAAAATGACTTCTCTTTTATCAGTTGAATACATTCGATCTTTGATATAGCGTTTTTGAAAGTGTGTCATTTAATTTGTTTTAATTGTGTATACATCTTATACATTTAATAACAGGTTACATAGATAAAAATCGCGCTAATGATAACATAATCTTTACAGGAATGTTTTATTAAATAATTGCGAAATTGAATTATTAGTCTTAAATTAAGCATCTTTTTTCCACAGAAGGATTTTCAAATTCTTTAATATTATTATGTAAATTAATTTATATCAACTGATCCTGACAATTAATTTGGACTTTGAAAAATGTTTTTTGACGTATTTTCACATAATTCGAACCCAGGAGACCGAAAGTATTGTTTTTGAAAAAATTTTGTACGTATTTATGATAACTGTGCGTAATTCAAACACTGTACAACAATAAACTTGTGCAGTAGAACAGTAGAATTTTGTTAAATTAACCAAGGTCTTTGGTTCAATCTAATAAAATTTCGTTGATACAGCCAAAAATTTGGTCACATGTTCATTCAAAAAAAATTTGGTTAAATAAAAAAAATGCTGGTTGGTTTAACCCTGAAATTTTGTTATTTTACAAATAGTAACATTTTTTATTTACCCAACACAACTTTTTGTTTGACTCAACCAAATAAATCATAATTTCATACGATGTTGTATTTAATAATTGGCTACTTTCAGTAGCATTTAGACACAAATATATACTAGTTTTTTAGTTGATTTACCTTAGAGTTATGTGCTACAATTTTATTGTTATTCCTGAGAAAATTTTTAGGTAGTTTATTGATGTTTTCTGTACAATTTTATGTAAGTTTTCTCACGATATTTTACATTTTTTTACATCTTTACATTACCTAAGTTTATTCCAAAAAAGGGCTGACATGTGCAATATTTTATCCACTGTTTTAAAATGTTAGAAATAAAGATCACTGATGAGGACTCCGATTAGAGTTGAAACGCTTCAAAGTATGTAACTTCCTGACTTATCATTTCTGGATCCTAAAGCCAATTATTAAAAACAAAATCGTATGAAATTATTATTTGAGGGTCGATACAAGTCCTATTTTACAAATAAATTATCTTGACCCTACCAAACATGTGTTTGATGCTGTCGAATAATTTTGTTAATCCAACTAAAACAAACGTATTTGGTAAATTTAACCAAAAAATTTTGTAACATCAACAAAATATTTTGTAAAGTTATAAATGTCTTGAAAACTAATAATAAAATCGTGAAATTGGAATTTAATTTCTAATTTTATTGACGGTATTCAAGTAAAATTTGGTGAAAGGCGAGTTATAAATCATAGTAATTTCGTTACACTGCCTTCCTATTGTGTTATTTCTGTGTGATGCAATTCCTGTCAATCTTTTGAGAAGGAGAAGACAAGCGATTTCGTGAGGATATATCTTGCACAATATAATTAAAGTTCACTATTTAAGGTATTAATGAAGATCAATCGTGAACATCAATCATTCCTAAATCTCGACCAGAAAAATAAACTTTCTTTTTGATCCAATAAATCCTCTAACATATTAATGTAAGATTGATGTAAACTTGATCACTATTGAAAAGAAAGTCTTTTATGCTTGAATTTTATATGTGGGCTTTGCCCTTAAAATATAGGGTCAGCCCAAGGCAGTCCTTCCGCCTGTTCCCAAAAATCAATTTCCTATTCTCATTCTATCAAAAAGCTGATGAGTTTTAGTTTCTTCTGCGACAATTTGTTTTTTCATCAAGTCGTTACAGATTTTATGTAGCGATTTTGCTCGCTTATTCTTAACTACCGGTAATTTTCTCTCATCAGACTTGAATCTTTCGGCTTGGAGTTGAAATCGAAATACCTCTTCTGCCATCTCAATGTCTTGAACGTACTCCATGATAAGTTTCGAAAGTTTACGGATTAATTTTTAAGATTGAGGAGATCTTGATATTTAAAATTGTTAGGCCCTTATTATCCCTTCCAGATTTTACATCTCTTTTGGGAAATACCGCTGATCGCGCTCCCTGTCGCTTTTTTGACGAATTAATTGTCTATGTAACCATAATTGTGATCATTTTTCCAAATATCATTCTTGATCCTACCAGACATGTGTTTAATGCTCTCAAAAAGTTTTTCAAATCCAAAAAAAACTATTCAGTGAATTCAATCAAGAAATTTTCTAACATCGGCAAAATTATTTGAAAAATTCAAAAAACTGTTTACCAAAAAGCTTTGGTTCACTTGAGCGAACGAGTTTGGTCAGAGAAACAAAGATTTGATTCATCCAATCAAAATATTTCTTGAAAGTAATCAAATAGTCAACAAAACGATTTTGTTCAAACTACTAAAAGCTTAAACAAGGGGCTAGTTTAAAACTTACTTTACTGTTGTACTCCCTAAATCCGAAACTGTGAAAAACCACTGTTTTGAAACATTCGAAACAGTGATTTTTCACTGTGAATCTGTGTGTTTTTACTGATTTAGATTTAGAGAGTATCCTGTCCTTTCAAATTTATTTGACTTCCAGAAAATTATAATACTTCTATAATATTTTCAGATTTGTTAGTTAGTTATATTAAATTTTAATTGATCATAAAAAATAAGCAACCGTTGCACTTATCACACAGAAAAAATAGTTTAGTAAAGTTTATAGAACTATCTAAGGGTTGGGGATACAGGCATTTACAGAACAGAGTTCTGGAAAATTTACAGAACTTTTCAGGAAGAAATGCGTAATATTCAGGAAAAATCATTGAAAGTTCTGCATTATATTCTAAAAAGTTCTTAAAATTGCCTAGAACTCAGTTCCGCGAATACTTGTGAATTCATTTACAAATTTAATTGCATTCCCTAATCGAATAAAACAAGATAAATCAAACTACATATATAAAAAAGAGTATTTTTTATATTATTATTATTGTAATCATTATTATATGATTATAACTATCAATAATTAATATAAATTTGATATATATATAATTTATTGATACAATCATATATATATTATATACTCAATTTATAGAAATTATATGATTGTGCATGTAAAGTTATTTTATATGAATAAATAATATGTATTATAATTTAAACAATATTTCAATTGTTTGCATGTTGATTGATTAGCTAGGGTCCATAAATGATAAAAACTAAAATTAAAATTAAAACTAAAAATAAATGTATCCAAATTCAACGAATTTAAATGACTTAAGGTTACACTGAGAAAAAAATGCTATTGAATCAAAAGCATATCTTTTCAAAAGCATGTATACTATTAATTCATAAAAATATACTACAAGAACTAATAAATATGTTACTAATTCTATAGCATATTGATTTGAATCCATGATATACCTGCTTTTGGAAAGAAATGCTTTTGATTCAATAGCATTTTTTGCTCAGTGTAGTTAAAATTTTAATTACAACAGATGAGATTGAAGAGTTTGGATCTTATATTATTATATTTATATTATATATATTATATTTTGTATCATTGCTATATTCACCTTACCTCCTATTTGTTTTTATCTACTCGTATCCACATTTTAAGTTAAATTTATACATAAACATGGTTTAGTTTTTAGCTCAGGTGTTCTTAAAATTTATGTCAGTGTTCAATATTAATTCTAAAGAATTTTCTTCTGTTCTCAAAAAATGTTCATGTATAATTTTATGTAAATTTTCTCATTTTTTATTCTTCAGACAATATCAAAGTTGTACTAAAAAATAGGACTCATATGTGCAATACTTACTAGTTACTTTTTTCATATTTTAGAAATAAAGATCACTGATGAGGACTCCAATCAGAGTCGAAACGTTTGATTAAAACTACTGTTTTTTTCATTCATGGAACCTAAAGCCAATCAACCAACATGCAAATATTGTTATTGAGGGTCGATATAATTCATATTTTTTAAATTTCATTTGTTTATGATTATATATAATACATATATATTATGATATAATATAACATATATTATAGTTCGAGTATTCGCATAATTTATATATTCAATTTTGCGCTTTACAATGATTTAAATAACAATTTAATGTAAAACAATTTCAATATTCGAAACATATAAGATCTATATCATGTTTTAGCTTTGAGAAGCAGCAAATAAGGATTAATTCAGGTTCTAGATATTTCGAGAAGTATCAAGGCAGAGGTAAATGATAAGAAGCAGGGGGTAAGCAGTACCTAAAAACGTAAAACTTGCTCGGAGATATCGAATCGGGATGTTATCTCCATGAAGAAGAAAGGCATCCACAACGGTAAGGAAGCTTAAAATCTAGATTTTTCAGATGAATCCATTACACACTCATTATTTTGAGAAAAAAACGTAGATTTCGCCAGCTCTCACGGATCATTACACAAGAGCTCTTCAGGGAATCCGATGTAAATCAAGGCAAGATCGAAATAATAATGAGATAAGAATAACACCTACAGCGCAATATTTGACGTTTAACCCACATAATGCCATTAATCATGCACTCTTCGTCTATGGCGTAGGAAGAATATGCCTTTACCTGCGATACTCGATACTCAAGCCTCGAATCAACAACATTTGGTACCAATAGGTGAAAGTCTTAAGTACAATTTAATGATGAGTAAATATTATTTAGAGACATGGATATGAGTCTGCTTATGAGAAAAGAGTACCCGAGTCGAAATCTCGGAGCAAATTTTACATTTTTAGGTACTGCTTACCCCTTGCTTCCTATCATTTACCTCTGCTTTGATACTTCTCGAAATATTTAGAACCTGAATTAATTCTTGTTTGCTGCTTTTCAAAGCTAAAACTTGACTTTAAGCTTTATCTCCTCCATTGCTGTTATTCTTAGTTTTTATCTGTAAATGAATTGTTATTTAAATAATTTTTAATTTAATTTAATATATTTCTTTATATTTTAAAAATTTTTATAACATCATAAAAAATGCATTTGAAAAATTTTTAAATTTAAATTTTTTTGAAGTTTCTTTATTACGAGTCATTTTTTTAGGAAATGTCAAAAAATAATTCTTCTATATACCTTTCTAAAGTACTCAGAAAAACCTTTAATTTTGTGTTTTTTAAATTTTTTTGCGATTTTTTTTCGGAAAGTAATGTTATTTCAATGATAGAGTTGTAATAATATCTTCTTCTAAGAAGAAGTTTAAATGTTTATACTTTCGTAAACTCAAACAACTCTAACTTTGAAAAAACATTACTTTCCGAAAAAAATCGCAAAAAAATGAAGAAACACAATATTAAAGGTTTTTTCGAGTACTGTCGAAAGCTATATAGAACAATTATTTTTTGGCATTTCCCAAAAAACTGACCGGTAAAAAATTAACTTCAAAAGAATTGAAATTTTTCAAATGCATTTTTTAAGATTATATATAATTTTTAAAAATATAAAATAATATACAGTTTGAAAGCTCTCGGAAAGAAAATTTTTCTACGATCTTTCCTTGTCGATATATTGCACACAGAAAAAAATACTATTGAATCAAAAGCATTTCTTTCCAAAAGCATGTATATCATGGATTCATATCAATATGCTGTAGAATTAGTAACATGTTTATTAGTTCTTGTAGTATATTTTTATGAATTAATAGTATACATGCTTTTGGAAAGAAATGCTTTTGATTCAATAGCATTTTTTTCTCAGTGCACTTTTTATCTATCGATAAAATTGTTTAACTGTTTCCAAACTTTCAAGCGATGCTGTATAATCATAAACAATTGAAATAATCTTTAAATTATAATACATATTATATTTTCACATACACAATCATATAATTTCTATAAATTGAGTATATACATTATCGTATCAATAAATTACACGCAGAAAAAATATTTAATTAAATGAAAAAAATTATTTGTTTGAAACACTTTCTTTGATGTAAAGAAATCTTTTGTTTGAATGAAACAAAATTTATTTGATTCAAACAAAATATCTTTGGTCCAAATAAATATTTGTTCAAATCAAATAAATTTCTGCCTTAAATCAAACAAATTCTATCTTTGACCATGTATCAATGCATTAATTTCTTTGTTTTGAAGAAAAATTAATTTGATTCAAACAAACATTTATTTGGTTCAAAGATATTTTCTTTGAATCAAACAAATTTTATTTCATTTAAACAAATCATTTCTTTAAATCAAAGAACGTCGTTCAAACAAATCATTTTCTTTGATTCAATCAAATATTTTTTCTGAGTGTATATATATTAATTATCGGTAGCTATAATCATATAATAATGATAATAATAATAATATAAAAAATACTTTTTTTTATGTATATAGTTTGATTTTTCTTGTTTCATTCGAGAAAAAAATGCTATTGAATCAAAAGCATTTCTTTCCAAAAGCATCTATACGCCGAAAAAAATTCCTTGTACCCGTATACTATTTTGCCTAGTTAGGACAGGCGCCATCTTTGCAATCCTAGTTGAAATGACAAAGTTCAAGTTTAGTAAGAAAAGCAAAGAAAGCAAGTTGATTTGACGGACAGATCCTTTCAGGCGCATGTGTTAAACGTAACCAATAAACAACTTTACGTTTATGATCTACTAGAGCAAAATTTTTATCGATAAAAGTGGATTTTAAAGAATTATTGACAAAAATAAATTTTTGTTTACACAGTCAAAAAGTAATAAATACAGAAGATATTCTTTTTACAGCGGAGTTTTGTAATAAAAGCATAGCAATATTAATTGAATTTAATTGTTAATAGAACTAGAATTCTTTATTTCTCTGTAACAATGTTTATATTGGTTTGTTCAACTATATGTACGTGATTCTCTTAAACAGGAATCCGTCTTATTTCAACTAGGTTAGACTTAACTATAGGTGATAGTTGACTCTCGGAAAAAAAAATTTTTCGGTGTACTATCAATTCATAAAAATATACTACAAGAACAAATAAATATGTTACTAATTCTATACCATATTGATTTGAATCCGTGATATAGATGCTTTTGGACAGAAATGCTATTGATTCAATAGCATTTTTTCTCAGTGTATTATTTATGGGAATCGTTACATACCTTCATTATCAAAATTCATTTAAATGCAGGTTGTTATAAGAGATATTATTATAATTTTCCGAATCTCCATTCAATTTGAAAAACAACAAAAAGAAACAATAAAAAAACTATTTATTTATTGATTAACACCAGCCAAATAATTCAAACTGCCCCCCTTTGCTTAATCCTAACTATGCAGAAAAGGGCAATTTGCCCACCCCGTGTAGAAATTTTGATAGGGGTCTAGTGGGGCCCCGACGAGTTTGCCCTATCTCTAGTCGGGATCTATCGTGGAAAACTAGTCAGGGCCCCTTCGGTAACGTAACGCTTTTGTCGACATGGGCCCTACTAAACTTTCTAGTAGGGGTTTAGTGAGGTCACCCCTTACACTACCCCACCTACACAAAAGAACACCATTAGGGCCCTATCGGACCTCCGCATTGAATTTAAGGGCTAAAATCAGCAGAGTCACGTGACCAATGTTGTTCAGGTATCTTACTGAGAAAATAATAAATAAAAAGGATTTTCCAGAACTGATAGAAAAAGTACAGGGAAAATGCGAGTTACGACTCTAATATTTACCGTTTTTAACGGCAATGGAGGGATATTCGCTTGGAAGGTTAAGTTTACTGTTTTCACAGCAAACAATCTGTTTTCAAGATAGGAAATTTTTTCTGAGTAAATTGACAGTATTTTTTCGTTACATGTACACTGAAAAAAAATCTCAGTAGGTTTGACTACTTTTTAACTTACTTTCCGTAGTTTGTAAAGGCCCCAAGTGTCATTTTTGAAGTTAAGTGAACTGCAGGAACATAGGTAAATCAAATAAGAGCAGTAGTTGAATCGATGAATATTCTTAGTACATTTCAAAACTGTATATAAAGGGTTTCCCAATAAGGGTGATATGTTTTGAAATTGAAAAAAAAACACTGAATATTCATTCGGAATTGATCGAAATCTTTTTTATTATATTGGATATTCTATGCCATTTATGATTTAAACAATATATCGGCGAAATGTCCCCCGAGACTTGAGCCAAAAATGCGCCTCATCAGAAAAGATGATTTTTTGATGAAAATTGGGATGATTTTCAATTGATTCCAGAGCCCAATCCGCGAACTCCCGACGCAAACGATGGTCATTAGGCTTCAGTTCTTGGGCCAGAATCATCTTATAGGGATGCAGGCCAAGATCCAATCGCAAAATACGCCAGGTAGTCATCCTGGACAGGCCCAATTCCTGAGATCGGCGTGGCACGGACAATTCACGGTACGGCGGCTATATTCTGTGTAGAACGTGCGGTACGCATACGATTTTTAGGCTTAGTATCCAATAGAGTAAATTCACTCTCCAACTTATCGATTATTCGACGAATTGAGAGCGCGGATGGAGCAGAATGACGACCATATTTTGCACGATATGCTCTTTGAACACCGACAAAACTTCTCGAATTTTGATAAAATAATTGGACAATTTCCAAACGTTGTGGAAGCGTGAAACTACTCATGATTAAATGGCAAACCTTACTGATGACAACTGACAGCAGACGTCAAAAATTTCAGTTCAAATCAGCCCGATAGGGACATTCAAAATCATATCACCCCTATTGGGAAACCCTTTACTTTCAAGTAGACTCCAACTTACTATTTTTATATACACACCTATAAACACACACCCCCCTCTCTACACTACACAAACGCTCGTTTAGGTGATATTAAAAATTATTCTACACGCTGCGGGTTCGAACCCTCTCTACTTATAATTAACGCATTACTAACCTAACGACTAAGCCTCTCGGCTACGCACGCTTGGTATACGAGAAAGAAAATAGCGCTTATAACCTTCAACTACTGCAGGGCCGTGTAAGAAGTGTATAGGCTCCGTGTAATCGCGAATTTTTAGATTTTAGCCCAATTTATGATTCTGATTAAAATTTTTAAGACTTTTAATTATTAAATCGATTTTCTATAAAATAAAATATTTTTGAAAGAAAGCGATCAAATTTTTGAATTAAAGAACATTACATAATAAAAAGATTTATATACATTTTAGAATTATTAACTTTTATTATTGTATATTAGTGATACTTTATACAGGTTATGATTCCTTTAATTTTTGTTTTCAAGAGTAAAATCAACCTATGTTCAGAATCTAAAAAGTTTGAGTTTTTTTAATTCCAAAAATATGATGAAACTTTTGAATCAAGAAAATTAAATTATCGTTATTACCTCGACACAATAAGATACACACACATACACATACGTGCTCGCATATGATTATTATAATTACATGCGAATTCGAGTTAAAATTATGAAAAAGTTTTCTTAAATGTTGTTGCTTCCTCTTAAGTATTGATCTTATCCAAGACCGTGTTCAGAAAATCTCCATTTTTCTCAGATAAGATCAAATTTTAATGGGAATAAAGAATAAAGGTTATGTTGTATCTAATGGTCCTAACCTTAACCACAAATATTACAAATAGGGATTCTCTAGTCGGGGCCCCGCCAGATACAAATAGATTTTCCATACTTAAGCGAAACAAGGAATTCCTCACTAGAACCTGACAGGGCCCCTATCAGTTTTTTCTGGACTAGAAATACTAATCGGGTGCTAACAGGGCCCCTACCAGTTTTTTCTAGATGAGGAAATTCTAGTCCGGGCCCCACTAGAACCCAACTTGAAATAAGGAAAGATAGGGCAATTTCTACACGGGACGTTTAAGAAGTTTTCCAGGGGGAAAAATTATATTGAGTTTGCCTCTTCTTTGAACCTGACTTTCAGCAGGAAGAGATAAACAATTCTTTTCAGATTTCGACTCGGGTATGCAGTTAAGATTAAGGCACAAAGATATGCATTGGGAATCTTGCTCTTGCTATGAGAATCCGATGTCGACTATTGACTATGTTTGGTCGCGAACGGAAAAGCAAACAACGCGACCTTTCTTCGAACGTACCGTTGCTCTCCAGAACGTATTATCATCAATGCCAGTCTGTTCCTCACGTTTGTCTGTCCGACTGTCTATCCGTCTGTCTGTATGTCTGTCTGTCTATCGGTATACGCAAATGTTCGCTGGCAAGCAAGGCACAAAGTTTCACCTCACATCCTTAACGGAACTTCCACGATAAATCTTGACTAAGAGGTCACTCACTCTTGATAATCACTCCTCGGCAAAGACTTATTCGAACTCGCGGTTTTCCCGCTTAATCGCCGGTCGAAAACCAGAAACAGCGGTTTCTTTGCGGTCGAGGTATGTAAGAATCTCTTTTGAACACCGCATGTGGGTGAATGCAAAAGTTTTCAGGCGCGAGTGGTATGCTCATTACATTCATTCTTAACTTCTACCGTGGGTCAACAAACTAGCGGAAAATACAAACTTCCTCTCGGGAAGATATTTTTATTAGGGTCATTTTATTCGATGAAGACGCGATTCATGCCGTGATGATCAAGACTTTGTAAATTATTACTACACTCAGAAAAAAGACTTGATTCGATGAAAGAAAATAATTTGTTTAAAAGGCTTTTTTTGATTCGAAGAAAAGATTTACTTGAATCAAATACATTTTTATTAAAAATAAACAAATTGTTGGATTCTTATATGGCCAAAGATATTATTTGTTTAATTTAAGGCCATAGATCAATCGGACCACGCGACTAAATTATATCTTTATTCGTTTATGTAAGATAAGTTTTTTAATTTAAACAAAATATTTTTAATGATTCGGGAAACGTAACAAAAGAGAATAAAGCACGTCTCTTCATTTCTTTTAAGTAAAATTTTTTAATAAAATCGGAAAAATTATCGACAATTACTGTTTAATGTAAAATTTCCACTCGAACAAAGTTAACTGATGTCCTATATCGTCTTCTGTTGTATTTTTCAAATTTTCAGGAAGATATTTTGTAAAATAAAAAAGTTATCTTACATGAACTTTTACAGGAATTTGGTCACGTGATCCATGGCCTTAAGGCAAAAATTTATTTCAGTTGAACAAATATTTATTTAGTGCAAAGATGCTTTGTTTGAATGAAACAAATTTCATAATAAATCATTTTTTTTAATCAAAGAAAGTCCTTTAAACAAATAATTCCCTTTCATTCAATCACATCTTTTTTTTTAGTTTAACTAAATTTTCAAATTACATTCCGTCTTGATAATAAACTTCCACTTTACAGTATTGTGAAATAGCAGAAGAAATTTTTTACAGTTTACATTGTTGAAATTTTCTGAAAGAGGTAACTGAAGTTTTATATTGTACAATTAATATTTCGTTACTTTTCAGTAAATTTAAGAGAAAATCTTTTAATTTTGTATTACAAAGTAACGAATATTCCGATTATTATATAAAAAATTCTGAAACTTACAACAAAAAAACTTATTTTTGGGTTTTGTAATTTTGTAATTTTGTAATTTTGTAATTTAAAAAAAAAGGAGGAATTCTAGTCAATTTTTTGCTATTTAAAGATACTTTTACTTAAAAATCTCGTAAATTTCAGTATATTTTTAACAGTGTACCTTTCACCGTTAAAAATTTCCAAAAATTCAACTGAAGCTTAATACAGAAACATGTGACTGAATATCCTAGTACAGTTCCCTAATTTAAAGAAAAATTTCGTGAAATTCAATTAATTTCTCTCTAATTCAAGATATGTTTACTCAAAAGTCTCGTGCATTTCATATAATTTTGTAACCTGAAAATTTCGCAAACCAATCATTTCTAGTAGTTTACTACCGATTGAAGCGAATCAGAGTCTTTCCGAGCCAATTCGAATAACATTTTGTATCTCGTTTGATGAAAACGCCCAAAAATCAACCCAACTTATTCTGATTCAATTCGAGGCATCAATCCGAATGAATCCGAACCAAGTTTTCAATTCGAAATAATCCGAATCAATCCGAGCTCGTATTGATCCAAGCCGAATTTTCAATCCGAATGAATCCGAGGTCGGAATAATTCAGATTAATTCGTATTGAAAATTCGATTTGGATCGATCCAAGCTCTGATTGATTCGGATTGAAAACTTGGTTCGGATTCATTCGGATTAATGCCTCGAATTGAATCAGAATAAGTTGGGTTGAGTTTTGGGCGTTTTTCATCAAACGAGATACAAACCGTTTTTCGCATTTGTTCGGAGTGACTCGGAAACAGATTCCGGAATGGCTCGGAAAGATTCTGATTCGCTCGTAATGAATTTCAATCCGACACTTTCGCCAGGAGAACCATACATTTTTCTATATGCATTTAAAAATTACTATTGCATTCACATAAACAATAGTCATTCACATCCAGAAAACAGTTTCTTTGCATCAAAGAAACATTTCTTTGATATACGGTTAAAGAAAAAATTTCTTTAAATTTAAGAAAGTTTTGTTGATTCAAAAAAATGTTCTTTATGGTAGACAAATCTATTTCTTTGGATCAAAGAACATTTTTTTGAATTAACAAAACTTTCTTTAATTCAAAGAAATTTTTTCTTTGACCCTATATCAAAGAAATGTTTTTTTGGTTGAAAGAAACTGTTTTCTCGCTGCACCAACTTCAATTCAGTAAATTTTCGAATGATTCAGATTCAGCTAATAAATTGTAAGAGCTTCTGTTCTAATTAGTCTGTGGCGGATATCAAATGAAGTGTGCACTGTAGCCAACATAATGTTCGCCATAATAATCGACGCACAGACAGATCGACTGACAAACGAGTAACCGGACAACATGCTCGAGATAGTAATTTGTATTTAATGATTGACGTTGAGTGATATTTACTACAATGAGACAGATTAAGATGTATGATGACAGCAATCTGCTCGTTAATAATTCCCATAAATAATCATTTGAGAAGTAAAAGATCCACACTCAGAGAAATCTTTTCTTCACGCAAAAACGGTTTGGTTGCCATAACCAGTCGTTGGATTCTCTCGAGCGTAGTTCGGTTATGAGAATCCGATTTCTCGTTACGGCACCCAAACCCCTTTTTCTGTGCAATTTTCTGAAGAGACTATATAGCCATTATGTTCACTGAAAAAACTTGATGACAGTAACTTTTCCTAATTAATAAAAAAATAACGAGTACCAGATTGAATGGCAAAGATAGACAGAAAAAATGATAATAAGCTGAGTAAGCAGATGTTGAATGATGCACATTTCTTTGAAGAGGCCTTTACTTCAGATCATGGTATTTCTGAAGACAAGGCGGAAGTGACCTTGGCCTTGGTAAATGGTCCGGTTGTGTGCACTACTAGCTACCACATCGTTGAGAAAGAAGCCTTAAAAAATTCGCGTGAAACTTTATGAGAAAGTGTCAGATCCGTTGATGGAAAGAGCCGCGAAGAGGATTCCGTGCTTGAAAGAGGGCAACGGTCGCTCGCGTTCTCACGCCCCATCGCTTACCTTGAACTGCATATCACTCAAAAATAACCTCGTACATTTTTAAGTCTGAAAACGACAATATCTTGATTTCAATTAAACACAATAATTCAATCATTATAAATTACTATCCCATGACTAATACACTTTTTATTTGATTAATAACACGGGCCGACAAAAATGATATTTTTTTGGTACCCAAAAACCGGAGTAAGTCACCCCGAAGGATTTTTATGTCCTGAAATCGAATCCGTTCTCCAAATTCTCCCAGCACGTTAGTATTTCGAGATATCCTAATCTAAAAGTACAAAAATGGCCTTTTCAGCCATATTTCGAACAATATAAAACAAGCAGCGAATTTTTATTCTGAAATTCCATTTTTGCCATCGTTTAGTACTCCTTTTTGCCTTTTTATTCCATTTTTGACCATCCCGAACCAATTTTTATTCACCAAGATATGGCACACTATTGCTTGTTAGTCGATTTTAGAAAAACAGTTCGCTGTTCGTGTTATATTGTTTCAAATATGGGTGAAAAGGACCATTTATGTACTTTAAGGTTAAGATATATCGAAATCCTGACGTATAAGAACAAATTTAGACAACGAATTCGTTTTTAGGATATAGAAATTCTTTGTGGTCACCAAGTCATTGGGTCATTGGGGTCATTTGGTAAAAATTTTTTCAGCGTGTGTTATCCGTATAGTAGGGAAAAATGTCTTGATTATATATCGATAGTATCGTCCTAAAATCGAATCCGTTCTCCAAATTCTCCCAGCACGTTAGGATTTCGAGATATCCTAATCTAAAAGTCCAAAAATGGCCTTTTTATTCTTAAATCCACTAATGCCATCGTTTAGTACTCCTTTTTTCCTTTTGTTTCCATTTTTCATCATCCCGAACCAATTTTTATTAACCAAGATATGGCACATTATTGCTAAACAATAACGTAAGTTGATTTTAGAAAAAAAATTCGCTGTTCGTGTTATATTGTTTGAAATATGTCTGAAAAGGGCTATTTATGTACTTTAAAGTTAAGATATCGAAATCCTGACGTATAAGAACAAATTTGGCCAATGAATTCGTTTTTAGGGTATAGAAATCCTTTGGGGTCATCAAGTCATTGGGGTCATTGGGTAAAAATTTTGTCGGCGTGTATAATCCGTATGGTCAGTAAAAAATGTCCTGATTATAAATCAAAAAGAATATATATATATATATATATACGAATAAATTTGTACAACGGATTCGTTTTTAGTGTGATACCATCGATATATAATTAGGACATTTTTCCTTGACTGGAAAGGGCCATTTATGAACTTTTAAGTAAAGATATCTCGAAATGCGACGTATAAGAAAAAATTTGAACAACGGATTCGTTTTTAGTACATAGAAATCCTTTGGGGCCACCTAAACCTGTCATTGGGTAAAAATTTTGTCGGCATGTGTAATCCGTATAGTCAGGGAAAAATGTCCTGATTATATATCGATGGTATCGTTAACCCCCCTTCTTGTCGGTTCAAATCGTCGAGAATCTTCTGAAAATCGTCAACTAATTTTCATTGCCCGATTTCTTCTACAGAAAATTCCACAGAAGAGAACGAGGATCCTGAAGGAATTCCTTTACCGTCCCTTATCGACTAAGAGGTTCGCCTGTCCTGGACGTTCTTAAAACAAGAGTCAAATCTTCTTGGGTGGCTGTGCGCAGTGGCTCGTAAAAAAGATGCCCCCACGTGCTCTGTGTCTCTTTCATTTACCAGAGATTCGACGTATCCGAGTACGAAGCTACCGTCCACGAAGAGACCAATGGCGTAACTCCGATGCACTAAATTGCCAGCTCGTTATCTCCAAAACGCGTTCTTTGTTCCTGTCTTCCCACGATTTTGTAAAATCTTTTCGTACTTTATCGTCTTGCAAATACCGATCTCCAAAAAGTAACATATTTCGTTCCTGAGCACTATACTTTGTATTTCAAGAACCATTAACGTTATCAAAATCACTTTCTTCTTTAAAAAGCCTGACTTTTAAATTAATTAATTAGAAAAATACTTTCTTATCTGGCTTTCGACAAATGAATGAAGGTAATAAATTACGCCACTGCGAAACTTCCTCGCATACCTGAAGTTGCAGTTCTCCTTTTATTCGAGATGAACTTATCGGACAAAAATGTTTGGGACGAAATCTTCTTGGTCAATGTAATTATCATTATGATTGGACTGATGACAATGTGGAATATGCATCATTAACATCTGCGTAGCGGACAGTTGACAATTAACAAGTATCAATATTCCGTACTAATTATTTTGATAGATGACTAAGCATGATCTGCATTGTAGTCAGTTGTTTCGAACTGTAGCAAACGAGAATGAAAGGGCTGTTAATAATTGCGAAAAATAAAGATTAAATCATCTATAATGCATTCAGAAAAAAATTTGGTTATGTTGACCAAAAAATGTACTTATCATACAGCTGATTAAATTTTTATATAAATTAAATAAAAAATTAGTTTTAAGTAAAATCGAGTTTTCACGTTTGGAAATATACAAAGCGGGTTTGAAATAGCTGATGTTCTTTTGGTTGCTATATCATTTTTGTGAGCCAAATTGAGCTGCATGAGTTTATAAAATTGATTAATTGTTATAATTGATAATTTATAAATTCGGCCATGTGTGCCATCACATCGTTCATCGTGCCTCGAACGTTTTCGATCCTCCCCCCTTTACAGGCGTGGAATCGCTTGGTTTCGCTCAAATTTATTTTGCGAGTATGAAGTTTGATGCCCGAGCAAAGCGAGAGTAACAACCACACGAGTAAAATTAATTTTTTTCCCGTGTCGCAAACGATTTTTTTTCTGCTAGGGGGTCAAAAAATCAATTTGTTTGCCCCGCACGGTGCAATAAAATCCACTTTATGACTCGCTAGTATAAAAAAGCTTTTTAGTTCCAAGAGGTATCTTACGGTGTTCCGATTTAGCCTGGTTACAGTGTGAGTCCGATGGGACCCAAGGTAATTTTTTAAATTCAAAACACGTATTTTTTATCCTAAATTCACAGAACTTTTCAGAATAAAATGCGTAACTTTCAATAATTTTCCCGAATGTTCCGCATTTTATCCTGAAAAGTGTTGTAAATTTTCCAGAACTCTGTTCCGTAAATGCCTGTAACCCCAAGTCTTAAACAGTTTAATAAACATTATTGAAATATTTTTTCTTGTGTATTGTGTAATATTTAGTACAAAATATTTATGAAAACATTCACAAAAAATATAGTTTTAAAAATTATTCTGAAATTTTTCCAATAATTTCATAAACAGCAACTTTCAAATAGGCTATTTTAATTCTTCAATTAGTGACGCAGACTCCACCAAACAGAATATTCGTTGTAATCAGGCAAAATTAGAAAAAAACTTTTTAAGTTACAGAAACATTTGTTATATAACCTTAATTTTTCAAGTCTCAGCCATTGGATACGTGTTATCATGTAAAAAATTTGTCTTAAGTATTGTATTATATGTTTGGTACATATTATTGCATATAACATGTACGGTTCGAAAATCTTTCGAATCGACTTCCTACGAGCCTCGAACTGAGCTTCACATCAATTCGAATCAATTTGCACAGTTCTAAAACACACATTTTCTATTATAGATTCTAGTTCAGCACGAATTACCCTATTCAAGCCTGGCTGTTCATTCGAACCCCAATGGCCACTTCATTTTACGTAGATGACAGGATTTTTGAAATTTTCATCCGTCATTTTAACACGTTCCGTGCCGGACTTTTTGAAGTCATTACGTTCAGGCCACAGCGTGGGTCGTATTCGCCCCACGTGGCACGGAACGCGTTAAATCGTAAGATTGTAAAATTCTAAGGCTGCATTTTAACCATTATTAAATCTTTTTTAGTCAAACAACTTTTACCTTAAATATTTTCCTCTAACACTTAGATCCCCCAAGATATTCGTGTATCCTGATCTTTATGACTCACTTTGTGAAATATATTACATGCAGTATTTCAAAAATAAAAATTTTAACGTTGATTCTTTTATATTAAGATAATATCGTTACATAACATACACTGAAAAACACTGGTAAGATCAACCAGTTAGCTGGTTGGCTGGCAGGATTTTTTTGTTTTTATCAATCAACCAAAAAGCCCGTCGATTTTACTAGTTTATTTCATTATTTTTTATCAATAATCCTTATACGTTCACTTTCGAGCTGGTTAATATTCGTTGATTCCAGAAATGCTCTACTTGAATAAAATGTGATATAGACTTGTCTTTCAAAAGAAGCAATTCCTAAAATCTTTTCGCTTCCAGCTAAAGTTACTGGAGCACCTTCATCACCCTAGAAGGTAGAAAATGTTTCAAATTGTATAACAGCATCATCTTCCATAATATGGGTAGAAGATCGAGTTAAATTTTAATTTTAGTAAAGTGTATTTTTTAATTAAATCAAGTTTTCTCAAATAGAAGCTAAAAATAAATAAATTTACAAAACTCACCATATTCATTATGGAATTGCGATCTTTATAATCACCATTAGAGGTAGCAACAGCAAAAGAAAAACGATGATAGCTCTCCTGCTTTGGCCGTTTAGAGTTACATTCTCTACGATTTAACGAAGAAAGTACATCTTTTTTTAATATTTTAGAAGCTCTATTATGGTCTGTAAATCTCCATCCTGATATTTCGATTTGAGTTTTAGAAATATCATCATCTAAACAGAATGATATGGAACAGTATGTTATAATTCTGATTTGCCAAAATGGTCTATTTATCTGAAATAAAATTAAACTTCGTAATAAAAACTATTTAATGTATTACGAAGTCTCGGATATAAACTAATACGTTCAAGATAATCTAGCTGTAAATTCTTGTTTGACAACAGGTAAAACTACTCACCTTAGCGACTGCAAGTTTACTACCGCCCTCATGATCTATATATACCTTAAGGACTTGTCTTATTAGTTTGGGATATTTCCATTTTGATGGATAAACGAAGAGATTACTGTTGTTTACATTCTTCTCATATGGTTCAAGAAAATCACGAGTTGTTATTATCTTTCTATGATCTACTAAAGCTCCGCTAGCAACGTAAATATCATCAAACGTGTCTTTGTTCACAAAATGCATTATGCATTGAAGTTTTCTCACAAATTTCGACTTCGAGGAAGAAGGTACCCTATTCCTAATTGTCACTTGTGACTCTTTTGAACCAGGTGCTAGAAAACAATATTTTAGAAAATTGAATAAATATAGTTCGAACAATCTATGAATATGTCATCTGTTACCCTTCCTCAAATCTCTACATATTGTAGAAAACTTTGTAAGGATCTGTATAGATTCCTGTGTAAACAATCATGTAAAAACTTACATGGTTGTCACGTACACTTAATGGAGACAGGGGATGTTGAAGGAACCTATGTAGCTTCCTATTGGGTTGTTCCAGAAGTAAAAGAAAAGACGCAGCACAGGCTGATAAAAAGTTACGCGATATGTATGGCGAGGAAGCCTTAAAAGACAGTGTCGAAATTGGTTTGATATTTTCCGTTCTGGGAATTTTTCACTCACAGATGAACAACGTTCAGGTCGGCCAAATGCAGTTGTTGATGACCAAATCAAAGCTATAATCGAATCGGATCGTCATGTAACTATGCGAGAGATTGAAGAGATGTTAAAAATACCAAAATCAACAATCAACCGTCATATACAACGTCTTGGACTTGTTAAAAAACTTGATATTTGGATCCCACATGAATTGAAAGAAATTAATTTAACAAAACGCATCAACGCTTGTGATTTGCATCTTGAACGCAATGAATTCGATCCTTTTTTTTAAACGAACTATAACGGGTTATGAAAAATGGATTGTTTAGAATAACGGCGTTCGAAAACGATCATGGTCCAAGCGTGAGAAACCACCACAAACAACATCGAAAGCTGTATTGCATAAAAGAAAAATTATGCTGTCTGCTTGGTGGGATTGAAAAGGTGTGGTATTTTTTGAGCTGCTTGCAACGAACCAAACGATTAATTTGGATGTCTACTGTCGTCAGCTGAACAAATTGGACGTAGCGGTCAAAGAAAAACGGCCAGAATTGGGCAATCGTAAAGGTGCAATTTTCTACCATGACAACGCTACACCACACACATCTTTAGCCACTCGCCAAAAATTATTAAGGCTTGGTTGGGAAGTGATGTTACATCCAACATATAGCCCTGACCTTGCAACATCAACACTTGGTTGAGTTTTTTGCCGATAAAGACCAGAAGTTCTATGAGCATGGAATCATGAAGTTACCAAAAAGCTAGCAAAAAGTCATTGAACAAAATGGAAAATATATCATTAATTAATGTTCATTCCTTGTATTAAAAAAAATGTGTTTAATTTGTATGAAACAATCGGCAATTACTTCTGGAATAACCTAATACGTAATTTCCTGTATTGATTCTTATGTCAATGAAAGTAAAACATTTGCACACCTAACTTTACTCTTACATGTTCCATTGATTTAATTATTTTATTTCTTATTATCTTTTTACTAGAATAAATAATAAAAATTCTAAAAATATGCATATCAAGCAAAAAATTCGACAATTCTCTAATAATTTGTAAAAAAGAATAAAGTGAGAAATCAGTCAGAAGTCAGAGTCAAATCATTAAAGAACATCGTTTGAATAGTTTATCTTTATGTTTGTCACGTCCATGAAGTTTTTGTCACGTTATAATAAGATTACTATGTTTGATAAAGAAAATTGGGATGATTTTCCGCTTGGTTTTTATCTGTGAATTCTATGTCCCCTAGTTTTTAAAAAATATGGTTCCTGTATGTAGAATTTATTTCATCTACACGAATAATTGACTAGCCTATGAACAACGACCATTTTTTATTTTCGAGTTTAAATCCAGACATGAATGTGATCTCAGACGAATCACTCGTTATTCAACGCATTTTTAGGCGTTGTGCCCGATTCATTACGCCATAGGCTCTAACTTACTGACATTATTATTATTATTAGGATTCTGCACTGAAAAAACAGTATAGCTGAGAGAACTATATTTTGGTCCTCAGAACCAGAAAATATTGCTGTCAGACCAATGCTAAGGTATGGTCCTCAGAACTATACGAGTATAGGTAAGACAGCTATACTGGTATTCCTAAACGTCATATTGCTCCGCGAAGGATACAAGTTCGTTGATATGACGATACGATGTATAGCGCTTGTAACCAAAATATTATGCCTGTTATAACAATGCATGCGATAGAGTTGTCGCATGTTATGTAATCCAGAGCTACAATTATAAATAATAGGAGATAAAAAAATTATGGTCAAATTATTGTAACTATGTTAGTACTTACCTTCGAAAGCTTCGATATATTTTCTTAATCCCCAATCAGTCAATTTTTTCTTCACCCACTCGTCCATCGCTGTTGTGAATTTTTGCGTGTGGTAAAACAATACGCGATACGCAAAAATGGTCTTTCAAACAAAGAAAAAATGGAGAAACGCTTCGAACAAATGACACTTCTATCTCATTTTGAGGTTAGAGTCGCGTGCATTCGAAACAATGTATGAGTCGCGCAGCAAATCAGTATAGTTGTCTCACCTATACCGCATGGGTCGAGACACTATACTCGTATACCGGTATAGGTCGAACAGCTATACTTCTAACGTTGCAAGAACGAAATTTTAATTGTACGACGACAAAATACGCATTTCGATGCGTCACGCATTCAGTTCAGCTATAATACCAAATATCGTATAGTCACGACTGATATTTTGCTGAACTAAAATTCTGTATAGTTTTCTCAGCTATTCTGTTTTTTTTTTCGTGTGAAGGATAGAAATTAAGTAAACATACAGAAACAGTGAAAATACAATGAATTTGATCTTTCAAGCCGAAAATATTATTTATTCCTCTAATCTATGCTTCCGTCTTACAATGCTGTTAACAGATATTACCAATTTTGTCGTTTCTTTAGAATTTTAATTTAATGGTTCGTTTTATAAAAGGATATTGCAAAGCTGGCATACTATTAATCCTGTGTTACACTTAAACGAGGTGAAGGAGAAGATGTAATCAATGACGAATCTAGAAATCGTATGGCCTTCCCTAATCTATGTAAAACAGAGGGAAAAAAATAACAGCTGCTCTCGTTTTTGCGTTCTAGGAAGACATACGATTTATAAATCCACACTGAGAAAATAGTTTTGTCAAATCAACAAAAATATTTGGTTAGTATTTAGCTAACAAAATTCTTTTGTTGTGCCAACAAAACATTTTGCTATATCAAACAAATTTTGTTACTTAAACAAAATGTTTTGTTGGGACAACAAAATATTTTGTCAAGATAACAAAAAAAGTTTTGTTGGATAAATTTTTTTCTCAGTGCACCACTGTGAGACTATTTTATCATTTGATTTTTCAGTGTTTGTGTTCATATACATGCAATTTGAGTAAAGGCAGGAAACTTACGTCCAGCATTATTGACAGCTAGAAGCGCACAGAACACAACAGCAAGTAGACTCTTCATTCTGATCGAGATAAAAAAGTTCAAATTGTAAAAAAATTTTATTTAGACTCTATATATATACTAGACATCAGCAGTTAACAACTCATTTCTTGTTAGAAGTTTTACGTCATTCTCAAATTTTTCCATGCTTTCTTCAACAAAAATGTGTATTATATACTATCGTATGCGCGAAAGCCTTGGTAATTGTTTAATCTTTTAATAAGTTACACACACGAGGCATTATGTTTGTCGTGCCATATAACATACCCTGGAACCGCTGCCAAGATTAGGTGCTTTTATTATATTTTCGGATTTATCTCAATTGTAATCATTTCATGAGAATTTGACTTTCGTATCGATAATTGCTTCAATGTGTAATCGAAATGGTCTAATTAACATTTTTTATAAGTAATGAATATCATAAAATAAAAAGTGTCCACGATTGATGCCTCATAGATAAATTCAGTCTGCAAGAAGAACAGAGACAGTATCCTAGTAAACACAATTCATACATAAAGAAACAAATCTATAGTAACATGTAATTCAATCATAATATACCGCAGAATGTTATAAACTTGAAATTTTGAACTATTTGATCGTACGACAAATGCACATAAATTTAAATGCAAAACTAGGTGTTTATACGGATACAATTGCACATATATAAACGATCCGAAAATATTAATATTATATTATATTATATAACATGTATGCAATTTATTTTAAGCATTGTATCATATATTATTATGTATCGTTTACACCTGAGCCATAATCCCAGTGCAGTCAAAAGCGTCTTTTTTACCACAGACAAATTTTCAAATTCTTCAAATATTTGAATTCATTTGCATTATTTGGGATATAGGAGTTTGAAACTGTCTACGAAGACACCTGTGAACCTGTCAACAATGTATCCTATCTGATATGCGACTAGTGAACCTCCGATAATGTAAGAAGTGACAAAAATTTCAAACTCAACTAATTGATTGTATTATATGTTATACTTATCTTATATTATCTTATATTACATGCACGGTTTGGAAGTCTTTCGAATCGACTTTCTACGAGCCTCGAACCGAGCTTCAAATCAATTCAAAACAATTTGCACAGTTCTAAACACACATTTTCTATTATAGATTCTTGTTCAGCGCGAATTTTTCTATTCAAGTCCGACGGTTCATTCAAACCTCAATGGCCACAACTTCATTTTAACACGTGGATCAATAAGTCGCGGGACTAACTAGGAAAAACACATTTTTTTAACAAAACTCGACTTTATTCATCAACATAGTCTCCTTCAAAAGCAACACAATCAGTCCAGTGCTTCTCTAACATTTCAATACCTTTCTTGTAGAACGATTTATCTTTGGCCTCGAAATAAGCGTTCGTTTCGGTGATGACTTTCTCGTTGGAGTAGAATCTCTTTCCTTGGAGCATTTTTTTGAGGTTTGCAAACAAGTAGTAGTCGCTGGGGGCCAGATCCGGTGAATATGGTGGGTGCGGAAGCAATTCGAAGCTCAATTCATTCAATTTCGCCATCGTAGCGAGCGACATGTGACACGCGCATTGTCTTGGTGAAAGAGCACTTTTTACTTCTTCATTTGGAGCCGTTTCTCACCGATTTCGTTCTTCAAACGCATCAATTGGCCAATGTAAAGTTCGCTATTGATCGTCTTACCTTTTTCAAGGTAGTCGATGAACAAAACTCCATGAGCATTCCAAAACACTGAGGCCATAACATTACCGGCGCACATTTGCGTTTTTTGCCGCTTTGGACGCTTCTCACCGACTGCAGACCACTCGACTGACGACCGCTTTGACTCCGGGGTGTAGTGATGGATCCAGGTTTCGTTCATTGTCACATACCGACGCAAAAAATTCGGTTTATTTTGGCGAAACAACTCCAAACAGCGCTCGGAATCAACAACACGTTGTCGTTTTTGATCCACCGTGAGCAAACGCGGCATCCACTTTGTCAACAGCTTCCTCATAGACAAATGTTCCTGCAAAATATTGTACACACTGCTGTATGATATTTTAAAGGTGTCAGCTATCTCACGCAATTTCAATTTACGGTTTTGAAAACGATTTGTTGGACTTTTTTGATGGTTTGCGGTGTAACTACCTCATTTGGCCGGCCGGAGCGTTCAGCATCTTCAGTGTCTGTACGACCACGTTTAAACTCAGCATACCACCGACAAATGGTTGTTTTTCATGGAGAAGAGTCCCCGTAGCACTTTTCAAGCTATTGCTGAGCTTGCACTGTGTTTTTTCCATCAAAAAACAATGGTAAATCAACACACGAAATTGTTTCGAATCCATTGTTTTGAGAATATCAAGACTAGCGTCACTTAAAGAACTGTAACGCGTGGACCAAACATCAGAATGTCATGAAATTTTGACAGGTATCTTTTGAAGGTTGGTACTCATGAAAAATCATACAGAACTTTTGTTGGCAACGCCATCTATGTGTCAGTCCCGGGACTTATTGATCCACGTCTTACGTAGATGACAGGATTTTTGAAATTTTGATCCGACATTTTGAATCATAAGATTGTTAAATTCTGAGGCTGCATTTTAGCCATTAATTAAATCTTTTTTAGTCAAACAACTTTTACCTTAAATATTTTCCTCTAAAACTTAGATCCCCCAAGATATTCATATGTGCAGGATTATTGTTTTTTTTATCAATCGGCCAAACAGCTAATACGTCCACTTTCGAGCTGGTTAATGTTCGTTGATTCCAGAAATGCTCTATTTGAAGGAAATGTGATATAGACTTGTCTTTCAAAAGAAGCAATTGCTACAATCACATTGCTTCCAGCTAAAGTTACTGGAGCACCTTCATCACCCTAAAAGATCAAAAATGTTTTTAACTGTATAACAGCATCATCCTCTATAATATAGACAAATGATCAACTTTAATTATAATTTTGGTAAAGTACATTTTTTAATTGAATGAAGTTTTCTCAAATAGAAGCTAAAAATAAATCAATTTACAAAACTCACCATATTCATTATGGAATTGCGATCTTTATATTCACCATTAGAGGTAGCAACAGCAAAAGAAAAACGTTGATAGCTCTCTTACTTTGGCCGTTCAGAGTTACATTCTCTACGATTTAACACAGAAAGTACACCTTTTTTAAATATGTTAGAAGCTCTATTATGGTCTGTAAATCTCCATCCTGCAATTTCGATTTGAGAGTTAGAAATTCCATCATCGAAATAGAATGATATGGGACAGTATGATATAATTAAGATGTCCCAATAAAGTCTATTTATCTGAAATGTAATTAAACATTTTTAATAAAAACTATTTCATGTATTACGAAGTCTCCAATATAAATTAATACGTTCAAGATAATTTAGCTGTGAATTCTTGTTTGCCAACAGGTAAAACTACTCACTTTAGCGACTACAAGTTTACTACCACCCTGATGATCTATGTATACTTTTACGACTTGTCTTTTTAGCTCCGGAATTTTCCATTTTGATGGATAAACGAAGAGATTACTGTTATTTACATTCTTCTCATATGGTTCAAGAAAATCACGAGTTGTTATTATCTTTCTATGATCTACTAAAGCTCCGCTAGAAACGTAAATATCATCAAACGTGTCTTTGTTCACAAAATGCATTACGGATTCAAGTTTCCTCACAAATTTCGACTTCGAGAAAGAAAGTAAACTATCCCCAATTGTCAGTTGTGACTCTTTTGAACCAGGTGCTAGAAAAAAATATTTTAAAAAATTGAGTAAACAGTTCGAATAATCTATGAATATGACATCTGTTACCCTCCCTGAAATCTCTACAAACTTTTAACACCTACATTTTATCTTTTGGAAGAGGCGCTTCATATAATTAAGATGAAACTTCACATTTAGAATAGTTCGTTTAATAATTCAATTATATTCGCAACAGAATTTTTTTAATCAGCTAGTGTAAACATTTTTTTTTGTTGACTTGTTTTCGTCTCACAATGCTGTTAACAGATATTACCAATTTTGTCGTTTCTTCAGAATTTTAATTTAATGGTTCGTTTTATAAAAGGATATCGATATTATAATTAGATATTAATCCTGCGTCACACCTAACAAGAGGTGAAGGAGAAGATGTAATCAATGACGAATCTAGAAATCGTATGGCCTTCCCTAATCTATTTAAAACAGGGGAAAAAAAAGAAGAGCTGCCCTCGTTTTTGCGTTAAAGGAAGACATACGATTTATAGATCCGCCACTGTGAGACTACTTTATCATTTGAGTAAAGGTAGGAAACTTACGTACAGCATTACTGACAGCTAGGAGCGCACAGAACACAACAACAGTGAGTATACTCTTCATTATGATCGAGGTACAAAAGTTCAAATTGTAAAAAAATTTTATTTCAACTTTATATATATACTAGACATCAGCAGTTACCATCTGATTACTTGCTAGAAATTTACGTCATTCTCAAATTTTTCCATGCTTTCTTCAACAAAAATGTGTATTATATACTATCGTATGCGCGAAAGCCTTGGAAATTGTTTAATCTTTTGATAAGTTACACACACGAGGCATTATGTTTGTCGTACCATATATCAGGTGTACAAATAAGTTTCCGCCTTTTTTAATCAAAAATTGGTAATTAATGGTCAAAGAACGGAGCGTTATGTTTTATTCGAAGTATTGTCCATCGTATTGTTCTTGTTGCGTTTGGAACGAATCTTGATTTAATAATCCTTCCAATTCCGCATCTTCGTACACTTTCGGCCTTTCGCTACTTTCTTTGTTTTCGATGTCAAATTCATCGTTCTTAAACTTTTGAAACCACTCACGACAAATTCTCTCACTTAAGGCAGCCTCACCATATGCTTCTACAAGCAATCGATGTGCCTCAGCTGAAAATTTCTTCAAATTGAAGAAGAAAATCAAAAGTTCCCGCAAATGACGCTCATCCGGCTCAATACTCGATATTTTCGCACACAAAAAAATATATCATACTGATAAAAATTAACTAATGTTTCATGGTCATGTTGTTGACAGATGGCCAACCTCACGACAGTGACGTTTTACATCTTTCAATTTCATCCAAAACTTACTGGTGGCACGAACTTTTGTCAAACAGCGGAAACGCATTTGTACACCTGATAACATACAACGAAACCGCTGCCAAGATGTAATTCAATCATAATATACCGCAGAATGTTATGAACTTAAAATTTTGAACTATTTGATTGTACGACAAATGCACATAAATTAAAATTCAAAACTAGTTGTTCATACGGATACAATTGCACATATATAAACGATCCGAAAATATGCAGTACATAATTACAATTTTTTTAAATCAGCTATTCGGTGCGTATTTACATGTATGCAATTTATTTTAAGCATTGTATCATATGTTATTATACATCGTTTATACATATACGAGACGCAGATTACATGTAATATACAGAGGGAATTTCATAATGACCAGGGATCTCAAGCGGGTGATCCTACATGTTACAAGGTCGTTTGAAAAGTCCTGGACCGAAGTAATAAAACAACATTTTTTGAGGAAATTCGCCTTTATTCTCTAACATAATTTTCTTACAACACGGAGAAAAATGGAGTGTCAAACTTTTAGTGTCAAAATTAATGTAGTCAGTTTTATATTGCAGATAGTACCGCGTACCATCCATAATTTTTTCTTCGTAGTCAGAGAGACCATAATTTTATAGACTGTTTGAATAGCGACAGAATGTCAGGTTTACTTTCTGAAATAATTAACCTGTCAACACTTACACTCCGAGATAATCGAGCTAACGCCCCTGTGATACTCAGGTTTACATTCCAGGATTCTCTTACACTTTGGGAAAGTCAAGCTGAACATAGTTTTTACACTTCACAGATAGTACTTTACATCATGTAGAATGTTATCCCATAGTTAAAACTCCAATATAATCAGTTTGACACTTCAGATGTTCAAGTTGACAGTTCATTTTTTTCCGTGAACACGATACACTTTTGCGGCCCACCCTGTGTATCATATTACATAGTGTATTTTGAAAAATTTTATTTTTACATGAGTTTTTCTACATTAGGATAATATTGTCACATAACATACTAGGGTGTTTGATATTGAAGTGATAAAATGAACAAGAATTAATTATTTTTGGCAAAAATCGGTTTTATTTTTTAATGTACTCTCCTTTTAGCTTGATACTACGAGTCTAACGATCTTTTAACTATTCTATGCCTTCCAAATAATACGATTTGTCAAACCCTCCAAAATACTTTTCTGTTTCCAATTCAACTTCTTCGTTCGACTCAAAATGCCTACCACACAACTATCTCTTGAAGTTTGGGAACAGATAATAGTCGCTGGGGGCCAGATTTGGAGAATACGGTAGATGCCGGTGTTTTGCCTGTGCAACGTTCGATGTGTGAGATGGGGCAGTGTTATCATAAAAAAGGATTATTTTCTTCATCAAGTGTGGCCGTTTCTTTCTGATTTCGTCAACCAATTGATCCAACAATGCATTATAATATACTCCAGTAATCGTTCTTCCTTTCTCAAGGTAGTCGATGAAGATTACCCCATGTGCATTCCAAAAAATATTACCCATAACTTTTCTTGCCCATTGTTGCGTTTCCAGACGCTTTGGTACACTTTCACCAGGTTTAACCCACTGTTTTGATCCTTTACGTGATTCCGGAGTATAGTGGTGGATCCATGTTTCATCTATCGCCACAAATCGACGCAAAAACTCTTTCGGATTGCGGTTAAAATAGACCAAATTTTGTTCAAAAGTGGTCACACGAATGCGTTTTTGGTCGATTGTCCCCATCTTGCACAAAGCTTTCTCATTCACTTTCGGGTCATTCAAAACAATATCATGAATTTTATTGATCATTTCTGGTGTAGTGATCTCATTTAGACGACCTGGACTTGGTATGGTTTCTGTGCTCGTACGATTACAACGAAATTCGGTAAACTACTTTCGAACCATTCCATTCAACGGAGCAGAGTCCGAATAATATTTATCGAGCTTGGCCTTGGTTTCTGATATGGGTTTTCCACGCAAAAAGTAGTGTTTAATCAACACACGAAATTCACTTTTTTCCATCTTTGCAAGAAATTCGGAGGTTGGTTGCTTTCAGACACTGTAACTTGTAAACTAATGAATGGATTTGGCTCAAAATTTGACAGAAGAGGTATAAAGGATGGAACATGTCAACAATGATAACCGTTTGTTATTTGTGGCGACCTCTCATAGAAATACTACGTCAATTTCTAGCAGCTTAGTACACCGGAGAATCAATTAACCGAAAATCTAGTCGATTTTACTAGTTTTATCAGTTCATTTTACCATAATTTAGAAGGCTTAATAATAGGGACTTAAGTCCTTTTATTCATACCAACTCTCTATATTTGAATCAGAAATTATCATCAAAAATGAATTCCGATTCATCTTCAATCGTGCTGCTTAGATTCATTGAATTGAGGAATTTTTTACTTGAATAGAGTGTAATATATACTTTTCTTTTTAAAGAAGTAATTGCTAAAATCAGTTTGCTTCCTTTTAAAGTTACTGGAGCTCCATCATCGCCCTAGAAGATCAAAAAAATTTTTAAATGTATAACAGAATTTTTCAAAATGTAGACAAATAATAAAGATATTTAATTAAAATGTTGTTGTTATAGTCAGCAGTCCTGGAACTGGTTTGATGCAGTTCTCCATCTATTCCTATCCTGAGCGAGTCTTTTCATATCGTGTAAATGATGTATACATTCTAAATGATCTATCACTTAAGATATAATTTTAATTATCGAAATCTTGATATTTTACAATATCAAAACAATCATTCAATAAAAAATTGGGAATAAGTGGCCAAACGAGAAACCACACAGGAAACTACATAAATAAATCTAGACTCAAATTGCAATATAGCCCTCCATATGGTTTCCAATTTAGCCTCCAACATAGTTTTGAGTTTGACTTTGGTTGAAAAACAGAGAACTGCATTTCGTTGGCAAAGGATAGTAAGATAGTTGCTCGCATCAGCGGTGGATTGCCATTGCCTTATGCTAATCGCTATGATGTAACTAGTCGAGTAAAGCTGAAAATAATGATTGTAGGTAGGTTTTTAAGGGGTGGGGGAAGCTACGGTAGTCAGAGGGATCTACTGGAATATTTGAGAAATCTGATTTGTAGTCCATGAAAAACTCTTTTTTTATTGTTTTAAGAGCATGGATATTGTCAAATGCATATTAGCCGACACGATAAAAAACACTCAACACTCTAAGGTTTTAAAAAAAACACCGTATTAACCAACTAACTATTGTTTTTTTTTAATCCAAAATTATCGATTCACATAGGAGTCTTGAACCGAGTGGATTTCTGAGATCCTATTGATGATATGTTTTTTGGAATTCAGTCACGTTCTCTTAAATAAAAGTTAATAAAAATAAATCTATGAAACTCACCGTATTCATTATGGAATTGCAATCTTCATATTCACCATTAGAGGTAGCAACAGCAAAAGAAAAACGTTGATAGCTCTCCTGCTTTGGCCGTTGAGAATTACATTCTCTAGAATTCAACATAGAAACAGCATCTTTTTTCAATATTTTAGAAGTTCCAATATGGTCTGTAAATCTCCATCCAAATATTTTGATTTCAGATTTTAAAATTTCATCACTATGTTTGTACGATATGCCACAGAATGATATAGATCCTAAATACTGATATGATTTATTCAACTGAAACGAAATAAAATTCGCTAATGAAACCATTTTAATGTATTACGGAAGTTGTAATATAATGTAATTAATTTAAGATAATTCAACTGTAAATTCTTGAATGACTTTAGGTAAAACTACTCACTTTAGCGACTGCAAGTTGACTACTACCCATGTGATCTACATGAACTTCAACGACTTTTGTTATTTGATCGTTGTTAGATTTACATATTGCAGGATGAACGAACAGGTTTCTGTTTTCTATATTCTTTTCATATAGTTCAAGAAAATCACGAGCTGTTAATACCTTCTCATTATCTATCAAGGCCCCGCTAGCAAGGTACATATTATCACGTATGTCTTTGTCCACAAAGTGTATAAGGCATGAAAGTTGTGATCTCGAGGAAGAAGACACTTCATTTGATTTTTTTGTACTAGCTGCAAGAAATAGATATTTTAATGAATTTGAATAAGTGGTTTTTCCTCATTAGAATAGGATGGACGTATGCGCGGCTAAAACACTGGGCTGCTGAATATAAATCGTGTGAATTACGTATTTGTAACCATGTACACTCTAAAAACAACTGTGTTACTTCTACACGTGAATCACGATAGTAACTTTTTAGGCATTTGAAGTGTGCATTTTTAACACACATTACAAACGTAACGTTTAATTTTCAAACACTTTAACGTTTTGTACCCAAAATGTGTGTTAAAAATACACACTTCAAATGCCTAAAAAGTTACTATCGTGATTCACGTGTAGAAGTAACACACTTGTTTTTAGAGTGTAAGCAAACATAATAAAATAACGAAATACAATGAATTTTATCTTTGAAGTCGACAACATTATTTTCTGTAATTTATGCTCTCCTCTTAAAATGCTATTAACAGATATTATAAATTTTGGCTTTTCGCAATAATTTTAATTTTGTGGTTCGTTATATAAAATTATACTGCAAAGCTGATCAAATTATTAAGATCATTACGACACAATGATATCACAATAATTCGTGGTAAAATGACATGAAGAAATAACATTTGCTGCATTAGCAAACAGGATTATTGATATAGAACCTTTTTTGCTGTCCTGGAAAAATTTTAGTTATCTCAACAAAACTTTTTTTGAATCAACAAAAGAGTTTGTTGGAAGAACTCCAAGAAACTATTTTGTTGGTTCAAAAGACTAAAATTTTGCTAAAACAGAAAAAAAGGTTCTATATCAACAATCCTTGTTGCTGCTGCAGCAAATCTTTTTGTGTCCAAACGGGCGGAAAAAGTCGCATTGCATGCTTGTGCGTAGAGCGGCATGCAGTCAATTGTGCCTCGGCGTCAAAATCGGGCGAAATATTCATACCGCCCGCTTCAAAGGGCGATAATGTTCATACCGCCCGCTTCAGCGGGCAAAATGTTCATACCGCACGAAACTTGACTGCCCGCGGCTAACTACGCACTCGCACGCAACGCGACTTTTTCCACCAATTTGGACACAAAACGTCGTGTGTACCTCGAGCGACATGGTAGCGATGTGACTCGTGTGAATACCGCCCTCGATACGCTCGGGCGGGTACACTTCACACTCGTCACAATCGCCACCATGCCGCCCTTGGTACACAATCTACTAATTTCTCCGTCGTGATATATAGAAATATACTGAAAATAATTTTTTACTATGTACATGATATTATCAAAATCAGCTTCAGCGTTTCTTAAAATATACAATGAAGGTTAATAAGAGAAAATCCAAAATAATATCTTAAAAGAAGACTGCAAAGAATGGTTAGTTGATCCAACTTCGGTAGAGACATCAGTCAAAACTTATAAAGTTGTGAAAATTGTCAAATAAAAGTCTTATGTGCCTCCGGCGCGTTAACTCGTTTTTACGCTACAGTTGAGAGTAGCGTAATGTTGTGTATTAGGATACAGAGAAATGTAATGTATAAATTGAACTGCGCATGTGCCTATAACCATACAGCGGAGCATAATCTTCTTCTCATTCTTCTTTTTCTTCGTACAGCGTTGGCACCATACTGACAAAGCCTTGTACATTTGAACTGCGCATGCTCTATTACAATACGCTACTACTACACAAGATCGAGAAAATTAAAATGGCTGGAACTAGTCGCGAAATATCAAGTGCAATGGACGAGAATCATGATGAATACTAGATTAGATTCGAGTGTACGCATAAAAACTCGTATACGCACCGAAGTCACATAAAATAGAATATGTGCCAATGCACACAATTCGGGTAATTATGAGACTCGCTTAAAATGCTCGCAGGACTGATCGCGCCTCGGCTTCGTCTCGGCTTTGCCTCAGCTACGTCTTGGCTACGTCTCGACTACGCCTCATCTACGCCTCGATTACGCCTTGGCTTCGATCTCCTGCAAGCATTATCGTACGTCGCGAAAAACCCTCATTATGCGCCTAGACACATAATATACTATTGCAAATCAGAGAAGTAGGCGCAACTGGCTTTTTTTCAGTGTAGATTTCCGCAACTATCGGAATACATGGAGAAAAGAACACTGCTCTTGCTGCTACAATCCATAGCCGCGCGCCCTCTAAAACATAGCTGTGTCGCACGAGAGCGGTGATCTAGGGATCTCTACTTTGTAACATTGAAATGGTTTAAATACGCTACATTGAAATCGTTGCTATGTCGACTTAGCCAATCTTCCTACGTAACAATTGATTTCCAGCAATTAGTCTATAGCGCTGTGTTCAATTCATTACATGACAACATTAGCACGATTGAAAAATAAATATAATGTCTTGCATTTCATATCGTCATCATGAAAAAACGACTCTTTTTATGGGGTGGGGGGAAAATCTTTTTCAAAAGTTTGAAAAACATTGAATTTTTGAAGAATTGTAAATTTATTTATAATTTTAAATTTTAACAAAATTTTTCATTATTTTTAAATCTTTCAAAATTGTTCTATTTTTCTTAGCTTTTTTCGATTTATTTATTTCGGTAATGTAATTTAACATTGAAATCGTTCCAATGTTCCACTGGAGCAGTCGCTACGATCTTAATATCTATCTAACATAGCGCTGATAGCTATGTTTCTAGCGTTTGTTTCCATTTTCCATCGTTCGCTGATCAATGCCACGTATACCGTGTCACCGCGGCTATCTTTTATAGCAGCGTGTCCGTGTCGTATAGAAATTGTTAGTTTAATAAAATGGCTAAAACAAGTGATTAAATGTTCCTCCACAGCTTGAATTTTTTCAGTTTTTTTGTTGAAACACATAAAATTTGATTAAAGGCAGGAAAACTTACGTGCAGCATTATTGAAAGCTAGAAGCGCACAGAACACAACAACAGCGAGTAGACTCTTCATTCTGATCGAGGTACGAAAGGTCAAATTGTAAAAAAAAATTTATTTCAACTCTATATATATATTAGACATCAGCAGTTACCAACTCATTAATTGTTAAAATTTTTACTTCATTCTCAAATTTTTCCATGTTATTTTTAACAAAAAAGTGTATTATATACTATCGAATGGTAGAAAGCCTTGGATATTGTTTAATCTTTTAATAAGTTACACACACGAGGCATTATGTTTTCGAGTAACAAAAACTCAAATTGTAAAAAAAAATTATATCAACTCTCTTTCTTTCTCTCTCTATGTATATATATATACTAGGAATCAGCAGTTACCAACTCATTAATTGTTAAAATTTTTACTTCATTCTCAAATTTTTCCATGTTATTTTTAACAAAAAAGTGTATTATATACTATCGAATGGTAGAAAGCCTTGGATATTGCTTACTTTTAATAACTTACACGTGCAAGGGGGACTATATTGGTCTTCTTATCACAATTTGTACATTTTTATCATTAATGTACTAACTTTCTTTTATTTAACTGCTCAGTGTATAGCGCATAAGTCTGTCCTTTTCTACACTCTAAAAACAAGTGTGTTACTTCTACACGTGAATCACGATAGTAACTTTTTAGGCATTTGAAGTGTGTATTTTTAATACACATTACAAACGTAACGTTTAATTTTCAAACACTTCAACGTTTTGTACCCAAAATGTGTATTAAAAATACACACTTCAAATGCCTAAAAAGTTACTATCGTGATTCACGTGTAGAAGTAACACACTTGTTTTTAGAGTGTAATGGTCTAGTCAGTAATATATTTTGAAGTGAGTCGATTTTTAGACTCAAATCAAAACTTTGTTTAAAGTGCAGGGACTTCTATAAGATTTTTACAGAGAGATCTCGCAAATAGAATCTTATAAAGGTCCTTATCATAGTTACTACAATATTCATTGTGTAGCTAATCACTTATTACTTATAACCCAGGTGCGAATTTCGGTCGGCTGCCAGAGTTGGACGATCGGGCCATGGTTGGCCCCACTCTGGCGACCAAGGTTTGGTGACCATAGTTGGGCAAACTGTGGTATTTTAGGTTTTACCAACTTTAGCAGCCAACATCGGTAACCAAAGATGTGCCCGACCATCGGTTCAACTATGGCCCAGACTCGAACCGACTGTCGGGCCAGCTTTGTCGAATTGCTTTAGATGACCGTGACAGTTCAGTCGGCCCACCTCTGGGCCACGGTTGGACCAATCGTCGGCGTATTAATAACTAGATTCCGTTGCCATTGCACGGCCAACTGTCGGCCCAACTATGGCCCAGACTCGAACCGACTCTGGGCCATGGTTAAACCAATCGTCGGCATATTATTAAGTAGATTATACCCATGCGGAAATTGCCTTATTTTGCCTTATTTAAAAAAAAATCTTGACATAAATAGTAAAAATTTGTATACTATGTAAATTATTACTAACGTACTGTAAAAATATATACTTCTAAAGTATACAACTTTTAACTAGATAATGTTTTCGATAAAAAACTTTTTTCCAAGTTTCATACAAAAATACTGTGTTTTATAGAAATTTAATTCAGTCATTGAAAGTGGAAAAATTTTAAACCCATAACTGATTAAAATACCTGAAACAAAAAGATTGCTTATTAACAGGGTACAGACCCATCTCTTACGGCCTTTGCAGCAGTAGCTTATAAGTGAGATTTTTTTCGGAATATGGTAAGCAAGAATAGCCAAGAGGCTATAGGCGTTAGGAATGCGTTTAGTTATGTAGATAATATAGGCAGGCTAGAGGGTTCGAATCCAAAAGCGAATACGAAATTTTTAATTCAAGTGTGCGATTACAAATAATGTATCAATAATGTACTAATCAAATAATGTACCTTATCAGGGCCTGCTAGTGCCTTGATTTAAATTTCTACACGGGTACAAGCATATTTTGCCTCAGACGGCCCATCTCCGGCACCCGGCGTCGGGCCAACTATTTATGCCAATGGACGGATAGCGTTATCATTTCACTAGTTGGCCCAACCTCTGGCCAACAAGGTTGGACCAAATTTAACAAGGTTGGCCCAACCGTGGGCCGACGGTCAATTCGCACCGGGGAAGGTTATATGCAGTTAGGCGTGGATTGAGGTTTTAAATGCAAAATACCTAAACAACATATATAAACAACATTTCTGATTCAAAAATGTGTACATAAATGATAAGTAGTATACTTAATATATTAATATCAATAGATATATCATTTATGGACATGAATTTTAACTAAAAAAAATTTTTTTATGCTTGTAAACAACGTCCACTAATCGCCAACGATTACCACACAACGTATGTGACTTTTATTTTAAAAATTGTAAGAAGCAGGATAATGATACGTGCTTGTACATACAAATATTGAGCCTCTGAAATATAAAAATGAGGTGAACATTCAGAAATAACGAAAACACAAAGAGGTTGATTTACGAAATCGATAAATTCCTCCTCGCTAATTTTAGCTTTCACCTTATAAAACTGTTGTTTCCTGGAAACTTGATTTTAAGATTCTGAATATTGTTTTTTAAACTGAACAAATAAAAAATCTGCGCATAATATGTTCCTGAAGTATGAGAATGTTTCAGTAGATAGTTGCGACAAACAAAATTCAAAAATATATAGAAAATAATAATTTCTTAAAAGTAGTTATTCAATACTATATACAGTATTTTGAAAATATTAAATTTAATGACAATTTTTTATGCCAAAGTATATAATATTATATAACTTACAACAGCACGGAGAAAAATGGATATTCAACTATGCGACAAGCATCTTATATATTCATTTATAATACCTACCCTGTTAAAAATCTTATTAATTTTAATAGACTTTAATATACAAGTGGTAAATAAAAATTAATAGATTTGTATATTGTGAAAAATTAATATTATTTATAATTATTTATTTATAACTTATTTATTAATTTATAATTTAATTAATAAATTAAATTAAATTAAATAATTAATTTATAATTAATTTATAATTATTTATATTATTTATAATTAATTATCATATTAAATTTAATAACTTTTCAATCAAAATATATTATAATTAACAAACATTATTAAAATATATACACATGTGTATTAAAATTCAAATAAAAGTTTGTATTTTTTAAGATGTAAGTATTTGAAATTTAATATACTGAAAAAAACTTCCATTACATCTAGTAGAAGTTTAATACAGAAATTTCTAACTGTGTGGATATTGAACTGTAATACCTGAACATGTAGCTTTGCTATCTAAAATATTGAAATAGGTTAATATGATTATCTTTTATATTAAAGCTGAATATTTAGATATTAAAACCGAATATGTAAGATGCTTGTTATATACTTGAATATCTACAGGGTTTTCGAATTAGAGGTTTCATTTTGAATAGCCCGCTATTTTGGCAGCTGTCATGATAAGAGGTGTCATTTTTTGATAGATGACAACGAAAAACTATGCCATTAATAAAAATGGAACGATACACGTTTCAACAACGCATTAAAATTGTTAAAATTCACTACAAAAAAGCCGAAAAATAGTATATTATGTGCCTAGGCGGATAATGAAGGTTATTACGCGACGAACGACAATGCTCGCAGGAGATCGAAGCCAGGCGTAGTCGAGACGAAGCCGAGACAACGCCAAGACGAAGCCGAGGCGCGATCAGTCCTGCGAGCATTTTAAGCGAGTCTCGTAATTACCCGAATTGTCTGCATTGGCACATATTCTATTTTATGTGACTTCGGTGCGTATACGAGTTTTTATGCGTACACTCGAATCTAATCTGAAAAGGTCGAAATTGCCGTGATTATCACCCATCTCACTTGACATCTCGCGAATACTTCCGGCCATTTTGATTTTCTCGATCTTGTGTAGTAGTAGCGTATTATAATAGAGCATGCGCAGTTCAAATGTACAAAGCTTTGTCAGTACGGGGCCAACGCTGTACGAACAAGAAGAAGAAGAAGAAGACTACGCTCAGCTGTATCGTAATAGGCGCATGCGTAGTTAAATTTGTACATTACATTCCTCTGTATCGTAATACACAATATTACGCTACTCTCAACTGTAGCGTATAAACGAGTTTACGCGCCGCAGGCACATAAAAATCATTATGAGCGATGAGGTTCATTTTCACCTTGGAGGCTACGTGAATAAGCTGAATATTCGCATTTGGGGCTCGGAAAACCCAAAAATCATTATTGAAAAGCCTTTCTATCCGCAATATGTAACTGATTGGTGCGGTTTTTGGGCAGGAGGGATCATTGGGACTTATTTTTATGAAAATAAAGCTGGAGCGGCTGTTTTGTTAAATGGATTACGCTATCGAACCATACGTGACACACAAGGAGGGAAACCATCGGTCTTTTACGTGAAAAATTTCCAGGCCGAGTGATTTCTCGAAACAGCAATTACAATTACAATTGACGAAATAGAGTCCCATATGTGCGAAAATATAATGGAAAATTTCATGAAAAGAGCATCCCCTGCAAACGTGGCCGTGGAGGCCATATCAACGATGTTGTTTTTCATTACTAATAGCAAACCTTCCGCTATTGAATGAAATAAAAATCAAATGATTTTTAACAAAAAAAATACGCGTTTATCTTATAAATCAAAATGAAACTCCTAATTGGAAAACCCTTTAAATATTGATACTGAATATCCGTTCTTCTCCTTGAACTCTTTGATTTTGTGATACTTCCACAAATGTATAATATTAATACAAAACATGTAGGGTCGAATTAAGAATTTTTAGGCCCTAGGGCCAATATTTTGTGGAGGTCATCAACATTTTTAAAATTTTTTAATTTCGGGAAAATAACACTTCATAGTAATTTTTCCATGTTTTTTTATAATGGTGCTTACTTCTAAATGCTTAGAAATTCTAAACTACAGAAGAGTTGCGCGATTTTTCGTTTTAATTGGAAAGATACATTGCATTGGCGGAGGCCCTCAACTGGTGGAGGTCCCGGGGCCACGACCCCGCTGGCCCCATGCTAAAGACGGCCCTATACATGAAAAATTATAGGGAACCTAATCGTGGGACGACAGGTTGATCAGATGCGAGTTACGCGGGTGAATTTCTGATGTACATTCCGCATGCATTCGTTAATTTATAACCGCTAACGGTAGAGTGTGCCAAATATATTTTTTGTCCCGGCCAGCAGAGTCAGTTCCGAGTGCACGAACTTGAGTTCTTCTTAGCCTTGTATCTTATTCGCTGGTGCACACATACGTAATAACCTGTGTGTATCAAGCGTTCCTACAGGTAAAAGCATGCTAAAGATAAAAGATAGAGAACAGTAGCAGCAATCAAGCCAGACATCGGACAGTGACGAATGCCGCGTATCATCGCGTATCATTAGCCGCGACTTAAGGCACTCTACATCCCCTTTCACATTTACACACGCATTTCTTCTGCGTATACATACAAATCATATACTACACTCTTCAGCTGCAACTGGACGCTTGCGTTCTTAATAGTTAATAATTTATTACCTCTTGTAAATCTCTTTCATACTGTATTTTTTATATACTCCCTTTCTCAGAAACAGTTTTTTCTCGGGTTCCTATCACACTAAACCCTCTTGTCTGGAAAGTTTTGGTGAATTTATCAATTCATTTAACATTTAAGTGCTGGTAAAAAAAAATATTAATATTTTTGGGGAATCTTGCAGGATTGAAAATGTGGTGTAGCTCAACAGACGAACTGAAGTTAAATACTTTCGGAAAAAGTTTATATTTGAATTTAAAAAATCTTTTGTTCAGCTTTCTTTTCCTAATTCAAAATAATAATTTGTTTGTTACTAAAAAATATTCAATTTGAGAAAAGTACGAATTTTAATCAAACAAATTCTTCGTTGGAATTATCTATTCCATTTGAAAGTATATTATTTTAATTTAAGGGGGCAGCCTCATATAAACGACTGTTTTTTTGAGACTTTTTTCCAGAAAAATAAGAACATTTATCAAATCGGAATAAGGTACAAGATAAAAACATGTCACGAGAAAATGTCACGTTTCGTAATTTTGAGTAACTTTTTTGGAAATTTCAATTGCGTTTTCTTAAGTTTGAGATACGTCTATTCAAAAATTCGAACGAACGCCATTTAAGCAAAAAGCAAATGATTTTGAAAATAGTATATTACATTACAAGGGGCGAAACACAGCGATTGCAAACGAGTGTGAAGTTTGCTGCCCGAGCGAAGCGAGGGCTGCAGCCACACGAGTTGCATTCGCTGTGTTTTGTTTCGAGTAATGTATATTATTTTTCATAGCAACTGTTTTGAGAATTTGATTTTCGGTACCTATAAAGCGGGACGAAAGTGCGGTTTGCAACCCTACCTTTAAAGTTTCGCCCCTAGGGTTGAAAATCGCAGTTTCATCCCGCTTCGCAGGTACCGAAAATCGGATTTTCAAAAGAGGCGCTATGAAAAAGCTTTTTCTAATATTTAGATTTATTTATAAACTATTGAAAAGCACATTCAAATTACGTTTACGATGGCAAATCTTATTTTCCATCAAAATGTGTTGGACTGTGCACTCTAAAAACGGAATATTGACTGTCGAACAATTCCGTTCACTATGAATGGATTTTCTACTCAAAATTGGCATAAGAGGAAATCCTCTAACAGTTGAAGTATTTTCGTTTCAAGTGCTATCATTTTACTGCCAAAGTTTTTCCTTTGGTCTGGAAATAAAATTCTTTGTCTTACGAAGGAAGTATAATTTCGATGTTAAAAGAAAACAAATTCTATGATATAACCTATAAGAAATGTACACAAGCCAAACTTTGACAAATCCCAATATTCAATCGATCATTTTCAATAATATAATGACGACCCGTCTTAGATTTCAGCTTAAAGAAATTTTAAGATATAACTTTGCTTACATTACAAATTTTCCAATACGTGTAAAATTGAAAGTCCATGGTCTATTAAATATATAATGTTGAAAAAGTGTTAAAAAATTATTTTTAATCTTTGTTGCATTTTAAATTTCACAATAAATTCTATAGTAAACATTTTACTAATAATTTCGAATCAAACTATTTTTTTACAAATAAAAAACAACTGTATATTTCATAAAATGAATAAATTGTATAGAAAATTATACATATACGAAACTGTTTTACGGAAAAAAATGTGTAGCTGTCACAAGGATATTTTAGCTTATAGTAGCCACATTTATGGTTAGGATAGTTAATAATATAGCTTGAACAGCAATATGTTTCTTTGTACCAGCTACACATTTTTTTGCGTTTAATTTTAAATAAGTGTTTTCAAAATTCATTTAAGAAATGTTTTTATTCAATTTTATCAATGATATTAGAATGGATTTCCATATAATTATATATAATATATTATATTATAATATAATTTCAGTTTCTACAATGCTTTTATTGACATTCTTGGGAATATCTTTGAGTTGTCATCAGAAGCATCAGAAGAAATGAAAAATAAGGTTATGCGGATCAAAATTGTTTGTTTTGGTATACGTACCTTTCAAAATTTCTACGTCGCACTCTGGGATTCCTAATAATTTGTAAACAACAATTATTTGATTTCGTTAATTGATTTTGATCATAAATAAATATATTCTTCGTAGTTGGCACCGTACTGACAAAATATCTGTGAACAGATTAGCACCAGACGATGTACACTCACTAATGCGCAGGCGCACTTCGTCTCCTAGTCTAAAAATGCAATCCTTGCATAATTAGAGGATTTCTTTTCAGAGTCAAAAAAAATCGATCATTGCTAAAAATATTTTCTTTTTGCATCTCACAGATGAGTTTTGTGACAGGAAAAGATTCTGTTGGTAGACAAAAGGAATATACTTAATTTCAATGGATGCATTCTGAAAAGAACGTAATTTCACTATGGATAGACTTTTTTTTAGAGTGTGCTATGAGAAATACCAAATTTCCGCCCTAATCGCCTGGTGGATTGGCCAACCTTGTTTTTCGCACTTAACAGCAAGCTTTTCGTTGTTCTTACCTCCAATTTTGGTGAACGGCCAAATTTTTTTTCATTTTCTGGTTTTTTACCATCTCGACAATCGCACGTGAGATTGATTTTGTCTTTAAACAATTGAAGAATCTGGTGCGAACTCGTTCTGCCAGAAAGATTTACGACAGTCTTTCGTAAATCGAGTTTGTATGCCATAATGGAAATGAATTTTTGTGACGTTCGCATTCAGAGCTTACGTTAATACTTCGTTCAGCCTTTTGTTTGCATTGGTTGACATTTTCGCATTCTCTGATGCAACCTAATAAACGCCTGAATTTAGTTTTAACACTTATGGAACATATGTTATATTATTATTTCGTTCAGAAATATTCCTAATAAAAATTAAATTTTTTCGATCCGAAAAGAATACCTTTTTATGAGATATACAACAAGTTGAAAAAAATAATTAGTTTTTTCAGCAGTTTTTTATACACGATTCCAATCAAACAATTTTCATCAATTAAACTGCTGAAAAAAAACTAACGATTATTTTTCTGAACTTGCTGTATATCTCATAAAAAGTTATTCTTTCCACACAGAAAAAATTCTATGTTGTAAAAAGACGCAATTTTGTGGCGAACTTACTCGATTTCATATAAATTAATTTAAAAATATTTTTCTTATTCTCCCTATAAATAAAATATTAATGATATGATTTAAATAATGGATTGGAAAGGAATTTCCATTTGATTTTGAACTAATTTAAGGAGGCAGGTATTGGAAGTTAAGAGAGCAAGATCGACGATCGACATATAGATCGCTAAAGAAGGTATAGAGCCTATTAGAGCCACAATGGGTTCGATTGCTGTCATAGAATATTCCATGCGACCGGGAAGAGAATCGTCGCAGCTTCTCGCTCCTCTTCCATTGAGTCAAACCTTTACAAGAATAACTGATCGCACTGGTCGGTTACGATCGATCGATACAAGCTCGACTTTCGATTCGCGACTTGCAAATGCAAAGGATGAAGGCCTGACGGAAGTGGAAGGATCGATGGGTTTCTAGAACGAACTCGTATCGAACACATCCAACAAGGGCAGAGACCTCCTTTGCTCCCACATCCCTGCTCCACCTTCTCCAAAATCGATTAATCCCTATCTGACAGATAAAAAAAATACAATTTCATGATATGCAAAACAATAACTTCTTGCTACTTTGTATATTCTTTTCGACCTACGTCCCTTTCTATAAAGTTCCCCGCGAAACAAAAAGAAAGACTACATTTTCGATAGGGAAACCTCTTCAGCCTACAGTCCTTATCATCTCCCTGGAGATTTGGAATCCTGCCATATTACATGTAAACTTTACGTACACCTCGGACGACAAAGTACATATTTATTTCGGAGGAACTTTTATGCGATATCTTGTGCGATCATTTCCCCCTAGGGGTCGAGCTTGGACGATGGCGAACGAGCGAGGAGAGGAAGAAGGACCAGCGAGAGGCTGTAGGTTTGGGGAAAGAGAGGAGAGAGAAAAATAAGAAAATAATGTCTAAGAAAAACTGCAGCCTGGGCAAGAGGGTGGAACAGTAGAAGGAGAGAGAGAGAGTGAAAGGATCGGGGAACGGGCAAGTTGGGTACGATCGTGAAGAGATCGCTGGGCAGATTTAGCGGCTCCCGCTGACAAGACAATAGCTGTTCTCTCGTTTCTGTAGATGTACATTCCGCGGGTAGGTATGCACTCTTTGAGGCGCACACTCGACCGAGTGGTCTGATCCTCTTTTATCTTTCTCTGGCACCCGACTATCCGTCCTTGTCCTGCCCTCGGGTTTCGGTCTCCATTCGTCTGTCCTTCAGAAGCGGCGGCATTGCCCGGCTCACCGCGTACCGAGCACATGTTTATCGCCAGGCCGAAAGTGACACTTTCACACGAAAACACGTACACTCCCTTCGTGGCTGAAACTCCTGGCTACTGAACAAACTGGACCCAATCCTCCGCGGCTACGGTCTCTTTCCAGCATCCAGACTAGAAGATCGGGAACAAAAAATACCTTAGGATCTCTACATGAAACCAAAACTTTAATTTTTGTTCTAATAGCTTGGATATATTTATCTTTCGGGTTCATGTTCTATCTTTTGTGGGGAAAATTGAAATTCCGGCGATCAAAAGGGGAAACGCACGAAACGCCGTTTTTTTAGTTGGTCTCAGGAAGGTTCCTTTCGATTTTCAATTTTAATACTTTTAATTACGTACGCCAATGGGAAATTTGGAATTGGATTTCAAGTCCTATGACAAAATTACTTGATTCGTTTAGTTTTTGAGGTAATCGAGAAAGTTTCTTCTTATTTTCTTTGATTAAAATTATTATTAGATTTAAAAATGCGCGAAAAGAAAGAAAGGCAAACGTTTCGGCCACATATGGGGGCCCCCTTCAGTGCCATAAATTCAAAGATTAATTCAAAATTTCTGTAAAGGATTAGAATATAGAAGATAATTAAAAAAATAATTATCATAGAAATTAAAAACTTATCTCATAGCTTGCAATTCAAAATGAAGTAGTCCAGTATGCAGCATCACGAATTGAAAAATTATTTGAAGTTCACTATGAATAAAAAAACCGGATAAAATGAAAAAATATAAAAGATTTTACACACGAACCGACCTGCATTTCTTTTTCAAAAAATGTTTAGTATTAAAGAAGGATGCCAAATTGGTTCACAATGGCAAAACGCGAACAAGTTTTACATTTATGAAAACTTCTCGTGAAGACTTTATTACCGGCGTCTCTCACAGAATGATCTGAACTGTTTTAAAAACCGACTCGGGACATGTGGTTTTGCTGATCGAAAATTTTTTTCTATAAGCAATCCTGAGAGGTTCTTTTCTTCCTTGAAGAAGAGTATTGACCTGTACCTAGTTAAGAAATTCGAGACGTTTATGATGATTTTCACGAGTGGACGAAGGCGTTTATTTTTCAAGAAGACGATTTTGTATATAAGCTTCACGGACAATCCATTTTACACTGAATTTGCAAGCAAGGCGTTACATAAAGATAAAATATTATAATATCCATATATGTCATTTTACTCCATATTTAAAAAAATTGAAAGTTTTTTATTTTCACATTCAGATTTATTCTGAGATGTTTTGGAAAAATGATAATAAATTTATCTTTAAAAATTAATAAAAATGCAATTTGAATATTCGTGATATTAAGTATCACATTTAAAGTATTATTAAATTTAACTAGTTCTGAAAATGGTCAGAACTGTTAGATATTCTAGCTTTATAGTGAAAGTGCCATTTTTAAATTTCAAAGTGACATGTTTGAAAGAAATGAACAAACATTATATGAATTTGGGTCAATACAATAATAGACATGTTATCAAACATGTCACTTTGTAATCGAGAAAATTTGACTTTCTTTCTCATGTAGAAAATAATTATTTTGTCGTACTTAAGGTAGTTGATATTATCAGTCGTATCTTATGAAAGGAAAAAACATTATTATTTATGAAAAAAAAATTTTAATTTACGAAAAACAATACTTTTAGTAATATTAAAGAATTTGGAAATCTTTCTGTGGAAAAAAGACGCTTTCGACTGCACTGGGATTCGAATCCAGGTCTTTCAAACTCAACTAATTACTTTTAGTAATGTTTCTTGTAATGGTATTTTTTCTTACTATCGCTTCTTACCAATTTTTAAAAAAATTTTGGATTTTCATTTATCATAGACTATTTTTCGGGGAAAGTATCCTCTACAACTCTACTTTTTCCAAATTTAAAAGTAAAGTTTTCGTTGGCTGAAATCGTAACAGATTTTTTTTTAAAGAAATATTTTTTTTAAATAACTATTTTTGAAGATTTTAAAATTATTTTCAAAATTGAGAGCAGTAGAGCTGTAAAGGATATTTTTCCAGAAAAAATAATCTGATTAGTGACAATCTAATAATTTTTTAAAAATTGGTATGAAGCGACAGTAAGGAAATCGTATATTGTGCAACTAGGGAAATAAATGTGTCTCCCGTGTTGCATACGATTTTTTTTTCCACTTGGGGGTTAAAAAATGCATTTTTTACCCGCTAGTAGAAAAACGGATTTTTTTGCTCCGCAGGGGACAATAAAATGCACTTTATGACCGTCTAGTAGAAAAAATTCTATTTAAAAAATTGGTAAGAGCCGACAGCAAGGAAAAATTCTATTAAGAAAAAACTATTAAAAGTATTATTTTTGATAAGTTTTTAATTTTTCCAAAGAAAATAACTGATTAATCATTTTTCTACTAGCGGTTCATAAAGTGCGTTTTATTTCCCCTTGCGAGGCAACCAAATCCGTTTTTTATCAAATTTCGTTATAAAGCTGTGGCTAAAATAATCCTAAAAGATGTTCAAACGTTTCGGGAGTCGAGCAAATTTAAAGAAACATCTAATAAACTGTCACCAAAATTTGTAGCAGGATTAAAAAAGTTTTTTTCGAAACTTCAAGTAATTCTATTTGATATTTGAAACGTAACAATTAAAGAAATATCTCGAAGCGTACGTGTCGACATTCCCACAATTAATACAGATATTATTCTGTTAAATTATTGAATTCATTTAACACATTTTTGAAATCTAGTTCCTCTTACTACTAATTCAAAAAATATTAGGATTATTAATTTGAAGAAAACTTAGAGTGTCAAAAATCTATTAGTTCGCTTAAAGAATTTAACAAAGTAACATCAATATTATTATCTTTTGTTCGCTGGGAATGTCGACACGTGCGCATTGAAATATTTAATATATTATTTAAAATTTAATATGATATTGAAATATAAAATATAACGCACGCTTCTTGAAAATTGTTTTGAAAAATTCTTTTTAGTTTAGAATATGCGATGAGCTGATTGCAAAAACATATTTTCTGAATGCGAAAGAAAGTAGTATTTTTTTATTATCTCGTAAACTAGCAGGATTAACTAAAATATATATATTATATAATAATAATAATATAATATAAAATAATTTTTTCAGAGTGTAGAAATATTTTGAAATTTACAAAATTCGTTGCGTTCCAGGTGCATTTTATTAAATTTTTTGTATTTCAGTTAAGAAGAAGAAAAAAAAGACTTACGAATGAGGCATGATTAATCAATGTCAAAGCGACAATAGCCTAAATGCTGAAAAAGTAACGTTATGTATTTCAAAAGCAGAAGAACAAGTCCAAGAAAACTTCAGAATCTTCTAAATCAAGGAAATAAGTGTCAGATTCGAGCAATTATCTCATCTTTCGCCTTAACTTTGCCTTAACTGAATCTCGATCTTAATCTCCTGATCCTAAAATATTGAATGCAAATTTATATGTGGACTCGGTTGTTAAAGTAGGACATTAAAATGTCATCTTATCCACCAACTTTTGAACTGCAGAAATTAAATCATTATTTAGATTTATTCTTGAATTCCTGTCGAATTTAAAAATCTCACTTACTTCTTTGTTGCTTTTAGTAAACAGTTTAAAATAAACTATCAATAAACAAAAACAATACTAAAAAGAACTTGCAAAATGAATGACTAGGTTACTCAGAAAAGAGAAAATAACACAAAATCGTTATTCTAAATCAACAAATATACCCTCGGAGGATAAAATGATGAATAATACATTTTATTTCTGCAAATGTTACCGTTCGCATTGTCCTATTTACCATTTTATTTATTTTTTCAGTAGATGAATAGTAAAATGTTTTATTTATCATTTTATCTTCGGAGGGTACGAAGTCAATCCAACTATTTTTTACGATTAGAATGACCCATTTCTTATTTATGGTAAAAAGATTGCACACTTCAATCAACTTAAAAATCTACGCTGTGACCCTTGCGAACGAAGGAACTTCTTCAAACTTGGTATTTAAATCCAAACTTTAAAATTATTTGTTTACTTTCAGGTGTTTTTATTAATTTATAATACTTGGTACGTTTACATTAGCTTCAGGGTCGATAAATGAAAAAGTCTATTTTCTTTAGAATGTCAAGGTAGCCTACAATGAATTACAGGTAAAAATTGTTTTAAAAGTAGATTATTATAAATTTTGTTATTTGAACCGAAAAAGTCTGCAAAAAACTGAAGTAATATGTAAACATGAAATTAACTGTGCAGTAGTATTTTTTTCTGCACAGATAGAGAGTCTGTTATGAAAGTACACGCTGCATATGTTTATACAGTAACAGCATACTTTTAACTATGCATATAGTTCAGTAAAAATTACCAGTTTTCTGTAAATTTAACAGGTAATCAGATATGCTATCATTATTTTAAAATATGAATCTTTTGATTATTTTTCTCCGGCATATGGTACATTAACCTTAATACACTAATACTTGTACAAAGCCAAGTATTTCTCAAAATTTTGGTCCGCCATTTTGAATTTTGAAAATCTAAGCCTAATTCGGATTCAGCAAACTCAAAAATCTTTAGACACCAAACTCTTTATCAATGGAAAATAGTATATTTCGTATTAAGTGTGGAAAGGCGTATTTTGTTCGCTGTATACCGAAAGTTAGCTTTGTCGGTGTCGTTTTGCGTGCGGAAAGTTGATTTTCCCAGACTAGTGCGGTAAAATTTTAAGTTTGTTTTAATTTTTCGCAAACTTAAAATTTTTCCGCACGCAAAACGACACCGACAAGGCTAACTTTCGGTGTACGGTGGACAAAAATAATTTATTTCGCTTTCCCCGCCTTCTTTTTTCATTTTTTGGTATGAAACTAAAAGGGTTAATGTACTTTATATCAGAGAATAAAAATCGATTCGAAATGATTCAAAATGACAATGAAACGTAAAAAGAAGTACTAAACGATGGTGTGAGAGTTTTTAAGAAAAAAAATCCGTTGCTCGTAATATATTCATTCAAATATGGCTAAAATGGCCATTTTTGAACCTTTAGGTTAGAATCTGAAAATCCTATCGTATAAGACAAACAAAAATTAATTTTTATCGGTCTGTGTGATTATTTCGAAGATTGGAATGAAATAGCAAGTTCGAAGGTTTATATTCATAATCAAACAAGAAAGATTCATCAGAGTCTGATCTGGGCATTAGTCTCATTGAAACTGAAAGTAGCAATTCTTTATCACAAGTTAAATATCAACGATGTCTTCTCTCAGCATAGCCTTTGCTTAAGGCGCAGGTTCGTTCACCCAAGCGAAATTGCTGCAAGAGGGAACGATCTCGATTTATCATCCCCTGAAACGAATCGGCAACGACGTTTGGAATAGAGTCGTATGCGAGTCGTGGACTGGCTGGTCAGATCGTTTCTAATTAGCCAACTTCGACTGGAACCAAATTAACATTCAACCAAACGGACTTCTGGACCGACGCGACGGACAGCTAAAAAATGCAAACCGTGCTTCGGTCAGATTCAAGTTCGCTCGGCGCATGTATACACTTACCTTCTAACAGGTGTAACGATCGAAATCCATTTACATACGGCGTGACAAGTATTGAAACACAAGAAAAAATACTTATCTCACTGCATTAAATTCACAGATTACTTTCGACGGTGAAAAACGTAATCGATTTAAATAAATTAACTTCAGCAAAAGAACGCATCAATATTATCATCATCATTAATTTTAATTGATTATTGGAGCTCAAAAAAATTTTGCCCTATTAACTGTGTATCTTTTATTCGTGTTTTGGAGTACATGTGGTAATTTTTTAATTTTTTAGCCACGAATCTTCAATTTAATAGCATCTGAGTTAGTTCATCCGCGAAAATTAATGGCAAGCAAAAATAGCAATATTGTTATTGAAGGGCTATTTTGGAAGAGAAAAGACTAATTTCAATGAAAAAAATTTGAAATACAGAAAAATAATTTTATTATTAAATTTTATTTTTGCCTCAACTTTTTTTCTTATCAATTCTTACCACATTTTAAAACATTATGCGATTTTAATAAATTACAAATCATTTTTTCAAGAAAAAGATTCCATACAACTTAACCATTTCCAATTTTCAAAAATGCATAAATTATTATCAAATTCAGCAATTTGTTTATAAAAATTTTGTTTTGGAAAATGATTTTTTAATGGTTTCAGCCATTAAATAATTTATTTTTAAAAATCAGAAACGGTGAAGTTGTAGGAAATCTTTTCTCTGAAAAAATGATTCATGATTTATTAGAATCGCATAATTTTTTAAAATTTGGTAAGAAGCGATAAGAAAAAAAGTTGGGTCAAAAATAAAACTTATTAATAAAATTATTTTTTTGTGTTTCAAGTTTTTTTCTTGTAAAATAATCTTTTCTCTTTCAAAATAGCCCTTCAATAATATTGCTATTCTTGAAAGCAAAATTATCTATTTTTGCCTAAAGTCTTATTTTCGTGGATGAAAACTCTAGGGATAGCAGTTTTTAACTGATATCAATCCAACGACAGTTCTACATTATTGAGATATTTTTTAAAGCGATTCACCACCTTTAGTATTTTTATTTTTTGAGTTTAGACCTTCCATAGAATTTTTTTTGAGTTTAGTACATTTATTTACAAAGGTTTTGGGGTTTTTAAAATATCCTAGCACCTTTATGTATTTTTAAACTGAAAATTTCATTTTGTTTCTTACAGTGTGTAGCAACTTTTTGTGTATGGAAAATAACGTATCATGACTGAAAAAAAGTTACAAATAAAATAAAATAAAAAAAATTAATAAAAATATCCCAAAATATGAAAAAAAATTTTAGCTATTTTTTAGCTAGATACCTGTTACATAATATTTTCCATATAGAGGCAGAAATTTCAAACTCAACTAATTAATTTTTAATTCAGTAATATTAGTAAATAAATAAACAAACTATTTTTTGTAAAAAGGTTATTTTCGCTAAAAACGCGTTATTCGTAAATCGTAGTAACTTTTAATTTTATTCATTTTTTCCAAGAAAAAAAATCAGATTGCCCTAAAAAAGTACACACATACTCAGAAAAGTATAGAGAATAAAAAAATAACATTTTTGGAAAAAGTCAAAAAAATCAAAAATATACCACTTAAAAGTGGCGGATCACCTTAAGAATATAAATTAACCTGCGCTCGAAAAATTGAATCTTTTCGGAAGGTTTTGAATAAAGTAAACGTATATCAAATTTGAAAATGATCGGTCCATTACTTTTTAACTTATGTTTCCCGTAAATTAAAAATCTGTCGTTTCGAGAAAAACACTTTCAAAGTATCGAGAACGAAAATCTCAAGTTAATGAGTGATCACTTTTAGTGCGCATAGCATCGGAAAGAATGCGAATTTCGTTTTACAACTTTGACCACATATTTTTCAGATATTTTTCTAATAATTTTTGCAATGAAAAAAATTATTTCCTTAACCGCCTAATGTGGTTTGCCCCTTAAGAGCAATAAATTAGACATTTTTTGCATTGAAGAAAAAAATAAATAGTTTTTTTCAAGGAAGAAATAGTAGCCATTCTGTTGAAGTGTAGAGAAGTGAGTAAATGAAAAATAGTCGTAATACTTCATTAGCTTTTTACAATAATGAGTGCTTGACACGACGGTGTAAATTAGGAAAAAATATATTACTCTGCGCTGTAACAGGTAGACTGCAAGGACTGTATGTGTTTCAAGGTGCGTATACGTTAATACACACGCCATAAAAATACCTAACGGGCAGCTCAACGTGGGTCCGTTTTAACAATAAAAGAAGTAAGCAAGAAGGCAGTGCGAAGACTTTGATTTACATTCTCCCTGATTACAATTGAAACGCGCGCGCTTATTGGTGCGTCAGTAGCTCCAAAGAAGGATGAGCCAATACTTCTCTTCCCTCTCTCTCTCTCTCTCTTACTCTATACACACACGCACAAGATACGCTGCTAATTTGCGGAATTACCTGACACGTGCTAAAGGAAATTAAGATTTGTTTGTTAACTCAAGCAATAAAATGTAAATCACTACCGAGGGATTACATCTTAATATCTCATCTAATGTTTATTTCTATTTATTAAATAAATTTGATAGACTAAATTATTTCTCAACTCCGTAAATTCTTTCTTGATAGTCACGTAATTAATCCGTTACATGACCTTAAGGTAGTTGATTCACGAAAATTAGACCTCAGGCAAAAATAGATAATTTTGCTTTCAAGAATAGCAATATTAGTATTGAAGTGCTAATTTGAAAGAAAAAAGATTATTTTCCATAAAAAAAATTTAAATGCAGAAAAATAATGCATTTAATAAATATTATTTTTGCCGAGCTTTTTTCCGTATCGCTTCATATCAAATTTTACAAAATGATGATGACATTTTTCTGGAAAAAGAATCTTCACAATTGTACTGTTCCCAATTTTTGGAAATAAATTCTTTATTATCTGAAACCATTAAAAATCAATTTTCCAAAATAAAATTCTTATAAACAAATTACTGAATTTGATAATAATTTATTCATTTTAGAAAACTGGAAAGGTTAAGTTGTAGAGAATCTTTTTCCTGAAAAAATGATCCGTGATTTATTAGAATCACATCATTTTTTAAAGTTTGGTATGAAGCGATAAGAAAAAAATTTCGGGTAAAAATAAAATTTGTTAAATTAATTGTTTTTTTGTTTCAAATTTTTTTCTTGGAAATTAATCTCTTTTCTTTTAAATGATCCCTTCAATAATATAGGGTTGTCCTAGAAGTAATTGCCAATTTTTTCAAACAAATTAAACACAGTTTTTTAAATACAAGGAACAAACTTTAATCAATAATATATTTTCCCTTTGTTCAATGGCCTTTTGCCATCTTTCTGGCCACTTCATTATTCCACGCTCATAGAACTTCTGGTCTTTATCAGCAAAAAACTAAACCAAGTGCGATTTCACAGCTTCATCTTCATTGAAAGCCTTAATAATTTTTGTGCGTGTGGCTAAAGATGTGTGTGGTGTAGCGTTGTCATCGTGAAAAATGACACCTTTACGATTGACCAATTCTGGCCGTTTTTCATTGACCGCTGCGTTCAATTTGTTCAGCTGACGACAGTAGACATCCGAATTAATCGTTTGGTTCCTCGGAAGCAGCTCAAATAATACCACATCTTTCCAATCCCACCAAACAGACAGAATTGTCGTGGATGAATTACCTTAAAAGGTACCACTGTAAAAATCTAAAATAAAGCGTTTTTTTGCGATTTTTTTTTTTAATGGAAGGTAAAGTAAGAGGGTAATATTATTCAAGAAAGTTATTAACTATGTCTTTAATTGTTAAAAAATGAAAATTTATGCGTAAATAGTACAAAATTTCGACGCTGGAGCCATTCTCGGGAGGCATGTTGAATTTGAGGCGCTTTGCGACATGCAGTGTAACTGACACAAATTTCGATTTGGAAGAAATCAAAAAATTTTCTCTCAATCTACATGAGTGTAGCTGGAGAAATACGTAGAGGATTTTGAAAACTTTAATTTTTATAGAATTTTTTTTTCATTTCTCGTTATTTTGGCATAGGGTCAGATTCTTTTTATTCTCTTCGATTACAATTTTCACTATTAGATATAAAAATAAAAATTTTGAATATAAGCTTCACGGACAATCCATTTAACACTGAATTTGCAAGCAAGTTGTTACATAAACATAAAATATTATAATATCTGTATATGTAATTTTACACAATATTTAAAGAAAAAATTGAAAGTTGTTTATTTTCGAATTCAGATTTATTCTGAGATGTTTTTGAAAAATGATAATAAATTTATCTTTAAAAATTAATAAAAGTGCAGTTTAAATATTCGTGATATTAAGTATCACATTTGAAGTATTATTAAATTTAACTAGTTCGGAAAATGGTCAGAACTGTTAGATATTCTAGCTTTATAGTGAAAATGCCATTTTTAAATTTCAAAGTGACATGTTTGATAACATGTCTATTATTGTATTGACCCATATTCATAAAAGTTTTGTTCATTTCTTTGGCATAGGGTCAGTTTCTTCTTATTTTCTTTGATTAAAATTATTATTAGATTTAAAAATGCGCAAAAAGAAAGAGAGGCAAACGTTTCGGCCACATATGGGGGCCCTCTTCAGTGCCATAAATTCAAAGATTAATTCAAAATTTCTGTAAAACGGAGAAAATTAAAATAAGGATTATCATAGAATTGAAAAACTTATCTCATAGCTTGCAATTCAAAATGAAGTAGTCCAGTATGCAGCATCATGAATTGAAAAAATATTCAGAGTTCACTGTGAATAAAAAACCGGATAACAAATAAACCAGAAAACATAAAAAAATTTGCACACGAACCGATCGCAATTTAAAAAAATTTTATTATTAAAGAAGGATGCCAAATTGGTTATCAATGGCAAAACGCGAACAAGGTTTACATTTTTAAAAACTTGGACAATAGTCTTCTTCAAGGAGGAAAAGAACCTCTCAGGATTGCTTATATAAAAAATTTTCGGTCAGCAAAGCCACATGTCTCGAGTCAGTTTTGAAAACAGTTCAGATCATTCTGTGAGAGACTCCGGTAACAAAGTCTTCACGAAAAGTTTTTAAAAATGTATACCTTCTTCGCGTTTTGCCATTGATAACCAATTTGGCATCCTTCTTTAATAATAAAATTTTTTTAAATTGCGATCGGTTCGTATGCAAAATCTTTTATATTTTTTCACTTTATCCGGTTTTTTATTCATAGTGAACTTCAAATAATTTTTCAATTCGTGATGCTGCATACTGGACTACTTCATTTTGAATTGCAAGCTATGAGATAAGTTTTTCAATTCTATGATAATCCTTATTTTAATTATCTCCGTTTTACAGAAATTTTGAATTAATCTTTGAATTTATGGCACTGATGAGGGCCCCCATATGTGGCCGAAACGTTTGCCTTGCTTTCTTTTTGAGTATTTTCATATCTAATAGTGTAAATTTTAATCGAAGAGAATAAAAAGAATCTGACCCTATGGCAAAATAACGAGAAATGAAAAAAAAAATTCTATGAATTTTGGGTCAATATAATAGCAGACATGTTATGAAACATGTCACTTTTTAATTTTTATGTTATTGGCAAGCATTTTTAGTAAAAAGTTCAATTTTCAACAAAAAAAGGGGCAATCATTTGTCAATAAATGTATGTTAGTTATTTTAAAGATATGGTTAAAATTTGTAGTGAATAGAATGGAAATTGTTGGAATTAGGCTGCGTTGTGTTTTAAAAAACATGCCTCCCGAGAATAGCTCCAGCATCGCCATTTTCTATTATTCATGAATAAATTTTCTTTTCAAATAATTAAAGACATGGTTAATAACATCCTTGAATATTATTATCCCCTTACTTTTCCTTCCATAAATAAAATCCTAAAAAAACTTTTTATTTTATATTTTTACAGTGGAGTTACCCTTTAAGGCCATGAACCAATCAGTACAGCTGACTAAATCAATAAAATCAGTTAAATCATTTCCCCCAAGAGTTTTCCACAATAATACATTTTTCAACTGAAACTTTAGAACATACTATCGAATGGCCCTAGCTTTCAATTAATTCTAAACAATCAAAAAAAAAATTTCATGTTCTACCGATACTAAAATTTGTTCAATTGTTAAAAACTAATTAAAGTCTACAGCCATCCGCTAATAAGTCCTTCATTATATCCTAAAGCTTCAGCTAAAAAAATGTATTATTGGCGAAAAATCTTAGTGGATTTTCTCCACTCGGTGATTGGATTAAAAAAATTAAAAGTATCTCATCTCCCTTTTTGCCGTCTTTGAAATATTTAAAGAAGACTCTTGAATTGATCAATGACTTGGAACATTAATAAATTTCTGTTTTGCACGATCCGATGCGTAAATGAAATTCGCGAGATGCGTTCAAGGGGTAGCAAAAAGTCGAGCATGGAATCTGGTGCCATAAAGGAAATCGATATGTAGCCGCGTACTTAACTATTCGCTGCGTGACGCCCGGATCGGTATCGATTGATTTATCTCGTCCGATTTTCTTTGAGCTCGATGACTGGCCAGAGAAGAGAAGAGACTGGATCAGAGCCTCTCGTTCACGGTGTACCTAATGACATTGGCTCCGCGTTGAAGCTCTTTTCGGCTGATTAAAAATGGCATAATGAAAGAAGGTGCACGAACTTACGATGACTACCGAGAAAAAGAAGGAAAGATGGGCTCTTATTTGAAAAGAGAGAGATGAGGGTAGAGAGAAATACCCACCGACTGACTGGACCTCACTTTTTTAAACGATCAATCACTCGAACTACAAGAAGTACACATCCCACCTACCAAAAAGAGAGTCGGGCGTCGACGGCAGAGAAGACAATAAAAGAAAACAGATGAGATCGCGATCAGAGGAAGAGTGAGAGAGAAAAGGGGATTTACCTTGCGAAGAGCAATGAAGCGTTTACTTCTGAATAGTTGTTGTTACTATCATTACTACTCGCAAATTCTTCGTTGGACGTTTCTGTTCAGAGGAAAAAACGAATAGGTTTATTTATCATTGTTCAAATGTCATAACTTCTCTTTTCTGGAAACAGCGCCTTCAATTTTCACAAATAAATCTCTAATCATCTCGTTTCACGAAGATTCATGGCTCACAGAGCAGACCAATTATTCTCTTCCAGAGAAACGTTGCAAATTGTATAAGAAAATCCAATATTTACTATGTTTCTTTGACTATTGGATTTTCTGCAAAATTCTTTTCAGTTTATCTACCAAGTTTTATATTTCCAGACAACTGCTTCGAAACCAAAGTTATAAACTCATGATTTTACAAACACCTTTAATATTCCATTTAACTGAATGGAAACAATCTAGAGGGATAGTGTCTGGCGTAATTTAGAGGAGGGTCCACAGGAAACAGGTTTCTCTCGAATCCACTTGATTTTTTCAAGGAGCACACTCATAGAGAAAAAGAAGGAAGACACTTAACTTCTTTTCTCGGGTAGCACTTGACCTACGTGTCTCAGTTTCCGCAACTTCCGGGATCAATCTGATACTTATTAAGTCATACGGACCATCTGAAGAGAAGTTTATCCACTTGAGGCTCTTTAAAACAGATGTTTAATTTCAGTCACTTCACAAAAATGATATTTCTTTCTCCACATAGAAACTTTGGAACGAGTAATTTGTTTGTGACTCGGGTTTCGAACATCTCACGTTATAATGTTAAAATGGCACTTACGCATATTCCTAGTATAAATTTGAAATTTTTAATTGTCCTGACCATTTTCAAAACTAATGAACTTTATTTTTTTTTAATTTTATTGAATTTTTGTTGTTTTGGCAAAGAGTCAGTTTCTTCTTTCTTTCTATTAGATAAATTATCAAGGGTATATATTAAAAATGCGATACATACACCGAAATTTTTTTTTTTCCGAGAGTCAACTATCACCTATGGTTAAGTCTAACCTAGTTGAAATAACACGGATTCCTGTTTAAGAGAATCACGTACATACAGTTGAACAAACCAATATAAACCTTGTTACAGAGAAATAAAGAATTCTAGTTCTATTAACAATTAAATTCAATTAATATTGCTATGCTGTTATTACAAAACTCCGCTGTAAAAAGAATATCTTCTGTATTTATTACTTTTTCACTGTGTAAACAAAAATTTATTTTTGTCAATAATTCTTTAAAATCCACTTTTATCAATATAAATTTTGCTCTAGTAGATCATAAATGTAAAGTTGTTTATTGGTTACGTTTAATACATGCGCCTGAAAGGATCTGTCCGTCAAATCAACTTGCTTTCTTTGTTTTTCTTACTAAACTTGAACTTTGTCATTTCAACTAGGAATGCAAAGTTGGCGCCTGTCCTAACTAGGCAAAATAGTATATGGGTACAAGGAATTTTTTTCGGTGTAGTGTCACGGGAATCGATTTTCCAAAAAATCATTTAATTTATTTTAAACAGCTAAAAATAGAAAAACATTATTGATAAACATTGTTTAAATATTTTAACTATTAAATATAATCAATTAATATGTTATACAATAATCTCGGTTAGGTTCTTAGACAGTTTTCTTCTAGACTCAAAACGTGACTCTTCTTTATGAGATTTCGCAGTTGGACTGCTTTATTTTTATTTGCAAGCTATGAGATAAGTTTTTATTTTTATGATTTACATAATTTTTTATTATTTCATAGACAAGAATCCAAAAAGTTTGTTTAATTTTTGGTTCAATTGAATAATAGGCATGTTTTTGAACACGTCACGTTATAATGTTAAAATGGCACTTACGCATATTCCCAGTATAAATTTGTAATTTCTAATTATCCTGACCATTTTCAGAACTGTATATATTATAAATGCAATACATAGTGTCACGAAAATCTATTTTAAAAAAAATCATTTAATTCATTCTGAACATCTGAAAATAAAGCAAAATTATTGATAAATATTTTTTAAATATTTTAATTGCTAGATATAACTAATTAATATGTTATACAATGATCTCGGTTAGGTTTTTAAGGTAGTTCAGCCACGAAAAATTAGGCCTCAGGCAAAAACAGATAATTTCCCTTTCAAGAACAGCAATTTTATTATAGAAGGGCTAATTTGAAAGAGAAAAAATTATTTTCCATGAAAAAAAATTTGAAATGCACAAAAATAATGCTTTTAACAAATTTTATTTCTACTCGAACTTTTTTCTTATCGTTTCATACTAAATTTAAAAAAATGATGTTATTCTAATAAATCACGGATCATTTTTTCAGGAAGAAGATTCTCTGCAACTTGACCGTTTCCAGTTTTTGAAAATAAATTCTTTAATGGTTGAAACTCTTTAAAAAAAATTTCTAAAAACAAAATTTTTATTTAAAAATTTCTGAATTTGAGAATAATTGATTCATTTTCAAAAATTAGGATAGGTCAAGTTGTAGAGAATTCTTTCCCTGAAAAAATGACTCAAAATTTATCAGAATCGGACGATTTTTAAAAATTTGGTAAGAAGCGATATGAAAAACAAGCACTTAAAAATAAAATTTCTTAAAGACATTATTTTTCAATGTTTCAATGTTTTCATAGAAAATAATCTTTTCTCTTTTGAATAACCCCTTCATTAACAATATTGCTATTCATGAAAGCAAAATTATGTATTTTTGCCTGAGGCCTAATTTTTCGTGTCTAAACTACCTTAAACAGTTTTCTTCTAGACTCAAAACGTGACTTCTTTATGAGATTTCGCCAATGGACTGCTTTATTTTTATTTGCAAGGTATGAGATAAATTTTTATTTGTATTATTTTCATACTTTTTCATAATTTAATAGACATTTTGATATAATAAGCAAAAAAAGAAAATGATCCCAAGCCAAAATAACAAGAATCCAATAAAATTTTTGGGTCAATAGAACAATAGACATGTTTTTGAACACGTCACGTTATAATGTTATTATTTAACCTCAATAATTCAACAATGAAATTTCCGACTTGCCATTTCTAGATTTAGAAAGTTGATTACTAGATTACACATTTCAACGCCACTTTAGAATTTAATCAACTTCCTAAACTTTGATATTAACCTGGCTGTAACTGCCACTTTTACTCGTATGTCTACATCAGTCCAAGTTGAAAGCTAATTTACCTGCCAAGAAGGCTGATTTGTTATCTGATGCATATATGATTTCTACCTTGATTTTCAAATCAGCGTCACTCTTATGAAATATGTGAAAATTGGACATTTTTGTCATTTGACTTCAGTAACAGATTGAGGAGCCTAAAACGTCCTCGAGGAGTGACGATCTGCCTGGCGCACCTAACAATTTTCTCATAAATTGCTTCTGCCTGTCCTCAACTCGTTGGTGGTGCCCTTTTTTACCATTTTTTTCCTCGCTTGCTCTTCTTTTCCCCCTTTCGTTCATTCCACGCAACGTTCGGTTCGTCAGATTAAGCATGAGCCATTCACCGGCCGCCGAAGGATAATAATAAAATATCACAATCATCACGGCTAACTACTGTTTCATTAAACGATTAATTAACCGACGATATATGACGTAGATAGTGCCAGGGACCGGTACCCCATTACCCCTGGTGACTACCTGGTGGTAGAGATGCTGCTCTGGTAGCTTCGCTCTCCATTATCGTTTAACTCTTGCGATCTCTCTTTCGCTCTTCATTCAAACTTTATTTCTTTCTTTCTATCTTTCTTTCTTTTTTTCTTTTCTATAAGTCTCTCTTTCTCTCGTTTTCTTTCGGTAGGCCTTGTCCTCAAACTCGTTCGGGTATTCAACGATCGTACCCAACCGGTGATCCTACTGTGTTTTATTTTAGCAGAGAGACGCGCGTGGAGAATTGGTCGAAATTAAAAATTAAACTAATGCGCTTCCTCTTCATGGACTTTACCGTTAGTTTCATTTTTATAGACTAGCCTCGATTAAATGGGTAATCTTTCTTAAAGTCTAAATTAACTCTTCCTCCTTTTCAAATTTGTTTCTGACTACTTTTCTGCGCCGAAAACAATTTCTTTAGCATGATCAACTATTTTGCTGTAGTCAGCATTAATCTATTTGTAATCACATGGATTTCAGTTTACAAGGATCCGCCACTTTTAATTGGTATATTTTTGACATTTTTCAAAAATTTTATTTTTTTATTCTTTATACGATATACGAATAATGCGTTTTTAGCGGAAATTAGCTTTTTACACAATGTAGTTTGTTTATTTATTTATTTATATTTTATTTATATTTATATTTATTTAATTTTTTATTTATTATATGGAAAAGAGTAAAGTCTGCCCAATTTGCGGAGGAAGAGAACCAAATTACTGAAGAACGAACCATGTATGGAGCAGGGGAGGTTTGATTGCGAGTATTAAGGTAGTTCATCCACGAAAATTAGACCTCAGGCAAAAATAGATAATTTTGTTTTCAAGAAAAGAAATATTATTATTGAAGGGTTGATTTGAAAAAGAAAAGATTATTTTCCATGAAGAAAATTTGAAATGCAGAAAAATAATGTATTTAACAAATTTTTATTTTTGCCAGACTTTTTTCCTTATTTCTTCATACCAAATTTTACAAAATTATGCGATTCTAATTAATCACGAATCATTTTTCCAGAAAAAAAAAATGTTCATAACTTTACCGTTTCCAATTTTTGGAAATAAATTCTTTAATGACTGAAACCATTAAAAATCAATTTGGTAATAATTTATTCATTTAAGAAAATTGGAAACGGTTAAATTGTAAAGAATCTTTTTCCTGAAAAAATGATCCGTAATTTATTAGAATAAAATCATTTTTTTTTTAATTTGGTATGAAACGACAAGAAAAAATGTTCGGGTAAAAATAAAATTTGTTAAATTCATTATTTTTATTCAAAGTAGTTCATCCACGAAAATTGGTTAGCTAAAATTTATTTTTGTTTTGGGGGAAATGTTTGGTTTTGCAGTGATCTGCAGTCTTCCAGTAGAATAATTATATTAATTGTGCATAAAAGTCGGTCAATTTCGAAAAAACGTCTATTTTGGGGTAAAAAATCTTTTTTCTTCATTTTTTCTTAAAACTCCAAGTTTTTACAAGTTTTTATCGAGGTCCAAGTCTAAAAGGAACACCTCTTGCATACACAAAAAAATGTCAAGTAGATCTGAGCCTTGGTTCGTTCGCAATTACTGCAAAACCGAATAAATATTTTTTTGCACGCTTGCTACATAATTGTTTATAAATATTTTTCAATAAAAATTTTTTAAATTATACTTCTTAAGTTACTTTCACATTCCCACAAAACAAAAATAAATTTTATTTTTATTTACGTATTCATATATATTTTATATTTTTTACTCGAGGAGATCGAAATTTGAAACCCGCTAAAATTTTATTAGGTTCTGTGTATTCAATCCCGCTTTGAGAGGTTTAGATAATTTTTAAACTCTATATAAAAAATGCAGAGAAAAATGTTATAACGAGAAATTGTGACGTTAAAAATATTGAATTATAGATAAACAATTGAAATTAAATTAGGCGAGCGGTTAGTATTACTGACTGCAATGCGTTACTTTCAAGTAAATTTTTTTCAGTGTGTCTCTTTTTTTTTTAAATTTGATTGTCAAATTTAAATTTGAAACTAGGAATAAAAAAAGATTGATGCAACTGTATTCTGTATATAGTTTGAAGTTCATCAAATTATGTAACCCTTCGTTATTCGCATATTGAGATTTTTATTTAGAGAGTTGTATTTTTATGGAACTTAAAAAATTATATATATCATAAAACACCAATTCGAAAGTTCCAGTACCTTTCAGGGAAACATTCCTCTACAAATAGCAATAGTAGCAAAACTGAAAAAATGCGCCAAGTAGATCTGTTTTAATAACTTCAAAACAATAAAGAGTAAACTATAAAGCAATTGAAGGATGTCATTTCAAAGTTTTTGAGTATTTCACTTTCTACATTTCACTTAAATGCGGCGTTAAAAAATTTGATGCGAGAAACGAAGGGTTGAAGTCATTCACCTTTCTCAAATATGTATTTTATCCTCATTTCCTTCAACATCTTTCTTGAAAATTTCAACTTGTATACAGGAAGTTATTATTTATGTATTGCAACTCACGTTATGCTTTACGGAAAACCATATTATTTTTGCGTCACTGTTTATTTTAGCATCAAATTGATTTTTCTGATTACCGTTTTCATAAATCAGGAAGTAACGAAATAACTCGGAATATAAAAATTTCAGGTAAATAATACCGCTTATGTAAAATTTGATTTACAGTCGAAGAATTGATATAAAAATGACACGTTTTCCAATTTTCAGCTTAGAGAGCAGACACGTCGCACTTTCTTCTCGTTTATAAAATGTACTTTTAGTGCGATAATGGCCCACGCTCAAGATAAGAGATTTTCACGTACACATAACATCTGAGAACCGGAGTGAAAAATAACCGCGGTCAGATATGCCATTTCTTCTTCTTCGCCTTCAATTGCACTTTATTTATCACAATTTACTGACGTTGATATATCGTTACATGACTGCACGACATATACGTGTGCGTCAGCGCAATTTACATTGGCCATCTCTCAATGTAACCGTCTTACTTAACGACCGACGCCGGTTACACGTATACACGCACAACGCGTACCGATAATCGCGGACCCGCGAAAGTTTCCAATCCATAAAACCCATTTCGTGAAACGCCCAATATTTTTTTCTAAATACATCGCCTTTTTTTTATTTCATAACTACCGAGTTATGAGTTTAAGGTTCTTTAACCGGTACATCCAACCTCAAAACTAATAAAAGCTTTATATCGATTTTTAATGCTATACCTATTTTTGAAAAAAAAATTCTAAAATTTTTTTTTCGAAAATTGAAGTTTACAGATATTTAATTCATAAAAAAGTTATTATAGGTGGTTAAATTAATCATAAACTGAAAGAAATTTCTAGAATAATTTTAACCAATACATCCCAATTAATTGCTTTTAGTAAAAGCTACTAAAAGTTTGATTAGTTTAACTAAAATAATGTGGTTAAGTTATATATATATATATATTAATCAAACTAACAACTCAAAATTTGATTAGCTCAACTAAAACTAAGATAATTAACTTAATTATTAAAAATAATTAAATTATTTAATTAGTTAATTTATATATATATAAATTAACCATACCATCTTAGTTAAACTAATCAAACTTTTTAGTAGCTTTTATTGAAAGCAATTAGTTGGGGCGTATTAATTACAATTAGTATGTAGATTTCTCTCAGTGTACTCAAGTCACGTGACCCTCTTAATGCATTGCCTTAAAACGAAAAATCAAAAAAATTATTAATTATAAGGATTTAGAAAAAGTAACATCATTCATAGCTTAATTTATTTCTAAATAAATTTTTCAAGAAACAGCAAAAAGTAGAGTTATAAAAAATCCATTGAGAAACGAAATTAAAATAAATATTGTCAATAAATACTATTAATGCGATTTAGGTTTTCCTCCAAAGTTTCTTGAAATTACTATTGACTCTTTTCTCATCAATTATTTTTTCGATATATGTATAAATTAGCTTTAGGGTGCAGAAATAATGAAAACACAGTTTTACATCTCTGGACCCTAAAGCCAATTTATACATATATCGAAAAAAAATTGATGAGAATAGAGTCAATAGTAATTTCAAGAAACTTTGGAGGTAAACCTAAATCGCATTAATAGTATTTATTGACAATATTTATTTCAATTTCGTTTCTCAATTGGTTTTTTATAACTCTACTTTTTGCTGTATCTTAAAAAATTTATCTAGAAATAAATTAAGGAGGGCGCCCTATCGAGCATTTTCAAAAAATCGATTTTTTTTTTTATTAATCGATTGGGTCCTGTCTTGAAAGTATATTCTCAAAATATTATGACTCAATTCTGAATATTGTGACACCCACAGTTCGGGCGCGCTGTGGCCGCTATGGGTCACAGCTCGAAACTCGAAACTTTAAATCGATTTTTCTCAAAACTATGTTTTCCAAATTGCGGTACACGATTGTGAAAAAACTACTAAACCGATTTTCGATTTCTAAAAAGTTTTTTGTAAATTATTAAATAAACGAGTGCATAAATGTCTGAAATTATAAAAAAAAGTTTTTTTATACACTTTTTAGCCACATTTAGCAGCCAAAAATGACGAAAAAAAGTACTTTTTTTTCAAGACGTGATTTCAATATTTTGAAATCAAATTTTTTGAAGTTGCTGACATTCATGCACTCGGGGGAAGCCTGCTGAATAATAAAAAAATTGGGTTACATGTTTCAGATGAAAACTTTGGGCTCCACGATGTACCGCGAAAAATCCGTCCGCCGTGACACGCCACACGCGATCATCAATAAGTCCGCCATTTTTTTATTTTATTTCTTGAAAAAATGCTTTTTTTGTAGTTCAAACATGTCTTTAAATATATGCAAAAAATTATTCGTGTGTGTTTTTACTTTCCGAGTGAAAAAAAATCCTAAAAAATGACCACTTTTTGACGTGCTGGATAGGGCGCTCCCCTTAAGCTATGAATGATGCTACTTTTTCTAAATCCTTATAATTAATAATTTTTTTCATTTTTCGTTTTAAGGCAATGCATTAAGAGGGCCACGTGACTTGAGTACACTGAGAGAAATCTACATACTAATTCATCCAGAAATAATGGAAACACAGTTTTACATCTCTGGACCCTAAAGCCAATTTATACAATATCGAATATTTACCAAACGGTCGATACAAGTCCTATCTACAATAATTGTTTTTTATTTAGAAATAATATTTGCAAAAAATAATTTTGTGTATTCAAACTAATTTGTTCAAATACCATCAACCTTCATTAATTAAAAATTGCGTTTGGCCCTGATTATTGTAATTATAAATAATCGAAAGCGTCTCTTTTTCCACAGAAAGATTTCAGAATTTTTTATTATCATTACATCTTTCTACCACGATGAGGAATAAATGGCATTATTAGTTGCCGTGAACATCTATGTTCCATCGGCTTTCTTGTGACATCTATTACACAGTTTTGTCATTATCCCAGTCATGTATAAACGTACAGATCATTGTATTTCGATTCAAGAATGATATCGTACGATTAGGATATTAAGTACCAAAATGGTAAAGACGTATGTCACAACATAATGTCCATACCTGTTCAGTTTCTTACTCAGCCCACGTACTCTTGGTCTTCTTCATTTTTCATTTGTTCATCCATAAGCCTATAATGCTCTTAGGGCTTAAGCATTCACCTTTTCCTCTCCCAATGCGTATATATATCTCTCTCTTCCTTTCTCATTAATTCCTTCTGCTCCTCTCTTTCTGACTATATCTAACTAGCTTTTGCTGTATAGTCTAGCTCTTTTATCTCATCAACAATTCAATCATCAGCAACTTCTTAATCTGAACAATAATATTAAATGAGAATACTACCCAAATTATATTTAACATCAAAGACAAACAATTAAGGCTGTGTCAAAACACAGGTGTCTGGAAAAAAATGTTTTACTATGATTTTAAGACTTGAAATGATAGTATTAGTCGTGTCTTATGGAAAAAAACATTATTTTTTACAAGAAAAATTTGAAACTTACGAAAAATAATAGTTTTAATCATGTTTTTTTAAATAGAATTGTCCTTACTTTTGACCAATTTTTCTAAAATGAATTTTCATAAATAATGGCTTTTATTTTCCGGGAAAGTATTCTCGAAAACTCTACTGTCTTCGATTTTGAAAGTAAAGTTTTCAGTAGCTGAAATCGTTTAAAGAATTTAAAAATAAAAAAATAAATAAGCCACGAACCATGAAAATCCGATTGTTTTTTAAAAAATGGTAAGAAGCGGTAGTAAGGGAAAGTTCTTTCACAAAATGAAGCCATGAAGGGTCATTTTCTTGCTTTATTAAAGAAAAAATAATTAATATATTGATATTTGGTTTTGCATTTTTAGTGTCTCAAGGTAGTTGTCGTGAAAAAAAAGCTGGTCTCTAGGATAAAAGGTTTTTCTGTGGTTTAAAGACTTGAAATGATATTGTCAGTTGTGCCTTATGAAAGTAAATACATTTTTTTTATGAGAAGAATTTGAAACTTACGAAAAATAATAATTATAAATACTTATTTTCAAAATTGAAAAGAGTAAAGTTGTAGAAAATATTTTCTTGGAAAAAATAAGCCACGAACTATGAAAATCCAATTGTTTTTTAAAAAACGGTAAGAAGCGGTAGTGAGGAAAGATTCTTACACCAAATGATTGATAATTGGTTTTGAATTTTTAGTGTCTCAAGGTATTTGTCGCGACAAAAAACTGGTCTCTGGAAAAAAAGGTTTTTCTATGATTTGAAGACTTGAAATTATATTATCAGTCGTATCTTGTGAAAGAAAAAACATTATTTTTTATGAAAAGAATTTGAAATTTACGAAAAATAATAGTTTTATTTACTTAAATTTCAAAATTGAAAACAGTAAAGTTGTATTAAATATTTTCTCGGAAAAAGCAAGCCATGATTCATGAAAATCCATTTTTTTTAAAACACTAAGAAGTGATAGTAAGGAAAAATTCTTTCACAAAAAACATTATTAAAACTATTATTTTTCGTAAGTTTCAAAATTGTCTCATAAAAAAATAATGTATTTACTTTTATAAGACACAAATAACAATATCATTTCAATTAAAAATTTCAAGAATTCGAAAGTAATCGAATCCCCAAAATACAAAAAACACAACCAAATTTGGACCAAATTTTTTTTAGTGTTTTTCTAGAGACCAGTTTTTTGTCACGACAACTACCTTGAGACACTAAAAATGTAAAACCAAATATCAATGTATTAATTAATTTTTCTTTCATAAAGTCGATAAAATGACCCTTCATTTCATGCTTACAAGGTAGGATTACCCCTTAAGTAATAAGTGAAAGAGAACAAATCCCGGTTCCTTTTTTACCCAATGTAATTGTGAATTCACCTTCCAAGTTACGTCCTATGTTAGCTTTGAGTGATCATAAAGGAAAGAGAAGGGTAAAGGTTACTTAATTCTGGCTCTCTACTGATAAAAAACGAATTTTGACTCCAAGCAGGTGAGCACCTCGAGAGTAGCGAGTTCAACTTTCGTTCGAATGCCCGTTACTACATTTTTACTACTGAGTTCTGCAGATAATTGCGCCAACCTTGTTTGCCAAGGTGCACGAAGGTGGGTATCATTTAGTCTCAGCAAGGAACGACCGTGTGCGAACATTTGGAGGAAGAAGAATCCTAATTTTTTCTTCATCGTTTTAGTTTCAGAGGTACGTACGAAACGATTTCAAGGAACAATGAAATCAACTTCGTTCCGCGAAGGATCTCTGCTTAGTGCTTGAAAATCGAAGAATCACTTTCCAAAGTGGCAAGCTTACAAAAAAAGTCACTCTTATCGCAGTGAGGTTTCATCGTTTGTCAGCATTCTTACAACCCTTCTTTTCGTACGAACAAATTCTCATCTTGCTTTCCTCAAGTGGCAACTGATGTATTATTTTGAAAATCCCTAAGTAGTATCGCAATTGTTCAATTACAATAAGACCTAGTATTTAATTAATCTGCGAAACTCTAAATTGAATGGTGCTCAATTAAAATGTTTAAATCCCATTTTCGCAAGAAACGAAGAGAACGAATGAATCTTCTCTAATTGCACTGACGTTAACCCAAGCCTCTTCAGTCGTCAGGATCAACGGAAGATTTGTTTGCAAACACCGGTAGTTGGACTGTTCCTTACATCTTTGTCTTCGTTTCTACATCCCACTCTTCCGTGTCTATCACTCCTCGGTTGGTAAAGTCACACAGCTACCTAACGAGATCAGGAGATCGATTGTTACTCGGAAAAGACAACGTTTTTCTTCGTTTCTACCTTTACCCGTCGCAAGTTTAGCGATACACAATTTGTTTGCAGGACTCGTCAAACGTTTTCGATTTACTCTTCTCTTCGAAATTCCTAACGAATTGACATTGGGTTTTCATTGTCATTCACGGAACTAAACTTGAGAAACTCAACAGATTATTATTACTATTAGTATTACAAGTTACTACTATTAGTGCTAAATTTGAGATGTGTTGCTGCTAGGAACCCCTCAAAGGTGATACAAAGACAAGGAGACACAATCACGTCAGGGTATTTTAATTAATGCACGGTGTGGAAAGGTGGAGTAATGGAAGTCGAGAGAATGGCTGACATCTCGCAAGTCGGTGCACCATCATCTTATTCACCACCACTATTGATTAGGATGACTTGGGCTTTCAAGATAAGCTCGTCTCACTCACCCCATAAATACTCTTCCCTTTAGACTCGCGTTGATTGAGTTCCGATGGGAGTGGCGTACTTCAAACGCCTCCGCAATAATTATTAGGTGGAACCGCGATTTCTCCGCGTATGAGTCAAAAATACGGATGCCTAGTGTGCAACTTGAACGATCATCGTCAAGAGTCTGGTGAACAACTTCAAAGCTTAAGGAAACCTTTCAAGAGTGTATTAATGAAACTCGTTTACACACCGTACCCTATTCCTTTGAAAGAGGAGATCTGAATATCAAGAAACTCAACTTTCGAGTCAAGTTAGTTACGTGATGCAACAATTTTGACGAGGCAGTTCTGTACGTTAAACTCGTCGCGATTATTCTTATTACCTTTCTTGTAAAATTGTTTGTCTAATGAATTTTAGCAGAGCTTCATACTTATTTGAAACTCAATCGACTATATATTTTCAGAAGGTTTTATATACTTCGTATTGTGGCATTCAAAAATTTCTCAGCTCACATAATTTTGTAATTCTCATAATTTATTATTTTGTTAATCATCCTTTTAAAATTATTATTGATATTGTTATGAATATTAAGAAGATATTGTTGACTTTTGCTATTTCGGAAGCTGCACGGTATTTCAAAATTTGGACATAATTTAGAAGCTTTAATTTCAAGAACCAAATTCGATTGTATTTTTCTCCATTTTGTGAAATTCTGTTGTCAAGCTAGAAAATTAGAAAAACGAATCTACTAAAGGAAACTCCAAGTTTCTCTTGGAAATTATTGAGAAAAATCTGCTAATATTTTCTGTATTCCTGCCCTATTTTGATATTCCCGCCATTCCATGTCAACTTCATTGGATCTTTTAGTAGACAGCTTCTTCAATTGTCGATATTCGAGAAGCGTAACGATAATATTTCATCTCTGCAATCGAATTAATCAGAATTCTATCCTTTAATTCAGTAATTAACTCCTCTCTTGAAGTTTCAAAATCTTCAAAACAAAATCCCTGAATCAGGTGATAGAACTATAGGAATGCAGCAGATTTCAATATAGGAAGCCAAAACAAAGCACATCTTAAAACCATGGGGAAGAAACTTTGGTTTACAAAAAATTTAAAAAAATCTTCACCTTTTAGTCGTCAGCATCCGGAGAAGAAACATTCGTTTAGAAATCCCCGCGACAGGTCGGGCGCCAAAGAATCCATTCTTTATTTAATTTTGAAATAACTTAATGGACATTAAATCTACCTGAACATAGTCGATTTCCCTTCGTGTCAAAGAAAAATAGCATTTACAATATGCATGAAATTATTTTTCATGAGATTTAAAACCATTGAAGAAACTGCTCTGCTAACAGTAATAAACTGAAAATATTTTGGCCTTCAATTCTGGCATATTTGCTGAAGGAGAGGATGTTATCTGGCAAGGATAATCGGATAAGCAAGATGGGTTCGACGTGCTGGAGAAATCCTTGCAGAGAATAAAGACACCCGATGGCTCCCGGGTGGCAGGTGGCCCTCTTCCTTCTTCTCCCAAGAGTCCCATATCTGTGTCCCGCTTACTCCCATCTTCCACTTTCGCATGATTCGCATTCCTCTCGTTATTCGCATCCTGTTGTTATTTCTGGCTTCATCATTATTGCTATTATAATTTCGGTACGAAGTTGATGAACCGATGCGAAGGTTGGACGGAGCCGAGAAAGAAGAAGGAACAAGAAGGCCAGAGGCCGGACTAGAGGAAGAGAAGAAGTCCAAACCAGAAGACTGCATTGGCCCCTTCACCAGGTTCGTGGTTGGCCCTTGGTAATTTGTAGCTCCGATATCATCGCTGCCAGTTATTCAGAGACGCACGAGCACACTGAACGAAGCAGACTACCTATCTACTGATAGCAACTCTCTCTTCATCCTCTTCGACATCGTAAAAAGGACGTGAACGATTACCCAGCAATATCAAGCTGTTCTTTTCCATCCTTCTAAGACTTCCCCTGATGGGGTGGTGCTGCGTCCTGAAAAATATGCAGGGCTTTCACTGAAGCCCTTCCTTTTCTCGCATATGCGATGCTGTTATAGTCAGTAGTCCTGGGACTGGTTTGATGCAACTCTCTATTCATTCCTATCTCTCCCTTTCCTATCGCGTCCCTCTACTGTACTTTCTAGAATTGTTTCTGTCAATCCCTCATGTCTAAGTGTATGCCCTATCAATCTAACGCAGGGTCTCTTTATATTAGCGTATAAGCTTCTTTTTTCATTCACTAAGTTTAAAACTTTGTCATTTGTCACCTTATCTACCCAACTTATTTCTAATAGTTCCCTATAGCACCACATTTCGAAAGCCTCTATTCTTCTTCTTTCTCCTTTACCCTCAGTCCATGCTTCATAACTAGAGTGGCACATATGTTTTAAGCAGTTTCATTCTGATTTATAGATCTATATTTGAAACCAGTAATTGTGGTATTTTGGCAAAGGCTATCTCTAGTTCTCTTTCGGCATTCACTAGCAAAGCAATATCATCTGCAAAACGAAACATTTTGATTGTTTTCCCCTGAACTTTCACGCCTATATTCTTAGTTTCTTCTTTAATTTAATTAATCGCTTCCTCTATGTATAAATTAAACAGCGGTGATGACAAGGTGCTGCCTTTCCTCGCTTATTTCCTGATATTTGTTTCCCCCCGCTTCCCTTGAATTTCTACCACTGCACAGTGGTCCCAAATCCCAAAAAGCTGGCCAAAAGTCGAAATGTCATTATTTTGAAAAAATATTCGTTACTTGGGAGTTTTCGGGGTCGCTGATTTCAAATATGATATCGGTTTTGATATAATCAAAATGGCGGATACAAAATGGCGGAAAAATTGCATTAATTTCGAATTTTTTCAAACGAAATCAAGAACTCAGGGGTTTTCGAGGTCACTGATGATGAATCTGATATTTTTTTATGGGAAAACAAAATGGATGATACAAAATGTAGAAGAATTTTCAAAAATTTTGATATTATTAAAAAAAAAACGATTATTTAGGGATTTGTAGGGTCTTTAATTTCGAATCCAATATTAGTTTTTCGGAACATAAAATTGCAGATTCGAAATGGTTTACTGTATTCGAAAAAAATTCAAAAACGCCGGCCGTGGCCACGCGCGTTGCGCCACTGCAGTTCGGAGATTTTTCTACATAAACTGCGATAAAATCTTTATCCGCAGTGTTCCGCAGCTACTTTTTTTTAATATTTCTTCGAGAACGTATGCACTACAACCTTGTTAAAGATTTTTAACGGAACACTGTAGAACAATAAAGTTTTGATCAACATAAAAGTTATCGTACGATTACAACTTTTCTGCACTTTGCGTAATTAACATTAACAAAGAAAATTCATGCACACTCATATCAAACTTTGAGAAATATTATCGAACGAAACATACCTTCGAGAGTAGAATCCATTACGTTGATGGAAAATTGCTAGATTTTTTTATTGTTCATGCATATATTCACTGTACTCAATTTTTGTCGTTTTCGAGGCGTTTCGGAGAATACCTGCACGTCTATTTCTGTCGGAGAATTCGAGACAACTGATAATGTCCCGAAGATTTCGACTGGGAAAACAAGATTACAAAATACCCTGCTAATGATCCTACAACCTAAAATTCCTAACAAAAAAAACTTCATTTTTCGACTTTTGGCCAGCTTTCTGGGATGTAAGAGCACTGTGCACTGCCTTTTGGTCTCGGTATAGGCTCCGTGACAGATTTAAAAACAAACGTTACCTTAATCGCATCGCTTGCGGTGGCGAAATCGAGAAACTTTGTATTTACGTCTTTCAATGAATATTATATATGTATTGATCAATAATAATCGAACTTTTTAAAAGAGCGAATGGAAAAGAAAGAAAATTTTTTTTTCCGATATTGCACTGTACTAGGGTGTTTGATATTGGTATGATAAAATGAACAAGAATTAATTTTTGTGGCAAAAATCGGTTTTATTTCTCAATTTACTCTCCTTTTAGCTTAATACAACAAGCCCAACGATCTTTCAACTTGTCTATGCCTTCCAAATGATGCGATTTGTCAAACCCTCTAAAATACCCTTCTGTTTCGCATTCAACTTCTTTGTTCGTCTCAAAACGCCTACGACACAGCCATCTCTTGAGGTTTAGGAACAGATAATAGTCGCTGGGGGCAAGATTTGGAAAATACGGTGGATGCGGAAGCGATTCGAAACCCAATTCATGCTTTTTTGCCTCTGCAATGTTCGATGTGTGGGATGGTGCATTGCTCCAGTAATCGTACTTCCTTTCTTAGGGGAATCGATGGAGATTACTCCATGTCCATCCCAAAAAACACTAACCATAACTTTCTTAGTCGATTGTTGCGTTTTCGGACGCTTTGGTGCACTTTCACTAGGTTTAATCCACTGTTTTGACCCTTCGCGTGATTCCAGAGTATAGTGGTGAATCCATGTTTCATCCATCGTCGCAAATCGACGCAAAAACTCTTTCGGATTGCGGTTAAAATAGACCAAATTTTGTTCCAAAGTGGTCACACGAATGCGTTTTTGGTCGATTGTGAGCAATCGCGACATCCATCTTGCACAAAGCTTTCTCATGCACAAAATTGTATGTAAAATATTGATCACACGCTCAGTTGAGATGGATACGATCTCAGGTATCTCACGCACTTTCACTTTCGGGTCATTCAAAACAATATCATGGACCATTCCAGACGACGGAGCAGAGTTCGAATAATATTTATCGGGTTTGGTCTTTGTTTCTGATAAGGTTTTTTCACGCAAAAAGTAGTATTGAAACAACACACGTAATTCACTTTTATCTATTTTTGCAAAAAATTCGAAGGTTGGTTACTTTTAGACACTGTAAATTTTAAACTAATGAATGGATTTGGATCAAATTTTGACAGAAGAGGTTTGAAGGATGGAACTTGTTAATAATGATAGCCATTTGTTACTAGTGGTGACCTCTCATAGAAATATTACGTCAATATCGAACGCCCTAGTATGTTGGGTCGTAAGTGTTAAATTTTCTTGAATTTGAATCGTCAGTGAAAATTCATAAATAAACCGTATCGTCGACTCAGCGTTCTAACCAATAAAGGCCGATCGACATTTATAGGTAATTTTCGTCTTAGCGAATGAAATTTTCATAAATCCTACGTAAATTAGCGCCATTTAAATATCTTTTCCTTTGGTTGCAATCGTTAAAGTCAATCGAATGATATTTGAGTAAAATCCAGTTTTTAATTCAATGTGAACAGCAGACGAAAGCTATGATTGTTATGACGAAGCCTATAGAAAAGTGATCGTCGCTTGAAATGTGTTCAATTTTCCACGAATTATTTTTACTTAGCAGAGTTTCGAATGAAATTGCACTTCACAAAAACAAATTGTTTGCCACATGTTAATGAAATTAACTTTCAATAACACCAACAAAATGTAAAGCGTAATAACAAAGTTTCATGTTTCTTCCGATGATCGCGCCACGTAAATTACAACACGGACCGAATAAGAGCTAATGATTCTCCTCAAGTACCAAAAGACGCACTGAAAGAAGGCTAAATTATAGATGTAAAAGATATAGTAAAAATTCCAATTGAAAGATCCTTTGAGTTTAGCTCTGAGCTCAAATTTCTTCTCACTCGTGAGGAGAATCTGATCTTCCACTAGCAGTTACGAAATTGTTTTCGCAACACGCCATACAGGTGCATTATTCGTCTTGGAAGCATGATTGGTTATTCATGGGGAAAAAGACACAGGAGGCCTTAACGACCGCACGCCTATCCAAAACACCTCTTTACCTCCTGTCGTCAACGACCTCCTCCCCTTTCTTGGACCTCTCGTCCCTCAGTAACACGATCGGATCGACGGGAAACGGGGGCACGAAGACCAAAGAAGTAGTCGAGGTTTTTCGTTTCTTCCATCGTTAATGATTTCCAACACCGAGGATGAGAGCGATTACGATTACGTCTGAAGAAAACAATACTCTAACCGGAACAGGAGCTCAATAGTGCCACCCAGTGAACGCCGCGAACTCGTAATGGTTGTCAACATTGGTTAGTAGGATATTTCCTCTCGTGTAGGCATCGACCATTGATGTCACTCGGGTCCTTGCCGCGTGTTAAGAGCTCGCGAACTTCTCTTTCATATGGGGAGAATTCTATTCCACGATCTTTTCCCAACCATGGTGCATATATCCAGAGAATTGCTGCAAATGCATATGGCATATATGGTTCCTCAGGGGAGGATGAGGTGTGAGCTCTGAGAGGGGGGAGAAAGGGTGGTGAGGGCTGAGCTCTTTATTTGAGGGGGCTGCTTTGTCGAAGGCTCGAGTGCGGGTTTCTTCGTGTCTTTGTTAGCGAGGCGAGAAATTCTGTCTGTCCTCTACAATTACTCACTCGTTCGAGTTGCTAGTACTGCACTTGGGTATGCGTATTGGTGTATATGGTTCTTAGGCGAGGTGTGATCTCTGTCAACAATTCGTGCCTAGCCATTCGCTTTTCATTACTCCGAAGCACTGCTCGTTGAGTGCACTGGGTGTACTTAAACTCCGCACTCTCGGGGGCACGAAATCGCCGCTGGATGGTCCATACCCAGGCATTTACTTACTTACTTTCAAGTGCACGTACGACTTGCACGGTAGTAATCGTTCGACCAACGCCTCCCTGGTTCTTGCAATTTTCATCCGACCTTAGGATCCCAAACCATTCGATGTCGATACCTCGCGCCGAGCCACTTACCCTGATAATCGATACTTGGAGAACTTTATGGTCGCTAGGTGAGTCGGCTATCCGGGACACCGTTATGGCTTCCTACGAACAAAGGGAGAGCCTCTGCAAATCTACTTCAAACCGTATAAAAAGTTTCTGCAAGATCGAGAACTCACTCGCTGGCATCATTGAACCTTTTTTTTCAAATGCCGAATTAAGTGCCTTCATCAAATTCAATATTGGCAGGAAAAATCGATTCGATAAACTAGAATTGTTGAAACAATTGTTCTTTTCACGTTAATCAAACTAATAGTTTATGGGAACATTTAAACGTTAAAAAAATTATTATATTCTTAAACTTTCAACATAATAATAAAATAATTACAAAGGTAATGTTAGATAATGCCAGAAAAACATGACAAAATTTACTTAACAAGAAACAGAAAAAACTTGATAAAAAAAAATAATAAAAAATTTTCGGAATAAAAATTTAATTATATGAGTAAGTTTATAATATAGGATCCAAACACTCCACTCTCATCTGTTGTAATTAAAATTTTAACTAACCTGATAATCATTGAAAGTTGTTGAATTTTGATCAATTTCTTTTTGGCTTGAATTCCTTGTATTAAAAGTATTATTTTTCGTAAGTTTTAAATTTTTTTCACGACAACTACCTTGAGGCTGTGTGGTGAAGTCTGTCATTACCAATTGAATACGACTGCTTTATTAAGGGGGTCGTCTACTTTTTTCCTTTAAAAAAATCGATTTTTTTCACATATTTCTTATCTAAAAGATATGAAAAATACGCTGTTAAATGGATTTAGTCAAATTCGTCATAGTTTGAGTGCTACAGGTCGTGAAATACACCCCCGCGCGATCAATTTGTGTGACATCGTAAATCTTTAAAGTTGATTTCCCAAAACTTGTGTTTTTGAAGATGGGGTAACCAGTTTCACCAAGAAGGACTGTACATATCCAGTTAAACTTTTTTTTGTTCTTTTCAGCTAACATGTCGCCAAAAGTTGACACGAGCTTTTTGCAAAATTTTATTTAGTTAAGTATTTAAATAAATAATTGTGAATCTAAATCCATGAAAAAAAACGTCACCTTTACTTTGTAGGCCCGTCATTTTGAAAAAAAAAACAAAATAATTCAAAAAGCTCGTGCCAACTTTTGAAAGAAATGCAGAGAAATGTAACGCATTACTCTTTTCTACGGAAAATTATTATTCAGCTTAGAAGTATTTGAAGTTAGCCCCAAATACTAGGGCTCTCAGAGTCTTCGTACGGCTTCTGAAACTTTAAACGCGATTTTCTCGAAATCATGTTTTTTGACCTCGTTGACAGCATAACTCAATTAAATTTTGTCCTATCGACTCGATCCCAAATGGATTCTCTTCAGAAAATATATCGCTATCGCTGCATCGTACATTTTTTTTTTTAAATTAATTATTTTTTTTTTTTATTAACAATTTAGTGCAAAATTTTGATGAAAAATCCAAACTTTTTTTTTAAAATGCCGCCATTTTTTTCCTAATCAAAAATTTTCAATTTCCTACGATGCGGCGATAGTTTTTCAAATATAATTTAATAATTTTTTTGTATTTTTGATTTCAGACGTCTGCTGTTAGAGTGACGCTATCAACCAGACGATGTTTTTTTTTCGTAGGCCATCTTGTGACCGTTTTTATCATTATTTGTTATTGAATATATAAAAAAAAAAAAATTTTTTTGTATACTTTATAACTTACTTAATAAATACCTAAAGTTTCAAATTAATCGGTGAAGTCGTTTTTACAAAAACAAAGATTCTTAAAAAATACTTCATTTTCAGATTTTCACACTGTTGTAACCCCTTAAAAAAGTAATAGGTAAGAATGTTAAATCGATGCTCCAAATTCGGAAAATCTCAAACTTTAATGCACCCATTTTTTCTCTCCTGGATTAGGTTTAGCTTGGAGTCTCTTTCCTTCTATCTGCATGAAGCTCGTGCAGCGCGTCGATCGAGCGCGAGCACTCTTAACTTTTACATGGGTGCGTGCATACATTAAGAGCACGGCTCGACGCGATACGCGGTTTCTTTAATCTTAATCAGAAGACGTATGGACATAGCGACCAACTACATTCGAACACGAGTACGCCATTAGCAAACAAGATCACCTACCTGACCCTCGGCGCCCCATTCCCCAATCCTCACCCCCGCTTGCCCCATTCCTCTCTTAAAACACCTCTGTAAATTGGTGATAAACCAGTGTGTGGGTGTCCCATGTGGTCGGATAAGAATTGAAAATTGCCAAATCCAACGTTCTGTATCGAGAGAGCTTCGCAAACGAGATATCACTGCAGAGGACTTTGAATAGGCTATAACACTTTTCGCGATGACTTTGAATATTGAGCCAGGATAACGTCAGCATATAGTCACTCAATATAAATTTGCAGCGAAAGGAATCCTCGTTCTATTAATTATTTAAATTTAGTCGAATACCTTATCTTCTCTTCTGGCTTAAAACTTACTTTTTCAGACACACGTGTTTCGCACCCAAAAATTAAGATAAATGATTATGATATAACACTACAAAAACCTTTATTGATGATAAATTAACTGATGATTGGTTTAGATAGACTGTTAAAAATGATCGGAAATTTAAAAAAATTTTATGTTACAAAGATAACGTAAATTTTGACGATATTTATGATGCTATTGAGTAAAGTTATCTTTAAATTGCGAAAAATGTAAAGAATTTTCTACAACTTTTATTAACATTATGAAATTCAACTAAATTTTCATGAAATTTATCTTGAAACTACCTAACTTTACCAGAATTTGAAACTTATACTAAAATTACGAACCTGTAACAAAATTTTCAATTACATGTAACTGCATAAAACTTCAATTACCCAAAACGTAAAATTATCCCTGTTATAAGTTCCAGAATTTCCAGATTCAAATATCAGAATATTCAACACTTTGTAACTGAAAATTAAGAAATTGTTTCTTAAATTTACTAAAAAGTAACTGAATTTTTTGAAATTCTATCTTAAAGGGTTAGTCGCAGTCAGAGGAGGAAGAAAAGCGTATTCAGGGTGACCGTTTTCATCGACAAAAATAATTACCGGTCATTAAAAAATTATTTCCAATGAATAACAGTTAATGCAATGGGTTTTTAGAGCTTTAAAATATTTGTTATTTAATATTCTGAAATGAAATTTCTCCTGGTATACCGAAATCACGAAATCATACGAAAAGGACAGTTGTTAAATTAATTGTTAAAATAAGGCGGGAATTTCGAAATGCCGGTCAACAAACAAATTCCCGGCCCAGCGGCCACCCTGGTTTTTTTTGAGAATTTTTTTCTCTTTGCTGTATGCATATATTTTTTCAATCATTTTAGCATCCGAACGTATACGGGAAAAATTTCCATACTTGCCTGGAATCGCAAGACAAACGTTAAAAGTGTCCTTAATTGACAGTCGCTTTTATTATTTTCACTTAACTTTAAGAATTTATGTTTTTCTTCTCTAAAACAATTCCTATACGTATAGTAAAAATAATTAGTATTCTTATTTACTGTCATTCTTGCTTCCATAGCAGAAATCGTGTGCGTGATCATGTGAAACGGTGTGTGTGATATATTAAAAGAGCCTAGCCGGGTTTCCATGTAAAAACGGCCCCCAACCCAAATGAGATCTAGTATCAAGTATTCGAAGGCATTTTCCCTAGGATTGTTTTGTGCAAATTTTCAACCCGTTAGCCGCCATATTGGATGAGTTATCGCTGATTATGCAAATTTCAATTTTTGCATTTTTTACCTCAATTAATAGTTGAGAAAATCTGAAAAAATCCATAGCATTTAGTCTTATTAAGAGAAACTTTTGTGAATTTTTCGCGAATTTTTGCGCGTAAAATTCGCAAAGAATACAATTGCAAAAAAATGTTGCATGCAATTTATTCGATGAAAAAATTCGAGAATAAAGTTGAGTATTTCATCGATAATATGTCTACTAAAGACGCGTATGTCAATTTTTTCAGATTTTAAAAAAATGTTTCTACATGGAAACCCGGCTAGGCCCTTTGATTTTTTAATTCCAAACACAAAAGCAAAACACATGCGAATCGATAACTTTTTAAAAAACGGAAATTAATCATACTTTGTCTCGGCACTCCCGTCGAGTATGGTAATATCTCCTCCGATTTTAAGCATTTTTTCGCCTAAATTTCTCTTCGTGTATATAATTTTATTGATGCTTTGTCAAAAATTCTTCGAAAAATAATTGAAAATGAAAGAAAAACACGTAGTTTATTAGTTTATATGGTGCTTGATCGTAGCTTTTCAAAGAAAAAATTGTTTTTTGACAATATGGTGGCCGGTAAAACTTGAACGTCCAATTTCCATATTTCTAAGATGTTACACTATAAAAGTATGCAAAACCCCAAAAATCGATTTTTCGAAAATCCCGACTGCGACTAACCCCTTAATTTTATGAAACTGCAACTGAATAAAAATCCAGTTACGTGTTTCGGGAAATTGCGGTAGAAATTCCTAAAAGTGTAGATAATTTATAAAATAAATAAATACTCCCAAGCCTCTGAAACAAGGTTCGTTCACGTAATCGAAATGCTTGCTGGATGAGAATTGGGGTTTTGTCTCTCGAATTCTGGTATTTGGAGGAAAGCAGTCCGTGTATTATCTAGCACATCACGCCAAGGATGCCATCAAGGATTTCATTATCATCTCGACTTGCTCACGCTATGCATGAAATCTTTGCGTTCCAGACACAAAGCGCAACGCGTATTTTAATAACGCAGATTCCATCCCGGCGAGTACACATTGTAAATTGCGTGATGCGAACTATAGGTTAGGTTCCTCGAGCAGGTACTACATGGCGCGGTCGCCTCTCTTATCTGGTTAATGTCTTGGTACTGTAATGATTTCGCTTCGGATCTTCGCCTCTTCATTTATTCGCGGGCAGTATTGCACGTTCAATAGCTGATAACTCGTTCCACTCGTTACCTTTACTAACGGTAAGTCCTGCTCGGAGTACGTTCAACTTCACTGGTCACATGCCTTTACAAGCCGTACCGCAAACTTTGAATTTCTAATGACAACCTGCGAATTAATTTGTCGTCTGATAAGAACCACCATTGTGTCTCAATACTGTACTTAGTTTGTTCCTCTCGTTTAATTCAGCGTTCATGTCCCTACAACGAAAAAAATTCTTAGTGGATTTGATTGTATATTTGTAAAGGTCCCAAAGTCACTTTTTTAGGCGAATGAATCGTGGAGCATGCAATGTAATTACAGTGGGTTGCAAACTTATTACAGTCACTTTTTTTTGGTTAGCCTTAAAAAATCTCTTAATGTTTATATATTTATTTATATATTAATATACTTAAAACAAAAAGGCGTGAAAATTGAAAAAATTCTAATAGCCAAAAAAAAAAGATTTTAAAAATACATAAAAGTGATAACGCACAAGTTAATCAAATTTAAATTTGAAGAATGTGAAATCCTTCTGTGGAAAAAGAAACGTTTTCGGCTGTGTCGGGATTTGAGCCCGGGTTTTTTGATTCGCTTGAAATTATTACATCCGTAAGGCAATGCTGTTAGGCGATATAAAGTGTAGCTCAGTTCGTTAGAGCAGTCGACTGGTAATCAGAAGACCCGGGTTCGAATCCCGGCACAGTCGAAAGCGTTCTTTTTTCCATAGAAGGATTTCAAATTCTTTAAATTTAAATTCAATTTGCATTACTGCGATATAAGAATCTGAAATTGTCTACGAAGACACCTGTCAGGAACGTATCCTATCTGATACTTGACTAGTGATCCTCCGATAATGTAGACAGTGGCAAAAATTTCGAGCTCCATTAATTGAATTTCTTTGAAAGATTAAATATGATTAAAAACTTCTAAGACTCGAAACCAATCGAATCCTCAAAACACAAAAAACACAACCAAATTTGGACCAAAATCACCACACCGCAATAGAACTATTAGAAAACAAACCGTAAGAAAAACAAACAAAAAAGGAGGAAAGAAAAAAGAAGGCAACCTTCCAAAACCGCTTCCTTCTTTTTCTTTCTTTCGTCCTCTTTTGTTTTTATTACCCACCACCATTTACATAAATAAAAATTTGTTTGTTTTCTATTTGGTTTGTTTTCTAATGGTTCTATTGAGGTGTGGTGATTTTGGTCCAAATTCGGTTGTGTTTTTTGTGTTTTGAGGATTCGATTGGTTTCGAGTCCTTGAAGTTTTTGATTGTGCTTTTGTTTGAACGTTGTGAGGAATCCGGGTTAGTGGTGATACGGGTTCAGGTTTAAGATTAAATATGATTATTTTTAGTGTTTTTTTATAAATAATTTTGCAAGTTTAAATTTGTACACCTTTTTTGTTCTAAGTTAAAAATTTTCAGAACCTAGGGGAAAATCAGTATAATTTCTGTGGCATTGTTTTTTACATTCTACGTAAATTTACCTTTGAAATGAGTCGAAAAACATTAAAAAACATCAATTATTTTGAGAGTTATTAATAATTTAAGTTTACTATGGGTCCTTAGTTAAATTTTTCGCATCCATTTTTTTCAGTGTACACGGAGAGAAATTCGATAATAATTAATAAATTCCATTTATTGATAACATTTCCTAATAATTCTGGTTTACTCTTGAAGATCGTACTGCTTGCTATCGAATTTCTCTCCGTGTACTTGGTAGTTTTCCAAACACATTACGGTTTTCGTTTATCTTTAATGAGTTAGCTTATTTATAAACTCTGTTTATTCTTCACCAAACTTCAACGTGTAATATCTTTATGAAACCTGTTTTTCACTAAATATGAAGACTTGAGATATGAAAAGAAAAAAGGTGTATTGGAATATTTGTACGACCTCATCCTTGACTCGTTCGCATAAAAGCGATTTGAAATCGAAATATCGGTATGATTTGATATCGAAGTCGAACATGAAATTCCGATCTTCGAATTGGTGATTTCACCTTAAAGGAACTCTACGATTCCGTGATACGAGAAACGGAAAGTAAACTGGCGCAGCAGGTTCCAGTGACTTTTTCTCATACAAGATCATGCCAAGGGTACAACTCTTGGAAGCCAGAATATATATTTGAAAATTTTCTGCAAAAGAAGATCTAAAAAAGTTTTCAATAATTGCTTCATCATTGAATTTGTAATCAATCTTTATTTCGCACTTAACCCCTTAACTATCGACCTAATTTCGAAAAACATACCCAGACTGTCGAAAATTCAAAATTGCAGTTCAAACTCCTGATGGGAATTTTCTAAATGTATATTGAGAACCAATTAAGAAAATGTATTTTAATCAACATTTTCCTTTTGTTATGAACAATTTAGTGAAAAAATGTGGTTCTTGGGAATTGGTTACTTTCTGTTGCTCCAAACTGACATTTTTTGGAGAAAATGTAAGTTTAATAAAGTCTAATTAGAAACTGAATGGAAATAAATAATATATAATCATTATTTAAACAATTTGTACGAAGAAATGCATATTCGGAGCATTATCTAATAAATATAATGCTATTTAAATGCATGTGTAGTTTTTTTATCGCCAGGATGGATTTTCTTTCTTTCTTCCTTTTTTGTTGGTTTCTCATAATCGTTTATTTGAAGAAATTTTTTTGTTTTAAATTTAGTCGTTTTTTTATATTTTGAGGGTTTGAAGAGTTTCGAATTCTTGAAGTTTTGAATTATACTTCTGTTTGGACGTTGAGATGAATTTGAGTTTTTAATATACTAAATTTTGCTCTAACCCATACTGATTATCCAGTTTTTTTCTAAAATTGAGTACAGTGTGTTTAAAAGAATGCACTTAAAAAAACACTCTTTACTTTGCTGCAAAAAATACTCAACGTGACACGTTTCTTCTCAAATTGAAATGAAGTTTAGTAAAAATTCTGAACTTGGGTTCTTCGTGTAAAAAACTAAAAAAAAGCCTTTCCATAAAAATATTACACACCTTTTGGAAATATGTATATTATTATTATTTCTAGGTATTCTCTAAAAATTGCAACCAATTGTTTTATGGAAATATTAATTACTTCAAGAAAATGCTTTTGACTGTTTGACTCAGTCCTGAAATATTTAGAAACGGCAATTGAATAAATTAAAAACAAAAACCGAAAATTTTGGCCATGTACTCCTTTAATAGCGCAATGTTACGGGGTTAGGATGTAACGATTGGTGTAACAACACACTAGGATCGCAAAGTGTAGATCGAGCCTTTGGCGAGCATCGACTAATGACCGGTCATCGCGTGTCACATCAACGTGATCACGCGTGGGTGTCAGAATTCCCATTCGCGTGAACGTACGCGCAGCACCAAAGTCATCCACGCAAATTACTTGGCGGCCATTAATAAGAGGCTTTGGACGCCATACGTCCAAAGTCATTGCGAAGTTGAAAGATCAACGGCTCCGAGAATAATGGTGGCAGACTGCATGGACGATGTGAAAGAAGAGGCGTAAAGGGGGTGGAACGGAGGAGGAAATGCGTGGCGGCCTTTCGGAGAAGTAATTAAAAGCGTTGTATCGCTACACCGATAGCCTTAATTACCGTTAATTACCCTTCAAACCTTAGCTCTCGCGATTCGATTGCTAACCCCCGAACCGTTACGAATAAATTGTCCTTGTCATGTCATCGATTTTTTCTGATCGTTAACTTTGCGCTTTGCTACTAGTAACATATATTGTGCGCCTTTACAAATCAAAGGTCGAACTACTGGTAACTTGCATTGAAATTATACAGTAAATTTATTTTGCTTTTATACATGTACACTGTAAAAAACCTAGAAAAATTTCGCTGCAGTTTGTTCAGAAATATTTCACATTTTGTTCAGAAAAATTTTACCATGGTTTAAGGGTAATTTCCTCAGGTGTCTAGTAATTTATTCGGGGTGAGGGGAATTTTACTAGGATTTATAAAATGAATAGTACCTAAATTTTCTTAAGGAATTTCCTTCAAACTTTTGGTATTTATTGGAAAAATGTGCAAGAATCTCTTTAAATTGTAGTATTTAGGAGATTTCTCCCTGAAAAATTCAGATTATTATTATAATTACTCCACAAGAATGTTTAGGGAATTTTTCCTGTAAAATTTTTAGAAAAACTTAAGATTGTTTTCGGAAATCCCGCATGAAATTACCAACAATGTACGAGGGTCGTTTAATAAGTCCTTAGAAAAAGATAGAAAAACCAATTATTTTGTGTAGATTTTTTTAAATTTTTCAATATAATCTCCTTTTAACTCTATACACTTTTCCAAGCGTTTCTTCAACTTTTTTAAGCCGTCCAAAAAGTAGGATTTTGAAAGGTCCCCAAAATAGGCATCTGTTTACATTTTTCTAAATATTATTATTATTATATTATATCGTTATTATATTGGATCTATAACTTAATTCGTGCGGTTTGGTAAGAGATGGCGTAACTTGATTATTATTTCATCGTTCCAATATTCCGAACATGCGTTGGAAAGCTACTGTCATTGTGCGTCTTTTTCAGTATATGTCATTCATTTGAAGCGTAAACAACAATAATTTTTTTTCACATAAATATGTCAAACTTTGTGCCCGAAAAAGTGTTTTTGCGGGGAGTTCTTCTTCATTACTTTAATATGAAGAAAACATTTGGTTTGGAACACGAAAAACGTCCTGGGCAGCCAAAAAAGTTTGAAGATGAAGAACTGGAAGCATTACTCGATGAAGATTGTTGCCAAACACAAAAAGAGCTCGCAGAATCTTTGGGAGTCACTCAAGTAGCCATTTCAAAACGTTCAAAAATAGCCGGATACATTCAAAAGCAAGGAAATTGGGTTCCACATGAACTCAAGCCGAGAGACGTTCAAAGGCGGTTTTGCATGTCCAAAATTCTGCTGGAACGCCACAAAAAGAAGTCATTTTTGCATCAGATTGTTACTGGTGATGAAAAATGGATCCATTACGACAACCCCAAGCGCAAAAAATGATATGTGAAACCCGGCCAACCAGCCAAATCAACGGCAAAGCCGAATATCCATGGCAGGAAGGTAATGCTCTGTATTTGCTGGGATCAGAAGGGTGTGCTGTATTATGAGCTATTAAAACTGGGTGAAACCATTAATAGAGAACGCTACCGAACACAATTAATTCGTTTGAAGAGAGCAATAGCCGAAAAACGCCCGGAATATGCGACCAGACACGAGGCAATAATTTTCCGTCATGACAACGCTCGGCCCCATGTTGCTATTCCGGTTAAGAACTATTTGGAAAACAGTGGATGGGCAGTTTTACCCCACCCGCCTTATAGCCCAGACCTTGCCCCTTCTGATTACCATTTGTTCTGGTCGATCCAGAACGCCCTCACTGGAATACGGTTCGCATCAGAACAGGGTATCAAAAATTGGCTTTTTTAAAAATAAACGTTCAAATTTTGAAAAAAAAAACGCACGAACTAAGTTATAGATCATTATAGTATCACAAAAACGGTTTAACTGACTGACCAACTCTCTAAAAATATCCAAATAAAACCAGACTTAGAATTTAAATGCATATACTGAAGAGTATATTTTAATATTGGTAATTCTATTTTACAATTTTCACATTAGGATGAAGCTCCGCCTTGCACCTACACACCTGGAGTCAATAATAATGATCGTAAAACTTAAAGGAATTATTATTGTATTAGCAGTAAATGCCGACGCTCTTTCTATTGATTTATTCTCCTCAGTACTCGTTATGTTTAAATTCCGAATCTCCCCATGTTTGCAATTGCTAATACGAAAGTTTGAAACGCATTGCAATTTCAATTTCACTGTAACGTCCCGTGGATTCTGAATCACGGAGATTTTATAACTGATGTTAGGCAGCTGGAGATATATTTCAAAGTAGGAGAGCCGTAGTCAATTTAGAGTTGTTACACCTACGAGGGCCACCTACCTCTGTCAGTCAAAATGTCAACGTCGATTCTAGACAAGTAGATCAGAAGAGCCGACGTCATTAGCAGAGCTGTTCCACTCTTCTCGTAGCGCTAAATGCCATGATTTAATTACCTAAGTGGTGCACCTACTGATACTCCCTGTAGACGATTTGCGATCTTTCGACGATACGACGCTGCTATTCGATCGATAAGATCGATACAAACGGTGCGATCGATCCTCAAGATCGCATGGACGTATCGAATCGATTCTTGATCGGCGCGACACTGTCCGAACATGCCGACGAACTCGAAGACTCCCAGTAATTAGTGGAATGATTGGGACGCAAAGAACCAAAGGAAGGAGATACGTCCTTGCAAAGCGACAGACACTGCGAATTCCTTGATAATCGAAACTAATTAAATATTATTTATTGGCCTCATCCTACTCGTGATTCTATATCGTATTATTCTCAGGAATATCTCTCATACTGCTTTTTAACTGCAAGCTTTAAATCTTATCAATGTGTATTTTTCCAAATCTTTGTTCGTCTCATTTTATTTATAATTTGTGAGAAATATTCCTTGCTGATAAAATGCACTTTTATTTTATTGAACTATCCTGTAGCTTTTATTTTGTGACGACCTATACCGAAAGGATAGAGGCAACAGGTGGGTCCATGCCGAATCCGCTTTAAACCATTTCGACGGGAGGAAACCCCCTACTCCCTTCCTGCTCCTCGAAAGCAAACGTACGCTGCAAGGCGAAATTTAAAGCAGCAATTCACAAAAAGTGCATCAAGGATGCGGAAAATCTTCAACTCTTAAACTTAACACCTCTCAGCAATTACATTCATTTCATCATAGCCCAATTAGCATTTTATTGTCATTTTTAGTTGCGCTCAATCATTTATCAGCTATTATATCATTTAAATGTTTTCACTAATCTTTTCAAGACAATATTATTGGAAATTTGTTCAGATCAAGTAGTTATCATTCACTTAGAAGAAAACTAATTTAATTTAACCGAATCGCTTATTTAAGATAGTTGTTGTGCCTAAAAACAGGTCTTTGCAAAAAAAAGTTTTTCTGTCATATGATTTTAAGACACGAAATGATATTATCTGTCATGCTAGGAAATGGATTTTTTTGCCTCGCACGAGACAATAAAATCCACTTTATGACTCGCTAGTAGAAAATATATTTCCTTACTATCCCTTATTACCATTTTTTGAAAAATTTTATTGGATTTTCATAAATTATAGCTTATTTTTCAAAAAAAATATTCTCTATAACTCTACTGTTTCCAATTTTGAAAATAAGTAAAATATCTTCAAATATAGTTTCTTAAAATAGAAAATATTTCTTTTTAAAAAATTCCTTTAACAATTTTAGTCACTGAAAAAAAGAAGTAAAGAATTATAAAAATCAAATCATTTTCAAAAAAATAAGTTAGAAGCGATAATAAAAAAAATTCTAATACAAAAAAATAGTTAAAAATAATATTTTACCTTTTATAAGACACAACTGACAATATCATTTCAAGTCTTAAAATTATAGAAAAATTCTATTTTTTCCAGAGACCTGATTTTTGGCACGGCGACTACCTTAACGATATTTGACTGACTCGCCAAAATGTTCTGCCCAATGAAACCAAATCTTGGTAAAATTGTCAAAAATTGTTTAGTTACAAAAAATTATTTGTTTAATAGTATTTTGTTGTTATCAGGACATTTTTTATGTGAGTTAACTGAATTGACTTGTTATAGCGCATTTGCTATTTTGATTTAATTAAAAAATTTGTTCACATCAACCACAAAACTTGACTCTTCTAATCAAAGCTTATTGATCAAATTCCTTGGTTATATTAACCAAAAATGTAAACCATATAATAAGTACTATCTTTGTGTGCTCAAATCGAATTTTGATTGTATCGACCACATATTTTACTAATTAAGAGCGAAAAATCTTTTTAATATCTTTTGACATACGAAATAATAACAAATGAAAACAAATCGTATCCAACAATATTTGACAAGACTTACAAAATTTTTATGAGGTTTCAAGAATAAGACTACACATGTGGTATATAGTTATTCTCTATTAGCAATAAATACATAAATGTCAGTAGTTTTTACGGAAATCGTTAAATGTTTTCGATGTTTCCGGTAAATTTTAATATCCTATAACTTGTTGCTCATAGTATGAAAATATTCTCTTCAAAAACGAAGATTTTTCCCAAGTGATGAAAAATTTCCGCGTTGTATTCGAAAACAAGCGTCCCTATCCATAATTAGGAACTTTACCTAAAAAATCGTTTGGAACATTCCGGATAGTTTCTACAATATATAAAATAATTCTAGGCCTATACATCTTTTTAAAATCCAACTTTAATGATTTTTAGACTATTATTTATGGGGTGATTCAAAAAGTAAGTATGTATATCAACTGTCGAAAACGGTAAAATAAATAGGTGACCTTTATTCATAATTTCCTAGAGGCGTGGGAAGTTATGCAAGAAGTGTCCTGTATCAGGAATGATAATGAATACTATTGCCTTTGGTAAGTGCGCAAGTGCTCATAAGTTGCAGACTGTCAGAGATAGAGGGAAAAGAAACCTGTATCTGCAGAGCCAGTGTACCTTCTCTCATAATCATCAACATTTCAAACCAGTCGTGTAAGGAAGACCTACCGGCCGGTCATATACCCGGTACCTGTCACACGTGAAATATTTTTAGTGTATGACGTCTTCTTCTTGGTCTCTTCATTGTCGCCCTGGTCGTTCTGATTTCATATAGAGCGTTCATTTAACTTGACTCATTTGTCACTTTTTCAGTTTTAATTATCATTCATTTACTGTAACTTGTTTCGTGTCCTAAGACCAGTTCAGAATATTAAAAATTTTTAATTCAACCATCTTTCTCATTAATGATTAATTTAATTAACTGGGATTATTATTTCATCCTTGATATAAAAGAGGGCACTCAGTACATGAGAAATGGTGACTGGAATTATAATAACTTGCCAGTAGGAAGTGTTTCAGTGAGAATCAAGTAGACGTGACAGAATTGCAAGTTCTGGAACAAGTCTAATGAATTGTCTAGCATAACTGGTCTCTGACGCTGAGATTGCTCGGAAAATGTTTGACAACCAGGGTCGAACTTCAGAGAGGCGAAGCTCGCTTAGTTTACCTTTTTTATCTTTGAGATAAGCCTGGAACTCTTGGAACTGAACGCTATCGCGGAGACTTATTGCACAAAAGGCAATTTCGCTTTAACCATATAAAGTAGCATCGGGTATATTCTTACTGCCGAAAGCAATGTAATTTTATGCGAGAAAAAGTATATTCTAGCAGTAAAACGCCAGAACAGGAAAATATCTATTTTATAAAGCTTTTTTATCCCCAGAAATCGCAATCCTATACAAAAAAAGCCCTATCAGAATTTATATTATTTATATTTTGCCCTTTTTCTAGTTGCGTTTATCTATTATTGGTTCTTCTTTTTAGAATTTTAAATATCGAACGTGTCTGGAAACTAACTAACTGCAAATAGTAATCTATACCTAAAGCAGTAGAACTGAATTGCTTTTCCAACATGCCCCTGCCTTTCAGGTGTAATTTAGCTCTATTATACCGACACTCTAAGAAGTGTAGAATACATCGCGAACACAGGATAACTCAAATAAGGAAATGGCAGACGGTGGCATGTTCATGTACGTATGCACCGAGTTCAATTACTCCCGGGATCCAACACACTTTTTGCTTCTGACTTGTCTGTGTAGTTCGTTTATGCCAGGAAAAACTAATAAATCCCGAGGTAAAAAAAGGAGTATTACTTCGGCGAGTACGTTGCCAGATAGTTATGCTAGCATTATAACTCCTTTAAACAATGGCGTATTACCGAAAGTACTCATATATTCTTTCATACGTTAGACATTTTTATTCTTAAGCTAATACATGATCAAGTAACCACTACAGCAATATTTATATTAATATATATTTTTTGAATGCCCGCTTGAAAGTTTCTTCATAGAGAAGGAAATACAAGGGGCACTATTTATATTTTGAGCCTAATAATGAAAAACAGTAATTTGTCATCAAAAATGGCATTATTGTTTTTCAATGTATTCTCCTTTATGATTTATACACTTTTGCATGCGTTCGAACTATACTACTGTGGGACTAAGGTGAATTTTGTTATAAAATGAAATGCCAACGTTTTTTCCAATCGTCGAAACACTTGTTAAATTCGATTTCCGGAATTGCCTTCAAAGCCTTCTTTGATTCGACTTGTATCTCTTGAATCGTGTCAAAACGGTGTCCTCGGAGTGGTCTTTTTGAGTTTGGGGAATAGCCAGAAGTCACACGGAGCCAAATTAGGCGAATATGGTGGTTGTGGAACGATATGCGTTACGTTTTTGGGAAAATGGTCACGAAGAACGAGTGCAGTTTGAGACGGCGCATTATCGTGATACAAAAACCACGAGTTGTCTGACCAAAATATCTTATAAAACGTTGTTGAGTGATCCTCTTGAAATGCCAAGTGTCAGCAAGGTCTCTAATTGTAGGACAGTAGGACCAACATAAAAATAAAAGAGTTTGCCCGAATCGATTAGCCCGCGAAGTTTTAATTAAAAATTCACCTTAGTTTTCGCCCACAGTAATATGTGTCCTAGCATTTTTTCCATTCCGCTTGAGACATCACCAAAACATGGTTTTTGAACGCATCAACGGCTTTTTCTGACGACAAAAATCGGTGTCCACGCAGTTTGTTTTTGATGTGCGGGAGTAAAATAAATCATTAAGGACCAAATCAGGACTGTAAAGCGGATGACGCATTAATTCGATGTTTCGAGTGCTTAAATATTCAGTTATTTGGTGAGATGTGTGAGAGCTTGCATTGTTTTGATGAAGAATGTTCCAACGGCGCTTGTTTGTTTTCCTTATTTCGCCGAAGACTTCCGACAAACCGTTCTACGTTGCACTAATGGCACTGTTGCGACATGACCAGTTTTTCCGAAAAAACAGGCGACCATTTATTTCGAAGTGCTTCGAACGCGAACAATTTTTGTTGGATTTGGTTCATTTTAAAACAACCATACAGTCGACTGTTGTTTACTTTCCGGCTCATACGCATAGATCCATGATTCGTCACCTGTTACAATCTTATACACATCTTTTGAAGCACCAGCATTGTATTTCTTGAGCATTTGTTTGCACCAAACAGAATTACACAAAAAGTTTTCAACCGATTGACCTCAACTACATTTTATTTTGTTGATAATAAACAATTATTATATATGAACCACAGATATTCATAATTTTAACAATTTTTCACACTGTTTATGCAACAATATTTACAAATTTCACTGCGGAAAATCGTAAATTTTGATTTTAACAGAATAAAATAATGAATTTTTCATTGTCTTTGACTTTTTAGTGGTTCATATAGAATAAACAAGGATATTGAATAAAAAAAAAATTTCATTGATTTCAGACAAAAATTATGGACGCTATCCTGCACGCCGTTCAACTACTCCAGTCGCGAGGCATCCCAGTCCGCCATTGGAAAATTTTGACTTGGTTATTTTTGCAATGTTGTTCAGAAGTAGCTTAAAATAAATGTAAAAGATCATGGATGTATATCGTTTCTTTCTCGACAAACGAAAATCATTAAAAAGAACCTTTTTCCGGGCGTTTAATAAGGTGACCTCCTTAAACTTGTTATATCAGCGTTTCACAATGACATAGGATGGGGCTTCATAGCCAAAAGTGGAAATAAGTTGATCGATGCATTCTTGTCTTGATAATCCACGTCGAAAGTCGTAATAAATCATCGCACGAAAATTTTCATGAGTTAATTCCATTTTTTTGCTAAGACATCATTTTCAAGTAACTGTGAACAACACAAATAACGTTCAAATGACAAAACGTTCTAAAGGTGGTTATGGTCAAAAATGTCAAACTTTCCAGTGCAAATGTCAGTTGGCACCTGAGAACACTCAGTGTTGTCAAGTCTCAAAATGTAAATAGTGCCCCTCGTATGCTGCTGGATTCTGTAATGATACTTACCCCTTAGAATATTGTACTGTTTACTACAGTTATATTGTTCTGGAAACAATACAAATGGTAAAAACTGCAATACAGATGGTGAACACTGCAATAAATATGGCAGACACTTCAATACAGGTGGCATTTCTTACAATATTTGCCTGAAAAGAATGTAGTGATTTAAAGTTAAAGGGTTAAGCCACTCTATATTTTTCCAGAAACTGATTTCGCCTTAAAATCGAATAGACAGGAAATGCAGGAGCCTGACACTAATCTGAAAGGCCAACTGTATGGTGCAGGCTTTGCAGATTAAAGGTATTGAAAAATTACATTACTCAAAGAAATTTCAACCGATTCACCTGAAATTTAAACAGTATTTTTAGTATTACATTGTCCAAGCAAGCACATAAGATTTTTTTATCATTATTCTAAAGTTCCTTTTTTATTAACAATTTTCTGATAATTTTTTATGGAATTTTATACTTTTTTACTTTAGAAGAGCGCCATTTGGGCAAAACTCAATATATCAATAGTCGAAAAAACTTCAGTGACTTATCATAACTCAAAAATTACAGGAGCTGTTTGTCCGGCCATGGACCTTCCAGAAATAAAGGCGTTATCGAAAAAATGCTGCATAGTTGCCCTTTTGACATCTATCGCTTCAAAAAAAATGTTTTGTACAGTCAATTACATGTATAATAGAAAACCAATTTTGTAATTTCGATTTATTTCATGCTTTCGCTGAAAAAAAAATCACAAAATACGCCTATTTTTGTCTACCTCTAGAGTGGCCTAACCCCTTAAGCTGACCATTCTTTCTTCTCAAATACTCTAGTAGAAAAGGATATATTTTAAACATTTTCTTGACACCTCTTCATGAGTGGAAGAGATAAAAAAGTTTAAGAATATTTACCTTCTAGCTTAACATAATTAGCCCTTTGAAAATTTAAAAAAATGCAGAAAGAAAAATATATACTCAAGAACTTTAGAGTTAAATTGGAAAAAGGTCTGAGCTTTTTTTCCAGATGTGATATAATTTGAAACTGGCCTCAAGTGACCAGCTCTTAAACACGTTTTTCTCGCAAACGTGTCACTTCTGTGAATCGGACATGGTGGAATGGTGACGATTGCGAAAATCGTGATAACGTGAATCGTAAACGCACCTTGACCACGAAATCTGATAAAGAGCAAGGAAGTGAAGTGACCGTTTTCTAAGGGAACTGGATCAAGATCAGGGGAAACTGAACGAGAAATTCTTGGTTTGCGAATAAACAGTCCGAGGGTGAACTCGACCATCGTAACGTCCGGTAGGTCGGATGGTTGGTAAGGATCAAAAGTCCTTATCAGATTTGCGAACCCCTCTCGTAGCGACGACTAGCCCTAGAGGCAAGACGATTCCTTGAATATTTCAGGATTGAAGGGTCCTGAGACTCGTTCACAATGGCTCGAACGCACTCGAGCGACCCTTCTTACCCGGGCATCGCAAAGACATTAACAAGGCATCGTTATGACTGCTACCCATGCCCGATTTATCCGCGTAGACTGGACCATTGAAAAAGTTCGAGACAATGTTCCTGGCGAATGGAAAAAGCCCCTTCAGAAGCCAGTCAAGGGTGTGGGACACGGGGGGCGCTTGGTGGACAACAGCGACGGGTGAGTGGGAGGGGAAGAAGACACGTTGAGAACCCAAGGGATCAGGGAGTTATCCCATGCATCTTTCGATGGATTCTTTTCTACCCTTCGAAAGTCGTATGAGTTCGCTTCATTGCAAACCACGAGGAATCTTTTGTCCTTGGCAATATCCGCGTGATTGCAGCACACCCTGCCAATCTAATTCGAATGTTCCTTTCCTGGCGAGATTCCCTCAAATCATTGCTTCGAGCATCCATGGGATGCTTCGGTACTTGGCAGAAGGATCTTCCCATTAGGGCTTTCCATTTCCTTTTTATACCATCGTCATTACGTCTATTTGAACTCCCCTTAAGATATATAGCTTTTATGGTTTATACATACATGATAAAGTTTTTTAGTACTTTTCTGTTTTACGTGTCAGAATCAATATGAGTGTTCTGAAAAATTTGGAAAAAGGAATTTTTACATTGAAAATTTCACGAACCAAGTGAAATATCTACTTAAGGGGGTCGTCTACTTTTTTCCTTTCAAAAAATCGATTTTTTTTCATATATTTCTTATCTAAAAGATATGAGAAATACGCAGTTAAATGGATTTAGTCTAATTCGTCATATTTTGAGTGCTACAGGTCGTGAAATACACCCGCGCGCGGTCAATTTGTGTGACATCGTAAATCTTTAAAGTCGATTTCCCAAAACTTGTGTTTTTGAAGATGGGGTAACCAGTTTCACCAAGAAGGACTGTACATATCCAGTTAAACTTTTTTTTGTTCTTTTCAGCTAACGTGTCGCCAAAAGTTGACACGAGCTTTTTGCAAAATTTTATTTAGTTAAGTATTTAAATAAATAATTGTGGATCTAAATCCATGAAAAAAACGTCACCTTTACTTTGCAGGTCCGCCATTTTGAAAAAAAAACAAAATAATTCAAAAAGCTCGTGTCAACTTTTGATAAAAGTAATAACAAATAAAAATTTGTTCGGTTGCTCACTTTTCAGACACTTAACTCGCAAAGTTGGTAACCCCATCTTTCTATACACTTTCGATGGAAGCCCGGGCAACAAAAAAACAAACAATGTCAAATGTTGAAGAATAAATCTACCACTGGAAAAAACCGCATTGAAAAATCTTGTGTAGTTTTCTTTTAATCCATTGGTAAAGTAAGGGTAAAAATGAGGCCTAAAAAGTAGACGACCCCCTTAAATGCAGGTCTAAATTAATTCCTGTATCACACTTAATAAAAATTAAGTTGATCCGCCACGTTTAATATTTTAATTTTTTGAGTTTAGACCTTCCATATAATTTTTTTTATGTTTCGTACATTTATTTAGAAAGGTTTTGGGGTTTTTGAAAAATTATAGCACCTTTATGTATTTTTAAACTAAAATTTTTGAGTTTCTTGGGCATTTTTTTGACATTTTTTGACGTTAAATAAATTTTTGCTACTATCGGGTTATAAAGTGGATTTCATTGCCCCGTGCGGGGCAAAAAAATGCATTTTCTGACTCCCTAATAGAAAAAAAATCGTGTGCGACACGGGAAAAACATTTATTTTTCCTTAGTTGCACAATATAATATTTTATTTTTCCAACAATTATCATGATTGTTTTTTTATTTTTTTCCTTACAGCGTGTAGACATTTTTTGGCTATGGAAAGAGCACCCCAGCTAAAAAAATAACTAACAATTTTTGTTTCATACATTAGAACGCGATGAATAATCGTCAATAATTATCCTGCGTTGGCGTTTGATTGTAGATCACAAAAATGAAAAAAAATCGATTTTCAAAAATATGTCGCTTATCAACTTTTTAACTTCCATGTTTCAAATTTGATTATATTCAAGGATATAAGTTTTATGTTTCCCGTAGAAGAATTTTTACATGAAAGCATCCAAGGAACTTGAGGAGCCTCTTTAAACACTTATTGAAATCGGTTTGAACTCGTCTTGCTTGTCCAGAGAAAAAAGCAAGTGGATTTGTATCGATCTTACATATATTCTTAACCTGTCACCCACAGTGACAAATGTGCCGTCAATGTAAATGTACAATTCTATATGCCATTTAATGCATATATCGAGTGGTCAGGAGTCGAAACCCTTAGACCCGTATCCATCCCTAGGGAAACCAGATTAGCCCCTAAAAGCCTTTCCCAGATAACACGAGAGTTAAGCCTATCCAACCGCTTGCTGGTCGCTTCTCTAGGAATTATAATAGGTCCTTGGCTTGTGCATTCCGTTTGGGATCAGTATAAACTATAAACAGATTTAACAGACCCTAAGTTAACATTTCACACAATTTCTTAAATCCTGTAAAAAGTGATAGCACAATATATCCCAAAGTAATATATTATCTGTAGGTAAATATTTCATAAATCTTTCGATTCATAACCTCGTTAAGTTTTTTTAAGGATCTTTTTTTCAACTTTTTTAAAATGTTTATTTACTATTATATGTTTTGATTTTTACGTTGAAGCTTTATCAATAAAATGGGATTAATAAACAATTTACGTGCTTTTCTTAAAAGAGATCAAAGATTCTACATTAGTGGAACGAAGTGAAGTTAAAGAATATTTATAATTTAAAAGTGGAAACACTGAATCAAGAGTAGAGTATTATATAGTATTTTACATTATCAATTAAAAAAGATAGCATGCTCTTAGAAAAAAAGATGAATGAATTTAATCAGATTGCTTATTCAACGATATTTGTTTTATTTTGTTCTAAGAAATTATTTGGTTAATAGTATTTTGTTGAATTGAGGAAATGTTTTGAGTGAGTCCATTCAATTAATTTGTTAGAGCACATGTGCTGTTTTGAGTTAATTAAACAATTTGGTCACATCAATCACATTTGTCTCTTTTAAACGAAGTTCAATGAATTGTTTTGGTTAGATTAACCAAAAATTTGGCAAACCGTGTAATAAGTAAAGCAATCCATGTTAATTCAAGATTACAAAAAATCCTATATGATGTCTGGAAAATGTAATACTCCAAATCTAAATTAGTCCAATTTCACCGCCGGATTATTTACTTCAATTAAAATAATTAGTGAAAATTAACTCATTCTTCATTTAAGACTCAACAGAGTATTAATCAATTTGAACTATGTATTTGACGCTGTAGAAAAGTTACTAAAATTTCAATAAATAGAACTGTACTCATTAACTATTAATAATCAGATTTGAGAAAAACGTTTATTAATTATTATGTATAAATAAATTGGTATAAAAGAACTGATTAAAGTGTACCCAGTGATACATTCGATATGCTTATATAAATAATCAAACTGTCTAGAAGTTCTATAATTAGTTGATAATTGGTATGTCTACCGTGCCAAAGCTTTTCCGGCCTTAAAAATATATTGCCCTACTTTTAAAGCAGTTTTAACTGCTTCTTCTTTAACCGCTCCATTCACTGCTTTTGTTGCAACTCGAGGAACAGGATTATGATGAATCTCATTTTCATCTTCTTCTTCCTTATCTTTTTTATGATCTTTATCTTCTTTTGGGTCATGATGATGATGATGATCTAAAACATTTATTATGTTATAAATTTTTTTAAATACTTTTTTCACTTTCTAACGAGAAAACACATTGAATTTCTACCTTGATTTTTATTTACATGGTGTTTAGCAGGTTGATGATGTGTCGGTTTTTTCTTTTTTGGTGGAAGAGTAGACACTTCCTGTATAATTATAGGAGCCTCATAAACCATATTAGGCATAGAACCAATGACCATCTGAGGTGCAGACTGAAGGTACATCTGAGGCGCAGACTGAGGTAACATCTGAGGTGACATTTGAGGTGCCATATTGGGCATAGAAATGTACATTGGTGCATTCTGAGTGGCTGGAGCTTGCTGCAAATACTGAAAACTCTGATGATTAACCAGCTGAGAATTATAGATAGATATGAAAATCAATGTAAAGTTATTTGATTAATTACATACTGAGTAAGCATTTAAAAAAAAAAAATAACTTTGTTTGTCTTTGTTCTTTTATCACAGTGTGTGATAGTGTCACTTATGACGTGTTTATCGATATTGTGACAACGTTTTCTGTAAAATATATCAAACTAACCTCGAGTAGGGTTCCAAAATTCAGATAATGACAATTTTCCACATGAAATTAAGACACAGCGAAAAATATTTTTTAAAATGAAAACCCACATAACTTTCATAGTTGTAAATCATTTAACAATTTTAGTTTATCAATTCCATTGATTTCATAACGTAAAAAGGCTTTAGTTCAGCAGACAAAAGAGTTTGACGAAAATTGAGAAAATTACGTGGCTTTATGATGTTTAGACATTTTCCGGCATGTTAATCATATGGAGAACTTTAAATTATTTGGGGAAGGGGTAAATATAAACCAAAATATAGCAAAGTGATACTGCGTTAGAGCATGGGTTAGTTTATGGGGTGCTAGCATATAAAGCCACTTTCAATTGACTCCTCACTCGTGCTTTCTGATACGGAATACAATAAAAGGACACAAGATAGGCACACAGTAGAAGCTTTAAAAAAGTTGTAGAATTCTATTTGAAGAAAATTAAAATTATTTATTCACGGTAAACGTTGTCTCACTTCGAACCAAAGTTAAGTCTTCTTGTACTCGCAAAATTGAATAACAAGTTTTATTTCTATTGCATAAAATCTTAAAAATTAAAAATAAAGGGGACCATTCACGTATTTGAAACGGTGCACACGAGCACAGTAAATATGTATTTTTATCACTTTTAAATTAAAAAATTAAATTAAAATTATACAAAATTTAAAACTTACCATAGTAGCCGCAGACACAACGGGACTCCGGAAAACAGTTTCCAAAACTTTAAAAATTGAGTAAAGTTTTATTGACAGTTTATCAGAAAATTAAAAAAAAATTTTTTTAACTATCTGGGATGAAAAAATAGAAGAAATATTTAAAAATTAATTTTATAACAAATGATTTCAATTTAAACTAAAGCATGCTTAAAAATGTACTTTGAAGATTTAATTAGGTCAAATAGAAGAGGATTGAAAAAATATACTTTTTCTATATTTTCTTAAAAAAATACTTACTTGACAAGAACATAAATGACAGTTTCTTACACATTTTAAATAAATCACTTTCTGAAATGATTTTTGAAAAGTGAAGAATATTTATGCCTAGACTGACAAAACTGTCACGAAAGGTTGACATACATTGTCAATTACAAACAGATTTACAAATCAACAAATATTTACTGCGTAAGATTTTTGATGAAGCAGTTATATCATCTTTCAATAACATTACAATTTTTTTGTAGGTCATAGCCAACATTTCAAGGTACTTTGTGGAATTTTCGAGTCATGTGAGATAAGAAGATTGAATAAATAATTCGACTTACTTAAAAAGTCCAAAGCAATTCGCGATGAACAAATTGCAAGAATGATTCACAGATATCATCTCAAAAATAAAATGATTAATTTAAAAATTATTCACATTTATATTTTGTTTTGAAATTAATACATTTATATGTATGTGAACAAATTTAAGTTAAAAATATCGGCTATAATTTCAAAATATTTAAAAATTCCTTCTAATTTTTAATTTCTAGTTTTTACTAATATAGTTCTATGAAATTTCATTCAAAGCTTCAGACTGATTGACTAGATCTGAGATTACTGACATGAACTAGTTATAACAAGAACAAGCAAACATGCGCCCCATTTGCGACCTTGTTTAAAAAGCTACCGACTATAAAAAAAATGTTATTGATTTTATTTGTATTTTTAAGAGTCCCAAAATTTATTTTCAAACTTTGGCTTCTAAAAAAATATTTCTCTAAATTCACTTAAAAATGATACACTTTTTGGTTAAAGTTAAACAAAAATACTTTCTTTTTAAAATATGTTTTATTGCAGGTATTTTAAAATGCATTTAAATTTTCCATATTCTTGGGATGTGTAAACATATATTTTTATGTTGCATAAAATAAATGTGTGTATTCAACTATTTGTAAAAAGATCTTGAAATTGAAGAAAATATTTATATTTGGAGTTAAATATACATAAACCCATATTTTTCTATTTAATGACTTAAAAATTAAATTATAAATTCTTGTTTACTGATGATTATTAACTTGTAGGCTCAACTTACTATAATAGTGTATTTTGACATTAATTATTATCGTAAAACTTCGAGATACATTTGATTAAATATTTACTACTACAAATTTCAAGAATTTGAAATCTTTCTGGGGAAAAAGAGACGCTTCCAACTGTTTTAAATTATTTACTACTACAATAAAATTGGATTTACTTATGTTTATTTATTTCAGCGATCAACAATTTAAAAATTATATTATGCAACACACATTGTATGCTCATATTAAGATTTAAACTCAAAAACTCAAAAGTTTTCACAAATTTCATTACAAAATTTTGATAGTGTCAAATATAAGAGGATTGGAAAAGATAATGTTTTTCATAATTTTAAAAATTACTTATTTGGCAAGAAACTACATGATCATTTTTTACTATTTCAAATAATTGATTTCAAATATTCCTGACAAAAGTAGAAAACACACTCTTTTAACCTGTAAAAAAGCATTTCGTAGATTAATTTCATTTTCAGTTACCAACAAACATACATCTATTGTGTGAGATTTCTATAAAACTGTTACATCTTTTTGAATTAACTTATAAATTTCAATTTAGGCCAAAGGAATTATTTTCAGAGAATTGCGGAATCATTACATCACGTTTAAGATAGAAATTTGAAATAAACAATTTAATGTGCCTAAAAAACATTAAACGACTTGTGATTGACAAACTAAGCCCAAATAATTTATGCTGTTTGTTTCATTGAAAAAACACTATGCTTGATTTTTCAAATCCTTGGTTTCATATCTTCAAAAGGTAAATTCAAACTTTTTAGGATGATTAGAACTTCGCTCATAGGTGAATTTGTAAGATCATCACAATTTTTCTCAATATGTTCAACAAGAGGACGCTTATTAGTATTTTCTGTTTTTGGAGGAACACGATGTTTTTTCTTATGATGATCATAAGCCAAAAAAGGGAAAACAAGAGAAGGAGCAACAGCAGCAACAGCATGTGGCTTCGTAGAAGTTTTTAAAGGTTCTATTACAGAAACACCGGAAAATAACACATTAGATTCAGTAACAAATGACTTCTTAGGATGAACAGGAAGTGGCTTTTTAAAACCAATATCATGTGGCTTTTCAAGACTAGAAGGACTTTTGTCTTTTGGATCAAAAGCAGATGACTTTTCAGGATCAGCAAGGTTTTTTTTTATCAGGATCATTAAGGTTTTGCTTGTTATAATTTTGCTTGTCAAAATCATCAGAATTCTGCCTATTGGGATTTTGCTGATTAGGATCACGGAATGGTGGCCTGTTATAATTTTCATTATGTTGTTGCTTTTTACGATAATCAAGATTTTGATCGTTTATACTATGAAGTTGATCCAGAGTAGAAAGAAGATTTTTCTTTTTTTTATCCTTATGTGGCTTGTTGAGAAGATGGGGCACGACCGGTAGATAATGATGATCTGAAAAATGTTTGATTTTGTGAATCTTGTGAAACACTCCGTGTTAAGTGGAAAAATCCATTGAAATTCTACCTTGATTTTTATGAATAGATTTTTTAGAAGGAGGAACATTGTTTTTGTTCGAATTTCGAGGCACAGCCTCGTAGACCACACCAGGTACAGCGTCATACACCAAACTAGGCGTAGGACCAAAGACCAATTGAAACGTAGCCCTATAGAGCACTTTAGACGTAGGCTGAAGAACCATATTGGACTTTCGGAACTTATATTATTTATAAGCATAGAAATGTCCCCAGAAGTTGGGCTGGAGGCCATATAAGTTGTAGGGCTGCGAGCCATGTAAAGCACAGATCTAGGGGCTATATAAGTCATAGGGCTAGGGGCCATATTATTCATGGGACTAAGGATCTTATAAGGCATAGGTTGAGGTTTTATATTAGCCGTATCCTCATTTCCTGTGTAACTCTGATCAACTGGATTACCCTGCAATTATTGTAAACCCAGATAATTAAACAGATAATGATGAACCAATATGGATGATAATTTTTAAATAGTATTTGCAGCATTTTCAAAAGGTTCATATATATGTTACACAAAGGAAACACAACGTTCTCTAATGCATTAAGCTTGTCGTGAAATTATCTGATAAGTTATATTGTTCTATATATCATTGAAATAGTTATTTTCTGTTTAAGGAAACAAATCAAAACTGATATAAAAAATTTGAATCTTACCTGACCTGAAGATACTATGTGGCATCGGGTAAGAGTTGCTAAAGCTTGAAAAGTTAAGAACGATTTTATTGAGAGTTTACCAGAAGATTTTACTTGTTTAGTTTGTTAATGATCTTCGATAGAAAAAACATACATCTAGTTATTTGGCAGTAATAAAAATTTACTGAACACTTGAAAATTAATTTTTTAACAGAGAATTTCAATTTAGAATTTGTTATTACTTACCTAATAAGAACATAAATGACAGTTTCTTAAACATTTAAAATCAAACACTTTCTCAAATAATTTTCAAAAAAAGGAGAATATATATGTCTAGAATGGTAAAATTATCTCGAATAGCTGATTTGCATTGTTTGGGCCATAGTAAAAAATTACATAAAATTGTTAAATTATCACGTCACAGAAGATAGGAAATTCAAATATACAATTTGACAAGCTTAAATAGCCTTAAACACCTTACGCTACATGACCTCAGATAAAAAACACGAGCTGTTACTTTAAAAAACGTAACGCTTGATTTTTCAAATTATTACTCTTATTTCATGATTAAAAATTAATATAACACCTGCATACAAAAGGGCAATTTGAGCAGTAAGAGGAAAAAAGTAAATAAATTCATGTTTGAAAAAATTTCTCTCCTCTATACGCGCTCAAATTTCAACGCTTTCTTGAAAACTGCACAAGTATAAGTGTTACAGAATTATTAAAAATTTTGAAAATCTGTTGCAGATCTTTTGAAATTTATTTACATTTTACATGTATGTATCTCAGTTTGGCAAAAAATGTGAAACTCGAAAATAAAATTATCAAAGTTAGAGTTATCTATATTTATTTAATTATTAGTATGCCTACATTAATAAAAATTTTGTTTTTTAAATATCATTCTCTCCATTTTTAGATCCGTTACGTCTCCCCTCCTTTTTAATACAAAGCTAAGGGCTCTTTTCCTTATTTCCCAGCATGTTTCCAAAGAATGATCCTACATTATGGAAAAATTTTTTCGCTTTGTTAGTATTATGATGTTCTTTTTGAGGATGTTTCTTCTTTGGATCAACAGGATGTTGCTTGGTAGGTTCAGCAGGAGGTGGTTTCGTAGGATGATTTGGGTTTTTCTTCTTAGGATCGACAGGATGTTGCTTTTCAGAGTGATCAGACTTGCGAAGATAAAGACTGTCATGAGGTTGCTTGGAAAGCTTAACAGGACGTTGCTTGACAAAATTAACACGGGATTGCTTATCGAAATCAAAAGAAATTGTGTTTTTAGGTTGATCATAATGTTGTGTATTAAGATGAACAATAGATGGTTTTTTATTATTACTAAGTTGTTGCTTATTATGATCAGCAAGAGGTGGTTTTCTAGAATTATCATAATGTTGCTGGTTAGCATAAGTGTGAAATGGTTTATTCACATTTTTATTATTTTTATTATTAGGATCAATTGGTGGTGTTTTGTTTGAATCATTATGATGTTGCTTATTAGGATCAATAAGTGGTGGCTTGTGAGGATCTTTCTTGTTAGAAGGATCATGATGTTTTTTGTTCTCTTTTTTCTTATCATCCCCCTTCATAAAAGAAATGGCAAGAGGAACAGTAGCAGCAGTACCAACAGTAGCAGTAACAGTAGCAGCATTAGCAGCTAATGACTTGGTATGTGTTTCTGCAGCAACCTCGGCAGGAGGAACAGGAGATATCACATTATCTTCAGTAACAGGTGGCTTCTTAGGATCAACAATATGTGCCTTATTAGATTCAACAACAGGTGAATTTTTAGGATCATTTGGCTTGATGTTATTACCCAGCTTTTGCTGTTTTAGATGTTGTTTGTCAAGATTATCAAGACTCTGCTTATTCGGATTTTGCTTGCCAGGATCATGAAGATTATGCTTGCCAGTATCATGAAGATTTTGATTCTCAGGATGATTAAGATTCTGCCTATTGGGATTTTGCTGATTAGGATCACGGAATGGTGGCCTGTTATAATTTTCATTATTTTGTTGCTTTTTACGATAATCAAGATTTTGGTCGTTTATACTATGAAGTTGGTCCAGAGTGGAAAGAACATTTTTCTTTTTCTTATCCTTATGTGGCTTGTTGAGAAGATGGGGCACGACAGGTAGATAATGATGATCTGAAAAATGTTTGATTTTGTGAATCTTGTGAAACACTCCGTGTTAAGTGGAAAAATCCATTGAAATTCTACCTTGATTTTTATGAACAGATTTTTGAACAGGAGAAACATTTTTTTTGTTCGAATTTCGAGGCACAGCCTCGTAGACCACACCAGGTACAGCCTCATACACCACACTAGGCGTAGGGCCAAGGATCACTTTAGACGTACGCCTATACAGTACCTCAGGCGTACGCTCGAAAACCATATTGGAATTATTCCCAGGAGTTATATTATTCATAGGCTCGGCGATCACTTGAGAGGTGGGATTAGGAACCACATAAGTAGTAGGGTTAGGGGCCATATATGTTGTAGGGCTAGGAGTCATATAAGTCGTTGGGCTAGGAACCATATAATTCGTAGAACCAGGAACCATGTAAGGCGTAGAGCTAGGGGCTATATAAGTAATAGGGCTAGGGGCCATATTAGTCATGGGGCTAAGGGCCTTATAAGGCATAGGTTGAGGTACTATATTAGCCGTATTCGCATTCCCTGGATAACTCTGACCAACAGCAATACCCTGCAAATATTATAAACCCAGATGATTAAACAGATGATGTTGAATCAGAATGGATAATAATTTTCAAATAGTATTTATAATAAAATGGTACGTTGTTGGTAAAATTGGCATTAGGCTCCAAAAATGATTAAGTCCATTTAATCAGAAATATTTTGACTCATACACTTATTATTAAATTATACAGGGTAAGGTTTTTATCCCGAGACATCGAAATATATAAAGAAATGAACATCGTACGAAAAAAAATTGCCGCAATGAAACCTTTTTATTTTCGAGGGAGAAAAGCGACTCCGATAAAATTTACCCCACATCCAGGGACTGCGGGGGACTTAAATTTTTAATGGGAATCTCTATTTTTTATTGTAGATTCGGATTCTTCATTGAAACAGACGTAAGTTTTATTCGAATTTTATTTTTCAATTTAAAATTTAATCAAAAATTTTAACAAATTCGCTTCTCCCCCTCGATAATAAGGAGTTTTTACTGTGAACATTTTTTTCGTACGATGCGTATTTCTTGGGATGTTTCGATGTCTCAAGATAAAAAAATCACCCTGTATACTAGATGCATTTAAATTAGTCCTAGACTATCAAAAGATGCCTAGATTTTACGGTGACCTCTTAAGTGTATGTATACTCGTAAGTGCTACTGTTTTTAGCAATTATTCGACTTTTTATCTAGGAAAGATTTTAACTCAGCTCCGACGAGTGTTTTTTTTCAGAATGACGATGTTTTTCATAAAAATAAGTTCATCAATATACACTTTTTTGAGTTAGATATAGGTGGACTGAAAAAAATGAGGGTACTTCAGGTGCTGATTGAATCGAACTATGTCCGTGCTCGTTGTAGAAATTAAGAAGATGAACCACCTAATTGACAACTCTACTTACACTGTTGGAAATTTCTACCGTAATTTTCCGAAACACGTAACTGGAGTTTTATTCAGTTACAGTTTTGTAAAATTAATATAGAATTTCCGAAAATTCAGTTACATTTTAGTAAATCTAAGAAACAATTTCTTGATTTTTAGTTGCAAAGTTTTGAATATTCTGATAGTTGTATCTGGAAATTCTGAAACTTGTAATAGGAATAATTTGACGTTTTGGGTAACTGGAGTTTTATGCAGTTACATGTAACTGAAAATTTGTTTACAGTTTCGTAATTTTAGGATAAATTTTATAAAAATCCTGTTACAGTTTAGTAGTTTCAAGATCTATATTATAAAAATTCAGTTGTCTCATAATATTATGAATAATGTGAAAAAACTCAAAAATATTATAAATATCTTCAAATTTTACGTTACCTCTGTAACAAAACAATTTTGTAAATTTCCCAATATTTCTAACAGTGTATCATAAATTGTTTTCGGACTTTATTTCAAAGTTGTTACGAGCCTTTATCAGCAGTTGAACACTTGTCTAGGTATTATCACTAGATATATTTTCTGATAAGCTTCACCTGAAAGTCAAATTCAGATATCAGATATTACAAATTCAGATATCATGGAATGCTTTCCTTATGTTGTGCTGGTGATCTAACAGGATGAAAGGTATTTGTGTATTCCGAGGATAAACTTTGTAATATTTAATGAACCACTTAAAACATAACCACATATTCAACTGTCATCATCTGACTTGTACTGCCTGATTTGAAATATGTATAAGGAAATGAAATATGCATACTGCGCAGGCGCAAGTACGTTTTAGGAATTCTACTTAAAGATAATTTGATATGTGATAGTTAATTAGGCATGGGATCAGTTCTATTCCTAACTTCGATGTGATAAAAAGCATGAAAATTAGAACAGACGAACATTTTGTTCACAAATGGGAGTCATTTTCAGTGCCAAACAATTTTAATTTGCATGAAACTATTAGATGAAATGAAGAGTGGACATTCAAAAGGGCGTAACCCACAATTTTTCAAAAATCGTTTTTTTGGCGAAACAAATTCTTGAGGTTAATGCCAATACAATAGCGCAAACGATTTTTTTTCCAATCGGAAATATTTTTATTTTCGATTTGGAAATCAAAAATCTGTATCTCGAGGTGTCGAAATGGGAACGTTTCTGTGCCGCCGTGTAAAATTTCAGAAATGTGGGTTACGCCCTTTTGAATGTCCACTCTTCAAATATTGACTAGGTAAAAACATGCAAGACTTAATAATTATTTTGTTTTCTTGGTTTTTTTCTTTTCCTTATTAATTAAATAATTATTAAATCTTGCATGTTATTTCGCTAGTCAATTTTTAATCTAATATTTTAATGCAAATAACAATTATCTGGCACTGAAAATGGCCCCCATTTGTGGCCGAAACGTTTTCCTTTTCTAATTTTTATGCTTTTTATCAATCAATCAATAAATTTACTACTGTGGGTCAATAAAACAATGAACATGTACGGGAAAATGTCACGATATAATAATTTCATTTATTTTACAAAAAACGTCGTCACCTTTCAGGACGGAGTTGAGTTGCTTTGTATTATTTTCCTACTTCAATTTCAAGTTTTTGATGCGTGAAGCCAGCCGCGAAATTAAGTAACAATTTATTATTTTTATATATTGAAAGTAGTTATTTTATACTCAAAAAAGCAAATCTGAACAATTATACAAAATTGAAATCTTACCTGATCTGCAGATGCGATGCGACATGGGATAATAGTTGCCAAAGCTTTAAAAATTAAGTATAATTTTATTGAGAGTTTACCGAAGCATGATTTGATTTGTAAATTATCTGTGATAAAAAAGAGTATAAATCTAGTTATTTCACATTAACGAAAATTTACTTAGTACTTGAAATTAAATTTATTAACTTGGAGAATTTGAATTTAAAATTTGGTATACTTAGAAATGTATTTTGAAAATTTCCATAAAGTCGAATAGTAAAGGATTGATAAGTTTAGAATTTTTTATACGTTTTTAAAGGTTACTTACTCAATAGGAGAATAAATGACAGTTTCTGACACATTTTAAATCAAACACTTTATCAAATGGTTCTTAAGAAATGGAGAGTATATATGCCTATACTATCTAAATTATCTTATAAGATTGTATTGCATTGTATTTACAAGCATACGTGTTGCATGAGCGTACTGCGTTACTCTTTGATGAAATAGCCATTATCTTGAAATAACTTGAGTATTTCTTTTTGGAGCTTAGGGAAAATTTTCAGAGAAATGGAAAATTATTACGTCACGGAAGATAGGAAGTTCAAATATACAATTTGACAATTTTGAAAAACGCTTCACATTAGATGATTAAAGTTACAATAGCACGCGCACTTAGTTTTAAAAATGCAACCTTTAATTTGTCAAATTCTCACCTATTATGTCTTGTTTTAAAATTAATGTAAATGCTTATAAAAGAAGAAAATAATAAAGTATGCTCATAAAATTTTGTTATTTTTGATTAAATCAGCATTACTCTAATGTACATAAATTGCTTTTTAATTCATTGACGTTTCTTAAAATAGTGTCTTTTGAATTAATTTATTATCCAAAACTGTAAGTAACATTATTTTTTTAAACTGAAGAATCGACAGAAAGAAATTTATGCATTTTGCTTATCTGATTGACATTTTGTTGAAATTCTGTTCAAAAATTTATGTTAAACTTTATTTAAAAATGGGGTCTTTAGCATATTGAATTGTGCAGGTCCTAATGAGGTCTGATTGAGTAATTAATTCATATTAAGGCAGGTCATCAGCGTTGATATTAGAAATTATGGAAGGAGAATCACATTAGGATGAGCAAGTCGCAAGGCGCTTGGAGCGATTCGACAAGTATATGTTGATGCAATACATTATTAAATCGCGTACGACAGACACTTGGTTTTAATTAGCCAATATATATTCATCGTCTTAATTGATTTCCCAGACACTCTCTGCGAAAGTCCCACGACCCTCAAGGTCGAGTCGTTCGACTTTGGTTTTCAAATTAGTGCAGCAATGCTAATTTCGTAAGCCACCAACATTTCCTCTTCACAAAACCATCTCAACTATACACATCCAGATAATGAAAACGAATGGCGTCAGCGATAGCGAAATGAAAGTGAATTCACATTGTGCACTCTATGCGGGCATTGGTTAGATCATAAAGGTGTATTCTTCTACCTCCTTTTTAACTTAATGCAAGAATGGCCCCCGAATAAATTCAGTGGCTCCTTCTACGAAACAAAAATATTTAAAAAACTAACCAGACCAATCAAATTTCCTTTAGGATGCCCCGGTTTTTTTTCCTTCACATTTTTTGGACCCCATATAATATTATTTTTGGCACTGGAAATGGTAAATAAAATGGTAATAAAATGGCACTCTTAATGGCGAAAACGATTGCCTTTTCTCATTATACAAAAAAATGAATCTGACCCCAAGGGATCATAAAAATTTCGGATTTTAAAGTGGAGTCTGAAATTTATTTTCGTAAACAAAATTAAAGCAGGCTGATAGTAAAAAGTAATCGACAATGGATTAACTTTTTTAGCGAATTTCATGTGCGGTGGTAAAAAAGCTTCTAAAGCGGTAAAGTGCAAGGGGAAAAAAGCTTAGCAACAAGCAGCAACAACTTCCCGGTATGAACCGTACTGGGTTATTGCTTTGAGAATAAAAAATTATAGACAGCGAGATACTCAGGCACGATTTCCCATCGTGTGAAGCGATAACTTGTGAGCCTTAGGTATGACCCATAAACCCACTGTAACAGGGCGTGTCGCATTAACACGCGTAGATACATGTAACAGTATGCGTGCCTTAGGCAAACATAATATATATAATGCAACCTCATTACCGTAGAGAGATCTCGCGTGTGCTCGAGTGGGTGGCTGGTGACTGAAAGGGTGAAAATAATTGAGTCGCGAACTGCGTATACATATTCTCCTCCTCTCCCAAAACATCTTACGTTGCAATCCTCTCCCGTTGTGCTTGACACTCTTCTTACTTCCATATAGGTGGGGCACCCCTCGACACCTTTCCACAAGAACCCTGAAGTATATGCGTGCACTTCCTTTGCTAGAGAAAAAAGGAAAAGGGGAACGAAAACGTGAACACGAATCACTCTACTGAAAAATAATATTTGCCGAGAAATCGAGTTTTCTAGAAATTTACTCCAGAATTTAATTCCATTTTGTATACAGAGGGAAGAAAGTAAATAATAAAAGTTTAAAATTGCAAACTCAACATGAAATTCATTTTTAGCAAAGTGGAGTGCATTGTTCTATATTGCAGTCCTTACGATTTTAAACAATAAAAAGTGCAATTTAATAAGTAAGGGCTTTAAACTAAACGCAATGTAATCTCTTATACACAGAAAAAGATCTTTTGAAAGTGCGATTGTGTAGTAAGGAGCAAAAAGTTTTATTTCACCACTTGTAAAAAATCTAAAGGCGGGATGGACTCTTGATGTACTTACAGTTCAAAACGTTCATTGAAGGATGAACAATATTTTTACATTCTCATCATATGAGAAGGTATTGGTTTTATGTGAAAAATGACTTTCGAAATTTTCATCAAATCTTTACGCTTTGAGACCCCCTGAGTCAGAAAAAACGGCTTTTACGAAAGTGTCTGTCTGTCTGTTTGTCTGTCTGTAGTAGGTCGTGTGCGGCATAGCTCTCGATAGAATTATCAGATTGAATTGAGCTTTGGCACATTTTATCGTAGCCGAAAAAGTAAGGACAAGTTCGTTAACCAGCCACATCCAATCAAAATTGAGTGATTGAGAACTACTTTTGTGTTTTTGAAAAAACATATATTTTTCGTATCAATTCCAAAAAATACGATTAAAATTCAAGAATTCCATTTTTTTAGACAAAATATATGAGATACATAAAAAACGTTTAGATGAAAAATTATTTGCCTAAATGAGGTCTACACACTCTTATTACGAAATTTCTCGACAGGATGTATATTTTATGTTTTGATTTTTAATATTGAAAAAATTCGATTTTTTTCACCAAAATATATGAGATACGAAATAAGCGTTGTTCTGCAAAATCGTTTCCTTAAATAAAGTCTAAGATTGTTTTTCCTTTTTGAGATATTTGGAAGAAAATAAATAAATTTATCAATAATCATGTAATTTATTAAAAAGTTACAAAAATGCATACTGAAAATCGAGCGCGAGTGTCATGATGAGAATGTGTTCCTTAAGGCCGATAGAGCCTTAAGTAAATTGAATTTCCTGTTTCACTTAAACTGAAAAAGAAATTTAGTGAATTTGAGAAAATAAGTAATTTACATCATCTTTAATATTATAAAATTGGTTTGAGCTTCAGTATTAAATTATAAGAAATAAACTTAAATGTATGCGAAGAGCACAAGACCGAGCGCGAAGCGCGGCGTTCAAAAATTCCGGAGCGCGCAGCGCGACGATCTAGTATTTCTTCATCGTTGCCTTCAAGTTCGTTTTGCTTTGTCAATTGAATTTTCTGTTTCTTTAATTCTTGCATTTTGTCTGATATTTGTTTTTTTCTCAAGTTTTCTTTTTCTTTTTCCTTCTCTTCTTCTTTTTTTTGATAGCATCTGAATATCCTAAAATAATTATTAAAAATTTGAAATAGAGGCGACTTCAAAATTTCAAGTAATTTTTTCAAAACTCTATGACTTTTCCAGGTTTCCCAGAAGTTTTATAAAATCCAAAGACTTTTCCATGCTTTCCAGGTCGTCCAAGTTTTTGTAGCAACCCTAATAGACATTTTTTGAATCAATATCATTTTTTCTTTTCTTTGTATTCATTTATTTATTCACTATTCTTATTTAAACCTCAAAATTATTGTTTATTCCCTTTAAAATGGAAGAAAAATAAAAAACATTATTTTTCATGAAAAAAAAATTTTAAACATACCAAAAATAATATTTTAATAAAGTTTTTACATTCTCATAATGGATGAGAAGGTATTAGTTTTATGTGAAAAATGACTTTCGAAATTCTCATTAAATCTTTACGTTTTGAGACCCCCTGAGTCAGAGAAAGTGGCTTTTACAAAAGTGTGTCTGTCTGTCTGTCTGTAGGTCGTATACTCGATATGTTTGTTAACCAGCCATATCCAACCGAAATTGAGAAAACTGGTCCATTTTTTGTGTTTTTGAAATAATCAAAAATTCTAATTCCGGTTTTTGATAGTGCTCATAAATCTCTACAAATTATCTTCATAACATTCTTTGATTAAACCAAAATTAGAAATGTTACAGCATGTTAAAACTTAAAAAAAAACATTATCAAAATTCCATGTTCCAGTTAAATTATACGAGATATGAAAAAAAGTTATCACATATAATTATTTTCTATATTAAAATCTACAAATTTGAATTGCAACATTTTTTCATAAGATGTATATTTTTCATTTTAATTTAAAAAAATACTATTGAAAATATAAAATTCAATTTTTTTCAACAATAATATGTGAAATACGAAAAAATGTAAGAATGCAAAGTTGTTCGTTTTAAAAAGATCTACAATTTTTTTCTCACACAGTTTCTGATAAAACATATATTTTTCGTTTCAATTCCAAAAATACGATTAAAATTCAATAATTCCATTTTTTAGACAAAATATGTGAGATACAAAAAAAACGTTTGTATGGAAAATTATTTACCTAAATGAGGTCTACAAATTCTCATTAAGACATTTCTCGACAGCATGTGTATTTTATGTTTTGATTTTAAATATTGAAAAAATGTCATTTTTTTCACCAAAATATGTGAGATACGAAATAAGCGTTGTTCTCTAAATTCGTTTCCTTAAATAAGGTCTACGATTGTTTTTCCTTCTTGAGAGATTTGGAAGGAAATTTAAGGCTGATAGAGCCTTAAGTAAATTGAATTTCCTGTTTCACTTAAATTCAAAAAGAAATTTAGTGACTTTGAGAAAATGTGTAATTCACATCATCTGTAATATTATTATAAAATTGGTTTGAGCTTCAATGTAAAGTTATAAGAAATAAACTTAAATGTATGCGAAAAGCATAAGACTGAACGCTAAACGCAAGGTCCAAATATTCCGGAGCGCGAAGCGCGACGATCAGATCGCGCGCCCCAGGCACGCTTAAATTTGCGAGCCAATTTTTTAAAAATGATTGGATTTTCATGAATCATGGCTTATTTTTCGGGGAAAAATTTCTCTACAACTCTGCTTTTCCAATTTCAAAAATAAAGTTCTTAGTGGCTGAAATCATTAAAAGAAGATGAAGAAAAAAAATTAATTTTAAAAAACTATATTTGAAGATTAACATTCGAGAAAAATTGTGAAAATAAAACAATTTTTTGTAGGTTTAAAAAAATTAAAAATTGCAATATTGGTTATAATAGTGCCGTATAGCAATGCAAAAATTTGTTTGATTCAAAGAAATTTTTTTTTTAATCAAAGAAAATTTTTTCTGGGTTTATATAACACCGAGCGCAAAGCGCGAGCTCCACATATTTCGCGCTTTAATTTGCGAGCGAAGTGCGTGATTAGAATGTACCCGCTAAGCGGGTAGATTTTTTTTGAAATTATTTTTAGTATCTACTGATTATCAGTGAAATTTGACTGATTCAAATAGCTAAAAAGAGGTTACTGTAAATCAGTCAAATTCCACTGATTGCTTCAGCGAAAATTAACTGATTTAACAGTGAGAATATTTTTTCCACTGTTTCAATCAGTGATAATCAACTGATTAAACAGTGAAATATATTTTTTCACTGGTGAATCAGTGAAAAGGCAAATCACTGATTCAATCAATGAAAATTTGACCGATTCAGATTTAGAGAGTATTGAATTTCGATAATCCTCAAATCATGTCGACATTTTACGTCAATGTTCAAAGAGGAAGGAAGCAGATGAACGTATGAGGGATTACAAGAAGCGAAAATTACATCTTTCGTATGCATCTCATACGCATTTCGTAGCTAGCACCTTCCTCATGAGCTTGAGGCATCAAAGGGTTTTGGAATGGAGGTGCCAAGAAGAGACATCCTGTCAGTTTGTAGTCGAACCACAGCTTGATGTACCCTTGACGACCAGGGTGGTACGAGTGCGTGTCATAAATCGTGTAGATTGCGTGTTGGGGACGATGATGTCGTTCCTGATAGAGTTGGATAATTGGTGAAAACCGACGTTCATGCTTAATAACCCCTTCACGAGTATTGCAAGGCTCGAAAACGAACTTACTGTAGTGAACGAGCAACCCAAGTAACAGCCAAGCCTCCCAGTATCAACCCCTTTTTTACTCCTTTTCCACTTTTCTTTATCTCTTTCACAGAGTGCCAACGCAGAAAAGGGCGAAAAGAGCTTCGGATGAAATTATTACCAGTCATTATAATACCTCAAAATTACGATCTGTTATACTCTTGAGCCAAGGGGAACTGTTTAAAAAACTGCATTTGACGTTTTCTTCTGAGCCGTTGCTGCAATTTAATGACCTATAAAACGGCTTCTTTAATATTTAGTAACATAAAAGTAAAATCAAAAGTTTACATTATTTTTACAAAGATAATTATTCAAAATTCATTAAGGGGGGAGATACCTCTAGAACCCTTAAAAAAAGCAGTTTTTTTTCAATTTTATTCTGGGAGAATGAAAACGAAGCAAGTCCGGATTTTTTGCATATATTAGAAGGCATTATTTAACTTCATAAGAACAATTTTTTCATGATAGAAAAATACAAAATGGCGGAAATATGACGGATCCCGTCGATAGCGTCGCTGCTAACATTTTTTGCGGCCGTCAACTTCCTGGCTAGGTTTTTCATCTGAAACGACAAAAGAAAATTTTTTATAAATCGGGAAGCTTTTATCGAGTGCATAGCAGGGGGGTTTTGAGAATTTCGAAAAATTGGGTATATTTTCATGCGTTTCGTGAAAAAGTGCCATTTTTACCCGTGTTTTTTGACATGAAAATAGTTAAACAACTGTAGAAATACTATTTTTTTCGAAAAAGCGCCCTACCACGCACTTGAATATAGAATTATCTATAAAATACCGTTTCATTTAAGTAAATCGGTTGAATAGTTTGCTCGCAATCTTGACGGCCGGATAAAAAAAGTTAATTTCGAGAAAACGAGCCTCAAAGTTTTTGTACTGGGGCCTCTTTCTACCGAAATATTTGGAGTAGACCAATAGAACTTTAGGATTATATTTTTGAATAGTTTTTCAATCGATTTGAGCAAAAAAAAATTTTTGATTTTTTGAAAGTTCTAGAGGTATCTCCTCCCCCCTTAAAAGCTTTCACTCAGAATCATAAAAGTTTATTGAATTTTCCTTAAAGTTTCTGACAAAATGTTATTTCTGAAATTTATAATTAAATTCCATCTGAATAATAATAAAAGCTTAACGCTGTCAAGATATAAGATTCATCCAACATAAACATCAAGCAAGAAGCTTTCATAATGAAGTAAGAATAATAGGATTTGAAGTATTTTCATGATTTTAATTTAATTATTCTATCAGTCATTTCTATATATAAACCAAGAGGATTTGATCAATTCTTTAAAAAGATCATTTTTAAATCAATTGAAGTGATTATTTTCAGGTTGAACATCCCTTGGGATTTATTTAGACTAATATATGCCGATATTCAAATTCGTCGGAAATTCATTGTCTCCTGAAGAAACAGGGCTTGGCAAAATATCAACTAATACAACTTTCAGAAGTAATACCATAAGCTGGGTACAGATAGAGACTCAAACCCGTAATCCTCTTGACGAGCAGAGCGATACGTGCGACAGTAAAAATCAAGAAAAAATATGTGGGCGATCGAGAAGATCCTTCCGGATCGAAAACGACGAGTAAAAATAAAGGAAACTGCTCGTAAAATAATTTGTTAGATTTTATCTTCAACCTTTACCAAGTATCATGTAGTAAAAAAAACATCAAATATAGTAATGAGTTATTTGGCTTTCTGTTTATGGGGATATTAAACCTCGAAAAAATCTTTCCCCGAAAAAATCTTTTCTAAACTAAAGTGTTCATGAACAACGTGTATACGCAGAAATAATAATAATAGAATTAATATAAGGTCCCAAATTTTCCCACACATATTTTATTTAAAGTATGAAACATGAAAAAAGATAAATAAAAATGTTTTTGATGATTTTGAAACTTCAAACTTCCCTCTTGAAAAAAACTAGTTAAAGTAAATAACAAAAATTTTGTTGCAATTATCATAAATATCATGAAGAGCTAGTATGGAATTTCATTATTGAGGAGATTGATTGGTATATTTTTGACGTTTCTTACATTTTCCAAAAATAATACTGGTTTCTGATAGTACTCATAAATCTCTACTAATTATCCTAATCATATTTTTTTATTAAACCAAAATTAGAGAAGTTAAATTATACGAAATACGAAGAAAGTTATGATACAAAATTGTTTAGTACATAAATATTTACAAGTTTGAATCGCAACATTTTTTCATAAGATGTATATTTTTCTTTTTAATTTGAAAAAATACCTTTAAAAATCCAAAATTTAATTTTTTAACAATAATATGTGAAATAAGAAAAAAACGTAAGTTTGCAGAATTATTCGTTTCAATAAGATCTACAAATTTTGTTCTGACATATTTTCTAATAAAATGTATAATTTTCATTTTAATTTAGAAAAATACGATTAAAACTAAAAAAAATTTATTATTTAAATAAAATATGTGAAATACGAAAAAAACGTTAAAGTGGAAAATTATTTGGCTAAATGAGGTCTACAAATTCTCAGAGGGACATTTTTTGACAAGATGTATATTTTATGTTTTGGTTTTAAAAAAACACCATTGAAAATCAAAAATTCTATTGTTTAACCAAAATATGTGAGATACGAAATAAGCGTTAAAACAAGAAATCGTTTGCTTAAAAACAGTCTACGAATTTTTTTCCATCTTGAGATATTTGGAAAAAGATAAATTTTATTAAATCATATAAATTATTAGAAAGCTACAGAAATCTATACAGAAAAAAGAGCGCGAAGCGCGAGTCTCGTGATGAGAATGTGTTCCTTAAGGCTGACAGAGCCTTAAGTAAATTGAATTTCCTTCTTCATTTAGAATCAAAAAATTTAGTAACTTTGTGAAAATTTAATTCACGTCTACAATATTATAAAATTGACTTGAGATTCAGTATCAAATTACAAGGAATAAACTTATATGTATATAAATATTGTAGGGAACAAAATAAAAAAAGAATCATAACAATTGGTTGAAAAACAAAAAAGTTATTCAAAGTCAAAAAATGTCCAAAAAATGTCCATAAAACTCAAAATTGTTAGTTTTAAAATACATAAAGGTTCTGGAATTTTAAAAAAAAAACCAAAACCTTTCTATATGAAGATACAAAACAAAAAAAAATTATATGGAAAGTCTAAACTCAAAAAATAAAAATATTAAAGTTGGCGGATCCCCCTAAGAAAGCTGGAATTTACGCTGTTAAAATGAAAAATAGAAAAGCGTTCTTTGCCGGAAACGAAGTCAAGTTTCATTGCCCGAGATTCTTCAGAACTTGAAGGTGCGAGTTAAATAAATTGTTCTAAACGAGTCTCATCTTTCCTTTCTCGTTCGCGAACAAAGTTTTCAATTCAATTTTCCGCAATCCTTGGCGTGCGGCATGTATGTAGGTCAGGTTGAATCTTGAGTCTGTGGTTTCTGGCGAATACGCCGAACACAAGATGAACGAGGAAAAACCACAAGGACGACAGGAACATGTGGGACCAAGCAGAAAAAGACAACATCCATATTTCACAGTAGAATAAATCGCACGTCGTCGGCTGCGAATTCCGCAACGCGATACGTACTCAGAATGCGGAATAGTTTACGCTTAACGTTATGGTAAATAAGCAGAGGCTTATAAGCCCGATAGGATAGTAGGTGTTTTACGTGCCGGCACTTTCGTGCTTCGCTAATGGCTCCTGCTCGACAAGCACTAGTCAGATAAGTCGTAAATATAATCCGTGGCTTTTAATGTTGGCACGCCTGCTAGACGTACGCCTATTCGTTAAGCGCCAGCTCAAAGGAGCAAGAAAGAGGGAAAGAGTTGAGGTTCGGCGACCCCACGATTAATAATGATTTTTCGAGGTTCCTTCTCTCTCTGCTCTTTGTCTAGTCATGGCCCTGATGCACTTCTTGCCCGAGAAAAGTAGCCGGAACAGGCGCACCCGTCATGGGCGGGTTTTATTGCAAAATTAATATCTATTATATCTGACTTTTGAACCTTCGATTTTCATTTGAAGTTTAAAACAAAAATTTTTCAAAATATAAACATTTAGAGAAAACAAGCTGTCAAACTTCAATATCACACGTTTATTAAAGCATTATTTTTTATTTAAAAAAATGTTTAACTTACGAAAAATAATACTTTTAATATTGTTTTTTGTTATAGATTTTTTTCTTACAACCGGTTTTTACCAGTTTTTTGAAAAGAGATTGCATTTTAATAAATCGTGGCTTATTTTTATCGGAAAAAATATTCTCTACTACTCTGCTGATCCCAATTTTGAAAATAAGTTTAAAAAACTTTAAATATAGTTATTTGATAAAAATTGTTTCTAAGATTTCAGACACTGAGAACTTTACCTTTGAAATTGGAAACAGTAAAGTTGTAGAGCATGTTTTCCCGGTAAAAATAAGCTATGGTTCATGGAAATCCAATTATTTTTCAAAAATTGGCAAGAAGCGATAGCTAAGAAAAGATCGATTACAAAAAACTTTATTAAAAGTATTCCTTTTCGTAAGTTTTAAATTATCATAAAGAATAATGTCTTTTCTTTCATAAAACATGACTGATAAAATGAATTCAAGTTTTTAAATCATAGAAAAACTCTTTTCCAGGGATATGATGTTTGGCCTATGAAAAAAATTTGAAACCCAGAAAATTAATTTTTTCAATAAATTTTATTTTTGGCCGAACTTTTTTTCTCATCATTTCGAACCAAATTTTGGAAAATGGTGCGATTCTAATACACCACGGATCATTTTTTCAGTGAAAAGATTCTCCACAATTCGATTGTTTCCAATTTTTTAAAGTGAATTAATTATTATAAAATTCAGCAATTCGTATATAAAAAGTTTGTTTTGGAAAATTGTTTTTTTTTCAATGATTTCAGCCATTAAAAAATTTATTTTCAAAAATTGGAAGCGGTCAAGTTGTAGAAAATCTTTTCCCTGAAAAAATGATTAGTGATTTATAAGAATCGCACCGCTTTCAAAAATTTGGTTCGAAACGATAGGAAAAAAAGTTCGGGCAAACATAAAATTTATTAATAAAATTATTTTTTGGTTTTGTAAATCTTTCGTTTGAAAAATAATTTTTTCTCTTTAAATGGTCCCTTCAATATATAAGCAAATAATACCTAATATTTAAAATCCTAGCGTATTGTGTAATCTTGAAGGTACTACATAATTACAAAAAAATTCAAGTCTCTAGCTCTATCCATTCCTGAAATATTAGTACCTAACCATATGCGAAACTACCATTTAATTAGCATTAGCCGGCAAAAAGTGGACTCCTCCCCTTAAGAACTAGTAATACTTGAAAAAATAGCATAATAAAAAAAGGACTTAAATTTGGTATGTTTTATGTTTATATCTTAGTCTGCTTTTGTCACTTTTAATTTGCTCTTAAGGCAACATAAAAATTTTGTTTTGGAAAATTAAAAAAGATCCTAAACAAAAATATGTAGAAATTGGACCAAGTTGTTCGCATGAACTTGATCTCAAGAATCAAATACCATTAAAATTTCAAAGAAATTACAGCTACTAAAATTATGAAAATAATAATCGATTTTATTGATTAACAAAGTAAGTAAATAGTCACTCTTCCTGGCCCATAAATTCTTTACTAAATAGACTCTCTTCACGGAGAAACTTTTCATAATAATTATTCCTAGCGAACTGAAAATTTTTCGCAGTCAAAATACTAAAGATTCGAAAAATGATATAAAACTAGTATAGGTTATAGTAAATTATTATATAGATCATCTAAAGTTCAGTATTTCGCTGCGAAAAATCCTCACTATTATACGTTTTTCACCCAGAAAACATTTTCTTTGATATACAGTCAACGAAAAAATTTCTTTGACCTAAAGAAAGTTTTATTGATTAGAAAAAATTTCTTTGATCTAAACGAATCTATTTTTTTGGTTCAAAGAAAATTTGCTTGAATCAACAAAACTTTCTTTGATTCAAAGAAATTTTTTCTTTTATCGTATACCAAAGAAATGTTTCTTCGATTCGAAAAAACTGTTTTCTCAGTGTTCCCTAAATTGAAACGTATTTTAGCAAAAATTGTAAACTTATGTTTCTCCGTGTCTGTCTAAAAAAAACTCTACCTTGAATATTCACTAATAATAAATCTCTTAAATTTTTTTACATAAAGTTAAAATGATATAATCAATTATTTTCAATTACATTGTAATTTTAAGTATTAATTTATAATCTGGAAGAAAGTAAAAAGTCATGGAGTAATTTTCTGATAAACTTAACTTACAGTAGGACGAATCCGATTCATAATTTCCTGAATCATGATTGAAAACTAGTACCTTGATATCTCTGGTAGATCATATATGTATAGATCGATCATGATGTAGAAATGTATAGAGTAGAACTTGTATTACTTGATGGTAGAAGAATCGCAAGCGGAAATAATCAGGGGTGACGCACCCCATCCACTGTGGGCGTGGAGCCTGGAAAATGAAAATTAATCGCAAGTGTGCAGACTACTCATTTCAACGTAGCCACAATTTTCAAAGCAAAATAAATAACTTTTCTCATAAACGCAATCGTATACTAATATCGTAAAACTGAATAAAAATTAAAAACCTAAAATGCATTATACTTCTTCTTGATCGGAAATTGATGAAAAATGACACTAATGTAGATGATACTACACGCAGAAAAAAGATCAGTAAAATTTACAGGAAGTTCGGTACTTATTTGGACAACATGACTTTTTAGTAAATTTTACAAGAAGTTGAGTTCAATCAACAGATTTTCTGTACAATTCACTTAGCGTACAGTACAATCAACTTAACTTGGATTTTTTCATATTCAGTAGATTTTACTGGACGCCGAGTGAAACGTACAGAAAATCTGTTAATTGAACTCAACTTCTGGTAAAATTTACTGAAAAGTCATGTTGTCCAAATAAGTACCGAACTTTCTGTAAATTTTACTGATCTTTTCTCTGCGTGTATTCTTAAAATGAATTCAGAATTTAGGTAATAATACACTTGGTAAAAATCAACTCTACCACTAGTGAATTTTCATCTAAAAGTTTTTGCATATCTGGAAGCACTTGCAGGGAGATGTTTAAGTGGGTTATAATTATTTATGCTTCAAGTTTCCGACTATTGCAAACTGAATTCCGGAAGTTTTGATTGTAAGGCAGTCGCGAGGAAGAACTTTGGCCTTGTGCTCGATGAAAACAGCTTTTGCAAGATGTCCTGTTAACCTCGTCATAGCTGGGCCATTAATGTCAACCTGTTTCGAATAGAAATTTCAGCATTTTAAATGTTATTAAACTTGCTTACTAAATTACTGAATATTATATGGTCGGTAGTTCATATACACTGAGTATTTGTAGATGAAATAATTTATCTAAAAAAACTTTTAAAAATTATTTAAAAGGCATATTAATTTTTTCGATGTCACGCATAATCTAGACTTCTGTATCTGAGAATTTTCATCAATTACGTAAGAAAATAGAATTAAAAATATCAGAGTGAAAAATAACTATATGGCACAAAAGAAGGAGAATTTTTTTCTTCAAATACATTTATCACTTATGCAATTATAATATTTATTCATTTCGTTCCTTTTTAATTAAAACAAACAATTCTTTCTCTGTTGCAGGTACGTAAGTCTTATTCTGAATATTCTTCTCACATAGAATCGGGTAAGTCCAACTCAAAAGAAAATTTGTTTGAATCAACGAAATTTTGGTTGGTTTAATCCTATAATTTTGTTAATATACGGAAAACAAAATGTTTGGTTGGATAAAGACAATTTTCTACTGAATATTTTTCTTGGTCCTACCAAACATGTCTTTGATGCTGTCAAATAAATGTGTTTTAGTTGGGTCGAAAAAATTAATTGACAGCATCGAATACATGTTATAACAAAAAAATATAAAATACAAAAATGTTGTAAGATTAAAATATTTCGTAGAGTTAACAAAACTGTTCAACCAAAAGTTTCGGTTCATTTGATCAAACGAGTTTGGTCAGACGAACAAGAACTTGAGATCATTCAAGCAAAACATTTGTCGAAATTAAACAAATGCAGCAAAGAAAACGTATCTTACACTGAGAAAAAAATGTATCCAACAAAACTTTTTTTGTTATCCTGACAAAATATTTTGTTGTCCCAAAAAAACATTTTGTTTAAGTAACAAAATTTGTTTGATATAGCAAAATGTTTTGTTGGCACAACAAAAGAATTTTGTTAGCTAAATACCAACCAAATATTTTGGTTGATTTGACAAAACTGTTTTCTCAGTGTAAGGAGATCCGCCACCTTTAATATTTTTATTTTTTGAGTTTAAACCTTCCATATAATGTTTTTTTATGTTTAGTACCTTTATTTAGAAAGGTTTTGGAGTTTTTTTAAAAATTCCAGCACTTTTATGTATTTTAAAACTAAACATTTTAAGTTTTTTAGGCATTGTTTTGACTTTAAATAACTTTTTTGTTTTTTAACCAATTGTCATGATTTTTGTTTATTTTATTCCTTACAATGTGTAGCAACTTTTTGGGGACGGATAATAAGATAACATGACTGGAAAAAAGTTATAAATAAAATAAAATAAAAATTAAAAGCATTTGAAGTCTTTATGTGGAAAAAAAGACGCTTTCGACTGCGTTGGGATTCGAGCCCAGGTCTTTCGATTTCTGGTTTCGAACTCAACTAAATAATTTAAAAAAATAAAATATCCCAAAATATTAAAAAAAAATTTTTGTGTTTTTTTTTTAGCTAGAGTACTGTCCATATCTCAAAAGTGGCTACATACTGTAGGGAACAAAATAAAACTAAAAATTTTGAACTTTTTGGGCATTTTTTGACTTTGAATAACTTTTGTGTTTTTTAACCAATTATCATGATACTTTATTTTATTTTGTCTCTTACAATGTGTAGGCATTTTTTGGGTATGTAAAATAAGGTAATATGACTAAAAGAAGTTACCAATAAGATAAAAAATAAAATATCCCAAAATATAAAAAAAAATGTTTGTAGTTATTTTTTTACCTAGAGTGCTTTCCATATCCAAAAAGTTGCTACGCACTGTAAGGAACAAAATAAAGAATCATGACAATTGATTAAAAAACAGAAAAGTTATTCAGTCAAAAAATGTCAATAAAATCTCAAAAAACTCAAAATTTTTAGTTTAAAAATACATTAAGGTTCTGGGATTTAAAAAAAAACCAAAACCTTTCTAAATAATGGTATTAAAATTTTAAAAAATTATGTGGAATGTCTAAACTCAATTATATTAAACTATAATAATAATTAAACTATATTAACTATAAAGCTTCAGTTACTTGTTTCTGAAAATTCCGGCATAAATTGTCTAACAGTGAAGAATATCATGTAAATGAAATTGATCATTTCAAAATAGAATTTGCTCATGATCATTACTGGTGGTAACTACATAATACTCTTTGTGTTTAAACTCAATATTGAAAGAAACTTCACGCTTTTCAATTTCCTGTGACTGACTTCATCGTCTGAAATGAGATTCTTGGCTTTGAAAGAGCGAAACAGGTACGGTTCCTTAGAGCTTAGAGGGATCGCATATATAGTATATCCTTGATGATACTTGTGGCAATAAACTTGCCATTACGTTGTACTATCGCCATCGGTCGTCCTACCTTCCGCTGCCGATTCATTCTTAACACACATGTAATACAAGCGAAGCCGCAAGAAATGCCAGAGGAGAGACGAGTGTACGAAGAATTAATTGTTTCTGTGAGGATGCGTGCGAAAGGTTATAGTCGGGTAGAGTCTAGTCTCAGAATCTTCGATGTCAGACTTGGTACCTCATGGACACATACGTGTTTAATTTTGTTGTCCTTTTTATTGGATGGTCAGCGTTTGATTGCGTCTATGCCTATGACGCGTAACGGAATTCCAATGGATCGTAGTCGCTGGATTGTTTCGTTGTAACTTGTAATTGGCCGGTGGGTGTATCGAACGATGGCTCGATCGACAAGTTCGACGAACCGATTCAGTGAGGAGGGTCGAGACTATTAGATTCGATTCATCCGATCCTCTTTCTCCTTAACTATAATTTGTCGCTAGACTGATAAGTGTTGTGATAGCTGTTGTTCTTCATAAATCAATGTGTCTTTTACAAAATGCTTTATATCCTCTAAAAACACTCAAAGTTAAAAGAATGACTATAAATTATAATAATTTAAAAATAAGTTAAGATTTGCTTTCCTATAGTTGGTAAAATAATAAAATAAATTTGTTATCAAGCTTTCAGCAGATTTGTACATAGTTTGTCTAGACAGGAGATCAATTTTTCAATGCTGTTTGGCAAGGAATTAGCCAATTTGCATCTTCTTTAAATTGAGGATAGAGGTAAATTTGAATGAACAATTCATTGAAGACCGGAATATCGACATTCCTAGTGTCAGGTTTTATCGCCGAGTAAAAAGGATGTTCTCCTAAGACACGTATTTATCAGCCGGACGAATAATATACGAAACTCGTACTATTTACATGCGTAATAGTCAGAGAAGACGAGTCAATTTGGAAAGAGCTAATTTTTTAATATTGCCCGTCACTGGAGCGCCGATAAATGCCTTCGTGTGAGCTACAAACGTACGCCCGGCCGTGCCCTCGTATCTTGCCGCCAGCCATTTCTCAAAACGTTCCTGAAGTAAACTGTTGCAAATTAAGGTTGCACAAGGAGCCAGCGGTCATTTCTCAAGCTGTCTTCTCGCATAAATTATTGCAAACGAAACGGCGAGCCGAAAGAAACGCATAAAGTGCCCCTTGTGCTTTGCCCTCTCTTTCTCTCATTCATTCATGGCCTCTGTCTCACTTTCTCCATCTACATCCCTCCTTCACTCATACTCACCACTTTGTCCTTTTTCTATATCTGCTTCTCCCTGCCTTTTTAAAATGTGTATTCGTTTGAAGTCGATAGCGCCCAGGTACGAGTGATTCACCGTGAAAGAAAGCATTTTTCAAGTTTTACGACTCTGAGGAGGTATCGGAAATATCCACTAGATTCTTTCACCGAGATGATAATAACAAAGTAATTTATCGTCCCCAGACGACGTAAAAGCTACGACTTTAAATGCGAGGTATGCCTTGTATGGTTCCATTTTGAGTACATATTTTGACTATACATATAACGATAAGAAGAATCCTTCATCGATAAAACTGATTAACCAAAATTCTTTTCTCAAAATACTTTAAATTATGTAGTAAATTACAAATAGGAAATAGCTATCCAAGCTTTAATCTACATATTATATTTTTATTTTTTATATCACTTCTTTCACCTGCTCTAAACATAAATTAAAATGTAAATTCCTACTGAAACTTGTTTGATATATGACAAGTGTTACGCCAAATGAACCTTAACTGAAATTTCAAACGGAATTTCTCAGACACACGTAACTTAAGCTTTATACACTTATAATTTCGTGTAATTTAAATAAATTTAAGAAAATTCAGTTACTTTTTAGTAATTTAAGAGATTTTTACGTCCCAGATAACTGCATATTTTGTTACAGTTCCGTAATTTGAAGAAAAATTTGGGAAATTTCAGTCCATCTTTTACAAATTTGAGATACGTTTAAATAAAAGTATTGTAAATTTTATATAACTTTCTGTTATATTTTCAACATAAAAATATATGAACAAATTGGAGATTATTTAATATTATTGTAATAATAATATTCAATATTGTTGATGTTCTTAGTTGGCTTTAGGGTCCAGAAAAAATGTAACTCAAGGTTTCATGTTTTCAAACGTTTCGACTCAGATTGGAGTCCTCATCAGTGAGAATTTATTTCTATTAAAAATACAAAGGAAGAAACTTAAAAAATTTGCACGTGTGACTGATGAACATTGTGGTAAGAAATGATATAAAAGAATTGCGAAAGTTATACTATAAAATTGGTCTAAATACCTAAATTTGCAGAATTTTTGACGCACATTTTGAAACTTTACCCGACATTTTTAAAGTTTACCGAACTGTGATGCATTTCATAACATTTGGTACGTCACAAATTATTACAATAATATTAAATAATCTCCAATTTGATCCCAAAATTGTTCAAAAATTGAGTAAAGTTTCCGGAATTAATTCTCTCCATGCACATGTTTTGATACGAAAAAAGTTAACAAAGTATTTAAAAAACTTGAAATAGTTCTTGAATTTTAAATTCCATTCGAAAATGACAAGAGAAACTTTATAAGATCCTTTTCCCTTCTGCCATATAATTGACCAAAAAAACAAAAATTTTTCAAAGTCAAAGCCAACTATTAAAAAATGAGATTCGAATTAACAGCAATATAAAATCACCTCAAGTTATACTAATAGAATTAAATCATGAGAATTAAACTTGAACGTAACCAAAGAATACACAAGTCAGAGCGCGAAGCGTAACGACCGAACCGCGGGCCCCAGGCGCGCTCAAACTGACAAGCGAAGCGAGCAATGCGCAAAGCGCACTATGAGAAAGTTCCCCTGCCCTAAAGGAGGCCGTACATATTTTTTTCTATTAAAATTCAATTAGTTCAAGAAATATAATCCATTAGCAGAAAATTAATGAAGCAACTCAAGTTCATCTTCCATTATCATCATAATGAGATGATGAGACCATACTGAACCATAATGAACGTATCGTTCAGTTTTTTAAAAACGATCTTTAAAGCACCATCGCGACTAAAGAGTAAACGAATAAGCTTGAAGGACCAAAGCTAAAAGGGCATGAGATATTACAGGACGAAGTCAATTATATTATGCATATGACTGGAAGAAGCAATACAAGAAGCAATCGGCCAGCAAGGCATGCCAGTGCTAAATTAACAGCCTACCTAGTTGTATGCAATGTAATAATGTACTGGTTGGCTATCTAGCTACCTTCTTGCATTCCATTGGTGCGTATCCGCATCTACATCCCTCTTACATCGGCTATGCCCCTGGCTTGGTTAGCTATCCATCTATCTATCTGTCTGTCCATCTGAACATTCGGTACTTTCCTCGACAACACCTACATAGCCGCAAGTCTCAAGTACTTTTCTAGATACCTGTTCCTGAATAACCGACTGCACTTTTTATGGCATAATGCTCCAGCATATTGGTCGGCACCTCGAATACGGTTTTAGTGCCTTCGTAATATCCAGTAAAGCTTCTATTTTATAGTGTCTTTTACACACCGAAGCTATGAGTTCAGTATGAAATTGTTCCGCCAGACCAAAGAACTGGAAAATGTGAGATGAAAAGGGATAAAAGAGTGAGTATGGGAGAACGAGCTTTTGGACAAGGTGATGATAACCGGGGAAACGAGTCTATTGCTTTTTTTATGTTTTTCAGGACTTGTTAAAAGAATTGTCTTTAGTTCTAGGATTGTAGAATTTAAACTTATAATTTTAAGAAATTTAAAACTTATTTTTTATGTAATATTGTCATTTGAGTCAACACAACCAATAAGCTAGAAAAAATCGTGTCAATTTGTATATTTATTTATTGAATTTTCATTTTATTTATTTTACTATTGTATTAGTTGATGAATTTTTATTAAGGAATTTTAAAAGAGTCCTGTTGAAATCATACTTCTTATTTTCTACAAAGGGAAGCATTCTGATTGTGAAATTACTTTGTATTGAACATTTTTATTAATTCAAATGAGAAATATATTTAAAGGCAAGAATAATTATTTTCGGTGATATTTATTATTTCGGGTTTCATCACCTTTGCATTTTCAAAAAATAATTTTTTTTTAATTGCACAAAAAGGTCCCTTAGGGTCCTAAGAATGATGCCCAATAGGATAAATGTATGAAGAAGGCATAGAAGATTAGAGGTATATCAAAACTATAGTACTTTTTTACGTTATTAAAACTTTAAACGCATTTTTCTTGAAACTGACTTTTCAAATCGGCAAGCAACGTCATTTCAACAATTTTCAATCGATTGACACGAATCTTTTATTACATAAAGTATTATTTAATTATATAGTCCAGTACTTACGATTTTTAAGATAATAAACATAAGATAAACACAAGATTGTTTATTTGTTTAACAAATTATGGTCGCTTTTTTGGGCGAAAAACGAGTGCCACATTCAAATGCTCAACATTTTTGCAAAAATGAATATTTTTTTATAATCTTGTGTACTTCGCTGGGAAATTTTATAAATATTAGGAAAAAATTTGTTTTTTGTTCCAGGTGCAAATCTCAATTTTTAGAATTTCTTGCCGCGGACTACTTCCGAAAAAAAATTTTTTTATATAGTTAATATATTAATTAATAAACACTATAAATTTTAATTGCTTCACGTTTTGCTATTTATATGAAAATAAATCATAAAACTGACACTATTTTTGGAGGCTCAAAGGTGATGAACCCCCTCAAGTGAAATTTTATTTGAATCCGATTCATTTGTGGATGCAAGCATTCAATTTTACTTTTCTCGTTTGTCATAATAAAATATTATTTGTACCTTTTTAAAAAATTAGACTATGAAATTTGAAGTGTCCGTATTGTAAAAAATATCTAAAATTTTCCCAACAATCTTGTAGGTAAAATTCTTTATTTTGTGTAGGAAAACTTATTTTCCAATACAACTATAAATTCTTAAATTTTCAATGAAAAATCATGTTTCTAAAGGAGATATTTTCCTAGCATGTGACAATTTTTACTAATTTATAACATAGTTGCTACGAAATTTAACGAGGACTTTAAAAAATATACTGAAGCTGTTGAACGGTGAAATTCACGAAAAACTTTAACATGGATTACAATTTGATTAATGCAAGTGCTCCTAAAATAATATGCTTATAAAAAATTGCATTCGTGGTTTTTATTCGTTTTAAGTCTCGGATACGAAATTGGCAAAGCTGTTTAACTTATGTTTTTTATCAGTATTTCATGATATGGTATATTGAAATTTTATCACAATACTTTAAAAATATTTTATGAGGCTATATTCCCCAAAAAGTTTTACAGACAATTAACACATAAATGTCATTTTGTAAATTCATCAAAAAACAACTTCAGTAAAATGTTCTAACGTTTTCGGGAAATTTTCGCATATTGTATTGTGCTGTTTAATACCTCGTAAGTGTGAGATATGGTATTAAAATTAAATATCTAGATACCAAGCCGTACAATCTAGATATTAACTTTTAATATCTTAGATATACAAACTTAATTTCCTGGATTGTACGGCTTAATGTATCCCAAATCCAACAATCCATTTTTCTCCGTGTACCCTAGCAAAAGTTTCGGATTTAAATTAAATTCGAACGAATCAAAGCTATTTCGAGACACTCGAAAGTCTCTTTTTGAACCATTCCGAATCATTCTGAACCAATCTGAAAAACGTTTTGAATATCATTTGACGCAAATTGGTTGCAAATCAATCCTACTCAATCTGTTTCAATCCGAATTACTTGGAATCAATCAGAGCTCAGGTTGATCTAATTCAAGTTTTAAATTTGAATCATTTCGACCTCGAATTTATTCAGATTGAAAACTTAGCTTGGACCAACCCGAGCTTGGATTTATGATTGTAAAGTTTTTCAGATTGGTTCGGAAATATATTTCGGAATGGTTCGGATTAACCCAGATTGAATTCTAAAAAGTCAAATCTTAGATGTACTTGCAGTTCTAAACGTTCATTAAACAATAGGAAATTTTAATTTTGAAAAATAAGTGATTAGATCTTACTTCAGTAAATTGAAAAGTAGCGTATATTTTATGACAGATTGTATATTTTTAGGACCATAAATATAAAAATAATCATTAATTTTGTTTTTAAAGAACAAAAATTGTCATCGTATAATGAACGTTCAGAACTGTAAGTACATAAACATAGAACAAAAAAGGCGTAAAAATTTAAACTTGCAAAATTTATTATTACATTTAATTTTTCAAGAAAATTTAATTCATTTCCAAAGAATTTGAAATTTTTCTATCCAAAAAGAGACGCATTCGACTGCGCCGGGATTCGAGCCCGGATCTTTCGATTGCCGGTCGACATCTAATTTGAAATTTAATTCATTCTTGTGCGTTACCACTTTTATATATTTATTTAATTTTTTTTTACTATTAGATTTTTTTCAATTTATACTCCTTTTTTGTTTCAAGTCTAGACTTTTTCAGAATCTAAGGAAAAATTAGTATACATTCATGGCATGTTTTTTCACATTCTACGTAAATTTATCTCTGAAATGAGTCAAGGACCATCCAAAAATATCAATTATTTCGGAAATTGTTCATAATTTAAGAAAAATTCGAAAGTTTACACAATAAACGGTGAAAAATAGTTCAATAATGTTTATAAAACTTTTCAAGAGTTGAGGATACAGGAATTTACGGAACAGAGTTCTAGAAAATTTACAGAACATTTCATAATAAAATGTGGAACTTTCAATAATTTTTCCTGAATGTTTCGCATTTTATCCTGAAAAGTTCTGTAAATTTTCTAGAACTCTGTTCCGTAAATGCCTGTATCCCCTACTCTTAAACAGTTCTATAAACTTTACTAAACTATTTCATTCGATGTATCTTCTTTAAAAAAATCTTTAATCTGCTTGTTGTCCTTTCCTTGCAAGGGTAGTTATAAGCACTTAGTAAATAAATTTAGAAATAGTAAAGTACACTTTGGGTGGAGGCGCGTGATTTCTTACACCTCTCGTATATAGACCGAGAATACTACAATATTCTTTACTGAGTATGGTTCTGACCTTATTACGGATGGCTGGCGGTGTTAAGTGTAGGATAATGGTAGCGTAATGTTGGTAATCCAAGAGAACGCGTGTACGGTGCGCCGATATGTGTAGGAGAGACATAGCTCGCTAACTTCACAGAGGTAACCCTTTATCTGAGTACGAGAGGCGTACGACTGGTCCAGCGAAGCGTGAAAAACACGTGATCGCTTAACAGCAAAACTTATTTTGCGGCGCAGGCGGCTTTTCATTTCAGAGAAAACTTTGTTCACTATAGTTTCAGGCTAAACAGGGATCCGACATTAACGAACAAAATTGCAGATGCTAATGAGACCAAGTTATGGTTAACACCATCGATAATGACCAAGTTTACATTCTTTGCTTACTTTTCTCCTAGTAACAGTCTTCCTAAGGTTATATGACAATTGCAATACAAGAAGAAAATTGGCTCAGTATGTTTTACGAAACTTTTCATTAAAATTAGGATATAGCGCCATTTTATAACTTTTTCATTTATGTTTTGTTCACTAGCATCAGAATTATGATTCATTCAATTTAATGGACGAATTCTTGCCAAAAAGGTGTAAAATTTGGATTATCAACTAAAAAAAAAAATATTTCAGAATCGGCTAAAGTAATATTTTTTTGTCCTCCGTACACCGAAAGTTAGCCTTGTCGATGTCGTTTTACGTGCGGAAAGTTGATTTTCCCGCACCTGTGCGGTAAAATTTTGAGTTTGTTTTAATTTTCCGCACACTTAAAATTTTACCACAGCAGTGCCGGAAAATCAACTTGTATACTTTTGGTATACAGCGAACAAAAAATATCGTTCATATACGAAATATACTATTCTATTATTACCGAGCGCAGATTTAAAGAAAGCATACGGTGCATGATTTGCCAGAATTTGATAATTTTCAAACTCACACTCTTGTGTTCGTATAGACAACTAGGCAGAAAGGAAATTAAGAATTTTTCAATCAAATTTTTTCGAGTTCTAACCTAAAATAACATATTATGAATACATTTAAATATCATAAAATTTATCATATTAATTTTTGTTTGTTATTGATAGATTCTATAACTATATTAAAATGAATAATATGAGTATCAATTTTTTATAAAATATTCATAAAATAAGACTTGTATCGACCCTCAAAATAAAATCCTTGATTATTATTTCCTAATTTTAATTTATTTGTTTTTCAATTAATAAATCATTTTATATTTCAATTTCTGATTCTTGAACAAAAGCACCTAGAATTTTAAAACTGTACCAAAAACTACTTCAATGTAAGTATTTTATTCTAGTACTATTAAAAAATATATAATTAATTATTAATGTGCATAAAACAGCTGGGAATAAAATGTTAAAACTTTTCGAGAAGGATTCCTACCATTATTTACAATTTTTACCAAAATTATTCCAGAGGTTTTGCTTATTTCAACACGCACTAAAAATTTGTTGAATTCAAAAGTAGCATAATTCAGCATTAAATTAACTCTAATTAAATCTCCATCTTCGCAGATGAATAGTTTTTTCTAAAAACACAATAAGTAATAAGATTTCAAAATTTTTTTTTAACAATGATGAATAAAATCAATGTATAAAATCGTTTAGTCTATATTTAGAAGAAAATTCTTCCCAGCACCTTTAATTTACAATAGTCCTAGCGGGATCAAATAATAGCGTCGACCTAGCTTAGATTTCGATCATCGATTTTTTCCGTGGATAACCAGTCACCTCAAGCCGGTTTCCTTAGGATAAGATTTTTCCCATCTGTTCCAAGTGTTGTAATGGCAATGTGGCGCCAAACCTAGCGTATCGGCAGGTAAATTACTTGTGCTAATGAAACTCCGTGTGAAAACAATGCCCGAACAAGTGAAAAATTATTTTTGCGCATATCAGTCTCTTTTCTTTCTGTAGTAACGACAGTGAATGTCTTACGGTTCGGTTCAAACAGATATCAAAGTAAAGAAGTACTTTGAGTCGACACAATTTTTATCTTTTACACATAGAATTCTATTCCCATTCATTTTCATTTTAAAGAAAATATTAACAGTCACAGTTTGCAGTGTCAGTGCTTTCCATGTAACAGGTTTAGTGACTTCCGCGTGACGAGTTCAAGTACGCATTAGGCGTTTCGAAGAACAAGTTTTTTCATTAAGAAATAAAGATAAAGCGAAACTCTTGTGAAATTCAAAGGACTTCGTTTGTGGGATGTTGGCACACCGTGAATAAAAAAAAGAGTTTTTTATGCCTCCATTAAAAAAGAAACTTTACCAGGTTTTAATTTTCAGATACTTCTGACTAATCTTTCGGCTGTGAAGCTTTTTGAGGTTATGTACCTCAACGGTCACGTGACATCCTAGAAAAAATTTACTTGATTAAGTTTCCACAACTTTTGAAAAAAAGAATAACCGTCCGTTGCTGAAGCAAGGAAAGAATGCGGAAACTTCAATCTGGTCAATTTTTTCTTGATAGTCACGTGACTAATTTTGTACATGGCCTTAAGGGCTTGTGATATTTCCAAAATTAGCAAATTTTATTGATTATAGGTTTCTACATGTTTATGTACAAAGTACATAAAATTTTGTTTTCAAAAATTGGTTGTAGAGAAGCTAAAAACGAAAGTAGATAAATTTGGTTTAAAAAATGACAAAAAGTTCAATTTTAGGAAAATATATCGGAAATTTTTTTTTATTATCAAAACCAAAAGTAGTCTATCTACGTCCGTTTTCATCTTCTCTACCATTTCCCAAATTTTGAAAACAAAATTTTACGTACTTTGGACATAAACATAAAACGAAGTATCACATGCCCTTAATCTCGTTCAATTTTTGTCGCCAACTTCACTAATCAAGTTTGGGACCATTTTTTTCCACAACCTAGAACAATAACTTGATTCCCTCAGAAGGATTCTTTCTTTGAAACAATACTGCTCTAGTTTCTTCTGCCTTGCACCCTTGTGCCTCCTTTACGTTAACGAGAAGAGGAAAGAAGAAATTTGCTGTGACAAAGGAGACGATTAACCTAAAAAATGAAAAAAAGGCTTCATCGATGATGTCGTTCCCACAATGGCGTACAGTTGCGAAGCTCCGGCCATCTTTAAGGATATACGAGGTGTTCAAGTAATACGATCGAGGGTGGGCTTATGGTGATCAAAACCTCGTATCGGATTCCTTATGTTTCACAAATGGCTGCCTGACTGGTGTTGGTTACATCACCAGCCATCTTTGATATTCTACGTGCTTCTTTCCTACGGCTTTCATTAGCCTTGAAGGCAATGTACACCCTCACCAGAAATGATCGCTGAGTAGGTCGCCACCCTCAGAGAATAAGATACCTAACTGCTGAGAGAACGCAGGAAATAAAAATAAAACACCCTGTGTACTATTTTCACCTTGGTGCCAATCACGCGATCTACTTAGAAACAGACTTAAGAGGAATGCTTGACCTGATTGGAGCCACATGAAATAAACTGGTCAACAAAATATGACCAATGTCTTCATGGAATGAGATTAGGGTGACCAGGCGTCCTGACTGATTTTCTTTTTCCGCCTAATGTCCTGATTTTTTCAAAGCTGATTTTTGACAGATTTGTTTTTTTAACAATTCGTTTTCTTTATTGGTTTTTTTTTTTTACAAGGGCATAACGCTATTTTCCTTTTGTTTTCGAACGACAATTTGACAACTTGACAGTAGGAATTACGTTTGAACGATATTGATTGTAGAATATCCTTATATTAGTTCATGAATGTTTGAATATTATACTTCAAAAATGAAAACTGATAATAAATGTTTGAAAAATCGCGATACGCACTTACGGGTTATGATAAACCACAAGTGCGTGAGTGCGAGTAATGGGGGGGGGGGGGGGGGGGCTCTCTCTTGCGAGTGTCCTGATTTTTCCCTCGACTTATTTGGTCACCCTAAATGAGATATTAATTTTCAGAGTAGGTTTCTGTGCTGAATCCAAATATAGACTTTGTTTTTTCCCAGCAAGTCAGGTTTTTGACATTATTTTCAAAAAATCACAAATCGTGTGATAAAAGGGTGTACATTTTTTTTAAGCTATTGGCCTATTTCGACGAGTTGCACTCGCCATTTAAATTTAAGATGCAATTATATTTTCTCCTGCAAGGTTGCATTAATTGAGGTTTTTGCCCACTTTCATGGATTTCCTGTTAAAGTGAAAATTAAATCATATTTCTAGATAAGTTTTTCCGCAGAAAAATCATAGCCCAATGGGACAAACGAAAAGTATTACATGGTTTCGATGCGTTTTTATCGCAAGAATCCATTGATTGTTTTGTTTTTTCGATATCTTATACAATTCCTGAAATAATTTTTAAAAAACTAAAAAAATACGAGAAAAAATGGTTTTACAAAAAACTTTATATTTAACTGAATATCATTTATTTGTTAGTCAACTTTGTGTCATTCTCTTCTCACTCCATGAACACATGTCATATTTGTTTGACCAGCGATATCTAGGATGGAAACAAGATTTGGCCTCCTTCACGCAGAAAAAAGATTACACGTTATGGGAAGTTTGGTACTTATGTCTTAAACTTGACTTTTTTGTACATTTTACAAAAAATTCAGTTCAATCGATATTTTTTTTTGTACGTTTTACCTTTCAATGTCATCTCTTTGAAAATTTTCAAAAATTAATTTTTGTTTTACCAACAATGAATTTTTTTAATTGTTCAGAATTAATTAGAGGCTACACTGGAAGACTCGCGTTTTCAATTTTTATTATACTATGTTTCAATATATGCACTGAGAGAAATCCTATTAGTTGTGCTGACTAAAAGGTCACAACTATATATTTTTAGTAAGCAGTACCAAAAATTTTGTAAATGTTATTAATTTTTTTTGTAAAATTGATCAAGTTCATTTATTTTGAGAAATGTAAATATTTTATTTCCATATGAAATATTTCGTGTGTAAACATGACTTTGAATTCTTTGGTAATAGTAAACTTCAAGAAATAATTGTACAGACGAATTAGATTTTACCTGTTTATCAACTGTTTTGAATCGTTTTGAAATCGTTGCATACATTGATTTCTTAAAAAAAAAATTAATCATTGCTACTCATTTAATATTGCTGTAAGAACTAAGGTGCTTAGATCATACAGAGTAAAAAAACATACTTGTGACCCTTTTTTACAAAAAAAAAAATAGGTAACCACGACTAATACTTTCTCTCAGTGTGGTAAAAAGTGTCATATCAAGGATTTTTGGTATACACTGAAAGAAATGCTTGGGATTTATCAGCCATATGAATATAGCTGAATGTTTTCAAGTAATTCAATAAAATATATTTGACAGTTGACCAAAAATATTGCTGCAATAGTAATTCAAATGTAATTCAAAAACTATGGAACTTTAGAGAGACAATTGAAACTCTTCAAAAGATTATAACAAAATCCTAATTAATAAATTATTTTAAAAATTTTAAAATTTTTGAAAAAATCATGCATTTAAGGATTCAACTTTCGAAAAATATTTTCTGAGTATAAAGTAAATTGATATGTTTTTACGTCTACACTGTTAGAAATATTCTGAAATTTCCCAAATTTTTAAATTACAAATGTAACAAAAAATTGTATGAAATTTACAAGAAAACGTATTTTGCTAAAGATGGGTTGAAATATTTGAAATTTTTATTCAGATTACGAAACTGTACTGAATTTTCCTAAATTTATCTTCAAGTTATGAGACTTTAATAGAATTGTCATAAAATTTATTTTGAAATTACGAACCTTACTATATTTTTCGGTTACATGTAACTGCATAAAGCATTAGTTACCTGTAACGTACAATTTTTGTTGTTCAATGTTCATATTTTTCAGTTGCAACTATCAGTAATATTTAGTAATTTGTAACTGAAAATTGACTAATTTTCTCTTAAATTTACTAAAATGTACGAAAAAATAAAATTTTACGAAATTATAACATTAGTTACATAACACAAAAATTGAATAACAGTTCAGTAACGTGTTTCGGAAAATGGCGTCAAAAATGTCTAACATTGTGCAGTTTTTCTTCCATAAGAGCGTAAATATATATTTAAACACATGAATCTGAATATATTAATCCTCAGTCTACGACTTTTCATAAACTCACTTCAAGCATTAAAAAACTAGTTAATATAATTACGGTATATTAAAATACCAGACCAGATAACGGAAAAAACATGAAAATAATAATTTTTTATGCACAAAAAATCACAATTTACTCAAGATTCAAAATAAACCACTGATGAGGGCTCTGATCAGAACCGAAACGTCTGATTACGTAAAACTTTGAGTTTTTATTAACCTTGGACCCTAAAAGCCAACTATAAACATCAGCATATATCTGCAATTAAATATATAATAGCATAATTTTTGTTATAAATTAATGTAATAGATTCACTTTCCTTTTCCACATGAAAGCGAAACCCTCATAAAAGGTAGGTCAAGTCAATCCTGAGAATTCGTGTGTGTTTGTAACGGCGAATGCACAAAGGAATGCACTATGAGTTCTGAACAAGTCTGTATCATAAGAGATGGTACTCTTGGCAAGTAAGAGCGAGTGAAATTGGTTTCACAATTGAAACTAAGAATAGCATTATAAAATGTTAATATCCATACAGCATACACGTACACGATCTCGGTTTCATAACACAGGTCGAGTACAGCACAGAAGCTTAATGACAATATGATTTAGCGCGGGTGCCATTGGTTGCCCATCAAGTGCCTTACTCTTAATTCGATTATTGCCCTCCATGTCATAATGATTTCTATTTTAAAGAGATATCAGATTTTGAAAGGGCTAATCATATTTAACGAGTTTGCTGTGTCCGAGAAAATAGAAAATTCTTCGGACTTAATAACTTGGCGCTCCTGGTGCATGCAGTAATAAAAATAAGGTGTAGCCCTTAGTTGCATTCATAAATCAGTTTATGGCACTAATTTAATTACAGTATTTACGATAGGTTGTAAAACTGACACTCTTTCTAAGAACCATATTAATTAAATTACCTTCACTTTAATTAAACGAAACGTCCCTTCTTTGTAATTCGTGAACTTTTCATCGCGAAGAATTTTAAAAATTGTTAAGTGTATAATTGAGTCTATAAAAGTATCCCATACAGAAATTCTATCGTGAGGCGGGCCAGGTCCTTTATCTGGACAAGCTGAGGAATTTCTGCACAATATAGAATTATCGTTCAATAAAATGGTACATTGTTGGAAAATTATATCCAAACCTTCCATTTTCACTTATAAATTTAACTTTGCATATCAAATACTCGTTTTTTGTATTATTTGTATTTATTTGATTTAAACAAATTTTTATTTGGTTCAAAAATACTTCGAATCAAACAAATTTTATTTTATTCAAATATATCATTTTTTTAAATTAAAGCAAGTCTTTCAAACAAATAACTTTCTTTGATTCGATCAAATCGTTTCTCTGTGTCTATACAACTACTGCTTTAATACATCGAGACTCTAAATCTAACATAATTTTATAATTCGAGAAAATTGCATATTAAATTTATAAATTTTCAATACTGAAGGTATTAAAAAATGTATGGGGAAAATTGAATAAGCTCCTTCTGCACTCAGAAAAAAGATTTGATTGAATCAAAGAAAATTATTTGTTTGAAAAACTTTCTTTGATTTAAAAAAATGATTTATTTGAATTAAATAAAATTTGTTTAATCTAAAAAAAATTTTAAATGCTATATTTATTTCTAAAAATGTGAAATTAGCCCCACCCTTTTTCTGTGTTTTTTAGATTCTAATTAATATCACTGATCAGCGCTCCGATCTGAGCCGAAATGTCTGATTAAATCGACTTAATCATTTTCTGACCCTAAAGCCAATTTTTCTAACAACGTACCATTTTATTAAAATTAAAGGTCAATACAGCCTATACTACTTTTAATTATCTTTTTAACTATCAGAACTTAAAAATATGCTGTTATTACAATTAACGTTTGAATTATATGACATGCAAGTGCTTCAACTCAGGGGATATATTTTATGATGGGGGGCGTATAAGTTTTTGTATGGTAAGCAAAGCAGGAAGTACAGGTGTCACAATTAGCATAAGATTCAATAATTCGTGTTATTAATAAAAGGATGATTTAATGTTGATCACTAAGGACGGATTTATGAAGATGCATATACAGAGATCGGATCGCTAAAGAAAGAACTATGGACTTTGCATATCGATGATCCCTACGGGAATGTTCTCAATGGAAATAAGGAGACTTTCACTTCCAGGAACTGCATTATAACCTTCTGTTAAACGTATTATTTTTTCACTTTCTGCGTGTGCACGCGAAAGGTTTAATGAAGACGCGTTTCTACGAAACTTGAACTGCCAGAACCCAGAGGCGAGGGCGGATTAAGAGCGCACACCTCTGTGAAATACGAAACTCCCGATGAATAGGATTAATGAGAATCATCGCCTGCTGTATAATTATCGACGAAGCTGCCGATCTTTTTTATCTTATAATCAGAAGTAAGACGCAGTTTTGCTCGTAAAGAAGGGTATTTGAAACATGCCAAGACCCGTTTTTTAAGAAGCTGCGTTCATTTAAGTAAAAGACAAAAAGGTTGTTTTCTTCTTTAAAAAGTCTGCAGTTAATTTAAACACTTAATTTTCCAGTCGAATTGATGAGAATGTTACTATGGTTTGAAAAGGAGTACAGAGGTTTTAATATTCCAAAGTTTATTAGGGATTGAACTGGGCCTAAACGAAGTAAAATTATAATATTATTTAATTAGATAACTTTTTTAATGAAATAGTTAGCGGAGGACTTGGACGCAAAAAACAATGAAAAAAAAAGAAAAAAGATTTGATTGAATGAAAGTAGTAAATAATTTGTTTGAAAGACTTTTTTTTATTTGAACTAATGATTTATTTTGATTATAGAAAATTTATTCAATTCATACATTCGTTTATGGTAAAAGATATAATTTATTTGATTTAAAGCAGGAATTTTTTTAGATTAAACAAATTTTATTTAATTTAAATAAATCATTTTTTTAAATCAAGGAAAGTTTTTCAAACAAATAATTTTCTTTGATTCAATCAAATCTTTTTTCTGAGTGCAGAAGGAGCTTATTCAATTTTCCCCATACATTTTTTAATATCTTCAGTAATGAAAATTTATAAATTAAATATGCAATTTTCTCGAATTATAAAATTATGTTAGATTTAGAGTCTCGATGTGTTAAAACAGTAGCTGTATAGACACAGAGAAACGATTTGATCGAATCAAAGAAAATTATTTGTTTGAAAGACTTTCTATAATTTAAAAAAATGATATATTTGAATAAAATAAAATTTGTTTGATTTAAAGTATTTTTGAACCAAATAAAAATTTGTTTAAATCAAATAAATTTCTGCCTTAAATCAAACAATTATATCTTGGACCATATACCAATAAAATAATTTGTTTGTTTTAAAGAAAAATTTATTTGATTTAAACAAATATTCATTTGGCCCAAAGATATTTTGTTTGAATTAAGCAAATGTTATGTAAGCCAAATAAATCTTTTGTTTGAATTAAAAAAAAGTCTCCCAAACAAATCATTTTCTTTTATTTAATCAAATCTTTTTTCTGAGTTTACCTAATTATGTAAGTATTACAGATATGACGATACAGTTCACCAAGAACTAAATTAGATTTACGAAATATCGATAAATTTTACTGAAATATCTGTAAAATCTACATAACTCTCTATATTATCATTTTTTAATATATTTACCCTATACATCTAACTGATTCGATTTATTTTCTCTGTGCAGTAAAATTTTGGGCAAGTCTCACAATTTGTTCTATTTAAATTTAAATGAATTTTATGACATAATATCTCAAAATTAAACTAGTATACATAGTTTATGAATGACAAAAACTTGAAGAAATATTTTTAAAATTTCAATATTATAACATTTAGTAACAAATGAGACAAATCAGTCAAAAGTGTCTTTCGATTTGACAAAATACTTTTTTCGTTTTATAAAATTATCGACACCCCTACTATATTCAATTCAGCTACATAAAAAATCGTTCAGATAATCCCTAATAGCCTGAACCAATTTTGTTGTGAATTATATTGTTATAAATTGTTCAAGAATGCTTTCAAAATAGTTTTCAGACAAATAGTTCAAAATATATATATACATATTTCAACATAGTTATATAATAGTTTAGGAAAAATAGTTCAAACAAATGTGAATATTGTTATAAATTGTTTGAGAATGGTTTCGAAATAGTTTTCTGACAAATAGTTCAAAAATATTTATATACATATTTCAACACAGTTTTATAACAGTTTGGGAAAAATAGTCCAAACAAATCCCTAATAGCCTCAACCAATTTAGTTTTGTGAATTATATTGTTATAAATTGTTCAAAAATGCTTTGAAAATAGTTTTCAGACAAATAGTTCAAAAATATATACATACATATTTCAACATATAGTTTTATAATAGCCTAGGAAAAATAGCTCAAACACATGTGAATATTGTTTAAAAAAGTTTCCTAAGAATGCTTTCGAAATAGTTTTCAGACATATATTCAAAAATATATATATATACATATTTCAACATAGTTTGAAAATAGTTTAGGAAAAATAGTCCAAACAAATCCCTAATAGCCTCAACCAATTCAGTTTTGTGAATTATATTGTTATAAATTGTTCAAGAATGCTTGCAAAATAGTTTTCAGACAAATAGTTCAAATATATATATATACATATTTCAATACAGTTTTATAACAGTTTAGGAAAAATAGTTCAATCAAATCCCTAATAGCCTCAACCAATTTAGTTTTGTGAATTATATTGTTATAAATTGTTCAAGAATGCTTTGAAAATAGTTTTCAGACAAATAGTTCAAAAATATATACATACATATTTCAACATAGTTTTATAATAGCCTAGGAAAAATAGCTTAAACACATGTGAATATTGTTTAAAAAAGTTTCCTAAGAATGCTTTCGAAATAGTTTTCAGACATATATTCAAAAATATATATATATATATATATATATTTCAACATAGTTTGAAAATAGTTTAGGAAAAATAGTTCAATCAAATCCCTAATAGCCTCAACCAATTCAGTTTTGCGAATTTATTTGTAGACACCGGTATGTACAAGAAATGCAAAAATGTAAATATTTTTATACATAGCTTATAAATAGTATTAAAATAGTTTCGTAAAAAATTAGTCAAAAGATAGCCTTAATTGTCTATACCAGGCTATCCATATTCAGCTTCGCACTAAAGAATATATCCACACTTTCCTTCTTTTATTTAATATATCAAGTACTCCTGTTGCGCCATATTTTGAGTACTCCAGTAACTCCGAGAAAATATGTGAAATTAGCGACAGCAACCTTTTTTGTATTTTCTAGATTTTAATAAATATCACTGATGAGGGCTCCGATCAGAGCCGAAACGTTTGATTAAATTTGACTTAATCATTTTATGGACCCTAAAGTCAATTTTCCATCAACATACCATTCTATTCATATTAATGGCCAATACAAGGTACAATACTTTTAATTAAAACTATTAAAAAATCAATCAAATAAATATTGTTATTCAAACCAAATAAAATCTTATGCCAAAAAATAAGCTTTTCGTTTTCTTCTTACTTAAATTTTAATAACTATAAGAAAAGACTCGTTAAATTAAGCGAAAGTTTGTTTTCCAGCTAAGCTTTAAATCCACAATGGTCAGAAGATTACAGGATTTGCAGCTCATCCAGACTTGGAGGCTAGCCATTTACAAAGCCTCATACCCGAAATTTGAAGTAATCCAAGCAGAAAAAGTAATTCCATAACTTTGAAATCTAAATTTTGTATAGGAACGAAATAAGGCAGGAGGTGGATCACTGGGGGGCCCATTCCTAGTGAAGCTGGGTCCCTTACTGGTTGGTCGTGTGATGTTTGCTTTGCAAAAAGGGTTGGCCCGTTAAAAAGAGAAGGGCCAAAGGGGTTGGCAGATTTAACCGAAGGAAATCAGAGCCGAGAAAAATCGCAGTGGCCTCCTTCCAACATCTCACATCTCCTCTTCTCCAGCTCGACGGTCTCATCGCCCAAGAGATGCAAAAATGAAGAACCGGAGCTTCGATGCCGGTGGATGCTGTGCCGTCATCACAATAGCGTGTGCGATTTTTTTCAGCCTTCTGCCTTCAGTTAAAAGGTGGTGACGGGGGGTGCGTGGGATGTAAGGTAGGTGTGAATATAGTCAAATCACATCAGCTTTAATTTGGGTCTACAGAACAGCGGCTATATAGAGCCTCATATAGAATTCTCACGACAACGACGTATTCTTCAGGTACCAATATACATAGTACGCACACCATCGCACTTCCGGTCGCCAACAAGCCGTCCGTAAATATCGCGCATAAACATTTCGACCCATAGCCCTCTTTGTTCTATCCATTAACCTGAGAGAAAAAATGGAAAAAAGAGAGGAAGAGAGTCGCACCTTCCTTTTCTTTTCCTGTCTGATAAAATTTTACTGACTCGCTCAAGATCTATCTGGCAGCTGCGAGAGAGCTTGCCCCAAACCAAAGTCCCGAAACCTAAACCCAAACTGAACTTTGAAGACTTCCTACACCTTATCTCAATCCAATGATGACGCTAGACTTTTACGGATGTGAGGGACGAACCGAGAAAACAGGGTCCGTTGATAATTATATAGAATCTACTCGACCCTCAACGGTTTGACGGTAATCAACGGGCGTGGAAGCATTAAATATGAATAATTTTGTATAAATGGAACTATTTAAGAGAGACAGACAGAAATACCTGAGTGATTAAACACTTTTCGGGAAATGTAGATTGTAGACAGCTGTTTGCTTTTAGGTGGGGAAAGAATGCTTTTTAGTGAGAAATATGAAACATCCTAGAAACGGTTTTTTTCTCTTATAATTGATGGATGGGAGTGCTTTTTAATTGAGGAGGAATTAAATGAATTAAGGGTCTGGAAATATCAATTACATAGTTATATATATAGCGATATCAAGTGACAAGTAATACTATGTATTCCCGAAGATTTTATCATATCGTATCATTTTTTTGAACAGCTGTAATTTCCTCTAGAAAAATGTTTTCTGGAAAAGAAATAATGAAAAAGCAGAAAAGTGCTCTGGTTTATTTATTTTCAGTTATCGAGCAATCAACGGTGAAAATGATTGATTAGATAAACGAATTCATCGTTCTTTTAGATATTAACACTTATATATTCAATTGAAATGGGTTACGTTTTCGAGTTTTATAAAATTTAAGAATTATGGCTTAATTATTTATGTACTTACAGTTTTGAACGTTCATTGAACGATGACAAAAATTTTTTTTCCATAAAAAAATTAATTATTATATTTATATTTAGGGCCCTTCAAATATACAATCGTTCATTAACAATACACTATTTTTTAATTTTCTGGACCAAAAACTAATCATTTAGTTTTTAAAAAAAAGCTTTCCATCGTTCAATGAACGTTCAAAACTGTAAGTACATTAATTATTTTACACTTGCAATTACGTCCACTTATTCATTCGAAATTGTTATATTATAATGTTATGTTTCTCAAAAACTTCAAAATAACTTTGTAAAAAATAAGTTTAGTAAGTACAGCTTCACACCTAAGAAATCTTATTTTATAAGTTTACGTAACCTAAGTATGTCATTTTTTGTATTTTTTCGAAATATGTAAACATTTAAATCACGCTTATTAATTTAAAATTGACACGCGGTAAAGGTTATGTCTCCGAACAAAAGGTCTTTAAAATATGTATTCACAAAGTAAGTATTTAAGGGGATCCGCTACCTTCAATATTTTTATTTTTTAAGTTTAGATTTTCCATATAATTTTTGTTATGTTTAGTACCTTTATTGAGAATGATTTTAAGGTTTTTCTTGAAAATTCCAGCACTTTTATGTATTTTTAAACTAAAAATTGTAAGTTTTTTGGGCATTTTTTGACTTTGAACAACATTTTTGCTTTTTAACCAATTGTCATGATTTTTTAAAATTTTGTTTCTTACATTATGTAGGAACTTTTTGGGTATGGAAAATAAGGTAACATGACTGAAAAACAGTTACAAATAAAATAAAAAAAGAAATAAAAATATCACAATATATAAAAAAAAAATTGTGTAGTTATTTGTTTAGTTAGAGTGCTTTCCATAACCAAAAGTATTGATAATATAACAAAGAAAAAGTGGTAAAAATTTCAAAGGCCTGTGTCTGATACTTTAGATTTTATTCAAACATATCTTGCAACAAACACGGAAAATTACAACTTGTGGAAAACGAAGTTTAAAGTAAAGTCTTGTAGTGAAACCTTAATACTCACTGTGAGATACAGCGTCTGGCGAAAGCGTAATAAAATAAATGTGTATGTTAGAAATTTAAAATAATATTACTTGTATTGTAGTTGTAAAATTAATGTTGGGAAAGTCCCGGACGTGGACCGCTCATAGTCCTGTGGATTATGACAATAAAGCAATTGACGAAATACGAACGTCGGAAGGAACCCTTAGGGATAGCTTTTTTCATGAAGCAATGGTCAGCAATGAGCTTTTAGGTATTAATATTGTTAAGGGGCAGTCCTTTTGGAATACTCGAGCGAGAAGGTTCACTCCTTGTACTTTTCGCGTCTTGTACATTTTTTGTATAAATAAATTAAGTTTGATTGTTCCGTACATTAAAAGCACTTTCTTTCACTTCACCGTTTCAATTCCAAAATATAATTACCTCTCCTATTTTGACTAGAACATTTGGCGACCGTGACAGGACTTGGTATTTCAATTTTGGTAATTTTTTCTTGTGTACGTGAAGTTTTTATTAGTGAAAAGTGACTGAAAATGGAACAACTTAAGAAGAGAAGGACGATAGCACGCTCTGCATTCACCAAGGCACTCGTAGCATTGAATAATTTATTAAAAGAAGACACGACGACTGTTGGCGATTTAACAGTGGCATATCAACTGCTAGAAAAGAAAATGTGCGAATTAGATGTGGTGCAAGAGAAATTAAATGAACTGTTTTTTGATTCAGAAACTGTGTTAGCTTCCGATATTGAGAAAGACGCGGAAGAGTGTGACGCTTATAGTACGAGATTTTTGACAGCAAAGTTCGGTTTCAATGCGCGTATGGAGAAAAAGGTAAATGATACAGCAGCAAGCCCTGTAAACAGTACAAGGACCGCTTCGAGTGATAATATGACGCCATTAAATTTACCAAAGGTTCAATTTACAAGGTTTAGTGGCGATTTGAAAGAATGGCTCAAATTCTGGAGTCTCTTCAAGAAGGTTCACTCCTTGTACTTTTCGCGTCTTGTACATTTTTTGTATAAATAAATTAAGTTTGATTGTTCCGTACATTAAAAGCACTTTCTTTCACTTCACCGTTTCAATTCCAAAATATAATTACCTCTCCTATTTTGACTAGAACACTCACTATCAAAACTCCCCTGCTTTATATATAGTATGGTTTCTTCTTCAGAAATTTTATTACTATTTCCAATACTATTTTCCATATAATTCAGAAATTTAAAGAATTTAAAACTTTCTATGAAAAAAAGACGCATTCGACTGTGCCCGGATCCGAGCCCGGGTCTTTCGATTGCCTGTAATTTGAAATAATTCAGAAATATTAGTAAATAAATAAACGAATTATTTTGTGTAAAAAGCTAATTTTCACTAAAAACGCGTTATTCGTAAATCGTAGTACCTTTTAATTTTATTTATTTTTCTAAGAAAAAAAAATTAGATAGCCCTGAAAATTGACACACATACTTAGAATAGTATAGAGAATAAAAAAATGACGATTTTGGAAAATGTCAAAAAAATAAAAAATGTGCCAATTAAAGGTGGCAGATCCTTTTGATATGGCTCCACACCAAAGAAGTATCATGGTATTGATACGAATAATTTTGCAAACTTACGTTTTTCCGTATTTCACATATTACTGTTAAATATTTCGTAAAATTTAACTGAAAAGTGGAGTTTAGATATTGACTTTTTTCAAGTTTTAACATACTGCAACTTTCCTAATTTTGGTTTAATCGAAAACTGTTATTAAGATAATTAGTAGAGGTTTATGAGCACTATCAGAAACTAATATTGCAATTTTTTATTTTTCAAAAAACAATTTCAAAATAACAAAAAATACTCCTATTTTGATAATTTTTGTCAGATGAAAATTTCAAAAGTCATTTTTCACATAAAACTAATACCTTCTCATTTATGACAAAAACGTAAAAAATAATAAAAAATCAATGTTAAAACTCTTATTCATGTATTACCCAGTAAATAACGATATATTGAGTGAGACTGAATGATCACTGTCAGAGACAGTAAATAATAAAGAAGAGACGATATTCCTCACTATCGATTTATTGAATCCATCCACGCTTTGTTCCGAGTAATTAAATAGAGTGCTTTTTTACCAAAATACGGATCAAATTCCTTACACCGAAACGCGTTAATAAATTCCAAAAATCAAACACAATGATGGATTTAGAAGGTGGGAAACGGTTTCCAATAATAAAATCAGTGACCCCTGACCCTGAATTTTTCTTTATACCACTCAACAGCTCAAATGCCCCTCTATGACTACTTTTCTCCCCAAAAAATAATAATTCCAAAGCAGTGTAATTAAAAACCGTGACTCAGCCTCTAGGGGTCTCCATCCTCGGAAAAAAATTAATCTAGAAACTGTGTGGACTGTTATTTGAAAAAGCGTGCAGGCTCGTAGTACTTGACTCACCCCCCTCTCGTTACACGTCACTGATCAGACCCTTGTCTCGGCGAATCATGCTTTTCAATAAAAATTTCTTCTCTCCTAAGGTATAAATTCATAACGAATAAAACGCGAGGGAGAGCGTGTGAGAGGAAAAATGAGTAGGGGAGAGGGATAGAAATCGAAAGAAGCTAAAAAGAAGCATAGCGTCCACGGACAAAGTTGAGACGCTGGTCGTCGATTGGTCGGTGGCACCCCTTACTGCACACGTGGGCGTGCATACGCACGTATGTGTTCATGCACAGAGCACTGTACTTACTGAAAAAAGGGGTTACTATTCTCGGCGACGGTCGTCGAGAGAGGGGTGGAAGTCTCTCTGTTCCTTTTTTCCTTTGTTTACCTTAGGCCGATCATTAAAATGGCCGCCGTATCGGTGGACTCTCATTGGCTGCTGACTCCCTTCTTCCGCATCTACCCTTTCGCGATAGAACACGCTCATCGTCAGTAGATGCATATACATATGTCTATAGGGCTTATGTGCTGCATCCGACCCTCCTATGCAACCAAAGATCTTACTCGTATGCGAATTGTAACACTAACTTCATTCGACAATGACTACATTTAACACCTGGATCAAATTTTTCATTTCTGTTCTTAAAGTATGCTTCAGGTGAAGAACTCTTTCCTTGCTACTGATTTCATTAGTTCTGCTAATTTGAACAATGTATATATGTATCCACTGTATAAGTTAAAATGACTCTTAAAACACATTTTTGACGAAATTGAATAAGGTTGTTCTCGTGCCAAAAAAACAGGTCTTTGGTAAAGGGTTTTTCTATGAACGAATGAAAAATTTGAAATTTAAGATAAATTATACTTTTAATAATGTTTTTCGTGATAGAATTTTTACTTAGTGTCGCTTCTTACCGATTTTTCAAAAAAGTAGTTTTTAGTGACTGAAATCGTTAAAATAATTTTCTTTTGAATTACTATATCTGAAGATTGAATGTCAATCGAAAGATCCGGGCTCGAATCTCGGCACAGTCGAAAGTGTCTCTTTTTTTACGGAAAGATCTTATATTATTTGAAAAGTATTTACTTATTATAAAAAAACAGTAAACAGTAGAATTCACTGAGGAAAGAGTTGCTTTGAATCAGAAAAACTGTTTTCTGGGTGTTGTAGAGAATATTTAAATATTGTTGATGTTCTTAGTTGCCTTTAGGGTCCAGAAAAAATGTAACTCAAAGTTTCATGTTTTCAAAAGTTTTTACTCAGATTGGAGTCCTCATCAGTGAGAATTTATTTCTGTTATTTTGTAAAGTAGACGGACAAAACGATGGTGAAAAAAATTGATCGAAGTGCCACAATCACAAATTTCTTTTTTCCTTTCTTTTCTTTCGTCGCGAACAAGATAAGCACATAATTTTTATAAAAGCACTCTTGTCACTACCGATTTAGTGATCAATTTTTTTTACCACCGTTTTGTCCGTCTGCTTTACAAAATAACAGAAATAAATTCTCACTGATAATGACTCCAATCTGAGTCGAAACGTTTGAAAATATGAAACTTTGAGTTACATTTTTTCTGGACCCTGAAGCCAACTTAGAACATAAAAAACAATTTAATATTAAGGGAGTATGGTGGACAAGACTATTAAAAATGAGAATTACTTGTAATTTTGACAGAATGCGTATTATACCTTACTTGAACTATGGTTCAAATTTCATGACCCTTCGGAACCTCAAACCCGAGAAATTAATTATTGAAAATAACATGTGATCTTATGGGAAAATGCTGTTTTTGTAGATTATAAAGATATTTAAAAATTATTTAAAAATTATTTAAAAATGGGAAAATTATAAAAAAATCCCACGTATCTCAGAGTTTTTTCATAATTTTCCCATTTTTAAATAATCCTTAAAAAACAGTATTTTCCCATAAGATCACATGTTATTTTCAATAATTAATTTCTCGGGTTTGAGGTTCTGAAGGGTCACCAAATTTGAACCATAGTTCAAGTAAGCTATAATACTCGTTCTGTCAAAATTACAAGTAATTCTCATTTTTAATAGTCTTATCCGCCATACTCCCTTAATACTAAGGGTCGATGTAAGTCCTCTTTCGTTGCAGAGAATATTTTTCCTGAAAAAATGAGCCATGATTTATGAAAATCCAATCATTTTTAAGAAATAGGCAAAAAGTGACAGTCAGGAAAAATTCTATTACAAAAAAAATAAATAAAAGTATCATCTTTCGTAAGTTTTAAATTTTTACATTCTCATCTCGAATGAAAAGGTATTAGTTTTATGTGAAAAATGACTTTTAAAATTTTCATCAAATCATTAAATTTGAGACTCTCTGAGTCAGAAAAATGGTTTTTACGAGAGTATCTGTCTGTAGTAGCAGGAGATGAAAAAGTAAAGACATGTTAGTTAACCAGCCACATCCGACCAAAATTGTGAAAATAGGAGCATTTTTTGTGTTTTTGGAATTTTCTTGTTGACAAAATAAAACATTTTGAATTGCAAGCTATGAGATAAGTTTTTCAATTTTATGATAATCCTCATTTTAATTATCTCCGTTTTACACAAACTCATCTAATTAATTTTGAATTAATCTTTGAATTTATGGCACTGAAGAGGGCCCCATATGTGGCCGAAACGTATGTCTTGCTTTCTTTTTGAGTATTTTTATATCTAATAGTGAAAATTTTAATTGAAGAAACTGAAAAGAATCTGACCCTATGCCAAAATAACAAGAAATGAACGAAAAATTCTATGAATTTTGGTACAATATAATAGCAGACATGTTATCAAACACGTCACTTTAAAATCTAAATTTTTAGTTTAAAAATACATAAAAGTGCTGAAATTTTGAAAAAACCTTTATAAATATAGATACTAAACATAAAAAAAATTATATGGAAGGTCTAAACTCAAGAAATAAAAAATTTACAATTACTATTGAAAATTTAAAATCCAATTTTTAACCAGACTATATGAAGTACGAAAAAAAAACGTAAGAATGCAATATTGTTTTCTTTAATAAGATCTACAAATTTCATCTGGCATAGTTTCTGATAAAATGTATATTTTTCATTTTTTTTAAATGCAATATAGCTCTAATGGATATAATGTAAAAAATCTGCCCGCTTCGCGGGCACATTCTCATCGCGCGCAGCTCGCTTCGCTCGCAAGCTTGAGCGCGCCTAGGGCGCGCGATTTGATCGTCGCGCTTCGCGTTCTGATCTTTCTGGACCTCGCGCTTCGCGCTCGGTCTTGTGCTCTTCGCATACATTTAAGTTTATTTCTTATAATTTAATACTGAAGCTCAAACCAATTTTATAATATTAAAGATGATGTGAATTACTCATTTTCTCAAATTCACTAAAATTTCTTTTTCAGTTTAAGTGAAACAGGAAATTCAATTTACTTAAGGCTCTATCGGCCTTAAGGAACACATTCTCATCATGACACTCGCGCTTCGCGCTCGATTTTCTGTATACATTTCAGTAACTTTTTAATAAATTACATGATTAAAATAATTTATTTTCTTCCAAATCTCTCAAAAAGAAAAAATAATCGTAGAGTTTATTTAAGGTAGTACGATCACGAAAATTAGACCTCAGACAAAAATAGATAATTTTGCTTTCAAGAATAGCAATATTATTTTTGAAGGGCTAATTTGAAAGAGAAAAGATTATTTTTCATGAAAAAAATTTGAAACACAAAAAAATAATGTTATTAATAAATTTCATTTTTGCCCAAACTTATTTTCTTATCGCTTCGAGCCAAATTTTTAAAAATGATGCGATTATAATAAATCACGGTTCATTTTTTTAGGAAAAAGATTCTCTACAACTTGACTGTTTCCGATTTTTGAAAATGAATTCTTTAATGGCTGAAATTATAAAAAAACAATTTTTCAAAACAAAATTTTTATAAACAAATTGCTGTATTTGATAATAATTAATTCAATTTCAAAAATAGGAAACGGTCAAGTTGTAGAGAATCTTTTTTCTAAAAAAATGAACCATAATTTATTAGAATCGCATCATTTTCAAAAATTTGACTCGAAGCGATAAGAAAATAAGTTTGGGCAAAAATAAAATTTATTAATAACATTATTTTTTTGTATTTCAAATTTTTTTCATGAAAAATAATCTTTTCTCATTCAAATTGGCCCTTCAATAATAATGTTGCTATTCTTGAAAGCAAAATTATCTATTTTTGTCTGAGGTCTAATTTTCGTGATCGTACTACCTTAAGGAAACGATTCTGCAGAACAACGCTTATTTCGTATCTCACATATTTTGGTGAAAAAAATCGAATTTTTTTAATATTAAAAATCAAAAAATAAAATATACATCCTGTCGAGAAATTTCTTAATAAGAATTTGTAGACCTCATTTAGGGAAATAATTTTTCATTTGAACTTTTTTTATGTATCTCATATATTTTGTCTAAGAAATGGAATTATTGAATTTTAATCGTATTTTTTGGAATTGAAACGAAAAATATATGTTTTTTCATAAACTGTGTAAGACAAAACTTGTAGATCTTTTTGAAACGAACAACTTTGTATTCTTACGTTTTTTTCGTATTTCACATATTATTGTTAAAAAATTGAATTTTGGATTTTCAATAGATTATTTTTGAATTAAAAAAAAAATATGCATCTTATGAAAAAATGTTACAATTCAAATTTGTAGGTCTTTATTTATTCAATAATATTGTATCATAACGTTTATTCGTATCTCGTATAATTTAACTGGAAAATGGAATTTTGATATTGACTTTTTTCGAATTTGAATATGCTATAATATTTCTAATTTTGATTTAATCAAAAAACGTTATCAAGATAATTTTTAGAGATTTATGAGCACTATCTAAAACCAGTATTAAAATTTTTGATTTTTTAAAAAAATTATTTTCAAAAACACAAAAGTAGTGCTCAATCCCTCAATTTTGATTGGATGTGGCTGGTTAACGAACTTGTCCTTACTTTTTCGGCTCCGATAAAGTGTACCAAAGCTCAATTCAATCTGATAATTCTATCGAGAGTTATGCCGCACACGACCTACAGACAGACAGACAGACACTTTCGTAAAAACCCTTTTTTCGGACTCAGGGGGTCTCAAAACGTAAAGATACTCTCTAAATTTGAATCAGTCAAAATCTACTGATTAGCAGTGAAATTTGACTGATTCAAATAGCTAAAAAGAGGTTACTGTAAATCAGTCAAATTTCACTGATTATTTCAGTGAAAAGTCAAATCACTGATTCAATCAGTGTAAATTTGACTGATTCAGATTGAGAGAGTACACTGAGAAAAAAACACTATTGAATCAATAGCATTTTTGCCAAAAGCATCTATATCATGGATTGAAATCAATATGTTAAAGAATTGATAACATATTCATCGATTTTTGTAGTATATTTTCAGAAATTACTAATATAGACGCTTTCAGCAGAAATGCTATAGATTCAACAGCATTTTTTTCTCTATGTACCTCAAAAAGAAAAACTGCATCAATGTAATGAAAAATTCCAAAAGCTTCATAGTTTCTTTTATATATGAAGTTTTATATCCACGAAATAAAAAAATCGGCCGCGAGTCACAAAAATGTTGTATTTGCCTCATGCTATGTCATCACAATGCAATTAAAAATGTCCACATGGCGTCTTGTGGCATTTTTATTTTGTAAAAGCATTGAATCTTAGTCTGGGATACAAAGAGGATAAACCTACTCGAACTAAGTAAAGAGCTTAAGACACGCGATTTCCAACAACTAGAAACTTGAGACGCATACACTTTTCAATAATTTATAAACTAATGCAAAATTGAATTCAGTAGTTTGACTTACGCTTTTTTGTGTCTTAAATATCATAATATCATGTTTCATATTTCGTGACCTGAAATGAAGTCACCCCGTGTTCCATCAGTTCAATAACTTTTGAAAGAACTTGGAGTGAAAGTTCGAGCTCCTTGAATTCAATTTTGGAAACTTTTAACCCAAGAGTGAGAGAGATCATAAAAGATTCTCCGCCACATCACTTAAAACCTCTGAAAAATCAGAACTTTCATGCATCCCCTACCATAAAAGTTTTAGCAATTTATTCCGTTAAATTAGACTTTCGGAATGAATATAAAAGGAATCTTTATTTTTCCCCTAACCCAAGAATATTTGCCAACTTTCCAATGGCCAAAATGATTTTTATTAGTAAAACTGGACAAGGATTAAAGATATTTATAAATAACGAAAAATCGTATACTAAGAAATGCGTATCTCTAAATCCTTTTCTTTCAAACTTTTTTACGCGATTCGAGGCAGCATCCGGTGCAATGGATCTCGCGATAAGCGAGATTCCCTTTGTGTAACAAGGTGGACCGAGGGAATCTGGTAAGAAAATTAAATTGAACGCTTCCACGAAGGAAGGGCAAGACCAAATCGTCGACAGGCTGCTTCGAATTCACAGGTCATCGATTTCCCCCGACGTTTTCGTTTGCACTCAATTCGATGCTCCTACGAACCCTAGATCCTGCGAGAGAAACCGCATTCCAAAATCTGGAATAAGTCAGAGTCGAGTGGATAGTTTATTTGCTCATTTCCCTCGCGAATCGGAATTTCTACGAAGGGAGAGGAGATGAGAGGAAATAAAAAGAAATAAAAAATAGAATGAAAGAGAAGAAAAGAAAGACAGAAGGTGACCGAGATGAACTGTCACTGGTGGTAATACATCGTCGCCTTCTACTGGACCGCGGCACAGACGGACGGATCGACAGACGAAAGAAGGATTCAGAGGAAGACAGAGGAGACGAGACGAGACGGGTTCACGCAAACACGTGTTACGAACAACAGGTCCGTCCCTTTCCTCTTCTACGACCTACCTACACGACTATACCGCTGCTTGGCAGGTAGTCCTCCCAGGGACGCAGATAGCCCTTTAATTTTAAGAGATACTGCCACTTATAAAACCCATACGAAATGGATTAAGGTAGTTCATCCACGAAAATTAGACCGCAGGCAAAAATAGATCATTTTGCTTACAAGAATAGCAATATTATTATTAAAGGGCTAATTTGAAAGAGAAAAGATTATTTTCCATGAACAAAATTTGAAATGCAGAAAAATAATGTATTTAACAAATTTGTATTATTGTAGGGCTTTTTTCCTTATTGCTACATATCAAATTTTACAAAATGATGAGTTTCTAGTTAATCACGAATTATTTTTTCAGGAAAATTAATTTTCATAACATTACCGTTCCCAATTTTTGAAAATAAATTCTTAAATTGCTGAAACCATTAAAAATCAATTTTCCAAAACAAAATTCTTATAAACAAATTGCTGAATTTGGTAATAATTTATTCAATTTAGAAAATTGGAGACGGTTATGTAGTAGAGAATCTTTTTCCTGAAAAAATGATCCGTGATTTATCAGAATCAAATCATTTTTTAAAATTTCGTATGGAGCGATAAAAAAGAAATGTTCGGGTAAAAATAAAATTTGTTAAATTCATTACTTTTTTTAAGGTAGTTCATCCACAAAAATTAGACCTCAGGCAAAAATAAATAATTTTGCTTTCCAGAATAGCAATATTATTATTGAAGGGCTAATTTAAAAGAGAAAAGATTATTTTGCATGAAAAACATTTGAAATGAAGAAAAATAATGTATTTAACAAATTTTTATTATTGTCGGACTTTTATCCTTATTGCTTCATATCAAATTTTACAAAATGATGAGATTCTAGTTAATCATGAATTATTTTGTCAGGAAAATGAATTTTCATAACTTTACCGTTCCCAATTTTTGGAAATAAATCCTTAAATTGCAGAAACCATTAAAAATCAATTTTCCAAAACAAAATTCTTATAAACAAATTTCTGAATTTGGTAATAATTTATTCAATTTAGAAAATTGGAAACGGTTTTGTTGTAGAGAATCTTTTTCCTGAAAAAATGATCCGTGATTTATCAGAATCAAATCATTTTTTAAAATTTGGTATGGAGCGATAAGAAAAAAATGTTCGGGTAAAAATAAAATTTGTTAAATTCATTACTTTTTTTAAGGTAGTTCATCCACAAAAATTAGACCTCAGGCAAAAATAAATAATTTTGCTTTCCAGAATAGCAATATTATTATTGAAGGGCTAATTTAAAAGAGAAAAGATTATTTTGCATGAAAAACATTTGAAATGAAGAAAAATAATGTATTTAACAAATTTTTATTATTGTCGGACTTTTATCCTTATTGCTTCATATCAAATTTTACAAAATGATGAGATTCTAGTTAATCATGAATTATTTTGTCAGGAAAATGAATTTTCATAACTTTACCGTTCCCAATTTTTGGAAATAAATCCTTAAATTGCAGAAACCATTAAAAATCAATTTTCCAAAACAAAATTCTTATAAACAAATTGCTGAATTTGGTAATAATTTATTCAATTTAGAAAATTGGAAACGGTTATGTTGTAGAGAATCTTTTTTCTGAAAAAATGATCCGTGATTTATCAGAATCAAATCATTTTTTAAAATTTGGTATGGTGCAATAAGAAAATAATGTTCGGGTAAAAGTAAAATTTGTTAAATTCATTATTTTTTGTTTTTAAGCTAGTTTTGTCACGAAAATTAGACCTCAGGCAAAAATAATTAATTTTGCTTTCAAGAATAGCAATATTATTATTGAAGTTAGTTATTTGAATTAGAAATTAGAGCAGTCGATCGGCAATCGAAAGACCTGGGCTTGAATCCCAGCGCAGTCGAAAGAGTCTTTTTTCCACAGAAAGATTTTCAAATTCTTTAAATATTATTATTGAAGCGCTAATTTGAAAAAGAAAAGATTATTTTCCATGAATAAAATTTAAATGCAGAAAATAATACATTTAACAAATTTTATTTTTACTCGAACTTTTTTTCTTATCGCTTCATATCAAATATTACAATTAAGGAAATGTTTCTTAACCTCCATAGTAAAATGCATATTTATTTGAATTAAATATAAAAATGTTGAGCATGAAAAACTTTTTTCTGATTGAAATCGAATTTGTTATTTTCTTAAACCAAACCTACTTTTTTGTAAGATAAACAAATCTTTATTTTGGTTTAAGGAGATTTGTCCCGTTAAATATTTTTATTTTTTGAGTTTAGATCTTCCATATAATTTTTGTAATGTTTAGTACCTATATTTATAAAGGTTTTTTCAAAATTTCAGCACTTTTGTGGATGTTTAAACTAAAAATTTAGATTTTAAAGTGACATGTTTGATAGCATGTCTGCTATTATATTGATCCAAAATTCATAGACTTATCTCATAACTTGCAATTCAAAAAGAAGGAGTCCAGTATGCAGCATCACAAATTGAAAAAATATTTAGAGTTCAGTGTGAATAAAAAACCAGATAAATGAAAAAACATAAAAAAAATTTGCACACAAACCGACCGGAATTTTAAAAAAAATTTTATTATTAAAGAAGGATGCGTTTTTTGGGCATTTTTTGACTTTGAATAATTGATTCTTTTTTTATTTTGTTCCTTGCAATGTGTAGTTATTTTTTTAGCTAGAGTGCTTCCTATGCCCAAAAAGTTGCTGTAGCAACTTTTGGACATTTTTTGACATTTGTTTACTTAGAATAAATTTTTTGTTTTTTAACCAATTGTCATGATTCCTATTTTATTTTTAAAATGTCAAAAAATGTCAAAAAATGTCCAAAAAATTCTAGTTTAAAAATACATAAAGGTGCTGTAATTTTTTAAAAACTCGAAGACCTCCCTAAATAAAGGTAATAGACATAAAAAAATTATATGGAAGGTCTAAACTCAAAAAATAAATCTTTAGATGTGGCGGATCCCCTTAAGAAAAGTAGGGTGGAGGAACGATTTTTTGAATAAAAATTTTCACTGATTACAATGGTATTTTACAAGATATAGTAAATAGTAGCTAGTTTGAAGAATTCTAATTTATAAAATTGGTGGATTACGGTCCTGATCCTTCGATTCGCTTATTCTGTCGTGAAGGGATGAGAGAAATTGACTCGCTCTTTTCTCGGCGAAGTACAAACGAGTCGTATTCGCCAAATCTAGCTAACTCGAACTGAACTGAATCGAAGGAATCTGCCTCCAGCTCCTTCTACACACTCTACACACTCTACTCTCGTACACCTTCCAGCTACCTACTCTAACCTTTCCTCTTGCCAAACTGCCGACAACCATCGTTGCTAGCCAATGTTCCCCGTGAAATTAGTAGCACCAACTTTGAATGCAAAAAGTGACAGAAAAGGAGAAATCAGGTTCGGTTTGGAACCTCTGTTTAATTGGCGAGCAATAAAACACAAAGAATGTAGAATCTTTATGTTTACGACTGTATTTATTATAATTCAGAGTGGTTGAGAGACATTATGAATATTCTGTGGGTAACTGTAATTTTATGGGATTCATGTTCTTACTACTTATTTAGAACATAACGTCAGTTTAGCTCCTCTTTAGTAAACTCAAAGTTTTTACTATTCATAATTTTATTTCAATACAGCTATGTACAAATTACTTCAACCGGTTACTTTAAACCGTAGTCTATTGTTAGTTGCACGTAGGATAGTTTAGTCTTTTCAAACTTTAGGGCTGCAAACCATCCCATCGTCCTAATCCGGGACCCCATCATTAAATGTAATGGAATCAACTACTGCTTTGTACGTCTCTTCGACTCAAGTCAGTTGTGACGTTCAGTTTAGTGTAAAAAATATGGAAACACCTTTGCAAAAAGGATAGACGTACTAATCTTCAATTATAACAATCAATAATTGGCATTGTTTATTACAATTCAGAATTTTAATTGCACTGATAAAACAGTTTCTTTGGATCAAAGAAACATTTCTTTCATATTCGGTCAAATAAAAAAATGTTTTGAATTAAAGAAAGTTTTGTTAATTCAAACAAATTTTCTTTGATCCAAAGAAATAGATTTGTTTAGATCAAGAAAATTTTGTTCAATCAACAAAACTTTCTTCAGTTCAAAGAAATGTTTCTTTGATTTTTTTACTGGCAAAATTAATTTTTTCACTTTTTGAGCAAAGCGACAACTATAGTCAATAATAGCGCTGCCTTAGCGCAAACGTACACTGAGAAAAAAATGTATCCAACAAAACTTTTTTTGTTGTCCTGACAAAATATTTTGTTGTCACAACAAAACATTTTGTTTGAGTAACAAAATTTGATTGATATAGCAAAATGTTTTGTTGGCACAACAAAAGAATTTTGTTAGATAAATACTAACAAAATATTTTTGTTGATTTCACAAAACTGTTTTCTCAGTGTAATAGCTCAAAATGCTCTGATTAGGACCACTGTATCTAGTAATACAATACTAAGTAAACTGTATACTTGTCTCTTTAGTATATAGTATACAGTAAAGTTAATTTAAAGTCATAAATCACAGTACACGTCATTTTGACCATTAAAATGAATATAAAATGAAATAACGATTAAAAAATGTATATTGCTGTCGATGAAAAAACTGTTTAGGAATTCATGTATTATTGTTCACTTTGGAATTGGTTATAATTCGTGGGATTAAGACTCGCCCCAAACAAAACGAAAAATCAGTAGGCGATAAATTTGAATGATCTCGAGTTAGCACAAACATGAAATTGTCTTTATATTTTAGAATTTCTCGAAAATCTTGTGAATATGTATTTCAATAAATCACTTATTTGCGGATTTATGAGTATTGGTATAAAATTTGTAGAAAAATATAAAAATAATCTCTGCATCTAGATTTTTAATTTTCTTGATGAAGTACAAAAGCCTATAGATAATCGATAATTTATTGCTTCGTGCGAGGAGACAGTTCATTCAGAGAAAGTACTTTATATATTATACAGTGAACTATAGGCGTCAGAAATCATCAGACTGTGTCGATTCCACCACGAGTTGATGCAGATCTATTGATAATGGCAAATTCAATGGGAAAGTCAAATTCACTGAATATTGATTTTCAAACAGTGAACGTTAATTCAGATGAATTATTTTCCTTATTTTATATTTATATACATTATACTAGAGTCGCCCATAATATTAATCAAGAAATTAGCATATCTCAGAATTCAAGTTCTACAAATTAAATTAAGTTCCTTGAAATCCCATGATAAATCTGTTTTTGTAGAAAATAATTTCTTTAAAATCCTATAAAAGCCATCAAAATTTCTAAAAATTGCTGATATATTACCTAAAATATAGATCGTATTTTTAATCTTATAAAATTTCATCAAAACCTGCGGAATTCCATAAAAAATCTTCTAAAAATTCTATGAAGCTGGTTAAGATCCTACGAAATTCTTATAATTTCTATAAATTGTGGATATATGCTACACAGCCATCAACAACATTTTAAAAAGGAGAAGATGAAGTAAGAAGTAATTTTTAATTCATATTTATCTATGTTACAGTTCTTTGAACTTCTCTCTAAATCCGAATAAGTGTGAAATTGCTAATTAAAATAGTGCAAATTTGTTGACTAATTGCTGCAGTAATTATTTCTAGTTATAACCAGCACTTTTTTACCAAACATTCAAATTCTACTGATTTAATAAGTAATTATTTGATTCCTACTTGTCCCTTTAATTACTATTAAAAGCCAATTGATTAAATAGCTAGAAATGATCCAACAAATAAAAGTAAAAGGCAGTAAAGTTTGGTTAAAAATCAGTAAAAAACTTCTTATTATTAGTAGAAGAGCTCCCTGAAGAAATTTCCATACGAATTAGCACTATTTAAATTAGAAGTTTACGAATAATTCAGATTCAAAGAGCTCCAAAACAACATTACTGATTTCAATCAGTTACTCATTTATAATGATTAAATTACTCAATTTTCAATGCTTTCAAGTTAATCTGACCCTTATAATAATTAAATATCTACGAATGAGGCACTGAATGAATTTATTTAATAAACTGTAATTAAAATTGAGAGAGAGCAGATTTTTACTGAGAATCAGTCATTTATTATCCTTATTTGCCTACATGCAAAACAAATTTATGAAGGATTTTGCACTATTTCAATCATTTTTTTACTGATTCCGATTTAGAGGGATGCATTATACCAATAAAAAAAACTTTTTTCACCATATTCAATCAGTGACTCATTGATAGCTATACAAGTAGTTATTTCGGGTAAAATTTACTGAAAAATCATTAAAAATCAACTATGTGAATAGTCAGAATCTATTCACAGCTTAAAATAAATGAAAAAATACTGATTTAAAATAAGAAAACACGAAATTAAGGCATCATTCTACTATCTCGGCAATAAAAAGGTGATTTTCAAGAATTTTTTCTTAACAACTACTTTATATAATTGAATAAAATGTTCAGTGTTTATTTATGCAGTTTAGGTAATGTTTAACAATGAACAGAGTGTCTAAAAAACAAGCATGTCCATGGCGCGCACGATATTCCCAGTCGGCATCATTTAAAACAAATAAATCAAAAATTTTCATTATTAGTATGACCATAGCTCTGAAATGACAAAACAGATTTTTTTTATTTTACAAAATAACAAAATGATGGTAGTTTAAACAAAAATGTTTAAAAATCGACTTTTTTGCTCTTTTTTTGTTAATTTAACTATGATAAAATTAAAGATTTCAAAAACCGCTTCGTCACTCCATAGATATTTATGTTTAGAATAAACATAGAAAATTTGAAAGTAATCGGTTGAAAACTTTTTAAGAAATCGTGCGCGCGGAGCGCAAAACCGTTTTTTCGAGAAAAACGCGTTTAAAGTTTTCGGAACATAAAAATTGTAAAAAAAAGTTACTTACACTTAATCAGCAATCCCTGCTTCATATAATACTCCTTATCAGATGAATCTTCCTGAACCTATCGAAAAATGCAACAAAAAAAATCGATTTTTCAAAAGTGAGATAGAACAAATGGGTCGTAAATTTTTCCAAAGATATAGTTGGAAATATTTCCGACATAGAATTGGAAATATTTCCTACTGTTTGGTCGGAGAAATATCCAATTTATAAGGAAAAATTGATATATTTCATAATTTAAGTGGAAAAATAACCATAAAAAGTGAAAAAATTTCTGTTTTTGTGGAATAATTTCCGCGTTTCATGGAAAAAATTTCCTACAATTTAGGAGATTTATGATATGTTCTCACCTTTTTGATATATTTCCTAATAATTCGTAAATAAGTCCGAAAATTCGGTCAATTGCCCTCAAATCTATGAAATATTTTCACTTTCTGTAGAAAAATCTATGCTTCCTAAGGATTTAGGAATTTCCTAATACATAGTAGGAAAATTTACCGATATTTTTACTGTGCAATGTGATCCGTTTTTCGATAAAATTTAACAATTTTACGAAAGGCGGATACAGGATACGTAAACTTACACGGAGAAACTTTTTATATCAACCCAAATGCGAATTGCCGAAGGTGATAATACGGCACAATATTGGCCCAATCTCGGCAGCCAAGAGTCGACCATTGTTAATGGGCCAGTGTCACTGTTTGCATCGGTCAAGTGCTGGGCCGTCGACGGCGGCCTTTTTCGACTGTTTAAATTTACCGACCTTCAGCCGAAACTTGGCCCAGTATCGGCCCTATACCAAGCCGATTGTCATTTTTACTATGGCATCCAGTTCTGAAAGTAGAAGAGCCAGAGTCGGGCTCATGGACGGCACATTACTGGGCCATGTGTCACTTTTACCACGGCAAACCATTCTGGAAGTGAGAAAACCAGAGTTCGACACAGCATTGGCCCGTTGATGTGCCGAAAACAAGTGCTGGCGGCCAGAGTTTGGGCCAGCATTGGTCGCCAAGTGCATACCGGAGTTATCATTCCAGCAACGGCATGATATTGGCAGCCGATCTTCGGAAAATTTTTGGCGATGCTGGGCCAGTGTTGGGCCGTATCTAATTTCGCACTTGGGAATTTTTATTATAGTATTTTTCAATTTAGGGAAAAACGTATCACTTTGAGAACTTTTGTTAGTAAAAATACTAAACTTTATAATAATGATATGAAACATCAGCATAGTTCATAGCAAATTTTACTATAGTTAATACTAAAGTTTCATATGATTATTATAAAGTTTAGTATTTTTACTAACAAAAATTCTCAAAGTGATACGTTTTTCCCTAAATTGAAAAATACTATAGTAAAAATTGATATAAAAAGTTTCTCCGTGTATTTTGAGAGGTCAGAAAATTAAAAGATGAAAGAAAGGGAGAGAGAATCGACAAGTTTCGTAATACAACTTGCAAGGCAAACACACCCGTTGGACTCGGACAGGACACAAAAATTCTGAACATCGTTCTGTTACGAAATTTCTTGATGGGCACCGCTAAGTCGAAACAAGCCGGTGCTTGTCGCCAATATCATTCCAATGGAACTTTCATCGAATTGTTACATTATCCTCCCTGCTCTGCCGGCGTACTCTGAAATTTTATTGCGACAGGTAACGACGGAATAACAAGGAGAGAGGCATAGAGTTAAATTCTGCGATTTCATTGTGTCCTGAAAGATAGACTCTCACGTCAAAATCGTTAAGAACAAAAGAGATTTTCTTTCTTGAGGCGAAAGATCACGAGAGTCATTCTGAGTAGCCCACACGCTGCGTAATTTTTCCAGACTTGCATTACATTTAGGTCAAAGCAATTCAAATGCATAGCTTCAAATATCACTTATTCGATTTGCAATTTATTCGAAATATATACTTTCCAGATCTTTTCACCTTCCAGAGAATTTATACTTTCTTATAATACATAATCAATTTATTTCTCTTTTTCTAGTCATTTAAAACTTCAACTGACCCTCTAATGGACTTAACAAACGGAAAAATATTAAAACTAAATATCTTTCGAAACTCTTTGGTATTTGAAAATACGGTCATAAACCATTTCAGATAAATTTACACCGCAATTTTATCCTTCTTGACAACGCTGAAGAAACGTCACCTGAGGCATTAGAAATCAGCGGAAAAACTTAATACACGTTTGTATGTAAGTTGCCGATACTTATAACACCCGGAACAATATTTCTTAGACTTAATCGTGATAAGAAATCGAACCGTGTAATTCATGCGATGTCTACCCTGAGACTTTCAGCGCGATTATCCTATAATTTTCAAAAGCTGCGTATCTCCGCGTAATATCGATGGTGTAAATAATTTTACGAGCAACTTTCTGAGTGGCAACTGTCACCGGGAACCACAATCAATCGATTTACTGAGCGTTATGAAAAATTTCATTGCATTTTTTTCTCAGAATAGATAACTATCTTTTCGTGTTGGGGCGCTGTCGAGTCGCGATTCGCGTAACAGCGCGTGGTCCAGAACATTTCTACCGCGTCAGTCATTTAAAACTGATGCAATCCCGTTGATAGAAAGGTTGAGTCAATACCGGTCTTAATCTGCAAAACTGTCTTTTTTTTGCTGATGGCCGTAAATTTAATAGAAGTTTTATGTAATGTGGGTGTCAAATATAAGAAAATTAATATCAAACGCTTTAAGAAGACATTTTTGATACTAATTTTATTTATTATTATTTTTTTTTCATTAATGAAATAAATTTCAATCACCTCATCTCATAGTGAGAGGAATATTTTGTCGTTAGCATCAGATTTCTTATCTGTATTGTAAGCAATGCAATACCGATAAAAACCTGTACAATATATGTATTCCAATCAAAACAATATTAATAGTAAACTGTGTACATTACCTGTATTGTAACCAATATTATACCGATAGTAGTCTGTAGACTATTTGTGTATTAGGCGTATTGTCAACAAAGTTATAATTGTATATTCAGATTATTTTCATAAAAATTCTGTACAGTTGTTAGTACTTTTTAAGCAATAATAGTTTTTTGAGTTTAGACCTTCCATATAATCTTTTTATGTTTAGTACCTTTATTTAGAAAGGTTTTGGGGGTTTTAAAAAATTCCGGCACCTTTATGTATTTTTAAACAACAAATTTGAGGTTTTTGGGCATTTCTTTGACATTTTATGCCTTTGAATAACTTATTTCATTTTAACCAATTATCATGATTCTTTTTTTATTTTGTTCCTTCCAATACAAATAAAATTTTAGGATACTTTTTTATTTTTTTTCATTTTATTTGTAACTTTTTTTTCAGTCTTGTTACCTTATTTTTCATACCCAAATAATTTCTACACATTGTAAAGATGAAAATAAAAGAAGAATCATCAGGATTGGTTAAAAAACATAAAAATTAATTCAAAGTCAAAAAATGTCCAAAAAACTCAAAATTTTTAGTTTAAAAATACATAAAGGTGCTGCAATTTTTTAAAAACCCTAAAACCTTTCTAAATGAAGGTACTAAACATAAAAAAAATTATATCGAAGGTCGAAACTCAAAAACTAAAAATATTAAAGGTGGCGGATCTTCTTACGAATAAAATTCCTGAAAGTGTTCTACATTGAAATTTCAAACCCAATCAACCTACAATACACAATACAGTTATTGCATTTTCGTATTCTAGAGTTTTTTTAGAAAAAATTACTTGGTTAAGAAGTCGAAAAACTGGATTAAAGTAGCATTGAAGGTGAACTATCATTTTTAAAATTGAAAGTAAATGTTAAAATGGAAAATAAAATGAGTGAGCAGTGAAATAATCTTACTCAAGATTTAATACATACGTGAATTAAATTTAATAGATCTGTAACTGAATTTTCGTGCAATAGTGCATGAATAAACGTCCGTTACATGAGTATTGAAACTCATGCAAAATTTTCTAACAATGTGGTTATTAGTAGTAGTTACTGGAAATCCACTAATTTCATTCAATAACTCATTACTAGCTGTTCAAATTGTTTATTTATTCAAATTCACTGAAAAAAATAGTAGAAATCAACTGATTTAATAACTCAAAATAATTCACAAAGTGAAATTAGTAAACAAATTATTTAATCACACTGTTAACAATCTTATTAATTTTAATAGACTTTAATATACAAGTGGTAAATTATAATTAATAGATTTGTATATTATGAAACATTAATATACATTCATATGAAATTTAATAACTTTTTAATCAAAATATATTAAAATTAACAAACATTATTAAAATGTATACACATGTGTATTAAAATTTAATACGAAATAAAAAAACTCAGTTTAGATCTAGAAATGGTTGTTGTCTTCTCTAAATTAACGTATTTTTCACTCTGAATAGAAGAAAATCAACTTCAGAGTCTGGATCGAAAAGTTCAAGCCATTTACTCCGTCAATTTTTAACTGCGTGCTGTCAGTTTAGGCAATCAATCAATTAATTCACTTGATTATATCCTTAAATACGTAATATGTCGATTGCACACTCTCGGTACCTTTCAATCAATATTCATTTATTTATTATATATATTGTAACGGGCCGTAAACCTTTAACTAAAAAATTTGAAGTGAAAGGTGTAACAACTTTCTGATCAGAATTCTCAGCTAATTCGACAAAAGATAAAAAGGATTCTCTCTAAATCTAAATAAGTAGAAAACTACTAATTATAATTAGTATTAGTTTATTTGCTACTAATTTATATGTTAATCAATTGGTAACCAATTTAATTAGTATAAAATGAACTACTGCGAATTGAATTTGTGTAAATTTATTAAGAACGAGTATAAAAGTAGTTGTGCCAAAAATCAAGTCTTAGGAAAAAAGTTTATATATGATTTTAAGACTTTAAATTATATTATTAGTCGTGTCTTATAAAAGAGAATACATTATTATTGATAAAAACAATTTTAAACTTACGATAATACTTTTAATAATGTTTTTTTTATAATAGAATTTTTTCTTACTGCCCCTCTTTACCAATTTTTGAAAAATGATTGGATTTTCATAAATCACGGCTTAATTTTCCGAATAAAATATTCTCAACAACTCTACTGTTTTCAATTTCAAAAATAAGTAAAAAATCTTCAAACACAGTTATTTAAAAAAACTGTTTCTTTAAAAAAAATATTTTAACGATTTCAGCCACTGAAAACTTTACTTAAGAAATTGTAAACAATAGGGTTGTAGAGAATATTTTTACCGAAAAAATAAGCCGTGCTTCATGAAAATCCGATAATTTTCAATGAAATTGGTAAGAAACGATAACAAGGAAAAATTCTATTACAGGAAACTTTATTAAAAGTACCATTTTGTGTAAATTTTAAATTTTTTTCATGAAAAGTAATGTATTTTCTTTTATAAAACACGACATCTAATATCATTTCAAGTTTTAAAATCATAGGAAAACTGTTTTCCTTCTAGTGGGTTATAAAGTACATTTTACTGCCCCCTGCTTTTTGGCACAAGTACCTTAAGGGCATGTTATTGATATGACTTTATCCAATACTTTTCGTCCTTTGCATTCTTAAACTAATAACTCAAATGAATTTTTCATAGTAGATAATCGTAAAATATATATTAAGATATATTTATCTGCTACGAAAAATCCATTTGAGTTATTAAATTAAGAATAGGAAGGACGAAAAGTATTGTATAAAGTCACATCAATGACATGCCCTTAACCCATTAACGCCTGAACGGGCGTTTTTTCCTGCAAACTTTCCGGCCATAAAAAAAATTATTTAGAAAGTTTATAAAAAATCCAGCCAAGGTTTTTCTGAAGTCAAATTTCATCTTCTTTGAGAATCTCGCCCTAATTTTTCGCTAAAACGTAAGCCTTCATTGTTATTAATAATTTTATTGAAAAAAAAGTGAAATTATCGAGATCGATCACTTTTAAAGTTTTTAAAGTTTAAAGTTTAACAGAGACATAGTTTGTTAAAACAAATTGTTTAAACAGTATAATTTTTCAATAATAACTTTAAATTTGTGATCAGTGATCCTAGAAACCCCCGAGTACACATTTTCAAGTCATACTATGAACTTTTTACATTATGGTCAAATGTCAAAATCAAATAAATTATAAATCGCGTAAAGCTGTGTCAGAAAGCGCCATCTGCACAATGTTAAAAAACAGCTAGTGAACTTGGAGTTTTATGTCTATGGACGCGAGAAAAACGATTTCTGCGGTTCTTGGAATTCGATTTCCATGTGTTTCGTTGGTTTTAAAAGTGATCGATCTCGATAATTTCACTTTTTTTTCAATAAAATTGTTAATAACAATGAAGGCTTACGTTTTATCAAAAAATTAGGGCGAGATTCTCAAAGAAGATGAAATTTGACTTCAGAAAAACCTTGGCTGGATTTTTTATAAACTTTCTACATAATTTTTTTTATGGCCGGAAAGTTTGCAGGAAAAAACGTCTGTTCAGGCGTTAATGGGTTAAATAATACTTTTTTGCAAACAATATTTGAAATATTTTTTACTGTTTACAAAAGAATAAGAAATGAAATGCCGCTTAGATGTTTTAATTTGTCTTGAAAGCAAAAATTGAATTTGGGATGAGTTGGTATCTCAGGAGCGGCCACTAGGGTTAAAAAATTTGATGCAACCACCAGAGGGGTAATAAACTCCTCTTTTATTATTATGTTAGCACTGTGTTCTTTGACTGAATTCAAATGATCAAAAAACGAATAGCATTGAGATTGGTAAAGGGGGAGTGTGGAATGTGAGAAAGGGCACGATACTCCATGAAAAAGGAACGTAAAAGGCGACGAATTCCAGGGCGAATCGTCAGGCAAAGGACAAAAGATTCCGGGAAAGATGCGGCGTGGGTTATTAAGCGAAACTAATTCCAAGGGATACTGGGCAAGCAGCCACCTACCTTGTTCCTATCGTGTAATAGCACGCAAGAGATCTGCTGGACCGACGGATTTGTTACCAGAGGGAGGGGTAGTCACATGGAATATTAAATGGGCTAAAATACCCAGTAGATTCGTACGAGGTGGCCAATTACCTTCTTTTTTCAACAGACAGAATAGACTGAATAGACATAAGTCGTCTTAAGTTTTTACGCAGACGGATCGAAATTCGCGGTTTGCCGGACACGGCAATTTGAATCGTTATGGGCACATTGGGAACGAAATAGTCGGTAGTTAATGCTTTATACACCTGCAGGAAACAGCAAACGAAACGAAAGCGCGTATCTATCAGACACGAAGAGCACCACAGTGGATAGGAAATAACAGAGCGAGTCGAGTGGTAATCTCGATATTTAAACAAGAAACAGCGAACGACCGTTTGTGGAATCGTTGCAGATCGAAACTCGGATTGCCCGGGAGAGACCGAGAAAGAGAGAGACAAAGGGACCCCTGAGGGTAGACCAATAGCTAACCATTTTCAGTCGTCAAAATATACGTCTGTCTTCCCCATCGAGTCTGCTGCGTGCCTGCCAGGCTTGCCACGATTATCCATTATAGCCGAGATTAGAGCGTCCGTTCCTCACTTTTGTTTCGACTTTCGCTCGTCCTTCTCGGTTCCGTTCCGTTCCTACTCACTGCCGGAAAGGTTCTTAAATACGATTGTTTATTATGGTACCTGAGTCACAGAACGAGGTTCCAACAGCAGCGTGAGAATCGACAGGTTCCTCGATTCTCCCCGACTGCAACGTATTAACTGTGCCCTGCAAAACTCCAAATTACACACTTCCCGCGGTAGCAAATCTTTACAAGAGCGACTCTTACTTATCGCATTTAGACAAATTCATTTCTCTAAAGTCTCACCGCTCCGCAACTATTGCTTCCTTTGGTAGTTTTTTCTTCTTTTTTTATACAATGAGAAAACAGTTTCTTTGAAGCAAAGAAACATTTCTTTGAATTAAAGATGATAACGCTTTTCCAGTACTGGCTTGCCATCACTGGCTGAGTACTGCCTGTCAGTACCAGCTAACCAGTACTGGCGCAGTACTGAATTTTTGTGAACGTCGCTACAATACGGATTTGTCCATCTGAGTAGAGGTTTAATTTTGATTTATAAGAAAATCGCGTGTTATTTGTGAAAAATCATTTGATTTTTATTTCATTGAATAGCGGAAGGTTTGCTATTGATAATGAAAACCAAAGAGTTAAACGTTGCGTCCCTCTAGGAATACTGCCGTCCAAAGTAAGAGAACCGTTAACTCGCATTTTGGACGAAAATGAGTTTTTTATATGATTAGAATTTTAAAGAAATTCTGAACTTGAATGCGCTTGAAATTTTGAAAAAAACAGATTCGTTTTTTATTACAGCAATGCAAAGAACGAAAAGACCAACTGAATTAAAAATCGTATTTGAGAAAAAAACGTTAATTAACACAAATTTTGGAATTATTAATATAAAATAAAACATATATTTCTATAAAAAATTTCTGCGTGTATTACAATCTTTTAAATATCAAAAGCTGAATTAACGGTTGATACAAAATAATATAGCTTAGAGTGCCATTTTGAATGGTCAGTTTGCGCTCTGAAAGGCGAAACAGTAAATAAAACATTTTATTTTTGCAATTTAAGATGAAACAAAATGGTAAATAGTGCAGTTTAAGTGGTAACGCTTGCAGGGTATCACTTAATATTTTTCCTTTCAGAGTTTGAATTACCCATTCAAAATGGCACTCTTAGCTATTTTCTTTTTTGGGTGTTGCCTATCACTCTTTACAAATCTAGTTCTGGGTGCATATTTTTTATTCCCATGCTGTAGAGAACTTTCTAGAGTCACTCGTCACGACTTGAAGATCTTGATTGTCTCATTGTCACGAAAAACTACTGCTTCAAGAATCGTAAATAAGTTTGTTAAACATTCATAGACGCCATTAACTCTCAAAGTTTTTCCAGTTTTGAAAATCTAAAGTGACTTCATGTACATTTTTTATTTTATTTCAAGTCTCGTTGCCAAAAAGTTCTAAAATTAAAATCCGAACTGTTTTACGGATTTCCATTATTTATTATATATTTTCAAATATTAGGATAAAGTTTTTATATTAAAGCCACTTTCAATACATTTTCAAAATTTTAGGTGCTTTTGTTCAGAAAGTAAAATAAAAATATAGTCAAAATGTCCATACAGTAACTTGTTCCAAACTACTTTAGAAGTAATAACGAAAGGATTCCATAAATAATCATAATACTCATATAAATCATTTTTATTGAGTTGAAGAATCTAGAAATGATGAATATAGAATATATATACTAAATTTTAAGATATTTTAAAGTTTTTTTCATTTGATGGTCCAAATTTCACAACTTTTTGGCAACGATACTTTAATGTATGTTCTCTTAGTTGGAAACTATAATTAACATCTATTAAGGCCATGGATCAACCAAATCACGTGACCAAATTCCTGTAAAATTTCGTGTAAGATAACTTTTTTATTTTACAAAATGTCTTCTTAGAAATTTGTAAAATACAACAAAAAACGATAATGAACGTCTGTCAACTTCGTTTGAGTGAAAATTCTGCAAATGTTTTTACAGCTACCTGTAATTGTCGATAAGTATTCAAATTTTTTTACAAAATTTCTACTAAAAAGAAGTTGGTAGACGTACTTTATTGTCATTTGTTACATTTCCAAAATTTTCAGACAGATACTTTGCAAATCAAAAAAGTTATCTTACATGAACGAATAAATGTATAATTTAGTCACGTGGTCTTGAATTCATTAGTTTAGCCTAGACACCTACTTAACCAATCAGTGATTTATAAAGTTGGACTTTACGCACCTTGTTGATAGCAAAACCTCTACTTAACTTATTTTAAATATGTGTACTGCGCGTGTACAAGTCAACATAGTCTATAATTAAATTATTTTTCGCCTAGGGAGCTCTATGAAAAGATCGATTTAAATAGCAGCCGCTTCGTTTTGCAGAAAAGTTGAATTGCATCTGTGAATAATTATACCTTTCAAGGATTAGGATTGCGATAACGAGAGGAGGGGAGGAAAATCGTTTACGCTTCAATAGATCCACGGACTTTGACTAATGCTGGAACTTACACAAATTACTTGTTAACATTTAAAATAATTACCTCGAATCTCTTCATAGAAAAGTGACGAAATATCTCTACTTCAGACTTTAAATAACTTAAAATTAAAAACTGAAATAAAAATTATTAATTAAGATCCTCTGCAAACAAGATTGATAAATATTTTATTTTTAAGAATTTGAATATTAAAGAATTTGAAAATCTTTCTGTGGAAAAAAAGACGCTTTCGACTGCGCTGGGATTCGAGCTCAGGTCTTTCGATTTCAAACTCAACTAATTAATTTTATTTTTAACTTGCATGCAAAAACTAAATACTTATTCGAATTCTAATATTAAAATTTGATTTTATTCACTAGCTCGATACATTATATGGTAAGAAATTTGTTATAAATATAGAGATTAAGTTTTAATATTTCCTCTTGACTCATAGAATTTCAGTTTACGCAAATACATTAAGTGGTTTAGGAAATGAATTTAAATAAAAAATTTAATTAATTAGTTTAGTAGCGAGAATGAATAATAAAAATTTCACAAAATTAAGATTCTCTGCAATCAAGATTGATAAATATTTTATTTTTAACTTGCATACAAAAACTGAATACTTTATTAAATTCCAATAATAAAATTCGATATTTTGCATTCCCTAGCTTGATACATTGTATAATAAAAAATCTATTATCACTATAAGGATTAAGATTTAATATTTCTTCTCGACTCATAGAATTTCCGATTACGCAAATACATGAAGTGGTTTAGGAAATTAATTTGAATTAAAAATCAAATTAATTAGTTTAGTAGCGAGAATGAATAAGAGAAATTCCACACGATACACGGAGAAAAATATTTGTCTAAAATTACCAAACTATTTGGAAACGCATGATAAATTCGTATAGCGACGTACTTTTTCTAATAATTCACATTTATTACGATTTCTATTATAGAATAATCTAAATTACAGATAAAAATTTCTATCTAGATCGTAAAATTTCCTAATAATTCAATTTATTTATTAAGATTTAATATTTCCTCTTGGCTTATAAAGTTTCAGTTTACGCAAATACGTTAAGTGGTTTAGGAAATGAATTTAAATAAAAAATGTAATTAATTAGTTTAGTAGCGAGAATGAATAAGAGAAATTCCACACGATACACGGTGAAAAATATTTGTCTAAAATTACCAAACTATTTGGAAATGCGTTATAAATTCCTATAGCGACGTACTTTATTCTAATAATTCGCATTTATTACGATTTCTATTATAGAATACGCTCAATTACTGATAAAAATCCCCATCTAGATGCTAAAATTGTCTGATAATCCAAGTTTTTTACCATCCAGATAGGAATTTTTATCGGCAATTTAGCGTATTCTATGATAAAAATTGCAATAAATGTAAATTATAAGAAAAAAGTACGTCGCTTTAGGAATTTATCATGCGTTTCCAAATAGTTTGGTAATTTTAGACAAATATTTTTCTCCCTATAAATAAATATTCTATTGACGTAATTTTCACTCTGGGTATAAATACAACAAAATAATGTTCGTAATAATATGGGCGAGTTACATGTTACAAAGTCGATCATTAATTCCATTTGGACTACGCCCGACAAAATGTTTCTCCCCTCTCCTGAGTTATCTTATCTTTGATAATAAACAAAATATACTGATGTGTACCACTTGCTGCTGTTCGTGCACAGTTGCAATGTCTTAGAAACATGAACTTGGTCGCTTTCTATGAAACAAGTTACCAGAGAGTGTCGACTTGCTCCCTATTCCTTAGATAGTATACACAGCTGAATACCAACTCTCACAATTACAGTCAGAAAATTATGACCCTCCTGTGGTAATATCTGTTTGTTACTATGTACAGAATTTAATGCGTCATAAAGCAATTTCACGATAAGATTTATTCAGTTTTGTTACAGTCCTTCTATTGTCGTCAAGAAAGAAAATTTATCAAAAAGAAAACTGAAATTAATTCAAGGAACATAGTACTGTAGAAAAATTGAAACTTAACCTGCAATTTCAGATCTTTCTTAAAAATTCCTCTCTATGGATTAAAACCTAAAGTTTTGCTCCAAAACGATTTTGGTTTGTAATAAATCCAATTTCAAGGACAGAGCCAGGTATCGAATTCATCGTTAATTCATGATTTGAATACGTCCATAAATCTAAGAGTCACTAAAAAATTCGAACCATCCTTTTACATTTTGAGAACTTCTCGCAAACTATGATGATATTAATGATTCCGGTGCCAAAGTCGCTGGCTGTTTTCATCCTAGTAAGAATCTGTGACGAAGTTTTATGGCTTACGAGTTAGAAACGACTGAGTTTCGAAAGCGGCCATTAAAAAAGAGCGGCTGGTCAATGGGTAATTACGTAATCATTATTAATTAGTAGCAATCATAAAATTTGCGTGGCCGGAACGATTCGTACTAACGAAAAGGGCAAGAGATCATTGATTATTTATTCGAATCTCGGCAACTAGCAACTTTGCGAGTTAATCGACTGCTAGAGATTGGATTTCGAAAATGAGGATTGCAGACGTCTTTATGGAATCGACTACTCCTATTTCGAATCTAATCGCTCTTTGGACCGCCAAATTACTCCCGGGGATTCGTTTTGCTCCCAGAACAGCAGTCGAATTACGTCTTTCATACTTAGAGAGTAATTACAAAAAAATAGAGTAGAAAGTTTGACAAACACAGAAGAAATAAACGTTACTGGTTTTTTCAATTAAATTTTCTTTCCCTTTATATAGTGATCTGTTATGAAATATTTTACATCTATAGAAAATATAAATCACAAGATATACTCTACTTTTCATTAGATACTTTACTTTTTTGATACTTAAAGCCAAATGAAATTGCTATAACCTACAGCTCTTGAGACCTTGAAGGGATTATAAAGAAAATATATCTCGGTGCGTAAAAAGAAGTCTAGAAAAGGGTAATCTGGATTAAACTCTAAGAGCCGTTCTAAAGTGTAGGAAAATCCTCAGTTCGTGAGGAATGAAGCAAAAGAAAAGTGGAAAGAGAAAGGAGACAAAGGCGTTTTGTCGACTATTATTGTAGTTGTCTATATGGATGCATTTCGTGACTACAATGCAAGCTATGAAAATAAAGCAGACTGCCAATCGAGAGGATTCAGACACTTCCTACAAACTTTCTCTTCAGCTGAGCGAAACTCGGCTAACGTCGAGTCATGATCTCTTCTATAGGACCACATCTTATTCTTACTAGTTTCTCATTCTTATGGCCATTCTCGCACTGGATTACCTCTTACCTCACCATCTTGTGAGATTCACGGAGACACTGCATGTCTCAGTTTAAACTTCCTTGAAAATTGACACGGGACTCACCTCCAAGCGAACACGGAGAAACTGTTTCATTTTACAATGGGTTGACAAATTATTACACTCACTTTGTTTTTGTTAACTACAAATTCCAAATTTTCATTTTAAAGGTGAATTTACGTGGAAAGTGAAAAAACGTGCCAACAAATTATACGATTTTTTCTCTAGATTCTGAAAAGTTTAAGCCTAGAACAAAAAATGCATAAAAATTCAAACTTGCAAATTTATTCATGAAAAATAGTACAAATAGTCATATTTAATTTTTCAAGAAAATTTCATTCTTTCTAGCGGGTTATCACTTTTATGGATTTTCAAAATCCTTTTTTTGAGTATTAGAATTTAGGGAAAAATTAATATAATTTTTTGGTACGTTTTTTTTTTACATTTTACGTAAATTTACCTTTAAAATGAATTGAAGAACATCTAAAGACATCAATTATTTCAAAATTCAGTCATAATTTAAGAAAAGTTTGAAATTTTGACATTTTTTATAATATCTTCTTCTAGAATTAACAAAAACACTTCATCATGAGCTTATTTTATGGATAATTTTGACGTATTTAATGTTATTTTTGGTGATATATATATATATATATATATATATATATATATTAATGTGTTTATTAACACATAATAGTAAGTATGTTTTATTTTACAGTAGGTTGACAAATTATTACACTCAATTTTTTTTTGTAAGCTGCATAAAATCTCCTAATATTGACAATACACTAATTAAAATTTTTCACCAAAAATAATATTAAAGACGTCAAAATTATGCATAAAACGACCTCATGATAAAAATAGTGAAAAATTTTAATAAGTGTATTGTCAATATTAGGAGATTTTATGCAGCTTACAAAAACAAATTGAGTCTAATAATTTGTCAACCTACTGTAAAATAAAACATACTTACTATTATGTGTAACATTAAATATGTCAAAATTATGCATAAAACGACCTCATGATGAAGTGTTTTTGTCAATTTTTGAAGAAGATATTGTGAAAAAAGTCCAAATTTCAAAATTTTTTCACATTATAAAAAATTCTGCGTAATAAATTATGTTTTTAAATATTCTTCTAATCATTTTAAAGATAAATTTACGTGAAATGTATAAAAATGTGCCAAAAAATTATATGCATTTTTTCTTGGATTCTAAAAAAGTTTATGCTTAGAACAAAAAATGCGTAAAAATTCAAACTTGCAAATTTATTCATGAAAAATAGTACAAATAGTCATATTTAATTTTTCAAGAAAATTTAATTCATTCTTGCGGGTTATCAATTGTATGGATTTTCAAAATCCTTTTTTTGAGTATTAGAATTTTTGCAATTTTCACGTCTTTTTTGTTTTAAGTTTAGACCGTTTCAGAATTTAGGGAAAAATTAGTATCATTTTTTGGTACGTTTTTTTTACATTTTACGTAAATTTACCTTTAAAATGAGTCGAAGAATATCTAAAAACATCAATTATTTCAAAAGTTATTCATAATTTAAGAAAATTTTGAAATTTTTTACAACATCTTCCTCAAAATTGACAAAAATAGTTCATCTTAAGGTCGTTTTATGCATAATTTTAAAGTCTTTCATGTTATTTTTAGGGAAAAGTTTTAATATATGTATTGTCAATAATAGAAGATTTTATGCGATTAACAAAACAAAAGTGAGTATAATAATTTGGCAACCCACTGTATAATGATAATTCTATAAAATATTAGTAATCTAGGGAAAATCGAGGTGCAATTGTAATCTTTCCAAGCAAACTCGAAATTTTACGTACTCTAAATACTAAAGATTCGAAAAATTAGTAATACTTCGTATGTTTTAATTGCCTTTAGGGTCGATGAATGAAGGAGTCTATTTAATCAGGCGTTTCGGCTCGGATCGTAGCCTTCATCAGTGCTATTTACTAAAATCTAATTTACTATTTTAATTACTCGAAAAATTATTGGAAACTTTACTATAAGTTATATTAAAGTTTGATAGAATCTATAGTAAATTGTTATATATTTAATCTAAAATTCAGTATTTCGTTAAGAAAAATTCTCACTATGACATATTTTTCGCTTAATTGAAAAGTATAGTTTATCAAAAATTGTAAATTTGGGTTTCTCCGTGTAACACGAACACTGCCGGAAGCATCAACATGTCTATTTATCAATCCTACTAAATCATCCCATTGGTAAAATTATCCAATGAATAATGGAAAATGTCAATCATCAATCTCATGTCCCCATGAGCCAAACAATGGAATGCACTCTTCTCGAAGAAAAGCATTTGGAAATCAATTCTAACCACAGAAACTCATTCAGCCGAAAATAAGCCTTATGAAACCCTCGTTCGTATATTTGTGTTTCCGGGCAAACGTAAACGCCCTGGATTTGGTCCGACAGCTGTAAAAGTATTTGAGGGAATTCCCCCGAAGTTCTGCGGCGAAATTTACACATGTACTGAATCACTCGCGTGTGAGGGAAGAAGTCGTACGGAATAAAGCGATATCACTCTAGGAGCATGAGTCATTCTTTTCATTGACATTAACAGCTACGATCGAGTCGAACGCACGTAACACCCTTCAAATCAAGTCCCCGCTACTGCCTCCACCTTTCGCTTCTTGTCCATGGCTCTTTAACTTGTCGGCTCTGTGCTGGTCGAACATTTTAGCTGATTGCGCAAACGCCTTCTTATGAACAGTAACGAATCTGATATCTCCATAGATGTCATGCATGTACACATAATAAGAGGAAAAAAGAATTTCAGTAATAGACAACGGTCAGAGTTCTGTATTCATTATCTCTGAATTAGCGGTGCTTGATGCAGAATAACCAATGACGATAAGGTCAGAACATCAAATACATCTTATGAACGCCTCAAAGACGCCATACCAACAATAAATTTCAATCTCCTTAGCAATAGTATCACTTACTGTGTTTGAGATTAACTAATCATTTTACCCTGTCCTGCTTGAACTCATTTCTTTTCAAGGTATAAATTATAATTATATTCTACTTCTTGACACTGTTTTTCTGTACATTATGTACTTTATGAATTATTTCAATGCAATATTTATTGATGTGAATTTGCGTTTGCTTATTATGAGGTTCCTTTGTTAATTTCAAGCAAAGCGGCTTTATGAAGGTTAAAGTCTAATAGAGCTCGGAGTCGGCAAACTTTCAAAGTGGAATGTTCAATCCCATTTAAGAGAAATTTACCCCAATAGGAGTATCATGAAAATAAATCATGTAATGCAGAAGATGCATTGTTTGGTTTATGTGTTGGTACATAAATCTTGTTTTTCGATTTAACGTACTTGTTCGAAGGCATTTGACAAATCGCAAAATAGAGAGCATCGGAGAAATCGGAGATGTTCTAAAATTAATCAAATAATTAGTCATTGATGCTCTAAACCGTGACACGGTACGTTCATTGAAGTTCCAAGATATCAGAGATGTCAGACACCGCCTACATTTTAATTTAGTGTTTAAACAATTAAAACTTATTAATATTGATTTTTTACGTCCGAGGATAATGATGACTCATGTAGAAAGAACATCAATGATATAGTAGAGAATACAACACTTTTGGATTGAATCATTTTATTAAATAGGTCTAACGATTCGGGATCAAAAATGTATCCTCATTCTGGTGAATTCTTAAATTATTTTTCTAACCATCTTTTACAACACAAAATTGGAATAATAAAAAATTTGGTTGACAGTGCTATCCTACTATCTGACAACTCTTTTCACAGTGAAAACTTAGATATTATCATCAACTATTTACTTTTAAATAATTACCCAAGACATATAATAACTAAACATATAAACAAAAGAATCGTTGAATTAAGGGGATCCGCCACCTTTAATATTTTTATTTTCATTTTTTGGGCATTTTTTTGACATTTTTTGACTTTGAATAACTTTATTGTTTTTTAACCAATTGTCATAATTCATTTTTTATACAATTGGTTATAAAACAAACAAAAACTAAAAAATTTTAGCTTAAAAATACATAAAGGTGCTGGAATTTTTGAAAAACCCAAAAACCTTTCTAAATAACGGTACTAAACATAAAAAATATTGTACGGAAGGTCTAAACTCAAAAAATAAAAATATTAAAGGTGGCGGATCCCCTTAAATAAGAGATTCGCGAAACCCAGGAAAGACAGATATTAAAAACAAAGAAAAAGAAAAAATAATAACAATTCCTTACAGTGACACTATATATTTGAAATTTTCCACAAGAAATTTCATGGAATGATTTCAAACTTGTCTATGGAGAAAAAGAATTTTATAAAAAAACTTTGGCTGAAATGGTTTTTATAAAAAAAGAAAAAAACAATAATCTAAACAAAGTCTCAGATTAGGAACATTTCAACCAATCTTATAATTCAATTTTGGAATCCCTTTTGTAATTTGAAAACACCAATTTGCACTTTTATACGTTGGTTTCTCATTCTTACTTAATATTTAATTTTTCAAATTTAATTTCAAAGTCGACGTCTTTTAAACTTTTGTTCTAACTTTATGTTTCTTCTCAATTATAATATTTTTTTAAGCTAAATATTATTATCATAAAATGTTTTTAATGTTTTAAATATATTCTACTGAACACATAATATTACAAGAAATTCAGTTCCAATACGATACTTTCAATCAGTTTGTAAAAACTCTTATCCCTGATGAGGAGACACATTTTTTGATTTCGAAACGTTGTACCTATTTAATAGATTGATTTAGTCTGAAAGTGTCGTTTTTTCTACTCTACAAATAAAACTTATTATCGAATGACGTCTGGCATTAAAAACAACCGATAAATTAGATTCTTTTAAAATTGAAAAGTTTTAATTGAATATTGCATGTTGCGTTGATGGAGTTTATGATTTCCAGTTACTTTCAACATTGGCAAATTTACTAATGAAATTTCATTCATTTAGTGAATAACTTTTCGATGAGATAATGTAAGTGTTGCGCAATTGCTAATATTTCAGCTCATAAAAATGTTGGTTCGTGAAAATATAAAAGAAGCATGACAAAGTGATTTGTTTGAAGATTATATAAGAAAGGAGCTTGAAACTACGATGATAAAATTTACTACCTTCATTCACGCTTGAAGTTATCACATAATTACAAGTCGGTTTAATCATAGTCAATTTTTAACATTTTTCATTTAGACCACTTTGATTAACAACATCCACTTAGCATCAAGAATTGGAACGAATGTACCTTTCAATGAAGTAAACGAGAAATTATCTCGCGAGGATAATAAACTCACTAGTCGTTTACCTGCGTCACGAGAACATATATTACAGTAAGATAACATTCATAATCGCTAATCACAGGTAACACTAACAATTGGACTAGTGAAAGACTAGCTACTTAAGGAAGAAAATATGCGCTGCATTCGAATGTCTCTTCGCTTGCGGACTTTCATCAAAATTACAATGCCTCTGGTAACTGCAATTTTATTACAATGTTCACATGTTTTCGTTAACTTTTAATTGCTGTAAACAAGTGGATACTGTGAACTATTATTTTTGAAAAGTAGATATTTAGAAAATTCTTTAAATATCTTGTCTTATTATACATTATTCGAAGTAACTCATTTATAAATAAATAAAAAGTAACTAAAATTACAAGTTTTTCTGTAATGTTATTATCTATTGTTTAAAAACAGTTACAGATTTCTATGCGTGCTTGAAGTCGTAGAGAGTCGAAAGCAAACAGTCAAGTAGTTAACGTTGTTTCGGCACAAATTTGCAGGACCATTTGCATTGTACGCTTACGGACTTACAAGCTAATGTGTATTTACACACATTCATTCACGTGTAGTAAAGTTGCACAACTGGACTTAGGCTTTCAACTAGATTTCCGTACAGAATGCAAGTTTCTCGGCACAAAATTAATGACCATAACAAATTATCAAATTTGAGAGTGAACATACAAAAATTGTTGCGTTTATGTCGACAACATGGCACGGATGACTTTTCACATTTCATTTTAACTTGTCATTTTTTATAATTCATGCCATCTGCCATCGTTGAATGTTTCAAGATTATAATAAAATGGTACGTTGTTGGAAACATGGGCTTTAGGGTACAAAAGTTGATTTAATCGGACGTTTTGACATAGATTGGAGGCCTCATCAATGATATTTATTAAAATCTAGAAAATACAAAATAATTTATAAAATTTAACATATTAAGTACTCTTTTTTTGTATTATATATTTAAGTACTTTAGTTATTCCTAAAAATGTGAAATTAGCACTATCCTTTTTTCTATTTTCTAGATTTTAATAAATATCACTGATGAGGACTCCGATCTGAGCCGAAAAGTCTGATGAAATCGACTTAATCATTTTTGGACGCCAAAGCCAATTTTTTCTAATTACGTACCATTTTATTAAAATTGAGGGTCAATACAACTTACACTACTTATAGTTTCAAGATTATATGGGACATTTGAAAGTTAAGGGAAGAGATTAAAGGGCATAGTATGAAAAAATAAATAAAGTATTAAATTTATTGGAAAAAGCACAATATTTGTAATTATGTCTTCACAAATTCTATCCGTTTTGATATTTATTAATCCTTTTTATATTCTCATTACATATGAGAAAGTATTAAATTTGTGTAAAATTTGATTACGGTTTGATATACGGTCAAGGCAAAAATTTCTTTGAATTAAAGAAAGTTTTGTTGATTCAAATCAATTTTCTTTGAGCCAAAGAAATGGATTTGTTTACAATTAAAAAAAAATTTTGAATCAACAAAATTTTCTTTAAGGCAAAGAAATTTTTTATCTGACCGTATATCAAAGAAATGTTTCTTTGATTCAAAAAAACTGTTTTTTGGGTGTGTCTTTAGCTTTAATTTGAAAAAATGCTATTGAAAATAAATAATTCCATTTTTTATCTAAAATATGCGAGATATGAAAAAAAATAAAAATGCAAAATTGTTTACTTAAATAAGGTCTGTAAATTTTTTACTCAACTATTTTTTTATAAGATATATATTATTTATTTTAATCATAAAAAATAACCTTAAAAATAAAAATCCTATTTTGCAATTGAACTATGCAAGATTCGAAAAAAATGCTGGAATAAAAAATTTTTTGCTAGAAAGAGGCCTATAAAGTTTTATCTACTCATTTTTTACATCCTCATAATTTAGAAATAAGATTTATGTAGGAACTCAGCTAATTTATTTTCTTTTAAATCACGAATCCTAGTTCCTTATTTTCGATTTTGAATATCGAGCGCAAAGGACGAGTGTTTTGATGAGAATGTATTTCTCAAAGTCGAAGTAACTTTGAGAAAATTAAATTCACATCCACAATATTATAAAATTCACCTCAGTTGAATTTAATAATAAACTATCTTTTTGAAATAATATTTTTTTCAACTATTTCTATACAAGTCTAATCCGCCTCAATATTTTTTTATCCTTTTATTTAATCTGGATTTATCCTATCCTTTTCAATCTACTTTCCATTCTTCAGGTTTACAAATTCTTGATTATGTATATCAATATATATATAGATAACAATGTCCCAATCTTTAATCTGCATCATTCGTTTTTTATTTTATTTTTTTAATGCATATTAATGGTAAAAATTATGGATAGAATATGATATGCATCACATAAAAACTGAGGCTACACTCGAGTATAAAAAATAGAACATTTCAAGGATTAAGCAAAATCACAAATATTTAATCGTTTTCACACTGAAAATTTCAATCATTTCACTTCTAACAGAAAAAAAAGTATTAAATGTGAGGAAAAATTGTTAAATGTAGAGACTTAAAATGGAAAATTTATTTATTGGAAGGTCAAAAGAAGATTTTAAAAGTTTGAAAGGTGGGAAAATAATGGATTTTTATTGGTTACAAAGGTAAAAAGTGAATAAGTAAGGGATCAATTGCTCTCTTCGCAGGTATACTGGAATGGGCCTTTTTCTATGAATTTTTCTAAACCTATTTAACGAGGTGATGACCATAATTGGATATAAATAGCTTAGGACAAAATCCCAACGAAGCCAAGAAATCATATAATCCTATGGTCGGGGTAATTTGAGCAATAAAATAAAAAGTGAAAATTGAGAAATAAAAAGGGATTACATTATTTGCACACAATAAAATGTCATGGTCAAGTTGACTACTTCATAGAATAAATAATATTCATAAAATCTATACAATAAATTCATAAAATGAATAACATTCTGCAAATGAAACATAATTTTGAAAATGCATTTAAAGTACCCAAAAAACATTAATTGACCAAGAGTATCCAAATATGTTTGTCAACTGTTGCGACGCAGTGGATATAAAATGTTGAAAAAGAGTAGAATTAAAAATTTGAAAATTGTAAAGAATGTGATCTCTCTATTTTTCATAGGAACCGTTGAAAAATTACATAAGATTTGTGAAAAGAAGGATGAGGTAAGAATTTTCAATATCACGATTGAAATTATTAAAGCACAATAAATATTCTTTCCCACCTTACAAAAGTTAACTCTATCTACGAAAATATTTTTCAAACCAACAATCATTATTTTATCAGGCGAATAAAAAAAATTCTTGAGTCAACAAAACTGTTTTGTTATATGAATACTAAAAAAATTTTTTTTTTGCGCCAACAAAATTTTTATCAGTAATACAAAATCGTTGAAGCGTAATTTCACATACACTGCCAGTTAAAATTATTTGTTCACTGGTTGTTTCAGCTATTCCTAAAGTGTCTTAATTTTTATACTCTCTAAACCTGAATCAGTGAAATAGTCACTGATTATATCAGTGAAAATATATCAACTGATGAATCAGTGCCCTGCTTTGATTTCACTAAGGAATCAGCGAACGCGCAACGTGAAAATAATCTTTAAATTCGCGAAGTTTCTGCGATCGATTAAAGTATAACGATGGATCTTTAATCTTTAATTACACATGATATAATTATACACAATAATAATTACAATATATAATAATAATAACGTAATTTCTTTTTGGTGTTGTTTAACCTAAAATAAAGGTGTCCTTCGATCATTAAAATATATTGCTGCTTTTATTATTCCCACCTGAAGATTTCACTGATTCAATAAGTGAGTTCAATCTATTTCACTGATTCGTCAGTCGAATTTCACTGATTCTCAGTGAAAGACTTATAGCTGCTGCCTTCAGTGAATAGTCACTGCGAATCAGTGGCCGTTCACTGATTCAGGTTTAGAGAGTAATAACAAGTTGAAATTTTGTTCTCCATGATAGTATAAAAGTTAATAAAATTTCGCATCTTATGAGCTCAAATTAAAGGCAAAATGTTAATTTTGAGAAAATATATTGTAAAAAACGTCCAATTTCGATCTTTTTGGAAGAATATTAATGACTCTGAAATTAATTAAGATTTTAAAAAAAATTTTGTCTCATTTTGAAGGTAAGTCTTCATTGTATTTTGCTACTCTCTAAATCTGAATCAGTCAAATTTTCATTGATTGAATCAGTGATTTTCCTTTTGACTGATTCATCAGTGAAAAAATATTTTTCACTGTCAAATCAGTCAATTTTTACTGAAATAATCAGTGAAATTTGACTGATTTACAGTAACCTCTATTTAGCTATTTGAATCAGTCAAATTTCACTGATAATCAGTAGATTTTGACTGATTCAAATTTAGAGAGTAACTCATCAAGATATTATAAAAAAAATATCAAAATTAATGATAATCCAATAAAATTAGATCACTTTAGGAATAGCTGAAACAACAAGTGAACAAATAATTTCGACTAGCAGTGTATACTATATATTTTTTACATAGAAGCAATAAGTTGATGAATTTAAAAGCCAAACGTTTGTTAATTTTGAAACCTACAAATTGAAGAATCGCGAAGCTTGCAGATATTCCAAAAGGATAGAACACAGTTTAGAGGGTTGGTTCGATGGATCGATAGACCAACACTTTCGGCTAAATGAGCTAAAAAATGGAGTCTGTGCGCCTTGTCTAGAACCTCGCCCACACCTCTTGGCTATCAACGCTCTCGAATGTAATTCATAGTAGCGGCTAAGGCCAGTGGAAGAATCTGGGACAGCAGTTCTAAACCCTGGCCAATAAATCCAGGCATTATCGATATCGACCTGGAGAAAGCGTTCGACGGTTGGCTTACCTGGTCGAGCATTACACACGGTTTCGGATCTGCATGGGAGACAAAGGCACGGAATCTTGCGGCGTATTAAACCGGACTAAGCTAATTAAGGCTGAGTTCCCAACTCTGCATGCATACATATGTAACCGACGTGCAGATTTGCTGCACGAGCCTGTATAGGAGACCCAGCATTGGCTAAGGATCGGTTACATCGTCGTGCATTAGGCTCAGGAAACTATTCTTCGTGGCGTCGTAAACACGGAAGGCTCCTGGCTTTTCTGAACCAGATCATCGAGATCGATGGTGACATGTTGATACGATCACTGATTTCTGATGGCCTTTTGAGTCGAGCGCATGAGAAAATCATCGTGTACTTGACTGATCACTGATTCGATACCATCGCTTTGATGTTCGACATTCGGAATCGAGGATAATAATCATTAAGGAGAAACAGTCTGTTCCGGGTGTGTCTAAAACTTCTTTTGAACCTCCGGCGATCAGTTGTATCAATCTTCTCTATCTTCAGATTTCCAGTCCAGATCTACTTTCGTGTGAATTTCAAAACCTCTTTATCCTTCCTTCAATTCAATTTTCAGTTAGAATTTCACTGATTATAATTTTGAAACTCTTTTAGTTTTAGATTTCAGTGTGGATTTTGATCATAATAATTTCGAAATATATTAAATGCTCTGGAGGATTTCTGAGAGGTGTTATACATAATTGTGAATAGGACTTATCTTAAGTTAGTATCAATCATGCCTCAACTTACAAACAATTTTTAAGAAATTCAGTATTCACAATTTTAAGAATTCAAAACGATTCGAATTCGCCAACCACAACGACCAAATTTGTACCAATATTCAAACATGCAAGCTTTTTTTTGACGATCTGAAAAAGCTCAATAAAAAAGGAGGAAAGAAAAAAAAAGGCAACCTTTCAAAACCTTTTCCCTATTTTTTTTCCCATTCACAGCCATTAAAAAAATAGTATATTATGCAACTAGGGAGAAGAAAGTTCTTTTTACTCGTGTTTTACGCTTGCAAAATAAACTTTTTCTCCCTAGTTGCATAATATACTATTTTTTTAATAGTTGTGGATAGAAGAACAATAAAGGACGAATAAAAAAAAAGAAGGAAATGGTTTTGAAAAGTTGATTTTTCTACTAGCGGGTCATAAAGTGGATTTTATTGCGCCTTGCGGGGCAAACAAATCCATTTTCTGACTCCCCCGTAGAAAAAAAATCGTGTGCAACACGGGAAAAACATTTATTTTACTCGTGTGATTGTTGCCCTCGCTTTGCTCGGGGATCAAAATTCAAACTCGCAAAATAAAATTTTTTTTCCTACTTGCTCAATATACTATTTTTTAAAGGTTGTGGATAGAAAAACAAAAAAGGACGAAATAAAAAAAAAGAAGTAAGAGGTTTTGGAAAGTTATTTTTTCTATTAATGGGTCATAAAGTGCATTTTATTGCCCCCTGTTGGGAAAAAAGTCCATTTTCGACCCACCAGTAGAAAAAAAATCGTGTGCAACGCAGGAAAAACATTTATTTTACTCGTGTGATTGTTGCCCTCGCTTTGCTCGGGGATCAAACTTCACACTCGCAAAATAAATTTTTTTTTCCTACTTGCTCAATATACTATTTTTTGAAGGTTGTGGATAGAAAAACAAAGAAGGACGAAATAAAAAAAAAGAAGGAAGAGGTTTTGGAAAGTTATTTTTTCTATTAGTGGGTCATAAAGTGCATTTTATTGCCCCCTGCTAGGCAAAAAGCCCATTTTTACCCCCCCCCCCCCCAGTAGAAAAAAAATCGTGTGCAACGCGGGAAAAACACTTATTTTACTCGTGTGATGGTTGTCCTTATTTTGCTTGGGTACCAAACTTCACACTCGCAAAATAAACATCTTTTCCAAAGTTTCAAAATATACCATTTTCTTTCCTTCCCTTTTCTTGAATTTTTTAAGATTATTTAAGGAAAGAGTTTGCATATTTAAATATTGGTCCAAATTTGGAAATGTGGAGATTTGAGAATAAGAATCGTTTCGAATCCTCAAGTTTCACTTGGACGTTAAAGTAATTTTGGGTTTGTGGTAGTGTAATTTGAGTTTTTTTTCCCTATATAGAATCTCATATGCAAATTTAGTTATAGATTTAATAGAATTTCTATACGTTCTTTAGGACGTTTATAATCCAAATACATTTCTTCACCTTAGTACACGGAGAAACTTTGCATATCAATATATCTTTTATTTTTTGATCATAATTCTAAAAATATTAGAAATCTAGGGAAAATCGAGGTGCAAGGGTAATTATTCCTAGCAAACTGAAAATTATTCGCAGTCGAAATATGAAAGAGAGCAGTAGACCGGCAATCGAAAGACCTGGGCTCGAATCCCAGCGCAGTCGAAAGCGTCATTTTTTCCACAGAAAGATTTTCAAATTCTTTAAAATATTAAAAAATTATTTGAAACTTTAGTATAGGTAAAAGTAAAGCTTGATACAATACATACCATTTCGATTTCGCTTTTTTAACAAAAAAATTGTTTTTCCACTTCGAAAGAATTGTTCACACAATTAGTATTTTAAGGTTTTTTTTTATTTCTAGAAATAAAAGTTCACTGACGAGGACTCCGAGCAGAATCAAAACGTTTGAAAGGATGTAACTTTATTCTGTAATATTTATTTTGGCTTGGGGTCAGCTTAGTTTCTAATTATTTATGTCATCGAGGACATAAACATTGCCTTCCTAATGTTTATGTCCTCGATGACATAAATAATTAGAAACTAAGCTGACCCCAAGCTAAAATAAATATTACAGAATTATAACTGTGGGTCAATGTAACAAGGAACATGTACGGAAACATGTCACGATATGATGTAACTTTATGTTTCTTATTTCTAGACCCTAAAGCCAACTTAAAATCTCAACTATTGAAAGTTATACATAATAGGATTTCTCATAAAAGTATAACTGCTTAGAAGATAGCAGTTATAAAAAATCAAGACTTCCGTTCGACATAACGTTATTTCAGTGTCGGGCAAAGTTTTAATTACTGACCATGAATCATGTCGCTCTCTTATGAGCGATTCTGTTACTTCGATTTAGACATACCTGCGCAGGTTTTAATTATTTCGAAGCACGGACCATGTTCGTCCCACTTTGGTATGCAATCACGATATTTATTAGCGAAACCGTTACCTCATTTCGCGAGGATAGCCTGCAAAGTACAGTCATCACGCCCCAACTCTTCCTCTCTTGGCTATTTACAGCTGCAGGTGAAATCCATAGAAGTAACATCATGAATACAAGGTCTTGTGTAAGAATACATGTCGTAGAAAGCATGCGTGACATGCACCTGTCATGTGCGCAGAACAATATCCTATCTCACAAGCTTCAAAACGAGCGAATCGAATTCCACAAGAAACCACGTTTGAATATTTTACCCGTTTCTTTCAATTATGTCCCCGAATTATCATCATGGACTTTAAATAAAGGATTGATTGTGACAAGCTTCTAGGATTAGAAACACATATATGATACAGCTGCATTTGTCTCTCGGTTTTTTCTTTGGCAAAAGATTAACACATAATTGATAATAAATTCGAGGAGATTTATTAGCCTCTATGATAAATGATAAAATGTGGGCAAATATTAGCATTTCGTGTTGTGCTCATTGCACAAGAAAGTAATTCGAAATGTCGATCTGAGGATTTGTGTACCGCGGTCTCTTTGGTAAAAAAGACCCAGTAAGGCGTTTTTAATGACGACCTCGAGACGCCGTAATGCATTTTTCAGTCGTGCCCTCTGGGATGCTGTAAATCTCTATAAGCGAGAGAAGAACGCAAGGACTCTGATTCCCAGCTTTTTCTCAGCTTTGGAATGATGATACGCACTCCGCGTTTCTTGCACCATTTCCTATTCAGTGAAAGCGAACCTATCATTTTCCACTCCCGCGTGTCATCGCTCGTCCAAGTTACAAATGGCCCCGTTGTCCCCTCGTTGGACACCCTCCTTCAGCAAACGAGTTTCACAAAAGTGTCCCTTCCAAACGAGTCACAGCTCGTTCCACGTGGATAATCTCCGCTTTTTACCTCTGTGATTTAGTAAGAAGCCTTAACCTCAGTCTACAACTCGTACCTTCTTTACTTTACTGATTTTTTAAAAATTTTATCAGGTATTTATTGCCTTTGGAAAATTTCAGTAAATAAGTCTGGTTTTTCAAATTTTTTTATTATTGATTGATAATAATGATGTTTTGTTTATTTTTATTTGAGGTTGCACCCTAAACTAAATTTTAAAAAGTAGCATCGGTATTTCTGTAATGTTTTATGGCTTTGTCCATTAATTACGTAAGACATTTTTGAAGACTGGAGGGGGATATAAAAAATCTTATGAATATTTAAAAAAATTCAAAAAAATGTAAATATGAAGGTAGGGAAATCAGTAATTGTGTGAAACACTTTAATCAATGAAGAAAATTCCTAATAGACTGTAAAAATTTAAATAAAATTTTTAGGTTTTCAGAACAGATTTTGTAAATTTTAATCAACTTTTGATAATCTTTAGAAAATACTTATTTTTACCGCATTTGATTTATTATTTATTAAATATGGTAATTTTGAATCCCCATTTTTTCAAAAATATTTTCAATGATCTTGTTAGATTCTTATCACTCATGAGGTGTTGTTTTTTTTATTTTTCTCGCAAAAACTATAAAAGAAAAAAGTTTCTTTATAGCTCTCGTCTCTTGATTTAAAATAAAAATGTACTTATATTACAAAAAAATTTACTTGTAAGTTGAAAAAAACTGAATACAAACGAAATAAATACTTTCAATAAATTTAAAACATACAAATTTGATTGAATTTGTGACTATTTAACCAAAATCGTTTCTTTCTAATCAAAACCAATCGACTTGTTATTTATAATTTCCTGATTATCTTCCGCAAACATTTTCAGTAAATTTTTTCCAATTGCCATTAAAAACTCGTTATGAGACGTTTAACCAGAACAATATCGAGAAATTGCATTCTCATTTATCAAAAAGCTTATATTCTCTCCAAATAAACCAATTAATTACAATTTCTTTTTTGTTCCAGGTACGTAAGTCTGTAATTAGAAAGCAGAAGACAAATACAACTCATCACGTGAGTCTTTGAAAACATAATTGCCTGTTTGACAACTTTACAACCGAAATTATAGAAAAAAAAATCTACCCTTCGCTTTGCGTTCGATCTTTTCAAGTTAATAATGAAAAACAAATCCAATAGCTAAAAAGAATGAATGGTTACATAAAAACTTGAATTTAGATACACTATCGAATTGAAATTTCGTTAGGAAATTAATTTACTGAAGGTTCTATAGACCTTAAGGAAGTTCTCTTGGAGATCTGATCCATATAAAAAAATGGATCATAATCGGATCATTTATTTCAAAGATATCGTGTCGTCAGACTCCAATAGCCACAACAACCACAAAAACCACTAGAGACAGACAAAAAAATGGTTTTTTCTTACTCAGGGGTTCTCAAGACCTTAAGATTTGATGAAAATTCGAAAAGTCAAATTTCACATAAAACCAATATCTTCTCACATGTAATGAAAATCTGCTCTCTTAATGTAGTTATGACAAAAAAAGGTCTTTGGAAGAAAATTTTTCCTATGATTTTAGGACTTGAAATGATATTGTTTGTCGTGTCTTATGGAATTAAAAAATTTTAAACTTATACGAAAAATAATATTTTTAATAATAATTTTTGTAATAGAATTTTTATTACTACCGCTTTCTACAAATTTTTTGAAAATTATTGAATGTTGGTAAATCAACTTATTTTTTCTGGAAAAATATTATCTAAAACTGTACCATTGGCAATTATGAAAATAAATAAATAATCTTCAAATATAGTTATTTAAGAGAAATTTCGATCTACAATTTCATGCAAGAATTTCAATAAGAAATGTTATACTTAGATATTTAAGCGAAAACTGTTAACTTCTTTAAATTTTTTAAATATTTTATTCTGAAGAGACGTCATTTTAAATTTGCTTTATATCAAAGAAATATTTACTGACCTTTACATACTTGAGCAAAAATAGTTAGTTTTTTTCAAGTTCTTTTCCAAAAAATATTTTTCTATAGTTATTCAGAATTCCCGATTTTTTCACAGTGAAACTCTTTTTTACCCGATTAAGTTAAAGATGTTTTTCTGTGATTTTTGAAAATCAACGTATATACACACTGCAATGGTAAAAAAAATGTCAATTTAAGCTCACTCAAAACTATTGAATCATTTGAAGAATTATTGCATTTATTCCTCGCAGATGTATATAAATTTATGAAAATTGCCCAATGGTTTTGATTATAACATTTCCAAGGAACTTCATAAAAACTGATGTAAGAATTATAAACTCTAATCTTAAAACTAACCTTAAAAGCGAAAAAACGTTTACTTTTGATATTTGTTGAGTTAAAAGAAATTATTGAATTATAAAGTAAGAGCTTTTATCCTGCACCCCTGAAGAAAAAAAATTAAACTTCTAGAAAGAAAGTCGATTTTTCGATCAAATAAAAGAAAATTCCCGGTCCCAAATAAAATTCCCGGGTTTTCTCCAACTTCACGATCCGCTACACCCTGATTTTTGAAAAATTGGTAAGAAGCAACAGTAAGGAAATATTTTTTCGCAAAATAAATATGAAGGGGATTCGCCACCTTTAATATTTTTATTGTTTGAGTTTAGCCCTTCCATATAATTTTGTTTTTGTTTAGTACCTTTACATAGCAAGATTTTGGTTTTTTTAAAAAATTACGGCACCTTTATGTATTTCTAAACTAAAAAATTGAGTTGTTTGGGCATTTTTCGACTTTGAATAACTTGTTTGTTTTTAAACCAATTGCCATGATTCTTCTTTCATTTTGTTTCTTAGAATTTGTAGCAACTTTTTTGGGTATAGAAAGCACTCTAGCTGAAAAAATAGCTACAAATTTTTTTTTCATATTTTCGGATATTTTTATTTATTTATTTCAAACTATTTTTTCATTCATGTTACCCTATTTTTCATACTCAAAAAGTTGATACACATTTTAAGGAAAAAAATACAAAAAGAATCATGACAACCCGTTTAAAAATAAAAAAGTTATTCAAAGTAAAAAAATAACACAAAAATGCCCAAAAACTCAAAATTTTTAGTTTGAAAATACACAAAGGTGCTGTAATTTTCAAAAAAAACCAAAAAGTTCCTAAATAAAGGTACTAAACACAAAAAAAAAATTATATGGATGGTCTGAACTCAAAAAATAAAAATATTAAAGGTGGAGGATCCCCTTAAAAGTATTATTTTTCGTAAGTGATGAATTTTAATAAAAATCTTTTTTCTCTCATAAGAAACGACTGATAACATTTCGAGACTTAAAATCACAGGAAAATATTATTTTCCAGGGATCTGTTGTTTGGCACGACAACTACCTTAATTTCTACGTAGAGGTAAAATTCGCAAGAGCCATGAAGCTGCGTCTTGTAGTCGATTTAAGGTGTTTGCAGCCGTCTGGGTGGCCTACAGGGGGATTGTCTGCACACGCCATAATTAATGGTGTACTTGGGAAATGTTAAAGTAAAAGAGGATTATTAGACCAGTACGTGACGAATGACCGTGTCAGGTTGGGGACGAATGAACCACGAGGGGGATGAATGTCGATGGTCAGGTTAGGTTTAGGTCATGCTGGTTGTGTCGATGAAGCAGAGGGGATTGGGGTTGGGGGGGATCAACGGTGAGATATCGAAGAATGATTTCGTGCCAGCATTCCACGAGGCTCGAGACCACGTAGACGTAGGCCCATCTGGAATAATAGAATACCATTTGCCATTGTGTTCACTCTTCCTACACACAGACATGTATATACTAACACACATAAACTGACGACCTAGGGGAGGGTGGTTGTGTGTGGTATGGGTACCTTCTTCGGACATAATACGAGGCACCTACAGGCTCCGCCATTATGTTTTCTGTCTCGACGCATATAACGCGGGATTACGTGGCCCGCGTAAGTATTTACAAGGTATAATGCGTCTTCGATTCATGAGAAATACCTCGAGTGGACCCTCAAGAGTTGTGAAAGATGCTTAAAGAACCATAAGAACCATTCCGGGGCCACAGAGTGTTTATGTTTATCCATCCAAGTCGGATTATACCATAACGCATGGATATATGTTATTGTCGTGATGTATCTCTTGTGGCTATCCGGAATGAGGAAATGCGATTTTCAAACTCGCTGACACGCTCTCGCATGCCAAATTTCCGTTCAGGGTTTATCTAGAAAGCGTCACCGTTATGCCTATAAATTACCATTCTTTTCCCTTATCTTTTGAACAACTTTTCAGGCATTAAATACATACCCATACACTTAGAGACGGACTAAAAAATTAATTGCATCATTATTGTCGGTGAATATAAAATTGGAATAATCTTTTTTTTTCTCAGAGGGTGAATTAAGGCCGTGTCCTAGGTGGACCACGTGACCAAGCAATCAATTTTTTTATTCGCCCATATAACTTTTTTGTAATGAAAATATCATTTTAAAACTTTGGGAAATGGTAGAGAGAATAATAAACTAAGTTTATCTACTTCACTTCGGTAAAAATTCCGAATAAAAATCTTCTGAAGAAATTAAGGGCATGTGATACTTCGAAAATTAGCAAATTTGATTGTTTTTATGTTTCTACATGTTTATGTCTAAAGTACCCTTTCAAAGTTCCTTTATTTCAAAAAATATAAAAAAGTTCAATTTGAGCAAAATCTGCGGAGAACATTTTTTTTCCAATACCCACGCGGAAAATGCGACTTTGTTGGCCAGTTTAGAGACGGCAAAATGATCGATTTTTCGATCATTGTCTGCGGCAATGGGAAAAGAAGAGCAAATCGTTGGGAAATGTAAAAAGCGTGGGCAAAGTACTTTGACAATAGTGAGAAAAGTACTTTACCAACACTTTTTACTTGAAATTCAGAATCGGATAAAGAGGTTAAGTTATCGCAAGGTGCACATGCGCAGAAGACGCCTTACTTGAATGGCGGGAGATTTCAAAACATATAAAATTAATTTTTTTTTACATTAACATATTTTCTGTAATTAAAGTTGACGCTTTGTTTACTATGAGTACAAACCCGAAGTAGGGGGGAGCACAACGCTCAGTTTCAAGTACGGATTACATAGATGTGGTAGAATTTATTGGTATATACATAGTTGTGCGAACACCGACCGTCCCCATAGAATTCTGTATGCTTAATTGATTATTTTATAATAAACTTTTTTTGTTCCCCTAAATGTGCGCTTTCACTCAGACTTTCAATTCTACTTAATTAACGTTTTCTCAACTTTTATCCGCTTTCTTTTAACGTTTATTTTCAAATATGGACAAAAAAAATATCGTTCCGAAGACTGACTTGGTCACGTGGCCCACCTAGAACATTGCCTTAAATGTGAAATTCCAAGTTTTAATAGTCTTTCAATAAATCATGAATCATGAACTTTTTAAGAGTTTAAAAAATTTAGCCCTGGCCTACTAAGTCGGAATGAAAAATTAGACTAAACAAATAGCAAAGGCGTCATAAAAAAGATGAAAAACACGCAACACCCATAAAAGAACACAATGCTTGCTTGTGTTCTAAGGGACTTGGATTGTTGGGACTATTTTATTCCAGACGCATAAATCATATGAGTAAGGGAGATCTCCCCAGAAACTGGTAACAATAACCTAAGCTCCCATAAAGTTTAGATCAGGCACTAACCCTATATACGTATGGATTCGAATGGGGTATCATTGATAGAATCTCCCAAAGCAACTGTTCCAAATAAAATATAACGAACGCTGGATCTGGGGTCAGTTCTCAGTGGGAAATATAATAAAGGACTAAACGACCGAAGAATTTGGTCGCTGTCGATCTTTTATAGACAATGGGAATTTCAAAATGATGAACACCTCCATCAAGCTACGGTGAAAGACTGAAATTGAAAGAAACGCGAACATGTGGCAAAGTGCCTAATGCGTCAGAGTAAAAATGGCAATGCCAAGCAAAGGAAAGAAAGGCGTGAAAAATCGATTCCTCGTTCTTTGGTGCCATTGTTCCTTCGAACGACGGTTCGATGGGCAGACAGATTAGCTAATGGCTAATGGATCCACCGATCTTTTTGGAGCTCATTTTAAAAACTCAGCGTCTGGTTACTTGAAGATGCTGTGGGTACGAATTGATAGCTATTCTCAATTCATCTTCAGAAAAAAATCAAGAGGAAGAGCGAAAGGATACGATCTGTCTGACGAGGTGTGTCTCGTTCCGATGGGTCCTGTGAATAATAAGCTATCTACGTTTCAATGGGGGTAAAATGACTTGACTCAGAATCAATGGTCGATACTCAGAATGTGATCTTAAAAGGTCAAAGTCAAGATCACGAGAAATCTATTCAATCTGTTCGACAATTTATTCATGTCTGGAGATGAAATATCGCCAATTCAGAAAACGATTTTTTCCTTGTTGCATGCGTTTCAAAGTAACAAATAAATTTTGACAAACTCAGCAAAAGTCGTTCCCCTTAATCAGATTTGAATTGCGGAGATTATTGAAGAGAAGATTTAATGCAATCTCCTTGAAACGAATCGTCGTAAATAGGGGAATCTCGTTGGTGTAAGGTCGATAAATTGGTGAGGCGCGATTATCGAGCCATTAGCTTCCCCAAGCGTGAATCATCCCCGAAATGCTCGGCTGAGCAAACATTGTCTCGATGCGCGCCCTCTAGGTGTCTATATGTGTACATATGTGCCTTTCCCCGAACGAAGGATGTTTTCCAAGTCGGTTTGTCGCACCTGCCGAGGTCAACCCATTAAGTCGACGAGACTACGAGGGTCTATATCTAGTAGATTATGTTATCACCACCTACAGTGTACCGATAAATTTTATCTTTCTTGCCTTCAAAATTACAATATATCATGCTCTCACCTTTTCTGAAGATTTTTATAAATATTTCCTTCGATATCTTTAGCGTATTTTTTCTAAAAAGTCGATTATAATGAATTAAGAATGTTCACATGTTATCTCACCATTAAGCAACTTCGTTTTCTGTATTTTGTAGATTCAAAATAAATTACTGATCAGGACTCCAATTAGAGTCGAAACGTCTGGATGACATCTAATTTTTTATTTGTGACTCATTTTTTTTCAATTATTTATAAAAAATTGTAAATAGCACTTGTATCCACTTTAATATTATTTTCAGTCGCTCTTATAAAAGAATTTTCTATGTGCAATCTTAAGGGAATCCGCTACCTTTAATTGGTATATTTTTGATTTTTTGATATTTTCCAAAAATGTTTTTATATTCTTTGTTATATTATCAATAATAATGAACAGGACTTATATCGACCCTTAGTTTTAATATTCAAATATTGCTAATGTTCTTTAAAGCCAACTAAGAACATCAACAATATTTGTATATTATCAATATTTTTTGGTATGGAAAGCAATCTAGATAAAAAAATAACTAAAACAAAATAACGAGAAATGAACAAAAAATTCTATTTTTTTTATATTTTGGGGTATTTTAAATAATTATTTAATTTTATTTGTAACTTTTTTTCAGTCATGTTCAGTCATGTTTTTAATCTAAAAATACATAAAGGTGCTGAAATTTTTAAAAAAGCCTAAAACCTTTCTAAAAAAGGTACTAAACATAAAAAAATTATATGGAAGAGCTAAACTCAAAAAATAAAAATATTAAAGATGGCGGATTCCCTTAAGTTGGTAGTAATCACGTTTTAACTTACGATTCAACAAAAAAAAATTTTCACGTACAGTTCCAAGCAGTTCCTCAAAAAAAAATTTTTCACTGGGAACTTTCAATCTTTTTAAAGAATCTCATATGCAATTTTAGTTTTAGATTTTGCATAATTTCTATAAAATTTTATATACAATTTTAATTTTGTTTATTACAAAAAAAAAAATTTTTTCTCACTTTAAAATACTTGTTCACACGCGCGGTATTTTAAGGTTTCGTATCTTGTATTTCTAGAAATAAAAGTTTACTGATGAGGACTCCGATTAGGGTCGAAACGTTTGAAAAGATGTAACTTTGTGTTTCATTATTTTTGGACCCTAAAGTCAACTTATAACATGAAAAACGATTGAAAATTATTTATAAATTGGAGGAAAATATTTTAATCTCTAATGGTAAATTGTTTTTCCAGAGAACTGGAAGCAAATTTTAAAATAAATAATTTTGATTTAAAGTGTCTATTTTTATCCGATTACAATGATTTAAAGCTGATTTAATTTCTCGAAAGATTCTCTGCAACTTTCTCTACGGAGAAAAATCGATATTCAGCTGTAATATATGAAATATGTAAATAGGATAATTTTGATATCTGAGATGAACATCTAGATATTACAACTGGATATGGGATGAAATATCTCAAGTGGTCCACTGTGATTCGTACTCAAACTAAATTTAAAACCAATTACTGATATGGATACTAGATATCGTGCATGAAAAAACCCCGAAACGTTTTTCGAAAATTTTCATTTTTCTATTAGTTATTAAGGGCATGTAATACTTAGAAAATTAGCAAATTTGATGGATTTTAGGTTTCTACATGTTTGTGTCCAAAATATATAAAACTTTGTTTTTAAAATTTGAGAAATGGTAGAGAAAATAAAAAAGGGATGTAGATAGACTATTTTTGGTTTGGAAAATGAAAAAAAAGTTCAATTTTAGCAAAATACATCGGGAAAATTTTTTTAACTATCAAAACCAAAAAGTAGTCTATCTACGACTGTTTTTATCTTGTCTCCCATTTCCCAAATTTTAAAAATAAAATTTTATGTATTTTGGACACAAACATGTTGAAACTGGACCAAGTTATTCACTTGAACTTGCTACTTTTCACAAGTATCACATGCCCTTGAAAATAAAAGAAATAATAAAAAACAGAACACTGTTTTACTAAAAAATTGATAACCAATGATGCATTTAATAAAAATTATTAAAATTTTGCATGGAACTCTATAGAAGGTTTGCGACTATTCAATAATAATTTTTATCTTATTTGAAACATTTTTTAGAATATGTAAAACTATAAAATTGTTATAAACAAATATGCGAGCTCATTCTCGGAACTGGAGCGCGCGCTTTGGAAAACTGCCGCAACTGAAGTGAATATTGCGTTCCCGAAATATTTTTTTTGAAAAGGCATTTTACAACTATTACAAAAATTACTGTACAAAAGAGAATTTTGTAAATCAACTTCTAGATATTAATCCTGAATATCTATTTTTCTTTATGTAATAGGCGGAGAATAAATGTAGGTACATTATTTCTTTACATTTTGAATCGAAGAATTTAAATGGTCAGATATTTTATTCTTTCACTTTTAGACGGGAAGAGCAATTTTGAAGGTAGAGCGGTGATTAAGAATAGAATTTAAAACCTAAAAGGATCGTTCAGAAAAAGTAATTATCTTTGAAAGAATTTAAAAAATGGATTCGAGCAATTCCTTTCATGCTTCTTAAAACTGAATTAGTGGAATTTTTTGATTAAGTTTCTGATTTGCAATGAAATTTGATTTATTGATATACCAAGAATTTTAGCGTTACGCGTAACGCTGACGCATATTTCTCATGTTCACGAATTGCACATGATATATTCACAATACTCGTTCATATGAAATACAAATTTATTTCAAAGAATAAAATGAGTTTTAATTAATTTTATTTAAGAGAGCGAGTATGTTTATTAGAATTTTTAAGAGTTTAATTTATTTTATTTTCATTTTTTTAGTTAGATCCTTTAAAGTTTTGACTCTATTTCGAGTCCTCATCAGTGAACTTTTATTTCTGGAAACAAAAAACGAAACCCTAAAATACTACGCGTGTAAAAAATTCCTTTAAAGTGGGAAAATTAAGAAAAAAACAGGCAAAACAGAAATTGTGTATAAATACTAAGCTGAAGAAATATTTATAAGTTGTACTTAGATTACAAACGTTCTAAAGAATGTATAGAAATTTTTTAAAACCAAAATTAAGATTGCATATAAGATTCTTTATAGAAAAAAAATTGAAATTACACATGAAAAAAATCTTTGAGGAAGTGACTGGAACTATACATAAAACAAAATTTCTTTATTTTTAATAATATTTTTCAGTAATAAACAAAAGATATATTTACACATACATATTACATAATATTTAAAGAATTTGAAAATCTTTCTGTGGAAAAAATGACGCTTTCGACTGCGCTGGGATTCGAGCCCAGGTCTTTCGATTGCCGGTCGACTGCTCTAACCACTGAGCTACACAGGCGTCCGACATCTCCTTCTCCCTGTCGACAACGTATCCTATCTGATACGCGACTAGTGATCCTCCGATAATGTAGGCAGTGACAAAAATTTCAAACTCAACTAATTAATTTGAAATCATTTACAGCCGCAAGGCTGAGCCACTAGGCGATATAAGGAGATCTTCCTGTGGAGAAGGAGATGTCGGACGCCTGTGTAGCTCAGTGGTTAGAGCAGTCGACCGGCAATCGAAAGACCTGGGCTCGAATCCCAGCGCAGTCGAAAGCGTCATTTTTTCCACAGAAAGATTTTCAAATTCTTTAAATATTGATTTTATTTGCATTATTTGCGATATAAGAGTTTGAAATTGTCTACGAGGACACCTGTCGACAACGTATCCTATCTGATACGCGACTAGTGATCCTCCGATAATGTAGGCAGTGACAAAAATTTCAAACTCAACTAATTAATTTGAAATCATATTACATAATAAAAAAATTTTTGATTAATAAACAAAAGATATAACTCTTATAAAAAAAATGGTCATCAGCAAATTCGTAAATCTCTTTGAAATAGACAATTTTTTTATCAACATTTTTTCCGTATCTTGTATATTTTGCCGGGAAAATTGAATTTTTTATATTTAGATATACGTTTTTATGCTTAAAACTAGAACCGTTGGTCAAAAATGGCTGGTCAACGAACTCTTCCTATCTTTTTGGATTCTGAAGAAATGTGGTCAAAGCACAATCTAATCCGATAATTCTTTTGAAAGCTATAGTGCTTACAGACATGGTGAGAATGTAACAAGAATTGTTTGTAAGTTAAAACATGATTACTACTAACTTAAGGGGATCCGCAACCTTTAATATTTTTATTTATTGAGTTTCGACATTCCATATAATTTTATTCATGTTCAATACCTTTATTTAGAAAGGTTTTAGTTTTTTTTTAAATTCCAGCACCTTTATTTATTTCTAAACTGAAATTTCAAGTTTTTTGGACATTTTTTGGACATTTTTTTACTTTGAATAACTTTTTTGTCTTTTAACCAATTGTCATGATTTTTTAAAAATTTTGTTCCTTAAAATTTGAAGCAACTTTTTTGATATGGAAAATAAGGTAACATGACAAAAAAAAGTTACAAATAAAATCAAATTTTGGTATATTTCTTAAATTTTATTTGTAACTTTTTTTTCAGTCATGTTACCTGACTTTCCATATCCAAAAAATTGCTAAAAATTTTAAGGAACAAAATAAAAAAAGAATCACAACTGATTAAAAAGAAAAAAATTCATTCAAAGCCAAAAAATGTTTAGCTTAAAAATACATAAAGGTGCTGCAATTTAAAAAAACCAAAACCTTCATAATAAAGGTAGTAAACATAAAAAAAATTATATGGAAGGTCTAAACTAAAAAATAAAAATATTCAAGGTCGCGGATCCCCTTAAGATTCGAAAAAGCTAATTTCTCGAAAATTATCCATTGTATCCTTTTGTCGTAGGTCTTTTAAAAAAACCCGTATTTTATGAGCCAACAAATCTACTCTGACGAATTTCTTATTACTTGAAGGCTTTTTTTACGTACTCAATTGAACTGTTTTTATCGACAGGTGCCTCGTGCGAGGTTTTTGGTGCCAAGTGTCCTGTTTGCATAGGATGTTGACTCTCAAGAATTTTGGTTAAGCCGCCAAAAAGTAGTGGAAAGGGAATCAATATTTGCAGAAGACTTTTATTTCGTGGATCCTTAGATGTGTAAAAGCATATGCGTGTCTTGGTTATAAGTGTGCCGTTTTACCTACTAGCTTACTTTCGCTTAATACCCCATTGTCCTCGGATTCTCGTACGAGTCTGCAGACCAGAGGAGGAGATGTGTAACAAACGGATCAAGGGGTCAGCGATCAAGGACCCAACCAAGTTTGTTTGAGAACGGTTTAAAGATCTTGCCATACGAGCGTGACTCGACTTTATTAAAACGAGTCTTTTGCCTTAAGCTCAAGTGAACCAACCAATGGACTCTGGAGCACCAAAACGCATCTTCGCCTCTAAGTCCTAAGACCTGAAAGAGAGAGTTTAGAGTAATAAAATAACCGAGGGTTACCGCTTCGCTGTAAGTGTTAGGATTAACTGGATGCCAAGTTACGTTTTACGCCCGCTAGAAAACTAAAAAGCTCCGTTTACGAGCTAAATTCGAAGGAAGTTTTCAACAGTATTCGGTGCCCGTAACTCTTTGAACCGAAGAATCAACGAGTGCGCCAGTGATGTTCTTAGGAGTCCATCGTGAACAGCTGGCTAACTTTTATCGCTGCAATCCTAGTTGGAATTTTGACTAGTTTTTCCGCGCAATGTACGACTTCAATCACAATTTAAAAAGTTTTAAACTTCCAGTTTTAAAGGCCATGCTTCGAATTTACAATCTCACTTCTTCACTTAAATTCTAGCTGTAGTTTTCTCAAGGGGAATTTCTAATAATTACAATTAATCATTGGGAATCAAGCGCCATTTTTTAAAATTGTGGTTTATTAGCTTAAAAAAGTTGAAAATTTGAAATATATATCTCGGTAAAAGTGTTTCTTTTGAACTGAATTTTTCTAAATTCCCACAGAACTTGGAAATGTTGAAAGTAGACAAAGCGTCAATTTTTTTCTACACATCTTGAAATTATTTGATAATTTTTAATGTTTGCACATTTTAAAAAACTTGCGAGATTTATAAAAATTGAAAGATTTAAAAAGTATAGAAATCGTACAAATAAAATTTTGAATTTTTTGCATTGCTAAAAGTTTCCATTCTTTAAAACTTCCGCATTTTAATTGATCTTTTCTATTTCCCAGTATTTAGAATTTCAAATTTTCTCGTTTTTTATAATTATTTTCGAAAAACGTACATATTAAAAGTTAGAAAACTGTTATTTCGAAAAAATTAGTTTGCTTTGTTATAAAAATCATTTATTTTTCAAAAATGGAGTATAAAAAAGTGGTTTCTGTTTGATGGAAAAAATTTGAAAATGGACCAATAGAAACAGGATGAGACCATAAAATTAATGAATGAAATGTTACGAAAATCTTTTAGAAATTTCTTTTTTCAAAAGAAAAGGAGTCTACCTACTATTTTATCTTCTCTGTCATTATTCAAATTTTGAAAATAAAATTGCGTCTATTTTTTACACAAACTTAAAATCAATATAATTTGATAATTTCCTAGGTATCACACCCCCTTAATTGTACAATTTGCATTTAAAATAAAATTGGCGCAATTGGTAATAAATTATTGTTGCACTCTGCAATAATGGAACTGAGCTTGGTGTGACCTTACTCTCACCAGTTTGTTATTATTACGTGAACAGATTGGACCGAAAGCTGCTAGAATTTGAAGCGCTATATTAGTGCCACTAATAACTAACACGACTGCTCGTGGGCAGATACCGGTTCTGAAACACTGAAAGAGGCAACTCGGCCTGAGATTGTTGCACACGCGAGCAATGCAAGTAAAGAGTGCGAAGAGGGCACCACTTACCTAACATGTGAAACACTGTTTTTTGCCTCATACAAAATTTTTATTCTACTCAAATCAAAATATAAAGAACACTAATTAATTATTAGTATAAAATACTCGAAGCACATGGATTTCTTAAATTCCACTTGTCATCAATTTCATTCATTTAAAATCATATACCATCATTTTCACTTGCCCGAATTATTGATTGCCATAATTTTCAATTGTCTAAATTGCCATCTATCTTAATTTTTATTTACTCGATTGTCATTAAACTTAATTTTATTTGAACGAGTTATCGTTTGCCTCAATCTTTTCGTAACAGAATTCTCACTTCATTAAAATTTCATTGGTGCAAAAAAGCACTTAACAATTTCGTCTAATAATTTCAAATTATAATTAGAATTTTGGCAAAATAAGAATTTGTTCATGATAAAGTTATTCCAATCATTGCGAACGAATAAAATCAAATTCCTTTGGGAATTTGTACAACTCAAAATTTGCTAAGAGAAATTTGGAAGTAATGCAATGCACAGGTTTTGCTATCCGAAAAATGCAAGTTTTGTTTCTCTACCCAAATGCAACGCGTGACTTTCAAAGGTTTGAAAAAGTTCTATTGTCTGACCTCTGCCCGGTATAAGAAACAAAAGCTTTTTCTAGTCTCCAAAAATCTAAACAGAACATTTGTCTTCGTTTTTTCGAAAGGACAGAGTTGTAAAATACGTATTGCTATCGCTACACTATACAGTGGCCTTTTAACTTCCGGTTTAGTGAAAAACCGTCATAAATTTTCACGGGATCTTAAAAAGAACCAAAACACTTTCAGCAACCGTTAATTCAGCTGAGGGTCGTGGGTGTCATGCAGCACTTAAATTCCCGAATGTTACGTTTTAGGGCAGATTTTATGAGCCAGAAAACTAATAAAGTGATGTAGTAGATTTAAATCTCTCTTCCATAACAAAATTATTACAAATTTTATGTTTATGATAAAAATTTAACAGCCATTTTGCAAACTGAATAATTATATGAAAAAGTCTTTTGTAAAACTCGCATAAATTCATGAACCTAAGGTCCAAAACACATAAAAACAGCCAAAGTGCCTGCCTTTAATAATAACAACAAAAACTTTCAATTAAAAAGATTTCAAATTCTTTAAAATTTGTCACATCCTATTTATGCTCAAAAAAAGTGAATTTCGACATATTTGATCGATTAATACGGAAAAACTCCGCTGAGTCGATCAAGACCAGTTCCGAATATATATCTTCATAATTAAGGGAGATAATGAATTTCAAAGTTGAGCGTGCATCGCACGATCGAGTTTCTAATCCCTTTTTCTCCTAAAAGTGAATTTGGTCGATAAGCACCTTTCTTCATTCCACGCCACAAATATCAAATTAGTTACTCCAAACACTTTTCAACATAACTATTTCATAACAAAGTTAAAAATCAAAATAATTCTTGCGTTTCTGAATCTGAAATTTGACCTGTAATTTGATGCAAGAAACACATAAATTGTAAATGGCAGCAAATACCTTAGCAAGAATACTTGAACAACGCATAAATGATCGTTTGTCAACATTTCACAAAATTCGAATTTTCCAGGAATACTTGTAATAAGAAAACAACTAGGAATTCTCGTCTCGCGTGTGAGAGGTGCAATGCCGAACAATACCGAAGAAGTAATCGCGAAGCACGCACAGTAAAGAATCTGAGGATTCGGGTATCATCGTCTCAGCTCGAGTAAAGTCGACACCCCTCGTACTCCGTAGAGCCGACGCGAGACGAACGCCCGCGACAGTTCGTTTGCTCCGGACAGACGCGTCCGCGATTCCAACCGACGAGGTACTGCGTTCGAGCTCGCCGTGAATACACGAGCACCGCATACTTCAGAATTCCATCATAGATCAGTTTTTTTGTCCCACAAAAAGTAAAGTTATTTAGTTACAATAACTCTCCCCGCGAATATACAGTGAATCGAAAGAATCGTGAGTGCTTCCAAAGGATATAAATGATAAAAAATGAAACCAAAAGGACGACGCTGATCGCTTTCTTTGATCAAATTGTCATGAGGAGGAGACACAGATCTCCTCCAAAAAAGTGTAATCCAGTGTTGTTACTGTGATTCAGTGAATCGAGAGTAAAAAATAGATTTTCCAAGGTGGATTCTATTAAAAAAGCAATGTCCGACGAAGAGCGATAGTTGGGTGAATAGTGCAAGGTGATAGGGAACAAAAAGCTCTCGTCGCACCTTCAGTTCTCGCGGGACCTGAGATTCTTGCGGTGCAAATCCGGACCCCAGAGGATAGATTTTGCAAAAGAACTATTTCGAGAAAGTGAACCAATGAGAACTGAGGCGAAAACCGGCGAAGGAGGCTCAATCGGCAGGTGTCCCTATGGGAATAATATTCCGATTTTTACCGATCAAGCCTTGCAGTTGGATTGATCATCCAGAAACTTTGGGATAGAACGAGTTCCATTGGGAGTAGCACTTTCGAGTAGAAAAGATCTATCGGTGGGAGACCGCTCTTTGTTTTTGTGGATATACATAGAGGATTTAAAAGTGGCGTTGTTCAAAGGAGTTACGATATTCGGCGAGAGTAAACCGAAAATCGGGGTGTGTTTATGTGGCTGTGTCGTGGTGTTGGAAGGTGGTGGACGGCGACGTCGGAAGTGGTGTGTGCGTTGATAGTTGAGGGCCGTGGTGCAGGCGGTGCTCGCACTCGTCGTAATTATTACGATGGTTTCCACGTCTTTCGTGACCCTGATGTTCCTCGTGTGCCTACAAACGGTTCTACTCTCCACTGTGAGCAACTGTGCGAAAACTATCAGCATGTACTGGAACACAACAAATTCGATGTAAGTGCTGAATTCCTATCTTCTGCTTTAGAAATCGGTGCCGTCGCTTCGCGGCAAACCTTCTCTTCGAGCGGAATCCGTGCAAGTTTCAATTTCCAGAAGTAAATGTGGCTGTGGTATTTTTCAAAAAGTTCCCTGGCAAATGTTTCGGATTGGAATTTAATCCGAATCAGAACTATTCTGAAATCTGTTTCCAAATTCGTTCTGGTTCAATCCGGACTTCAATCCGTCCAAGTTTCAAGTTCCAGGAGTAAATGTGGCTGTGGTTTTTTTCAAAAAGTTCCCTGGCAAATGTTTCGGATTGGAATTTAATCCGAGCGAATCAGAACTATTCCTGAAATCTGTTTCCAAATTTATTCTGGTTCAATCCGAACTTCAATCCGTGCAAGTTTCAACTTCCAGGAGTAAATGTGGCTGTGGTTTTTTCAAAAATTCTCCTGGCAAGTGTTTCGGATTGAAATTTAATCCGAATCAGAACTATTCCGAGATCTGTTTCCAAATTCGTTCTGGTTCAATCCGAACTTCAATCAGTGCAAGTTTCAACTTCCAGGAGTAAATGTGGCTGTGGTTTTTTTTAAAAATTCCCCTGGCAAGTGTTTCGGATTGGAATTTAATCCGAATGAGAGCTATTCCGAAATCTGTTTCTAAATTCGTTCTGGTTCAATCTGAACTCCGGATCGATCCATACAGATTTTTCGATCCTTATCGTCTCGACCTCGGATTAATTCAAAAAAAATTTCGGAATGGCTCAGATATAAATTCTTTTTCGGAACTCCCCCGGGGGTTGATTCACGCTGCCGGGAATCAGCTGGAAATGCGGGTATTGCAGGTTATAGATAATTTCAAGTAACAAACAGTTATTTGTAAAGTGAGTGCCGGAAGAAAGCTGAAGAGTGCTCCAAAATTGTTAGTGTCAGATGTGCGAGAGGAATTTTGGAGCACCTTTAAATTCTTGCTAATCATTGCAAACAACTGATGCTGGAAATATCAGCTGATCCGAGGAATATTTATCCCGAAAGGATTAATTTTATTGTGAATATCGCTACTAAAGTAACAAATTAAAAAAATTTAATCGAGAGAATAGCATAGAGCTGAAGAATATTAGAACTTCTCTGGGTTGAAGAGAGCTTCACGACCTGCATGAAAACGTTGTTACGAATTTAGTTGGCGTAACTGGTTTCATTAACGGTTGCCCATTTACTACTGGAACGAAACTATTGCCACAAAGTTTCTCTCAGTGTAACCGACACTGAATACGAATTTGCATAAGAATACTGCCGTAAATGTTCAGTTGAATGCAAGCAAGAGTCTCGAAGTTCATCTACAAAGGGTGACACCGATGGATTGATTACGAATTCTGTTTCCCAACATCTAAACCACTATAGAAAAGCAAAGCCAATGCAGATTTCTTATCGTTGATCTCTCATTGATTAACCTTATCATGAGACTAATTAGACACTAGACTCTACATCAAGTAAAATATTTTAAAAAGCTAGGCCGTGTAATATTAAAATTCTTACTTTTTATAAGTATCCGAAGTGCAATAATAGAAGATGACACTGACATGCGTGCGAGACGTAAAGACGGTGCCGACGGACTCGAAAGTGAATCGATTTCTCATGCGAAAACGACGGAACGGGCGTCGCCGGGTGAATAACTACTTTTCTTCCATCCCTACATTATCTCGTTATTCTTTCTCCAACTCTCTCGTTTAGATCGTCCACTATCAAGCAAAGTTTTTACCCAAACAAGTTTCTCTCAAATCGCTCTATGGGGTTACAAATCTCAAGGCCAACGACATTCATGGCATGAAAGAGATCTAGTAGATCTTAAGCAGATCTAATGTAAACAATCTCTGACTCATGGTCCATGTGAATTTAAATCCACTCTCTCTGGAGATTCTGTAGATCTATATGCCAGGTCTATTATTTATCCAATAATCTGCCTCTTGCACTGCATAAGTTCCCCTTGGAGGATATGCACTGCTGTAATAGAATCGGTGTGCCGCTTACATTTAATTTTTTACTCTTTCGTGAGGAAAAAGTCGATCGTTCTCGCTTTCCAATTATTCGTTCGAGACGCAGAACCAAAGCGAGCGTTGCCTCGCCTGCTTTCAAACGAGCGTAGGGCAAACGACTTCGTTCGTGACTTTAACAAAATCGGCTCGTGACAAAGGCAAGTTCTCCCTTCGAGAACACTGTCCTTCTCGATTTTTACGATCTCCCTGACATCGCACGCGTTACGTGTGTACAATCTTTATCCAATTTTCAACCTCCTATTTTCAGCAGAGCTAAATTTTTAGATCGAATTCGAACAGACAAAATCATCTTTTTACTCCGCCATAAAGTCCACTTACAGGGTGACCATTTTCATAGGCGAAAATAATTCCCGGTCATCGAAAAATTTTTCCCGGTCATTAAAAAAGTAGTTTTCAATGAATAACAGTTAATGCAATGGGTTTTTAAAGTTTTGAAATATTTTTTATTTAATATTCTGAAATGAAATTTCTCCTGGTATACCAAACTCACGAAATGAGGCGGGAATTTCGAATTGCATAATATAATATATAAGTAAATCACTTTATGTAACACATTTAAAACAAATTAAAATCGTTTTTTATTGAAAATTTAAAAAAATTCCCGGTCCAGCGGCCACCTTGCACTTACCACAGAGGAAAATCTTTTCTTCCATCCAAACGTGGAAGTTTCAAGTTGCGCTTAGTCAACAAAATAGACCCCGGTAATTTTTATTGTTTATCACAAAGAGATCGATTTCTTACTGAATACTTTTTCAGTCTTGCTTATCTAGGTCATGCTTCTATTGAAACAATTCGCTATCAAATGGCTGAAAAACACTAATAGTCTGACTTAAATTACTATAGCAATTGACCCTATAACTATGTTCCACATAGTTGAGGACAATTAAAGAAAAACTTGGAATAAAAAGAAGTCAATCCGGATATCTTGAGAGATGACATTTGGTAAAATTGAATAGGAATCGATTGAAAAGAGACTGGTTAGAGGTAATTGTGCAAGGCAGCAATGCTCTTGCGGAAAATGACGAGTTGTAAAAACGTCAAACGTCTTGAGATAACGGGTGTTTGCGATTGGTGATCACGATTCAAGGCGGTTCTTCGGCGAAGCATCGGAGACTTCGATGCTAGGACGAGCATCCGCGTAGATAGATCGAACTCCCTTCCCATCGAAGTACGATTACGTCGTGGTCCATGCGGTATCGGAGCTTGTGACTGGAGTCAATAACCTATGACTCTTTGTCGTTTGCGTATCGTGAGCTCGTGTTTACGTGCGCATGACATTTGTCGTCTGATCGTATTTTCGTCAGCTCGTTCTCGTCGGTCGACACGTTGTGTAATGTATGTACGTTTCATGTGTACATGGTCTTTGCGAAACTCTTTATACAGAGACGGCCGAAACAAAGTGAAACCAGGCGTAAAGCAGCAGTTTGGCTGAATGGATTTTGCGCTAATTGGACGACCATAAACGTGTTCTGCATTCCAAGTTTATTGCTTTCTTAAACTTTTACGAGAAGAAGCTGCAAGAAGAAAATCTCTTATTTTTACCTTTCGAGTACATTCTGAAGAACAGTTTCACTTTTCTTCGCGCAGGCTATCTAAGAATGTTGCAATCTATGTATTAAGGGCATGTGATACTTGAGCAAAATGGCAAGTTTGTATGATCAACTTGGTCAATTTACATGTTCACGTCCAAAAATAAAGTGAAATTTTATTTGCGAAATTTGGCAAATCTAAAACAGATAAAAACAGACTTAGATAGGCTACGTTTGATTTTGATAACAAAAATCAATTTTCCAATAGATTTTGCTAAATTGAACTTCTTTCATTTTCAAAAGCAACATTTATCTGATTATCTTCTCTACCATTTCTCGAATTTCGAGAAGCATATGTAGAAACCTGATATCAATCAAATTTGATAATTTTCCAAGTATCACATGCCTTTATAAATAGAAAACTATTTAATAGTGCATCTTTTAGGAAAGTAATTAAATGCCACAGTTAATATTTCCTCTTAGTACATATGGAGCGTTTTTCTAAAATCATAACTAGAATATTTTGCCTTGACATTAGCTGAGATACACGGAAGTCGTAGGCATCTCTAATTCAGTGGCGTTTGTGGAAACTGGTTCTGTCTTGTCTATCTGTAGTTTACTGCGAGCATTACGATGCTATACTAATTATTATGTAGTGTTATGTCGTACTTGAATCGTGGAATAAACGCACACGCACAATGCATATGAACTTGTAAAGAAGCAGTTGCCTTGCCAAGTAGTTGGCAAAGTACCAAGTATACGTGGCAGCTTGTTTCACTAGAATACGGGATACCACCATGGGTTCCTGTAACAATTCGTCATTTCCCCAGAATTGCTTGTCACAAAAGGAGCTTCGTAAGGCTTGAGAGACTATACAGATTCAGAAAATAGTGCATGCAAATTTCAGCATCACCATGAACTTAATATTTTTTTCTCAAGGCTATAGATCTACAAGGTCACGTGATAATTTAACAATTCATATTTTACTGAATTTTCAGAAAGATATTTTGTGCACAAAAATAGATATTTTAGACAAATATGTCTACTTATAAATTTGATTACGTGGTCCGTTTGTTCCATAAACCTTAAGAAAGATCAATCCATTGAAATAATCTCAAACTAAATAAGAGTTTATAAATGCAGGAAAAATAAGATCTAAATTAATATCAAAGCTCTTTGGCAAAAGCAACAATTTATTGAACTTTGTTTCAAATAATTTGTTATTTGTTTGTTTCATTGGCATAGTTTGGATAATCAGATTCAGGTTATATCTTAAAGAAAAATTATTTTAAAATAGTTATAGAAAGTTTAAGAAACAAATTTGAAATGTCGGATAAGTATTAATAATTTTGGCCCAAACTTTTTTTAAATGAATGTATTGTATGTACTTACAGTTATGAACGTTCATTGAATGATGGCAAAAACTTCTTTTTCAAAACGAAATATTTTATTATATCTATTTTCATAGCCCTTTAAATATACAATCTATCACGAAATAACTCTACTTTTCATGTTTCTGAGTCAAAAATCAATCATTCTGTTCTGAAAAAAATATTTGTCATCGCTCAATGAACGTTCAAAACTGTAAATACATTGCATTGTTGCCTTTTCCAAAATTCATTGAAACTAATTTTTGTTCATTATATAGAAGTATTGTCGAAAGCGTCTTTTTTCCACAGAAAGATTTCAAATTCTTTAAAAATTGTATAGAATTTTTGGAAATTCTTTCATGATTTTTTAGTCATATTCTACTATAAATAAAAACTGAAATCCTTAGATCATATGTCTATAGATGCGTCATAGATCAAAGGTTAAAACACTTATCAAAGTTTAAACTATACCTGATAGGGGAAAAAATACTTTATATTTACCAAGAAATTCCGATCACAAATATCATCCTTAAACCCTGACAATATGATCTACTTTTTATAATGTTCTTATGGTAAAGATCGTAACAAAAAGCCATTTAACTGTGATGCATATATATATATATATATATATATATATTCGGCATTACTAAGCTGACTTTGTATTGAGTGATAAATCATTCAAACATGGAAAAAAAGTAAATTGGTCGATAGTAACGCTCCTTGTCTGGTTTTAGTGATTCAGTGTGAGTAGTTGAGAGAGGAGCACTTACTACTGGACCCCGTTGAAGTAACGGTTACAAAGCGGTTCCTTGTCAAGTTAATGTTCGGACGATAGATAGTCTACGAGAACCAGAATGATAAAGCAAAACGTTTGATTGCGTTCTATGTCGATTACGCTGAACGTACGATGGTGTATGAACAAAAGAATGTAAAACTAATGAATTCGACTAGCTTGTACTTACGATCGACTCTCCATGTGGTCCGAGAATCAAGAACTGTAGATGCCACAGCAGCTGGATTCGATATAATGATCGATTTGTGTAATAGTTACCATAAAACTACATTTCGATAAATCAAATTTTCCAAGAAGCAGAGATACCGATATATTTAGAATGAAAAAAGACAATGACACTTCCCATGAAGTCAAAAAGCAGTGGAAAGTCTCAAAAAGGTACCTGCTGGACACTAGTTTAGGCGTTAAAGTCTTCCAAAGGAAGAAAAGAAGGGCGCAAAGACGCATCTCATTTTCTCGCATACGACACCGGAAATGCTGAAGCTAAAACCATTGAAACGCCCATCCAAGACACGCGCATGTTTCTGTTTGCAACAAGAGATCAGTTTGAAAATTAGGCAAGGTAGACCTATAGTTTGTGGCTTTCCCATAAGTAATTTTTATGTGGTCGCTATACGAAAAAAAACTTTTATAGTTGTAAAATATAGAAAACACGTTGTTATGGTCAATTAGAGTTGGCAGTAACTTCTCAGAAACTGGAAAAGACCAGGATAGACGATCAGTTCGAAGGTCCACTGGACGTATATTCACGAAAATAATCACAAAAGTGGTTCGACTCTAGCAGCTGTTTCCTGTTACAAAACCCTAGAGTTAGGAAAGACCCTCTGCCGACGGGGGTCTCTCCCTCTTTTTTAGCTTTTTTCTTCTTCTCCTTTTCTATCTCTTGTTGAAACACCCTCTGGTGTGGTTACACGCGATTTTAGGATGGCAACTCACACGATAAAAAATGCACTGCGCGATGCAAGAACAAGAGGGACATTTGTAATTTCGTAGATAAGGGAGGGTGATATTTACACGCAAGATGTAATCGTAAGCATTGTTAGCTGAATGCAACATTGTAATGCTGAAAACAAGATATGGATGAATGCACTGTGGTTTGTAATTAAATATGGACATTTGATCATTTAAACGAAAATAATTACCCATTTAAAGTTAATTCGCAGTAAAATTACAACTATACTTTTATTATTTTACAACAACTGTATACCCATGCATTTTTATTGCTGAATTAATGGAACACATCTTCATATTTGCAATTATAGATACTCATGTATATTTAATGATGAGTTATTTCAATAATAATTACACATAAGAGTCTATAAGTTTTCTCTATAAAAGAAGTCACGTACTTTGGCTCTTTCTTTACACATACAAAGTTATAATTGTTCACCGACTTAGAAGACATGTTAACAATTTTTTTTCTGTTGTTTCATTCAAAAGAAGACACTTTCAGAAGATTAATTTCTGATGGATCCTTATGCTTTACCGCATATGTTTTCTCCAAGTGCTGACCACAAAGACAAAAAATAATCGGACCCTTTCATTTCGAATTTCATGCTTGAAGGAAGATATTCTCGCTAAATCTTTCATTTTTCAAGTCTCAGCTTCTGCTATTGCTTCGCACACAATTCTATCACTACCGCAGAGGATATAAACCAGGGGAGAAAAGATGCAGCGATCCCTGGAAGATTGAATAGTGAATGAGTCAGTGTTGGAGAGAAGATTATCGACAGAGAATGTTCTTCCATTGTACTCCTTTCGATTGTGGTGAGATAAATTAAGATCGACGACCAGCAAAGTACACATACTCTACAAATAAAAGGTGTTGAACATTAGGATAGTATGTTTTAATTTAAAAACAATCATTCGAAACTGTCCCTTTATTTTTTACTTTAAAATCGAGATGTTCAGAATATACTGAAACTTTGAAGCGTGAATGAAATTACAATGTAGAGTTCTAACTACATACATTAGTCAAGCTTAATTAATGTTTCCTTATAGTCAGATTGTCGACTGAGACGATTGCTTTCCAAGCTAGCAAAGGACCGTTAGGGAGACTTCTCGCTCTTTCTAACTTAGCTAGCCTATCATTCTCGTCCTCTCGGATTCCCTTTTTCTTCGTTTACCTGTACAGTCGTGCCCGAAGAGCCGGAGACACAATGGCGATTTCCGCTCCGTCACACCCGGAAGACTTGAACGTCAGTGATTTCTAAGACTCTTAGATAGAGACAGACAAGAAAAAGAAAGAAAGAGAGGAAAAATAAAAGAGGAGGTGCTTTACGAAACACATGGAAAAGAGGAAGAACTAAGCAAAGTGCATATGAGTGCTGGTTTTTCTCATGACTTGTGAAGGGGCGTTTTCAGGGGCGAACAAAGTCGAAAACCTCGTAGGGTATCTAAAGAGACGCGCCACTGCTTTTAATAACTATATTTACATATAGCATTGTAAGGATCATTATTTTCCATGCAAACTTAGAGTGAGCCATGTGTTCTAATCAACACATCTATAACTTCAAAAGATATATACAGGGGACGTTCATAAATCATGTTACGCCCTATGAACAGAGGGTTTCGAAAATATTAGACTGTAGGGGTACAAAAATGGCTGAAAATCACGTTATGCATTTGATTAAAACTGATCAACTCATAGTTATTCGTATAGTCCTCTCCTTGAATAAGCCTAATATTCTGGCACTTTAGTTTCTCAACCTTTCTCTCTATTAACTTACCATTAAACGCTCTATTCAGGGTGACCATTTTCATCGACGAAAATTATTCCCGGTCATTAAAAAAATAGTTTCCAATGAATAACAGTTAATGCAATGGGTTTTTAAGGTTTTAAAATATTTTTTATTTAATATTCTGAAATTAAATTTCTCCTGGTATGCCGAAGTCACGAAATAAGGCGGGAATTTCGAATTGCGTAATATAATATATAAGTAAATCACTTTATGTGACACATTTAAAACAAATTAAAATCCTTTTTTATTGAAAATTAAAAAAAATTCCCGGTCATTTCCCGGTCCAGCGGCCATCCTGTCTATTTCATCCGAGAAGAAATCACTTGTGTTCTAGTATCAAGGCTTTGAATGAAACCCACAAAGAAATGAGTCTTTCGTATTCTTGCAATGTAGGTCTTCCGTGACACCCCTTTAGCAGGAGGCTTCCGTTGAGCGAAAATTTGACACTACCCGTGTCAAGGAGGCGGCAGATGGAGGGCGCCAAACAGCCACTAGCCCGAGGCACGTATTAACCTGGAACCGGCCCTGAATCAGTGAAGGAGATTACACCTCGAGGTCCTGTGGGGTTCGAAACGAGCCCCACGAATGAGCGAGAAGAAGAAAGCGAGGGAGAGAGAGAAGAATAAAAAGGCCTCTTAGAGATCCGCGTTCTCATTTGTCTCCCTCCTTTTAGAGACACCGACCCTCTTTTCTTTCTTTCTCTCTTCCTCTTACTTTTTTTCTCTATCTTGCACTCACTTTTTCTTTATATGCCTCGTCCTCCCCCGCCATCGTTTCTTCGGCAGTTACCTTCGATTCTCTTTAAAGGTCTCTCGCCCAGCCAAGGCTTTTTCGAACGGAATTCCTCATTGTCGACTTGGTAATTCGAGGAGGATCGAAATAACCCATTATCCCGTAATGAGCGGCGCATTCACGTCCTCGAGTGTATACTCGGTTCCGTATACACGACGTACCTCGCACTCGTCTCTTATCCCGCAGAGCCTGATACATTCGTCTCTTGGGCCTCCTTTTCCCAGCACGGATCCTTCCACGAGGTCCTTTTCGACTACCGTAACAGTCGAATCTTCCAACAAGTCCCCTGCTGCGGTATCTGCTCGTCCACCGATCACAGTAATAAGTTCTTTTGCTGCTGCTTCCTGCTCGACCTGGTGCGCACATTTTTTACTGACAACATTTGAACATCCAGACTTCTCTTCTCGATACAGATAAATAAATTACCACACTAGTGCTCCGCCGCAGGGAATTTTATCGACGAAGGTGTGGAATATTCTGTCGAGAGTAAATTCACATGGAGAGAAATGGATTGTTGGCTTTGGCTCATAAAAAGTTAAATTATGAGCAGTAATATCATTGTGGTACTCACTAGTTGCTTATTGGCTACTAAAAATTCTTCAAATTACTACATCTTTAGTCCCTATTGCACTACAATTTCTGTATCTTTATGAAGTTATTTAAATAATAGGTTTTAGCAACCAAGACTATTAAACTCAATTCGAAAAATCATTCGAAATCACTTATCCATTTTGCAGGAGCTAATGAAACATTTGCTCGTGAAATCTTGAGCAAGTCAATAATTCAATATCGTCACTAGAAGATCAAAAGCGAGAGTAGTTTCATAAATCAAACACATAGGATCGTTAACAAGTCGGAGAATTTCAATGCGTCAACGCCAATTGACAGCATTTTAAGTGGAGTCAAAAATAGCCAACAACACAATCCGAATATCAAAATACGAATCTACACCGAATTTGTAAACTAAAACTCTTTTTTTAGAAAAATATAAATTTTTTTGTCTCTATTATATTCTTTTAATTACAATGACATTTTAAATTCAATCTTAAGATTTCTGAAGCCCTATTTCTAACGCCGATAAAAAATGATGAGCTTGCGGTACCTGAATAATTATTTTTAAAAAGATAAACGTGTTTTGATAGAATTTTTTTCATATCTCTTTGTGTTAGAACTTGCAGGGATCCTTCGGTGAAGTGTAGAACGTGTTCGAGGGTTTATTTTATTCGTGAAGGGGACATGAAACGCCATCTCTGGATTAACTCAGCAACTTCGATACTCGTTCAAGGTCCGACGGGGGCCGTTGCTCCGACTCCTTTCTCCATGTTTACCTACGTATTTACTGTTACTGTCACAAGCCCTCAAAATTCATTTCACGAACGGGACGACTCTCACATCGTTTCGGGTCGTCGGCACTTAATGACATTATCGCTAGCGTTAATCGTGCTCGTTAATTGAGAAACCAGCAGCGACTAAACGCAAAGCAACACAGGGGAAATTAAATCAAGCATCCACCCTGTTAGTGTATTTTAGTTCTTTTATTTTTTCGCTCAACCGATATTCTCTCTTACAGTAAACATTTTTGTTTTAATTTAGCGACTCACTTTGCAAACGTTGACAGTTTTCTCCTCAAACATCGTTATCTTGTCATTTTTATATTATTGTTATTAGATGCATTTGTTTGATGTTTGTGTTTGGTTTAGCAGGTGATTCTTTATCATTAGAAGTGTTAATAATTATTACTTTTCTCACATTGTACAAATGATAAGTGTACATTGTTCATTCTCGAGTACTCGCTAATGCATCAGAGTTTGATAATATTTATTAAAAGTAAACTCAAGAAGAATTACCTGCTAACAAGTTGAAATATGGTCGCAGACTTCATTTTTATGACAGCTTGTGTATTCGGAGTGTTTACTTTCTCCAGGCACCAAATTCCTCGAAAGAAAACTTCCTTTTAAGGCGTTTCAACCGAAAGAAGGAATTCTGCCCTATTCTCAAATATTTTCTTTATCTTATTAAAATAAAAATTCAAATGAAGCCAGACTTTGCAGTGTTTATCTTAAACGAACAAAAAATATGGGGGAATCTTTGACTCATTCCGAATTCCCATAGATCAAATATGATTGTTACACTTCATATCAAGAAAAGTGTTATTCCTTAAATATCGAAAAAGTAACCCATTTTAACAAATGAGATACAAATTATTTCCAAAAACTACCACCAAGGTGCACAGCGTAAAATAAGTTTAAAAAAGGGGAAATAGGGTGACTTTTTGACAAAAAAGGGGAAAGATTAAACATTAATTTTCACATGTAAAAAAGAATAAAAAAATATTTTTAAAGGTAATTTTATATTTTTATTCATCTCTATATAGTTATAATGTTCTATTCAGTCGATTTTCTAAATCTAAACAAAGTATATTAATTATTCTTTTGTTCACAACGTAAACTAAAGAAACAGAATCATCTTAAAATAGAGATTCAAATTCTACACGTTTTTCTTAATTCAGTATAGGAATTTTATAAGTCCATGTGAAATATAGATTTATAAAAACATTTGTTGGTCCACAAGTTGGAGAAATATAAACATCTTGAACTTTTAAAGGAACTTATAGTCGTTTGAGAATCTAAGCGAAGTATGTTAAAAATTGTTTGGCCCACAATATTAGGAAACAAATATCTTTTGAAAACTGATTTATACATCTAGCAAAAATACATTTAACATTTTTTGGTCCTCGTCGTAGACGAATATTACCTAAACTGAGTTTATGGTAATTAGTCTTTGTGCGGGCTCGCATGCGAAGAGAATTTTTCCTCGTAGTTCAAATAATGTATTTTTAATGAAAAAAGGGGAAGATTTTTTGAGAATAGGGGTAAACAGGGGAATTTCTCAAAAAAGGGGAAGACTGTGCACCATGTACCATGTATAGAAACGTATTTCAATGTAAGAAATTTCATCAAGCACATTTTTTATAAAAAGTAAGAAATAACTGAAAGTTATGCATTAAATATGGCACGCTTCCGGTGCTAATATTCCATTCCAAATTAGATTAAATCAACCGACACTTTTGTTAACTAGCCGTCTGATGGGGCAGTAGGAGAGTATAATTCCCAGATACTGGTAGATAACAAGAATGTATTGTATTTCGTTTCTCGAAAAGGTTGAAAACTTGGTGAATTCCAAACTTGAATTTCCGGGTAGAAAGTAACATTTTTATTCCAAGGGCAGAACCTTGGAGGATTTTCACTACTGACCATTTGACCAACTAACCAAGAGACCACCAAAGGAAAATCCAGATGCTTTGGGACGTCACGGTCAGAAGGGTGTTAGTCCAAATCGAATTTCGGTTCTTCGTCTAAGACTGAAGGCTATGAAAAGGGAAGGTCCACATCCCAAGTACCTGTTCCAAGCTATGTAGGACTTGATACAGGCACGTTGACTCTTTCCCTTCTTTTAATTTCGGGGTCTCGGTCGACCGAAGAGGAGGATTAATGGGGGCTCGAGCAAGGCCAAGGGGCCCATGGTTATCTCGAAAAACCCTGTTTCTACCCCGTTCCAACTACTCAGTGTTGCCAGGTTCTACGAAGCAGGAATGCCATAATCTAGATAACTGACCATAATGGAATACCTGGCTTGGCTGGTCTTAGCAGCTTTCTACCTCGTTGCACCTTCGCTTTTTTTCTCCCCACAGCCTCCACTACTTTTCCCTCTCGGTCGTCAAGAGCATTGTTTCGGCCGAACAGAATCGTTCCTCACGCTTGCCAAGAACTGAGCTATGTCGAACGCCAGAAGTCCTTCTGTACTAACACATGTTTTTTTCGACGGCTCGACCTATGAGCGTGAAAAATTCTCTGTTGCTCTTCCTCGAACACTCGTTTTAAATCTTTCCGAAAAAGACATTTGACGAATATCCGACGTAACTCCTATGGACTCAGTAGAGAACCTGTCACTCCCGTAACCTTGACATGGGTTGAGATCGATGGAAACACAGATTAATCACGGGGTGCATTAATTATGCTTGTCATAAGAAAGAACAGATTTAAGCCATGTTCTCTACTGAATCACTTTTAGTCATGTATCTGACAGGAATCCTTTGTTGTTCGGTATATTCCAAACTGTAATCCTATCTGAATCATTAAGACTGTTTCACGTCGTAAAAGCCACCCTGCCAGAATCCAGCTTCTACGAAGTGTATAGAGTAAAATAGAGTCAATGTAGATTTACGCTTTGATTGTACGCAGCGAACGACTAAGCATAGTAAATACTAATAATACTGCTTGCATTCTGCGTAGCCTGACACAGTAGCCCTTCGAAGATATCGCTCGATGCAGAATCTCCTAAGCTCGTATCAAATTGCGAACAAATACACGCACCTGGATATATGAGTCGGGAGTAGTGAGATTCGCAACTCGTTTCTTGCGACAAGGTAATTCGATGCTCGACTTTTCTCCAATTCGAAGCTTCTGACCCTATACAATCCTTATCGCAGGATTAGCTTCCGATATAGAAGCTCAAACTGTTAACCAAAATTAAAGGATTTCTCGACTCGTATTCATTTTTCTGAATAAATGGACTTTAGGAAGCCACAGGTATTTAATCGGGTGTCCGCACTTACATATTCTGGAACGCGTCTTCAATACATGTTAGATCAACAAGTACCCAGTTATTGTAAAAACACTAATTATAATTTGCAAAACAAGCTGACGAGAATTTCAAACTAACAATTGACTTTACTTTCAACCTGTCAAATAAACGGATTACTCGATATTTCTCACCACACCATAGGCTAGTCTAAACACCATTATAATAAAGTATATATACATATATATTTATAGAATGTAGGGTGTCTCGCAAACTTTGCCCGAGGGTAATGCGAAACAATCGCTGCGAATAAAACAGAAGGGAAACTCGTCGACTGCGTGGAAATCTTTGATCCCTTTTCAGGCAGTTACGAAACATAATACTTGTACGTATAATATATAATAAATATATCCCATGCAGAAATTTTCACCAAGCCTAGATTAAGTCCAAAGATGGCATCTCTAGTCCTAAATGAAACACCGCGCTTGATCTGGGCCAGGTCTGGGGGATTTTTAACCTTTCAGACCAGGCCCAGAACAGGCGCGACGTTTCATTTTGAACTTGGGTCAGATGAGAGATTTTCTGAACGGGATATTCCAACTTATTCAAAAAGGTATTTTTCTTGATTGAACGCGATTCAGTTATGTAAGAACTAGAAAGGGAGGGGTGCTAAGTTCGATTTACGATCCAGTATTAATTTCTACTCGATTTTCTTCATTTAGACACGTACTGCGTTAAAGTCACTCGAACCGTGACGAGCGTGCGTTACGCTCTTGCACAGTTGGAACGATTCCCCTCGGGCCGATCGTGGATCGCCTTCTGTAAGGGCATGAGTCCCAACGTTCTATCGTTTAATTTAATTACCAATCGCTTGATCGATCTTGAATGAGGTTCAGTTTTAGAGTATACTCGAAGTACATTGGTTTTTTCGAATCCCCCTATGTGCACTGAAAGAAGTGCTTAATTAGAACGATACGATTGTGACTGGACTCTATTATTTAATGAAGTATTTTTGACGCCTAACTAAAATTTCAATACAATACATGACTGGTACTACCAGAATTACGATTCGATAAATCTCTAATGTAATATGCTTGAGGAATCAGAATTATGATCGTTCCAGCCCCAGGTTTTTCACTTCATAGAAAGTTGATAATTTAACTAGAAGTTCATTTTGGGAAATGAAATACAAGTATTTTCAGCTATACTGTTAAAAATATTCTTAAATTCACGATACTTTGCAGTTAAGTTATCGTAAAATTGCAAAAAACGGATATTTCTGGAATTTTTTCTGTTGCAATGTCAATAATTTTCAGATAGAAGCTCCAAAATATCCAGTGATTTGTAACTAAGAGCTAACAGATTTTTTGATATATTTACTAAGAAGTAAAATAGACTTAGAAAAAAATCAGCATTATCTAACATTTTGTTAGATGAATCAAGATCTTTATGTCAACAAAATTGTGGTTCAATGAACTGAAATATTTGTTTCATTCAACAAAATCGTATCTACGAAAACCGTCTTTGATTGATATATAAATTTTGGTTTGATATTTTTTAGAGTGTGGGTGTCCTAATCATCGCATCGGTCCTAGTAACCGTTATTTCATAGTATAAAGCTAGGAATTAAGTATTTTTTGCATAAAAATGCAATAAATGTAAATTTTTAGAAAACTTCAGATAGCGCTCGATGTCGAAACTAAGTTATTTCAATAAAAAAATGTAAAAAATCCAATCAGAGTTACTGTGATATTCACACTTTTTGACTTTCAGGTCATGAATTAAAATTGACATTAATTATAAAATCAATTTTTATGATGGTTTAGGATTTCATGAATTTTTGAAAATGACTAATTATTTTAATTCCACGGTTACTGAAACATTTAGCTTAACTGAATTTTCTCAAATTTCATCTTAATTTAAGGAACAGTTATTGCATAAAGCTTCAGTTGCGTGTTTCGGCAAATTCCGATAGAAATTTCTAACAGTTTAGACTCCTTTCCGATTCCCAGAGCTGTCATAGACCGTTATCGAGCCTTCAGTTATAACTTGCAACATGACCAAAGAAAACAAAACAAGTACAAATGTATACTCGCGAGACGCGAGGACTTGACCTTTGAGATTTAATCATCATGCGATGCAACTAAACGTTAGATCCCGTAATCCGAGAAATGTATTGCATCTTTGCATGCGACGCAACAAAAATAACTCTCCAAATCCTACAAAATACGTACAATTTTGTTTCCAAAATTTCGGAAATGGTAGGAAAGATAAAAGCGGACGTAAATAGACTATTTTTGGTTTTGACAATAAAAAAAATGTTCTGATATATATTGCAAGGTGCACAGTCTTCCCCCTTTTTTTCTGTGTTTCCCCTTTTCTTGAGAAATTCCCCTTTTTTCCTCTATTCTCGAAAATCTCTCCCTTTTCCCCCTTTTTTCATTGAAAATACAATATTTGAATTACGTGAAAAAATTCTATTCGCATACGAGCGCGCGCAGACTAATTATCATAAACTCAGTTTAGTTAATACAAATAAATATATTCGTCTACGACGAGGACCATAAAATGTTAAATGTATTTTTGCTAGATGTATAAATCAGTTTTCAAAAGTTTTCCCAAGATTGTGCGCCAAAAAAACTATAACGTACTTCGCTTAGATTCTCAAATGACTATAAGTTCCTTTAAAAGTTCAAGAAGTTTATATTTCTCCAAGTTGTGGTCCAAGAAATGTTTTCATAAATCTATATTTGACATAGACTTATAAAATTCCTAAACTGAATTAAGAGAAACGTGTAGAAGTTGAATCTCTATTTTAAGATGAATCTGTTCCTTTAGTCTACGTTGTGAACAAAACAATAATTAATATGCTTTGTTTAGATTTAGAAAATTGACTGAATAGAACATTATAACTATATAAAGATGAATAAAAATATAACATTTCCTTAAAAAACATTTTTTTCTTCTTTTCTACGTGTAAAAATTAATGTTTAATCTTTCCCCTTTTTTCCCCTTTTTCGCGAAAAAATCACCCTATTTCCGCTTTTTTGAGCTCATTTTACGCTGTGCACCTTGATATTCCTAAAATTGAATTTTTTAATCAATTTTGGAACCAAAAGGAGTCTATCTACGTCCGTTTTTATCTTCTCTAATTTCCGAAATTTTATGTATTTTGGACATAAACATGTAGAAACCTAAAATCAATAAATTTGCTAATTTCCTGAGTATCTCATGCTCTTAAAGTAAGATGCTTTAAATATTGTGTGCACCTGAGGCAGTCGGACCAATTTGTAATATTACAGTCTCGTTTTAACTGATGAGTACAGAGGGCAATTTTTTCAGACAGCGTAATACAGCCAATAATCTCGAAATCGGCGTTTCCTTTGTGAAATTCTACTTGCTCTCACGCGCGAAACACCTCGTTTCCAAATGATTGAACCCTATAGCGTTTGGTATCCCCGAATCGCCTGGTGCTCAGAAATCGGCTCAGGTAAAACAGGAAGAGGCATTCCAACATCACTTCAATACACACGTCTACGCAATCTGCTGGTTCAGTAATGCCGGCAAATTGTTGGTTGGCGAGCTTCATCCGAAGTGTAGGTTGGCGTCACAACCCAGCGGCGTTCTTCTAAAATTGTCGATAAGTTATCGACAATTGGCAGTAATTCCCAGTCATGTGTTGATGTTATCAGCAATCGAACAATTTGTCGCTCTCTCATCCAACCCTTCCGTCTCTATAATCGGGTCCAGTTGCCTTATCCTTGCAAATCGTCTGTGATAGTAAAAAAAAATCTAAAAAAATATCAAATGCACTTGAATCAGTGAAAACTGTGAAAAGCATCCGAAGGAAAGTACTTGAATCACGATTTACACTTTCTACATCTGAATGAACTGCGATTGAGGGATTTGCCATTCAGTGAATGGAGCTCGAGCGTAAACTCGGATAGGATCCCGTGAATGGTACTGCACCCAAATGCAGGTTTACTTCCAAGGTGCTGGGTAAACGGAACCTTCTTCATTGTGTCCTCACTTGCGAGATCAAATCGTTTTATATTTACTCTCAAGAACATCCCCTTAATCCTGCGGCAAAAGTGCGTCTCTTTTTATAAGGCAAGGTCTCATCCATGGACGCGTGTTGACTTTGGTCCACCGCAAGACCTCATCATTGTTATGCCTTATTTGCACTGTGATGGCGTTACTCAATCTCTTACTTTTTCTCGAATATCCGATTATGAATGAAAAGCAAAGAAAATATTTGTTGAGCCTTTGCCAGTTAATGGCTTCAGCAATGAAGTCTGAAATCTTAATCGTCCTTGCATTTGCTTACAATTCTCATTTTTTCTTATTTGGAAAATAATAAATATTATATACTGCTCTCTAAATTTGAATGAGTCAAAATCTACTGATTATCAGTGAAATTTGACTGATTCAAATAGCTAAAAAGAGGTTACTGTAAATCAGTCAACTTTCACTGATTATTTCAGTGAAAATTAACTGATTTAACAGTGAAAAATATTTTTTCACTGATGAATCAGTGGAAAGGCAAACCACTGATTCAATCAGTAAAAATTTGACTGATTCAGATTTAGAGAGTGAAACTTTGAACAATCATAAAGAACTTGTAAGTAGAGATTTGTATAATAAGATAAAGAAACTAAAATATTTGATGGAAGATTTTGCAGCTGATGCTAGTGACTTGAAAATTTTCTATAAATGACACTAATGGTAACGATTTAGTGGGTGTCAGCAGAAGGTCGATAGAATCGAAGAACAGCAATAGATATTTTATTTCTTTTTCCAAAAGCTGTGATAGGCTCTATAAGAAATGTGCCTTGTAAGGGCATGGAAGGTCCAAGACCAGGATGACCGAGACGAAAAGTGCAGGACAGGGTGGGAAAGAGAGGCAGATGCAACCCTGGTCAGAAAAAGAAGCAGCTGCATCATCATCATCGACCTTTATACGAAGTATAAGAAAGATCAGCCGCGGCACGTTGCACCGTGAATGGGCGTATGTGACTCAAGAAATTTTCAAAATTCCTCTGGCCCGGAGATTTCTTCGATTCGTTTATTCACCTTTAGACGTTTTGTTTTATCTTTTTCCTTCGATCTCACCCCACTTTCACGCCAAGACTCGATAACGATATCGTGCGTTCCATAAACGTGGCAATGGAAAAACGAACTGGTTTTCTTGCTCGGCTTCTATCTATTCTAGACGAGAAACCATTAATCTCGCGAGAAAACGTTTTGTAGATTCTGCGGATTCGTGCCTCCCATGACTTGTAATATAATAAGATGTAATTATCGGCGAGGTAATATCCTGCTGTGGTGGTGGCGACGATAATCGAAACAAATTATCTGTTAAGTGGATTTCAAATAAATTAATTAATTATATCGCTCCATCTTGCTTAATTACTTTTTTTCGATAATGTGATACATAACTAAATGTTCATTCAAATGAACTTATCCATGATTTATTTTCGAGTCTTTTTCTAATTTAAACGTATCTGTTTTACGTCAACGTGGCATTTTTTCCTGTAATTCGCTATCTTTTTTAGTGAAGCCATCAATTCGCTTTTTTAATTCTGTCTCTGCTTATCTTGATCGCAGGACGCTCGCATGTGGGCTTTTCCACAAAAAGTATCATTTTTCGTGAACATAAATGTTTTAAAATAATGTTCAAGTTCATGCCTCAATCTGATTACACTATTAAAATACTTTTATACAACAATTATATTATCACAGATCTAAAATGTATATTGACTAAATAAACACAAAGTTGGTATAATTCTCGTAATACCTTTTACTAATTGATTATAGTTTGTAATTAGTTGGCTTACTTTAAGGTAGTTAATTCACGAAAATTAGAGCTCAGGCAAAAATAGATAATTTTGCCAAAGTTTTTTCCTTATTGCTTTATACCAAATTTTACAAAATGATGCGATTCTAATAAATCACGAATCATTTTTTCAGGAAAAAGAATCTTCACAACTTTACTGGATCTCAATTTTTGGAAACAAATTCTTTAATGGCTGAAACCATTAAAAATCAATTTTCCAAAACAAAATTCTTATAAATAAATTGCTGAATTTGGTAATAATTTATTCATTTTAGAAAATTGGAAATGGTTAAGTTGTAGATAATTTTTTTTCCTGATAATATGATCCGTGATTTATTAGAATCACAATATTTTTTAAAATTTGTTATGAAGCGATAAGAAAAAAAGTTCGGGTAAAAATAAAATTTGTTCAATGCATTATTCTTCTGATAATAATATTGCTATTCTTAAAAGCAAATGATCTATTTATGCCTGAGGTCTAATTTTCGTAGATGAACCTAAAGAAACACACAAATAATTTTTTATATTTTAACTGAAATATAATTGGTACATAAAATTGCTAAATCGAGAAGTAACCAAAAAATGACACTTTTCGTGGAAATGCCCATATACCTGAAGGGGAATGGACATAAATCAACAGTTCCTCTTCACAAGCTACGTAACCATCTTTCCACGAAAACTAGCCCGTACTTGTTAAAAAGATTGGATAGATTTATTTCATACAGATAAAACAACCTTATTCAAACATCAATCTCGAGCCTTTTCCTTGAAATAAATAACCAAGTATTCCACAATATTTCGTTACCTGTTTCTCAGTAAAATTTTTCTTCTTTTTTCAAATATTTAATCGCGGTCGTTCGAATTTTGAACTAAGATCGAAGAGAATAATGTCCGCGGGCTGTAACGCGGTTTTGCGAAGATCAAAAATAGAGGAGCGATCCAATATGTGGGGGAGAGCGGTGGTATCGTAGGTTCGATCTTCGGACCACGGGGCCGGTCACTATGGGAATCTGAGGATACGGGGGAGGTAATCGATTACCACGGGGCCGTTTCCTTCTCTTTACCTTTCCTCTCCATCGAAGAGAGCCAACGCCAAAATTTATACCTGGCGGCTGTGTCGGAGATGCACCCTCGTCTCAACGAAGGTTGGGCATTCAATGGCGCCGCGTACTGTGAAACGAAAAATATATGGTTTCCAAAAGAACAGTCGTATAGGTTATGCCCTGCAAGGCAGGGTGAGAGAGAGAAAGAGAGAGCATGAAAAAAAGGCAAAAGAATTGGAAAGAAAACGAAACCGAGCATAGGATGCACGATTTCCAAAGGGAGAATGGATTCTTTGAATTTCCGTGCCCTGGAAGATTAATGCCGTCGCTAACACACGGCATCTATAACTGCTCGAGTATTGTCGGAGGCCCGGAGAACGTTTAATGACGAATCTCTAAAGCGATCGAGTCTCCTTGCGATCGGCAGGACCCCCGAAGTTATCTTCGAGCCAAACCAAAACCACGTTACAAGATCTTAGACTTCGTGTGGTCCTCACAGCTGCAGCGAGACCCATTTCCGTTCGCGATTCTTTATCGATGACAAATGACTACCATTAGGATGTGTCGATAGCAAAATTCCCCCCAAAGATTCACGGTCTGTTAAATGATGTAAACAAATCTCATTTCTTTCGTCCTCTTTCAAGAAAATTTCAGGCGAATTATATTCATATTGAACCTATCATCAATTTAAATTTATAATGGCATGTCCACTATAGTAATATCTATAAGATTAGAAACATGGTCTCTTGCAAAGTTTATATGAATCCTGTCATTGTGGTTAGCTTAGAACCGATTCCACCAACGTAGATTACATTTTAATCGGCGGTTAAATCCGTCATTCTAAATTCTGAGTGGTTAATCCGAAAGTTTAACGGACGATTAGGAGTTTGTGGAATCGGCCTCTAGTCGTGTAAATAGTAAATAGAGTAGATTAATCAGATTAGCGTATACCATTCGTACAGTTAACTCAACCACATTTGTAGGAATAGTGCGATTCAACATTTGGACAAGTTTGTCGCCTATTTAACAACACAAATCCTCTCAAATTAATGATTTTCTAGTGCGTTAATATTATTGTAGATATTATACTCGAAAATTCGGATAATTTAAACATAGCCTTTCTAAATACGAATCCCTTTTGGAATCTATATTTCAGATTGTACTCCTCCTGCTTTTTTTTTTAACTGCCGGGTAAAGCAATATTTTATATGCGAATGAAGTTTTTTATGGCAGGTAAAATTTACCAAACGCCGGTACCCGCCCCTAGAACGCAACAATTTGTGAGCAGGCCTACATTATAATACGCAGTGATCAGAATATTCTTACCAAGATAATCACACTCAAAGAATTGACTGACCCGCCTCCGAAAAGGTTCCTAAAAAAGAAGTAATCAAAACGCTCAGCTAGCCGAGAGCGTTTGAGTCATGCCCCATTTGTTGGTGTGGAATTCATCCACTTAATTCTCTCTGAAACAGGCAATCATGTTCTTTACTAGCGAGATGATGAGACAATTGAGACGGAGAATCTAATTTTATCCTAGATAGAAATTTCAAGTGTCAAAAAAGTTTTCTTTGCATTTCGGAGCATTTGTCACGTTTATTGTTAATTCGTAAGAAGCACAATGAGGATGTTTTCCTAAGGCACAGACATTTCTACCTAAATCCTAAAAGAATCCTAAATCGTGACAGCATCTCACTTTCCTCGATATCTACAAACGAATACTGGAGTGGTTTCATGTTTATCCAGGACTTGCCAACACATTTCGGAATGACGGTTCAGTGTAAGGGGAAACATAAAAGGGAAGGACACTCAGGACTTCTGGGTAAGTCGGGTCAGTGTTAAAGCGCACTGGCCTACTCCACTGGCAAACTGGCTCTTCCCTAGTTTCCTTCAGGTACACGTATGAAACCTTGAAACGATTCAACACAAAGGTTCAAGTGCATCCGCGCCGTTGAGTCCATTTATCTTTGATGGGTCTTATCCTCGACCCCTATTACGGCATAACCTTGCTTTATGGTCCCATTCGAATTGGACAGGATTACGAACCATGGTGAAAAATTCACTGCATCACTTGGAGTCGTATTGGCACTACCATTTACCTCAACTCGCCTCAGCAAATAGGCTCGAATTCCCAAAGTTTTCCCGGTGGACTTTGTAAAAACGTCTCTTGTGACAGAAACTCGATTTCATCGGGATAAACTCAAGGCCACGTGCGAAAAGCCGTAAAATGGAAAGCCAGAGGTAAAGTACCTTTGAACGATTCGAGGCTATGTTTATCTACCCGCTTAGCTCGTCGTTGAAAAAACAATGGGAAGTCAATTTTTCCCGGAGGGAAGGATCGTGTCAACAATAATATTTTTACCTGCGTCCATTTCGAGCCCCGGATGAAAGATTGCAACTCTGCAATAAACAAAATTCTTTCTCTTGGTGCGAGGACGATTTACAAAAAAGTGAAAAAAAAAACCCAGGCGGTTTGGAACCTAAGCCGTTAAAAAACAAAATGGAAAGTTATATTTTAAGAATATTTTTCAATAGTGGCACCCTTTTCTTTGAATACTGAGTTTTCAGATGTCACACTTCTTTTCAAAATAATTGGATAAATTATCAGAAACAATAGTTTATAGCACTAATTATACGTAACTTTGTGGTTTTTTTCCATTGCTGGGAGAGCGCTGGAACAAAAAGCGATACTTGACAGTAATTACGCCCATCGTTGTCTAATCTGAGAGAACAATGATGATGAAGCAAACGCATGTTAGAAGCTGACGAAATCGTTTGAAAAGCTTAAGTAGGAAGGGAAAATCAGACCGTGAACACAAAAAAACCGGATGCAATTAAATAACATAAAATTTACTGCATCGCTTTATCGACCTCGATTAAAACCAACGTATTCAATCTGACACGCATTTTCTTATAAACGATCGCTTGTTCTTTTGCATCACCTGAATGAAATAAACATTCGTTCGACGGACTACATACCTTGAATAATATTTTCTTCTGAATAACTTACAGATGCACACATATAACTATTGATTAGCAATACTTTTATTTTTGCTTCACTAGTTTTTTTCTTTTATTCTAAAAAATTGCCTTTAACTTGAAAAAACATACAAATCGGTTCGTGAAACACAAAATGGGTCAAGGGTCTTGAAAAAGATTTATGGTATGTTTCTGCATCGGATCCACTGATATTGCCCTTTTTTCTGTTGTCACAGAAACTTGAATCTAGATTTCTCGATATCCGAGCATAACTATAACCGCAGATTTGAAAATATTTTCAAAACGAGAGTCACGCAAGATCGTGACTGAATCTTGAGAATCTCAGATGTCACGCTGGTGTGAAACGTCACGGCACTAGGAAATGACCCCAAAATGTCGCAGTACGTACCTGTACACGACAATGTCCATAAACAATGGAGCTATCTCCGGGTATAAACACGATTGGCGCCCGAGGATCTGACCCAGGAACGGGGCCCTGACCCTTGAACATCGACACGGACTATCTACAATATCGCCAAACGGAAATGTCTCAATGCACTCTGAATCTTAGACTGGGATGAGCCCCAGGTCTCATAATATCTCTCTTTTATCTATAGGTAGAGGTACTGGTCGATATAAATATCGTTCATTTCTTTACTCGTGCTTCCGTGCCAACCAGAAGGTCGGTTTCAATAATAAATCTAAAATAACAGCGGTCTTCATCAGGATTTATAAATGCAATCCAACATCCTATTATTGGATTATGAATTTCGGATCGATTCACTTATTTTTAAAGAAACCTTTCCACTCGCTGCTAAATTTAAAAGAAAATGTTTTCAATCCGTACATCCTAATTTCGTTGAGTTCTCCTCATGGGAAAATGGCTTAATAATACTATTTTGGAATTTTCTTTTCAACAGAAAAATATTTCTCGAGGGAAAAGAACATAAATAATGAGACTAGATTCAGTTTAATTTTGCCAGTCAGACGTTTGCTTTTGTTAGGGGTGCCATAATTTCCCAGAAACCTCAAATATTTGTTTGAAATCGTCGAATCCTCTAGAGAGGATGTCATAATTGTGGGTTCTAAAGACTCTGAGTTTTTAGCTATTCTAACAGCAGCTTCAGCTTTTCTATTGCTGGGATTGTAGGGCAGCTTCCTTTTTGCCTGGTACTTGGGTCCTCGAATCATCTTATTATTTTCTTGAATGGTCTCGTGTTCAACGAAGGGTCTCGTCGCGTGTATACCGGTTCCCATAAAGATCCCAACAAGTCCCGAAATTCTACTCGGGTCTTCCAGGTACTCAATTTTAGCTGCTTTCGCATGACTGAACTTGGCTCCCTGAATTTGAGGACAGGTGTGGTGGTTAAGAGTTCGCTCCTTTGTCAAATTCGGTGGAAAAAGAAACTTGAACGTAAATATTCTCCATCTATTTTTCTCCATTTCGACTATTTCTGATGTAGAATGACTTGCATTCGACGAAATAATCCAGAATAGAAATACACTCCGAATTCAAAAATGTCATTGTATTTTTTTTGAATAGTAACATATACACTATTCACAAATTATATGACTTTAATACAAATTCACTAAAATCATCTCTTTCTCACAAGGTCCAGATCTCTGTCAAAGTTTATTCACATTTAACTTAAATGCATAAAACAAAGTGAAAGAGCTTTTGCCTTAAAGCCCACAACTATTTAGCGTTGCTTGAAATCGTCTTTCGGAGTCGTTTAGTACCTCATTGCAAACGCTCTGGATCTAATCTGGAACTTTTCATGTTAGCTAGTTACAGAGAAAGATATGGTGGTCGTGGAATAATATCGTCGTCAAAATGCTAATCACCTTTAAATACTGACGGAACCCCAGAAAATGTTGGTGTCGGCGCGAGACATTTCGCACTCTGGCAAACGAAAGACGAGATAACAAGAAGAAGACAAGAACGAGCAGGGACGTTTCATTGCCCCGGGTATCACCTGCTCGTCGAAATTCAAAGGGACTGCAGAACGTCTTTGGCGCGTATCGCTGCGTGCCAGCTGATAAATTAGTGCACGAGACGAGTGAAATTCAAACATGTGCCTAAACGTACTTGTGTTGGTACAAGAAAGCCTTACGATGGCGTCTGCTAGAGAGCAGACTATTTCTTTCAACGTGTCCTCTGATCTTCCGATCTTCAAGTCTGACACTCAGCATCCAACCACTTTAGTACTTCTATGTCCCACGCCGAACCTAAACCCCAGATACTTGTACGTTTACGCACCATCGTGCTTTTAATAGAGAGAACGCCGACAGACATTAACACACCTTGTAACTTGGACGGAAATTCTCGTTCTACACGAACCATTACGCGTTTCGTGTTTTAGAAATTCAATAGGTATCTGGGAATTCAAACCTGTTGAGTTCCAGCCATGTCCCCAACCAAGAAATGCATTCTAATTAAAGGTATAAATCCACCTTCTATATCTTAATTGTTCAAAGCTTGTCCCATCTTCAAAATTTATTTCTCTTTGTATCAAAGAATTTCGTATTTGCTTACACAACTCTAGAGGGAATTGAAATTCTCAAACAAAAAGCAAAGTCTGTTGTAACAAATTAAAAAGTGAATATAAAACCTGTATAAAAAGTGCTTGAACTCTTTTTATTCTCGTTACAAGCAAAACAAAGAAACGCATTCTGGTTCATTCTTATTATCTATCTCTATACATTTACACGTGCAATTATGAAAAGCCCTCTTTGCTACGCTCGTTCTCGCTTTCCTTTTTTATAATAAACTTCGCAGGAAGTAACGGACTCTTTCACGCGCTCGACCGAAAGAAATCCTGGCAGTCTCTTTTCACGCGTACCCTTTACTTTAGCTTATACCCGATACACTTCGATAGACATTTTCAAGGACTAGTACAGCTCGACAAAATTTCTTTTTTTAAATCGCAAAGGGCTCCTATCACTTCTTTCCACTTCCATGTCTCCGAATCATAATTCAGTTCTATGCGGAGTGCGATACAAAAGACGAAAGATTATAACGAGACCGCGATCGGGCACCCGCCGTTCAACTTCTTGCCACGTCCCTGACAGTTACGTGAACCGGAAGAATAACCCTTGTATAGTGCTTTTCACTCTAAACAGGTCTTTTCTTCGCTCAAGAAAATGCACGCATAGTCACGTACTGAAGAATCACGCGTGCTTAACACATGCTCCCCATGTGTGACACAATACACGATGTTGAGTTAATTTATACAAAATATGTTCTTTTGTACTATATCTTGTTTAGTTCAACTTTCTGAAATGGTGAAAATTTTTATAATGATTTCAAATTAATTAGGTGTAGCTCAGTGGCTGGAGCAGTCGACAGGCAATCGAAAGACCTGGGCTCGAATCCCAGCGCAGTAGAAGCGTCTTTTTTTCCACAGAAATATTTTCAAATTCTTTAAATATTTAAATTTTTATAATAACCGAAAATTCGAACATAATGACACTGATAGAAATAAATGGCCGTTACATCATATTTATCAATTAAACATAACTGTTTTGAATTTTTCTAATTTTGAGATAAATAAACCTCAAAAAAGAAGAAATTCTCTCTTCGAACTTTTTTTTCCCACTTAACTTAACTTTATTGCTGTCATAGATACAGCAATATGAGATGTGTATTTTGACTATCGGATTATAACTGAGTAAATATGAAAGAAAAGTATATTATTGGTTGCAATAACAATATTTATTGTTCGCCTTTCCATATTATATTTCTAATTCGTCCAGTTTCACTTACAATATTTCACGGAGAAAAAAAAGCTGTTGAATCAACAGATGTCATCTGCTGGAATAGGGACAGCAGTTTTTTTTTGTAATATTTTCAAATTTTTCTGTGAGATTCACAGATTGTTTGTAAACTCAACAGATGAACCTGTAAAATCTACAGACATGTCTGTTAGAATTGCAGATTTGAAGAAAAAAGAGAAATCCGTAATTCTAACAGACATTTCTGTAGATTTTACAGGTTCATCTGTTGAGTTTACAAACAATCTGTGAATCCAACAGAAAAATCTGTAAATATTACAAAAAAAATCTGCTGTCCCTATTCCAGCAGATGACATCTGTTGATTCAACAGTTTTTTTTTCTCCGTGTTCGATTGCTGTCTTCACATGCTGCATTGTTCAGAGAGACATATTGTATTATAAATACAATCATAAATTCCCAACCTACAACCGAAAGGCTAAAACTCCTGAACTATTTGAGGCGCTTAGAGCAAAAGAAAGACAAATCTTCTTCAGCGGTTAAGCGAAACAAAATAAAGTTGGAGCAAAAGAGAGACAAGTTTTCTTCAGCGATAAAGCGAAACAGAATGAACTTGGAGCTCCCTAAATCCGAAACAGTAAAAACTCACTGATTCACAGTCAAAAACGACTGTTTCGAATGTTATAAATCTTCCACATAGAAATCAGTGGAATTTGCCTGATTCCGACAGGGAAACTCACTGGTTAATCATTGAAATATACCGGTCAACATTGAAATTCGCTGGTCAATTAGTGAGTTTTCCTAGTGATATCATTTAAATTTCACTGATTCTATGTGGAAGACTTATAACATTCGAAACAGTGGTTTTTCACTGTTTCGGATTTAGGAAGAGGAAAAGAGCGACTCGGTTATCCTGCTTTAATGTTGGAGCAAAAGCGAGACAACCGAGTCACTCTTCCTCCAACTTTATTTCATTACACTTTACCACTGAAGATTTGTTTTCCTTTTACTCCAGCCATTTTTATGTTTCACATTTCTATGACAATAATATTTACTTTCCTTTTGCTCTAAGCGCCTCATTTCTATCAGTGCAGGATGTTCGAAATCAGAAAGAGGAAATCTGAAAATCAGTGAAATCATATTTTATTGACATTCAAGTTGGTTAATTGTTCAAAATCAATTAAAATTGACAGATCTTCGTTAGTATCTCTTTTATTATGTTCCTCACTGAGAAAAAAATTTATCCAACAAAACTTTTTTTGTTATCCTGACAAAATATTTTGTTGTCCCAACAAAACATTTTGTTTAATCAACAAAATTTGTTTGATATAGCAAAATGTTTTGTTGGCACAACAAAAGAATTTTGTTAGCTAAATACTAACCAAATATTTTTGTTGATTTGACAAAACTGTTTTCTCAGTGCTGAGCTTCTTTCAAAAATATTCATCATTATAGAAAATTATACATCAAAATAAATCGATATTTTCACCTAGAGTAATAAATTCAAATTCAAATATCTAAGAAAAATTAAGTTGGAAGTCAGCCTAGGATATAGCAATTGAACATCAAAATAAGATTTTCTTCTAAGGGTGTTGAAAAACTGAGTCACGTGATCATGAAGAGAATTTTAGTTTGCTCCAACATTTTCCTACAATAATGAGTATTATTGGCTAAAACTTAACGACATAATAAAAGACTTCTCTTTCTTCAATGGCTTCTTGTCCTATAGTAAAACACATTACTGAGGGTTGTAGACTTTAATTGCTTCTGAACAATTAAAAAAAAAATTCCTGTTTTACCGACATTAGAATTGTTTTAATAATTCGAAACCAATTATAATCTGCAGCCCACCGTTAATATATTTTTAAAATAATTAAGAGCAAAAGTTATATTGACCCTCAATTTTTAAAATTACTGGTACGATGTTGGAAAATTGACTTTTGGGTCCGGAAATGATAAAGTCGATTTAGTCAGACGTTTTAGATCTAATCAGAACTCTCATCAGTGGTTTTTTTTAAATACAAAAATACAGAACAAAAAATCAACTAAAAAACTTCTTTTTTCTGTATTTTTTAGTTTTCAATAAAAATTACTGATGTGGGCTCCGATCAGAGCCGAAGCGTTTGATTAAATCAACTGCATCATTTCCGGACCCTGCTGCCAATTTTCCAACATCGTAACAATATTTTTATCATGTCCTGAAGTTTCAGCCTAAATTGGCTTCCGCGCTAACGCGAGCTATTCCGGATCTAACCAAAACTCGAAATATCTCAGACGGATTGAGTAGGAATGAGAAGTTTCTCGAGTTTGTTTTTTCGGAATCTAATGGAAAAATTTCCTATTATCCGAAACTTGCACCAGAAATTTTTCAGTTTCCCTGTTTACTTTTTAATTTAAATTCCAATTGAGTCGAAGAAAGTTTCTTAATATAATGATTGTTGTGATTTAGTAAAAACGACATACTAGTAGCAAATTATAAAGAAGATATATCTGAGTAAATGTCAATTTAAAAAATCTATTTTTTCATAAAAGAGAAAAGGATGTGAGTGAAACAGCGTGTATGTGGTTGCAGACGAGGATATAATACAGGAATACACAAGACACATTTGGGAGGAAGATGACGCGACAGAAGAAAACACAGATAAATATTTGAACATAACTAATAATAACGCTCTTCGTGACTTTTCTGACGGAAGGTTGAAAGAGAACCGCCTAACCGATCGCACACGCGACATAGCGCAATATGTGCTAGTTCGCATTAATGTACATCTCGCCTCGCTTCGAGTTTAAAGTAATAAAGCGCTGCGACGGTTCGCCGGAGCCGTAAATTTATGCCATTTAATAAACCGCCTCCAACGTCAAGTCACTAGAACATTATCTCAGATCTGGTCCTCTGGTAAAAAACTTGAACCATTGGGATGAAAAAAATTCGCACCCTGTTCTCGACAAAAACCTAAAGTGCCAAAATAAGAAAGTCGGTAATAAACCGAGTAATAAATGAGGGCATTATCAAAATTTAATATCTTTTCGTTTAAAGACAATTTGTTTATTTTCATAAATTATTTTCCATCTGTTTACAATTATTTTTAACATATTTAAACGTTATACATTTGACAGTGGAAAATTAGCGTTTTTACTTAACATTGACAGCTGATAGTCATTTGATAAATGTTCAAATGAAGTCAAAAGTCGACAACGTCAATATATTAAAGATTAAATATAGTCACGTCCATTCGCCATTTCCTTCTCGTCGCAACGCGTCACTAATGGCTCTACTATTTTTACTCTTAGTTTTAACTGCAAGACAAATAAACGCCTCGGGAGAATTTAGGGGTGTAATATTATCAACATTCGCGATTAACTCTTTAGAAAATGAAGAAAAGCCACATTTGAAAATATTGAAATCTTCAGCTTTTTATTGATATATTGTGCAACTAGGGAAAACAAATTATGCAAGTGCCCGATCAAGGCGAGGGTAACAACCACACGAGTAAAATTAATGTTTTTCCCGTGTCGCACACGATTTTTTTTTTCTGCTAGGGTGTCAGAAAATGGATTTTTCTACTAGCGGGCCATAAAGTGCATTTTATTGCCCTCTGCGGGGCAAACAAATCCATTTTTTGACCCCCCAGTACAAAAAAATCGTTTTCGACACGGGAAAAACATTAAATTACCTCGTGTGATTGTTACCCTCGCTTTGCTCGGGCATAAAACTTCATACTCGAAAAATTTTTTTTTTCCTTAGTTGCACAATATACCCAGCCCGGTGAAATAATATCCACATTAGGACCCGCTAGTAAAAAAAATACTTTTAGGAAAATATAGCGAAGTGTAAAATATTCCAAAGATACTTCTTAACAGAACGTGGGAATGAATCGACCTGATCGCAAGGAACGTGTGAATTCGGCAGAATTACGAACACCTGAGGGAACCAATCGAAACATCAGTACATAAACTGCCAGAAGTTGTATAAGGCAGGTGCAATGGATCCATCCCTCAAATAAAGTTTGATGATTCTCTTACTTTTTGGGCCATTATACAAGTATATAAACTGCAATGCTAGATTTGCGTGTGATAATTCAGTTAACATGGGAATTTGTTTCATGTCGAAAAGATAAAGTTTTTAAAAATTCGTCTAATGTAAAATCACAACATATATGTATGTTTGCTAATGAAAATAGAGAAAGATAAGAAAGAGTTGAATACAGGGAGCTCGACTACATTTGTGTTTTAAAACTCTGGCACAATTTCGGTGAAGTGATAAACGAGTCGTGTTAATTCTCCGCGAGCAACAATTAACCACACGCGACACAACTATAACCATGCATGTAATTAAAGCATAAACGACGAACGAGACCTCCGACAGGGACTCGCCTCTCGACAATGCCTTGTTTCATAATTATGCTGCACCCTAACGGATAATGAATGAAAAAATGAAGACGCGACCCCAAAACTCGACAACGTCCAAAGGCTTTTTATTTTTGTTGGTCCTTTTTGGGCGTGCCTCGTGCACTCTCTTTGACGCTCTTTCAGCTTTGATATTCCTGCCAAAATATTCCCACTTGGAGTATTCATACAGCGGCAGTTCTCGTTCTTCTCAATTTCCCCCACCCTTACTAGCCTGACACGTTTCGTCTCTCCTGATCTTTCTCTGAATTTCTCCTCCCTCAACCTCTATTCTTCCTTCCACTTTCTTACTTTCCTTTTTTAAACCAAGCATGCATTCACCTCGGCTTCTGTTTTTAAAGCAGGTTCATTGCAAAAGCGAAACTCTCACCTTTCTTCTTATGGCACGAGAACTCCTAAAACTACTTGAAATAAAAACTGTCGTTCTCAAGTTCATTTCCTTTTAGACAACTCACTTTCTTAAATTATTTTTATTGCAAGCCCCGGAGCTACAAAAAATCTTGAAAAAATCACAATTCGCATAAAATTGAAAAAAGTCGCTTGGGATTTTCAGTCGGAGTTTGATTCTTTTAAAGACCTTAAATCACATTTAAATAACTAATTATAATCACAACAAACTTCTGATATAATCATATGGAATATAATAAGAAATGTTCATTTTATTAAAAAAAATTGAGTGCAATAATGAGTACATGAAATTTATCTAATTATTTAAATGTTATTAATTTGATATATTGTTTTCCATTTGTTATTATATTAATGCTACTAAAGTATATATTTAATTTGATACTATTCCTATTACATTACACCCAGAAAAAATTTTTATTTAAATCTAAGAAATCGTTTTTTCAACTTTATTTCTTCAATTTAAAGTAAAAACACCTTTAGGACAAATATAAATTTATCTGACTGTAATAACTCACGTTTTTAGCCTTTTTTTAACATTATTTATACAGTACTGGCAAAAATTTAAGAAATAATTTATTTAATTTTATTGCCTTGAACAAAGAACATTTTTTCTTTAAATTAAAGAAAATATTTCTATGAAATACTTTACGTATGTTCCATTACGACTTTGTATACATTCATTTCTTTAATTCAAAGGGAAAACAAAATAATCAAGCAACTTCGTTAAATCAAAGAAACTTTTCTTTGATCGTATAGCAATGCACAAATTTTTTTGAATCAAAGAAACTTTTTTCTGGGTGTATATTCAAAATTACTAAAAGATCAAAATAGTAAGGAAGTAGATGGAGAAACTTTTTATAGCAAAATATGTTTTATTTTATAACGATAATTCTATTAGGAATCTAGGGAAAATCGAGGTACAATCGCAATTATTTCTAGCGGACTGGAAATATTTCGCAGTAAAAACACTAAGAATTCGAAAAATGATATGAACCTTCAGTATAGGTTATTATATATTAAAAAATACTCAAAATAAGTATATTCCATTTTTCAATCAAATTTGATAAATTCTTGTGGGTTATCACTTTTATGTATTTTTAAAATCTTCTTTTTTGAGTATTAGAATTTTTTGAATTATTACGCCTTTTTTGTTCTGAGTTTAGACTCTTTACGAATCTAGGGGAAAATTATTATAACTTTTTTAGACGCTTTTTAAACTATACGCGAATTAACCTTAAAAATGAGTCAAAGAACATTTAAAAACATCAATTATTTTGAGAATTATTCATAATCTAAGAAAAGTTTAAAATTTCAACTTTTTCCATAATATCTTCCTCAAAAATGGACATAAACACTTCAGCTTGAAGTCGTATTATGCATAATTTTGACGTCTTATATTTTATTTTCAGGGAAAAATTTTAATATGTATATACTGTCAATATTAGGAGATTTTATTTGGCTAACAAAAACAAAGTGAGTATAATAATTTGGCCACCCACTGTAGATGCCTGTTCCACAGTTATTGGACCAGAATATCCGATTTTATCATTTTTCTCAATGTACCCACATAAAATACAAAAAAGCATTGTTTTAATGTAAATTATTTTTAATAGAAAAAAAAATAAATTGATTAAAAATTGCAAAAAAATTATGCAGCTCTATTATTTCAATTTAAGAATCAAGAGTGATGGAATATTTTGAAACAGAAAAAAGTCGAAAAAGTCTTACACCCCGAGGTCTATTATGGTTTCGTTTGAATAACTCAGTTGAATCCACATGTAAAAGTGTCTAATAGACGATATAAGAAAGGAAAGTGAGAAAAAATGAGGAGAGAATTAAGGGGCTTAACAGATTTCTTTGAATAGTCGTCAGCTGTAGATTTGAAGTACCGGGTGTATGATTTTTTAACTCTATCCCTCGACGACATTAACTGCCGAGCAGAAACATCTTTTCATGAACATTTTTCTTTAAACCTATAACTTGAGCGATTCCTCTCTTAGGTCAGCGATTTGCTAATGTTTTTTGGGACTAAAGAAGGTCGTGCTGGGACAACAAAAGGTTTTCTTGTCTGGATTCTAGGTATTCGAGGACGAGCATTGAGGGATTTGACACGGACTTCGTTCTCGTGGCGATCTGGATCATCTGATTCTTTATTTCTCTCTGCATCTTTCTACGGACCATCGAACAGAGTACTCGAGTTGCTTTGAAAGTTGTAAAGAAACTGGCTCAAAAACGACACTAACCAATAAAAATACCTATGTTTTGGTAAAAGAAAATAGATCTACTGCTTGGTAGAGTCTCTCGATGATTCTCGACTGACGTTCTCTTCATCGTTGCTGAATGTATAGTTTCTTTTCTTTCCCACTGCAGTTTCCACGCCGACAAGACGCTCTAGATTACTTTGTCGCTTTTTTTGCGTTCAGAGCGCATCGCTTTATTTTCCTTCTTACCACTTTATGGAGTTTCGGTCACGGCCAGTTACCGTTCACGTTTCTCATTGAAAGAGGCACGTCATAGCATAAAACATTCAGAAAAATGTGCTTCTCGTAAAACGCGTAACTTAATTAACATTCGGCACAGTATGCGATCTCCTCTTCGTTAACTAACTCCCCCTTTACAAAAATACCTTCTTCAATTTTAAAATATTGCTATTTACATAGTTTTTTTCATTTAAGATACTTTAGCCTTTAACACAAAGTACTCTTATATCACATAAATGCTTCTTTTCAAACTGGCAACGCGTTCCTAAAGCTTTCTTAGTGCTTTTTAAATTTAATAGCTTCTCAATTCGAAATTTGAAAGCTTTCCAAATGCCAAGAATTTTATTGATTTTTTAAAGATTAATGACTCTTAAATTTTATTCAATTGATAAAACTTCATGTTTTCAACACAATGAAATACTGTACATCCACCTTAAAAAATATAAGGGCGGACTAAATCAGTTCAGAAAACTTACAAGTAACGCGCGTGTACTTGAACAAACGCCTTTGAAGCCATACAAGAAATAAAAAGTCAATGTATAAATTAAAGACATGCGTCAAGTAGCAGCCTCTTATAATTAGTAGCAAAATAGTTAACAATATAGAACATTAAACAAAATTTTAAAAGGTTTAGGTAATTCAGGAAATTAATTGGTAACAGAAATTTTAAAAAGTCGATAAGAGATTTATTCAGTAATGAAATTCTGTAGGAGGACCAGAAGAACGGAATTTTCGAAGCCGTCGACGATTGTGAGATTCGTTGGATGTTCCACGCCCACTTTTTCGCGATTTCAATTTAGTCGCTTCATCCGTCGGTTTTACTCTCGAAAGATTGGGATCTATGGCCCTTGCCTAATGGGTATATAGATGGAAATCTGACTTGAGTTTATCGCACAGCCCGCGGAAAAAAACGATCTACCTCCGTGTAATTTTTTATTTTTTATAATCAAATGAGTTCAGTTGTAAAATTCCTTAATAATTTTTCCATGCTATATAGTCGGAGTTTATTTTGCAGCAAGGTTTCTTTATAACGGCATTTTCATTGTAAACTTCAATCCTCTATGCAGAAAACAGTAAAGGGAAGTTGGGAATGTTTCAAACCACCTTATACGTGTTTTCTTGCAAAGATTAACGACAGTTGAAAATATGGCTATCATAACCGTAATTCTCACTCCAATAGCCATATGGCTTACAGCTTCTATGAGAAAACTGTCTATAATAGGTAAAAATTTTCTGTCCTAGAAAAATACCTCTTTATATGATAGAGATTTTATACTTTATTATCTAAATTATCTTTATTATAAAATATGCCTTCACACTGTTGAGAATTTCTTCAAGAATTTTCTAAACCGTGTGACCAAAATTTCATGTTATTTTAGCTGAAATAACAGAAGAATTTGAGTCACTTTTTTATCAATTTTACAGAAAACTAGAGGGAATGTCATAGAACTCTGCTCTCTAAATCTGAATCAGTGAAATAGTCACTGATTATATCAGTGAATAATATCAACTGATGAATCAGTGCCCTACTTCTATAAATTATGGTAAAGGATAAGAATGGTATTTTTTAAATTAAAAAAAAAAGAATTTTTTTTAAATGTGTCTATTATATTTAAAAAATTCAAAAATAAAAATAATTTATTTAACAAATTTTATTTTCAAGTGCTCTTTTTTTCATATCGCTTCTTACTAAATTTTTAAAAATGGTGCTATTCTAATAAATCATGGATCATTTTTTCAGGGAAAAGATTCTCTACAATTTGGCCGTTTCCAATTTTAAAAAATAAATCAATTAATATCAAATTCAGCAATTTTTTTATAAAAATTTTGTTTCGAAAAATTGTTTTGTAATAGTTTCAGCCATTATAGAATTTATTTTGAAAAATTGAAAACGGTCAAGTTGTAGAGAATCTTTTCCCTGAAAAAATGATCCATGATTTATCAGAATCGCACCATTTTTAAAAAATGTAGTAAAAAGCAATATGAAAAAAGCACTTGAAAATAATCTTTACTCTTTTGAATAATCCCTTCAATAACAATATTGCTGTTCTTGAAATGAAAATTATCTATTTTTGTCTGAGGCCTAATTTTTTGTGGCTGAAATACCTTAAGGAAAAATTGGACGAATAATCGGAAAAAAAGTTAGTCAAAGTGACTATTCTGAGTTTTTCAACTTTAGACTTTCAATCGACACTTATGAAGATTCATTTTATTGAAGATAAAATAAAACTAAGAAAATAGTCAGTCCAACTAACTTTTTTTCCGACTCCTACGTCCAATTTTTCCTCAATTTAATTTTTACAAATTCTAGAACATTGCAATCTGTGAAATTGTATTATTTGAAATAAAATACGTTTTTAAATAAAAATGCAAAGTATCTGGACATGCATAAAGTTTCCTAGGGGTGGGTAGATATGTCTGTCAGGAATGGGGGGCATGGAGAACGGATATTATCGCCAAACGTTAATTTGGTCGAGGCCAGCCTACCTTCCAATTTTCGAGCCCTTACACGCCCACTTACGAGATTGTCCGTTAATGCTCCGAAACGTCGAAACGCGCTGTCGACGCCCGCGTCTCTATCCACACATTTCTACTCGTAACTACACCTACACCCCGTTATATACTCATATAATGACAGAAAAACACATACAGAAACAATTGTAGACGTGCGATCGCATGTTGAAATCACAAAGGTAAAAATGGAGGCACAGGCAATGGCAGGGAAAAGGTGGGAGTGAGAAAAGAAACGATTACTCGAACGCAAAATAGGTTTAGCGAACTCTCTGTTTCGAAATAGGGCGATGGAAGAAGGCACACCGGGAGTTATTCCGTCCTCGTGCTTGCGGGTTATAACGCGCGTGCACCACGAAGAAGGAGAGAACCGGTTATATAGGAACCGTCCGAACCGTTCTCCACCTTCTCCTTGCCGATTCTTCGTTTTGTACTCACCCACTCACTGGCTCCAATGTGCTCGCCAAGCACGCGAGCCTTGACACCAGTGATGTAAATGGTACTTTGTTCCGAATACCTAGGCACAGGTACTTTTCTAAAATATGGACATCACTGCTCTACATGTAGAACATTATTTTAATCTAGTTTATTTCATCTTTTGCCTCGAACAAGTTTCATTTTTCTTCCTCCCACTCTTTCAAGATCTGTATTCCAGATGTCCCTGATAAAAGTTTAGCAAAGAAATTCAATCTGAAAAACGTTTTGTATACTTTACAATTTTTATGGAAATTATTAAAATGCCGAAACGCAATATAACGAGATCTTCCTGTGGAGAACGGGATGTCGGAGGCCTGTGTATAGCTCAGTTAGTTAGAGCAGTCGAGCGGCAATCGAAAGACCCGGGTTCGAATCCCGGCAGAGTCAAAAGCGTCTCTTTTTCCACGGAAAGATATTAAATTATTTGAAAGTTTTGTATATTGTTTGATGCAAATCTGTTAAAAATCAACCTGGTTTTTATCAAACTCGTAAATTGACGCTATCAAGCTAGTATTTTGAAAATCTGTAACCCAGAGTTCAATTCAGATTCAAGTGTTCCTTGTTCTGGACACTTGTAGCATTTGAAGAATTAAAATTGCAGTATTTTACATTTCTTAAAGGTTCAGAATAAATTATGATGTATTTACATATAAACTGTTTCGATAAGTGAATCAAAATATTCATTAAACCATTTTAAATACACTATTCTTATTGAGATCTTATTCTAGATGTATAATCAAGATTCTGTAAATAAGAGAGACAATTTTGATACTAGTCGTCTTCGGAATTGCTTAAGCATGAAACTCTGTTACCGTTATTAGACACGAATGAAGAGCTTGAAGCGATGAAATTCTATTTACATTGCTGTACTACGTTATTTTACGAGTCGATAGACACGAATGCACGGTGGAAGCTTGATTAATGCTTAGCATGTAGTTTGGATCCTGTTAATAATGACCACGTTTATTTTCCATGTTACAGATTTCGGATAGACAACACAGACCATATAATAGACGTGAACAAGAACAACGCAGCCTTCGAGTACGACCAAGTGAATATAATCTGTCCCGTGTATCAACCAGGGACGTACGATGACGAAGCTGAGAAGTACATTATTTATAACGTAAGTTATCTTCCTCATTATCACTTTCTGATGTGTTAGAATTCATTCTAAAACGTGGAAGAATCGCCATGAACTTCTTATGAAAAGATAAACCTTCTCTATAAATCTGAATCAGTCAAAATATACTGATTATCAGTGAAATTTGACTGATTCAAACAGCTAAAAAGAGTTTACTGTGAATCAGTCAAATTTCATTAATTGATTCAGTAAAATTTACTGATTAGTCAGTGAAACGATTATTTTTCACTGATTCAATCAGTTAAATGTAACTGATTTAACAGTGAAAAATACGTTTTCACCGATGAATCAGTGAAAAGGCGAATCACTGATTCAATCAGTGAAAATTTGACTGATTCAGATTTAGAGAGTTGACAAAGGTTCTTTTATTTCAATCTTCAAATTCATTCTTAAGAGATTGAATTCAATAATAAACTAGTCTTATATTTTTGAATATTTCAAAGTATTTCTTGTCTATGAGAGACAAAAATTGAGTGCGAGAAAGAAAAATATTTAATCTTAATTTTCCCTAAGAATATTTGTTGGCGCACTCAGTTGCCTTGCGTAAACAAGAGGATCGCTTTTGCTATTTGTTCAGCTTCTGAAACCGAGCGAGTCAAGTATCCGCGGTATAACAATATTTCTCACGTACTCACTTTTTTTTGTCAATCCACCATCTGATGGTAATCGTGCCGAGTCACTTCAAATGCGAAAAAAATCAACCACAACACCGAGTCTCCGCCTCAAGTGGAAGCAAACTATTACTTACAATAAGAAAAAAAAACTATTTAGACAGCTGGTGCTAGATCACGCGTCTTCTCACGAAATGACAAATCTCTAATGTCTTTCTTTTCACAATTTAGTGTAAAACGTCAGTCTTGATGAAGACACTGACACAATACCATCATTTCTTTTTACATTGTCATTTAACTTCTAATCCTTATTTTTTCTTAAACTTACAAATTAAAAATTGAATATTTTTTTATTTGCAATTCATCTTTGGAGCTCTTTCTTCTCTATTTAAAAATAATATTGAATCCTGGTAAATTTTACCTTGCGATAGATTTAAGTTGCAATGTCACTTTTTCTTAATTCATGGTGTCTGGCGAACGAGGTTGCTGCACAGCAGGGATTCCTTCACAGTAGTCAATCATCAATTATAAGACAAATTGAATGGCGGCAGTGTTACCAATCGGTTTTTTAACTCATTGCAGGTGTCGAAAGAGGAGTATGAAACGTGTCGGATAACGAACGCAAGTCCGCGGGTAATAGCGATCTGCGACAAGCCATTCAAGACAATGTACTTCACCATCACCTTCAGGCCATTTACACCGCAACCCGGAGGCCTCGAGTTCCTTCCAGGGCATGATTACTACTTCATCAGCACCTCTTCCAAGGACGACTTGCACAGGCGCATCGGTGGACGATGCACTACCCACAACATGAAGGTCGTCTTCAAGGTCTGCTGCAACAATGATGCAGACAGCTCATCTTCGTCGGCTACCTCCCGCAACAACTGTAAGTCTAAAAAAAAAGTAACCTGCCATTGTAAACTCTAATTGGCATCTTGTATGAAGCAAAATCTACAATTTCTGTAATCTAATTAAAGCTCAACATCTGTAGTCTGAAGTACAGTTGTAAAGTCGAGTATCGTATTCAAAGTAGTCTTGAATGGTAATTTGAGAATATCTTGATATTCCATCTCCAACTAAAATACCAGACTTGGACGTTGACTTATGTTCATAACCTTTGAACATATATTGATTTCTATATTTTGACATGGCAAGCAAAGCAACATAATCTCATTTTAGGCGCCATTCTATTATCTCGGCAAAAAAAAGGTGATTTTCAAGAATTTTTTTCTCAATAACTACTTTATATAATTGAATACAATTTTGAGTGTTTATTTATGCAGTCTCAAAGTTAAGAAACAAATTTTTTTTACATTAAATTATTGTTTAGTTTAGGTAATGTTTAACAATGAACAGCGTGCACGATATCCCTAATCAGCATCAACTGAAAGACATAAATCAAACATTTTCTTTATTAGTATGACCATAGCTCTGAAGTGACAAAGCGAGTTTTATTTATTTTGCAAAATAACAAAATGGCGGCAGCTTAAACAAAATTTTTCAAAAATAGACTTTTTTTTGTTAATTTAACTATAATAAAATTAAAAATTTTAAAAACCGTTTTGTCACTCCATAGATATTTATGTTTAGAATAAACGAAGAAAATTTGAAAGTTATCGGTTGTAAACTTTTTGAGAAATCGTGCGCGCCAAGCGCAAAAGCGTTATTTTGATAAAAACGCTTTCAAAGTTTTCGGAACATAAAAATTGTAAAAAAAAGTTACTTAGACTTAATCAGCAATTCCTGCTTCATATATTACTCCTTCTATTGATATTTATGAATATATAACCTATCGAATAATGCAAGAACAAAAAAATCGATTTTTCAAAAGTGAGATAGTAAAATGACCCCTTTAGTGATTTATTATAAATGCTAAGTTCTACTCAATATCTTGAATATTTTAAAGGCTTCTAATCCAACGATTCATTTAGATTCGCTTTTACTTAATAAATATTAAATGATCTTTAATACTCGTATTTGCCTTTTGAAAAGTGCCAAATAAATAGAATTTTAAAATAAAAAATTACCAAAAAGAGATTAGCAGAAGCTTTAAGGTGAAAATATTTAAGTTTTATGACACACAGAAATTAGTATTTTGACGATTACTTTTTATTTTAGCCGCTGCTGTTACCAGCAGCACTGTTCCAAGCAGCAGCTCAACCAGCACAGCAGTTTTGAATGGTGGTGTAGCAGGAATGCCACCACAACAACCACCCAGCGTTTTCAAAGGCGGAGATCGATTCTACCCTGGAGGCAGCATCCATCATCATCACGATCATCATCAGCCAGCCACGGCGTCGCCTACCCTAACCCATGTACCCCCTCCAATAATCTACCCATCGCATCCCCTTCAACCTCAACTACCACCAATCTACAATGGAGCGCCGTCCTCCTCACCACCTAAGACTTCGATCACTCAGAAGAAGAAGAACAGTACGTACACGTTTAACTTGCCGTTCTATTTTAATAAATAATTTCAATAAATCTCATATTGTCAAAAGACTAACTTTCAAACAGAGTGCCTGCTTACTTAAAAAAATCTGAAATTATCAGGGAATTCACGTGGACTTCAAATATTTGAAATACTTGGAATGCTTAACGAAATCTTGAATAAAGTTTCTTTTCAATTGTATCTGTTATTCCATTGTTTTAATTTCAGTTGAATAACTAGAAAAAATCCTAATTGAGCATGAAAAAATTTGGAATTATCATGGATTTTTTCAGATTTTGAGTAGACACGTTGTTAAAAATAATTTTTATAAGTTCTTCGTTAAAAGAAAAATGGAAGTCTATGATTTAGAATAACTTCGTAATTCAATTGGAAACAATCGGGCAATAAAGACAAGAAAAAATATTAGAATCGCGAAGAGAATGAAACAAATTAATAAGTAGAAGCCCGTTTTATGAAGAGCGTATGAATTCATATTGTCAAAAGACTAACTTTTAAATAGAATGCGGCTTACCTAAAAAAATCTGAAATTATTAAGGAATTCACGTGTACTTGAAATATATGAAATTGAAATACTTGAAATTCTTAACAAAATCTTGAATAAAGTTTCTTTTAAATTATATCTGTTATTCCACTGTTTTAATTTCAGGTGAATAACTAGAAAAAATCCTAATTGAGTATGAAAAAATTTGGAATTATCAGGGATTTTTTCAGATTTTGAGTAGGCACAGAAATTTCCTTTAAAACTTTTTCGTTGAAAGAAAAGTGGAAGTCAATGACTTAGAATAACTTTGTAATACAGTTGGAAAAATTCGGGCAATAAAGATAAGAAAAAATATTACAATCACGAAGGGAATCAAAGAAATTTAGAAGTAGAAGTTCACGTAAATTCATTTACATCCTCGTCGTCGCCTAATAATTTCACTTGGAAATAGCTCATCCAAAACAACTCACTCATGCTTATTAATCTCAAAAATAAGTCGGCTGGTGGATAGTGATTCCTTTTTTTTAAATGTTCCCATCTAAATTTCTTTCAGGCAATAAAAATAATCGGCCTACTTAAACAGACTGATACTTTTTTGTTTTAAAAGCTACTTCTCATTGCCCTTATTTTCTTCTCGATTGCCGAATTCTTATACCTTAATCTGAACATTTTTATTCTTTGTGATATCACAGATTAAAGATTATGAGTTGCCTTCAACGTTCACGATGCTTCTGTCTATTTTTACTCTTTGAATCTTCTCATTCTTTATTTAGTGAGCAACGCTTAAATTTGATTTTGTCGAACTTTTCATATCCGTCGATAAATTGACTACTTCACGATAAGCTTCGTTTTCAAATAGTGTTAATAACTTGTACTTTCCCCTCACAAAAAGTACTGAGTTTTTCAAGATGTCGCTACATTACAGGAAATATACTTTTTAACTTCTTCCTTTTACTCTCATATGCTCTGTGTGGACTATGAAATATCAGACCATTTGCTTTTGCTGGATCGAATGTTAGCTGTCAAAAGGAATCGAAAAAATACTCGATTCAGCTGAGTCTCGAGGCCGATACTCGCTCAGAAACAAGTTTTCATTTCCTACAGATTGTAGATTTTCTCGTGTAGTACGACTGACTTCAATAAGTTCACATTCGAAGAAAAATAATCGGGATTCATGTATTTATAAATTTATGATTTTCCATTACTTTTAATAATTTTTTTCAAAAGTTAGGTAGAATTGAATTTAAAAATGATATGCTAATGAAATTGAATTTTCTTTGCAGAGGAGTACTCGGATCACCCGAATGAAGTGGTCAAGAATGAGGAGCTCACATTTAACAGTGGGAGTACGAGTATAAGACACGATCGAGTGCAGCAGACGTTGTACCTATTGACAGGGACGCTTTTGGTCACCCTGCTTTTGCCCAACTTGTTACGGTGAAGCGACTGCCGACCAATTTGAAGTGTCAAACCCCTTCTTCTGTGATTATCCTACGTTTAATTAATTTTTGCGATCGTTTGGACTCGCTCGATCATGAGGATCGAGTCGCGAGAACACGAAGTTGAACGCGCCAGCGATCGTTAGGTGAACGCGCCTGCCTCCTAAGTGGAACGACGTCGAAAGAGGATGTGTCGAAAAGCGAGCAAAAGCCATATTACGATTAAACGAAAAAAAATTGACAAACACTACTACTAGGCACTGTTATAGTACGCCCACTAATATCACTACTATACAGAAGTAGTTGTATATTGGTTGTCCTTCATTATCATTACGCTAATTCTAGGTATTTATTCAAAATACAAGATCGAGCGTTTTGCGTGCTAAGTATCCTCAAGCGACGACGGAACACGACAAAATATTCAATTTAAATTATATAGGACGCTCGAAATCACCACGTCGGCGCATGGCTCTTCCGCAAAAGACTGACAACGACTGAGGCGTGTGCATTCCATCCTCGTTCATATTCTTGATGTATCGTTTGCGTGGCAACGACGTCGAGGTTGAAACCTCCTTGATATTAGATAATCCTTATGGCCTACCAAATTATTTTTCCCAATCGTATATAACACGGATTACAGTTTTCGACTTTTTTCTAACATGAGATTTTCATCTGATATGGTTCTAATTCTGTGGACACATAGAAAGATTTCTCGCAAATTAACTCTCGCCTAAAAAAGTGGCCTAAGTCCTAGAAGTTTGGAAACACTAGAACAGTACTTTCACTTTTGGTTAGTACTTGGTAAAATCCTCATAGAGAACTTTTTATTTTAGACAAAAGTCGATTCCTGTTAATCGAAATTCTCTAAAGACTGTAAATGTTAAATAATAAATGTAGTAAGAATCGTGAAAGCGGTATTAGGACTTTGTCGTCGAAGGGCCGTGCGCTCGACGCGCAGGTCGTGATATGATAATTAGCACGCGTGTAAATAAATTCCTAATGAATATGTACAACAGGCTCTTGGTCCTGCGAAAAAGAGCGTCATCGTATAGAAGAGTGCGTTTATATAGAGAAATCTTGTAATAAAGCGAATATAAAGGGCGAGAAAAAAGAACGGATGCGTATCACTAATTCACTGCGCCACATCGTTCGTGTGATAACCGTTGAATCTTTCAAGGTCGAAAACGATTCGCTTTGGACGTTATACGCAGACTCCTAACGCTGAAAATTGAACTCTAGCTCTATGGAAAAAAATACGAAATCCGCAACTGTCAATTTCGCAATATTTTTTTTTTATGTTTTGAACGCATGCATGTGTGAAAATGAACGAGAAATGTAATGAAATTATGAGTGGAACGTGTGCGTGAAACAACCGAAAACGAGACAATTTGTATTATAGTTGTATTATATTGAACTCTATCTATATAGATCTGTATTATATTTATTATCTATTATTATTATAATGCGAATATTCACTCGATATTCTATAATTATTAGTGAAATATCAAATTTAATAGTGAATCAATTGCAATGCGGTGAGAAACGGAACGTCGCCGTCTCTAGCCGTCTTGATTTTTTTAATACTACTTGAAAACCAACGAGGCATTTATCTACTTGCTCTTTCACAAATTGGTCCTTCTGTTTTTTCTTCTTTTTTTGTTAATTATTTATTGTCGCCGACGTCGCATTCATACTTTCGTTTTGTATGTTTGCATTACTCACCTCACTTGTGTATATATATGAACGAGCATGAAGAATTAAAAAATGAATTCCGTAAAAATTTGAAAATAAAACCGACTGTAAATCATTCAGATTTATAATCCACGTTATATAGAATTGTCTTTAAAAATTTATCAAAAAATTGTGTAAAATAAAGTAGATCTTCGTGGTCGTGAATATGCACGAGGAGCTAATAATTCGCGAATAAAGTCATTACTCTTTGTTGAAATGCCGTGAAGCATTCGACGTACTACTGAAACAAATTTCTGTAAAAACAAATATGTGCCCGAGCTCCGGATGTAGATGAATCCTTGCACGTTAAAGTTTTTCATAGTCACTCATCTCAGTTTCATGTTCATGTACTCGTCTAACTGCGTCACAGTTGCAAATACACACACTAATTATATTTGATTTCTAAGAAGATAAACGCTGAACAAATGTGTTTTTCATACTATCGCAGTATTGTAAGACTAAGTATTATCTGCCTCTTGCACCGTCTGTTTGTTTTCAAAAATACCACGCCTTAGTGGACTGCCATGTACACGCTTGGGCAAGTAATAAATCACCATAACCGTTTTCGATTCCTAAATGCCTTCTAGTCATGTATTTTGTAAACGAGAAGTCAAAGTGGGACACGATTTGCAAAATACTATATTGTCATCATAACTGTCGAAAATTGCAAAAAATTTAAGAATCGATATTGATAACTCGGACATGAGAAACAAACATTATTTTGTATCTATTTTGTATCATAGGAACTTTGTTGTGAAAAGTCGGAAACCTTATTTCGCAAGTTTATTATTTTCTCACTCAGACGAAACAATTATTTTCTAATAGAATTCCCATTGGATGAAATTTTCCATTGAATACAAAATATGTCTAACACGTAGTTTATAATTATTTTATTTTTATTTTTCTGACAAATAAATAAGGCGTCCGACTTTAGAATACTGAAGATAATATAACTTATCGTCGATCACGTTGTGTAATTAGGGAGCAATGTACTCCTAGAGTGACTGTTTTTTCAAGGAATCGAATGCAGATTATGGGATTTTCTTAGCTTGCTGTTACTGTAACTATACCACTAGTGATTTTGTCAAAGCCACGAAAAAAATTGTTTATTATAGTACATTTAAATAATGACACTTACTAGCGACGCAGCAGAGGTACATAGAGCAGTGTGAATCATGTTCATTCATACGGATGCTAGGCAAATACAGTATAACAATAATTTAGACTCAAGCTATTAATAGAAAATAGACAAGGTCATTCACTGCATTTAATTTTTTATTTTACTTCCATTTCTTATTCCGACGAGGCGTGGTACATGTTCTAATCTATTCTACGACAGCATTTCGTAATTTCAAAATCCTTTCTGTCACTCGTCATTAACGGTGTGAATATAAAAAATTATTAAAAATTGTTTATCTTTAGCAAAAATTGAAAAATATATTTTCGATTGAATTCTTGAAATTTTTTAATTCACATCGTTATTTGCGAGTATTGGTTGTATGCTCATTATTGTAAATATTCTGTGAGATATTTTCGGATTACTAGGACATGAATAAACTAATTATTTTTAACATAAAGGTAGACAATATTGTGGCACGCCTCGCACTGAAATTCCAAATCCTATCCATGACATTCCCCAAATATAACTCACCATTCTTTGTTTTTGTTTACTTCAATTTCTGGATTTTGATTAGACATGTCAAAATTGATATTTTCTTTTTTGCGGTGTATAGAAAATAACACTGAATATATATACATATACATATATTTTTCCTTGAAAACGTTGAATACTTGAACGCCAGTGCGCAATACAACTTTTAAAAAATCAGGAGATTCGTAGACGATTTGTACATAAAACGATGAATAACTATAAAACACGATATTAAACACATAGTAGGTACGAGATAGGTTTCTAATAACGATTTATTATAAAAGTGAATGTACGTTGATGTCTAAGATTTTTAAAATGGAACACAAAGTGATTATTATTAACTATGATTATTATTCGTAACATACAATTGTACTAAGTAAATGAGAACGTCGAGTACAGCCACACTTAGCCAGGTCATGAATTCTCTCACGTTGAATAATATTATTTTATAACCGGTATCACACCACATTCGCGTTCACGATTAAGAATTATACGCAGCCTGCACTCATTCCATTTAAAATATCTGCTTTTTTTGGTAAAAGCTGTTTATTTTTTAGTCAAAATCTGCCAGTAAATATTGACGATCATTACAAAACAAAATACCTCAGAACTACTTAAAATTTTAGAAATAAATTATTTTACTATCGTGCACTTTAAAGCTTGCTAAGTTTTCTAAAATTCTATAAAGTATTTGAATTATAATTTTTCAGATAATTTAAATCTACCATCAAAATCTCAACTCTACCATCAAATTTGAATTACAATTTAAAAACTAAATTTGAAAATCTGTGAACATATTCATAAAACTTTTTATTTTTTCAAAACAATACATAACAGTTTTTAAATAAAATTGTATTATAAACTAAAACTTGAATTTCAAAATATATTAAAATGGCATATTTTTAGAAATTTTAAAACTGCATTCAAAATCTGATGCATTTTTTAAATCAATTAGATCAGAATTTTAAATCAGAATATTCAAAAAGAAGCAATGTTAGTTTTTGTAAACTAATTGTGATTTTGAATAAGCTTGATATGGAATTTTGAGATTATTAGATTCTTAGTAAAGTTTGCATATTCAGAGGAACTTTTTCTGGGTTTATTGCAACTGTAGAATCTCTTGAGAGTAGGCTGTGTGTAATTCCGTAAACAGGAATTTCATAGAGTTTGCGTGTGCCCACGTAAGCAGATGCATACAGTACATTATGTCGTTCATACAATACATACAATGCAAAGTAGTATAGAGTTCATAAAAGTAGTCCATTGTAGCGAAATAGCGTTTAACGAGAAAAAAAAAACAGGAAAAGACATAATCAACAAAAAAATTTTGCCGATAATCTTACACATAATACATTAATTAATTCTCATGCAGACAGGCGAAACAGACGTACTTCTCATAGTACACTCACATTCACGAAAACAAATGAATCCATTAAGAAATATAATTTCGAAGAGTGCAACGAGCGCAAGAATAACTGTATTTTTCAAGCTAATCGAAAAGCTTGAAAAAACAGCGACGTTACAAAAATATTGTATGTATATTGTACATGTATATCGATATAACAATTATATCGATAGAAACGAAAGTAAAACGCTGGATATTATTGGTACATTATCATATGAGTTTGAAAGTACTTTACATAAATCGTCTTTGTAAGTACAAAAAATATCTTAAACACGAAGAAAATAATTCAACGAGTCCTCCTATGTTCTTGGAATCGACTACTGTACACGAAAGAAAACCCCAACTTGAAATTCATGCCGTCGCTCTTAAAATAGATTTTTAAATATTGAATAATAAGAATTTCAATTTTTACTAGCTTTCTTATCCATTCGATAAAATTAAACAATGCAGAATTTTAAATTCTTTTAAGTATTATAATTCGTTTTATTTCATAGAAATAATTTTTCTACGTTATTATATTAGATAAAAATGATTTTAATATATAAATATATAATACTATGTCGATTTATTTTGTTGTAATGACATAGCAATTGCATGAAAAATCCTTATTTTTGTAAAATGAGGTTGAAATTTATAAAATCCACTTTATAACAAATTTCAAATCATAACAATATTTTATAAATCAAAGAAATTTACGCGATAGGAAAAATTAAAAAATGCAATTATTATTTTAATTGCTTGAAAATTCACCTCTTCTTCTCTTAAGTCACTTAAAATTGCGAAGTAGATGAAATAAACTGAATCTAAAGACATAAAGCCAGGCTGTAATAAAGACTACTATTTTAGACATGTCATGTGTCACATAAAAGTAGTAGATGAGAAGTCTGTAATTTCAACAGGGATTAGAATTAGACAATAACTTCAATCTTCACATTACAATTCCTCTGAAGTGAGACGTTGTGTAGTTAAACTTAGATTTACGAAAGCTTTTGAATGTTTCTATTTAAAGAGCGACGTTGCAAGAAAACAAAATCTCTGCAACAAACGAAAGAAAAGCGAGAGTATAAAACTGAAAATAAAAACCTGTCAATTTCGTTAATTAATCATAAGTCTCACGATCGTTTTTAGAACGATTAAAAGCTTCAGTGCCATTCACTAAGAAACGAATTCCTATGGATGACGATACGTGATCATTTTTTTTAATGACTTGTAACTTTTATGGGCTAGTCGATAATAAGTGTTATCTTGTTATCTATCGTTATTGAACACTGATCATTGAATAAATAACACACCTGAATAAAGAGTAACTCTTTTGTTATTTTGAAGTGTGAATAGAATATAATTCAAACAAAAAAACGTAAATGTCTCTTCGTTTTGTTGAGAAAGTGACTCTATAAAAAGAAGTATCAATAACTTTAAAGATCTCAAGACTGTAAATTCCGTTTTATTGTGGGTTGTAATAGATTGTGAATTAAAAGGAAAAATCACACCAAAGAAGAAAAAAAACTTATCAAGGACATAGAAAGATCCGTAGGAGTTGGTTGCTTGCTCCAAAGAAAGACCTACACTCGTTTTAAACACACCGAGGCACCGAGTAACAGAATATAACCGTCATTTGTTCTTGTAATAGTTGTTAAAATGGCTAAACTAAAAAAGAAGTCATTTGATAACTAGTAAATATGCAGCGAGTCAGAGGTCCATGCGAAGGTACAACGCGTGTTCACGTGTAAAAATTATCTGCGCTAAATCATTGTGAATAAAATAGACGAATTATTAGATCCAAGATTTACGAAAGAAATGGTTGATTATCGCGGATAGTGTAATTATGGGTTTATTAGTGAAATGAATCAGAATGCGTTCCAATTTCTCTTTCGTTTCTTGTCGGTAAGCACGCGTGCTTCGTGTGGCGCTATTATTGTTATACGAACGAACTCAAGACAGAATGGTATACAAGAATAAGAACAAGACCTAAAATGGGACACGATATTTTATAACTCAACTTTTGTACAGAATAAATAAATACTTGTACTGTGGACCAATACTTTTTTCATTTCATTTTACCCCATTTTGAGCTAAAGATTTATTGTTGCAAAAATAAAGGGAATTATTATTGAAAAACGATTTTTCGAAAACAAGATCATTAGAAAATACACTTATAAATATGCAGGTTGAAAACAGTTTCTCAGGGTAAATACTAGTGAGTTTATAAATTGTATTAACCCTACTTCGAGAAGTAAATTTAAATTACAATAGTAGTTTTCATCACTCGGGCGTAAAGTATGCAACTAATTTTACAAAATTTAATTGAGAAACTGGGATTTCAATCGTTATTACAAAGATTATGAGATTCTATTGTGGACTCGATTGAGGAGTAAAATATAATATTATCAATAATTGATAATAACTGTTATTTTTAGGGAATTTGATTGAAATAACTATTATTATATTAATAATCAATATAATATTTCAATATATAATTCGTTTAGAGATTTTTGTATATATTAGGATTATATATATTTTAAAAATTTTTAACTTCAACTAATTTAAAATAGAACAGTCGACCGGCAATCGAAAGACCCGGACTCGAATCCCGGCACAGTCGAAAGCGTCTCTTTTTCCACAGAAAGGTTTTTTAATTTAAAAAATTATTAATTGCTTTCCATGATATAAGAGTTGAAATTGTCTGCGAGGACATCTATCGGGAAAGTATCCTATCTGATACCGAGACTCGTCCTGATAAAGTAGACAGTGGCATTTTTACTTTGCACACACTATATGTAAAAACCAACTTTACATACCGAAAAGACACACTTTACGCACACTATGAAAAAAAAAAAAAATTATTTTCACACTGCTACAGCCTAACTACACCAGTTTAAAAGCCTCAGAGATTACATTTGCTTTAGTAATATGAAGGTACCTCCTGGTTTATTGAAAAATGAAAAAATATGCTAGAGTGTACACGTTTATTATAGTGCGTGAGGTTTAAGGAAAATTAGACATAATTGCTTTTCTTACTTAAGAGGGTCTCCTCATCAGTCAGCTTCAAAAAATCCATTTTTTTTATGTTGCTTCAATATTTTTGCAAAGTTTCGAAGTATAGCTGATTAACATCTCATGCCTGTAAGTTTCCTTTAATTTGATTTTTTTCCTCCGAAAAACTTTAAAGCCCATTTTATGAAAACCATGTTTTTTGAAATTTCGTGCACGATTACAAAAAAACTATAAAAGCTATGTATACAAGTAAAACACTGTTTTTTAGATAATTTAATTGTGCACAGACTGAGTTAAAAAAATGTATTAAAAAATCTCTTTTTACAATGTTATTAACACACTTACTGCTAAAAAAAGGCCGAAAAATCGAGTACTTTATTAAAAAATGACTAAAATATTCAAATTTCAACTTTCAATCACCATAAAAGACTATACTGTACAGAAAAGCCTTCCGAATAAGGAAGTATTTTAATTATGAGCCACTGATGAGGAGACCCCTTTAAAGAGGTTCCCTACCAAAATCATAACGAACAGATTTTGCTTAAACTTGGACTCATGCTTCATTATTGCGTTTAGAAACACTCATTGAAATTTCAAGTAGCCTAGGTAGTTAATAACGGAGAAAATAGTGTTTAATTTTTACATGTGTTCTTATGGGAGCATGTAATAAGTCATGCTTTTTGAATCATTTTAAATTTTTTTAGTAGAGAAGCAACGATCATATTTTCATGAAACTTTGAGCACATATAAACATATATTTTGTAAATCTATAGTATGTTTTTCAACAAGATTCAGTAGCTATTATAAATGCTGTAGTAACCTTAATAAAAAAAAAGTTACTAGAGCAGCTGCTACGCACGTCATGTTTGTAAACGTTTTAGATGATTTTTTGCTCGCACACATAAATAGCACATTTTGAACCTTCCTAAAGTAACGTATGGTTATGCTTTATCCAGTTTAGTTCTTTATGACATTTTTTCAATTACGTTACTTTACATCTATTATTGTGGACTGAGGCATTGGTATCAAGTATTCTCCGGTGCCCCGAGAAAACATTGGAATATATTTTTTCAGAAATCCAAGAAAATAATATAGTTGGATCGTGAAAATATAGTTATCTATTCATTTCTAACGCATAAAAGAATTTATAACTTACAAATTACCGCATACCACAAATATCATGCCCTTGCGTAATGCCCCTTTTTTACTGAGCCGTACCTGCACTAGGCAACCTCCTTAAGGGCATGTGATATTTCTAAAATTAGCAAATTTTATTGAATTTAGGTTTCGACATGTTTATGTCCAAAATACATGAAATTGTGTTTTCAAAATTTCGAAGATTGTAGAGAAGTTAAAAACGGACGTAGGTTTCGAAAATGAAAAAAAGTTTAATTTCACAAAATATTTTGGAAACTTTTGCTCCATTATCAAAACCAAAAGTAGTATATCTACGTCCGTTTTCAACTTCTCTACAGTTTCCCAAATATTGAAAACAAAATTTAATGTATTTTGGACACAAACATGTAGAAACTGGACCGAATTGTTCACATAAACTTGCTACTTTTCTCAAGTATCACATGCCCTTAAAAGTCTTATAAAAATGTACACTATTTGGTGTTACCCAGAATACACTAGGTGTGATAGCCTATGCTCCAATTTGGTAAACAGCAAGAAGCTACAGACAACAACAAATACTTGTTCAACATAAGTCTCTTTCCCTTTTTTAATCAAATTGGCGGTAATTTCAATATCGTTTAGGTTTTTATATATCGGTCCATTTCCAGCATCAAGCTTTGTGTCTAATGGAGTTTGCGAAGAGCATTTCACGTGTATATCATAGCAAGCGTTTTTTATATGCCAAAAGATGCTTGTAATGTGAGCACCTGTAAACCTGAGGTTTCAGTGCTTACTTTTTAAGTGTAATAGTAACGATTAATAGTCTAATTTTGATCTGAGTTCCTCGATTTATGTATTGAATCCATATACGTGGTATATATATCCATATACATAATGTTTACTCGTGTTGATTAACAGGTTTTGCAAGTGTTAAAGCGTAAGACGAGAAGCAAAGATATTGTATAAGAAAGATAATTTTTGGAATTTTTTTTTATAATTATAAATATTTAGGAGCAGATAAACGTTCCTTAGTGCTTCTTACATAATTACTCGAAGTTTTAACTCGATATCTCAATTAATGCGGAAGTGCGAAGGACGAAAACAAGTGTCGGTAAGGTAGGAATCGGATAAGTTAAACATGGCCTTAAGCTCCAAAAGGACCGAATGAATGTTTATGAAAATTCAAATGGGCGGTTAAAGGCTAGAAAGAGAGGGTCTCTCTTTCCCTCTTACCATGCTCTGATTTACACCATGTAAAAACTCTCTAATAATCATAGAGTTATTATAGATAGAGTAGGCACATAATAGGAGCGCGTTTAAGTGGAAGCGTTCGATCATTAAAAAGAGATAGAAGGTGGAGCTGGTGAATACATCACGTATATTACATCCTCACTTTCTTAAACAATGTATTTTTATTTATTTTATATTGTGACGCGTCACAACCCATCTCTGCCTGAAAGAGAGGTGTATCTGTGTGTCCCTTTCCCTCTTACGGTTGGTTACTTTCGGTATAAGGGTACGTTTATACCTCTGCATGCATGCAGGTTTCATGCAGGTTGCCATGGTGACATACAAGAGAGAAAGAGACAGTTTTTCTGTTTCTTTCTTACTAATATGTTAACATGGCAACCAGCATATAGCTGCATGCATGCAAATGTACTTACAATTTTGAACGTTCATTCAACGATGACAAAGAAATTTATTCATATCGAAATTAATTATTATATTCATGCTTAGGGCCACTTAAATATACAACCTGTCATCAACAATACACTATATTTTAATTTTCTGTGGCAAAAATTAATCATTTAGTATTCGAAAAAAAATACTTTCAATCGTTCAATGAACGTTCAGAACTGAAAGTAGAATGGATGCAAAGGTATTCGCAAAGTCTCTAATGTATCAATAAACGGGTCTCCCGATAAACGAATCCCGACTGTACATGATTTTCCTTATCTAAAACAAATTACAATTACGTGAATTTTCCACGTATGTTAAATTGTGCAAGACACATATTTACGTAAGCTTTAGTGACGTGTAAAAACCCATCTTTGCTCATATATCAACTGATGTGAAAGGTTTTTGCGTGCGTGTTATAATGAAATGTTTAACTACTGTAGTACTTTTTACGTTTTTTGCTGTTGTTTCTTTTGCAGGTAACTAATATTCCTTATTTTATATTGGAAACCTCATCCACATACATGTCATGAGATATACATTTCATTTTACTAACAGTTAGACTTGAGGCAATGGACCAACCAGATCACATGACAAAATTCCTTACCTTACCAGCATTTTCAATTTGTTATTTTGAAATTATGAAAAAAATTTTCATTGAAAAAACTAATTTAATAATTATACAAATTTATGACGAGGCAGACCTATATTAGTGTATTTTATTTAATTCTACAAATTTTCAGTTACCTATCTCATTTTATATAGAAATGGGGTTAGACGAACTGAAATGACGGTAATGTAGGAATCTAGTCAGGTGAACAGGTTGGACCATGGCCTTAAGGCCATGTCATACTTATTCAATCCCTACCTTAGCGACACTTTTTTTTGCCGTACTCATTTCCACATAATTTGAAATATTGAGTTTAAACTTAAAGAAATGAGATAAAAAGCACTAAGGAACGTTTATATGCTCCTAAATATTTATAATTATGAAAAAAAAATTTCCAAACATTTTTTTTCTATAATTATACAAATTTTGGACCAGATAGACGTTTTTTACTGGTTTTTACGAAATTACTCAAAGTTTCAACTTGGTATCTCAATAATTGTGGAAATGTGAAGGGCGAAAAAAATGCGTCGGTAAGGTAGGGATCGGATAAACGTTTGTCTGGTCGAAAAATTTTATAATTATAAAAAAATTAAAATTTGGAAAATTGTTCTCTCACGATTACAAATGGTTAGGAGTAGATAAACGTTCCTTCGGACTTTTTATTTAATTACTAAAAATTTCAACTTGATATCTCAATAATTGTGGAAGCTCAAAATCGGACGTTAAAAAACACAATACCAATTTTTAATATAAAACGCCTTTTTCCCAAAATCGTTAAAAGAATATACAAAAATGTAATACCACTTTCAACGAATTCTATTACAAAGTTTCTCCCCGTGTACTTAAAAAAAAAAGCTGAATGAGCCACATGGCCAGCCTAAAATCACTTATTGGGCGACAAGAAAAGCCATATTTACCCACTTTTTCCGTAATGAACATTTGATCAAAATCATGTTATCTTCTTCAGAAAAAAGTCGCGCCTTTTCAAAACCGAAGCAATTTTCATTGTGGTTCTAACGCTCTTAAGAAAAGGTCTATTCCTATTGAAACCCCTTTCGAAAAAAACGGAATCAAGAAAGTAACTTTTAAATACATTTTAATTCCCGGAAAAATGAGTCAGGACTGATTTTTATCACAATTAATAATGATAAAAAATTTTGAAAAAGTTAGAATATTTAAATAAACACAAATACATATAAATTGCCTATATTTTTTTCAATTTTATTTTCAGTACCTAATTGGAAAAAACGTCATGTACACTCAATTGGAAATTACGTGGTTCCTGATGACTGTAAAGAACATGTCACAGATCGTGAACTTTCCAGCTTAGTTTATATACAAGATCGTCAAAATCAACGCTTATGTGATGGGGTTATAAAATATAATGATTTAACAAGAGCCGTATTTTTGACAAAGTGTATTGCAAAAAAAGTTAAGAACGATTCAATAAATGGATATTCCGAATATTCCATTGCAGTACATAGTATTGCAAACCCCACTTGTTTAAAAAAATGTTTCATTAGTTCCATAACTGATCCAATTGATACAACTGTCGAAGGTTATGACATATGGAAACCTTTTACAACCGTATTTGTGAGTGGTTACATGTAAAATTAATATTCAGTTTAATCAAATTCCGTATAAGATGTGTAAAAGTTCTTGATAAATTGGAATTAAACAAAATTAAATTTCATTTCAGTTCACAGTAGCTCCTAGAGAGGCAACAGCAATTTCATGGCGAACTGTTGAAATGGAACATGGAAGTCCAGCTGTAGCAGGAGGATGGAATACGGTAAAAAGCAGTAAAAATACTGGCCGGGAAAGTACACTGAGAAAAAAATGCTATTTAATCAAAAGTATTTCTTTCCAAAAGCATGTATACTATGAATTCATAAAAATATACTACAAGAACCAATAAATATATTACTAATTCTATAGCATATTTATTTGAATCCGTGATATACATGCTTTTGGAATGAAATGCTATTGATTCAATAGCATTTTTTTTCTCAGTGTAGTAATTAGCTACTGAACGTCAGTATAGATAGAGTAAAAATCCAGCTAACGTGAAACGTAAAAACATTAGTGGGTTTTTGAGGTACCTAATGCAGCTTAATTTATCCTAAAATTTTATCGTAAATTATTAACTGCTGTGAAAGTTATAAACAATTCAATTCTTGTATAACTTAATTGCTCAGGAATATACGAGCTTTAACATAATATATTGCAACTCCAAAAATTAAATTTGAACTTCTTGGTCACTCAAAATTTTTTTTTATGTCGAGTATTTGTTTTTTTTTATCAAAAAAGTGATTGATAGAAAAAATCTTGTGAATCGCAATTTTTAAACACACAAGTTTGTTTATAAAAATGTGTTTTAAGTGGCGATTAAATGGAATCCAAAGTTCTTGTATTTGATCAGAAATTATTTATGTGATTCTTGTAAACGAACAATGAACAACAGCAAAAGGAATTTGAAAAAGCATGGAATTTATGATATAACGTATATTAAATATGAATAATAAACTAAAATGATTTTTACTCTAAAAAAAATTCGACGAGTCATTGATATGTTGAATGATTAATATCATTTCGGTACTTTTTTCAATTTTTATTGCGTTGTCGATAAAATCGCATTTAGACGTTACAGTTCGCAATTGTCACCATCGCAATCCACACCAAAATCATCCTGAGTGGATTCGAGCTTTTCGGAATTGTAGGTCCGTAATGCTTTTCGCGCTCCGTAATGCTCGATCGTCGCGCTGCGCGCTCGGTCTTGTGCTCTTCGCATACATTTAAGTTTATTTATTATAATTTGATACTGAAGCTCAAACCAATTTTATAATAATATTATAGATGATTACAAACAAATGCGAGATATTCATAGAGATCTGACAATTGTAAACAATGACGCGCAGTCTTGTAAAGCGTTAGATACTATTCTCGAACGCATTTGTAATAATTACTGAAAAAAAATTAGGGTACAGATTCTTAAACTTTTACGGAACAATTCAGGAATCTCGAACAAGATCATTAATTTTTAATGGACTTATTTTTTCCGTGTATTCACAAAAATATTATCTTCCCTAAGGCACCATTAAAGGTTATAGACAAAATGACTCTTTGAATCTAGACTGTTTAAAAAATTTCAAAAATTTCACGACTTCTTAAGCTATCTTGAATTCCTTAAGTAGGTAGAGGTAATAGACAAAACTGGAATTCGGAAAAATGTAATAATTGTCCTTCTGATATTGAAATCTAATATTTTTAATTCTTTAATTATTTATAATATTCAATTTTTCCGACTGGGTCATTTTGTTCAACTGTCACTTGCTAGAAATACAAAGTAGTGATTTCCACACGGGTACCAAGGGAATAATGCAAATCGTATGGTTAATGTGTTGCAGAATGGATTATTCGAAATGTATTTGATTCCTTTTGTAAAAGTGATAGGTAAACAGGCAATGACACCTACAAGTAGAAATGTAAGTACAATGTAACTTGTAACGATCCCCATAAGGGATACTTTGAAATACTCAAAAATAGATTTTATTTTATATTTTAGGGATTTCATGGTAGATTCCTATTTCAAAACAAAATGCTTGTTGGACTTAGGCACGGAATTGAACTTTATCCTTATCTCTTCAATATAGAAGGAAATGAAGCTTCTTTATATTTTCATTTTTGTTGTTTTAAATGATAAAAAACCTTTTTGTGGATATCGTCAGATTTTTTAAAATAGTTTCAAGCATGATGTCTTAGTCTTTTGAAAACAGGAAAGTATCTAAGCCGATCAAGTTAAGAGAGTTATCATCTCATCAGCAATGTGCAATTATGATATTGATAAAGTCTAGCGTATTATCTATTTTAATTACATAAATTCATATGGAGATTCTATTACCTAATCTTTATTGATATCAATACTGTGTATATATTACCTACAAACTGCTTTTAACATCTGAACTAGAAAGCTATATTCTAATTGCTTTACATACAATTTCAATACTTAAAATTGCACATTTTTGAAATTGAAGTTTAAAACATCCTATAATGCTAATATTATTAATGATTTTTCTAACCAATTAACTTCTGTGAATAAATTTTGAATGTTTTTTTCACAAAATGCATCTACTATGTGTTCATTGAATTTACTATACTGAAAGCTTTTGCAAAGGAAAATGATTTACTTGAATCAAGCATTTCTTTTAAAAGGTAATGTAACAAAATAAATTGAAAAACAAGCAAAAAAAACTTTTTCTATCAAAATGTTAAACATTTATTCTAAGTAAAAATTCTAAAATTCAAGAGAAAAATTGCAGTTGCTCGAGCTTTAATCGCATTGAAGGCATTTTTCAATAAAACTATTATTTTAGACAGAAGTATAGTAATGTAAATACTTTGATCAGATCTGGAAAATTGCTTATTGCGAAATATTTTGTATATTGCAATTTCATTACCGGTAATGCATGTAAAAAATGTCTTACTCTGTAATTGAAAAATAAAGATTTTATAACATAAGTGTATATTTTTATACCTTTTTGAAAAATTAAATTTAGATTAAACGAAAGAAATCCAAGATAACTTTAACCAAGCTAAAAATATTTTTAAAAAATTCCTACTCACTGATAGAAACAAGAGGAATTTGAAGGGATTTAAAAAGCTGACTTACCATCGCGGCTCTCCTCTGTCGTGACGATGACACCATTGCATTGCCTCTTCAGGACAGCTCTCAGATGTCCCTTCTGTAATGGATCAGGAACTATACAGGGTCCATTTTTCTTTACACCGTCTCGTACTTGTGCTAACACAGATTTCAAGACTTCACTGAAATATTTATAAAATTTTATTTTACACACGAAAAGATATTTTTTTGGGAACAAGATTTAAGTTATTTTCGTAAAATGTTTGCTATCACACAATGACCTTTAAACTTAAATGACAATATACAGGTTTTTATACTATGGTCGAAAAAACATTTATATTATATTAAACTGTGACTTTGAAAACTTCGAAGTGAATTTCTTATCAAGTTTTCAAATATCAGTTCAAATCCTGATTTCATTCCGTGGATATATTCATTAAAAAACTTCTGCATATGCTAAAGGAAAGATTAATATATTCACACGAAAAATATTAAATATAGGTCATATTATGAATTACCTCCATCCTGTTTCTTCAAAACTGATAATTTTCTTGCAGATAACTTGCTATGCGTATCAAATGCGTCACAAATCATTCTGAAAATATAAAAATTGTTATCTAAAAAGAATATAGGTAATTTTTCAACTAGTTTTACTGCAAAAAATCTTACTCTGGCGTAAATATCGGATTGAAATTTATTCCCAAAAAACCCAAAAAACGTTTTGTACTTCGTTTGATAAAAAACGGTCAAAAATCAATCGAACTTAATCCGATTTATTCCGAAGCATCAATCCGAATGAAAATGAACCAATCCAACCTATGTTTTCAATCCGAATCGTTCGGACCTCGGATTTATTCGGATTAAAAATTCGGTTTTGATCAATCTGAGCTCGGATTGATACGAATTGAAAAATCAAACGAGATACGTACAAAACGTTTTCAGATTTGTTCGGAAGGACTCTGAATGGTTCGAAAACAGATTTCAGAGTGGCTCGGAACAGCTCTGATTCGCTCGGAATGAATTTCAATCGAATACTTTTACCAGGATATAATTATTTTCATGAGATGTTTGATTACAATTAATCATTTCCGTATGTATTTCGAGATAAGTAGTTTTACAGCCTTATCAAAAGTGATATAAACCATGTTATTATTCTTCTGAAAACACCAAATTGATGTTATAACAAGTTTGAAAATATTAGGTTAAAAATGATATTTACTTTATTGAAAACAAAAACTATTGGTCCTTATTTGATCAAAAATATTGCCAAATTGAAAACAATATTATTCACAGTTTCTTTAATAAAGTTTAATATCATGAAAAATATGTATTTATATACTGTTCAAATCAGTTATAAGCTGATTTAGAATATAGCAGATAATTAAATAACAGTAAAGCAAACTCATTAGGTTAAATAAGAAATTGATCGATTGGCTTTCAAAAAATATTATTCAAACTTACAGTTTTCAGCAAAATAAACCAAAATATCTATCAGTTAGGTGATTTAGAGATCTTTATTAACTAATTAAATAATACTATCGCTAATGAGTTAAAACTTTGAAAATGCATTTGAAAGCTTTATTGTAATTTTCGTAACACGTTCGTGATTATGTCCATTACTTTGAATCATATAATAAATTGAAAAAAAAATATATTGGCTTGAGAACAGATTATTCCAGTTTCTAAATATATAAAATTGGCAATTGAAAAGGTTTCCAGTTCTCCAATTAGATGCTAAAACGTTTGCCTATCCTTTTCTGGGATTGAATAATCTGACTCCATGTCAATATATTTATAGTTCCATTTGTAATATTTTCGTATTTCATTATTTTACTGACGTATTTTTTTATATTTTATTGATGTATTTTTTTATATTTTATTGATGTATTTTTTTCATATTTTATTGATGTATTTTTTTATATTGATCTCCAACTCTTAGTCTCTTAGTCGGTAGGTTAGCTCGAAATTAAACAAAAAATAACTTCTTAGCTCAAATTGCAAAAGATTACGATAGTCTCACGGTTATGTAATTTAGAAATTGAAAAATACCAATAAAATAATTTTATTATAACATTTAAATTTCTGTATAGTTAATTACTGTGGATAATAATAAGTGGTTAAACCTAAACTATATACTAAACCTAAACTATATATAATTGAATACATTAATTCACTTAATTCAAACTTACAGAAAATATGACGACGTTCAAACATTATTGTCGCTGAAAAATACTTAAATTTCTGATGACCGATCAATAATTTGTACGACAAATAAAAACTGATTAACTTTTGCAATATCATGTCAAGAAATACAACCGATATCCTCAATTACTGTAAGAACCGAACGTCAATGCAACAAGTCGTAACAAGTACACTGCAGTACAAAAGAACGTGTCAAACAAAACCGCAAACCGTTTGTTTAAAAAAAATCCGTTAACAAAAATGGCGGCCAATAATACACCTTTGAATCTCGAATACAATTTCCGCTCGAAATCGGTACTATACACATGATAAATCTTCTATGTTCGCGAATAGTATCTGCTTTTAAAAAATTGTAGCATGGTAAAATAATTAATAAATTATTGACTGGCATTGTAACAAACGACTTATACTTGATTGCAAAATAATGCAAATCGGATTTAATGATAGAACGTGGATTGTGGATATGATTTTGACTGATTTTGACTCGATTTAAAAATGTCCCCAGATGTCTCAGGGCACAGCCCCTTGTCGAGGAGAATAGGCTAATAGTGGAATAGGGGAACAGGAATCTTTTTCATCACTTAGTCTCGTGAGTTTGTGCAATAATCTCATTGGTTGAATGCTGTTCCCTTATTCCCCTATTTTATCCTATTTTCCATAAATAGTAAATATAATCTTATTTTTGATTGTGTTTTGATTTTGATATTTTAATTGTGCTATTTGTGTTTCATTGACGTTTGGTTACAGACAATTTTTTAAACAAAGAAAAGAAAAAAGGAATTTCAAGCGGGAAAAATGAAATCTCGTGGAGGATTTTGAATTTTCAAAGAGAAAAAATAATCAATAAATTTTCTGCAAAATGCGACGTTCCCACCATTTTCTTTTTTCAAAGTAAATAATAACTCCTCATAAGCTTTATTTTTGCGCTAACCACGTCTATTCATTTTTTATTTTATTTTTAAATTTATGAAAGAACATTAACAGCAGAATATTATTAAAGTTCGATACCATCAACGAGAGCCGCTATTTTGAAAACGTATATCACGTTTTGTAAAAAACTAAGGACGTAAATTACGTACTTCTATTTACATCCACAAAATGCTTCGCTAGTGCGTGTTATTGTATTATATATATATATAATATATATGTATATATATAAAATAAATATACTTTTTCAAAGTTCCGTTCCCGAAAAGTTTGTTTTGAACATGAACATTGTTAATTAAACAATATCATCAATTACGACTGAAAATAAACGGGGGAAAATAAAATCCCACTTCGGGCTTCCATATATTCCATGGAATAAATTGAACTTTCTGCGCCTGCAAGAGAAAAATAAAAATGTTACAAAATGTTTATTTTGTAGTAAAGTCCTAAAAAATGTTGGATATAATCGCCTTTTGGGTGAGGTTAGGTTTGTTCTTTGTTGGTGGGACCGAGAACGGGCATCGCAGGAGCGTTAAGTCCCGTATACACGTAATTTACATCATGTAGAGAACTAGTGGGGTAAAATACCTAGTAATTTGCAGTAAAAAACTACGTAAATTACCTAGAGTATTTTATTTACCCAACCCTGATCTAGTTATTTTTCGGCAAAATTTCGCTTACCTTTAAAGTGCAGAAATACCTTAAAAAGCAAGCATTTTGATTGTTGGCTTACGTAAAAACTCACAAGAGTGTGGGTACAGTCCCATGTCAGCTTTCTAATGCAGCGTAAAGCAGAGAATAATGAGAGGTAGAGACATAGTAGATCCTCTTTTGAGCATGCGCAATACAAACGCCGTGCTTTGTGCCGAGATGCCGGTGTAAAATGAGAAAATGATTCTAACCTTCAAACTTCAAACCAATCATAACCAAAAAATAACGCCCTGCACAATTGATAGTGCGTAATTAGTATAATTTGGCATTATTTCAATGAATAGTCAAAAGAAAATTGACGAAAACAGTTACTAAAAGATAAGTGAAATGTCAAGAGTAAGAAGATTAAGTATCCGTGGTATCCGCAATTTCAGCGATGAAAAGGAAGCTAGAGAAATATGCTTTTCTTGTCCGCTGACACTTATTCTCGGACCAAATGGAACAGGGAAAACAACAATTATCGAAGCTCTTAAATTTGCTACTAGCGGTGATTTTCCTCCAGGTTCAGACAATGGAAAATATTTCATTTACGATCCAAGACTAGCAAACTCAACTTGTGTAAGTTGTTATTACTAATTAAAAAAAGTGTTATTATTTCAAACATCCTATTACTCGCAAATAAAAAATTAATAAAAATTTTTAAAAAATGACTTGAAAAGTATAATAAGCATTTATAAAATCGCATTTTAGGTAAGAGGTGTTGTAAAACTTGAGTTAGTTAATAAAAAAAATGAACGATTTGTTGTATCAAGAACAGTAGAATGTATACAATACCCAAAATTCATCAGAATGAAGTCGTTAGATGCAACTATAACTAGATTAGATCCAAAAACAAAACAGGTAAGAAATTTTGAGAATATGTAAGCATCTTTTTTCTCCAGATTAAAAAAAGAATAAAGAAACAATTAATTTTGTTATTTTTAGAAAGTATCATTGAGCAGCCGTTGTGCCAATGTAACATCAGAAATTATTAATGCTTTGGGTGTATCAAAACCAATAATTAATTATGTTTTGTTCTGTCATCAAGAAGATTTAAATTGGCCTTTCCTAGAAGGACAAAAATTAAAGGAGAAGTTTGACGATATATTTGGAACAACAAAGTTTAACAAAGCGCTAGACAGTATTAGAGCTATTATTAAAGCCCGCACGGCCTCTATCAAAACTATCAAAGCTGAAAAAGAAAAATATGCCGTTTTAGTAAAAGAAGTAACAGAAAGAGAGATGAAATTGAAAAATCTGGAAGAGAGAAAAAGAGCATCTACTGAGAGAATCAAGGAAATAGAGGAAAAACTTAAGCCCATACTTAAGGACATTGAAGAATGTGACAAAAAAGAGAATGAGTATAAAAAAATAGTTGCCAACGAAGGTAAAAGAAAGTCTAAAGCTTTCCAAATATGAAATTACTAATACTTTTAGAGTAAAATTAATCAAAACAATTTATTTATCACAGATAAAAAGCAAATGGAATACAATTTAGCTAGAAAAGAGATTAATAATTTGAGATCGAATATTCATAAAATCTACGAAGACACAACTGAAAAACTGAAACTTGATTTGGAAGTATATGAGGATTTTTTATCAAATAAGTCTTCAGAAATAAGAGAAGTAGGTCTCAACTTTTTTTTAAACGTTTTCTAATAAGATCAAATATGATTTTCAGAATATCAAACATAAATATTTGTTTTTTATATTTTAGCTTGAATTAAAACTAAAGTCAGAAGTAAAGAAGGAGGAAAAATTATTGACTGAAATTGCAGCACAAAGAATTCAGATAGGAACTCTACAGCAAAAGATGGAAGATCATAATTATAGAATCACTAACAGAAATTCAATTCTACAAGACATTTTAACTGCAATGGATATTAACGTTGTGTTGAAAGATGTTTCAGAAAATGGTAAGGCACACTTAAAATAAGTATTTAGGCTAATTATATTTGAAATTATGTCAAATGATCTGTATTTTCACAGAAATTAATGACCTAATGGAAACGATAAAAAGCAAATTTGAAGATCTTGAAATGAGTGTAGAAGATTCTAGATTGCAAAAAGAACTCGATGAAAAAAAACTGCAGCAAGAGGTGGATGTTCTGAGATCCGAAAAGTCGAAAATTCTATCTGAAGAAAGCATACGAGAAAAAGAATTAAACGATATCAGAAAAGAAATCAACTTTGTGCAATCTGAAATTGCAGAGGTGCTTACTTACATTTAGTTCTGAAAAAGAGTAATTAGAATAAAGTCTAATTCAATTTTCTGAATGCATATTTTTCAGATTGGGATAGCAGGAAAGAAATTGAATGATATTGAAATGAAATTCCGGGCAGTGAACAACAAATGTGATGCACTATCTAAGAGAATGGATGTGAATGCTACAAAAGCTATTATAAACGATGAGATTAAGAAACGTAATGAATTAGAAGATCAGATGCACAAATTAGACGAAGAAATATCATTGATGCATCAAAACAGTTCACTACAGGCTGAGTTGGATTTGCTTAAATCATCTCTTGAAGATAAAGAGAAAAATATCGAATCCATCAAGAATAAACATAAATCTAGTCTGAAAACTTTATTAAATGTAGATGAAATACCTATGAGAAAACTAAAAGGCGCTTTAGACGAAGTTCATCAAAAATTGGTAACGATTTTATGAGTCGTTAACTTTCTCAAATTTAATGAAACTCTAGTATTACGCAGGCATGTAGTTTATATCCCCTTTTATAGATGCAATTCATTAAATATGTTTAATTGCAGCTCAATGAAAAAGAAAATTTGAATTTTAAGTTAGAAAAGGAACAACACCAGAAAATAAGTTTAGAAACATCATTGAAACACGATGAAAAGGAATTGAAGAAAAAACAAGATGAATTAAAGAGTATGTTATTTCTGGTATATAGTTATTTACATTGAATAACGAAAATAAAAATTCTAATAAATGTAAGCTTAATTATGAATAAATATTTTTTTTGCATCAGGTGATAAAGCAAAGGTTGCCGTGCATTGCGACTATCAGAATTACGATGAAATTGTATTAGAACAATTAAGGAAGGTCAAAGCTCTTCAAGACGATAGAGGAATGTATGCATATCAGGGTGTTGCATACAAAAAATATTTAGAGAAAGTTGAATCGAAAGACCCATGCTGTCCAGTGTGTAATCGCGGATTTCAAAATCCCCAGGAAGTAAAAAACTTGTCGCGACAAATGAAAAATGACATGGAATCGGTGCCTCGGTTTTTGAAAGAATGTGAGATGATTTTGAAAGACGAACAGCGAAAGTACGATACCCTTTTGCAGTTAAAACCTATCGTTGAAAAAATATTAACATTTGAAAGAACAGATTTTAAAAAATGCAGAGATTTGATTGAGGAAAACACAAAGAAATTGACTCAGTCTCGTGAAAAAATTAGTAAAATACGTTCTGATATGAAGGATCCAGATGAGAAGTTAGCAATTTGGAAGAATATAAATAGTGACATTGTGTTATGGGATCAATGTTTTGATGAAAAAGAGATGTTAAGTCGTCAAATTGCAGACTTAAAACTTCGAATATCCTGTACAGGTATTATTTATAAAATTATGTTTTGTAAAATTAGTTTAAAAGGTAAAAAATATTAAATCCAAACATTAACCCTTTCGTTACGAGCGCCGGATATATCCGGCATCCACGCGATGACCTGTGTGTACGATATAAATTTTTAAAATTAAATTGTATTATTATTTATAATAATTTTAAAGTCTCCAAATATGTCATTATGTAAAACTTAAAAAAGTACGTCGAAAACCAGTTTACCAGCGTGCAATGTGCACACTTCGCGACACGGTGCCCCTTTCCGTGGCGTCAGCTCTGTGGAGCGGGCTGCCGTAACGAAAGGGTTAAAACGTGTAATTCATGTTACGTGTTTATTTACAGGTTCTAATTCCGATAAAACTATGGAAGAAGCCCAACAAGAAAGAGACTCATTAAGAGCTTTGATGAAAGATTGCAGAGAAAAGATAGAGATTATGCAAAGTAATTTAAATACTCACTGTAGCAAATTAGAAAAAGCCAAGGAGGAGCGCCTGGCGCTTCAAGAAGAGAAATTAAGACTCTCTTCGAATATGCAGAAGCTCCAGCAATTCCATGAAAAAGAACAAGAGTTGTCCACGAAGAAAGATGGATTATTGAAGACAATACAGGAATTGAAGCAAAAGCTTGTTTCGATTGATGATTTACTAGAAACTGCGGTTCAGAAATTGGATACAACAAAGGTAAATTAATCTTCTGTTTTGTATATGAATGTTTCATAATTTTACAATTATTCCGTTATTTCAGAAAGAAAACCACGAAAGTCTTAAAAGTGAAAAACAAAGAATAGATGAAATATCGAAACATATATATCAATTGAACAAAATTCAAAACGAAATTGAGATATTTATTGATAGTAAAACTGAAGATAAACTAAAGCATGCTGAAGAAAGAGTTAAGACACAGGATGATATGATCAATATTTTCAAGAATAATAAAAGCAATCTAGAGAAGAAAATTGCTAGCATAAAAGAGGATATGACGCAACAGGAATTGAGCAAAAGGACATTGATGGATAATATCGTATTACGGAGAAAAGAAGGAGAATTAGAAACTTTAAAAAATCAATGGGAACACCTGAGCAAATGCGCCAAAAATTTTCACTATGATAAACTTTTATCATCGCGACAAGAATTAAGGCAAGAAGAAAAAAAATTACTCAAAGAGGTAATTAGTTCGTGTTTATATTTATATAGTAACAAAAGTATTGTTCGATCAATTTTTTTTACTCGCAGAAAGATGGCCTTGAAGGAGCACAGGGAGAATTGATTAAAAATATTGATTATTTAATACGAGAGCTTAGCCAAAATGATTACAGGAATTCCCATCAAAATTTCAAGGCTAAATCCATCGAATTAGTGGTAAGTTTTTAGTCTACTATTAGAACATAATTTTCACTTGTTCAATGCTATATTATTTTTATTCTTAGGGTACTACTGAAATAATCGACAATTTGAAAGCATATAGTAGAATATTGGATGCATCCATGATAGATTATCATGATGAACGAATGAAAACTGTAAACAGATCTATGGACAGAATGTGGAAACTTGTGTACACTGGGACTGATACTTCGACGATCCAGATCAGTACAAGCGCAACTGAAGGAATGGAATCTTCTAGAAGAACTTACAATTATAAGCTCATACAGAAGAAAAACGGAGTGGAAATGGACATGAAAGGCCGTTGTAGTGCTGGACAAAGGGTGAATATTAAAATTTTTTAAATTACTTTCCCAGTAGGTACAAGATATTTAAACCGTTCCAAAAATGTTCTAGGACTGTTTTACAAACGTTTCTTGGGCTTATGACACATACATCGCTTTTGGAACGTTCTCAAAGCGGTTTGAATATCTTGTGCCCACTAGGTTTTTATACTTTTTTCTAGAAATAATAAAAAACTATTTTTGGGATTTCATTAGGTTCTGACTTCTATAATAATCCGAATAGCACTTGCGGAAACATTCTGTCGTGAATGCAGCGTGATGGCTTTGGATGAACCAACAACTAATCTAGATGAGGCAAATTCTAAAAGCTTGGCAGAAGCTCTTTGTCAGTAGGTTTATTTCCATTTATTATTAATTTTAAAAGTAAAATTCCTTGAGTAAGACTTTGTAACCATAGGTTAATTAGTCTTGTAATAAATGTGATGTACACACAAGAGTGGTGTAAAACAAAAAATGTTTTAGAGACGAGGCAAATTTTTTCTTTATTAAATAACAAAAAATATTGGGTATTAAAGTTTGTTCCAAACATAAAATTGGAGTGACCAAGACCTCGTTTTACATTGACAAAAATAAAATGAATATATTTTATTGTAGTATATTTCTAATCGCTAAATGAATTTTTTTCAGTATTGTTGAAGTTCGGTCTGCTCAGCAAAAGAACTTTCAATTAATTGTTATTAGTCATGATGAGCAGTTTATAAGTAAAATGTCTCAGGTTAACACCCACAAAGGTTATTACGAGCTTGATAGGGGTCAGAGGTAAGTTACACTTTTGGACTACTTAATACAATAGTTTATTAGTATTATATACTAATTACTCTAATTAATTTCGTTTTGTACAGTGGAAGAACGGTCATTCAGTACCGCCAAATGGGTAGTAATAATTTAATTAGACCTCCAACTACTCTCGATGAATCTTCTGATGATGATGCTGAAGTTGCTACTGTTAGAATTTAATAATTAAATGCGTAAATTAAAATAAGTTTCCGAAACTATGCGTTTTATAAATTGTATTTAAAATTTGCTTTTCTATGGCTCAACAATTTTTGTACAATAAAATAGTTTTTGTAATATATTAGTAATTCTTTATTGCTTAACTATACTATATACGTATATCAGAGAGGGTGAAAAAAGAGAGTGATTTTACTCCTCTTGCCCACTTGGTCTTAACGCCAACGCATGTGTGACTTTATAGATAGAAGCAACGCACAAGCGCACTTGTACCCTTCGAACTAATCCTTGTACAAGTTATATCGAGTTGTGACTAAGCTTCTAACAATCTTTCGAAAAATTATAATAATTCAATTTAAAGTACTACAGGCAGTTTATTTTCTAGAAATCACAGCTGTATTAATACTCCTAAGAAACAATTCAAAGTGACTTTATCGATTGCAATTTGGGCGTTGTTATCGTTTAAGCTAAAAGAATGTGCAATTTGACACTGAGAAGTTCGTAAGACAACCATGCTTTTTCGAGTTTTATATGTCATAATTAGTTTTCTTACAATACTACAATTCATCAACAGCGATGGTATTACCAAAAAAAGCGAACAACGTCCCGGTATCGATCTACAAACCTGTTTAGATGATTTCGTTATTCACAAGAACAAAATTATCAGAACTCAAGACTCAAATGATTTGGGAGCCAAATATTTAAAAGAGGCTGACGTAAATTCGGAAAATGATTGTATTAAATTTTGTTGTATGACTAATCAGTGTGATGTCTTCATTTTTGAAGAAAAGGTGAGTACGATTGTTTTTCTTCCATTTTTCTTTTTATAATTAATGACTATTATTTTACGTTCGTGTGATACATTTCTAGAAACCGGGAAGTTGTTATCTTTTTCACTGTGGTCCCCCTCAAGATTTTAAGTGCAAGTTCACGGATCACGCCAATTACAGTAGTGCAGTTCTTACTAATTATATTCCACAGTCAGCTTTACAACTGGAAGAACAGATTCGTAAAACTCAAGAGCATGAACTTAAATCACTCAGGTAATATTTATAAACTCTCTATACTTAGTATAAATTTAATTTCGAAGTAATATTTAATTTACAAAGACAAATTGCAGTTTTATTTTACTAAAAAAAATTGATTTTAAATAGAAAACACGTAAATCCTGAACTTCAGGAGTATTCGTATAACGAATCTCCTTCAATAGTAGTTACTCCAGTAACTAAAGCTACAGAAGTGACGACGCCAGCTCCTACTAAACCAGGTATCTTCAGAAACGAATTCTAATCATCTGTGAATTATAATATTAGTACATTTAAAGATTCAATTTTTATAGCCTGCAGTCGTAATCAGTTCGAATGTCGAACAACAGGAGATTGTATCGCGATATATAATGTCTGCGATGGAATTCCACAATGTACGGATAGTTCAGATGAAGCAGCAGATCTTCATTGCCCCACGGAAAAGCCGTCTCCAACACCACCTCCAGTGGTTGAAGAAAAGCCGGTGTTACCCTCGTTACCTGATGTTTTAAGGTATCAGCAAATGCTTCAGCATCACAAGTCGTACGCACCTATGTACGGACACGTGCAAGAGAGCAATTCCAAATCTTGGCTACCACCCGGATCCACGCATCAAATATTGCCTCCACAACAAAATCTTCCATTTCCAGTGGATGCAGAAAATCTATCTCAATCTCATATAAATTATGGCGCTCAGGGAAATCCGTGGAATTATCAGCCTTACTATGACCAAGGCAAGGAAAGTTTCAATGGATTTTATCCTCTTCATGGTCAAAATAATATTCCTATTTATGCACGTAAGGGTGATTTTCTTATAAGTAATACATAAATTATTGCAATATTTTCCATACTTAACAACCTCCTCAAATTATTAATCTAATTATTAATCAAATAATTAATTACAGAGCAGCCACATATTTTTAATCATAAGAGGCCTGGAGTTATGGAAGAAACTGGACCAGACGGGTAATTCAATTAATATAATTAAAGTATTAAACAACTTAATTGACTCACATATTCTAGGGGAAGGTGGGTAAAAATGTAAACCTCTCGTTTATGAAATTTGAGGGGCGGGGGCTTGGCCAAATTTACTCGCCCTTATGGCATACTTTTAGCAAATTTTACAATTGTGAAATACTATTTTGTTTACAGAGAGGCTTACGTTGATCAGAGCAGATCGTTCGTACCATATTATCAACAACCAAATCATGAAACTTGGCAGGAGAAACAATTTCAACCAGAGCCTTCACCTGCTCCTGTTGAGCAACATGTCCAACCATATGTGTCTCATCAAAAAATAATAGTAACATCTACGCCTCCACCTTGTGATGTGAGTGTTATTAATTCTGGATCCATTAAATTGAATTTCATGAATTTTATAAATTAAGTGTTCTTAATTTTTTATTTAGAATTTGGAAAAAGAAGCGAGTGTTACCCAGAAACATGTTAGTAATATTTTGGGAAACGAAACCAAAAAGTCCAAAGTCGTTCAAGTGGGGCACGACAAGATTGAAAATTCAACGAAAACTAAATTAGTTGAAAAAGGAAACATAAGTATTAAAATACCTGAAGTTAAGAAGAACGAAGGTTAGTGTATATTATTAGTTTATATACTTTTGTAAATTTTTTTATTTGTATCAAAAATTATATGTACTTGAAATTGAATATATTATCTTTTTATTATAGATCCCAAGGTTTTAGAAAAACATTTCAAAGAAACGAAAAAGGAGAGCTCAGTTGCTGAGCATTTCCGTTACAATGGTAGCGTAGATGAAAATTTGAAACCCAAAGGTGCAGTAATTTCTTTGGCAGTAGGATTATCGGTAACTGCAGTCATGGCTATCTTGATAGCTTGCAGATTACGAGTGGTGAGACGTAGAGGTCGTCGAGGGCAAGAATCCTATGCACACGACGCTGATTATTTGGTTAATGGAATGTATCTTTAAATAAATTTTAAGTTCGTAAATATTTTCTTACATTCTCGTGTAAATATTACACGCATGAGAAATAAATTTTTATTATTAATCATTTCTTTTATTTATTTTGATGTTATCATTTACTTTATTCAACTATTACACTGAGAAGATATCGGATATTAAAATCCTTTTTATACGATACCCATAATCTCGTTACGCATTTATTTTTAACTTTATTATTTTTATCAACTTTAACGACCTTAAGGGTATGCACTACATCAATCAAAAAACTACTGAGTTTAGTTTCCGCAACTTTTATTGAAAATAATAATTATTTCTTGCTGAAATTTTGGCACATAATGAAGCAAATTCATTTTTTGATTAATCAATCTAAAAGAAATCACGGTATCTGTCTCAGCAGATCCTTTATAAATTAAAAAAATTTCAGCAAGAAATTATTATTTTTGAAATAAAATTATGGAAATATTTGCAATTTCTATTTTATTCCAGTGAATGCAGAAAATCTATCTCAATCTCATATAAAATCCAACTTTTCCAACCTATTAAAATATCTAGCATCTGAACTATTGCGCCGATTTGAAAACTTTAGAATAGAAAGTTGTAGAGGATTCAGTTACCTTCAATTTGAGTGCTTGTTTAAGCAAATCGGCCAATTAGAACTCGAGATATACTTAAAAACGTCGGAACAATTCTCAAAGTTGAAAAAAAAATATTTGTACATTGATATCTGGAAAACGCTTTCATAAAAAAATGTTTGAGTGTGACTTTCGTGTTTAGTGGGCCAAAATACATGAAAAAATCATATTCAGATGTGGTGGGCAGAAAATTTTTTTAATTTTGTAAACTAGTCTAACCATTTGACTAATGTAGTATATCGATACCCACGTTCTAATATGTCGTATCCCACAAAATTTGAGAAATTGACTTTTTTTGAAAAATGGATTAATAATAATGTTTTACAGCTTATATTAAAATCTTGTGAGTCAAATTGTTTATTTAATATTTTTAAATAAATATTCTAATATATCGTATCCCACATGCCGATTTTCATGAATTCTAATATGTCGTATCCCACATCCATTGGTTAAGTCAGCGCCAGCGATGTGACAGTCAATTTTTATTTTGTGATTAGTCTTAAGTTTATTTTGAGAAATTATTTAATAAAATGAGTAAGAAGGTAATTAAAAATAATATTTTTACAACTCCAATTAAATCTAGAGCATCCGCTGAAACCTCTGTTTATAGATCGATTAAAAAGAACTAAAAGTAAATGGCAACAATTACAGGCATTAAAAAAAATGTTGCTGAGAGATACTCACTGCTTCTATGATAATATAAAATATATTGATAATATTGACTCTGCTTCTGACCAATCTCCATCAATAAAAAATTTGGAAGCCGAGAGTAAAAATATAGTTAAGGTAACTGAAAAGACTAAGAGTAAGAAACGAAAAGCTAAGTACTGCGCACTGATAATAGATTTAAAAAACCTGAAGATAATGATATTAATTATTAAAAAAATTGTGATAATACCAGACGAAAGAGGACAAGAAATTTTCAACAATCTCAGCAAGAAAATGTACCTGAAGTAAAAAAAAAAAAAATTAAGAGTACCTAAAATGAAAAAAAAAATGTTTTAAGCAATATTGAAGATAGTAAAAATAAAATGTATCAATAATGTTATATTATAATAATTATGAATTAAACAATACAAAATAAGAGAGAAAAATGTTACATATATGACGAAACAATATTTAATTATGAAACGAATAATCAATTTTCTTTCTAAAATACATTTTAATTTTTTCTTCTTGCGTAACCCACATAAATATCATAAAATTTATTTAAATAATTTTTTTTTGCTTTAATTATTATTATTTATGCATTTTTATGAACGTATGAAACAAAAATTTGTTTACATTTATTTATTTGTGCTAGCAAGACGTTTTTATCGTTTCCTGAAAAATTTTCCAAATGTGGGATACGACATATTAGAACGTGGGTATCGATATTGTAAATACCCTTAATATATAAATTATAAATATTTCAGACAGTGTTCGCAGAACGTGGACGTAAACGGCCCCCACCATGGACCCTACCAGCTCATGGCTTCTTCCTTGCTCCACTGCCATAGGTTGGTTGAATGAGGAAGACACAACGAGCTCGAAGCATCTATGGTGGGGGCCGTTTACGTCCACGTTCTGCGAACACTGATTTCAGAATACAAAAAAAGCTTTTTAACTTCTGGAAGGAATTATCAACTATTTCACAATAATTCACATTGTTTCTAATGAATGGCTAATATAATAGGCACTAAGGCGACCTACATAGATATTATTAATAATTGGAGTTTTAATGGTGTAAAAGGATACATGATACACAGATACTAACACTTTTCCTTGAAATCTTAAATAAATAAAAAACCACTCAGAAAGCTCAACCTCCCATTACCTTCTGTACAAACTACAGAAGGCGAACGATCATCAAGTACTGAAAACTTGAAGTGAATCAAGTTCTCAGCAGCCTTTCACGCTCAAGGAGACGAGCTACGACTCGTCATCGTGGCTGCATCGACTCTACTTTTGGGTAGAGAGGACGTGAAGATATACTACAGAAATGATCCTGTGAAGTATGATCTTAATTAATCCTACGTTGTTCACTGATTTTATAAAATTTGAAATATACTTCATTTTCGAGAGAGGTAATGTCTTGCCCTCTGTTGGTAATTCATCCTAAGCTTTCTAAGTCTTAAAATAAAAAACAAGAATGCGCATGCGCACTTAGATCAGATTGAGATTAAGTCACTTTTGTATTGTGTTTGTTTCGGCTCTTATTAACTATTTAATTATTATTCAGATTATTAATTCATCATCAAGCTGGTCACTAAAACATTAGAATTCTAAAATTGTCGATGATTTCAAATCGGATAACGTAATAAAAAATATTACGACATATTACTAAATTTTCAATAACTTAACATAATTAAAAGTATTGTACCTTGTATTGGCCCTTAATATCAATAGAATGGTATGTTGTTGGAAAATTGGCTTTAGGGTCCATAAAATGATTAAGTCAAATTTAATCAAACGTTTCGGCTCTGATCGGAGCCCTCATCAGTGATATTTATTAAAATCTTTCAAGTATGGATAGAAAAAATCCAATAATGTGCACAAAATCCAAAGTTGAAAGTTTTTTTCCTCTTTTTGTTCAAGGGCTTCTCTGAACAACAACCCATTAATTAGAATTTTTAATTATTGAAACATTTTTTACCCGATGATAGACAAAGGTTAATTTATGATTATGAACAAAAAATTCAAATAAATTATTTTATGTGTCAATGAATAAATTTTTTTGTTAAAAACCGATTGAACGAATACTTTCTGGAATTAAGTAATTGTTTCTTTAGTGAAGACAAATATTAGAATATTGAGGAAACAATCTACTGTTGATATAAAGTGATAAAAAAATTCCATTAACGAATTGAAACGTTTTCTGTGTAACTAAGTTTGATTCAATGAAATCATTTGATCAAATAGTTTTTTTACCATCATGAAATCATTTAATAAATTGTATTTCAATTTAAATATTCACTTTCATTACATATGTTACAATATTAGTTAATGCATATTAATTATATTGTTTTCACCGGTTTGAAAACCTATTTTTTGTCAATTATTATATCTAAATATGCACTGAGAAAAAATCCTGGGCATAGTGACGTGATATATGTAGTTGAAAATGTCCTTAACTACTTTTTGTGGCTGAATTCAAGCATTGGTTGACCCGTCAATGTAGGTACTAAAAGTGGTCGCAGTGACTAAGTAATGTAGTCACAGCGATTATGTAATGTTGTCACAGTCACTATATGTAAGTGTCAACTATAAAGTTATGTTAAATCAAATTCCTAAAATCAAATGCATGAAATCACTACGTGGAACATTGTATTTTTCATAGCACCTCTTTTGAAAATCTGTTTATCGGCATCTGTAGAGCGGGTTGAAACTTTAAAAGTAGTAGGATTTAAAATCACAAGTTTCGTGCCGCTCGACACTTCAAATCAAATTCTCAAAAGAGTTGCTATCAGTTGCTATGAAAAATAATATGCATTACTTGAAACAATACACAGCGAATTCAACGAGTGTGAAGTTTGCTCCACTGGTTATAGCGACTACGTTATTCTAGCTATGACAACTCAATGTTTCAAGTTCACATAGCTAGGTTTAAGAGTTAAGGACAATTTCAACGGTGTTAACTAGTCGCCACGACCAGGTATTCAGAATATGGCTACCATAGCTACAAATCATGTTACTGTAGCCATGGGTCAAGTAGCGACAACAAGTCTTTAATGAACAAAATTAAGGAAATTTGATACTTGATAAAAGTAGAAAGTTCATGTGAACAATTTGGTCTAATTTCTACATGTGTGTGTCCAAAATACATAAAATTTTGATTTTGAAATTTGGGAAATGCTAGAGAAGATAAAAACAGAAGTATATAGACTACTTTTTGTTTTAATAATGAAAAAAAATGTTCCGATATGTTTTGCTAAAATTGAACTTTTTTTCATTTTCGAAAGCAAAAGTAGTCCATCTACGTCCGTTTTTAACTTCCCAAATTTTGAAAAAAAAATTTTATGCACTTTGAACACATACATGTAGAAACCTAAAATCAATATTTTCTAATATTTAAAAGGGCATGAAAATATATTTAAAATTTATGATTTTTCAAATATTGAAATAGCTTGAAAACGTTTAGAAATACGCAAAGTTGGCAAAATTTAAGGGATCTCCTAGAAAAAAATGTCCTCAAATTTTTAAATTCCAATCTTTTTAGAATTTTTCTATAAACTTGTAGAAATTTACTAGTTTTTTGTAGAAATGTTCACAGAAATAATTAGCGAACGGCCTTGCACTATTTCAATTAGCACTTTTTTACTAATTTAGATTCAGAGAGTATTAATCAAATAACGGATTTCAATGTTTGACCTCATATCGGTGAAGTTATCGCCCAAAAAAGTACAAATAATAAATACTTAATTTACACTTGCATATGAAATTTTGCTATTATGAATTTACTATTGATATAAGAATATTAAAAATATATTTTTGATGCCTTATTGTAAAATACATCTATATTTATGTTTTCTTCTTTTTGAATAAACAATTTTCTAAAAATAAATTAAATTCTACTTAAGTTGTTTTTCTAAAATTTTCATTATTGTTATGATTCGATAAATTGGTATTTTAAAAACCAAAGAAAACAGTTGAAACAACGATATTTTAGAAATTATGCTGTTATCTGACTTTTGTGGAAATTTCTACCAGCATTTTCCGAAACACAAACTAAAGTTTATACTTCTGAATGAATTTAAAAGATGATTTTTTAATTTTCAATTACAAATCACTGAATATTCCGATAGTTGTACCTGAAAAATTCTGCTATTGTCTCATAATTTCAAGACGAATTTCGAGAAATTGAGTTGTTTCGTAATTTTGAAGGACTTTCGTAGATTAGAGTTTCCATTATTCAAATTAAAGATATTTTTATTTATAGGGTATTATAAATTTCATATAATTTTTTGATATTTTTAAAACATAAAAATTTCGTAACTTTGAGCAAACTTCTAAAAGTGTTATAGATCTGACTTTCTTGTTTTAATTTTATTTATACAGTTTTGAAAATTCATAATATTTCTGCACCTATTATATATTTTAAAATTATTTTTGAAGGGTAGTAAAATATGAATAATCTTTTTGACGATAAAAGTTTTTTATTGAAATACATTTTTAAAATGATAGATAATTTTCATTTTGCTCATTCCAATAGTCATTCGCAACCATCAAAAGTCTGCTTTTGTAAGCACTTGTTCAGGCAATTCTGGAAAAAAATTATACATTTTTAAAAATAGTAAATATCTCACAATCATCAAAAAGCAATCTGGTTATTTTGACCTGTATAAATCTGAATCAATAAGAAGTAACTCATTAATTTTGTTGTAAAAAATAAATGACTAATTTATTTTTTAATTTTGATAAAATGTTTTGAATTTTTATCAACTCGAGTTAGTGACTCACTTTGCATTAATTCCGTTTACTTTTCATCAATTGAAATTCAGAAAGCAATATGGCTTAATTATGAATTTTGCTCAAGCAATCAGAATTTTCTGTTTAAAATAACTAAACCAAGTTTTGATGTTACTCTCAAATAATAAATTGAAAAAGTAAAATATGCATTAAATAAAATAATTTAAACAAGCTTACAGGACTGCATGTTAGATCATCATCTTTGCATGAACTGTTACAACATATTTCACATTTCATACTGAAGGGACTGTTTTCTGCTACTATATTAACATAAAAATATAAATGTATGAACAAAAGGTTTCTTAGAGACTCTAGAGAATATCACAAGAAAAAATTATAGAAATGTAATGATAATTTTCGAGTCGTTATTCTTGGAAAGAATTATAGTAAAGATATTTCGGAAATATGACACAGTATGAATAAGGGGACTAAATTAAAGGGGTAATAAATAACAAAAGTAATTTTTTGTAAATAATTTTGTTCACTATTCACTTTTACACCCACTAATATCACTGGCAATACCATTAGGACCAGAAATTATAAATACCAATTAAATAAAGATTGTAAAAATAGAAAATTTTAATGCAAATGTGGCTCTAATGAATAGGAAAAATCGAGCGCGAAGCGCGAAGATCAAATTGCGCGCCCTAGGAGTGCTTGAATTTTTTTTGACTCTGAACATCGAGCGCGAGTGTCGTAATAAAAACGTATTTCTCAAGCTACAAAATTGACTTGAATTTCAGTATTAATTTACAAAAAATAAACTTGAATATATACGAAGAACATAAGACCGAGCGCGAAGCGCGACGTTTAGAGAATCCGGAGCGCGCGTTCTAGGCGCGTTGAAGCTTGTGAGCGATGAGAATGAGCCAGATTTTTTATTTCGAAATACTTACATAGTCCTCTTGAAATAATAGCAATGATAAATAGTATAATATACTTGAAAAACATTTTAACGGTTTCGCAAAAATTTTTTAATCACTCGTTACTCAGAACTGAACTCGGTTTATATAAGACGTTTGAACCCTATTTAAGAGCCCTTCCCACGTCAAAAAAATTCCATATTTCATCACATAAGTTTGATAAGTAAAAAATTAAATACATAATAAATGTACAAATATTAATAAACATGCGTCTGTATTTGCACTATAAAATTTTATAATCAACTTTTGATGCAAAAAATCGCTCGCGTGGATATATTTCTCTAAGCCACCAAAAAAAGGTTTTATTTAAATTTGAGAATTAATTTTTTTAACTTCATTTCTTCAATTGTAAGTAAAAACACCTCTACGACGTCTTTTACAATATGTTTCTGGTCATAAATTATAAATCAAAAATGCCTGAAGGAGGAAGGGGAGTATAAAAAAATATGAAAACTAATAGAAATATGATTTTTATGCTTTATTAATCTTTACACAATTAGTTACTTTTCATGGGCCTTATACAAAATATACACTGTTATACAAAAGTTTGACATTCCACCCGAAAGTTGTCTGACTTTCAGATGTAACTGAAAAATCATGTCAGAAAGTTTATAATTGTAAAATTATTTTTTTCAACATTTGTTTGCATTTAACTTTGGCATACTTTATCGGAGCCCAAAATTTTTTGTGTTTTTGAAAGAATTCCAGTACTGGTTTCTGATAGTGCTCATAAATATCTACTAATTATCCTCATAACATTTTTCGATTAAACTAAAATTAGGAAAGTTACATTATGTTAAAACTTAAAAAAAAGTCAATATCTAAATTCCATTATCCAGTTATTATATAAATTATAATACGAAATAAATATAAATAAATAAATAAGAAAAAGCGTAAGTTTGAAAAATTGTTCATTTTAATAAGATCTACAAATTTTTTTTAAAATATTTTCTGATAAAAGTATATTTTTCATTTTAATATAAAAAAATATGATTAAAACTTTAAATTCTATTTTTGAAAAAAAATATGTGAGATAGATGGAAAATTATTTGATTGACTGAGGTCTATAAATTCTCACGAAGACATTTTTTATCAAGATGTATATTTTATGTTTTGATTTTTAAAAAAACTATTGAAAATCAAGAATTCCATTTTTTAACCAAAATATATGAGATACAAAATAAGCGTTGAAATAAAAAATCGTTTTGATCAAATACTTTTATTATTCGGATAATGTAATAAAAGAAGAAATGTCGAAACTTTTTATTTGAAAGATGGTATTTTTAAAGGAACAAAGACCAACAACCAAAACGACTTTAATATTTATTTAATTAACCCAACGATTCAGGTGCCCTGCTAGACTTTATTACTATATGGAGAAAAATATTTTCCTCAAATTACCAAAGTATTTGAAAACGCATGATAAAATTCTAAAGCGATGTACTTTTTTCCAATCATTTTTGTAATAATTGTTTCCTGTATTTTTTAAATAATGACGTAATTTTGTATTAATAATTAATTTAATTGATATTACTTATATAATAAATACAGATTCATTGTAATGCATTTATCCACTACAAAAGAACTTTAATTTGTCAGATATACATATCTTTTAAATTTATTTTATGGATATTATGGAATAAAATGAAACATAATTTATGGTAGATAATGTATATGGTCAATAAAGACAACTTTTTGAGCAATTATAAATAGCTTAATGCATTAAAAGAAATGAAAAAAATTAATTACTAATATTATTATGTCATATCACGAATGTGAACCTCTTGCAATCAACTCACCAGAATGAGTCACAAAACAATACTCTATTTTTAAATTTATAAAAGCTTTTCTAAATATTCTTTACTGAGTTCAACATAGCCTAACAAGTAATTCTCTATCAACGTTTAATGAACGTTTATTTCTTCTTCTGTAATACATATCTATACACGTACACGGAGAAACTTTTTATATCAATTTTTACTATAGTATTTTTCAATTTAGGGAAAAACGTATCACTTTGAGAATTTTTGTCAGTAAAAATACTAAACTTTAGAAGAATTATATGAAATTTTAGTATAAACTATAGTAAAATTTGCTATGAACTATGGTGAAGTTTCATATCATTATTATAAAGTTTAGTATTTTTACTGACAAAAATTCTCAAAGTGTTACGTTTTACCCCAAAATTGAAAAATACTATAGTAAAAATTGATATAAAAAGTTTCTCCGTGTAGAAAAAATATTTTTAAGATTTACAGAATTCAATCTTCCAGTAAAATCTAATAAACTTGGATTTTTTGTATTTTATAGATTTCACTGGAAACTAAGTGAAATCTCCAGAAAATCCGTTGATTTAACTTGACTTTTTGTAAAATATACTGAAAACTCATATTATCCAAATCAAATATTCTGTACACGTTACGAATCATATATTTAAGTTTATTTCTTGTGATTAGATTCTAAAGCTCAAGTAAATTTTATAATATTATAAATGTAAATGTAAATTTGTTTTTGATTTCAAACGAAAATGGAAATTAAAATTACTTAAGGCTCTATCGGCCTTATTTAAGCAAAAGATTTTGCATTTCAACGATTATTTTGTATCTGACATATTTTCGTTATAATATGAAAGTTTTGCTCAAATTAAAAACAAATGCAGAATTTCTGTAGTGTGCACTCTGCACAATTTTTATATTCTTTTTTTGCAGATTTATTGTCTCCCGACTTTACTATGCACAAATTCTACTACACTATCTTTTTTACAGTAATTCATATATTTTGTTTAAAACTGGAATTTTCGAATTTTAATCGTATTTTTTGAAATCGAAACGAAAAATATGCATTTCATTAGAAACTGTATCAGATAAAATTTGTAGTCCTTATTAAAGCAAACAATTTTGTATTCTTACTTTTTTCTCGTATTTCACATATTATTGTTAAAAAATTTACTTTTCTATTTTTCAACAAAAGTACCTAAAATTTTCAAACTTTACTGAGAATTACTTTGATGCAAGTATACTTTATTCTAATATTTAAAAAAAAAATAGATGGTTGAGTTCGAAATACCTGGTATAATCGAATGCGTCTCTTTCCATAGAACGATTTCAAATTCTTTAAAATTATTTTAAAAATTGTTACTTTAGTACATTTTTAATAATTATCATCTAACGGCATGAAAATATTAGTTATTTTCTTTTCCTAAATACTCGCATCTTTTAAAGTTCTAAAAGTTGCTAGATTTATAAGTCGAAGACATAAAATAATTAATTATTTCAGCACTAAATAAAATAAAAAAGTGAGTCATGAAAATGTAACAGAAATTATGATTTGATGAAAATATAATTGTGCGCAATAATCATAATGATTTCTCAATTACTGAAAGTTTAGAGGCCGTACAAAAAATTACGTAAGACTTGAGTGCGGGACATTGTGATTAATTATTTTGGGCAGGAGAGAGGGAGGGGGAGTTATGATAATCTTGCGTGATGAAGTTTTTTTTTCATTTTCATACCAGTTGATTGCGTTTTTCAAATGGGTAACATACATTTGAAATTTACTTTAAGTATTCATTTCTACTCTTAATCTATTCTTCTTTATTAAATTTTTGAAATTTGGAAATTAATCCTATCAATATCACTCTGCAATGATGAATCGAGTAGATTTAAGTATTGATGACATATTTGTTATATATTAATTGGGACGGGAATGCAGATCGCATTTTTAGTTTAAAAATGTATTCTGTAGAAATAGCAAAATAGTCTTTACTTTGAAGAAGCAAAAGATAAATCACATATCATTTACAGAAGGAATTTATGTTTAACAAAAAGAAACTTCCTGTTCCGAATTTTCTCCAGATGCTCAACAGATGTTCAGAATTTTAATTTTAACACATGCATAAGATTTTCCAAGGACATGCTGTTTTGCATATATATATTCTATGTAAATATAGTTTCTCGGACAGGAACAATTATTATTTCGTTTCGAAAATTTACTAATCATAAAAAAATACATTTTTCTTTTTTTATTATAAAAGTGCATTTCTTTGTATATGTTTTTTGTTTAGAAATAAAATCTTTTTTATCAATACTCAATTTATCACAGCTTGCTTTTCTAAAATTTGTATTTTTTTGTAAGTTTTACCATTTACCTTTCAAAAAAAAAACATTTAATGGTAAATAGTGCAATGTGAAAGGTAAAATTTGAGAAAATATTTTCCAATATAACTGAAAATTTGTCCATTCTTTGGAAAAATGATTGTTTTCAAACAGAATATTTCTACACTAGATGAAAAATTCTCCTAATAAATTTTAGGGAAATTCCCAAAATAATTCCTACAATGCACAATCTGATAATCTAGTTTCAGTTTTATTTAGATAATATCTTAAGTTCCTAATATTCCTTCACTTATATTATATATTTTTAATTTATTTTTGGACGGTAGCGAAATTATAAATAATCTGTTAGGCGAGGTAAGTTTTCAAAAACTTTATTTATCATCATAATACATTATTAATTTGATTATAACAATCCTGATTTTAATGACAGCTGCTGCAAGAACAATCATCGAACCCTGCTTTTTTCGCGCAATTTTTGACGCATTTCTGTAGAAAAAAACGTATTTGTAAGATTAGTGATTTCTTTCATAATTATTATTGTATTTTTAATGGTACACTAAGAATAAATTTGGGCATTGTAACCAGAAAATACAGATAAATATGCCATTAAGAAAATTCCGGGTAGTTTCACGGCAAAATCATGTGCGTAAATTTACACACTTTAAGTGTGTAAATCGCTTGTCACAGATTTAAAACGTTTCCCGGTGTGTTAATTTTAAAACGGATAAAGTGTGTCGTTTTAAACGGAAAATCCGTTTAAAATAAAACGTTTAAAGTGTGTATTCTTTCATTTCTACACGCTTATAATGTGTATTCTTGATGTATATAGGGAAAGTGTAAATGAAAATCAAATATATGAATGGTGATAACTAAATTGTCAACAGTGAAAACTATCGACTTTTTAATCATCACTGTTGACAATTTAGTTATCACCAGTCATATATTTGATTTTCATTTACACTTTCCCTATATACATCAAGAATACACATTATAAGCGTGTAGAAATGAAAGAATACACACTTTAAACGTTTCATTTTAAACGGATTTTCCGTTTAAAACGACACACTTTATCCGTTTTAAAATTAATACACCGGGAAACGTTTTAAATCTGTGACAAGCGATTTACACACTTAAAGTGTGTAAAATTACGCACACGATTTTGCCGTGTTTCAAACGGAATTTTGTGTTTTTTGTGTAAGCACATTACATTTTGAGTTTGAACCCAAAAAATACATTGAATTAGTGAATTATTATTGCAGTAATACTTCAAACAAACTTACTTCTTTGCAGGCTGTCGATTTGCCCCCGCATTTGGTAGGAGTGTTACAACAAGTCACACATTTTGGGTTTGTTGCTCCTACTATTAACAAACAAAAATATCAAAGTTAAAATTACAGGCTGCTTAAGACTTGGGAAGATTTTGGATAAATTCTAATACACATTGTGACGAGACGCGGAGAAAAATGGAGTTAAAAAATCGGCATTGATTACTGAAATTTCAGTAAAAAATTTTACGTTTGGTTTTCTCCAACTGATTCTCTAATAAGGAGAAAAGAAGGTAATTTCGCATGTCAATGATTTCTAGAATTCAGTAATCATTGAAAACCAACGTTGCACTCTTATTTATTTATTTGAAAATCAGTTGAAAAGAACCAAACGTTAAATTTTTTTACAAAAATTCCAGTAATCAATCCCGATTACCTTGTCTCAATTTTTTTCCATGCAAAGGTTTTTTATATAATGTTGGATTTAAATTCACCCTCGATAGTTGAGAAAACATGCGCTTCAAGTGAAAAAACTTCCATTCTCCATTTTCTCAGAGCCTAATAACATTTGAATTTTATTTGAAATAGAAAATTTGATTTTTGAGAACCTTTTTTTCTCTCATGAAAAAATATTAAAATGACGCTTGAATCTCTATGGAAGGCTACCTTTCAGTTATTGCAAACTTTTTTGAGGAATGGATATCATAAAAGAGATTGAATTTAAACTAAATATTGGTTACTGACTTAGTCAGCTGTTAGAAATTTCTGTATTAAGCTTCCATTACATGTTATGAAAGTTTTTTTCAGTAACGTATATTAAATTTAAAATACTTTCATCTTAAAAAATACAAACTTTTATTTCAATTTTAATACACATGTGTATATATTATAATAATTTTTGTTAATTTTAATATCTTTTGATTGAAAAGTTATTAAAATCTATTAAAATTAATAAGATTTTTAACAGGGTAGGAAAAAGCTTCTTTGATTTAAAGAAATTTCTTGATTGTTTATAAATGAGTGTCTCCGCAGTTGCATAGTAAATGCGCAATGTGATTCACAGAAATATTTTCCTTAATTTAAAGAAAAAATGTTCTTCGTTCAAGGTAATAAAATTAAATAAATTATTTCTCAAGTTTTTGCCAGTACTGTATTCGAATTGAAAAAAAAAATTTTTAATCCAATAAATAATGTCAGAAAAATAATTTTTTCATTTGAAAAAGGCTAAAAACGCGATTTATTGAAAGCAAATAAATTTATATTTGTTCTAAAGGTGTTTTTACTTCGAATTGCAGAAATGAAGTTAAAAGAACGATTTGCTTATTTCAAATCAAACTTTTTGCTGGGCAAACTGGTTGATCCATGGTCTCAAAAAAATTTAAATAGATGGGAAAAAATTAATGAATTGGCCGAAACTACAATATATATAATTAACAATAAATTGTATATTATATTTAGGAAAATATAAGTGGAATTTATGAGTTCATCAAAAGGGTATATGCCAAGAATTGTTAACTTAACATTATTTCTATTAATGTACAAAAAGCATTAGTTAATTACTATATTTTTGAATAAGAGGCAACTCTTTTAAAATTCAAATACTCACATTGTCCTATTAAAGCAAGAACAACGATGAATAGTAAAACGAACTTGAAAAACATATTGGCGGATTTTTGAAAATTTTTAAAGATTTGTAATCTACACTTTCCGTAGAACTATAAGCGCAGCTTACTTATTATATGGCATCTTGACATTCACCTGGGCTTAGATAAACCCCTCTCTTACCTAAATTGCGATCATTTTTTATCAGTTTGGGTTATTAAGGCTGTGAGAAGGTAAAGAATCGTGTCGTGGTGCAGTTAGAGTTTTTATTGGTTGTCTGGAAAATTTTGTCTTCTATGTCTCTCTTATTTGTTAGAAATTTATATCTTTCTCTCTTGTGTATAATTAAAATATAATCAAGATTTTATAATAAGCATATTTCAATATAAGAAGCCATGTGCGTGGCTGTTTCTGCAAGGTTTTGATAAAATACGTTATATCATTTGACAATTTCATAAGAACAACAAAAAGATTTGAAAACTTTCCATCTGAGATATTCCAAGTGGAAGTTAAAAAAAAATTAATTTTATATATTTAAAAACTTAAAATTCGAATGCATGAAAGTATTCAATTCAAATGTATCGACAGCCCATAAACATGGTATTTTTGCAATATGTAAATATTTACAATCGTTTAATCTTTTTTGTTCAAACAATAGGATATAGACACATTTTGAAAGAGATTATTCATTGAATAATGATATACCACCTAATACTCCTACAAAGAACGTCAGATCATTAATATAGTACGCGGAAAAAATAATTCCTTAAAATTTCATGAAAATCGGAACATTTTTTGATTTGACAAGTACTTTTCAATTTTAATCGTGAAAAACGTTATTAAAAATGAAAAATTTCATTTTACACCAAATTTATGCAGGATATGAAAAAACTGTTGAGTAAAATAATTGTTTAATCAAAATGGTTTTTATAAAAACAAAAAATTAATTGTCCCGCCAAAATATACGAGATATGGAAAAAATGTTAAGAAACAAAATTGTTTATTTCAATGAGTTCTACAAATTTGCTACTTACTATTTCTTCATAGGAGTCATATCTTTTGTTTATTAATGAAAAATATTATTAAAAATAAAAACTTTTGATTTTCAAAAAAACTATACGAGATACGAAAAAAATTTTGGTGAGAAAATTATTTATCTCAAAAAGATATACAAATTTACTTCAGATTATTTCTTGATTGGACACATACTTTTTATATTAATCGGAAAAAACGTTATAAAAAATAAAAAAATTTCATTTTGCAGCAAATTTATGTAGGATGTGAAAAAACTGTTAAGTAAAATAATTGTTTATTTCAAGAAAATCTACAAATTTACTCATGACCATTTTTTCATGAAAGTCATATTTTTTGGCTAATAATCAAAATGGTTTGTATAAAAATCAAAAAATCAATTTTTCCGCCAAAATATACGAGATATGGAAAAAATGTTCAGAAGCAAAATTGTTTATTTTAATTAGATCTACAAATTTGCTGCAGACCATTTTTTCATAGGAGTTACATCTTTTGTTTATTAATTAAAAATGTTATTAAAAATAAAAACCTTTGATTTCCAAAAAAACTATACGAGATACGAAAAAAATGTTTGGGACAAAACTATTCACCTCCAGAAGTTCTATCAATTCACTTCAAACAATTTTTTATTCAAAACAAATAGCTTTTGTTTTTGTGACAATTGTTATTTTATTTTTAAATGCAAGTGTGACTTTAATGGATTAGATTATCAATTATACTAAGGTGTTACAACTTTTTGAGTTTTTCAGAAGTTTTTCGATACTTTTTTTAGGAATTATTGTGTAACATCTTGTTTACTTCAATAATTTGAAATATATCCTATAGAAACTAAAATGCAAAAATTAATAAAACCGTGTTAATACAAACAACAAAATAATATCAAATTTCTATACATTTTTTAATACTTGTCATTCAACATTAAAATTTTTTTATTATATTAAAATATTAGTTTCTTCATAAAATATCATCCTTTGTATATTCATTCCTTTTTTCGTATATATTGCCGATTCTTGAATTTGAACGTTAAAAAATGCTTGACATTTAAGTTAAGACGATAAGAATTAATTGAAATGATATTTTTAGAAATTCCGGATGATGGGATGAAAATTTTCACCTTTTTTATACTTGCTTTGCAATAATTATTTCTCAGGTTGACTAATTTGTCACAGGCCTTTGTCAATCACCTTTCACTTTCACATTACGATTTTTTATTCAAATTCTAGAATTTGTTAAATTCTTAAAAAAAGAAGTGAATAAAAATAACTTTTTTGAAGGACAGGCAACAAATTTTGCATGCAATTATTTTTTCCTCTTCAGCTTGATATACTCGACACGATGTGAAAAGTATTTTAGAAAAATAATTACAGTTTTCTTAGTGAACTTTGCAGATGGAAAACATTTTTAGAACAGTAGTATGAAAAAAAACTTAATTGCATAATTAGTAGATAAAAGAATTTTTTTGAACAAAAATTGTTTTTTTTTGTTCATATAAAGTTTATATAAAGAATATAACTTATGTATCCCCTGGATTTTATGAATAAGGATATTTAAACGTCTCAGACGCAAATAACGATTTATTCTATTAAATATTTTATCAATAAATTAAATTTTTTTATGCATAATCTAATGTATATCAAAAAGTTGAGATTGGCTATGTTCCATTTGTTTTATTTTCATTAATTTTATGTAAAATAATTAATTACAAAATAATGATCAAAAGATACTTGATACTATATCTATATATTACTATAGTATTTATTGAAAAGAAATTTACTTTATCCTTAATATAACATATTACAGTAGTTTGGTAAATATTTATAATTTCTCTAGGTTCTCTATTAAAATTATTGATATTCCAGTGATTATCAAAAGATAATAAACAAATAAAACAGATTGTCATTGTTATTTAATTATCTTTCACCTAAAAGCCGATCCTAAGCAAATTAAGAAGAATGGAGTTTCAAATTTCAAATATAATTAAGAGCATAAACAAACACAACAAGAGGGGTTATATGTACTCTTTTAAGGTTCGACATATTGAATATGTAATTAACTACAATTTTTACGTATTTTACGTAATTTAAATAATTTATGTAATTTACATAGAAAAACCTCAAGTTACACGTAACTTTGCAACCCTGGTTGTGACTAGTGTTGTGAGTCGGTAAATTATAATTTTTGTATTGGAAGCACAGTCTTTACCAAATTTACCAATAAAATATGTATTTTACGTAATTTACCCCAGTCCGCATGAAAATACATTGTATAAATTTGGTGAATGTGAATTAAAGCTTTAGGACGGTTTCATACCTCAGCTAATTAGCTAGAAGCCACATTTTCAGTACGTTTGTGTGTTAATAGAAAAGAGAGAAAGGATATGTATCACTCTAGATTCTTTTACGTATAATACCTGAATGAGATATTTTACGTAAAAAACAGGTAAAATACCTACAGTAAAACCTTCAACAAGTACACCTCCTTATGGTGCTTTTATACGGTAGGTATACATTGTACCATAGTTTTAGTTGCCCAAATTTGCCCAAAGTTTCAATTGTCCATAAAATCACCAGAAGTCACTATATTTGAAAAGCAGTGTTTGACGAAGATTATGAAAGGAATGCGATAGCAAAAATTGCAAGTATATATCAAATATAGGCGGTAGAGAGCGCTTCAGGGAAAAGTACAGGAATCCTGCATCTTGCAATCCTCGCAGTTTTTGCCAACACATTCCTTTCATAATCTTCGTCTAACACTGCTTTTCAAACATAGTGACGTCTAATGATTTTATGGTCAATTGAAACTTTGGGCAACTAAGGCTATGGTACAATGTATACCTACCCTTTTATACCTCTCCGGCTGCGACTCGAGGAATTCATTCAGAGTACTTTATTGGCACATTCCGTTGCTCAACCAGCAAGATTTAACAGAATGGACCAATCAACTTCCGTAGATGAATTTGCCAGCCTGCAGCCGGAGAGATATAACCACACCTTTAATGTCCATATCTTCTTAAAGTCCCTGTCAATTACTTCCTATTTGTCATAGCTAGAGTGAATGAGACAGAAGTATACTTTCCTCTCTTTCTCTCTATATTGCCCAGTTTGACGCTCTCGTGGGACGGAACTATTACACAATTACATTATCACAACATAGATCTTTCTTCAAAACCAGGTAAACAAGTTTTGTGATTGGTTACAAAGTTAGCTCTAATGGTACAGTTCTATGGAAGCTTAAAGTAGAAAACCATGGAGACTAGATATAAGGAGACCAATCACTTATGGCAGTACTTCACAAAACACGAAATGAAGTTCTGCCAAGTACTTAGTTAGGAAACTTCCCGATGAGGGCACGTGTGTTCCCTGGGTGCAAAATGGCGGTCTCCACGGTTTATAACTATCGTGTATTAGACGTCGCCATTTTGCACCCAGGAACACACATGCCCTCATCGGGAAGTTTTGTAACTATGTACTTGGCAGAACTTCATTTCGGGAATGGATATATGGAGATTGGTCTCCTTATATCTAGTCTCCATGCAGAAAACTATAAGAATTTCGGTTTTACACTTCCATAGGATTGCACCTTAAAGGAGGAATTACACCTCTGCATGCAGGTTACCATGGTAACATACAAGAGAGAAAGAGACCGACAATTTTCCTGTTTCTTTTCCACTAATATGTTGCCGTGGTAGCCTGCATGCAGAGGTGTAATTCCTCCTCAAGTAATGATGTGCAATTTTGCGCGTGCATGGGACGGCACCATAATAAATTTGTGTTAAAAATCTCGGATGATGCGTCAAAACCATATACATATAGATAATAACTAGACGCCGCTATAGGTTAAAGAAGAACACACCAGGAATTTTCAAACTCTAGTATTAGCTGGTTATGCGTCTCTGCTTTATTATATCCTCCGATAGACCTTTTCATTTAAGGGCTCATATCCTTCCCATTCTTAAATTAATAACTGAAATGGATTCTCCATAGCAGATAAACATACCTTGATCTTTCCTTTACCTTTATCTGCTATGAAAAATCTAATTTAATTATTAATTTAAGGATGGGAAGGACGGAAAGTATTGGAAATAGCTACGTCAATTACATGCCCTTAAATGAAAAAGTCTAATACTTGGTTGTTGTCATTGCCTCCATGGCGCTACCGGTTGTTTCCGCGTGATAGAATATACGGTTAAATCTATATAATCTTTACTTTATGGCAGTGTCATGGAGAGATGAAAGTCTGTTTTACTATTTGTGGTGATTCAAACAAGCGTTTTCAGTATATTGCAAAATATTTCGTCTGAACAGATAAGGTGATTAGTCTCATAAAAGTATAGTACAATCGATAAAAGAGTTGAGTGTTCACAAATGATTAAATTGTTTTTTTTATTCTTAACGTTTACATGCCATGGATAGACCTTTTGCCAATCATGCATATAATACGAAATAATTCATTTTAGCGTAGCTCCTATTCCTTCTACAGTAAAATTCACGTGCGGTTTTCCATTTATTACTACCATTCTTGTATGTAAACATTTTATTATACTCAAAGAAATTTACTTATACACAGAACCATAGTTTGCTTGTTAATTAACTGATGCTTGTCCTTGCATGCGTATAGATACCTAGTTATATTTCGGTTTATTTTCGCCCAATTACTAAAAAGTCCATTAGTTTAATCGAGAGTTGATATATTACGTTTGTTATTAACAGTTTGTTTTAAATAGTATGTAATTAATTCTTTTAAATTTCAATGAGTACCTTAAAACATGATTGAAGGGCAATGTTTTCTCAGCTTGCTTCTAAGTAAGGCTCATTTGCATGTCATTTATATAATTTATCTTGATTCAAAAAAATGTGAATCATTCATATTCTTTTTTCTACAATGTTTTACACTGTGGATGATAGAAAAATCAATATCAGGACTCCCAATTTTTGTGTAAACTTTAATGTATTTCATTTTTTCTATTTGCAAAAGCATAAAATTTTTATTAGTAGGTATATTAAAATAACATTTTTACATCTGATAAATATTAAAAAGGATTTAGGCTCCAAAAATGTTATTCTATTATTTTTGTTGTAAGTGATATAACTGAGAATACGTTACACGAGTAGACTTGCTTAGTGACCTCAATCTGATTCGTCTTTTTTACAATTCATGTCATGACTAAACAAACTAATTTAGCTGGTAAACTAGATTTACTTACTTAGCTTAATCTGTTTGTAACTACTCAAGTGAGAAATTATGTGTATAGAATTGGCATGTACGTATGCTTTAAATCTCTGATATAGTTAAAACAGAGGCTAATTAAATTCAAGTTTACATTTTGAATTAAAAATTAAATTCAATAGAATATTTAAAAACTCATCTGCGAGGTGATAAACAGTTACAAAATTCAGAGAAAGGATTGCAAGTGCTTTCTGTTTGTTTACGTTTTTTTTCGTTTGTAATTAGAACAAATTCTCTGTTATCAAATTTATGCTTCTCATTTATTCAATAAATGTTTTCAGCATATAAACTGCACTGGTTAAAATGGGCGATTCGAGCAATTTGGATCGGCAAATTGAGCAACTGAAAAAATGTGAAATTATTAAAGAAGCAGAAGTAAAAGCTCTTTGCGCAAAAGCGCGGGAGATCCTTATTGAAGAAAGTAATGTTCAAAGAGTTGATTCTCCAGTCACTGTGAGTAAACATTTACACGAATATTTAACCTTTTTCCGTAAAAAGATAATTAAAATTACATCTATTTTGATGTCTTCAATTAACAGTAATCAATAAATAATTTAAAGTAATCATTTATTTCTTTGCAGGTATGTGGCGATATTCACGGTCAGTTTTATGATCTGAAAGAACTTTTTAAAGTCGGGGGTGACGTTCCAGAAACAAATTACCTGTTCATGGGAGATTTCGTCGACAGAGGTTTCTATAGTGTAGAAACGTTCTTACTTCTGCTGGCGCTGAAGGTTATTTTATTGATATGTTATTCGAAGATGAATAATTCGACTGCTTCAGTTACAAAAACATGAATCTGTTGTGGACACGTTATGGCAGCTCAAGATGTTACTAGTGGCTATAACGAATTAATGTTTTTCTAATTGGAGCAGTCGAATTATTGTTTTAAATGAGTTTCTGTAAAAGAAACTAAAGTGAGTATTACCATTTTTACAGGTTCGGTACCCAGATAGAATCACATTAATCCGAGGAAACCACGAGTCAAGACAAATTACACAAGTTTATGGATTTTACGATGAATGTTTACGAAAATACGGGAGCAATACAGTGTGGCGTTATTGCACGGAGATTTTTGATTACTTATCTCTGTCTGCTATAATTGATGGAAGAATATTCTGTGTTCATGGTGGATTATCTCCAAGTATACAGACACTCGACCAAATTCGGACTATAGACAGAAAACAAGAGGTGAATTTCTCGAGATTTTTGTTTGCTTTGAATTAGAATTTAAAATGAGTAAATTTTGGTGAATGTTTAGGTGCCCCACGATGGACCAATGTGTGACCTCTTGTGGTCTGATCCTGAAGATACTCAGGGTTGGGGTGTATCTCCTCGCGGAGCTGGATATTTGTTTGGTAGCGACGTCGTAGCACAATTCAATTCTGCTAATGATATCGACATGATCTGTCGGGCTCATCAGTTAGTGATGGAAGGATACAAATGGCATTTCAATGAAACTGTATTAACCGTCTGGTCTGCACCTAATTACTGCTATAGGTAAGCCCTTACAAATCTCAAATGTTATTTAAAAATTGATTAATTTTTGGTGTCTTACTTTTTCTACTTTCTATCCAGGTGTGGTAATGTGGCTGCGATTCTAGAATTAAATGAACATCTTCAGAGGGACTTCACGATATTCGAGGCTGCGCCACAGGAGAGCCGAGGGATCCCGAGCAAAAAACCTCAAACTGACTATTTTTTGTGAATGGAAGGATATTTTATAGCCAATTTTCGTGGCTTTATGGACTCTAAAGTTTTAAGATTTTCAGTACCCCTTGAAAAAGCACGCATTCAAATAGAAATGAAGTAAAGATTATTATTTCTGATTGGACTTAAGAACACTCTGCTTTAATAAATTAAGATGTGTATATAATAAAAATACTTGCTTGCTTAACTGTTGATGCATAATAGCTTCAATTAAACTAGTATGATATAATTGAAGAATATGAATATAGCTCTACTAAATTGTATTTATTTTCCAGACGGTTTTATTTTCTCTCTTTAATAGGTGACATAAATTAAATGCAAGTGTGGTAAAAAACTGGAAAATTATTGGATTTTACTTATAAAGTTATTTGATTGGACTATACAAAATATTTGTTTAAAAAATTAAATACTTTGGAGTTTATTTGAAGATGTGTACTGAGAATCATAAGACCCAGTTTCGTAAATTAAATTTTTTATTCTGATCGCAATTTTCGGTTGAAGTATGTACTTCGTGATTGTTTATCCCATAAGTGTATATCTTCAAATTTTTATACTGTATGCAAGAGAATGTCTGAGTTAGTAGCATTTAGCACTCTATAAAATATAACGCGAAATCATGTCTTTTTTTGTCGAACCTACATATCTGTGTCCATGCAAGATTCAAGCTAGCATTTTCTTGAAGTTAATTACTCCGATTTGGATTTTAGGTTCAATTTTTATTAAATAAAACATATAAAAGAAAAGTTACTGGTTTTTTTTATTCTTGCTTTTTTACATTTAAAAAATATAATATGCATTTAGTGAGAGAGTTGTAAGAATTACTAGGAAGTCTATAAAAAGTACAAAGGTGTATATTTTGCATACCGGCGTATGAGTTATAAAAATTACATTTTTTGTATACATATATGAAGATCAATCAATCTTTTATATTTTTGCTTCCTTTAAACGCAGTGTCAGTTAAAATTTATGATTCCATTACAAGAGAACTAAAGTGATGGATTTTCTGATTCTGAAATTCAAAAAAGTTGAATCGACGCAGAGGTGCTATGTAATATCAAAGATCTGATAGACATTAGGTTTTTTCTTCATAAATGATTATCAAATTGCTGATACACTTTTTCTACCATTTCGTTGTTTATAGATACCATTAAAAAGATGTTTAGTTTGTTTCATATTATGTCAAAAGTGATTAGTATTCTGAGGAATCATCTGGAGTCGATGAAGATTCAAGTGCTACTTCTTCATAATCTCGTTCCAATGCTGCGAGATCTTCTCTGGCTTCTGAAAATTCGCCTTCTTCCATGCCTTCTCCAACATACCAATGGACAAAAGCTCTCTTGTTATACATCAGATCAAACTTGTGATTCAACTTAGACCAAGCTTCTTCAATAGCTGTTGTGTTCGATAGCATTGATACCGCGCGTTGGACCTGGAATGAAATTTGAAACTGAGTAAAATACTTCCAATCATCTATAATGTTTTAAATCACCAATGAAGTTTCAACGTATTTGAGAAAGTGTTGTCACTTTTCAGGACTTACCTTCGCAAGATCTCCACCAGGGACTACAGTTGGAGGTTGATAATTAATTCCAACTTTGAAACCAGTTGGACACCAATCAACAAAACGAATGGTACTTTTTCCTTTTATAGATGCAATAGCAGCATTGACGTCTTTGGGTACTACATCTCCACGATAAAGAAGACAACAAGCCATATATTTCCCTTCTCTGGGATCACACTTGACCATCTGATTTGCGGGTTCGAAACACTCTGCAGTAATTTCTCCGACAGTCATTCCTTCATGAAACGCTTTATCAGCGGATACAACTGGTGCGTACGTCGTAAGAGGAAAGTGAATCCTAGGATAAGGCACTAAATTGGTTTGGAATTCGGTCAAGTCCACATTTAGGGCACCATCAAATCGTAAAGAGGCGGTTATAGACGACACCACTTGACTAATAAGTCTGTTTAAATTAGCATAGCTGGGACTTTCAATACCAAGTTTCCTCCGGCAAATATCATATATTGCTTCGTTATCGACCATAAATGCGCAATCTGAATGACTGATCGTAGAGTGCGTAGTAAGGCTTGCGTTATAAGGCTCAACAACTGCGGTGGATACCTGGGGATTTTTTTGAAATTCTAGATTATAAAAACCTGAATATTGGAAAATGTGAACTATCTTTTACGTTGTAGACATCAAGATTACTTGTGGTGCGGGATAAACTGCAAATTGAAGTTTGCTTTTTTTCCCATAATCATCAGACAGTCTTTGCATTAGGAGAGAAGTAAATCCAGAACCAGTACCACCACCAAAAGAATGGAAGACAAAGAAACCTTGAAGTCCGCAGCACATATCACTCAATCGTCGGAGTCTGTCTATTACTGACTCGATTACTTCACGGCCAATTGAGTAATGTCCTCTTGCGTAGTTGTTTGCTGCATCTTCTTTTCCTGTTATCAACTGTTCAGGGTGGTACAATTGCTTGTAAATCCCGGTTCGTACTTCATCTAGTAAATAGAAATTGAGGAAACTTATGTTCAGAATAGGCTATTAAAAACTGTAAGTAGTCAAACTCGCCACCTGAATTTAATATATTCCCTGGCGAATGAAATACAATAAATCAAAGTTTACCACAAAGATGGTTCACAATCACGTATTACAAAACATTTGCTAGGATTTGGAGAGTTTGATTAAATTTAACAAATTATTGTGAACATCCATGAAAAATTCCAATTATGCAATTGTAGTTTATTTTACTTTATTGCATTTTTTTGTGAAAAATACATTTCCGCCTATTGAGTATTGAATAAGTATTATAGGCGTTGAAGAAGTATTTAGTGAAAGGTTTATAATTAAATCCGATACTTGCCTACGACTGTTGGTTCTAGGTCGACCATTACAGCACGAGGAACCATTTTTCCACTACTTGTTTCGTTGAAAAATGTGTTAAAGCAGTCGCTTGTATAGGATGCTTTCTTGTCAGATGGCATTGTACCATCAGGATGAATTCCATGTTCTAAACAATATAATTCCCAGCAAGAATTTCCCATTTGAACTCCCGCCTGTCCAATGTGGATCGATATACACTCTCGCTATGATATTAAAAATTTTACATCACTCACTTGAAATTGGAAATGTAAGAATAATATATTTATTACATACTATGTGTTTCTTAAAACTGGGAATATTTATGTAAAATGAAAGAAGAAAATAGCATACCATTTTGACGGAAATTTCTTATAAAATCGTTCCGAAATATAAAACTAAGGATTTCGCAGGTATCACGCACAAGAAATGGTAAAAAATAAATTTATGTAAAAAAAACTGCTTAAATTTGGAAAATCATTTCAAACTTCCATGACTCAAAAACTGAATTTGTTTACCAGCGTCACTGTGGAAACTGAAATAAAAGTCAAAACCTTCATTTGTTGTGAATTTTAATTCAGAAAAACTTAAGTTTGGTCTCTTATATATTATTGCCATCCCATTTATGGTCAGATTTTATTTATTTTTTAATGCGTTTTATTTTCATTAATATTTTGATGTATTATTGATATCGTATTTTATTTTTTAATTTGAATATATATTAAACTTGGGTAGGTCATTCCCTAGATTTACATTTCAATTTTTTAATTTCACAAGTTATGTGTTTTTAAATTCCACATACCCCTTTTCCATTTCACTGTATAGGTGTGAATTAAATATAAAAACATTTTTTAAATTTCTCATTCCTGATATAGAATTTGAAAAAAATTAAACTCAATGAATCGCTAAAAAGTGCAATAATTATATAATTTATAAATTATGATATTTATTTATTATAGGTAATCAAAATAATAATTTACATATGTATGTACATACAAATTTAAAAATAATTAAAATGAGTGACGCTTCGATATATCGATTTCTGTGCGTATGCGCAGTTACTCCGTTGCCACCTATTATGTTTCAAACTTCAGACCGTATAAATCTACCAAAAGGACCAAAAGCTACAAAAAAACACAAGAAGTTAAAACGGATTACCTATTTGAAATAATTGTTTCCGTTTCTTTTTATATCAATTAACAATTGCTTATAAATAATTAATTAAATTTTTCTTCTGATAAAAAAACAACGAATAGTGAGTTATCTTGTTAGTTTTTTTCAAGATAACTCAACATAACCTATAACGAGTTCAAAAGTATATAGAACTCGACATCAAACTATAAGACTGAAAAAACTAATTAATTTCTTAAACAATGGCTCTTGTCGAAGAAAAAAAGGATGCCTCTGGCAAAAATGCAGATGTGGTTTACTGCACTTTTTGTCCATCAAAAATCCTTAACTCAGGAGCTGCGAATTTTGTAAATATTGAGGTTTGTTTAAACTTATAGTATATATACACAATTTAATTACAATATTCATTTTCATATTATTTCATAAAACTACAATAAAAAGTAGGTACTAATGTTAGTAAAATCAAGTTAATGTTTTGGATTCAAAGAAATAACAGCAATTCCTAAAAAAATAGTATAAACTGCCAGGCCGGGGACTTTTGTGCTATTAGCCACGTTTTTTTTAAATTTAATTTTTAATTAAAAGTTTTTACTATATCAAAAATATGATCTGACAATAATACAATATTAAAGTTACATTAAAAATTAATGAAAATTTTTAATCCCTATGTATTAATTTTTTGTCCATCGATTTGAATTGATTAAAGTCTAATGAAGTTAAAATACAATCTCTTCTAATATCAATAAAATAAGTGAAACATAACTCTAAATTGAATTAATTTTTATTATAAATATGATTGTAGCAAAATAAAGGTTTAAAATTTATATTAGAGAAAGTGAAAAAACCATTTATTAAAATCATAAATCCTATGTTTTAAAAAGGACACCACACATTTTACATTGAAGTCCGGCCTCAGTCAAATCGGCTGAATTTTGGATATGCAAAATTTGCAAACAAAAAATACTAATGGAATAATTGTCTCCTATGGACAATTTCTTCAAAAAATGACTTTCTCTTTTATAATATTTCCTTGAGTGTGAGGGAGGAAGACATTGAATAAACAGAAAAGTCAGGTATTTCAGGTAACTCAAGGAAATATTACAAAAAAGAAAGTCATTTCTTGAGAAAACTGTCCATAGGAGACAATTATGCCATTAGTATTTTTTGTTTAGAATATTATGAACTGCAACATATCCCAAATTCAGCCGATTTGACCGGGGTCGGATTTTAATGTAGAATGTGCGGCGTCCTTTTTTACGTCAAAATAATTTAATAAGAAGTAAGTGAGAACAGCGAAATGCTGAATTAAATGGGATTAAAAGTTTTTACTTGCAGTCAGGCAGAAAATTCTTAATGCTTTTTAATACAAACCTTTTTATCGGGCCTCCGTTAATTACAACAAATTTTCTTAATATGCAAGTGACATCTTTTAGTTTCCCTCTGATTGGGAATTTATTGCCTTTAAGCATTGAAACATCTTGAAACACAGGGTTTGTTATAAAGTAACTGAATGACCTATCTCTTGCTGTCTCGTACACATGTAAACTTTTATTACATAATGTTTGGCCTTGATTACAAAGAAATAATTTTGGTAGAGTGGGTATCTGAAAGTTTATTTTTAAAAAAGTTTCAATCAAATTTAGAAAAAAAATTTAATAAAAAGGGCAGAAATTGTAGGATTCAGATAATTGGTTCCTGGATCAAGACCATGCGCCAATTCATAATTCCATTCTTTGTACGTGAACAGTTTTTTACTAAAAAGACATCAATATCCTGGACCACCTACCTTATTTGCCATTTTCAATCTCCTGTGACGTATACACTAGCCCCGGAAATTATCAATTCGCTTACTTTCCATTAGTTGCTCAATTTCTTCTAATTTTCATAACACTTAATTTAAGATTCTCCCTCATACTAGCACAAAATATAATAAAATTGTGCGTCTGATAAGATCAAGTTGAAGGTAATATGTCAAATTCATAAAAAAATACTGTCAAAAACCGTACATTTTTTCAAAAACAAACTCCAAAAATAGTTGAAATTTTTTTTTTAGTTCGGGTCTTATTTTGAAGGTGAATTTTCCTGGCATTATGTTAGCTTATTAAAATAATTCTAGAATTTTGTTTCTCGATTGAAGCAAATCTGAATCTTGTACAAAAAAGTCGTAAAATTTTAAATAAAATGTGTAGAATCGAGGTGAATAAAAAAAAGTAAAGAGATTATTATTTATATAATTTTAATCGAATTTTATTATAAGATATGCCCAAAAGCTTTAATAGTGTCCATTGAGCAATTTTACTGTTAAAATAAGATGTGTACTGCGCCTCTATAGCATTTAACTTAAAATAATGGATAAGTAAAAGCAAAGCGTTTGCATCAAGTTCTGCGTGAAACTTGTCGAAACCGGCAAACCGGCAATTCTCGACTTGTTAAAAATTGCTTCCAACACAACGATGACAAATCCATGACCTAGACACCAACCAACGAGCAAAAATGATGATTTTTGACTCGTGTGAGAAAATTAATTCGAAATGATAAGTGATTCACGATAGAAGGTAGATCCGCTGAAATACGTGTAAAGGTGCAGAAAGAAATTGCTTAGAAGGTAATAATATAAGTACTAATAAGCAATAAAGTTTGTTTTTACGCACCCAGTCCAAGTATTTTTCTGTAATTTTTTGTAAGCTGAAGAGGATTTATTTTCAGTTTGAAAAAGTGGTCAAGCAAAAAACGGCAGAATTAGTGAAGGCCTTCACAGGTATTAATGTTAATCAGAGAAAAAAACGAGCGTAGGCATGTATGAATTGTAGAGGGGATTACATTGAAACTCAAAATCATTCAGATATGTTACGTAAGGAAACAGGAGAGGGTTGGTCCGATTATTTTATAACCAGATCTCGTGTTGTTTAAAAATTTTTCTTATTTTTACGTTTTGGTTTTGCCTTAGTTGATAGCCTGACATGTGACCAGTGAAAAATTACTCAAAATTGCAAATAAAAGAAAACTATTTCATCTATTATTACTTTTCAGTTTCCTTTACCTGAGATGTTGCGCAAGAAAGGCAGTGAAGGAGACAAGCGGGAATCAATTTCGGATTACTGGATGGTAGAAGACATTAATTGCTTCGAAAACATCGGTGTTTCACATACGGTTGAAAATGTGAAATACTTAGCTTGTGCAGACTGCGAAAGAGGTCCAGTTGGCTGGCACGATTTATCTACGTACAAATCATACATCGCTCTTTCTCGTGTCAAACATGAAAAGCCAAGTTCACAGAAAAAGTGATACAGTAACTATCAGTGCAATCTAATGCATGTATCTGTATAAAAGACTTTTTAAAATACTTTAAAATTATTATTATCTTTTTTTTCTTTTTTTGTGTAGTTGTATTTCATATAGTTTGCTTGTACATAATGCGTGAATATTGATCATATTTTAGAGCAATTAATAGTTTTCATCTACAAGTTGAATGCGAAATCTCATGAGAGATGTAAACGCACATTTTATTATTTTTATATCAATTGGATAAATGCAATATCCAGAGATGGTGAGTCAATTAAAACTTCATTCTAGTTTTTGAAAAACAAAGATGGAAAGCGAAATCAATATACTTTTATTATGGTACAGTGAACTTTATAAAATCTGTAAATTGAATATGTATTTCTTCAAATGCAATTATCGTACAAAACCATTTTTTTCTACTACTTACACAATTTTATACTCTGATGAATGGTGAATTATATCGTAATATATGTATTTGAAATTTTCTGTGTTGGTGTGGCATCCGTAAACTTTGTACTCATAACAATAAATTTTACAAAGAGGAATATTCCATGAAATGTTTTTAATAGTTTTGGTTTCTTTTTTTATTACTGTTTATGATTTTTATATTATAGAAGCCTCAATTTTCACTTAAATGCTGAACTTATTTTTTTATATTGAAAGGAAATTAAAGTTTACTATTAACAAAAATGAGGATCTTTTCATTAATCTCAGAAATGCTTTGTTGTTAGGGTTGGAAAGATTACTTTCTTTGTCAAACAGTGCATCTTTCCGGGTACACCCCCTTGGTAAGGTCAAATTATATGACCTTAGTTTTTTCTCCTTGTGTCCAGATATCTTCCGTTCACGTATCTTCTCAGGAGTGTATTTTACATCTCTTAATTAAGATATATCGTGAAAGTTATGGAATCTTTATGTGTGTGAATGCTTGTGAAAAATGCGTGTGAGCCTCAGTCACATAATGCTTTAAGCAGGCTACTGATTAATTACATAAATTCTCTTCAATTGTGCATCTGATGTTACGTAAAATTGTTTACATTTGTTTCTTTGTAAGAATTATTCTTATAATATATCTCTGTGCGTGAATTATTTTCGTAAAATAAAATACGGGAGCAAAAGTGTTTGAGATTTTTTGTAGGGGTAGGTATTGGATTGTTACTAAGCTATAAATCAAGGATTAAAAAAATACAAGATGGGCTCCATCTTGGAGGTGGTTTTTCGGGAAAATGATATTTCGGGAGAATAAGGTTTCTGCTAAATGAATATTTATTATTTGTAGGGTGTCAGCGCTTAAGTTTTCTTTCTTTTTACCAATTTTTTATGAAACACAATAAGGATAAAATTTAGAACGTTATATTCCGTAAGCAACTTATAATTAAAAGATTGGGCTGTTTTCATCAACGGTTTTTGATATTTCATCTTTTTGTTGAACTAACTAAATATTTGGATAATCAAATTGTTTCTTTAATGACTAAAAAAATGAATCCCTGTAGAAAATGCTAGTGTCTAGATAAATGTTTTGCTCCAATTGCTGTAATATTTTAATTTTTCTTGTAGTTTGTTCATCGCAAACAGGAACGATAATGACTCTCTTTGGAGTTAGCAAAATTACAGCGAAATAGTGGTGGATGTCTTTCTACGGAGAACCTAGTAAGGGGATACAATACCTATATAAAGCTTGAATGGTGAAGATGCTCCCAGCAATTCACTCTCACCTTTCTTACAAGCACGTGCACATAAAACGTTCGGGTACTCGTGAGAAGAGGTCCATGTAGTCTAAAGAAGTGTCGATTGACTCAACAGTAATTAACTTCAATTTACAGGTGAGTTCTGTTTGTTATTACTTCCTCGTCCGGATTTTCTCGTTATAAAGCTCTGGTAATAATTTTTAATGATATTATTGTCTATTTTAATTGAGAAAAACATTTCTTTAAATAAGATTTATTCTCTATAATGTTACGAATTGGATTGTTTTAAAAGATATTTTCACATAAGAAAAAAAACTGTATAATTCAAAGTTAACGGTAGAATATTCATTATATATTACTGTTAAACTCTAAAAATGTATTAAACTATTTATTTACTTTGTAAATTTGAGGGACTGAAATTCCTTTTGTAATGTTCTAAACAGAAACTGAATTTATTTAGTCAACTTAATGCTTTCAAATTAGCCTTTAGATAAAATAATGGAAAAAGGTAATTTTATGTGAAAACTGTTAAAGTTAATATTTCTTTCTTTATTGCTTTGCAAATGATAAATAGAAGAGATTGAGAAAGATTTATTTTAATTGAACAGTTATCTTTAGTTACGTAATAATAGTAGCATTTAACACTGATTATTCAAATGACTATTACTGTCATAATCAGTTCGGTTTAGACTTAATAATCACTCTTAATTGAAACGATGCTTATAAAGTTATAATATCGTTGTAGTAATTTAATGTTTTGTTGATTTTCTGTACTTGAGGTAGTTGTATGTTACTTCGAGCTTTTTCCCACTCTATTTTTTCCGGACGTGGGATTCAATCGTTACGACTGATCTTCTAAAAATTCTCAATCTGTTGAAAGCTTAGCTTATATTTGAAGATATTAAATTAATAATAGATTTTAGTTTTTCTTTGATACTTCAACGAATTAAAATATTTCCAAGTACTTTATTTTAATTCATAAAAACAGGGGTTGAAAGTTCAACAACTGTACCCATACACCATTATTCTGAACATGTACGTACAATATTGTGTTCCATACCATTTAATTAGTGAAATTGAATCGTTGGACCTTTATATATAAGTGACAGAAAGAGATTACGAGAGTCATCTTCATTCTTTATAATTACAGTGCAAGAAAGTGTTTTACAACCGGATTCTTTAGTATGTCTTAAAATGCTCCCTTGTGTCATAATTAAACATAATGGGTTATAAATAAGCGATTCTATAAAGAGAAAGACAAAGTGCATTATATATATATATATATATAAGAAATTTGTATTCAAAAGTTAAAAGTCAAGAGATAAACATAATTGTAAAATTGCTCTTGTGCCTGTAAGAAAATTAAGAATAATATCAGGGAAAGTGTAATCACACCTACAAGTATATGTAAATATATACATAAGTAAATAGTAAATAAGTTAAAAGGGGTTAATAAGAATAAATTAACTAAGGGTAATTAGCACTGATTAAGGTCTTCGTTCGAGATACTAAACAAAATAATATGTGGCAAGTTTTTATTTGATTATTAAGTGTTAATAATAAAAAAGGAATACTTAAAATTGCGAAAAGGGAGGGAAGTGACAAAATTCAAGGGAATAATATGCGAAATATTGACTTAGGTCTTCTGAAAATCAACAAACAAATAATTATTTGATATTCTCAATATTTCAATTTTTATTATTAATTAAAATTAATATCAAATTTAGTGAATTTTGAAGTTTATTTAATTATACATTTCAATCCAAATTTTCTCAATACATTTTATAACATTTGATTTTCTCTATTTTATCAAATGTTATTGACTTAAATTTTAAATAAGATTTATAAAACGTCTTTTTTATTTCCAGATGAAATTCGTGAAAGTGAATGTTTTATTGTTCATAAGATTATTCTTACTGTGCACCTTAACGAGGGTGGTAAATCTATATTAATTTTCATCACTCATCTGTTCAGCTCAAGATAATTTAAATTCTTTCTTCGGAATAATATATATCGACGTCATTTAATCACAGATATCTTGACTATCTGTGATTAACAGTGGCGCGATCATCTGATAAATGCGTGTATGTATAGAAACTGCAGCATTAAGCTCACGGAAACATGAACTCGTGCCTTTGCTCAGACATCGGGTCACTCTCGATGTGGGTACGCTAAAGAAAATGATGACAGTACTTTCGCATCCTCGTCTATTAAATACGCTTAGGAAGAAGCCACGTGTTATTCAATTAAAATCAACATACAATGGTGAATGATTATCAAGAGGTCTTACAGAAGGGAAATGAAGGGACCTGGTGTTACTTCGTTTAAAGTCGTATCTTTTGAACAATTGACAAGTAAGATGCTTACACGTTTTAGATGTTTTGTGAACACATTGAAAGATATGCTTTCACTTAACTTCTTGTGTCTGTAAAGACATATCAAAGTATATTACCAACATGTAATTTATGTATATGAAAATCTTCGGGGCATTTGCTTTTTTCAAAACAAAAAAGATATTAATAAATTTACTTTCATAAACTTTTATATAAAGATAATGTTTATAATCAGTAAGGGAATAAATCAAGACTAAATTACGAATTTGCGAGGAGGTATAAAAGTCCAATTAGTAGAAAATTATGTAAAAGTATAAAAGTGACGATGTTATTAGGAAGTTTTTTATCTAGAGACTCTTAAGTAAAGTTTGTGAATCCAAACGAGCAGAAACATACCAATAACTGTTATGCAAGACAGTGAGTGATGGATGATGATTCTCGGTTAGAATCTCCGAAAGGGCAGATAATTACATCTCATTGTCCATTGTCGGTTCTGAAAACGGCACTTTCACGTGGTTTTACGACTTGCATAGGCACAGACCAATCAAACGGTACCGATCAACTTTCAGTTTTATTAGAATTACGTGGACCTCATGTTGCAAATAAAGACCGAATGACCTTCCTAAAACAAAGATTTATGTTTATTCTGGCAAATGGAAAGTATAAATATCATTCAAAAAATTTATGGATGAACCGAATTAGCATTAATATTTGAAAGAAGAATTTCTCATTTCACTTGCACTTTATCGTAGGTATCTAAACTATTCAAAGTCATCATTTATCATTGTTTTTAAATTTTAAAACATTCGTTTTTAAAAATAGGAAAAAGAGAGAGTGGAATGAAGATGTGCATAGGAGGCTGTAAACAAGAAGGTGGTAAATGAAGATCTTTCTCTTCAGATCTTGACAAATTGTTTTCCACGATTATTCACGTGCATAGTTAGATATCCTGCGTAATTTGCCTTCGCGATTTTCTTATTTGACCTTTTGCACTGTAAAGTAACAAGTGAGCCGCGACAACTATTAGGGGCCAAGTTTCATCTCTCTTAGCATATATAAACGCGTTTAAAAAAATAAAAATCAGATAAAAAGAAGTGTTTGCAAATCACGTGAGTAAATGAGAGTCATGTAATCGCTGCTCATATAATTTCCCTGTTTCTTGTCGTCGTCGATTACATTTTTCCAACATTGATAGGCACGTGTTGTGAAATAGAAATTGTCGTTTCACATTTCATTTTAGCCCATGGCACTTGGTGCACTTCGCCTTTTATACTTTACATTTTTTATGTTTGTGCTTAACTTTATCTCAAACTGAATATACCAATCTCTCACATATAAGGAAATCAATGTCCTCATGACCCAGACCTATTGGCTGGATAATAGTATTCGCGGAGAAATCTTCGAGCTCTATAGCCATTCAATGAGATTCACATAATTTAATTGCATTGCTTTTAACGTCTCAAAACATGGACATTCCTCTTTACTTTATTTTCAGTTTATCTAAGAAAGTTAATCATTGAATTTTCATATGCCAATAGTCACTGTAGATTCCATCGAGAAAAATGGACATTCAGGATTAGTATCTAGATGCATAACTATAAGTTAAGTATCTATCTAGATATTTGGTGGTAATTTCTAGTTGTTCAACCTAATATCTAAGATATTGAATTTAAATATCTAAATACTAATCCTTAATATATATTTTTCTCTGTGTCTGATAATAATATTGCTTGTTTAAAGAATTGTATTCTCACTTTCTTTGATGTTTTGAAAATATTTCTGACATGCTATTCAGTGTTGAACTTTCAAAACAGATAATTAACCTTATGTTACTCTCATCTTTCTGCTTCAAAAAAATCTTTGTCTACGTGCTTTCTGATTTCTTCTTTCTAAAATTAATATGAATAAATTTCTTCAAGCACTGCCTAGAGAAACAATTCCTAATTAAGTTCTTTTAAGGAGTAAGAATGTAAACGTATTAGGCAACTTGTATGTTTAATGAAGGACCGTTTACAAACTTATTCTTCAAAAATTGGACAAAGGACGGGAGAAACGTAACCGCATCATCTCAAGTGCACTCTATACTTGCTTCATCTTGTGACCACAGAATAGCACCTTTCCGCCGACGTGAATTTCATGAATTCGCATGATAATTATAAAGTACTGAAAGCACAATGATATATGATTATTACGCTCAGATGATACCGACCCTCTCTTTACCACTTGCCTTCTTCACCCTTTTATGACGCAATGTTGTGAAAGATTCAAGGAAAGTATTCAGAGGTTCGTGTTAATTGGCAAGCAATTAGCGTAGGCGGATTTATTTCTCTATTTACAACTCCTTGGTCACCAGATCCTCATTTACAAATTGCTCTCGTTTTTCAATCTACAAAATCTCAATGTAACCACATAAAAGGTTTCTTAGTTCAAATCGTTTATTTAAAAACCACATTAATTTACAACTGAAAAATATACAATAGTGAAGAAAATACTTAAGAAGAGAGATATTTAAGAAAAACGATTTCTACCAAGAACTTTAGTCTGGGTTGAACTTTCTTTATGAGAGTATTTAGAAGCATTAAATTTGTTTTCGTTATCGTTAATTAAATTATTCTCTTCATTATAGGAATCAATTCCTGAATCTTTGGATGAAGCTATTCGTGGTTCTAACATCATTCATTGCGGTTCTTAACGACACGGTTTATTACTACTGTTGCTACAATCTTTTACAATTTGATCTTTATAACTGGATGACTCACTTGCGAACGTGAGAATGGTAAAGATTTTTGTACCTGTCTACAACAATTTTTATTGAACGACGCTTACGTCTTGCAATATTAATTATATCTCTCTATTAGAAAATGAACTTGTGGTTTTTACTCAAGTCGTATCCCAGATATGAAATATACAATAACATTTTTTTCATTTCTCATTATTTTGGCATAGGGTCAGATTCTTTTTATTTTCTTCGATTAAAATTTTCACTATTAGATATAAAAATACTCAAAAAGAAAGCAAGGCAAACGTTTCGGCCACATATGGGGGCCCTCTTCAGTGCCATAAATTCAAAGATTAATTCAAAATTTCTGTAAAATGGAGATAATTAAAATAAGGATTATCATAAAATTGAAAAACTTATCTCATAGCTTGCAATTCAAAATGAAGTAGTCCAGTATGCAGCATCACGAATTGAAAAAATATTTAGAGTTCACGTGAAAATCAACATAAACGTCTCGAATTTCTTAACTAGGTATAGGACAATAGTCTTCTTCAAGGAGGAAAAGAACCTCTCAGGATTGCTTATATAAAAAAATTTTCGGTCAGCAAAGCCACATGTCTCGAGTCGGTTTTGAAAACAGTTCAGATCATTCTGTGAGAGACTCCGCTAACAAAGTCTTCACGAAAAGTTTTTAAAAATGTAAACCTTGTTCGCGTTTTGCCATTGATAACCAATTTGGCATCCTTCTTTAATTTAATTCTTTCAATTCGTGATGCTGCATACTGGACTACTTCATTTTGAATTGCAAGCTATGAGATAAGTTTTTGATTTCTATGATAATCCTTATTTTAATTATCTTCTATATTCTAATCTTTTGCAGAAATTTTGAATTAATCTTTGAATTTATGGCACTGAAGAGGGCCCCAATATGTGGCCGAAACGTTTGCCTTGCTTTCTTTTTGAGTATTTTTATATCTAATAGTGAAAATTTTAATCGAAGAAAATAAAAAGAATCTGACCCTATGCCAAAATAATGAGAAATGAAAACAATTCTATGAATTTTGGGTCAATATAATAGCAGACATGTTATCAAACATGTCACTTTAAAATACAATACAATGTTTACTCCAAGTGGTTTGCAGATTATTTTAACGGATATTTTCATTTTACTCAATCTATTTGCAACCTAAGATCTTATGTAAAGTTCAAGCCAAGTTTGATAGATAAGGAATACTTATAGCTTAAATTATTACAGATGCAGCTTTCACAGTCTAACTTGGCTTTAAAAAGTTGTAAAGTATTAACAATTTTATAAACGAAAGATGGAAAACTTTTCTGAACCAGAAGACCGCTAAGTTTTTAAATCTTTAAATTTATTTTTTGCATTTTCTATTTGAAATCGTCAAATTGGAAGTTAACGCCAGAAGTAAGATTATTTTTAAAAACTGATTTATTCTTTATTGTATTCTTAACATACATGTGAACTTTCAAGACCTAACAGTCGTCTCACAATGATTTCTCGCATAACACCTAAGGTGAATTATTCTATCGATCCCCATCGAGATAACTGTCTTTCGACACATATACATTGTTCTCAAAGAAAAAAGGATTCGTTGCTTATAAAGACATAATTTAATGCTGATACAAGGACGGTAGGAAAATTAGTTGCAACGTCTAATGAACTAATCGACATATTATACTTGACTTAGGAAATTAAATTCAGTTAACACCTGAAATCACAGGAACAACTTCACCTTGACGGTAATTTTACAGACTTTATCATATAGAATCTTGATTTCACTTTACTGATTTCTAAAGCAAGGTTACTATAACAAAGACTGATGAAGACTTGAATATAGTATTGTGTTTATAAAATCAATTTTACAGTTGTAATTTACAGAATTTTAATAAGTAAGATGTATAAATTTTCTCATGAAATGAAGAAGTCTGGGATCCTTGTTATGTAATTATTATTTAATACGCTTCGTGGTAATCCCATTCCTAATTGTCAGCGTCCTTTTAACAAAACTTGATGGTACTGACAATTATTTTATTTATGTGGCTAAGCCTAAAGTTGAACGAATTATTACCTTTGTTTCGATTAAGAAACCAAACAAGCAACTAATCTCGTCATTTTGAAAAAGTGCCAGTTATAAGATACTTAACTTTATGAGAAGATTAAGAAAATATATTTTCATCAAGTGAAAGTAAATCATAATCAGCAATACTTGCACTAACACAATTTCTTTATCCAACTCGAATGAAAATTCCGATTTCAGATACTTTATCAGATTGGTCCAGATGAAATTGTTCTATATTCAATAAAGTCCAATCTGATTTAGGGTAATAATACTATTTTTAATTTTATTCTCAAATCCATTTCTAGAATATTTTTAGAAGCATTAAAAATTCAAAATCATGATAATTTCTAGTTTTTCAGGATTGAATGGAGATAAAGTTTAATTTGTCATCTAGTGAAAATGGGACTTGGTAGATATACCCGCAGTTGGGTCGAGTTAATGAATTCAGTCGTGAGTAATGAATAAGTACGCGAAGTTTCCACGAGCGTATCTGAGGACCATACTTCAAGATGATGATTCCCCTCGATACTACTTTCACCTTTCGCCTCATCGTGCACGACTCCTTGGTTGACTTTTCGAACTCTCCTTGGTGTTGCTTGCCAGGAGTTCTGAAAGCATCTATAGTGCGTCATCCTCTAACACGGCTTCGTCACGATTCAGTTTCACCTGGTCGTGATCAAAGTAAAGCAGATTGCAGATTGGAAAGCAGTCGTTGCCCCGCAAGGTCGTACGCATTGACAGTAATGTTCATATAAATCGGAGACCTCTGCGCATTAATCTTCCTGCTTTATTCAAACTCAAAAGCTGAGACTAGTCAATTCAGTTATATATATAAGATAGAAAATTACACTCACAAATCTATCATATTTATGTCTATTGTCTACTTATATTTATAATTTATTTTCCTTATTCTCCACTAACTACAATATTCGAAATAAGAGTTATTCATTCAGTTATTATTTCTAACACTAATTATTAAGTAATAGTCAGTCAAAAATGTGTAATGTTGTTTGGGTTGGGAAAAGAACAATTTTTTAACGAAAAGAACTTGCAGATTAAAATCAGAGTGGCCGCTGGACCGGGAAATGACCGGGAATTTTTAAAAATTTTTAATAAAAAATGATTTTAATTAACTGTTATTCATTGGAAACTATTTTTTTAATGACCTGGAAAAGATTTTCAATGACCGGGAATTACTTTTGTCCATGAAAACGGTTACCCTGTAAAATAGATGTAAAGGGCTAGAAAAGTAGAGTAATGTCTTAACTTTTTTGATTGGGAAATAAGGCATGTCTCTTAGCCTAGTGGCATTTCAAACGGCGGTTAAAGAAACTGTCATTGTTCCTTTTTGTCTACATTGACTGGTGATCAACTTGTTTAAAATTTGCATGTCATATGTATACTTATTGATCATTATCTCCATTATCTCCAGATATTAATTTTAGACATGTAATAATGAGCTACTGCTAATAATTTATTACACAATATTTAATTCGCGAGAGTGACTCTTTGCATAAAGAGAAATATAAAAGTAAATAACATGAAAACAAAAAGTTGTATTTCGAAAGAATCTCAAGCACTGAATTTCTACAGATCGGAAGATCTTTAAGAGATGACGATTTATCTCTCTTCAGCTATGAAGAAGAGCTCTTATTGTAATCGAGTAAAAGTCGTTCTTTCATCTTTATTTGAAAGCACTTAACTGACAACTCATTCCCATGACTCGATAAAGTACTCATAACATAGGCTTTGGAAATATTAGCATCTTGTTAAAATTGTTACGAAACCTTTTCAATGGTCTTAGGAACCCCGATGACATCTATCAGCTCTTCATCTACTCTCTGTAGTCTGTCGAGATCTAAAGGGTTTTTTTGAACACTTGAATTATTCTGACGTTACCATATATTATATCCTATCTGCGCAACAATGATGTCACCTTTCCAAAATATGATATCATGATCATTAATTTCATAATCCCAACTTTCTACTTTCCATAAACATCAGAAGTGTTAACTCCTCAAGATCTATGTGATGTTTCCACAAAGTCGTGGGTCTTCAACATATGTATATGTCAAACGATTATTTCTAAATGTTTATTTTCGTTTCGATCTTCCAGGGTTGTCACAAGAAGCGGAAACACAGATTCTTGGGAAAGTTGATATGTATCTTCCTGAAGGCATTTTCGCGCGAGATTTTTTTAGAAAGGGATGAAAGCGAAGTGCTGCTGCAGTCAGACTTGTACACATGAAAGTTTTTATCTTGATAAAGAAATATACATTTTTCTTATTCAACCTCTACTCATACTAAATTAAATTATATTCCAGAACCAAAAAACCTTTCAACCATTATTCAATACTAATAATCTGTGCTTTCAATATTTCAGGTTTACAATGAAATATTTTTTGTCAACTTTCATTGCAATCTTGTTTGGGGTAGCAATTGCTGAAAAATATGAACATGCCTCATTCAATAGTTCACAAACTGGTAAGCTTGTGCATAAATAAAGTATTTTATTTATAAATATTTTCATTCTGCAATCGTTCATAATCTAAATAACAAAAATATATTAGCTCATTCTAGAAATATGCGTGCAACTCCAGATACATCAGCAGCGGATGTAATGGCCCGAAATATTTTAGAGTGGATTCAAAATATATATCGTTCACAGAACATAAGAAAAAGTGAGTATAACATTCATTATAAATGATATTTACTTCTTATTGAAACTTTGTTTTAAAACTCGGTACATATTTTGAAAACAAAAATATTAATTCATTCAGTATTTGTATTAAAATTGATGAAAATCTGTGAAGAACTGACAATCGTTAATTGTTGTTAAAAAGGAAACTTTTCATCTTTTCAATTTTTTTCTGGTAAAGTAAACATTTTTGATCTGAAAATGCATGGAGCAATACCATTAATACTTTCTTAAGTTGCAATAAATTACGTTATTCTAGTATTCCTTCTTGTGTTAATTCTCTTGATTTAAATATCATTGAAAATTAAAATAAATATATCCGTAGATATACAAATTATAGTCAATTTCTTATAAAAAGTGTGCTATTAAATTGAATTATTCCAGCTCGCCAACAAGCGGATAACGGTTATCTGCCACCTTACACTTCACAGAGGCCGCCGGAAAAGCCACGACCTTTTCAACCTGCCTCGACGCAACAACCACCGTATTCAAACAATGGATACTCATCCTCACCGGTTTCAACTGCAAGGCCAAGTGTTCAAGCAAGCTTTCCCTCAACTAGTGGTTATCCTTATACTCCTCGTCCATCTCCTCCATTCCCTGGATATGCATCCTCATCTTCGCAAGCTTCCGGTTCAAGCGGATTTCCGCAGACGTCTACGACTTATCTTCCACCTCCAAGTGGAGGATACCCATCAGTAAGGCCAACACCAAGCTTCCCAATACAGCAGCCCAGTGGTCCAGCCCCAGGACCGGGACAGTCACCAGGTCAGGATAACAAAAAATATAATTGTTTTGATATGCATAATAAAAAGCAACAAATTTGCATCTCTATTAGTGTTGACCTTATTTAAATTCTATTATCATACTCTTGCGACAACCTAATGTTATATAAACTTTCCCCTGATAAGGTAAAAAATATTTTGCATTAGATATGTATGATTTAAATAATTTTAAATCAAAAAGCTGTGAAAATCCGAAGATAAAAAATGTAATTTCAAAAGAATTCAATCGTTTTTAAGATTACGAGAATTAAAAATAAGTTTTTATATGACCAGCACCTAGACCAGCACCAGCACCTAGACCAGCACCTAGACCAGCACCTGGACCAGCACCTACACCAGCGCCTACACCAACACCTAGCCCGGTACCTGATACCAGTGTTTCTTCAGGTGGAGATGAGAAATATTTCAGATATTAAAAAATTTCACGATGGTGTATATTAGAGTGGTAAAAAGATGTTTTTCTCAAATCTCTTTTCCTCATTTTATACGATTTGGTGAGAAAAGACTTGCCTAATTTTAGTTAACAAAAATTCAGCGCCACTTTGAGATTTTTTACATTACAAACTGATAAATCTACATCGTGAATTTGACCATCACAAACTTTGTGATAGGTCAATTCAGAAATTTACGCATACTGTAAAAATATTGTAATGTCATAAATTATTGAAATTCAGGAGATACAGCACCAGATGATGACGCAAATCATCCGCCACACATTCATAACATTGAAGTTCAATGCAGCAAAACCATGATGACTATCAATATTGAATTTAATCGAGCATATGATGGCTTAATTTATTCAAAGGTAATTGAACAACCCTATTTTTTTTAATAATTCATTGAAACGTACAATAGATAAAGCGATATTATTGTTTCAGGGATTTTATATGATGCCCGAGTGTCGTTACGTTGAAGCAAATTCTGGAAATACAAAATACTCATTCACTGTAAGCATGGATTCCTGTGGAACTCAATTTATCAATGATTTCGAGGGGGAAGCTGGCCAGTCCTATTTAGAAAATGTTTTGGTTTTGCAGGTAAAAATAACAACCAAAAGTCCTATATTTAAATTTAAGAATACGTCTGATTTATAATGTTATATACGGTTTCTAGAATGAACCAACGATTCAGGAAGTCTGGGATACAGTTCGAAGAGTACGTTGTTTGTGGGAAGGAAATATCAATAAAGCTCTTACTGTGAGCCTTTCTGTTGATATGCTCAATCAGGAAATTGTGACCTTCAGTGGCGATACTGCTTCAGCTAAATTGGACATTCAGATTGGAAAGGGTCCATTTGCTCCAGCTGCAGATGGCCTTGTCAAGATAGGAGAAACCATGACTTTAGTAGTTTCCGTTGAAGGAGATGCTGAATTTGATCTTCAGGTTTATTTTTATGATTCATTGTTCATAGTTTAGCTTCAGTCAATGTTACAAATTTTATTTTAATTGTAAAACAGGGTAGTCATTGGATCAACAATTTTTCAAGCTTTAAAAACGAATATTTTGAATGATTCAAAATTATTGTAATTACTACCTATTATTCATCAGAAAGTGTTTTTTAATGACTGGATACTTTTTCGATTCAAGTGGTAACTTTATTAGAGTTACTTCATACAATTTTAACAATTCTCACAGTAATTTTTTATTTAAAATAATTATTATTGTTTATTAAATTTTCAATTTATAGAAAAAAAATTATGCTCTGTGTAACTGTTCTATTATCACTAGGTAAGAGATTGCATTGCTCGAGATGAGACATCCACGAATATGGTACAACTGACTGACGAAAGGGGTTGTATTTTGAAACCGAAAATTTTTGGCGCTTTCCAAAAGACGAAAGAGACAGGAAATACAGGAGCGTCGATAATTGCATATGCTTTCTTCCAAGCATTCAAATTCCCAGATGTAATGGACCTCTTTATTGAATGCAACGTGGAACTTTGTAAAACTAATTGCGAAAGTTGTCCTGAACCAAATCAGGTATGATTCTCATATTAAAAAGGGTCGAGCGTGTCTCGGAAATCACTAGAGAAACATAACGATTTATCACTTTGAAAAATTTCAATACTATTACCCAATATATACTTTGAGAGCAAAATAATGATTTCATAATCTTTCATTTTTTGAACATCACTTGGATATGTGAATCTGAATACATTTTATAAACAAAAAACTGTATTTTTGAAGCACATTTGTTGAGCAATGGTATTAATTTCTTTTATGTGATGAATAATTATGTTTTTTCACTACTCCGCATAGCGCTCGACTTTTAATGTATAGTAAGATAAATTGGATGACAGTGTAAATGAAAATTTAAACCAATCAAATTTTTGTAGCAAATTGATCCTGGAAGACGACGTCGATCTGTTTCGTATGTACCTTCATTAAATTCAACTGCCAATCTTACAATGAATGCTGTGAGAGTTGGTCGTGGATTTAGAGTAGTTATGCCAGATGATTTGAGCCCAATGGCAAGTCAAGCTTTGGAAAACGTAAATGAAGAAATTGTACAGGAATTTGCTTCTCCTAATAACGTTTGTTTAAGCAATAGTGGGTTTTATGCTGCCTTTTCTATGATGTTTACTGCTGTCGTATCTAGCACTTTAAGTGCGATTATTTTGTACTCAAAGCTACAGAAAGTTTACAGATCAAAAGCGTACGACTTATCAGTAGAATCTTAATTCTTGCTCAGGTAGCAAACGATTTCAACAAAGTCAACTTTTTTAAAGGACGAAGTGGAATAAAAAATCGTAAACTAGTATTGCATTTTATAACAACATTCAATTCTAATGCTTTTATGAATGATGTATTTAATGTTGATCGTCTTACGTGAAGTTGAAGACGATTGGTAAAGTTAATTAAGACACTTTGCAAGAAGTGCATCACACGAATGATCTTTTAGAGGACTCTCTGTCATAATTTTTTATGAGCCGATCCAATATTTTGGAAAATTAATAGGAAATGCTACATTGATCTTAAAAATTATTTCTTCAAAAAAAGTGTAAAAATATTGAAGTTACAATTTAGTGATAAATTATTTATAAAGATATTAGTGCCTTTCACTAGAATTAGGTTAATAATGTTTACAGCAGTATTCATACCATTTTAGTTTTCAGTTTAAGAATCTGTGACATATTTGATTTCCAATAGGATAAAGATATATGTTTTTATAATAATGGAATAAAGCATGTGTTCAATTTTTATTTCAAATTTATTTTTATTTCGAATCCTAAGAAATTTTCCAAATTTTATTGCTCATAATAAGAACTTTGAAGAACCAGACTTCGACTAGCACGTTGTTTTGCTGCCTCGATGTATTCTAAATGCTTACAAATATTTGTGTAAATTGTGGGAATCATCGCAGTATGTGTGTATCCAAAAGATACAATTCCTATAATCTCATTTTTATGAACCATAGGGCCACCACTATCACCCTAAAATAATGGAAAAGGTTTACTAAGTAAATATAAATTTTTTTTTAAGATTAAGAATTCATGATTTAAATTTCAGATTAGTTTTTACTTTAGAGATATTATCATAGTCTTCTTTTCCAATTGCACAGAATTGACTATTAGCAATAGTGCGCTCTGGGTAATACTCTTCGCATTTAGATTCATTGATAATTTTTACTGTCAGCTTTATTAAAAACTCTGATCTTTTAGGAGTGTCATATTTTGTAAAAGGGTGTCGGGAGCCCCATCCAAAAACTACAGCTTCTGTATCAACAGCCACATCATATTCTGGCAATTTTAATAGAGAAACTTTATTATTCAAGCCAGCTGGCTTCCGAAACTAGAATGAAATTGTGAAATATCGATTTAAAATCTTTAAAGCCTATGGAGTTTTGAAAACGATTAAATTTATATAAAAGAAATTACAGTTACAAGCCCAATATCATTAACAGCGCCATTTTGACCAGGTACATAGCCCTTATGAACATCTAAGTGACGAATAATACGTAACTGGCCACTTCTATAAATACTTATAGTTCCAAACACAACAAATATTCTTTCAAATTTCGGGATTGTTACGTAAGGATGAATACAATGAGCTGCTGTTAATATGTGATTTTTGTTTATTAACGCTCCGCCACAGAAATGTGTACCATCCGCTTCTCTTAAGGAAGCTACAAATTTTATACTCCCATGCTGAACCTTATCTCCACCAACTATTTTATTCTCTAGTACTGACAGACCGGATTCTACAAAACGGTAAGAGGCTTATCTGAGAGAAAATAGTGATTGGAAAAGATTAACATTCACTCAATATTCATGTACAATTAATATTTACCTACATCACAGAGAACTGGAAAAATAAAGACCATTACGATGATAACCATTTTCATGTTCTTTAGTCCAGTTAAACTAATTTAGTCGTCAGATTTCAGTTAGGATGTATCTACCTAATAATAAAAATCATTATCCATTTTTACAAAATGTATTCATCAGCACTGTCAACTTTTTAAAAAATGTTAGAGATAAATTTGTGTTAAGTTTTATTTGATTATATGATCCATTCAAGTAATAGAAGTAATATAAATTATAAAACATGATTCTTATTCATTATTTTTTTACATTCTCATCATGGATGAGAAGGTATTAGTTTTATTTTAGTTGCGAAACGCTTTTTTTCAGATAAAGACTAATTACTGTAATAAATTCTTCATTTGCATGAAGATTACGTTCTATATACATAATAGAATATTTACATTCTTTTACAAACATTATTTTGCGCAATATGTATAACTTCAAACTTTAAAAATATCTCATTCTATAATACACGTTTTATAGTGATATTTACGTACTTTTAACAAATTTTAGTACATATAAATGCTCGCCCCTGATTTTTCTTTCAGCTATAATAGAGCCAATCATATTTAATTTTTTTAAACGATGGATAATATACTCCGGATCATTTTCTTTAATTACGAGTAAATAAAAAATTCCTTTTTGAGATAACAAGCGTGGGATGTACACAAATAACCTTTCCATCACTTGTCTTCCTTCGACACCACCTGCCCACGTTTTAGAAATCAGTCTTTCATCAAAAACTTCTACAGGCTCTGTGACAACGTAAGGTGGATTAAATAAAATTATATCGAATAAATTTAAAGGCAAGAAATTAGTTACTAAGTCCATTTGGATCACATCAACTTGCGTTGAATTCGCATCACTCGTTTTTTTAGTAACATTACAAGCATGAGGATTTATATCACTGGCTATAAAATACGATGGGCAACGAGAACCAAGAGCCATGGCCAGCGCAGTTATAATCACCCCTGATCCGCTACCAACTTCTAAACAAATGCCTGGATTCACTGCCTCTATTGAATGCAAATCAGATTCTAGTGCGTCTATGAGAAGGAAAGAGTCTTCTGATGGCTCGTAAACGGTTTCGCTATCTTCCTCTGACAATTTCACGACAGGGGTCTCCATTTGTATTGATCCTTGATTTTTAAAAATATATATTGTTTCAAAACGATAATTTTAGATTAAAATCAATTGAAAGTTTTAGTGAAAAAACTACTCTTTAGATGAGGCAATGTAAAAAATATTGTCATCATTATTTATTTTTTAAGAAATGAAGTCACATTAAAAAACTATTCATATAAAAGGAAAAGATAATAAATAAGAGAGAATTCATAGCAGGTTAACAAAATGTTACTGTAATCAAATAACAATTTTTTGTAGTGCTAAAGGACTTAATTTTTAGATTAAAAATAATTTAATAAAAATATATAACATAGACAAAAATTAGAAATTTAAAGTTAATGACAAACAAGATTTTTGTAAAATTTTAATATCTTATTTTTTTGTTTGTTTGAAGAGTCACCTTTATCACTATTACTCTACAACCTCATACATCAAAGATTAGTAAATTAAAGGTTCAAAGGCATTGATAATATATGACAAACCTGTTTCACTTCTGGGCATCTTTAGACGAATTTTCAGCTTCTACGTCCTTTGGAGTTTTCTGAGAAGCAGTATCAGTACTATATGAGGTGTTATCGAGTGAAGCTCTCTTCTTAGCTGATTCCTTTTGAATAGTCTGGTGGATTTTATTCAAACGATCTTGAGAATTTTGTAAAATATTGCTCACTATCGTTACCTTCTGTTTGGCGTTGATGAGCTTTTTGATATAAATATCCAACTCTATGGGTTGTTGTAGACCTTCAGATATTTTAAGGAGCTCTTCATTAAGTGAATCAATTTTTTGTTTTAATTCGATTTGACTTATTCTGAAATAACCACAAATTAATATTTTTAATATTATTGAAAGATTATAGGCTCATGAAAAAATATTTTAAGAAATTATTTTTCAATTTATTTTTTCGATTTAAGGGAAATAATTATAGAGAAAAATTATGGAAACGATTCATAATTAAATATTTCAAGAATTTAATGATTACTCCTGTACTTCATTTTTTTTGTGACAATTTATTTTTTATGATTATTTTCATATAATCGCAAAAATAGTAACAAATACTGTAATTTTTTATATGAGATAAATCTAATACATATTTTGAAAAATGGATTTAGACAAAGTCGATTGTTTTATTTATGTTTCAAGTATATGAAGATAACTAAAATTGCGTGTTGGCTAATAACTTGAATTATAATAACAATTTAATTAGTGTGTATGTGATAAAATAATAAGTGCTTTAATATTTAAACAGTAATATAAAAGTTCAACCTTGTGGCACGAATTCTTTCATCAAGCTGATCTACAGTTGGTTTTAAAAGACTCATAAGACCTTCAGTTAAAGCATCTCTCGTAGGATTGTCACAAAAGTCTTCCGTTTTGTCTTCCAAAGATGTATTGTCACTCGCTGTGTCCAAGTCCATTTTTTGAATTATTATTTGATTATAAAGATGTGCCTGAAAAACTAACCTTAAATTAGCAACGACCAAGATTCTTGACAGTTTTATTCCTTTAGCCTGCTTTAGCAGACAAAATCACTGTTCTATCGTTAAAGTAGAATGTTTCATTACCAGTTAAAATTAAACGAGTTCGAATCTGTTTTACCGACATACCATTTCTTTTAAATTGACCGTTACCAACCGTTACCCATAAGCTCTATTATAATTGATCATGCATAATTTTGTTAATAGAAGTGATAGAAGCACCATGGATGTGTCACAATATTTCTTATAATAAGTCTTTAAATGTTAATAATACAGTACAAGTTACATTGACTTAAACGAGTTTACGTGAATGTGTGAATATTTTCATATACAATTCCGAGAAGTCCTAAAGATGGAAGCACAACCACAAAAACCACGATTCGAGTAAAAACTATTAGGATCGAAACATTTTTATTCAAAAGACTAATAGGGGATATTTTTTTTTTAAATGCATTAATAATCAGGATTGTGCGATCATTCGTAAATCGAAATTTTTATTAGTGTAAAATACAAGTCAAATTACATGTAGAAAACCATGTAATTCACGTATCCATCTTCAGTAACAATGGAAGGAATAAGAATTTAAATCACATGAAATTAGGACTCACTTCACTTAAAATAAATTGAATTTAAAAGAAAAAAGTTATTGCCATTGTCAGTGATAAAACTGATGAATCATGTTAAAAGCACACTATTGAATTACTGGAAAATTTATTAAAGTTGCTTGATAGGATTTTCTCTGAGTTGCAAGAATTATGGTGGTCAGGAATAAATATATTTCAACAACGATCCAGGACAGAAATCCGCAAAATCGTTGATCGAAATGGAGAGACAAAAATTCAAACGTGAGTAAGCAAATTTTATATTAAAAATTCTACAGAGGATAGATTTAAGATTTTGCAACATATGTTAGTTTTTATTTTTGATCCGTAAGCGTTTTGCATTGTAATGACTTTTTTCAATGTTTCTTTATTTAAATGTTTATTCAGTCTACATACCTTAGAATATGAATGATAATAAAATTACGGAGCTGAGTCTTATGGCGTATAATATGACCACATTTGATTTTGCATAAGTATATGCAAAACAAAGAAAAAATAAGAGACATTTTGTTTAGAGAAACAGTGAACTAATCATTAGAGGTGTTTATTTTTACCATCATTATTTCAAAAATTGAAGATAATTTTTATTAATATTTTCACGACTATTGAAAAATTTGCAGGTGAGATCACTGAAGCCTGTGATAAATTAAATGTTTTTACCAGAAATTTTCCTAACAATTATGCTAATTATTACATTTCTGTAGTTTCTTTTCAGAAGGGTTATTTCATTTTCAAACTCTTTTTAGAAATATATAACAAATGAATAACAGAAGTTCAATTATAAATATTTAAAATTAGTAATAAAGAGTGAACCAAATTCAATTAGATTTAAATTCCCAGGAAAAAAGAAACGATTGATTGAAATTTATGTGAATTGCGTATCTTGAAATTTACAATTGTAGGTTTCTGAATCTGCAGTTTTACCTGAAAACGATTGCATCGAAACATTATTGAATTGCGTTCAGGACTTTTCAATCGTATAGATTTGTTTCAATGGCGTTAAATCGCAGTTTTACGATTAAGTGACACAGTCCATTAAAATTGAATCGTCAAGATGCGTTTCGGGAATTGTTTATCTCAATTGTGAAATCACGATTAACATCAGTAAAACAAATTTTTACGAATGGAAAAAGCGTGAAAACTATTCAACAAAGTAATGATTTAATCGGTCTGGAATCAAATTGCTGATTGAAAATCTTACCGATTCAAATGCCCACAACACAATTAAACGAAAATATTTTGAATCTGCAATTTTAAAATACGCAATTCACAGCGATTTTAGTCTATCGCTTTTTGTTTCCTGGGTTGATAATATGTATACATATTCCATGAAAGTAATAGGAGACGTATTTGGTTTTCTTGAAAATTGCTAAACTGTTACTAGGGTTGTAATTATGAAAATATATATTAATTCAGAAAGTATGAAAGATAGATTTAGGCAAAGCGATATTTTTTAGTGTAAAAAACTTCATTTCTTGGAAAGGTTGGAAATGTTATAATAATATCTAGAGTGGCCATCCTGAATATTATTAATTGTGAAGTTTTGAAACATATTTTGCTCCTGCTTCTTTCTGGTTTACATTTCGACGAAAAAAATTGAGTATCATCTTCACTGTGAACACTAACAGTTGCAGTAGTCATATTTAAAACAAATTTCCTTTGTACTATGCAATAGTAGTAGTAGTAGGAAAGTTAACCCCCTGAAGTGTCTTGAAGATGTCTGCCTTGTTCAGGCGTAACACGGCCGGCAAAAACTTCATAATGAGAGGAACGAACCAAGGGGTGATGTTTGCAAATCATTAGTCCAACGGTAAAAGCGCGACAGTAACTATAAGAGAGTGAAGAAACGTCTCTCCCGTCGTTTCTCATTTACAAGTGGAAAGTAAATCGCAAAATGTATTCAGTAATTAAAGTCTTTATCTTTTGGTTGTTGTTTCTTCAATAATTTACATTTAATTTCAAAGACTAGGTTTCTTAAATATAGCAGAATATTCCATTCGTACAGTGTAGGAGGCATAGAGACAGAACAATACTTTTTAATTGGAATCTACAATTTATGAAATTGAAAATTTATGTTATTGATAGTAGTGGTTAAAAATTTCGACAAATTCTAACATTTTAATATCTTCTTTAAAATGTAATCAATGAAATAAAACAGCAGTGAGAGGGAGTCATTAAAGTAATTCAGGTCAAAATACGGTATAAATGAAAATTTAGTTTTGTGTTGGTGAAAGGATCGTAATTTGCGGTCAGAAAGTGATACTTTTGCGACAAATTTCGTGAAGAAAATTTAGGATTCATTAAAGAGAAGTGGTTAAAATCCAATTAAAGTTTTCGGAGTAAAGTCATCATTTTTAAGATCACCTAGCCTAAAGAGTTGATTATTTTGAGAGCAGGATGATTATTCATTTTATTATATAATTGATATATTTAACATAGTTTGTAAAAATATTCATAAAATAAATTGTTTGCAGAAAATAATTAAAGGAAAAGCTGTACTCAGACAAATATTTAGTAGATAAATAATTAAAATTTATTTTAAAATAATGATTTTACTCCATTTGACCAAGATTTAACCGACCCAGTATCGCAAAATACGTTGTTTTTTTCAGTGTGGAATGAATGATTTCAAAGTAATTACCGATTACATTTAATTCTATATCTATGTATGTATACCTACACGTTAACCACGAACAAAAAAGATAGGGTTTTCTCATGGGACGTATGAGGGTCGTAAACGAAAAGGACATTCTGAGTGATTGTGGTTACAGCAATCTTGACACTCCCGGACATTCTTGTCGTTTCCTACATGCGTATATTTAAGAGTAGGGAAAATCATTTGAAACTAATCGATGTGATATAATAAAAATTAAATAGTATATATACATATATAGGGTGACCATAATTAATTTTCGAAAAATAGAACAAAAAGGTTTGAAAAATGAGGACAAAGTAGGACAAAATTTTATTGAAAAAATAGGACAGAGTAGGACAGAAAAGTTTGGAAAAGGGGACAAAGTAGGACAGAAAAGTTTGAAAAAGTGAATAAGATAGGACAGAAAAGTGACTATTTTATTAAATGTTATCAACGCTTAACATCTTATATTTTTATTTTTGAACCCTGATGCATTTTAATTAATAATCTATTGAGCTGAAAGATTATTTTTGAGTCAAAAATCCTGTAGGACAACTCATACAAGCCCTAAAATGCGGACATGCCGGGGAAATCCGGACAGATGGTCACCCTATATATATATATATATATACGTACATAATTTGGATTCTCATATTCAGCTTCATTATTGTACACTCTAAAAAAAGTCTATTGATAGTGAAATTACGTGAATAGGAAAACGAAAATAGTTATTTTACTCTGAAAAGAAATCCTTTTACTATTAAAGGATTGAATTTGTACGCTAGCGGGCGAAGTGCGCCTGCGCAACAGTGAGTTTACATCGTCCAGTGCTTAACAACAGTGCAATATGCACGAGTAATTTTTGTGTTGCGCGATATATTCTTTTATTATCGCGATTAATTAACGTGGATACTTCAAGGAAATGGATTTCTTTAAAAAATTAGGAATTCCAGAGTGTGACGTAAAAATTTTGGAAGGTACGTATACCAAAACAAACAATTTTTATCCACATAACCTCATTTTTCATTGCTTCTGAAAATCCAAGCATTATGAATTTATTAATTTTTAATGCTTTCAACCATCAAAGGGTTATCAGTTGTGTTGTTTTGAAATGATTTTGTAAAGCGTGCTTGAATTTCAATGAATATTATGGTTTTCATCAAAGTTGTATCTTAAAATTTCTTTAAGCGGAAATCTAAGACAGGACGTTATTATAGTACTGAAAATAATCGATTTAATATTCGCACTTATCAAAGTTGGGCTTGTGTACATTTCTTATTAGGTTATATTGTACAATTTGTTTCCTTTTATCCTCGAATAAATATTTCCTTTGTACGACATAGGATTTCATTTTCAGACAAAAGGAAATATTTTGACAGTAAAAGGGCAGCATTTGAAACGACAATCCTTTGACTGTTAAAGGATTTCCTCATGCCAATTTTCAATAGAAAATTCTTTAATGGTGAAAGGAATCATTTGCCAGTCAATAGTCTGTTTTTAGAGTGTAGTAAACTTTTCAAATATTTAAAGAATTTGAAAATCTTTCTGTGGAAAAAAAGACGCTTTCGACTGCGCTGGGATTCGAGCCCAGGTCTTTTGATTGTCGGTTTTTTCCTGTTCATTTATTGTCAAATCAAGGAGCAAGTAAACAAACGATAAAAAGTAGCATATTATTCATACAAAATATTCTTAAAATTACTAAACTGTACGGAAATTTTAAAATGTTCAGAATTTTAATGCAGTAGTAGTTATATGATATAAGTCATTAACATAGTTATAGAAATGAACGTAATGATTATCAGCAAATCTTTGCAACTAAATTTTAGGCGTGAATTTCTCTCGTTTTGTGGTCCACCCTCGCTTTTTAAGTCTATACGAACGCAGTGGTAACCTAGTATTTTATACGTAAGATCTATAGAGTATAGGCAATAATATTTAACGATAATTCTAGGGTTCTTCTCAGAAACCCTCGGGCTCCATATATATACTGCAAATGACTTATATCGGGTTCTGCGACGCTCTTCATCATGGAAAAATCCTTTTTATCTACTATTCTTCGTTCATTTTTCCATTTTTTCAACACTTTAATTTTGGGAATGTGGTACAATGACGCAGCATTATCTCAAAGTCTGTCTTGGAAAAAATCTCTTCCTTTTTTTAATTTTAGTCACTCTGCTTGAAAAAAATTGATTATATACATTAGATTTGCTACATTGTATGTTTGGAGCGGCCTGGTTGCTAGACGCCTTGGAGCTTGTCCCCTTGCATAAGTTCTTTGCATGGTTTTATTAATTATTATTTTTTAATAAAACAAAAACAAGCAAAAAAGTAAATTTAATTTAATTTACTATAAACAACTTATATTATGTTTTTTGCAAGTTTACAGCTTAGTCATTTAAGTCTATTAAATTAGCTGGCACTCAGGAGGGCCTCCATTTATGGCCGAAATGTTTGCTATTTTCTTCCTCTGATATGAGTTTTTAAGTATTAATTTTTATGGAAAAAGACTGACCCAATGGCAATACAAAAAGTATCATAACTATTTTAATCTTGGGTCAAGATAAAGACTAGAGACATGAATACAAACATGTCACGAAGTTATTTGTTAAAAATACAATTTTCTCAATATTATTTCAGCTGTTATTATTCAAGTTATCAACCCTAAAATACTTATCTGGGGTCCAGTAGATCCTATGATGCTATTCTACTAAGGTTTTTATCTCTCGTGTGAGCTATTAATATTATGGATTAAACTGCTTTGAAACATAAAAATTTTAAAACCTTTACCACCGGAAAATTAATTGATCTAACTCTTTTGTTTTGCAAAATATATGACTGTACTCAGAAGAAAGTTTTTTAAGACCGTGTATTCAGTGGCTCACGTGACGTCAGTATTGACAATTGAAGTTCTGTAAAGTTATTTAAAAACTATAAATTCGAATCGATTTCCGGTATCAGATAAACCTTCACACTTTTCTTTATGTATTTATGGTACATAAAATTAATATTTCCCAATTTTTCAAAAAGATATCTCATGTATAAAAAAAGTTATTTTATATGAATATATTTATTTATAAATTTGGTCACGTAGTCAGTGAGGACGATGGCCTTAATTTTTTTTAATTCTTTGAATCAAAGAAACTCGTGCATTCTTATATGTATACATACAATGAAGATTTTTCCATTTAAACAAATTATTCTTTATTCAATTAAATAATTTCTTAAATTTAACCAAAGTTACCAATTCCCTATTGACAAAGTTCATTTAATCTCTAATATAAAACATCTGACGATTATTGCTTTTATGGATTTCTCAAGCTCCAAATGCAATTAGACTGAAATGAGATGGTTAAGTTTAAGTTCGCAATAAAGATAATTACTATTTTTAAGCCAAGAGGGAAATAATCTTTCTCTGGCCCCACTAAATGTACGGTGTGTCTTATTTCAAACGATTTCGCCAAACAATTACAATCTTAAGAACAATTTGTATCTTCCATTGAGTTTTAGCTGAAGTGATTTTATTTTCAATGAAAAAATATAACTTTTTAAATTTATATAATGCTCAGAAGATTTCAAGTACTTTAATCAAATTGAAAAACAATGTATTTCCGATTTGAGTCTCAATTTGAGAGAAGGGAAGCTTCCCTTTTTGATTCGCGGTACAATTTGTAAATCACCCCGTACGTCAGGGCGAGACTGATCAAGCCGCGCAATACAACATTGCCGTAAACCGAGGCCCAGCCCCGGGCTTTGTGGCGCAATCTAGCCGGATGACAAGGCAGGGTTTTAGAGGACAGGTGCTACTGACGCCTTTGATCTCTTCTACGTTACATGCTGCGGAGAATCGTGGACGAAAGAGGGAATTATCGAAATATTCATTACTGTATTCTACAAACCGTCTCGTAAAACATTAGTAATCTCTGGATAAGATAATATGCAACTGCCCGCAGAAACAGAATATTCATTAATGCTTTTGTTATTTTATTCTTCAAATAAAACTTCAAAATAGAGAAACTTTCCAAACAAATTTTCAATATAAAGGTATGGCAATCGAAAGACCTGGGCTCGAATCCCAGCGCAGTCGAAAGCGTCTTTTTTTCCACAGAAAGATTTTCAAATTCTTTAAATATTCTAAGTAATCTCCTATGGTTTATTTCCTAAAAAAATAGTTGATTAAATTGCTTCAGTTTGTAAAATATTACAAGACCAATTTATTGGTTGGCATACTTTTTTGTGGATGTTACTATCTGTATTGCTATTGCAAGAAATCAGGTAGTAATATTTGTACCAACTAATAAATTCTATAGGTATAAATACTATAACTAATAAATTCACCGTGGCATAGTTTAGAAATTGAAGTAGTCTAATCAAAATTAGAATAAATATATGTGCAAAGTTTCAAACGGGTATTAATTTCTAATGGCCATTTAGCGTTTCGTTTCATTAAGTACTGGCGCGTGTAAAAGAAGCATTTCTGATCTACTCGCATGAATGATCTGGGGTAATCGGCGTATGTCATTTTCGCGATGAACTAGCCCACCAACCCATAGACGATTCCCAATGGGTTTGAAAGCTGTTGACGACAAATCGAGGGTTAAAATACTATTGGTAAATAGTAAGTGGAATGAAGGGCGATGTCTATCAGAGAGCCAGAGGATTATAACCCTAATTTGAACTGTCTGTGTCCCACCTCACTTCGTAGGAGCGTGTTAGCCCGCGAATCGACGTGAATATTAAAATAGAATGTAGATTATAAGACTAGAAACTAGTAAGTTAGAAGTATTATAGAATAGAGAAGGACATTTTTTATTGTTAGTATATATAAATTTAACGATGACACTCATTTTACTAAGTTTTATTCAATGTTTTGTATTTAGGTATACACGGAAAAAATGGATATTGACCCATAATATCTAGATATTGAGGCACAATGTCAGTGGCATTCAACTATGTGACAAACATTTAGATATTCTATTTCAATGCCTGCAGATATTGAAAAAAAGATATTAACCGCCAGTATCTCAGATATTAAAAATAATTATTCAAGATACTAAACTTCTGAATATCCTCGTTAGTAAACTTAAATGTCTGAGGTACTAAAGTTGAATATCTCAGATATTTAACATTAATATCAGGTATACTGAAAAGGTAAGTCATAGATATTACAGCTCAATGTCTAAGATATTCAAAAAATTATTTTAAAGGTTATAAAGTAACTACATATTCAGTTTTTAGAAAAAAGTCAAATTATATTTTATTATGTATATAAGTATATAGTAGATTTGTACATCGCTCTCATTTTCATTATTTGGCATGTCTAAAATTAATTTAATGTTCTTGTTAGAAACTTAACCTTAACACTAAGGTTAGATTTCATTCTCGGCTATAAACCACATATAGAGAAAATATATAACTTATATGTTTTACTTACTGCATCTCAAGTTAAAGACTCCATCATTTTTATTCCATTAAAAACACTTATTAGAATTTAAGGAAACTTTAATAAACTTTCAAAATTTATCTTTCCGGCACGCAGCAAGCATGTCAATCTTAGATTCACTTAGATTTCGATGAGCGCGGAAAAGTGATCACATGACCTTTATATATATGCGCGCGCACTTCATGCTTCAATATCTAAACTATTGAATTTGAATATCAAATGTTACTTCTCGGAAAAATCTTATATATTGAAAAAAAAATATTTTTAATATTGCGTGTCAATATCTAGATATTATGGATGAATATCTTCTTTTCAATATCCATTTTTCTCCGTGTATGTACATCTGCAGAAGCAAAAACTCAATTTCATTTGGTCATCTCGAGTTAATCAAGAATTTCATAGGATCAATCCAGATTTATCTTCCTCAGGAATAAAGGATCTTGCTCGATCTTTATTGGCAAGTGCTGAAGAAAGACACCTGAAAGTTACGAGAAATAAAAAGCAGAGGACAGTGGATAATTCTATCATCATGATCGGCTGTTCCGCAGTTCCGCATGTTCAAAAGCCACGCCTCTTCGGCGGCTTAAATTCCTTCTAAACTACCGAGCAGTTCACAACGATCCTTGAAGGAAATAAAGTTTATCGAAGAGATTGACAGAATACTGAAGCTTTCGTATCGACCTTTAGCTACACGATACACTGCTACCACACTGTGGGAGAACAGGAAAAATTCTCATATAATTTGTAAATCGGTACCTAACCCACGCACCGTTACTCGCGCCATTCTACTAGTAGTTTCTGGTATTATTCCAAGTATCTCTGATGCTATAATTATAGTCGCTCGATTCACTAAAAGTTTCTCAGATTCCCAATCATTTCGGTTTCAACCGTTTTCGCCTTTTATGGGGACTCAGACTCGGATTTAAAGATACCCTCCAGCAATACTTAGGAAGTAAAACAAAAACGTAAATAATTGATCATTTTGTTTGATGAAAGTCGGATAGTTGAAGTCATTTAGAAATCCTTGACCAGTAACAAGTATTGTTTTAGCAATCATATGAAGTAAACTAGATTGTACGTAAATATTTCCATTTTACCGAATAATGTGCAGTAAAAGAAATATGTTATCTATTATAATCTAGAATATTTTTAAAAATATTTTAAGATAATAGCAATTTTGAATGTTGTTGTCGTCTAATAACTGAAATAGTTAATTAGTTGTGCCAAATACATTACTAGTAATAAACATTCTACTTTGTATTGGTTTCCTTAACGATTTTATAATTATTTGTAGTAACTATTCAGTTTGTTCAAGTTACAATACGAGTATTTACAAAATATTATTAAATCGTTGGGACAGCTGATGCAAATTCATGAATAATTTTTTATCAATTATGCAGTTGGCATTACAACTCATTTTTGCAGTGTATGGGTTTAAAATAAACAATTTCTTTGTTAAATATATCCGATTAATTATTCTCTTGGATCGAGTGAATTTTATTTTCCGTGTACACATATTATTACTGTAACTCGATTGGGCCAGGATATGCTTGTTGCTCTGCAAAAGTTTAACCCAGAAATGAATTTAGTTTTTTAAACCTGCAATTGTTCCACTATTAGGCATTTTCATTTCCATAAACAGCTAACTTCACTTTATGGAAGACTGGTGGTATTGTTTCTATAGGAAATGTATTGGGAAAAGTGTTATTCTTCAATTTCTAAAATAAAAAGCATTTATCGAAAAAATCTTATTAGTGAAGATATGTTACATTTTTCAAAAGGAATCAAACTGAACAATAAATTTGATCAATTTCAACTAATTTCCTATTTTAATAATTTTATTATTAAATTTAATTTCTTTCAAATAAAAAAAAACATATTTTCACAAATAATATTTTTTGAATAAATGCTTTTCTATTGCAGAAATCAAATAATAACATTCCTTCCCATACATTTCCATTCGAAACAGTACCACCAGTATTCAACGAAGTCGAGTTAGCTGTTTATGGAACTGAAAATATCTAATGATATTTTCAAAAGACTATAATCTCTTCATAATTTAATTGATGACGAATTCAGCTCAATTCTTTAAGATATATTATGATTTTTAAACCAAATTTAACTATACTTCTTAAACTAAATTTTGTTTGATTTAATCAAAGATTATGATTTATTTTTACCAAAAATTGTATGGTTAGATCAAATTTCTATATTTTTTTGGGTGTATATGGTAATATCGAGTACATTATCAAATATATTTTCTCTTTTCTGCCTCTGCAAATAGTCAGTTTTATGATATGGACTATTATTTCCTTGACATATCCGGAAATATTCTCAATATAAAAAAAACTTCATTAAGTGATATAAATTGTAGTTATTGCTAAGCGTTAAAATTTTGTTACCGCGATGAAATACAATATTTCTCTTTATGTATTTTTGAAGGGTAATAATTGTGAGCTGAAATATTTATTTCCTTTGTTATGTCTATAATGTTTGAAAAATTTAGACTTTCATGAAAACCTTATTAGAACTGGAGTTGAATGTTTTGGGGAATCCGATCCTGACGTTTCGTATTATATCTGTACGGGATGAATGTACGCGTGTGGGGCAAAAGGCGCGGGGTCCAAAGTGAAGGGTTCGCCGAACACAGAGATTAGTAGTTCGGACGAGACTTTCGTGTTTCTTGGATCCTAAAACCGTAGATCACGATAATTGTGAGAACAATGCCGCAGCAAAATTTCACGCTAAGCGATCTTTGAGGCCCTGGACGGAATTCCGGCGATCATAGATCACGATCGATTCCCACATAGAGAGACGAACGCTAGACCAGACACGTCGATCACGAAGATGGATATCGACCATTACGTTTGCGGGCCTATTAGTTTTTAACATGACCGAGGAATGACCTTCAACCCATACATTTCACACTAAATCGTAAAACTTTACTCGTTTTAAACATTTTCTCTTGAGTGAATATATTATAATAATAGTAACCGCGTGTTAAATTTATCTAAAAAAAGTGTATTATCTTAAAATTAGTATCATTCATGATATAGAAAAATGTAACAAGTGATGAGAGAGGCGCTTATAAGAGACAACCTGATATTCAACCATAGGTCCAACTGCAACCCTAAATCTGCAGACTAACAGCCAGAAGAATGTATAATTACGAGGCATAAAAGTAACCATCACCCACTCATCCAGCACTCGTTGTAGCGTACCGTTTCGGGTCGTCGCACCCACAACCGCAGGTTCCCATCGATCTCTCCAAGTTCGAGATATTCGGCAACTTTTTTAAGACCGATTACGGTTACGTGAGTGCTGGTTCCTCTCGCTGTAAAAGCGTTAATAACGAACGTTACCTGAGCGGGTGGGATCATCTAAAATTGAAAGCATTTCTCAAAAGTATTTGCTCACTTTTTCGTATTCCATGCTCTCTCCCACGCGAACTTATTTCGCAGTTCCGGCTTTTCGTAACAATTCCTTTTCTCATGTCTAAACAGTTCTTTTTTCGTACTAACGAGTAATACCTTCCACTTTTTTGTTTAACTTTTTCTCTATTGCCAATTAACCTCTTCCTGTGAGCAAACATTATTTAACGTATTCCAATAGTGTATTGTGCAACTAGGGAAAAAAATAATTCTTTTTCCCGTGTTGCACACGATTTTTTTCTACTATGGGGTCAGAAAATGGATTTGTTTGCCCCGCACGGGGCAATAAAGTCCACTTTATGGCCCGCTAGTAGAAAAAAATTATATTTACACACTCTGAAAAATATTTAGTTAATCCTACCAAAATGTAATTGGATCAACCAAAGAATTTGCTTATTATACGGTTGAGCAACTTGTTGGTTGATTCAACCAAAGAATTAGTTTTATGAAGCTAAAGATGGTCACGATTTGGTTGATTAAAACAAATATTTTAGTTGATTGAACCAAAATTTGTTTAGCTTAACCAAAGATCTTGGCTCATTTAAAAAAGTGCTTTGGTCAGATTAAGTAAATTTCTTTTATGGGTAATAAAAACAATTTAACAATATTTGTATCTTTGGTAGGTAGACCAATTCTTTTTGTTTTAACTAATTTGACATTCAGTGCAATCAATTCTAGAGCTAAATGATCGTCATTCTACCATCTGTCACGTTGGATTGTTAACTTGGTTAGCTTACGCATACCAAATCAGACAGGGTATGGCTTAACGCAGAATGGGCATCTCTATAATACGATTTGGATACATGAGAGTCCTGTGGGATTCGTGGCCACGTAGAATCTTCCCTCAACATGATACGATAAACGATATGCATATGTAAATATTGTGACACCATTTCGAATTGAGGAAAAAGTACCGTAACTTCGCACGTGTCTAAATTTAACTAGTTTATAAGAGTTCTCACCAAGATTTGCATACACCATAAAAACGCTTGATGAGGACCATAAAAAGTCGATTTTGAATTCTTTCTAAAAGCCAAAACACCATAACAAGGATCACGTATTTAGAAATAATATATAATACACTTTTAATAAATGTATAGTCAAAAAGATATTTGTTACACGACACATATATTTCATTAGGACTGTTTTTTTTTAAAGAGTTTTAATGTATATCTGAGATGCTGCATGAAAATTTTTGGTATTGAGTCAAACTCGAAATTATATCACACATCCTACCATGGCAGCCACTGTTGTATTAGCGGAACGGGGATGATCCTGTTAACAGGATCAAGGCTTACTTGCGAGACTAAGGGTTCTTGTTATTGACGAATACTTTCTCCTTCGATCCTTAGGGACTGGATTTCAGTTTTCTTTGCCACTGGATAACTGGCTAACAAAGAGTTGGGTATTCACGGGATGCATTCGAAACTTAAGGTTGTTGATCGACATGCCCATCACTTGATCTTTTATAAGGTTAAAGCTAGGTAGAGTATAGTAGGAAGTGTTTAATATAAAAAATGTTCCTCTTCAATTGGTCAGTATTGTTCGAATGCGTACTTTCTTTTTATAATTTTGCAATAGACCTGTCGTAATATTGAGTGATACTTCTTTAAAGGGAGCAACCAGAATTCCTGTTTCTCTAAATTTTTAGGTTCAAAATAAAGAGAATTTTCTCTTGCCTAAAAGAACAATTAAAAAAGAGAATGATAGAGAGCAGTCAGTTTTTAGAACATAAGCTAACAAAATGAATCAAAGGTTCAAAAGAAAATGGTAATTTAAAAGGAATGAAATCGAAAGAAAAATGATCAAAGATATACAAATGAACAAAAACGACCCTAATTCGGGAAATGAAATCGTTGTCCCGCGGCATGGAAATGTGTGTAAGCGACACTTCAAAAGGCAGATACCGTCGCTAATTTAAACTTTTTAATTTCAGCATAATATAGAGGAGAGTTAATAACAACGTCTTATGCGTTCTAGGGTCTTCGGGTCTCCTTTGTCGTGCAGTGATCCGTATGATTGCTCAAGTTCAGAACTGCTGGTGCTGCAGACATTTCGTTGGACGTTAGTCGCTTAAGCACACAAAGGTAAATCCAAATTTACTACATTTACAGTGATCGATCTTTCTATTCAAGAGAATAGTATCTGTGAGAATTGTAATTTCATTTAAAATTTCTAAAGATTGCATGTTCACCCTTTTTCTCAAGACAGAGTACATCTTAAAAGTTTTTATGCTTTCATAACTTTTGAAATCATTTTCCATTGATTAGATATTTTGTTTAGGAACTTCAGATATTAGGCGAAAGAGATTATAAAAGTGAATTTTATTTAGCAGACTAAAAAAATATGCCACGACTAAAAATCACGTCGATGCATCAGTTCGCACAAGTTCTTCTCGATTTACTCTCTGAGAATGTAAAATCAGGATTTTCGACAGATGGCTGGAATCTCAGACCTCCGGCCGTGAATACGGGGGCAACCCCAACTTGACGATTTTTCGCCTCTGGCACTACGCCGATGGAAAAGTTGCACTCTGAGTGCTCCATCTTGTTTTTTATCTCGCAACATTTTTCTACGCGATTTCAAAAAAGTTTTATCAATTGTTCTTTTGCTGTTTTTACCAAGAGCATTGGAAGTATAGTTACCATTCGTTAATTCAATTTCTGTAAACAATCATAATATTATAAATGATTGGCATTCTTAATTTTCAGATATTTCTGCAGTTGTTCAAGTTTAAAGTTGATAAAATTATTACTAATAACTATGATACTAAGATAAAAATTTTAATACATCACATTACATACTTTGAGATGACTTCAAAATCCTTCAGATAGAAAGAAATTACTATAGACAATGTTTTGTTGAAGTGGTCTATATTAAAAAGAAAAGAGATCAGTCTTTATACAAGATAACCGATTTAGAAAATTACAATCAATTATATAATATTCTTTTAGACTTTAGACACTAATACTAGTTTTAATCAAAATAAATATTGAAACAGTTTGTAACTAAGTGTCTTCAAAGATGAAAGTTCATCACTCTTCCTATACTGATTTAAAAAAATTTCGACTATTTTTATTTTATCCGATTAACATTATCAATGTTAGGTATAAAAAACCGCAAAACAGGGGTAAGGCAAACATTTCGGCCATATATTGGGGCCCTCTTCAGTGCCATAAATTAAAAGATTAATTTGAAATTTGTGTATAAGATTAAAATATAATAAATAATTGAAATAAGGAAAATCATGAAACTCAAAAACTTATCTCAGCTTGCAATTCAAAATGAAGAAGTCCAGTATGCCAACACGGATTGGAAAAATATATGGAATTCACTTTATATAAACAACCGGATAAATAAACAGAACTTAGAAATTTTCAATCAACTAGCCGGGGGTTTTATATATAATCATTTTAGATTTCAAAGTTCTAATTATAATGACTACGAAAATTTTATCCATTAATGACTATGCAATGCTGATAATGAAATAATTTAAATAATTTACACCTAGGTAAGATTTCAAATCTAATCAAAAAATTGGATTGACCTTATCCGAGAAACTATAAATATTATTAAATTTATTACTCAGATAATTACTGAAGAGAAAACCAAATGATAGGTTTCGAAACGTCGATTGAAATAAAATGAACACGTTTTTCGAATGAGTTTGTGCTTTCAATATTTATTGAATCTTACAACTATGATACTTATTAATAGTGCAGGAAAGCAAATTTTTCATATAAATAAAAAAATAACGGGTAAATATTCGTAAAGTTTGAACTGAATTTTATTAAAATTTAATATATTATTTTTGTTACAAATTTCTTATAATTTACTATATTTATTTTAATTTTTGTAAATATATTTCTTTCCTTTGAAATTAGTGCTGAGATACACTCTAAAAAAAGTCTATTGGTGAAATTACGTTCCTTTCAGAATGCAACCATTGAAATTAAGAAATTTCTTTTGACTCGGAAAAGAAATCCTTCAACCATTAAAGGATTGCATTTGTAGGCTAGCAGACAAAGTGTGCCTGCGGATCAGTGAGTGTACATCGTCTAGTGCTTAACAACAGTGCAATATGCACGAGTAATTTTTGTGTTGCGCAATATATTCTCTTATCATCGCGATTAATTAACGTGGATACTTCAAGGAAATGGATTTCTTTAAAAAATTAGGAATTCCAGAGTGTGACGTAAAAATTTTGGAAGGTACGTACACCACAACAAACAATTTTTATCCACATAACCTCATTTTTCATTGCTTCTGAAAATCCAAGCATTATGAATTTATTAATTTTTAATGCTTTCAACCATCAAAGGGTTATCAGTTGTGTTGTTTTGAAATGATTTTGTAAAGCGTGCTTGAATTTCAATGAATATTATGGTTTTCATCAAAGTTGTATCTTACAATTTCTTTAAGGTGTAGTTGATCCACAAAAATTAGACCTCAGGCAAAATAGATAATTTTGCTTTCAAGAATAGCAATATTATTATTGAAGGGCTATTTTGGAAGAGGGAAGATTAATTTCCATGAAAAAAATTTGAAATACAGAAAAATAATTTTATTAATAAATTTTATTTTTGCCCCAATTTTTTTTCTTATCGCTTCTTACCAAATTTAAAAAAATTACAAATCAATTTTTCAAGAAATAGATTCTCTACAACTTAACCATTTCCATTTTTCGAAAATGAATAAATTATTATCAAATTCAGCAATTTGTTTATAAAAATTTCGTTTTGGAAAATTTTTTTTTAATGGTTTCAGCTATTAAAGAACTTATTTTCAAAAATCAGAAACGGTGAAGCTGTGGGAAATCTTTTCTCTGAAAAAATGATTCATGATTTATTAGAATCACATAATTTTTTAAAATTTGGTAACAAGCTGTAAGAAAAAAAGTTGGGTCAAAAATAAAATTTATTAATGAAATTATTTTTCTGTGTTTCAAATTTTTTTCATGGAAATTAATCTTCCCTCTTCCAAAATAGCCCTTCAATAATAATATTGCTATTCTTGAAAGCAAAATTATCTATTTTTGCCTGAGGTCTAATTTTCGTGGATGAAAACTACCTTAAGCGGAAATCAAAGACGGGTCGTTATTATAGTATTGAAAATGATCGATTTAATATTCGCATTTGTCAAAGTTGGGCTTGAGTACATTTCTTATTAGGTTATATCATACAATTTGTTTTCTTTTATCCTCGAAATTATATTTCCTTTTTACGACAAAGGATTTCATTTTCAGACAAAAACTTTTTTCTGACGGAAATTGTTCCTTATGGGACGTAAATTAAATTCGAAGATGAGATATTAAAGGAATATTAATAAACTAAATACCAGTAAACCAAGAGTTGAAAATTAGTATCGTTTTTACTGGGCGCTTTCAATTTTATTTTATTCTTTCCTGCAACTGCTAAAAATGATTTGCAACTCGTGTACAACTCTGTAGTTAATAACAGACAATTCAGTTCTTTTTACGATTTTGCTTCTTCGCACATAGGCGAGTGTTTGCTTTGCACCAAGATCATTAGCAGAACGGTCTCGTCTGCGGGGCCTGGGTCGATGATTAAGATGGTCGTTATGCTATATTAGTGAGGCGGGGCATTGAGGTCCTCTTTGTGATATATTAGTGACATTAGTTCCAATTGGTTTTCAATAAAATGCATTCTAAATCTGAATCAGAAAAATTCACTGATTTAAATTTAAAGAGTGCGCAGAAAAAAAAGATGCGCATATATACATTTTTAAATATTTGATTTTACATCAGATGTTTCGAGTTTCAATATATCGATTATCTGCAAAGGTGTTCTCTAAATCCAAAATATTGAAATAGCCAGTTTTATCTAGTGCTGTGATGAACCACTTACTTAATAGTGGATTCCATTTATAAACTAGTGATTTTAAGAATTTGTCTGCAATGCAGTCGTGTTTGATCGTGTTTTGTCTGATCGTCACGAAGCTTTCGTACATGCTCCACAGTGTTAACCACTATTTGTTTTAGTGATCATCCACTAGTCCAGAGTGGCGTACTTCGTATTTTCTCAAATAGTGGATAACCACTAGAAGAAAGTGGTTTTCCACTATTTTGGATTTAGAGACTAAACGTACCCTTAGGATGCTTAAGACACATAAAAATCATTCTGCATATTCAATATGATTGATTCAATTCTCACTATTTTCGGAATCATAAAATGTTCAATTAAAAGTCAGTGTTTAATAACAAGAAATAAAAATCTTCTATACCTGTCTGTTCATAATTATGAAAAGACTAATTTTTTACACATATTCTTCAGGTAGGAAGCTTATTTTTTCAAGAGTTTGTCGTTTTTCCTTCTATTTATTTTTTTCCCTCTCTTAGTTGGTGGACAAATAAAAGATAAAAGGCAAGTAAAAGTCTGGATAACCAGCTTTGAAGTAAGCTCGCCCATTTAGATGTTAAAGGAAAAATGTTTTTTTCGCCTTCCTTCACGGAGCAAGTTACAATTGCTTCTCGAGATAAAGTTTACCTTCGTTATTCCAGGAGGAACCGCGTACTGACATTCCCTTTATTATGCAAAGTAAAATACCGTCTTGCGATTTCCAACCATTTTTTTCTTTCTTATGAATGAATTATGTTTTTTCGTTGCTTATAATGTGAGGTTTTCCCTTTCATAATATACATATTACAGATAACAGTATAAATCGCTGGGGATGAAAATGTAATATTAAAACGTTTTTGGTCTCTTTTAATTTACGTTTTTGTAAGTTCTATGGTTCTTTATACATTTTGATAGAGTGCATTCAACAGTAAAAGATAAATTAAAGTATTTTTAGCGTCAGTATATAACATGGCTTCACGAATTTGAATCTGTATACATATAAGGGACGAAATTTTTGACGGAAGTAGATTGGTTTTTTTATACCATGTAGAAAGCGGACCATGTGGCGAACCAAACCACCAATTTTAATGCACCATTGTTATGATTTATTAGGGCTATCGTTGGTATAGGAACTTACACCCCAACGCCTTGGGGCACGAATGAAAAAATCACGAACAAAATTACTCTACTCCTATTATTATTACCCAATGAACGAAGACGATCGTTTTGAATTACTCCATTCCTAGCACGGAGAAAACTGGATTTTAAAAAGAAGATATTAAAAATATTGATGTTATATCGTAAAAATACCTCGTCTTTTCTATTTTACAATATTTTATCAATATTTTGAGATACACTCTTTAAAATTTCAGTAACTTATCGTTTTTACACATACATCAAGTAATGACAAATTGTAAGACAGTATATTATAATTAGATTGATATCCCAACACGGAAGATTTTATTAAATCAGATAGAAATGACAAAAACTTGACAATAACTACATAGAACCTTATTGAACTTCATAGGATTTTTATAAGGTTCTATAAGGATTTATGCGATTGTCGTCACATTTTTCTTATTTCTATCTGGCTGAATGAGGTCTTTTGGGTAAGGAAACATTTGTCAGCAGGCTCATATTTTCTTCTGTTACGGAGCTTATTCTGTTTATCAGCCAAAGCGTACCTAAAGCGTTCTATATGTGGGTTTCGCGCTCAATCAGGTATGGACATTATTTTAGTTTACAGATAAAAATTAACCTTTATTTTTTTTTATTTCAGCGTTGGAGTTTGGTTGTGTAATGTGGCATTGTAAATGGATACTTTATTGGTTCCTGTTTCTTGCAGTATGTTTTGATTGGATTGCTTGAACAAATTGAACAGGAAAGAAGGTACTCATTTGATTCCAGTAGGATGAAGTATCATCAAACTAGAAAACAGTGGTTCGTAATTATCTTAACTTAAAATTTATATATAAGTGGATAAGACGTGATAAATGTTATTGGTACAGTTACACGGAGAAAAAATCCAAGAATAACTACTGCACGCAAAAATGTGAAATGCAGAATTTACTTATCTAAAATCATTTGGGCGTTTTAAGTTACTGTAACATCCAGTACTCTCAGATCGTGGATAGAATTCACCCCCTCCGCTCTACCATTTTATTGAAAAAAAAATCAATTTTTCAAGTATAATCTGGGGAAATTTTTGAAGTAAATTGCTTTTGAAAGTTGTTCGTCAATTATATTTAAAAGTTTCCCCAAATTATACTTGAAAAATTGCTTTCTTTCAATTAAATGGTGAAGTAGAGAGGGTGGATTCCATCCACGATCCGAGGGCATTGGTAACATCGAATACGGAATAGAAGGAATAAGTTGGAATTTAGTTCAATGAACATCCTTTGAGTAATAAATTGAAAAAATAATGTACTCAGTCCTTACAGTGTCGATAGTACAATTCACTGCGTATAGACGTTGTACAATTGATGTAATTTATAAAGTGCATTATATGTAGAAAGATTTCACTGGAAAAAATGGTTAATTAACCTAACTACTTCGATTTGCAAAATATGCCACAGCTACTTTATTGGCTGGCGCAACTATTTTTCTAGTTAATTTTACTACACCAACAAAAAAAAACATACAAATTCTGAATTTGCCAATAAACCCACATATCTGGAATAAGATTCATTAAAGAAAATTCCACTCTTTGTTAAAATCACCTACAACCGGAAAATTGATATCTTGATTAATTAAATACTTTTTCGTAGTCCACTTCGGTTTTTTTAGAGTGGTGCTAAATATAAATTTAAAGAATTACAATCCTTCTGTGGAAAAAGAGACGTTTTCGACTGTGCCGGGATTCGAGCCCGGGTCTTTCGATTGCCGGTCGACTGCTCTAACCAACTGAGCTACACAGGCGTTCGACATCTCCTTCTCCTCAGGAAGACCTCTTTATATCGCATGGCATTGCCTTACGGCTATGATAATTTAAAATTAGGTGGTTGAGTTCGAAATTCTTACTCCTAAAATAGAATTATTTCTTAAAAATAAACCTACAGGAAGTCATACTAAAATAGGTTAGTAATGATATATTAATTTCTCGTGGCACGAGAATTTTCAAGGTTGTATTGAGTAAGAGTGAGCAGTATGAACAGTTTTTATTTCGTCAGTTACTTCCGCCCTCATTACCAGAAAGCACGGTAAATTTTAAGAGAATTTCTCTACAAAAACTAAAGAATTTTTTTCCGTGTAATTTTGAAATATATTTCTATTTCATATTACTGATACCTCAAGAATATAATTCCAATTATTTGAGATATTTTTCTTTACAGAGGATTAAAGAAATTAAATAACATTTGTTGAATATAATTGATTGTTAGATTTGGTAATAACATCAGATATTTATTTCGAGAATAGTTATGAGAAAACATCGCGAGATTCAGTGGAAAATAAGAATGATATTGAATATTGTTATTTTTAAGGGTGTAGTTAGGCGTATGGGGGATCTCTTAATAATGAATTCATCAGGAATATAGACGTGAATGTGGATCGTTTCGTGGCTTAAAAGCGGTTCACCAGTTTGAATCCTATCACGTTTGTCGTAGATGAGTATAACGAGAGAAGGATAGATGATGCGTATAGAATGAATGAGAGGAGCATAAACAATGCAAGTATCCAGAAATGAAGGGGTTTGAGCACTTGGCACGTAGGGCTCCCGTCCCAGCTATGTCCAATTACCAGCTGGGCGCATATCTTCATGGGGGGTCCTACACGCAATTGTTGTATTTCTCTATTGTTCCCCAGTGTGATTGGACCCATTGTTTCTTCATCTTGTAATTATCAAGTTCGAGGAGTCTTGAAAAAACGAAGTATATCAGTGGTGTGTTGCATATTTCTTAAAAAAAAAGAAGCAATTCATGAAAGTTATAATTCCAAAAATATTATATAGCATTCTTGTTGAATCAAAACTGTTATCTTATTATTTTTTCTAAAGGAGACTATATGTGGAACGGTGGAAACTCAAATTGCTGAGTGGTCGATTTCTTGTCATTCAATGTCGTCAATGTTCAAATCATCTATAACTCCAAATTTTTTGCGGTGTGGAGATCTCTCTCCCTCTTTGTCTATCATATTTCCTTTTCGCCCGGGGGTCAGATAGTGTATTATACGTTCTCGTAGAGTAAAGATCCTTTGACAAAATTCTCCCCTGAGACCCGCTTTTAGGGAAGGCTATACGGCCACCAGGAAATGATGGAATTGCGTTAGGATATTGCGTTACAATGAAGTCGTCCTACAAGATAGATAGGTAAGCCAAATGCCGTAAACCCTTCGAAGAAGCACGTCTTGGATAGAATAAATTCGAGTCAGGACATCATTTTTCCAAATTTATCGTATTCATATTTTTCTGTTTTATAATAATTCACATAAACATGCTTTATAGTATGTATTCATATTTAAAACATATGCAACAGAATTTTTACTGTTAGAGATATCTAAATATGAATTTTCAATAGTCTGTATACAATTTTATTCAATTAAACTATTATAGAATTTATATTCAGTTCGTTGACCATTACAAATTTGCTTATATCTTTATTACAAAAGTTATTACAAATGGGTTGACATCAAAGTAAGTTTGGCTATTTTCTTAAAAGCTGCAATGTTATCGATGTATTTGATTTAGTACTGTTGGTGTTATATAACTAATGAGTCAGCAAATTATATTGATAACACATTTTGACGTAATTTGAAACAAAGTAGCTATATTAAAAGTTGAAAATGCAGGTTTTTTAGTGTAGATCACAAAATTATCCTAGTGGGGAAAATTAACGATTGGACCATGCTGGTTACGTGACTGTGGGGTACTGACCTAGCCCTAATATCAGTGTTCAGGTTTGATTACCGGGACTAGATCAATGCTGGTGTAACTGTCTGATGAGTATACTCTTGGCTTATCAGTTGACTGCCAAAACTAAGGTTCGAGGGCATTGATGGTCTACATTGGCCAGCTACCACTGGCCTAACATTAGTCCCTTCATCAATATTTGTAAGTTCCCTTAGGAATGGTGTGTCATCGAAACTTTTTTTTCTTTTAACACTGTTACTTCATGTCACAATTTTATGTGCATTAACACTAAACGCAGTGACTCGTATAGACCCCGTGGTGGTGTTGGTTTTCACTACAATTTCCTACCGTTTTTAACAGAATAAAGGCCTATAGTATTTTGTATCAAGTACTTGTCAGGTACGTCGTGACTAACGTTAATATCACTCCTTTAAATGCGTACTACGAATTTTGAATTTATTTTTAGGAGTACTTGGCCACAACCGATAAAGACATAAACCCATGTCCGTGCGTAATTTAGAGCTTTTAGCTCTCAGCAGGTGGTTGACCACCACCTGGGGCACAGGACACCTCATCTTGCCAAAAGCTATATAACAACTTTCTCTTTCTCGATTTTCCTCTTCTTGCAATATTTGAAATTTCTCTATCTCTTCCTCTCTCTTGCTTTGTTGGTCTTTGACCAATCTGGACACGTCGTATTGGCTGCTGTGCGAATTAACTGATTAGCCGTATTGGCGTATTGCAAAGGAAATTAGTTGGCTCTCGTGATATTGTAACATTTGCACCGCTGGCACGTATAGATAAATGTCATCCAAAATTGCTCCTCTTTCTAAACATATCGAGCCATTACTTTCAATTTATGTTCCTGCCGATTCTTAAATCTGCAAACTTTCGGCGACCGCCTGTGGTTCATTCGGTTAGACTGCATGATATTTATATATTTACTTATAAACCGCCCGAAAGCACGCTTCATCTACAACTACAAATCCTACATTTGCTCTTGTAGTAAGTTGAATTTCTCTCCTTTATGAATTATCCGATTTTTTATGGATTGTGCTCTATTTTCTACCAAATAAGTATATTTTTATGTGAAAATTAAAAATTTTCATTAAAAGGGATAATTTATCTTGTATATAGAATTTACATTTTTCGTTGTAAGTTTTGCAGAGCAAACACAAAGTTAATAGCATTTCTGTAAGTTTTGCAGGTTTTTCTGACAAAATTACAATAAAAACTGTAAAATTTATAAAATCTCTGAAAGAAATCCCTGACTCGTCTTTCCAAATTCTGAACATTACAATTTACTGCTTTTCGTGGATGTAGTGGCTTGTTTAGATCGATTCGCTATGTAGAAGCCGCAAACCCGTCGAGTGATTTTCGTTTCTCAAACAATGGCAATACGTTCTTTGCGGGTCACTGCCTTGGCATGATAGTGGAACCAGTGCGAATTGGGGTGCCGCGTGGTGGTATAGGGTGAAATTTACTGTGGCGTGAGGGGTCCTCCGAGTTTTGCCTAAGGCATGGTTTATAGCCCTCCTTGTGAATTCGAACGTGTGCGTCCGTATACACTCTCGAAAACTCACTTCTATCTACGAGAATCGACAATATAACGACGAATGTCGATTCTTCAGAAAATACTGTCAGTCCATTTTTTGGATCCACCCTCATTCTCAAATCACGCCCTTCTAAGTTGAGGCCAAACATCTTTTGTACTGAATACTGATTTAAGATATCGCTTTGAAGTTTTTTTGTTTACCAATAAATATATATATTTTTAACATATATTAAAGAACAATTAATTATAATATAGTGATATGACTGTTATTAATATTTCAGATTATTTATTAAAAAAGACTGTAGGTCATAAAAGGTTATATATTTCTTTTAGCAGGATATCACCAAGAAAATTTTACATCCAGTTAGATATGAACTAAAGACTTTAACTTTTAAACTTCGACCCTGTTGACATTATTTAGAGGCCTTTCGATTGAAGATCGATCGAGAGATCTCTCATGCGGGTTTGTGCTGTAATCAGCGTTGTATCTCAGAATAATTCGTCGAATAAGGTACTTTACTGTTCTTAGTGAGCTAACTCGAACTTCGTACCTTCGCAGTCTTTGAATTCTTCGATAATTGGAGTCTAGCCAGCTAGACGGCGAAGAGGGGTATTTGTTCTCTCCATTCGAAATTGAACTGCTTCGTATTCCCATATTATTCCGTTTCGTGTTTCTGACGATATACTGTTCACAGATTCCTCATAAAATTTCGCGTGTATCGCCACCCACATTGCACATACACAAACACCTAGCTACTTACGCTTCTCTTGAATATTATGGGTGATTCATCTGGATTTTGATAATAATTCGAGTATATTATTTAACAGTGGATGATTTTTTAATTCGGCTTTAGGGTCCAGAAATAATGTAAACTCAGGATTTCATTTTTTTCCCTCAAACGTTTCGACTCAGATTGGAGTCCTCATCAGTGATAATTTATTTCTTAAAAAAATACAAAGGAAGAATCTTAAAAAATTGCCCATGTGACGGATAAAAAATGTGGTGAAAAATGATATAAAAGAATTGCAAGTGTGAAGATATAAAATTGGACTAAATAACTAAATTTGCATTAATGTAAAACTGTACAAAAAATGTCCTGTTACAAAATTAAGGAAAGAAACTTAAAAAATAGCACGTGTGACGGATAAAAATTGTGGTAAAACGATATAAATGAATTTTATTGTACATGTGAAACTATACAATTGGTACAGTTTTTATTTTCTTGTAAATTTAGTTTAGACCAATTTTATAGTTCCACACTTGTAATTCTTTTACATCATTTTTTAATAGAATGTTCATCGGTCACACGTGCAAAATTTTTTATGTTTCTTCCTTTGTATTTTTATCGAAAACATTTTTGTACAGTTTTATTTTTTTTTTGTAAATTCAGTTTAGACCAATTTTATAGTTTTATATGTACAATTCATTTATACCGTTTTACCATGATGTTTATCCGTGACACGTGCTATTTCTTAAGTTTCTTTCCTAAATTTTTTTACAGAAAATTTATTGTACAGTTTTACTTTATTGCAAATTTAGTTATTTAGTCCAATTTTATATCTTCACACTTGCAATTCTTTTATATCATTTTTTACCACAATTTTTATCCGTCACACGGGCAATTTTTTAAGTTTCTTCCTTTGTTTTTTTTAAGAAATAAATTATCACTGATGAGGACTCCAATCTGAGTCGAAACGTTTGAGGGAAAAAATTGAAACCCTGAGTTTACATTAATTCTGGACCCTAAAGCCAAATTAAAAAATCATCCACTATTAATATTATTGAGGGTCGATATAATCCAGTTATTTAAAATTATATATTATTTAACACACACAGAAAGAAGTTTGGTTAATATAATGGAAATTTCGTAAGGTTATATTCTTTTAGATAGTCGACAAATTTAATAATTACCAGTTATGTTCAATGTTTGAAGTTAAATTATCTTTGAAAGAATTTATGTATTTTAATCGATTAGGATTAATTAAGGTCCCTTTATTAATGTAATTCCACTTTTCAAATTAGAGTATTAAACATTTAAACTGTGTTGAGAATTCGGAAAATTGTTATTCTTAACGTTTCGCGACGAAGTTACATTTTGTTTTTCACAATTATCGTCTCAAAGTACGTAAATATATTAATTTGTTCACGTATTTCTTAACGTGTGTAGGTCCATAAACGAATGTACGAAAGCATACTCGCTATGAATTAAACTCATGCACAGCAGCGAAGCTGAAGCCTGTGGCGGTATGCAAAATACATATATTATACATATATATAATAAGAAACGAGAACAAGTCGAGATATCTAACTTTCAGGCTTTGACTGAATTGAATTAACCTTGTGATAATTTTTCTACTATGAAATAAAATATAGGATGTGCCTCGTCCTATTACTGATTACTGATGTTAATTAGTACTATATTTTTCTCTTTTTTGTATGATAGACTGACTAGATATCACACTGTATTATCTTGATCTAAAAAATGTATACCAATTCTTTTGTTCAGGTTTAGAAAATATTCTGATCGTAGAACGCTAATTAGCATATGATCGGGATTCGATAAGACCCTGTATACGTGGAAAGTAAATAATATTATTCTTCTTTAAACATTTTTTTTTTATGCTTTTATTCATAAAACATCTTATACCTCATTTTAAAATGCTTATAAAAAGTGTTTGCGGTTAACATAAAAACATTTTTTGATCATCAATGCCTTGCTAGCTCTCGAATGAAACCTGCTTAAATCATATAGATCAAATGTGCCCAGCTTTGAGAACTGTAGCTCACGCTCCAGATTTTAGGTTTTACTAACATCCTTGCTGATACACGAAGAAAAATCAAAATCTGCGTTTTCTAATGAATCCGTACATTTCTCACAAATAACTATTTTTATATGAAAAGTTACACTAATTTGCCAATGTATACTAAAAACATTGATAATGTCTTAAATTAATCATTATTCTATAAACATTTACAGTAATCAACAAAAAGTATGTTGTTTTGTTAAATTTATATGGTAACGTTGTATTTATAACATTTGTAATGAGACTGTTAGAGTCCTGTATTACGTAAAACATGAAATACATAGAATGAAAAAAAAACATGAAATGTGAGAACAGGTTATATGGCAATATAAAATATTCAATGTAAATAGCGGTTCAGTACTGCGTTCTGGATGATAACTACTTAGTACCACATTTACAAAAAGTTTATTAGTACTGTGATACTCATATGTTTTCAGATGAGATAGATTTTAACGATGGGTTTCTTTTTCGAATTTCAATTGAATATTAGACAAACGCTTAACGTAAAGGACTGCGGTACGTATAATTAGGTAGGTAGGATTAGGTTTCAATCCCTCTGGCGATAGAAATTTGATTCACAATATAAGTATTGCAACTATTATAATTGCACGTCACTTATATGAGTAAACATATAACACATTCTCGTATTGATATTCTTTTGCACTTTTTTATAAAAACTAATAATTCTAAAAGCTAATTGCCTTTTAAGGCCAATAAAAATATTATTGCTCATTAAATTATAAAATAAAATTTAGAAAAAGATGAAAATATCATGTTAGAACTAGTAGAAAAATAGGATGATGATCTGAAATATTAAGTTTAAAAATCTATGTATTTGCTGATACAATCGTATACCCGCATAATCCAGTTCTAACCTGAAATAATCCTGCGTAATAAAGCATGATATCTAGATTATAAGTCTGATTAACTTGATTATAGGGCTTATTATCTATATATCACCATCTCCAATAGTACTATTAATGTTTCATAGCGCAGTGATTTGCTATTAGAAGAAGTGCTTGTATCATGTCACACAAACATTCTACTCAGTGGTGAGGTGGATTCGATGCTTGTTCACGCTGTGGTTGCCTGACTGAATGCTGAAATATATATTACTTCTGAACCAATGTTTTATCACGAAATGAAAGCAGCATAGCAGTAAGGATTCAAGCTATCCATGTATTTTTTATGATGTAGTATTTTTACAAGTCGGTTCATGATTACTACTTGTAAATTGTTTTTCGATAACGGATCAAATTTAAAATGAAAAAATTTTTTATTAATCGAAATTCTTGGAAAAGTGAGTTTTTTAAGCCATATATATATACATATATATATATATATATATATACATATATATATATATATATATATATATATATATATATATATATATATATATATATATATATATATATATATATATATATATATATATATATATATATACCTTTCATTAATTTGTAATGAAATATTATTGATTGAAGAAATACAAAATTCGTGGATTTCAATATGGTACTAGGTGCCATTACCTTCTTCAAACATTTACCCTTAAAGAAGTTCTCTTTCCCAGTGCATCGAACGAAAATTTAGCTTTAATGGGGTTCTTCTTTCGGGTCCATCAAGCAACCCGAAAATCTCTTACACAAAGCAAAAGTTTCTGTGCTAGAGCAGGACTCGCTTGGTTGAACAGCGAGTGTCCCATGCCTCCTATTTTACCTGTTGACTTCTACTAAGGTTTGTTCTATTCCCAATAGATTAAAGCTTAAAGCGGTACCCTTCTCGAGTTTATCAATAAAAACACAAAATATCTTACGAGAAGCGAAAGTTTTGATGATAGGGCAGAGGTCTATTGGTGAACCAGCGACTGTCCAGGATCTCCTATTCTACCTATAGACTTCCAACTAAAGCTTGTTTCCTTTCCAACAGATTAAACTTCAAAGCCGTTCCCTTCCCAAATCTCGGTTACCCAACGAGTCACTGGTGAAATATCCATCCCCCCTCCTCTCACACTTTCGCGAATTTTAGCTGCTCAGAGAGTAACTGGGTTGGATCCAGGAGTTCAAGGATGTACTTGTATCAAAGCTTCCAGTCTCAAGAACAATCTGTAACTTTCCTAAAGTCGAAATATGCTACAGATCTCTCACAGATGGGTAAAGACCGACACTAGAGAAATATCTATCCACCCTCCTGTCACACTTTCGCGAAATTTAGCTGCTGAGAGACTACCTGGGTTGGCTCCAGGAGTTCAAGGAGGTACTTGTATCAAAGCTTCTAGTCTCAAGAACAATCTGTAACTTTTCTAAAGTCGATATCTGCTATAGATCTCTCGCAGATAGGTAAAGTCCCTTACAGGTGAAAAATCCATCCCAACTCCTCTCACAGTTTCGCGGCTTTGAGCTGTTATGACCTTAGTACCTTCCCGAATACCTCGATCAATTCCAGCTGAATCTAGAGACTTAGAGCACTGGCCTAAGTTCCCTCACAACCACCTCGGCCCAACCAAACTGTACTTATAATAATCCAATGTCGCGCATCTGAGAAAAGTCGGTCCTACCCCTTTAGTGATCTCGTCCTGATGCCAAGAAATGGAAATCAAGAAGAAAATTAACTGGAAAAAGTCCAGCAGCCTGTCAGGGTGGGAGAGAAAGTATATATCTACTCGTCTTAGAGTGGTGACTTCGAAATAAAAGATCTAACAATATAAAAATCCCATTATACAGTAATTTAAGCTATATTTCTGTACGTGGCCAGTTCGAGCTTACTCTAGATGCCTAGAGCTTTGTCCCGAGTACCCTCGCAAGTACTTCGGCTAAACCAAACTGTACTTATAATAGTCCGAAGTCGCGAATCTGAGAAAAGTCGGTCGGTTTCTTCTAGCAATTATCCTGAATAATCTAATGTATATATCTACCCCAACTCAGATCCAGCTTACTCTAGTTACTTAGAGCTTTGTCCCGAGTACCCTCCCAAGTACTTCGGCCTAACCAAACTGTACTTATAATAGTCCAATGTCGCGAATCTGAGAAAAGTCGGTCGGTTCCTTCTAGTGATTGTCCTGACTAATCTATTTTATGTTTGTACCCCACCTCCATTCCAGCAGACTCTAGAGATTATGACCTTTGTCCCGAGTACCCTCACCAGTACTTCGGCTCAACCAAACTGTACCTATATGAGACCATAGTCGCGAATCTGAGAAAAGTCGGTCGGTTCCTTCTGGCAAATATCCTGAATAATCTATTTTATATATCTACCCCAACTCCGATCCAGCTTACTCTAGAAATTCGGACCTTTGTCCCGAGTACCCTTGCAAGTACTTCGGCTCAACCAAACTGTACCTATATAAGTACAATGTCGCGAATCTGAGAAAAGTCGGTCGGTTCCTTCTAGCGATTATCCTGAATAATCTATTTTATATTTGTACCCCAACTCCGTTCCAGCGGACTATAGAGACTTGGAACTTTGTCCCGAGTACCCTCGCAAGTACTTCGGCCTAACCAAACTGTACCAATAATAGTCCAAAGTCGAGAATCTGAGAAAAGTCGGTCGGTTCCTTCTAGCAATTATCCTGAATAATCTAATGTATATATCTACTCCAACTCAGATCCAGCTTACTCTAGTTACTTAGAGCTTTGTCCCGAGTACCCTCGCAAGTACTTCGGCTCAACCAAACTGTACTTATAATAGTCCGAAGTGGCGAATCTGAGAAAAGTCGGTCGGTTCCTTCTAGCGATTATCCTGAATAATCTATTTTATATTTGTACCCCAACTCCGTTCCAGCTTACTCTAGAGATTCGGACCTTTGTCCCGAGTACCCTCGCAAATACTTCGGCTCAACCAAACTGTACGTATAAAAGTCCAAACACGCATAACTTTGCCAAGTGGTTCTTACTCCTGTAGCGATCACGCCCAGTGGCCGAGGAATGGCAATCAACAAGAAACCTAGTATAAAAAAGCCCAACTCTCTTTCAGGGTGGGGGTAGAAATTATGTATCTACTTCTCTGAACGTGGTGGCTTTGAAGTAAAACATCTAACAATATAAAATCGCATAATACAGTAATTTAAGCTATTTTTCAATACGTACTCAGTTCCAGCTTACTCTAGATACTTAGAGCTTTGTCCCGAGTACCCTCGCAAGTACTTCGGCTCAACCAAACTGTACTTATAATAGTCCGAAGTGGCGAATCTGAGAAAAGTCGGTCGGTTCCTTCTAGCGATTATCCTGAATAATCTATTTTATATTTGTACCCCAACTCCGTTCCAGCTTACTCTAGAGATTCGGACCTTTGTCCCGAGTACCCTCGCAAATACTTCGGCTCAACCAAACTGTACGTATAAAAGTCCAAACACGCATAACTTTGCCAAGTGGTTCTTACTCCTGTAGCGATCACGCCCAGTGGCCGAGGAATGGCAATCAACAAGAAAACTAGTATAAAAAAGCCCAACTCTCTTTCAGGGTGGGGGTAGAAATTATGTATCTACTTCTCTGAACGTGGTGGCTTTGAAGTAAAACATCTAACAATATAAAATCGCATAATACAGTAATTTAAGCTATTTTTCAATACGTACTCAGTTCCAGCTTACTCTAGATACTTGGAGCTTTGTCCCGAGTACCGTCGCAAGTACTTTGGTTCAACTAAACTGTACTTATAATAGTCCAAAGTCGCGAATCTGAGAAAAGTCGGTCGGTTCCTTCTAGCAATTATCCTGAATAATCTAATGTATATATCTACCCCAACTCAGATCCAGCTTACTCTAGTTACTTAGAGCTTTGTCCCGAGTACCCTCGCAAGTACTTCGGCTCAACCAAACTGTACTTATAATAGTCCGAAGTGGCGAATCTGAGAAAAGTCGGTCGGTTCCTTCTAGCGATTATCCTGAATAATCTATTTTATATTTGTACCCCAACTCCGTTCCAGATTACTCTAGAGATTCGGACCTTTGTCCCGAGTACCCTCGCAAATACTTCGGCTCAACCAAACTGTACGTATAAAAGTCCAAACACGCATAACTTTGCCAAGTGGTTCTTACTCCTGTAGCGATCACGCCCAGTGGCCGAGGAATGGCAACCAAAAGGAAAACTAGTATAAAAAAGCCCAACTCTCTTTCAGGGTGGGGGTAGAAATTATGTATCTACTTCTCTGAACGTGGTGGCTTTGAAGTAAAACATCTAACAATATAAAATCGCATAATACAGTAATTTAAGCTATTTTTCAATACGTACTCAGTTTCAGCTTACTCTAAATACTTGGAGCTTTGTCCCGAGTACCGTCGCAAGTACATTGGTTCAACCAAACTGTACTTATAATAGTCCAAAGTCGCGAATCTGAGAAAAGTCGGTCGGTTCCTTCTAGCAATTATCCTGAATAATCTAATGTATATATCTATCCCCACTCCGATCCAGCTTACTCTAGTTACTTTGAGTATTGTCCCGAGTACCCTCGCAAGTACTTCGGCTCAACCAAACTGTACTTATAATAGTCCGAAGTGGCGAATCTGAGAAAAGTCGGTCGGTTCCTTCTAGCGATTATCCTGAATAATCTATTTTATATTTGTACCCCAACTCCGTTCCAGCTTACTCTAGAGATTCGGACCTTTGTCCCGAGTACCCTCGCAAATACTTCGGCTCAACCAAACTGTACGTATAAAAGTCCAAACACGCATAACTTTGCCAAGTGGTTCTTACTCCTGTAGCGATCACGCCCAGTGGCCGAGGAATGGCAACCAAAAGGAAAACTAGTATAAAAAAGCCCAACTCTCTTTCAGGGTGGGGTAGAAATTATGTATCTACTTCTCTGAACGTGGTGGCTTTGAAGTAAAACATCTAACAATATAAAATCGCATAATACAGTAATTTAAGCTATTTTTCAATACGTACTCAGTTCCAGCTTACTCCAGATACTTAGAGCTTTGTCCCGAGTACCCTCGCAAGTACTTCGGCTCAACCAAACTGTACTTATAATAGTCCGAAGTGGCGAATCTGAGAAAAGTCGGTCGGTTCCTTCTAGCGATTATCCTGAATAATCTATTTTATATTTGTACCCCAACTCCGTTCCAGCTTACTCTAGAGATTCGGACCTTTGTCCCGAGTACCCTCGCAAATACTTCGGCTCAACCAAACTGTACGTATAAAAGTCCAAACACGCATAACTTTGCCAAGTGGTTCTTACTCCTGTAGCGATCACGCCCAGTGGCCGAGGAATGGCAATCAACAAGAAAACTAGTATAAAAAAGCCCAACTCTCTTTCAGGGTGGGGGTAGAAATTATGTATCTACTTCTCTGAACGTGGTGGCTTTGAAGTAAAACATCTAACAATATAAAATCGCATAATACAGTAATTTAAGCTATTTTTCAATACGTACTCAGTTCCAGCTTACTCTAGATACTTGGAGCTTTGTCCCGAGTACCGTCGCAAGTACTTTGGTTCAACTAAACTGTACTTATAATAGTCCAAAGTCGCGAATCTGAGAAAAGTCGGTCGGTTCCTTCTAGCAATTATCCTGAATAATCTAATGTATATATCTACCCCAACTCAGATCCAGCTTACTCTAGTTACTTAGAGCTTTGTCCCGAGTACCCTCGCAAGTACTTCGGCTCAACCAAACTGTACTTATAATAGTCCGAAGTGGCGAATCTGAGAAAAGTCGGTCGGTTCCTTCTAGCGATTATCCTGAATAATCTATTTTATATTTGTACCCCAACTCCGTTCCAGCTTACTCTAGAGATTCGGACCTTTGTCCCGAGTACCCTCGCAAATACTTCGGCTCAACCAAACTGTACGTATAAAAGTCCAAACACGCATAACTTTGCCAAGTGGTTCTTACTCCTGTAGCGATCACGCCCAGTGGCCGAGGAATGGCAACCAAAAGGAAAACTAGTATAAAAAAGCCCAACTCTCTTTCAGGGTGGGGGTAGAAATTATGTATCTACTTCTCTGAACGTGGTGGCTTTGAAGTAAAAACATCTAACAATATAAAATCGCATAATACAGTAATTTAAGCTATTTTTCAATACGTACTCAGTTTCAGCTTACTCTAGATACTTGGAGCTTTGTCCCGAGTACCGTCGCAAGTACTTTGGTTCAACAAAACTGTACTTATAATAGTCCAAAGTCGCGAATCTGAGAAAAGTCGGTCGGTTCCTTCTAGCAATTATCCTGAATAATCTAATGTAGATATCTACCCCCACTCAGATCCAGCTTACTCTAGTTACTTAGAGCTTTGTCCAGAGTACCCTCGCAAGTACTTCTGCTCAACCAAACTGTACTTATAATAGTCCGAAGTGGCGAATCTGAGAAAAGTCGGTCGGTTCCTTCTAGCGATTATCCTGAATAATCTATTTTATATTTGTACCCCAACTCCGTTCCAGCTTACTCTAGAGATTCGGACCTTTGTCCCGAGTACCCTCGCAAATACTTCGGCTCAACCAAACTGTACGTATAAAAGTCCAAACACGCATAACTTTGCCAAGTGGTTCTTACTCCTGTAGCGATCACGCCCAGTGGCCGAGGAATGGCAACCAAAAGGAAAACTAGTATAAAAAAGCCCAACTCTCTTTCAGGGTGGGGTAGAAATTATGTATCTACTTCTCTGAACGTGGTGGCTTTGAAGTAAAACATCTAACAATATAAAATCGCATAATACAGTAATTTAAGCTATTTTTCAATACGTACTCAGTTCCAGCTTACTCTAGATACTTAGAGCTTTGTCCCGAGTACCCTCGCAAGTACTTCGGCTCAACCAAACTGTACTTATAATAGTCCGAAGTCGCGAATCTGAGAAAAGTCGGTCGGTTCCTTCTAGCGATTATCCTGAATAATCTATTTTATATTTGTACCCCAACTCCGTTCCAGCTTACTCTAGAGATTCGGACCTTTGTCCCGAGTACCCTCGCAAATACTTCGGCTCAACCAAACTGTACGTATAAAAGTCCAAACACGCATAACTTTGCCAAGTGGTTCTTACTCCTGTAGCGATCACGCCCAGTGGCCGAGGAATGGCAATCAACAAGAAAACTAGTATAAAAAAGCCCAACTCTCTTTCAGGGTGGGGGTAGAAATTATGTATCTACTTCTCTGAACGTGGTGGCTTTGAAGTAAAACATCTAACAATATAAAATCGCATAATACAGTAATTTAAGCTATTTTTCAATACGTACTCAGTTCCAGCTTACTCTAGATACTTGGAGCTTTGTCCCGAGTACCGTCGCAAGTACTTTGGTTCAACTAAACTGTACTTATAATAGTCCAAAGTCGCGAATCTGAGAAAAGTCGGTCGGTTCCTTCTAGCAATTATCCTGAATAATCTAATGTATATATCTACCCCAACTCAGATCCAGCTTACTCTAGTTACTTAGAGCTTTGTCCCGAGTACCCTCGCAAGTACTTCGGCTCAACCAAACTGTACTTATAATAGTCCGAAGTGGCGAATCTGAGAAAAGTCGGTCGGTTCCTTCTAGCGATTATCCTGAATAATCTATTTTATATTTGTACCCCAACTCCGTTCCAGATTACTCTAGAGATTCGGACCTTTGTCCCGAGTACCCTCGCAAATACTTCGGCTCAACCAAACTGTACGTATAAAAGTCCAAACACGCATAACTTTGCCAAGTGGTTCTTACTCCTGTAGCGATCACGCCCAGTGGCCGAGGAATGGCAATCAACAAGAAAACTAGTATAAAAAAGCCCAACTCTCTTTCAGGGTGGGGGTAGAAATTATGTATCTACTTCTCTGAACGTGGTGGCTTTGAAGTAAAACATCTAACAATATAAAATCGCATAATACAGTAATTTAAGCTATTTTTCAATACGTACTCAGTTCCAGCTTACTCTAGATACTTGGAGCTTTGTCCCGAGTACCGTCGCAAGTACTTTGGTTCAACTAAACTGTACTTATAATAGTCCAAAGTCGCGAATCTGAGAAAAGTCGGTCGGTTCCTTCTAGCAATTATCCTGAATAATCTAATGTATATATCTACCCCAACTCAGATCCAGCTTACTCTAGTTACTTAGAGCTTTGTCCCGAGTACCCTCGCAAGTACTTCGGCTCAACCAAACTGTACTTATAATAGTCCGAAGTGGCGAATCTGAGAAAAGTCGGTCGGTTCCTTCTAGCGATTATCCTGAATAATCTATTTTATATTTGTACCCCAACTCCGTTCCAGATTACTCTAGAGATTCGGACCTTTGTCCCGAGTACCCTCGCAAATACTTCGGCTCAACCAAACTGTACGTATAAAAGTCCAAACACGCATAACTTTGCCAAGTGGTTCTTACTCCTGTAGCGATCACGCCCAGTGGCAGAGGAATGGCAACCAAAAGGAAAACTAGTATAAAAAAGCCCAACTCTCTTTCAGGGTGGGGGTAGAAATTATGTATCTACTTCTCTGAACGTGGTGGCTTTGAAGTAAAACATCTAACAATATAAAATCGCATAATACAGTAATTTAAGCTATTTTTCAATACGTACTCAGTTCCAGCTTACTCTAGATACTTGGAGCTTTGTCCCGAGTACCGTCGCAAGTACTTTGGTTCAACTAAACTGTACTTATAATAGTCCAAAGTCGCGAATCTGAGAAAAGTCGGTCGGTTCCTTCTAGCAATTATCCTGAATAATCTAATGTATATATCTACCCCAACTCGGATCCAGCTTACTCTAGTTACTTAGAGCTTTGTCCCGAGTACCCTCGCAAGTACTTCGGCTCAACCAAACTGTACTTATAATAGTCCGAAGTGGCGAATCTGAGAAAAGTCGGTCGGTTCCTTCTAGCGATTATCCTGAATAATCTATTTTATATTTGTACCCCAACTCCGTTCCAGATTACTCTAGAGATTCGGACCTTTGTCCCGAGTACCCTCGCAAATACTTCGGCTCAACCAAACTGTACGTATAAAAGTCCAAACACGCATAACTTTGCCAAGTGGTTCTTACTCCTGTAGCGATCACGCCCAGTGGCCGAGGAATGGCAACCAAAAGGAAAACTAGTATAAAAAAGCCCAACTCTCTTTCAGGGTTGGGGTAGAAATTATGTATCTACTTCTCTGAACGTGGTGGCTTTGAAGTAAAACATCTAACAATATAAAATCGCATAATACAGTAATTTAAGCTATTTTTCAATACGTACTCAGTTTCAGCTTACTCTAGATACTTGGAGCTTTGTCCCGAGTACCGTCGCAAGTACTTTGGTTCAACTAAACTGTACTTATAATAGTCCAAAGTCGCGAATCTGAGAAAAGTCGGTCGGTTCCTTCTAGCAATTATCCTGAATAATCTAATGTATATATCTACCCCCACTCAGATCCAGCTTACTCTAGTTACTTAGAGCTTTGTCCCGAGTACCCTCGCAAGTACTTCTGCTCAACCAAACTGTACTTATAATAGTCCGAAGTGGCGAATCTGAGAAAAGTCGGTCGGTTCCTTCTAGCGATTATCCTGAATAATCTATTTTATATTTGTACCCCAACTCCGTTCCAGCTTACTCTAGAGATTCGGACCTTTGTCCCGAGTACCCTCGCAAATACTTCGGCTCAACCAAACTGTACGTATAAAAGTCCAAACACGCATAACTTTGCCAAGTGGTTCTTACTCCTGTAGCGATCACGCCCAGTGGCCGAGGGATGGCAACCAAAAGGAAAACTAGTATAAAAAAGCCCAACTCTCTTTCAGGGTGGGGTAGAAATTATGTATCTACTTCTCTGAACGTGGTGGCTTTGAAGTAAAACATCTAACAATATAAAATCGCATAATACAGTAATTTAAGCTATTTTTCAATACGTACTCAGTTCCAGCTTACTCTAGATACTTAGAGCTTTGTCCCGAGTACCCTCGCAAGTACTTCGGCTCAACCAAACTGTACTTATAATAGTCCGAAGTCGCGAATCTGAGAAAAGTCGGTCGGTTCCTTCTAGCGATTATCCTGAATAATCTATTTTATATTTGTACCCCAACTCCGTTCCAGCTTACTCTAGAGATTCGGACCTTTGTCCCGAGTACCCTCGCAAATACTTCGGCTCAACCAAACTGTACGTATAAAAGTCCAAACACGCATAACTTTGCCAAGTGGTTCTTACTCCTGTAGCGATCACGCCCAGTGGCCGAGGAATGGCAATCAACAAGAAAACTAGTATAAAAAAGCCCAACTCTCTTTCAGGGTGGGGGTAGAAATTATGTATCTACTTCTCTGAACGTGGTGGCTTTGAAGTAAAACATCTAACAATATAAAATCGCATAATACAGTAATTTAAGCTATTTTTCAATACGTACTCAGTTCCAGCTTACTCTAGATACTTGGAGCTTTGTCCCGAGTACCGTCGCAAGTACTTTGGTTCAACTAAACTGTACTTATAATAGTCCAAAGTCGCGAATCTGAGAAAAGTCGGTCGGTTCCTTCTAGCAATTATCCTGAATAATCTAATGTATATATCTACCCCAACTCAGATCCAGCTTACTCTAGTTACTTAGAGCTTTGTCCCGAGTACCCTCGCAAGTACTTCGGCTCAACCAAACTGTACTTATAATAGTCCGAAGTGGCGAATCTGAGAAAAGTCGGTCGGTTCCTTCTAGCGATTATCCTGAATAATCTATTTTATATTTGTACCCCAACTCCGTTCCAGCTTACTCTAGAGATTCGGACCTTTGTCCCGAGTACCCTCGCAAATACTTCGGCTCCAACCAAACTGTACGTATAAAAGTCCAAACACGCATAACTTTGCCAAGTGGTTCTTACTCCTGTAGCGATCACGCCCAGTGGCCGAGGAATGGCAATCAACAAGAAAACTAGTATAAAAAAGCCCAACTCTCTTTCAGGGTGGGGGTAGAAATTATGTATCTACTTCTCTGAACGTGGTGGCTTTGAAGTAAAACATCTAACAATATAAAATCGCATAATACAGTAATTTAAGCTATTTTTCAATACGTACTCAGTTCCAGCTTACTCTAGATACTTGGAGCTTTGTCCCGAGTACCGTCGCAAGTACTTTGGTTCAACTAAACTGTACTTATAATAGTCCAAAGTCGCGAATCTGAGAAAAGTCGGTCGGTTCCTTCTAGCAATTATCCTGAATAATCTAATGTATATATCTACCCCAACTCAGATCCAGCTTACTCTAGTTACTTAGAGCTTTGTCCCGAGTACCCTCGCAAGTACTTCGGCTCAACCAAACTGTACTTATAATAGTCCGAAGTGGCGAATCTGAGAAAAGTCGGTCGGTTCCTTCTAGCGATTATCCTGAATAATCTATTTTATATTTGTACCCCAACTCCGTTCCAGATTACTCTAGAGATTCGGACCTTTGTCCCGAGTACCCTCGCAAATACTTCGGCTCAACCAAACTGTACGTATAAAAGTCCAAACACGCATAACTTTGCCAAGTGGTTCTTACTCCTGTAGCGATCACGCCCAGTGGCCGAGGAATGGCAACCAAAAGGAAAACTAGTATAAAAAAGCCCAACTCTCTTTCAGGGTGGGGGTAGAAATTATGTATCTACTTCTCTGAACGTGGTGGCTTTGAAGTAAAACATCTAACAATATAAAATCGCATAATACAGTAATTTAAGCTATTTTTCAATACGTACTCAGTTCCAGCTTACTCTAGATACTTGGAGCTTTGTCCCGAGTACCGTCGCAAGTACTTTGGTTCAACTAAACTGTACTTATAATAGTCCAAAGTCGCGAATCTGAGAAAAGTCGGTCGGTTCCTTCTAGCAATTATCCTGAATAATCTAATGTATATATCTACCCCAACTCGGATCCAGCTTACTCTAGTTACTTAGAGCTTTGTCCCGAGTACCCTCGCAAGTACTTCGGCTCAACCAAACTGTACTTATAATAGTCCGAAGTGGCGAATCTGAGAAAAGTCGGTCGGTTCCTTCTAGCGATTATCCTGAATAATCTATTTTATATTTGTACCCCAACTCCGTTCCAGATTACTCTAGAGATTCGGACCTTTGTCCCGAGTACCCTCGCAAATACTTAGGATCAACAAAACTGTACTTATAATAGTCCAAAAACGCAAAACTTTGCCAAGTGGTTCTTACTCCTATAGCGATCACTCCCAGTGGCCGAGGAATGGCAATCAACAAGAAAACTAGTATAAAAAAGCCCAACTCTCTTTCAGGGTGGGGGTAGAAATTATGTATCTACTTCTCTGAACGTGGTGGCTTTGAAGTAAAACATCTAACAATATAAAATCGCATAATACAGTAATTTAAGCTATTTTTCAATACGTACTCAGTTCCAGCTTACTCTAGATACTTGGAGCTTTGTCCCGAGTACCGTCGCAAGTACTTTGGTTCAACTAAACTGTACTTATAATAGTCCAAAGTCGCGAATCTGAGAAAAGTCGGTCGGTTCCTTCTAGCAATTATCCTGAATAATCTAATGTATATATCTACCCCAACTCAGATCCAGCTTACTCTAGTTACTTAGAGCTTTGTCCCGAGTACCCTCGCAAGTACTTCGGCTCAACCAAACTGTACTTATAATAGTCCGAAGTGGCGAATCTGAGAAAAGTCGGTCGGTTCCTTCTAGCGATTATCCTGAATAATCTATTTTATATTTGTACCCCAACTCCGTTCCAGATTACTCTAGAGATTCGGACCTTTGTCCCGAGTACCCTCGCAAATACTTCGGCTCAACCAAACTGTACGTATAAAAGTCCAAACACGCATAACTTTGCCAAGTGGTTCTTACTCCTGTAGCGATCACGCCCAGTGGCCGAGGAATGGCAATCAACAAGAAAACTAGTATAAAAAAGCCCAACTCTCTTTCAGGGTGGGGGTAGAAATTATGTATCTACTTCTCTGAACGTGGTGGCTTTGAAGTAAAACATCTAACAATATAAAATCGCATAATACAGTAATTTAAGCTATTTTTCAATACGTACTCAGTTCCAGCTTACTCTAGATACTTGGAGCTTTGTCCCGAGTACCGTCGCAAGTACTTTGGTTCAACTAAACTGTACTTATAATAGTCCAAAGTCGCGAATCTGAGAAAAGTCGGTCGGTTCCTTCTAGCAATTATCCTGAATAATCTAATGTATATATCTACCCCAACTCAGATCCAGCTTACTCTAGTTACTTAGAGCTTTGTCCCGAGTACCCTCGCAAGTACTTCGGCTCAACCAAACTGTACTTATAATAGTCCGAAGTGGCGAATCTGAGAAAAGTCGGTCGGTTCCTTCTAGCGATTATCCTGAATAATCTATTTTATATTTGTACCCCAACTCCGTTCCAGATTACTCTAGAGATTCGGACCTTTGTCCCGAGTACCCTCGCAAATACTTCGGCTCAACCAAACTGTACGTATAAAAGTCCAAACACGCATAACTTTGCCAAGTGGTTCTTACTCCTGTAGCGATCACGCCCAGTGGCCGAGGAATGGCAATCAACAAGAAAACTAGTATAAAAAAGCCCAACTCTCTTTCAGGGTGGGGGTAGAAATTATGTATCTACTTCTCTGAACGTGGTGGCTTTGAAGTAAAACATCTAACAATATAAAATCGCATAATACAGTAATTTAAGCTATTTTTCAATACGTACTCAGTTCCAGCTTACTCTAGATACTTGGAGCTTTGTCCCGAGTACCGTCGCAAGTACTTTGGTTCAACTAAACTGTACTTATAATAGTCCAAAGTCGCGAATCTGAGAAAAGTCGGTCGGTTCCTTCTAGCAATTATCCTGAATAATCTAATGTATATATCTACCCCAACTCAGATCCAGCTTACTCTAGTTACTTAGAGCTTTGTCCCGAGTACCCTCGCAAGTACTTCGGCTCAACCAAACTGTACTTATAATAGTCCGAAGTGGCGAATCTGAGAAAAGTCGGTCGGTTCCTTCTAGCGATTATCCTGAATAATCTATTTTATATTTGTACCCCAACTCCGTTCCAGATTACTCTAGAGATTCGGACCTTTGTCCCGAGTACCCTCGCAAATACTTCGGCTCAACCAAACTGTACGTATAAAAGTCCAAACACGCATAACTTTGCCAAGTGGTTCTTACTCCTGTAGCGATCACGCCCAGTGGCCGAGGAATGGCAATCAACAAGAAAACTAGTATAAAAAAGCCCAACTCTCTTTCAGGGTGGGGGTAGAAATTATGTATCTACTTCTCTGAACGTGGTGGCTTTGAAGTAAAACATCTAACAATATAAAATCGCATAATACAGTAATTTAAGCTATTTTTCAATACGTACTCAGTTCCAGCTTACTCTAGATACTTGGAGCTTTGTCCCGAGTACCGTCGCAAGTACTTTGGTTCAACTAAACTGTACTTATAATAGTCCAAAGTCGCGAATCTGAGAAAAGTCGGTCGGTTCCTTCTAGCAATTATCCTGAATAATCTAATGTATATATCTACCCCAACTCAGATCCAGCTTACTCTAGTTACTTAGAGCTTTGTCCCGAGTACCCTCGCAAGTACTTCGGCCTAACCAAACTGTACTTATAATAGTCCAAAGTCGCGAATCTGAGAAAAGTCGGTCGGTTCCTTCTAGCGATTATCCTGAATAATCTATTTTATATTTGTACCCCAACTCAGTTCCAGCTTACTCTAGAGACTTGGAGCTTTGTCCCGAGTACCCTCGCAAGTACTTCGGCTCAACCAAACTGTACTTATGATAGTCCGAAGTCGCGAATCTGAGAAAAGTCGGTCGGTTCCTTCTAGCGATTATCCTGAATAATCTATTTTATATTTGTACCCCAACTCCGATCCAGCTTACTCTAGAGATTCGGACCTTTGTCCCGAGTACCCTCGCAAGTACTTCGGCCTAACCAAACTGTACTTATAATAGTCCAATTTCGCGAATCTGAGAAAAGTCGGTTTGTTCCTTCTAGCAATTATCCTGAATAATCTTTTTTGTATATCTACCCCAAATCATATCCAGCTTACTCTAGAGACTTGGAGCTTTTTCCCGAGTACATTCGCAAGTACTTCGGCCTAACCAAACTGTACTTATAATAGTCCAAAGTCGCGAATCTGAGAAAAGTCGGTCGGTTCCTTCTAGCGATTATCCTGAATAATCTATTTTATATATCTGCCCCAACTCGGATCCAGCTTACTCTAGATACCTAGAGCTTTGTCCCGAGTACCCTCGCAAGTACTTCGGCTCAACCAAACTGTACTTATAATAGTCCGAAGTCGCGAATCTGAGAAAAGTCGGTCGGTTCCTTCTAGTGATTGTCCTGACTAATCTATTTTATGTTTGTACCCCAACTCCGATCCAGCTTACTCTAGAGATTCGGACCTTTGTCCCGAGTACCCTCGCAAATACTTCGGCTCAACCAAACTGTACGTATAAAAGTCCAAACACGCATAACTTTGCCAAGTGGTTCTTACTCCTGTAGCGATCACGCCCAGTGGCCGAGGAATGGCAAACAAACAAGAAAACTAGTATAAAAAAGCCCAACTCTCTTTCAGGGTGGGGGTAGAAATTATGTATCTACTTCTCTGAACGTGGTGGCTTTGAAGTAAAACATCTAACAATATAAAATCGCATAATACAGTAATTTAAGCTATTTTTCAATACGTACTCAGTTCCAGCTTACTCTAGATACTTGGAGCTTTGTCCCGAGTACCGTCGCAAGTACTTAGGATCAACAAAACTGTACTTATAATAGTCCAAAGTCGCGAATCTGAGAAAAGTCGGTCTGTTCCTTCTAGCAATTATACTGAATAATCTAATGTATATATCTACCCCAACTCAGATCCAGCTTACTCTAGTTACTTAGAGCTTTGTCCCGAGTACCCTCGCAAGTACTTCGGCTCAACCAAACTGTACTTATAATAGTCCGAAGTGGCGAATCTGAGAAAAGTCGGTCGGTTCCTTCTAGCGATTATCCTGAATAATCTATTTTATATTTGTACCCCAACTCCGTTCCAGCTTACTCTAGAGATTCGGACCTTTGTCCCGAGTACCCTCGCAAATACTTCGGCTCAACCAAACTGTACGTATAAAAGTCCAAACACGCATAACTTTGCCAAGTGGTTCTTACTCCTGTAGCGATCACGCCCAGTGGCCGAGGAATGGCAATCAACAAGAAAACTAGTATAAAAAAGCCCAACTCTCTTTCAGGGTGGGGGTAGAAATTATGTATCTACTTCTCTGAACGTGGTGGCTTTGAAGTAAAACATCTAACAATATAAAATCGCATAATACAGTAATTTAAGCTATTTTTCAATACGTACTCAGTTCCAGCTTACTCTAGATACTTGGAGCTTTGTCCCGAGTACCGTCGCAAGTACTTTGGTTCAACTAAACTGTACTTATAATAGTCCAAAGTCGCGAATCTGAGAAAAGTCGGTCGGTTCCTTCTAGCAATTATCCTGAATAATCTAATGTATATATCTACCCCAACTCAGATCCAGCTTACTCTAGTTACTTAGAGCTTTGTCCCGAGTACCCTCGCAAGTACTTCGGCTCAACCAAACTGTACTTATAATAGTCCGAAGTGGCGAATATGAGAAAAGTCGGTCGGTTCCTTCTAGCGATTATCCTGAATAATCTATTTTATATTTGTACCCCAACTCCGTTCCAGATTACTCTAGAGATTCGGACCTTTGTCCCGAGTACCCTCGCAAATACTTCGGCTCAACCAAACTGTACGTATAAAAGTCCAAACACGCATAACTTTGCCAAGTGGTTCTTACTCCTGTAGCGATCACGCCCAGTGGCCGAGGAATGGCAATCAACAAGAAAACTAGTATAAAAAAGCCCAACTCTCTTTCAGGGTTGGGGTAGAAATTATGTATCTACTTCTCTGAACGTGGTGGCTTTGAAGTAAAACATCTAACAATATAAAATCGCATAATACAGTAATTTAAGCTATTTTTCAATACGTACTCAGTTCCAGCTTACTCTAGATACTTGGAGCTTTGTCCCGAGTACCGTCGCAAGTACTTTGGTTCAACTAAACTGTACTTATAATAGTCCAAAGTCGCGAATCTGAGAAAAGTCGGTCGGTTCCTTCTAGCAATTATCCTGAATAATCTAATGTATATATCTACCCCAACTCAGATCCAGCTTACTCTAGTTACTTAGAGCTTTGTCCGGAGTACCCTCGCAAGTACTTCGGCTCAACCAAACTGTACTTATGATAGTCCGAAGTCGCGAATCTGAGAAAAGTCGGTCGGTTCCTTCTAGCGATTATCCTGAATAATCTATTTTATATTTGTACCCCAACTCCGTTCCAGCTTACTCGAGAGATTCGGACCTTTGTCCCGAGTACCCTCGCAAGTACTTCGGCCTAACCAAACTGTACTTATAATAGTCCGAAGTCGCGAATCTGAGAAAAGTCGGTCGGTTCCTTCTAGCGATTATCCTGAATAATCTATTTTATATATCTGCCCCAACTTGGATCCAGCTTACTCTAGAGACTTGGAGCTTTGTCCCGAGTACCCTCGCAAGTACTTCGGCCTAACCAAACTGTACGAATAATAGTACAAAGTCGAGAATCTGAGAAAAATCGGTTGGTTCCTTCTAGCGATTATCCTGAATAATCTATTTTATATATCTACCCCAACTCCGATCCTTCTTACTGTATTGACCTAGCGCTTTGTCCCTAGTACCCTCGCAAGTACTTCGGCTCAACCAAACTGTACTTATAATAGTCCGAAGTCGCGAATCTGAGAAAAGTCGGTCGGTTCCTTCTAGCGATTGTCCTGACTTATCTATTTTATGTTTGTACCCCAACTCCGTTCCAGCTTACTCTAGAGATTCGGACCTTTGTCCCGAGTACCCTCGCAAATACTTCGGCTAAACCAAACTGTACTTATAATAGTCCGAAGTCGCGAATCTGAGAAAAGTCGGTCGGTTCCTTCTAGCGATTATCCTGAATAATCTATTTTATATATCTGCCCCAACTTGGATCCAGCTTACTCTAGAGACTTGGAGCTTTGTCCCGAGTACCCTCGCAAGTACTTCGGCCTAACCAAACTGTACTTATAATAGTCCAAAGTCGAGAATCTGAGAAAAGTCGGTCGGTTCCTTCTAGCCATTATCCTGAATAATCTAATTTATATATCTGCCCCAACTCGGATCCAGCTTACTCTAGATACCTAGAGCTTTGTCCCGAGTACCCTCGCAAGTACTTCGGCTCAACCAAACTGTACTTATAATAGTCCGAAGTCGCGAATCTGAGAAAAGTCGGTCGGTTCCTTCTATAGATTGTGCTGAGTAATCTATTTTATGTTTGTAGCCCAACTCCGTTCCAGATTACTCTAGAGATTCGGACCTTTGTCCCGAGTACCCTCGCAAATACTTCGGCTCAACCAAACTGTACGTATAAAAGTCCAAACACGCATAACTTTGCCAAGTGGTTCTTACTCCTGTAGCGATCACGCCCAGTGGCCGAGGAATGGCAATCAACAAGAAACCTAGTATAAAAAAGCCCAACTCTCTTTCAGGGTGGGGGTAGAAATTATGTATCTACTTCTCTGAACGTGGTGGCTTTGAAGTAAAACATCTAACAATATAAAATCGCATAATACAGTAATTTAAGCTATTTTTCAATACGTACTCAGTTCCAGCTTACTCTAGATACTTGGAGCTTTGTCCCGAGTACCGTCGCAAGTACTTTGGTTCAACTAAACTGTACTTATAATAGTCCAAAGTCGCGAATCTGAGAAAAGTCGGTCGGTTCCTTCTAGCAATTATCCTGAATAATCTAATGTATATATCTACCCCAACTCAGATCCAGCTTACTCTAGTTACTTAGAGCTTTGTCCCGAGTACCCTCGCAAGTACTTCGGCTCAACCAAACTGTACTTATAATAGTCCGAAGTGGCGAATCTGAGAAAAGTCGGTCGGTTCCTTCTAGCGATTATCCTGAATAATCTATTTTATATTTGTACCCCAACTCCGTTCCAGATTACTCTAGAGATTCGGACCTTTGTCCCGAGTACCCTCGCAAATACTTCGGCTCAACCAAACTGTACGTATAAAAGTCCAAACACGCATAACTTTGCCAAGTGGTTCTTACTCCTGTAGCGATCACGCCCAGTGGCCGAGGAATGGCAATCAACAAGAAAACTAGTATAAAAAAGCCCAACTCTCTTTCAGGGTGGGGGTAGAAATTATGTATCTACTTCTCTGAACGTGGTGGCTTTGAAGTAAAACATCTAACAATATAAAATCGCATAATACAGTAATTTAAGCTATTTTTCAATACGTACTCAGTTCCAGCTTACTCTAGATACTTGGAGCTTTGTCCCGAGTACCGTCGCAAGTACTTTGGTTCAACTAAACTGTACTTATAATAGTCCAAAGTCGCGAATCTGAGAAAAGTCGGTCGGTTCCTTCTAGCAATTATCCTGAATAATCTAATGTATATATCTACCCCAACTCAGATCCAGCTTACTCTAGTTACTTAGAGCTTTGTCCCGAGTACCCTCGCAAGTACTTCGGCTCAACCAAACTGTACTTATAATAGTCCGAAGTGGCGAATATGAGAAAAGTCGGTCGGTTCCTTCTAGCGATTATCCTGAATAATCTATTTCATATTTGTACCCCAACTCCGTTCCAGATTACTCTAGAGATTCGGACCTTTGTCCCGAGTACCCTCGCAAATACTTCGGCTCAACCAAACTGTACGTATAAAAGTCCAAACACGCATAACTTTGCCAAGTGGTTCTTACTCCTGTAGCGATCACGCCCAGTGGCCGAGGAATGGCAATCAACAAGAAAACTAGTATAAAAAAGCCCAACTCTCTTTCAGGGTGGGGGTAGAAATTATGTATCTACTTCTCTGAACGTGGTGGCTTTGAAGTAAAACATCTAACAATATAAAATCGCATAATACAGTAATTTAAGCTATTTTTCAATACGTACTCAGTTCCAGCTTACTCTAGATACTTGGAGCTTTGTCCCGAGTACCGTCGCAAGTACTTTGGTTCAACTAAACTGTACTTATAATAGTCCAAAGTCGCGAATCTGAGAAAAGTCGGTCGGTTCCTTCTAGCAATTATCCTGAATAATCTAATGTATATATCTACCCCAACTCAGATCCAGCTTACTCTAGTTACTTAGAGCTTTGTCCCGAGTACCCTCGCAAGTACTTCGGCTCAACCAAACTGTACTTATAATAGTCCGAAGTGGCGAATCTGAGAAAAGTCGGTCGGTTCCTTCTAGCGATTATCCTGAATAATCTATTTTATATTTGTACCCCAACTCCGTTCCAGCTTACTCTAGAGATTCGGACCTTTGTCCCGAGTACCCTCGCAAATACTTCGGCTCAACCAAACTGTACTTATAATAGTCCGAAGTCGCGAATCTGAGAAAAGTCGGTCGGTTCCTTCTAGCGATTATCCTGAATAATCTATTTTATATATCTGCCCCAACTTGGATCCAGCTTACTCTAGAGACTTGGAGCTTTGTCCCGAGTACCCTCGCAAGTACTTCGGCCTAACCAAACTGTACTTATAATAGTTCAATGTCGCGAATCTGAGAAAAGTCGGTTGGTTCCTTCTAGCGATTATCCTGAATAATCTATTTTATATATCTACCCCAACTCAGATCCAGCTTACTCTAGATACCTAGAGCTTTGTCCCGAGTACCCTCGCAAGTACTTCGGCTCAACCAAACTGTACTTATAATAGTCCGAAGTCGCGAATCTGAGAAAAGTCGGTCGGTTCCTTCTAGTGATTGTCCTGACTAATCTATTTTATATATCTGCCCCAACTCGGATACAGCTTACTCTAGAGACTTGGAGCTTTGTCCCGAGTACCCTCGCAAGTACTTCGGCCTAACCAAACTGTACTTATAATAGTCCGAAGTCGCGAATCTGAGAAAAGTCGGTAGGTTCCTTCTAGTGATTGTCCTGACTAATCTATTTTATGTTTGTACCCCACCTCCGTTCCAGCGGACTATAGAGAATTTGAATTTTGTCCGGAGTACCCTCGCAAATACTTCGGCTAAACCAAACTGTACTTATAATAGTCCGAAGTCGCGAATCTGAGAAAAGTCGGTCGGTTCCTTCTAGCAATTATCCTGAATAATCTAATGTATATATCTACCCCAACTCAGATCCAGCTTACTCTAGTTACTTAGAGCTTTGTCCCGAGTACCCTCGCAAGTACTTCGGCTCAACCAAACTGTACTTATAATAGTCCGAAGTTGCGAATCTGAGAAAAGTCGGTCCTACCCCTTCAGTGATCTCGTCCTGATGCCAAGGAATGGAAATCAAGAAGAAAATTAACTGGAAAAAGTCAAACAGCCTGTCAGGGTGGGAGTAGAAGGTATATATCTACTCTTCTTAGAGTGGTGACTTCGAAATAAAAGATCTAACAATATAAAAATCGCATTATACAGTAATTTAAGCTATATTTCTATACGTGTTCAGTTCGAGCTTACTCTAGATACCTAGAGCTTTGTCCCGAGTACCCTCGCAAGTACTTCGGCTAAACCAAACTGTACTTATAATAGTCCGAAGTCGCGAATCTGAGAAAAGTCGGTCGGTTCCTTCTAGCAATTATCCTGAATAATCTAATGTATATATCTACCCCAACTCAGATCCAGCTTACTCTAGATACCTAGAGCTTTGTCCCGAGTACCCTCGCAAGTACTTCGGCCTAACCAAACTGTACTTATAATAGTCCAATTTCGCGAATCTGAGAAAAGTCGGTTGGTTCCTTCTAGCAATTATCCTGAATAATCTTTTTTGTATATCTACCCCAAATCATATCCAGCATAATCTAGAGACTTGGAGCTTCGTTCCGAGTACCTTCGCAAGTACTTCGGCTAAACCAAACTGTACTTATAATAGTCCGAAGTCGCGAATCTGAGAAAAGTCGGTCGGTTCCTTCTAGCGATTATCCTGAATAATCTATTTTATATTTGTACCCCAACTCCGTTCCAGCTTACTCTAGAGATTCGGACCTTTGTCCCGAGTACCCTCGCAAGTACTTCGGCCTAACCAAACTGTACTTATAATAGTCCAATTTCGCGAATCTGAGAAAAGTCGGTCGGTTCCTTCTAGCGATTATCCTGAATAATCTATTTTATATATCTACCCCAACTCCGATCCAGCTTACTCTAGATACCTAGAGCTTTGTCCCGAGTACCCTCGCAAGTACTTCGGCTCAACCAAACTGTACTTATAATAGTCCGAAGTCGCGAATCTGAGAAAAGTCGGTCGGTTCCTTCTAGTGATTGTCCTGAATAATCTATTTTATATATCTGCCCCAACTTGGATCCAGCTTACTCTAGAGACTTGGAGCTTTGTCCCGAGTACCCTCGCAAGTACTTCGGCCTAACCAAACTGTACTTATAATAGTTCAATGTCGCGAATCTGAGAAAAGTCGGTCGGTTCCTTCTAGCCATTATCCTGAATAATCTATTTTATATATCTGGCCCTACACCGATCCACCTTACTCTAGATAGATATTTCTTTTTCTCGTGTTATCTCGCAAGTACTTCGGCTCAACCAAACTGTACTTATAATAGTCCGAAGTCGCGAATCTGAGAAAAGTCGGTCGGTTCCTTCTAGCGATTATCCTGAATAATCTATTTTATATATCTACCCCAACTCCGATCCATCTTACTCTAGATACCTAGAGATTTGTCCCGAGTACCCTCGCAAGTACTTCGGCTCAACCAAACTGTACTTATGATAGTCCGAAGTCGCGAATCTGAGAAAAGTCGGTCGGTTCCTTCTAGCGATTATCCTGAATAATCTATTTTATATTTGTACACCAAATCATATCCAGCTTACTCTAGAGACTTGGAGCTTTGTCCCGAGTACCCTCGCAAGTACTTCGGCCTAACCAAACTGTACTTATAATAGTACAATTTCGCGAATCTGAGAAAAGTCGGTTAGTTCCTTCTAGCGATTATCCTGAATAATCTATTTTATATATCTACCCCAACTCAGATCCAGCTTACTCTAGATACCTAGAGCTTTGTCCCGAGTACCCTCGCAAGTACTTCGGCCTTACCAAACTGTACCAATAATAGTCCAAAGTCGAGAATCTGAGAAAAGTCGGTCGGTTCCTTCTAGCGATTATCCTGAATAATCTATTTTATATATCTGCCCCAACTTGGATCCAGCTTACTCTAGAGACTTGGAGCTTTGTCCCGAGTACCCTCGCAAGTACTTCGGCCTAACCAAACTGTACTTATAATAGTTCAATGTCGCGAATCTGAGAAAAGTCGGTTGGTTCCTTCTAGCAATTATCCTGAATAATCTTTTTTGTATATCTACCCCAAATCATATCCAGCTTACTCTAGAGACTTGGAGCTTTTTCCCGAGTACCTTCGCAAGTACTTCGGCTTAACCAAACTGTACTTATAATAGTCCAAAGTCGCGAATCTGAGAAAAGTCGGTCGGTTCCTTCTAGCAATTATCCTGAATAATCTAATGTATATATCTACCCCAACTCAGATCCAGCTTACTCTAGATACCTAGAGCTTTGTCCCGAGTACCCTCGCAAGTACTTCGGCTCAACCAAACTGTACTTATAATAGTCCGAAGTCGCGAATCTGAGAAAAGTCGGTCGGTTCCTTCTAGCGATTATCCTGAATAATCTATTTTATATATCTGCCCCAACTTGGATCCAGCTTACTCTAGAGACTTGGAGCTTTGTCCCGAGTACCCTCGCAAGTACTTCGGCCTAACCAAACTGTACTTATAATAGTCCAATGTCGCGAATCTGAGAAAAGTCGGTCGGTTCCTTCTAGCCATTATCCTGAATAATCTAATTTATATATCTGCCCCAACTCGGATCCAGCTTACTCTAGATACCTAGAGATTTGTCCCGAGTACCCTCGCAAGTACTTCGGCTCAACCAAACTGTACTTATAATAGTCCGAAGTCGCGAATCTGAGAAAAGTCGGTCGGTTCCTTCTAGTGATTGTCCTGACTAATCTATTTTATGTTTGTACCCCACCTCCGTTCCAGCGGACTATAGAGAATTTGAATTTTGTCCGGAGTACCCTCGCAAATACTTCGGCTAAACCAAACTGTACTTATAATAGTCCGAAGTTGCGAATCTGAGAAAAGTCGGTCCTACCCCTTTAGTGATCTCGTCCCGATGCCAAGAAATGGAAATCAAGAAGAAAATTAACTGGAAAAAGTCCAACAGCCTGTCAGGGTGGGAGAGAAAGTATATATCTACTCTTCTTAGAGTGGTGACTTCGAAATAAAAGATCTAACAATATAAAAATCCCATTATACAGTAATTTAAGCTATATTTCTATACGTGCTCAGTTCTAGCTTACTCTAGGTGCCTAGAGCTTTTTCCTGAGTACCTTCGCAAGTACTTCGGACTAACCAAACTGTACTAATAATAGTCCAAAGTCGCGAATCTGAGAAAAGTCGGTCGGTTCCTTCTAGTGATTGTCCTGACTAATCTATTTTATATATCTGCCCCAACTCGGATCCAGCTTACTCTAGAGACTTGGGGCTTTGTCCCGAGTACCCTCGCAAGTACTTCGGCCTAACCAAACTGTACTTATAATAGTTCAATGTCGCGAATCTGAGAAAAGTCGGTTGGTTCCTTCTAGCCATTATCCTGAATAATCTAATTTATATATCTGCCCCAACTCGGATCCAGCTTACTCTAGATACATAGAGCTTTGTCCCGAGTACCCTCGCAAGTACTTCGGCTCAACCAAACTGTACTTATTATAGTCCTATGTCGCGAATCTGAGAAAAGTCGGTCGGTTCCTTCTAGCGATTGTCCTGACTAATCTATTTTATGTTTGTACCCCACCTCCGTTCCAGCGGACTATAGAGAATTTGATCTTTGTCCGGAGTACCCTCGCAACTACTTCGGCTCAACCAAACTGTACTTATAATAGTCCGAAGTAGCGAATCTGAGAAAAGTCGGTCCTACCCCTTTAGTGATCTCGTCCCGATGCCAAGAAATGGAAATCAAGAAGAAAATTAACTGGAAAAAGTCCAACAGCCTGTCAGGGTGGGAGAGAAAGTATATATCTACTCTTCTTAGAGTGGTGACTTCGAAATAAAAGATCTAACAATATAAAAATCCCATTATACAGTAATTTAAGCTATATTTCTATACGTGCTCAGTTCTAGCTTACTCTAGGTGCCTAGAGCTTTGTCCCGAGTACCCTCGCAAGTACCTCGGCCTAACCAAACTGTACCAATAATGGTCCAAAATCGAGAATCTGAGAATAGTCGGTCGGTTCCTTCTAGCAATTATCCTGAATAATCTAATGTATATATCTACCCCAACTCAGATCCAGCTTACTCTAGAGACTTGGAGCTTTGTCCCGAGTGCCCTCGCAAGTACTTCGGCCTAACCAAACTGTACTTATATGAGTCGATAGTGGCGAATCTGAGAAAAGTCGGTCGGTTCCTTCTGGCAATTATCCTGAATAATCTATTTTATATATCTACCCCAACTCCGATCCAGCTTACTCTAGAGATTCGGACCTTTGTCCCGAGTACCCTCGCAAATACTTCGGCTCAACCAAACTGTACGTATAAAAGTCCAAACACGCATAACTTTGCCAAGTGGTTCTTACTTCTGTAGCGATCACGTCCAGTGGCCGAGGAATGGCAATCAACAAGAAAACTAGTAGAAAAAATCCCAACTCTCTTTCAGGGTGGGGGTAGATATTATGTATCTACTTCTCTGTACGTGGTGGCTTTGAAATAAAACATCTAACAATATTAAAATCACATAATACAGTAATTTAAGCTATTTTTCAATAGCTACTCAGTTCCAGCTTACTCTAGAGACTTGGAGCTTTGTCCCGAGTACCCTCGCAAGTACTTCGGCCTAACCAAACTGTACTTATAATAGTCCAATGTCGCGAATCTGAGAAAAGTCGGTTGGTTCCTTCTAGCAATTATCCTGAATAATCTTTTTTATATATCTACCCCAAATCATATCCAGCTTACTCTAGAGACTTGGAGCTTTTTCCCGAGTACCTTCGCAAGTACTTCGGCTTAACCAAACTGTACTTATAATAGTCCAAAGTCGCGAATCTGAGAAAAGTCGGTCGGTTCCTTCTAGTGATTGTCCTGACTAATCTATTTTATATATCTGCCCCAACTCGGATCCAGCTTACTCTAGATACCTAGAGCTTTGTCCCGAGTACCCTCGCAAGTACTTCGGCTCAACCAAACTGTACTTATAATAGTCCGAAGTCGCGAATCTGAGAAAAGTCGGTCGGTTCCTTCTAGTGATTGTCCTGACTAATCTATTTTATGTTTGTACCCCACCTCCGTTCCAGCGGACTATAGAGAATTTGAATTTTGTCCGGAGTACCCTCGCAAGTACTTCGGCCTTACCAAACTGTACCAATAATAGTCCAAATTCGAGAATCTGAGAAAAGTCGGTCGGTTCCTTCTAGCAAGTATCCTGAATAATCTAATGTATATATCAACCCCAACTCAGATCCAGCTTACTCTAGTTACTTAGAGCTTTGTCCCGAGTACCCTCGCAAGTACTTCGGCTCAACCAAACTGTACTTATAATAGTCCGAAGTCGCGAATCTGAGAAAAGTCGGTCGGTTCCTTCTAGTGATTGTCCTGACTAATCTATTTTATGTTTGTACCCCACCTCCGTTCCAGCGGACTATAGAGAATTTGAATTTTGTCCGGAGTACCCTCGCAAGTACTTCGGCCTAACCAAACTGTACTTATAATAGTCCAATGTCGCGAATCTGAGAAAAGTCGGTCCTACCCCTTCAGTGATCTCGTCCTGATGCCAAGAAATGGAAATCAAGGAGAAAATTAACTAGAAAAAGTCCAACAGCCTGTCAGGGTGGGAGAGAAAGTATATATCTACTCGTCTTAGAGTCGTGACTTCGAAATAAAAGATCTAACAATATAAAATTCCCATTATACAGTAATTTAAGCTATATTTCTATACGTGCTCAGTTCTAGCTTACTCTAGGTGCCTAGAGCTTTGTCCCGAGTACCCTCGCAAGTACCTCGGCCTAACCAAACTGTACCAATAATGGTCCAAAATCGAGAATCTGAGAATAGTCGGTCGGTTCCTTCTAGCCATTATCCTGAATAATCTAATTTATATATCTGCCCCAACTCGGATCCAGCTTACTCTAGAGACTTGGAGCTTTGTCCCGAGTGCCCTCGCAAGTACTTCGGCCTAACCAAACTGTACTTATATGAGTCGATAGTGGCGAATCTGAGAAAAGTCGGTCGGTTCCTTCTGGCAATTATCCTGAATAATCTATTTTATATATCTACCCCAACTCCGATCCAGCTTACTCTAGAGATTCGGACCTTTGTCCCGAGTACCCTCGCAAATACTTCGGCTCAACCAAACTGTACGTATAAAAGTCCAAACACGCATAACTTTGCCAAGTGGTTCTTACTTCTGTAGCGATCACGTCCAGTGGCCGAGGAATGGCAATCAACAAGAAAACTAGTAGAAAAAATCCCAACTCTCTTTCAGGGTGGGGGTAGATATTATGTATCTACTTCTCTGTACGTGGTGGCTTTGAAATAAAACATCTAACAATATTAAAATCACATAATACAGTAATTTAAGCTATTTTTCAATAGCTACTCAGTTCCAGCTTACTCTAGAGACTTGGAGCTTTGTCCCGAGTGCCCTCGCAAGTACTTCGGCCTAACCAAACTGTACTTATATGAGTCGATAGTGGCGAATCTGAGAAAAGTCGGTCGGTTCCTTCTGGCAATTATCCTGAATAATCTATTTTATATATCTACCCCAACTCCGATCCAGCTTACTCTAGAGATTCGGACCTTTGTCCCGAGTACCCTCGCAAATACTTCGGCTCAACCAAACTGTACGTATAAAAGTCCAAACACGCATAACTTTGCCAAGTGGTTCTTACTTCTGTAGCGATCACGTCCAGTGGCCGAGGAATGGCAATCAACAAGAAAACTAGTAGAAAAAATCCCAACTCTCTTTCAGGGTGGGGGTAGATATTATGTATCTACTTCTCTGTACGTGGTGGCTTTGAAATAAAACATCTAACAATATTAAAATCACATAATACAGTAATTTAAGCTATTTTTCAATAGCTACTCAGTTCCAGCTTACTCTAGAGACTTGGAGCTTTGTCCCGAGTACCCTCGCAAGTACTTCGGCCTAACCAAACTGTACTTATAATAGTCCAATGTCGCGAATCTGAGAAAAGTCGGTCGGTTTCTTCTGGCAATAATCCTGAATAATCTATTTTATATAACTACCCCAACTCCGATCCAGCTTACTCTAGAGATTCGGACCTCTGTCCCGAGTACCCTCGCAAATACTTCGGCTCAACCAAACTGTACGTATAAAAGTCCAAACACGCATAACTTTGCCATGTGGTTCTTACTCCTGTAGCGATCACGTCCAGTGGCCGAGGAATGGCAATCAACAAGAAAACTAGTAGAAAAAAGCCCAACTCTCTTTCAGGGTGGGGGTAGAAATTATGTATCTACTTCTCTGAACGTGGTGGCTTTGAAGTAAAACATCTAACAATATAAAATCGCATAATACAGTAATTTAAGCTATTTTTCAATACGTACTCAGTTCCAGCTTACTCTAGATACTTGGAGCTTTGTCCCGAGTACCGTCGCAAGTACTTTGGTTCAACTAAACTGTACTTATAATAGTCCAAAGTCGCGAATCTGAGAAAAGTCGGTCGGTTCCTTCTAGCAATTATCCTGAATAATCTAATGTATATATCTACCCCAACTCAGATCCAGCTTACTCTAGTTACTTAGAGCTTTGTCCCGAGTACCCTCGCAAGTACTTCGGCTCAACCAAACTGTACTTATAATAGTCCAAAGTCGCGAATCTGAGAAAAGTCGGTCGGTTCCTTCTGGCAATTATCCTGAATAACCTATTTTATATATCTACCCCAACTCCGATCCAGCTTACTCTAGAGATTCGGACCTTTGTCCCGAGTACCCTCGCAAATACTTCGGCTCAACCAAACTGTACGTATAAAAGTCCAAACACGCATAACTTTGCCAAGTGGTTCTTACTCCTGTAGCGATCACGCCCAGTGGCAGAGGAATGGCAATCAACAAGAAAACTAGTATAAAAAAGCCCAACTCTCTTTCAGGGTGGGGGTAGAAATTATGTATCTACTTCTCTGAACGTGGTGGCTTTGAAGTAAAACATCTAACAATATAAAATCGCATAATACAGTAATTTAAGCCATTTTTCAATACGTACTCAGTTCCAGCTTACTCTAAATACTTGGAGCTTTGTCCCGAGTACCGTCGCAAGTACATTGGTTCAACCAAACTGTACTTATAATAGTCCAAAGTCGCGAATCTGAGAAAAGTCGGTCGGTTCCTTCTAGCAATTATCCTGAATAATCTAATGTATATATCTACCCCAACTCAGATCCAGCTTACTCTAGTTACTTAGAGCTTTGTCCCGAGTACCCTCGCAAGTACTTCGGCTCAACCAAACTGTACTTATAATAGTCCGAAGTGGCGAATCTGAGAAAAGTCGGTCGGTTCCTTCTAGCGATTATCCTGAATAATCTATTCTATATTTGTACCCCGACTCCGTTCCAGCTTACTCTAGAGATTCGGACCTTTGTCCCGAGTACCCTCGCAAATACTTCGGCTCAACCAAACTGTACGTATAAAAGTCCAAACACGCATAACTTTGCCAAGTGGTTCTTACTCCTGTAGCGATCACGTCCAGTGGCCGAGGAATGGCAATCAACAAGAAAACTAGTAGAAAAAAGCCCAACTCTCTTTCAGGGTGGGGGTAGAAATTATGTATCTTCTTCTGTTGACGTGGTGGCTTTGAAATAAAAGACCTAACAATATAAAAATCGCATTATACAGTAATTTAAGCTATATTACTATACGGGTTCAGTCCAGCTTACTCTAGAGACTTGGAGCTTTGTCCCGAGTACCCTCGCAAGTACTTCGGCCTAACCAAACTGTACTTATAATAGTCCAAAGTCGCAAAGCTGAGACAAGTCAATCCCACCCCTTTAGTGATCTCGTCCTGATGCCAAGAAATGGAAGGCAAGAAGAAAATTAACTGGAAAAAGTCCAACAGCCTGTCAGGGTGGGAGTAGAAAGTATATGTCTACTCTTCTTAGTTCGGTGACTTCCAAATAAAAGATCTAACAATATAAAAATCGCATTATACAGTAATTTAAGCTATATTTCTATACGTGTTCAGTTCTAACTTACTCTAGATACCTAGAGCTTTGTCCAGAGTACCCTCGCAAGTACTTCTGCTCAACCAAACTGTACTTATAATAGTTCGAAGTCGCGAATCTGAGAAAAGTCGGTCGGTTCCTTCTGGCAATTATCCTGAATAATCTATTTTATATATCTACCCCAACTCCGATCCAGCTTACTCTAGAGATTCGGACCTTTGTCCCGAGTACCCTCGCAAATACTTCGGCTCAACCAAACTGTACGTATAAAAGTCCAAACACGCATAACTTTGCCAAGTGGTTCTTACTCCTGTAGCGATCACGCCCAGTGGCCGAGGAATGGCAATCAACAAGAAAACTAGTATAAAAAAGCCCAACTCTCTTTCAGGGTGGGGGTAGAAATTATGTATCTACTTCTCTGAACGTGGTGGCTTTGAAGTAAAACATCTAACAATATAAAATCGCATAATACAGTAATTTAAGCTATTTTTCAATACGTACTCAGTTCCAGCTTTCTCTAGATAAGTAGAGCTTTGTCCCGAGTACCCTCGCAAGTACTTCGGCTCAACCAAACTGTACTTATAATAGTCCGAAGTCGCGAATCTGAGACAAGTCGATCCTACCCCTTTAGTGATCTCGTCCTGATGCCAAGAAATGGAAATCAAGAAGAAAATTAACTGGAAAAAGTCAAACAGCCTGTCAGGGTGGGAGTAGAAGGTATATATCTACTCTTCTTAGTGTGGTGTCCCGAGTACCCTCGCAAGTACTTCGGCCTAACCAAACTGTACTTATATGAGTCGATAGTCGCGAATCTGAGAAAAGTCGGTCGGCTCCTTCTGGCAATTATCCTGAATAATCTATTTTATATATCTACCCCAACTCCGGTCCAACTTACTCTAGAGATTCGGAACTTTGTCCCGAGTACCCTCAACAGTACTTCGGCTCAACCAAACTGTACCTATATGAGTACAATGTCGCGAATCTGAGAAAAGTCGGTCGGTTCCTTCTAGCGATTATCCTGAATAATCTATTTTATATTTGTACCCCAACTCCGTTCCAGCGGACTATAGAGACTTCAAACTTTGTCCCGAGTACCCTCACCAGTACTTCGGCTCAACCAAACTGTACCTATATGAGTCCATAGTCGCGAATCTGAGAAAAGTCGGTCGGTTCCTTCTAGCGATTATCCTGAATAATCTATTTTATATTTGTACCCCAACTCCGTTCCAGCGGACTATAGAGACTTGGAACTTTGTCCCGAGTACCCTCGCAAGTACTTCGGCCTAACCAAACTGTACCAATAATAGTCCAAAGTCGAGAATCTGAGAAAAGTCGGTCGGTTCCTTCTAGCCATTATCCTGAATAATCTAATTTATATATCTGCCCCAACTCGGATCCAGCTTACTCTAGATACCTAGAGCTTTGTCCCGAGTACCCTCGCAAGTACTTCGGCTCAACCAAACTGTACTTATAATAGTCCGAAGTCGCGAATCTGAGAAAAGTCGGTCGGTTCCTTCTAGCGATTATCCTGAATAATCTATTTTATATTTGTACCCCAACTCCGTTCCAGCGGACTATAGAGACTTCAAACTTTGTCCCGAGTACCCTCACCAGTACTTCGGCTCAACCAAACTGTACCTATATGAGTCCATAGTCGCGAATCTGAGAAAAGTCGGTCGGTTCCTTCTCGCGATTATCCTGAATAATCTATTTTATATTTGTACCCCAACTCCGTTCCAGCGGACTATAGAGACTTGGAACTTTGTCCCGAGTACCCTCGCAAGTACTTCGGCCTAACCAAACTGTACCAATAATAGTCCAAAGTCGAGAATCTGAGAAAAGTCGGTCGGTTCCTTCTAGCCATTATCCTGAATAATCTAATTTATATATCTGCCCCAACTCGGATCCAGCTTACTCTAGATACCTAGAGCTTTGTCCCGAGTACCCTCGCAAATACTTCGGCTCAACCAAACTGTACGTATAAAAGTCCAAACACGCATAACTTTGCCAAGTGGTTCTTACTCCTGTAGCGATCACGTCCAGTGGCCGAGGAATGGCAATCAACAAGAAAACTAGTAGAAAAAAGCCCAACTCTCTTTCAGGGTGGGGGTAGAAATTATGTATCTTCTTCTGTTGACGTGGTGGCTTTGAAATAAAAGACCTAACAATATAAAATGCGCATTATACAGTAATTTAAGCTATATCTATACGTGTTCAGTCCAGCTTACTCTAGAGACCTAGAGCTTTGTCCCGAGTACCCTCGCAAGTACTTCGGCCTAACCAAACTGTACCAATAATAGTCCAAAGTCGAGAATCTGAGAAAAGTCGGTCGGTTCCTTCTAGCCATTATCCTGAATAATCTAATTTATATATCTGCCCCAACTCGGATTTAGCTTACTCTAGATACCTAGAGCTTTGTCCCGAGTACCCTCGCAAGTACTTCGGCTCAACCAAACTGTACTTATAATAGTCCGAAGTCGCGAATCTGAGACAAGTCGATCCTACCCCTTTAGTGATCTCGTCCTGATGCCAAGAAATGGAAAGCAAGAAGAAAATTAACTGGAAAAAGTCCAACAGCCTGTCAGGGTGGGAGTAGAAAGTATATATCTACCCTTCTTAGTGTGGTGTCCCGAGTACCCTCGCAAGTACTTCGGCTTAACCAAACTGTACTTATATGAGTCGATAGTCGCGAATATGAGAAAAGTCTGTCGGTTCCTTCTGGCAATTATCCTGAATAATCTATTTTACATATCTACCCCAACTCCGATCCAGCTTACTCTAGAGATTCGGACCTTTGTCCCGATTACCCTTGCAAGTACTTCGGCTCAACCAAACTGTACTTATAATAGTCCGATGTCGCGAATCTGAGAAAAGTCGGTCGGTTCCTTCTGGCAATTATCCTGAATAATCTATTTTATATATCTACCCCAACTCCGATCCAGCTTACTCTAGATACCTAGAGCTTTGTCCCGAGTACCCTCGCAAGTACTTCGGCTCATCCAAACTGTACTTATAATAGTCCGAAGTCGCGAATCTGAGAAAAGTCGGTCGGTTCCTTCTAGCGATTATCCTGAATAATCTATTTTATATATCTACCCCAACTCCGATCCAGCTTACTCTAGAGATTCGGACCTTTGTCCCGAGTACCCTTGCAAGTACTTCGGCTCAACCAAACTGTACCTATATGAGTACAATGTCGCGAATCTGAGAAAAGTCGGTCGGTTCCTTCTAGCGATTATCCTGAATAATCTATTTTATATTTGTACCCCAACTCCGTTCCAGCGGACTATAGAGACTTGGAACTTTGTCCCGAGTACCCTCGCAAGTACTTCTGCTCAACCAAACTGTACTTATAATAGTCCGAAGTGGCGAATCTGAGAAAAGTCGGTCGGTTCCTTCTAGCGATTATCCTGAATAATCTATTTTATATATCTACCCCAACTCCGTTCCAGCTTACTCTAGAGATTCGGACCTTTGTCCCGAGTACCCTCGCAAATACTTCGGCTCAACCAAACTGTACGTATAAAAGTCCAAACACGCATAACTTTGCCAAGTGGTTCTTACTCCTGTAGCGATCACGCCCAGTGGCCGAGGAATGGCAATCAACAAGAAAACTAGTATAAAAAAGCCCAACTCTCTTTCAGGGTGGGGGTAGAAATTATGTATCTACTTCTCTGAACGTGGTGGCTTTGAAGTAAAACATCTAACAATATAAAATCGCATAATACAGTAATTTAAGCTATTTTTCAATACGTACTCAGTTCCAGCTTACTCTAGATACTTGGAGCTTTGTCCCGAGTACCGTCGCAAGTACTTTGGTTCAACTAAACTGTACTTATAATAGTCCAAAGTCGCGAATCTGAGAAAAGTCGGTCGGTTCCTTCTAGCAATTATCCTGAATAATCTAATGTATATATCTACCCCAACTCAGATCCAGCTTACTCTAGTTACTTAGAGCTTTGTCCCGAGTACCCTCGCAAGTACTTCGGCTCAACCAAACTGTACTTATAATAGTCCGAAGTGGCGAATCTGAGAAAAGTCGGTCGGTTCCTTCTAGCGATTATCCTGAATAATCTATTTTATATTTGTACCCCAACTCCGTTCCAGCTTACTCTAGAGATTCGGACCTTTGTCCCGAGTACCCTCGCAAATACTTCGGCTCAACCAAACTGTACGTATAAATGTCCAAACACGCATAACTTTGCCAAGTGGTTCTTACTTCTGTAGCGATCACGTCCAGTGGCCGAGGAATGGCAATCAACAAGAAAACTAGTAGAAAAAATCCCAACTCTCTTTCAGGGTGGGGGTAGATATTATGTATCTACTTCTCTGTACGTGGTGGCTTTGAAATAAAACATCTAACAATATTAAAATCACATAATACAGTAATTTAAGCTATTTTTCAATACCTACTCAGTTCCAGCTTACTCTAGAGACTTGGAGCTTTGTCCCGAGTACCCTCGCAAGTACTTCGGCCTAACCCAACTGTACTTATAATAGTCCAAAATTCGCGAATCTGAGAAAAGTCGGTCGGTTTCTTCTGGCAATTATCCTGAATAATCTATTTTATATAACTACCCCAACTCCGATCCAGCTTACTCTAGAGATTCGGACCTCTGTCCCGAGTACCCTCGCAAATACTTCGGCTCAACCAAACTGTACGTATAAAAGTCCAAACACGCATAACTTTGCCATGTGGTTCTTACTCCTGTAGCGATCACGTCCAGTGGCCGAGGAATGGCAATCAACAAGAAAACTAGTATAAAAAAGCCCAACTCTCTTTCAGGGTGGGGGTAGAAATTATGTATCTACTTCTCTGAACGTGGTGGCTTTGAAGTAAAACATCTAACAATATAAAATCGCATAATACAGTAATTTAAGCCATTTTTCAATACGTACTCAGTTCCAGCTTACTCTAAATACTTGGAGCTTTGTCCCGAGTACCGTCGCAAGTACTTTGGTTCAACCAAACTGTACTTATAATAGTCCAAAGTCGCGAATCTGAGAAAAGTCGGTCGGTTCCTTCTAGCAATTATCCTGAATAATCTAATGTATATATCTACCCCAACTCAGATCCAGCTTACTCTAGTTACTTAGAGCTTTGTCCCGAGTACCCTCGCAAGTACTTCGGCCTAACCAAACTGTACTTATAATAGTCCAAAGTCGCGAATCTGAGAAAAGTCGGTCGGTTCCTTCTGGCAATTATCCTGAATAATCTATTTTATATATCTACCCCAACTCCGATCCAGCTTACTCTAGAGATTCGGACCTTTGTCCCGAGTACCCTCGCAAATACTTCGGCTCAACCAAACTGTACGTATAAAAGTCCAAACACGCATAACTTTGCCAAGTGGTTCTTACTCCTGTAGCGATCACGCCCAGTGGCCGAGGAATGGCAATCAACAAGAAAACTAGTATAAAAAAGCCCAACTCTCTTTCAGGGTGGGGGTAGAAATTATGTATCTACTTCTCTGAACGTGGTGGCTTTGAAGTAAAACATCTAACAATATAAAATCGCATAATACAGTAATTTAAGCTATTTTTCAATACGTACTCAGTTCCAGCTTACTCTAGATACTTGGAGCTTTGTCCCGAGTACCGTCGCAAGTACTTTGGTTCAACTAAACTGTACTTATAATAGTCCAAAGTCGCGAATCTGAGAAAAGTCGGTCGGTTCCTTCTAGCAATTATCCTGAATAATCTAATGTATATATCTACCCCAACTCAGATCCAGCTTACTCTAGTTACTTAGAGCTTTGTCCCGAGTACCCTCGCAAGTACTTCGGCTCAACCAAACTGTACTTATAATAGTCCGAAGTGGCGAATCTGAGAAAAGTCGGTCGGTTCCTTCTAGCGATTATCCTGAATAATCTATTCTATATTTGTACCCCGACTCCGTTCCAGCTTACTCTAGAGATTCGGACCTTTGTCCCGAGTACCCTCGCAAATACTTCGGCTCAACCAAACTGTACGTATAAAAGTCCAAACACGCATAACTTTGCCAAGTGGTTCTTACTCCTGTAGCGATCACGTCCAGTGGCCGAGGAATGGCAATCAACAAGAAAACTAGTAGAAAAAAGCCCAACTCTCTTTCAGGGTGGGGGTAGAAATTATGTATCTTCTTCTGTTGACGTGGTGGCTTTGAAATAAAAGACCTAACAATATAAAAATCGCATTATACAGTAATTTAAGCTATATTACTATACGTGTTCAGTCCAGCTTACTCTAGAGACTTGGAGCTTTGTCCCGAGTACCCTCGCAAGTACTTCGGCCTAACCAAACTGTACTTATAATAGTCCAAATTCGCCACGCTGAGACAAGTCGATCCTACCCCTTTAGTGATCTCGTCCTGATGCCAAGAAATGGAAGGCAAGAAGAAAATTAACTGGAAAAAGTCCAACAGCCTGTCAGGGTGGGAGTAGAAAGTATATGTCTACTCTTCTTAGTTCGGTGACTTCCAAATAAAAGATCTAACAATATAAAAATCGCATTATACAGTAATTTAAGCTATATTTCTATACGTGTTCAGTTCTAACTTACTCTAGATACCTAGAGCTTTGTCCAGAGTACCCTCGCAAGTACTTCTGCTCAACCAAACTGTACTTATAATAGTTCGAAGTCGCGAATCTGAGAAAAGTCGGTCGGTTCCTTCTGGCAATTATCCTGAATAATCTATTTTATATATCTACCCCAACTCCGATCCAGCTTACTCTAGAGATTCGGACCTTTGTCCCGAGTACCCTCGCAAATACTTCGGCTCAACCAAACTGTACGTATAAAAGTCCAAACACGCATAACTTTGCCAAGTGGTTCTTACTCCTGTAGCGATCACGTCCAGTGGCCGAGGAATGGCAATCAACAAGAAAACTAGTATCAAAAAAGCCCAACTCTCTTTCAGGGTGGGGGTAGAAATTATGTATCTACTTCTCTGAACGTGGTGGCTTTGAAGTAAAACATCTAACAATATAAAATCGCATAATACAGTAATTTAAGCTATTTTTCAATACGTGTTCAGTTCTATCTTACTCTAGATACCTAGAGCTTTGTCCCGAGTACCCTCGCAAGTACTTCGGCTCAACCAAACTGTACTTATAATAGTCCGAAGTCGCGAATCTGAGACAAGTCGATCCTACCCCTTTAGTGATCTCGTCCTGATATCAAGAAATGGAAAGCAAGAAGAAAATTAACTGGAAAAAGTCCAACAGCCTGTCAGGGTGGGAGTAGAAAGTATATATCTACTCTTCTTAGTGTGGTGTCCCGAGTACCCTCGCAAGTACTTCGGCCTAACCAAACTGTACTTATATGAGTCGATAGTCGCGAATCTGAGAAAAGTCGGTCGGCTCCTTCTGGCAATTATCCTGAATAATCTATTTTATATATCTACCCCAACTCCGGTCCAACTTACTCTAGAGATTCGGAACTTTGTCCCGAGTACCCTTGCAAGGACTTCGGCTCAACCAAACTGTACCTATATGAGTACAATGTCGCGAATCTGAGAAAAGTCGGTCGGTTCCTTCTAGCGATTATCCTGAATAATCTATTTTATATTTGTACCCCAACTCCGTTCCAGCGGACTATAGAGACTTCAAACTTTGTCCCGAGTACCCTCACCAGTACTTCGGCTCAACCAAACTGTACCTATATGAGTCCATAGTCGCGAATCTGAGAAAAGTCGGTCGGTTCCTTCTGGCAAATATCCTGAATAATCTATTTTATATTTGTACCCCAACTCCGTTCCAGCTTACTATAGATACTCGGAACTTTGTCCCGAGTACCCTCGCAAGTACTTCGGCCTAACCAAACTGTACCAATAATAGTCCAAAGTCGCGAATCTGAGAAAAGTCGGTCGGTTCCTTCTAGCCATTATCCTGAATAATCTAATTTATATATCTGCCCCAACTCGGATCCAGCTTACTCTAGATACCTAGAGCTTTGTCCCGAGTACCCTCGCAAGTACTTCGGCTCAACCAAACTGTACTTATAATAGTCCGAAGTCGCGAATCTGAGAAAAGTCGGTCGGTTCCTTCTAGCGATTATCCTGAATAATCTATTTTATATTTGTACCCCAACTCCGTTCCAGCGGACTATAGAGACTTCAAACTTTGTCCCGAGTACCCTCACCAGTACTTCGGCTCAACCAAACTGTACCTATATGAGTCCATAGTCGCGAATCTGAGAAAAGTCGGTCGGTTCCTTCTCGCGATTATCCTGAATAATCTATTTTATATTTGTACCCCAACTCCGTTCCAGCGGACTATAGAGACTTGGAACTTTGTCCCGAGTACCCTCGCAAGTACTTCGGCCTAACCAAACTGTACCAATAATAGTCCAAAGTCGAGAATCTGAGAAAAGTCGGTCGGTTCCTTCTAGCCATTATCCTGAATAATCTATTTTATATATCTACCCCAACTCCGATCCAGCTTACTCTAGATACCTAGAGCTTTGTCCCGAGTACCCTCGCAAATACTTCGGCTCAACCAAACTGTACGTATAAAAGTCCAAACACGCATAACTTTGCCAAGTGGTTCTTACTCCTGTAGCGATCACGTCCAGTGGCCGAGGAATGGCAATCAACAAGAAAACTAGTAGAAAAAAGCCCAACTCTCTTTCAGGGTGGGGGTAGAAATTATGTATCTTCTTCTGTTGACGTGGTGGCTTTGAAATAAAAGATCTAACAATATAAAATTCGCATTATACAGTAATTTAAGCTATATTTCTATACGTGTTCAGTCCAGCTTACTCTAGAGACTTGGAGCTTTGTCCCGAGTACCCTCGCAAGTACTTCGGCCTAACCAAACTGTACCAATAATAGTCCAAAGTCGAGAATCTGAGAAAAGTCGGTCGGTTCCTTCTAGCCATTATCCTGAATAATCTAATTTAAATATCTGCCCCAACTCGGATACATCTTACTCTAGATACCTAGAGCTTTGTCCCGAGTACCCTCGCAAGTACTTCGGCTCAACCAAACTGTACTTATAATAGTCCGAAGTCGCGAATCTGAGACAAGTCGATCCTACCCCTTTAGTGATCTCGTCCTGATGCCAAGAAATGGAAAGCAAGAAGAAAATTAACTGGAAAAAGTCCAACAGCCTGTCAGGGTGGGAGTAGAAAGTATATATCTACTCTTCTTAGTGTGGTGTCCCGAGTACCCTCGCAAGTACTTCGGCTTAACCAAACTGTACTTATATGAGTCGATAGTCGCGAATCTGAGAAAAGTCTGTCGGTTCCTTCTGGCAATTATCCTGAATAATCTATTTTACATATCTACCCCAACTCCGATCCAGCTTACTCTAGAGATTCGGACCTTTGTCCCGATTACCCTTGCAAGTACTTCGGCTCAACCAAACTGTACTTATAATAGTCCGAAGTCGCGAATCTGAGAAAAGTCGGTCGGTTCCTTCTGGCAATTATCCTGAATAATCTATTTTATATATCTACCCCAACTCCGATCCAGCTTACTCTAGATACCTAGAGCTTTGTCCCGAGTACCCTCGCAAGTACTTCGGCTCATCCAAACTGTACTTATAATAGTCCGAAGTCGCGAATCTGAGAAAAGTCGGTCGGTTCCTTCTAGCGATTATCCTGAATAATCTATTTTATATATCTACCCCAACTCCGATCCAGCTTACTCTAGAGATTCGGACCTTTGTCCCGAGTACCCTTGCAAGTACTTCGGCTCAACCAAACTGTACCTATATGAGTACAATGTCGCGAATCTGAGAAAAGTCGGTCGGTTCCTTCTAGCGATTATCCTGAATAATCTATTTTATATTTGTACCCCAACTCCGTTCCAGCGGACTATAGAGACTTGGAACTTTGTCCCGAGTACCCTCGCAAGTACTTCGGCTCAACCAAACTGTACTTATAATAGTCCGAAGTGGCGAATCTGAGAAAAGTCGGTCGGTTCCTTCTAGCGATTATCCTGAATAATCTATTTTATATATCTGCCCCAACTCGGATCCAGCTTACTCTAGAGATTCGGACCTTTGTCCCGAGTACCCTCGCAAATACTTCGGCTCAACCAAACTGTACGTATAAAAGTCCAAACACGCATAACTTTGCCAAGTGGTTCTTACTCCTGTAGCGATCACGCCCAGTGGCCGAGGAATGGCAATCAACAAGAAAACTAGTATAAAAAGCCCAACTCTCTTTCAGGGTGGGGGTAGAAATTATGTATCTACTTCTCTGAACGTGGTGGCTTTGAAGTAAAACATCTAACAATATAAAATCGCATAATACAGTAATTTAAGCCATTTTTCAATACGTACTCAGTTCCAGCTTACTCCAGATACTTGGAGCTTTGTCCCGAGTACCGTCGCAAGTACATTGGTTCAACCAAACTGTACTTATAATAGTCCAAAGTCGCGAATCTGAGAAAAGTCGGTCGGTTCCTTCTAGCAATTATCCTGAATAATCTAATGTATATATCTACCCCAACTCAGATCCAGCTTACTCTAGTTACTTAGAGCTTTGTCCCGAGTACCCTCGCAAGTACTTCGGCTCAACCAAACTGTACTTATAATAGTCCGAAGTGGCGAATCTGAGAAAAGTCGGTCGGCTCCTTCTAGCGATTATCCTGAATAATCTATTTTATATTTGTACCCCAACTCCGTTCCAGCTTACTCTAGAGATTCGGACCTTTGTCCCGAGTACCCTCGCAAATGAATAGCCTCAAGCAAACATTCCGTAAAAATCTACAAACACGCATAACTTTGCCAAGTGGTTCTTACTCCTGTAGCGATCACGTCCAGTGGCCGAGGAATGGCAATCAACAAGAAAACTAGTAGAAAAAAGCCCAACTCTCTTTCAGGGTGGGGGTAGAAATTATGTATCTTCTTCTGTTGACGTGGTGGCTTTGAAATAAAAGACCTAACAATATAAAAATCGCATTATACAGTAATTTAAGCTATATTACTATACGGGTTCAGTCCAGCTTACTCTAGAGACTTGGAGCTTTGTCCGGAGTACCCTCGCAAGTACTTCGGCCTAACCAAACTGTACTTATAATAGTCCAAAGTCGCAAAGCTGAGACAAGTCAATCCCACCCCTTTAGTGATCTTGTCCTGATGCCAAGAAATGGAAAGCAAGAAGAAAATTAACTGGAAAAAGTCCAACAGCCTGTCAGGGTGGGAGTAGAAAGTATATGTCTACTCTTCTTAGTTCGGTGACTTCCAAATAAAAGATCTAACAATATAAAAATCGCATTATACAGTAATTTAAGCTATATTTCTATACGTGTTCAGTTCTAACTTACTCTAGATACCTAGAGCTTTGTCCAGAGTACCCTCGCAAGTACTTCTGCTCAACCAAACTGTACTTATAATAGTTCGAAGTCGCGAATCTGAGAAAAGTCGGTCGGTTCCTTCTGGCAATTATCCTGAATAATCTATTTTATATATCTACCCCAACTCCGATCCAGCTTACTCTAGAGATTCGGACCTTTGTCCCGAGTACCCTCGCAAATACTTCGGCTCAACCAAACTGTACGTATAAAAGTCCAAACACGCATAACTTTGCCAAGTGGTTCTTACTCCTGTAGCGATCACGTCCAGTGGCCGAGGAATGGCAATCAACAAGAAAACTAGTATAAAAAAGCCCAACTCTCTTTCAGGGTGGGGGTAGAAATTATGTATCTACTTCTCTGAACGTGGTGGCTTTGAAGTAAAACATCTAACAATATAAAATCGCATAATACAGTAATTTAAGCTATTTTTCAATACGTACTCAGTTCCAGCTTACTCTAGATACTTAGAGCTTTGTCCCGAGTACCCTCGCAAGTACTTCGGCTCAACCAAACTGTACTTATAATAGTCCGAAGTCGCGAATATGAGACAAGTCGATCATAACCATATAGAGATCTACACCTGATATAAAGAAATGGAAACCAAGAAGTAAAGTAACTGGAAAAAGTCCAACATCCAGTCGGGGGGGGAGTAGAAAGTATATATCTACTCTTCTTAGTGTGGTGTCCCGAGTACCCTCGCAAGTACTTCGGCCTAACCAAACTGTACTTATATGAGTCGATAGTCGCGAATCTGAGAAAAGTCGGTCGGCTCCTTCTGGCAATTATCCTGAATAATCTATTTTATATATCTACCCCAACTCCGGTCCAACTTACTCTAGAGATTCGGAACTTTGTCCCGAGTACCCTCAACAGTACTTCGGCTCAACCAAACTGTACCTATATGAGTCGATAGTCGCGAATCTGAGAAAAGTCGGTCGGTTCCTTCTAGCGATTATCCTGAATAATCTATTTTATATTTGTACCCCAACTCCGTTCCAGCGGACTATAGAGACTTCAAACTTTGTCCCGAGTACCCTCACCAGTACTTCGGCTCAACCAAACTGTACCTATATGAGTCCATAGTCGCGAATCTGAGAAAAGTCGGTCGGTTCCTTCTGGCAAATATCCTGAATAATCTATTTTATATATCTACCCCAACTCCGTTCCAGCTTACTCTAGAGATTCGGACCTTTGTCCCGAGTACCCTCGCAAGTACTTCGGCCTAACCAAACTGTACCAATAATAGTCCAAAGTCGAGAATCTGAGAAAAGTCGGTCGGTTCCTTCTAGCCATTATCCTGAATAATCTAATTTATATATCTGCCCCAACTCGGATCCAGCTTACTCTAGATACCTAGAGCTTTGTCCCGAGTACCCTCGCAAGTACTTCGGCTCAACCAAACTGTACTTATAATAGTCCGAAGTCGCGAATCTGAGAAAAGTCGGTCGGTTCCTTCTAGCGATTATCCTGAATAATCTATTTTATATTTGTACCCCAACTCCGTTCCAGCGGACTATAGAGACTTCAAACTTTGTCCCGAGTACCCTCACCAGTACTTCGGCTCAACCAAACTGTACCTATATGAGTCCATAGTCGCGAATCTGAGAAAAGTCGGTCGGTTCCTTCTGGCAATTATCCTGAATAATCTATTTTATATTTGTACCCCAACTCCGTTCCAGCGGACTATAGAGACTTGGAACTTTGTCCCGAGTACCCTCGCAAGTACTTCGGCCTAACCAAACTGTACCAATAATAGTCCAAAGTCGAGAATCTGAGAAAAGTCGGTCGGTTCCTTCTAGCGATTATCCTGAATAATCTAATTTATATATCTGCCCCAACTCGGATCCAGCTTACTCTAGATACCTAGAGCTTTGTCCCGAGTACCCTCGCAAATACTTTGGCTCAACCAAACTGTACGTATAAAAGTCCAAACACGCATAACTTTGCCATGTGGTTCTTACTCCTGTAGCGATCACGTCCAGTGGCCGAGGAATGGCAATCAACAAGAAAACTAGTAGAAACAAGCCCAACTCTCTTTCAGGGTGGGGGTAGAAATGATGTATCTTCTTCTGTTGACGTGGTGGCTTTGAAATAAAAGACCTAACAATATAAAATGCGCATTATACAGTAATTTAAGCTATATCTATACGTGTTCAGTCCAGCTTACTCTAGATACCTAGAGCTTTGTCCCGAGTACCCTCGCAAGTACTTCGGCCTAACCAAACTGTACCAATAATAGTCCAAAGTCGAGAATCTGAGAAAAGTCGGTCGGTTCCTTCTAGCCATTATCCTGAATAATCTAATTTATATATCTGCCCCAACTCGGATCCAGCTTACTCTAGATACCTAGAGCTTTGTCCCGAGTACCCTCGCAAGTACTTCGGCTCAACCAAACTGTACTTATAATAGTCCGAAGTCGCGAATCTGAGACAAGTCGATCCTACCCCTTTAGTGATCTCGTCCTGATGCCAAGAAATGGAAAGCAAGAAGAAAATTAACTGGAAAAAGTCCAACAGCCTGTCAGGGTGGGAGTAGAAAGTATATATCTACTCTTCTTAGTGTGGTGTCCCGAGTACACTCGCAAGTACTTCGGCCTAACCAAACTGTACTTATATGAGTCGATAGTCGCGAATCTGAGAAAAGTCGGTCGGTTCCTTCTGGCAATTATCCTGAATAATCTATTTTACATATCTACCCCAACTCCGATCCAGCTTACTCTAGAGATTCGGACCTTTGTCCCGATTACCCTTGCAAGTACTTCGGCTCAACCAAACTGTACTTATAATAGTCCTATGTGGCGAATCTGAGAAAAGTCGGTCGGTTCCTTCTGGCAATTATCCTGAATAATCTATTTTATATATCTACCCCAACTCCGATCCAGCTTACTCTAGATACCTAGAGCTTTGTCCCGAGTACCCTCGCAAGTACTTCGGCTCATCCAAACTGTACTTATAATAGTCCGAAGTCGCGAATCTGAGAAAAGTCGGTCGGTTCCTTCTAGCGATTATCCTGAATAATCTATTTTATATATCTACCCCAACTCCGATCCAGCTTACTCTAGAGATTCGGACCTTTGTCCCGAGTACCCTTGCAAGTACTTCGGCTCAACCAAACTGTACCTATATGAGTACAATGTCGCGAATCTGAGAAAAGTCGGTCGGTTCCTTCTAGCGATTATCCTGAATAATCTATTTTATATTTGTACCCCAACTCCGTTCCAGCGGACTATAGAGACTTGGAACTTTGTCCCGAGTACCCTCGCAAATACTTCGGCTCAACCAAACTGTACGTATAAAAGTCCAAACACGCATAACTTTGCCAAGTGGTTCTTACTCCTGTAGCGATCACGTCCAGTGGCCGAGGAATGGCAATCAACAAGAAAACTAATAGAAAAAAGCCCAACTCTCTTTCAGGGTGGGGGTAGAAATTATGTATCTTCTTCTGTTGACGTGGTGGCTTTGAAATAAAAGATCTAACAATATAAAAATCGCATTATACAGTAATTTAAGCTATATTTCTATACGTGTTCAGTTCTTACTTACTCTAGATACCTAGAGCTTTGTCCAGAGTACCCTCGCAAGTACTTCTGCTCAACCAAACTGTACTTATAATAGTTCGAAGTCGCGAATCTGAGAAAAGTCGGTCGGTTCCTTATAGCCATTATCCTTAATAAACAATTTTTTATATCTTCCCGAAATCGAATACAGCATTATCTAGATACCTAGAGCTTTGTCCCGAGTACCCTCGCAAGTACTTCGGCTCAACCAAACTGTACTTATAATAATCCGAAGTCGCGAATCTGAGAAAAGTCGGTCGGTTCCTTCTAGCGATTATCCTGAATAATCTATTTTATATATCTACCCCAACTCCGATCCAGCTTACTCTAGAGATTCGGACCTTTGTCCCGAGTACCCTTGCAAGTACTTCGGCTCAACCAAACTGTACCTATATGAGTACAATGTCGCGAATCTGAGAAAAGTCGGTCGGTTCCTTCGAGCGATTATCCTGAATAATCTATTTTATATTTGTACCCCAACTCCGTTCCAGCGGACTATAGAGACTTGGAACTTTGTCCCGAGTACCCTCGCAAGTACTTCGGCCTAACCAAACTGTACCAATAATAGTCCAAAGTCGCGAATCTGAGAAAATTCGGTCGGTTCCTTCTGGCAATTATCCTGAATAATCTATTTTATATATCTACCCCAACTCCGATCCATCTTACTCTAGATACCTAGAGCTTTGTCCCGAGTACCCTCGCAAGTACTTCGGCTCAACCAAACTGTACTTATAATAGTCTGAAGTCGCGAATCTGAGAAAAGTCGGTCGGTTCCTTCTAGTGATTGTCCTGACTAATCTATTTTATGTTTGTACCCCACCTCCGTTCCAGCAGACTATAGGGAATTTGAATTTTGTCCGGAGTACCCTCGCAAATACTTCGGCCTAACCAAACTGTACTTATAATAGTCCAATTTCGCGAATCTGAGAAAAGTCGGTCGGTTCCTTCTAGCGATTATCCTGAATAATCTATTTTATATTTGTACCCCAACTCCGTTCCAGCGGACTATAGAGACTTGGAACTTTTCCCGAGTACCCTCGCAAGTACTTCGGCCTAACCAAACTGTACCAATAATATTCCAAAGTCGCGAATCTGAGAAAAGTCGGTCGGTTCCTTCTAGCCATTATCCTGCATAATCTAATTTATATATCTGCCCCAACTCGGATCCAGCTTACTCTAGATACCTAGAGCTTTGACCTGAGTACTTTCACAAGCACTTCGGCCCAAACAAACTGTACTTATAATAGTCCGAAGTGGCGAATCTGAGAAAAGTCGGTCGGTTCCTTCTAGCGATTATCCTGAATAATCTATTTTATATTTGTACCCCAACTCCGTTCCAGCGGACTCTAGAGACTTGGAACTTTGTCCCGAGTACCCTCGCAAGTACTTCGGCCTAACCAAACTGTACTTATATGAGTCGATAGTCGCGAATCTGAGAAAAGTCGGTCGGTTCCTTCTGGCAATTATCCTGAATAATCTATTTTATATATCTACCCCAACTCCGATCCAGCTTACTCTAGATACCTAGAGCTTTGTCCCGAGTACCCTCGCAAGTACTTCGGCCTAACCAAACTGTACTTATAATAGTCCAAAGTCGCGAAGCTGAGACAAGTCGATCCTACCCCTTTAGTGATCTCGTCCTGATGCCAAGAAATGGAAAGCAAGAAGAAAATTAACTGGAAAAAGTCCAACAGCCTGTCAGGGTGGGAGTAGAAAGTATATATCTACTCTTCTTAGTGTGGTGACTTCGAAATAAAAGATCTAACAATATTAAAATCACATAATACAGTAATTTAAGCTATTTTTCAATACCTACTCAGTTCCAGCTTACTCTAGGTACTTGGAGCTTTGTCCCGAGTACCCTCGCAAGTACTTCGGCCTAACCAAACTGTACTTATATGAGTCGATAGTCGCGAATCTGAGAAAAGTCGGTCGGTTCCTTCTAGCGATTATCCTGAATAATCTATTTTATATTTGTACCCCAACTCCGTTCCAGCGGACTATAGAGACTTGGAACTTTGTCCCGAGTACCCTCGCAAGTACTTCGGCCTAACCAAACTGTACTTATAATAGTCCGAAGTCGCGAATCTGAGAAAAGTCGGTCGGTTCCTTCTAGTGATTGTCCTGACTAATCTATTTTATGTTTGTACCCCACCTCCGTTCCAGCAGACTATAGATAATTTGAGCTTTGTCCGGAGTACCCTCGCAAGTACTTCGGCCTAACCAAACTGTACTTATAATAGTCCAATTTCGCGAATCTGAGAAAAGTCGGTCGGTTCCTTCTAGCGATTATCCTGAATAATCTATTTTATATATCTACCCCAACTCCGATCCAGCTTACTCTAGAGATTCGGACCTTTGTCCCGAGTACCCTTGCAAGTACTTCGGCTCAACCAAACTGTACCTATATGAGTACAATGTCGCGAATCTGAGAAAAGTCGGTCGGTTCCTTCTAGTGATTGTCCTGACTAATCTATTTTATGTTTGTACCCCACCTCCGTTCCAGCAGACTATAGAGAATTTGACTTTTGTCCGGAGTACCCTCGCAAGTACTTCGGCCTAACCAAACTGTACTTATAATAGTCCAATTTCGCGAATCTGAGAAAAGTCGGTCGGTTCCTTCTAGCGATTATCCTGAATAATCTATTTTATATTTGTACCCCAACTCCGTTCCAGCGGACTATAGAGACTTGGAACTTTGTCCCGAGTACCCTCGCAAGTACTTCGGCCTAACCAAACTGTACCAATAATAGTCCAAAGTCGAGAATCTGAGAAAAGTCGGTCGGTTCCTTGTAGCCATTATCCTGAATAATCTAATTTATATATCTGCCCCAACTCGGATCCAGCTTACTCTAGATACCTAGAGCTTTGTCCCGAGTACTCTCACAAGTACTTCGGCTCAACCAAACTGTACTTATAATAGTCCGCAGTCGCGAATCTGAGAAAAGTCGGTCGGTTCCTTCTAGCGATTATCCTGAATAATCTATATTATATTTGTACCCCAAATCCCGTCCAGCAGACTCTAGGTACTTGGACCTTTGTCCCGAGTACCCTCGCAAGTACTTCGGCCTAACCAAACTGTACTTATATGAGTCGATAGTCGCGAATCTGAGAAAAGTCGGTCGGTTCCTTCTAGCCATTATCCTGAATAATCTATTTTATATATCTACCCCAACTCCGATCCAGCTTACTCTAGATACCTAGAGCTTTGTCCCGAGTACCCTCGCAAGTACTTCGGCCTAACCAAACTGTACTTATAATAGTCCAAAGTCGCGAAGCTGAGACAAGTCGATCCTACCCCTTTAGTGATCTCGTCCTGATGCCAAGAAATGGAAAGCAAGAAGAAAATTAACTGGAAAAAGTCCAACAGCCTGTCAGGGTGGGAGTAGAAAGTATATATCTACTCTTCTTAGTGTGGTGACTTCGAAATAAAAGATCTAACAATATTAAAATCACATAATACAGTAATTTAAGCTATTTTTCAATACCTACTCAGTTCCAGCTTACTCTAGGTACTTGGAGCTTTGTCCCGAGTACCCTCGCAAGTACTTCGGCCTAACCAAACTGTACTTATATGAGTCGATAGTCGCGAATCTGAGAAAAGTCGGTCGGTTCCTTCTAGCGATTATCCTGAATAATCTATTTTATATTTGTACCCCAACTCCGTTCCAGCGGACTATAGAAACTTGGAACTTTGTCCCGAGTACCCTCGCAAGTACTTCGGCCCAACCAAACTGTACTTATAATAGTCGATAGTCGCGAATCTGAGAAAAGTCGGTCGGTTCCTTCTAGTGATTGTCCTGACTAATCTATTTTATGTTTGTACCCCACCTCCGTTCCAGCTGACTATAGTTAATTTGAGCTTTGTCCGGAGTACCCTCGCAAGTACTTCGGCCTAACCAAACTGTACTTATAATAGTCCAATTTCGCGAATCTGAGAAAAGTCGGTCGGTTCCTTCTGGCGATTATCCTGAATAATCTATTTTATATATCTACCCCAACTCCGATCCAGCTTACTCTAGAGATTCGGACCTTTGTCCCGATTACCCTTGCAAGTACTTCGGCTCAACCAAACTGTACCTATATGAGTACAATGTCGCGAATCTGAGAAAAGTCGGTCGGTTCCTTCTAGCGATTATGCTGAATAATCTATTTTATATTTGTACCCCAACTCCGTTCCAGCGGACTATAGAGAATTTGACTTTTGTCCGGAGTACCCTCGCAAGTACTTCGGCCTAACCAAACTGTACTTATAATAGTCCAATTTCGCGAATCTGAGAAAAGTCGGTCGGTTCCTTCTGGCAATTATCCTGAATAATCTATTTTATATTTGTACCCCAACTCCGTTCCAGCGGACTATAGAGAATTTGACTTTTGTCCGGAGTACCCTCGCAAGTACTTCGGCCTAACCAAACTGTACTTATAATAGTCCAATTTCGCGAATCTGAGAAAAGTCGGTCGGTTCCTTCTGGCAATTATCCTGAATAATCTATTTTATATATCTACCCCAACTCCGATCCATCTTACTCTAGATACCTAGAGCTTTGTCCCGAGTACCCTCGCAAGTACTTCGGCTCAACCAAACTGTACCTATATGAGTACAATGTCGCGAATCTGAGAAAAGTCGGTCGGTTCCTTCTAGCGATTATCCTGAATAATCTATTTTATATTTGTACCCCAACTCCGTTCCAGCGGACTATAGAGACTTGGAACTTTGTCCCGAGTACCCTCGCAAGTACTTCGGCCTAACCAAACTGTACCAATAATAGTCCAAAGTCGAGAATCTGAGAAAAGTCGGTCGGTTCCTTCGAGCCATTATCCTGAATAATCTAATTTATATATCTGCCCCAACTCGGATCCAGCTTACTCTAGATACCTAGAGCTTTGTCCCGAGTACCCTCGCAAGTACTTCGGCTCAACCAAACTGTACTTATAATAGTCCGAAGTCGCGAATCTGAGAAAAGTCGGTCGGTTCCTTCTAGCGATTATCCTGAATAATCTATTTTATATATCTACCCCAACTCCGATCCAGCTTACTCTAGAGATTCGGACCTTTGTCCCGAGTACCCTCGCAAGTACTTCGGCCTAACCAAACTGTACCAATAATAGTCCAAAGTCGAGAATCTGAGAAAAGTCGGTCGGTTCCTTCTAGCCATTATCCTGAATAATCTAATTTATATATCTGCCCCAACTCGGATCCAGCTTACTCTAGATACCTAGAGCTTTGTCCCGAGTACCCTCGCAAGTACTTCGGCTCAACCAAACTGTACTTATAATAGTCCGAAGTCGCGAATCTGAGAAAAGTCGGTCGGTTCCTTCTAGCGATTATCCTGAATAATCTATTTTATATTTGTACCTCAACTTCGTTCCAGCGTACTATAGAGACTTGGAACTTTGTCCCGAGTACCCTCGCAAGTACTTCGGCCTAACCAAACTGTACCAATAATAGTCCAAAGTCGAGAATCTGAGAAAAGTCGGTCGGTTCCTTCTAGCCATTATCCTGAATAATCTAATTTATATATCTGCCCCAACTCGGATCCAGCTTACTCTAGATACCTAGAGCTTTGTCCCGAGTACCCTCGCAAGTACTTCGGCTCAACCAAACTGTACTTATAATAGTCCGAAGTCGCGAATCTGAGAAAAGTCGGTCGGTTCCTTCTAGCCATTATCCTGAATAATCTAATTTATATATCTGCCCCAACTCGGATCCAGCTTACTCTAGATACCTAGAGCTTTGTCCCGAGTACCCTCGCAAGTACTTCGGCCTAACTAAACTGTACTTATAATAGTCCAAAGTCGCGAAGCTGAGACAAGTCGATCCTACCCCTTTAGTGATCTCGTCCTGATGCCAAGAAATGGAAGGCAAGAAGAAAATTAACTGGAAAAAGTCCAACAGCCTGTCAGGGTGGGAGTAGAAAGTATATGTCTACTCTTCTTAGTTCGGTGACTTCCAAATAAAAGATCTAACAATATAAAAATCGCATTATACAGTAATTTAAGCTATTTTTCAATACCTACTCAGTTCCAGCTGACTCTAGGTACTTGGAGCTTTGTCCCGAGTACCCTCGCAAGTACTTCGGCCTAACCAAACTGTACCAATAATAGTCCAAAGTCGAGAATCTGAGAAAAGTCGGTCGGTTCCTTCTAGCCATTATCCTGAATAATCTAATTTATATATCTGCCCCAACTCGGATCCAGCTTACTCTAGATCCCTAGAGCTTTGTCCCGAGTACTCACACAAGTACTTCGGCTCAACCAAACTGTACTTATAATAGTCCAATTTCGCGAATCTGAGAAAAGTCGGTCGGTTCCTTCTGGCAATTATCCTGAATAATCTATTTTATATATCTACCCCAACTCCGATCCATCTTACTCTAGATACCTAGAGCTTTGTCCCGAGTACCCTCGCAAGTACTTCGGCTCATCCAAACTGTACTTATAATAGTCCGAAGTCGCGAATCTGAGAAAAGTCGGTCGGTTCCTTCTAGCGATTATCCTGAATAATCTATTTTATATATCTACCCCAACTCCGATCCAGCTTACTCTAGAGATTCGGACCTTTGTCCCGAGTACCCTTGCAAGTACTTCGGCTCAACCAAACTGTACTTATAATAGTCCGAAGTCGCGAATCTGAGAAAAGTCGGTCGGTTCCTTCTAGCGATTATCCTGAATAATCTATTTTATATTTGTACCACAACTTCGTTCCAGCGGACTATAGAGACTTGGAACTTTGTCCCGAGTACCCTCGCAAGTACTTCGGCCTAACCAAACTGTACCAATAATAGTCCAAAGTCGAGAATCTGAGAAAAGTCGGTCGGTTCCTTCTAGCCATTATCCTGAATAATCTAATTTATATATCTGCCCCAACTCGGATCCAGCTTACTCTAGATACCTAGAGCTTTGTCCCGAGTACCCTCGCAAGTACTTCGGCTCATCCAAACTGTACTTATAATAGTCCGAAGTCGCGAATCTGAGAAAAGTCGGTCGGTTCCTTCTAGCGATTATCCTGAATAATCTAATTTATATATCTGCCCCAACTCGGATCCAGCTTACTCCAGATACCTAGAGCTTTGTCCCGAGTACCCTCGCAAGTACTTCGGCTCAACCAAACTGTACTTATAATAGTCCGAAGTCGCGAATCTGAGAAAAGTCGGTCGGTTCCTTCTAGCGATTATCCTGAATAATCTATTTTATATTTGTACCCCAACTCCGTTCCAGCGGACTATAGAGACTTGGAACTTTGTCCCGAGTACCCTCGCAAGTACTTCGGCCTAACCAAACTGTACCAATAATAGTCCAAAGTCGAGAATCTGAGAAAAGTCGGTCGGTTCCTTCTAGCCATTATCCTGAATAATCTAATTTATATATCTGCCCCAACTCGGATCCAGCTTACTCTAGATACCTAGAGCTTTGTCCCGAGTACACTCGCAAGTACTTCGGCTCAACCAAACTGTACTTATAATAGTCCGAAGTCGCGAATCTGAGAAAAGTCGGTCGGTTCCTTCTAGCCATTATCCTGAATAATCTAATTTATATATCTGCCCCAACTCGGATCCAGCTTACTCTAGATACCTAGAGCTTTGTCCCGAGTACCCTCGCAAGTACTTCGGCCTAACCAAACTGTACTTATAATAGTCCAAAGTCGCGAAGCTGAGACAAGTCGATCCTACCCCTTTAGTGATCTCGTCCTGATGCCAAGAAATGGAAGGCAAGAAGAAAATTAACTGGAAAAAGTCCAACAGCCTGTCAGGGTGGGAGTAGAAAGTATATGTCTACTCTTCTTAGTTCGGTGACTTCCAAATAAAAGATCTAACAATATAAAAATCGCATTATACAGTAATTTAAGCTATTTTTCTATACCTACTCAGTTCCAGCTTACTCTAGGTACTTGGAGCTTTGTCCCGAGTACCCTCGCAAGTACTTCGGCCTAACCAAACTGTACCAATAATAGTCCAAAGTCGAGAATCTGAGAAAAGTCGGTCGGTTCCTTCTAGCCATTATCCTGAATAATCTAATTTATATATCTGCCCCAACTCGGATCCAGCTTACTCTAGATACCTAGAGCTTTGTCCAGAGTACCCTCGCAAGTACTTCGGCCTAACCAAACTGTACTTATAATAGTCCAATTTCGCGAATCTGAGAAAAGTCGGTCGGTTCCTTCTGGCAATTATCCTGAATAATCTATTTTATATATCTACCCCAACTCCGATCCATCTTACTCTAGATACCTAGAGCTTTGTCCCGAGTACCCTCGCAAGTACTTCGGCTCATCCAAACTGTACTTATAATAGTCCGAAGTCGCGAATCTGAGAAAAGTCGGTCGGTTCCTTCTAGCGATTATCCTGAATAATCTATTTTATATATCTACCCCAACTCCGATCCAGCTTACTCTAGAGATTCGGACCTTTGTCCCGAGTACCCTTGCAAGTACTTCGGCTCAACCAAACTGTACTTATAATAGTCCGAAGTCGCGAATCTGAGAAAAGTCGGTCGGTTCCTTCTAGCGATTATCCTGAATAATCTATTTTATATTTGTACCCCAACTCCATTCCAGCGGACTATAGAGACTTGGAACTTTGTCCCGAGTACCCTCGCAAGTACTTCGGCCTAACCAAACTGTACCAATAATAGTCCAAACTCGAGAATCTGAGAAAAGTCGGTCGGTTCCTTCAAGCCATTATCCTGAATAATCTAATTTATATATCTGCCCCAACTCGGATCCAGCTTACTCTAGATACCTAGAGCTTTGTCCCGAGTACCCTCGCAAGTACTTCGGCTCATCCAAACTGTACTTATAATAGTCCGAAGTCGCGAATCTGAGAAAAGTCGGTCGGTTCCTTCTAGCGATTATCCTGAATAATCTAATTTATATATCTGCCCCAACTCGGATCCAGCTTACTCTAGATACCTAGAGCTTTGTCCCGAGTACCCTCGCAAGTACTTCGGCTCAACCAAACTGTACTTATAATAGTCCGAAGTCGCGAATCTGAGAAAAGTCGGTCGGTTCCTTCTAGCGATTATCCTGAATAATCTATTTTATATTTGTACCCCAACTCCGTTCCAGCGGACTATAGAGACTTGGAACTTTGTCCCGAGTACCCTCGCAAGTACTTCGGCCTAACCAAACTGTACCAATAATAGTCCAAAGTCGAGAATCTGAGAAAAGTCGGTCGGTTCCTTCTAGCCATTATCCTGAATAATCTAATTTATATATCTGCCCCAACTCGGATCCAGCTTACTCTAGATACCTAGAGCTTTGTCCCGAGTACTCTCACAAGTACTTCGGCTCAACCAAACTGTACTTATAATAGTCCGAAGTCGCGAATCTGAGAAAAGTCGGTCGGTTCCTTCTAGCGATTATCCTGAATAATCTATATTATAATTGTACCCCAACTCCGTTCCAGCTTACTCTAGGTACTTGGAGCTTTGTCCCGAGTACCCTCGCAAGTACTTCGGCCTAAGCAAACTGTACTTATATAAGTCGATAGTCGCGAATCTGAGAAGAGTCGGTCGGTTCCTTCTAGCCATTATCCTGAATAATCTATTTTATATATCTGCCCGAACTCGGATCCAGCTTTCTCTAGATACCTAGAGCTTTGTCCCGAGTACCCTCGCAAGTACTTCGGCCTAACCAAACTGTACTTATAATAGTCCAAAGTCGCGAAGCTGAGACAAGTCGATCCTACCCCTTTAGTGATCTCGTCCTGAAGCCAAGAAATTGAAGGCAAGAAGAAAATAAACTGGAAAAAGTGCAACAGCCTGTCAGGGTGGGAGTAGAAAGTATATATCTACTCTTCTTAGTGTGGTGACGTCGAAATAAAAGATCTAACAATATTAAAATCACATAATACAGTAATTTAAGCTATTTTTCAATACCTACTCAGTTCCAGCTTACTCTAGGTACTTGGAGCTTTGTCCCGAGTACCCTCGCAAGTACTTCGGCCTAACCAAACTGTACTTATATGAGTCGATAGTCGCGAATCTGAGAAAAGTCGGTCGGTTCCTTCTGGCAATTATCCTGAATAATATATTTTATATATCTACCCCAACTCCGATCCAGCTTACTCTAGAGATTCGGACCTTTGTCCCGAGTACCCTTGCAAGTACTTCGGCTCAACCAAACTGTACCTATATGAGTACAATGTCGCGAATCTGAGAAAAGTCGGTCGGTTCCTTCTAGCGATTATCCTGAATAATCTATTTTATATTTGTACCCCAACTCCGTTCCAGCGGACTATAGAGACTTGGAACTTTGTCCCGAGTAACCTCGCAAGTACTTCGGCTAAACCAATCTGTACTTATAATAGTCCAAAATTCGCGAATCTGAGAAAAGTCGGTCGGTTTCTTCTGGCAATTATCCTGAATAATCTATTTTATATAACTACCCCAACTCCGATCCAGCTTACTTTAGAGATTCGGACCTTTGTCCCGAGTACCCTTGCAAGTACTTCGGCTCAACCAAACTGTACTTATATGAGTCGATAGTCGCGAATCTGAGAAAAGTCGGTCGGTTCCTTCTGGCAATTATCCTGAATAATCTATTTTATATATCTGCCCCAACTCGGATCCAGCTTATTCTAGAGATTCGGAACTTTGTCCCGATTACCCTCGCAAATACTTCGGCTAAACCAATCTGTACTTATAATAGCCCGAAGTTGCGAATCTGAGAAAAGTCGGTCGGTTCCTTCTAGCAATTATCCTGAATAGTCTAATGTATATATCTACCCCAACTCAGATCCAGCTTACTCTAGGTGCCTAGAGCTTTGTCCCGAGTACCCTCGCAAATACTTCGGCTAAACCAAACTGTACTTATAATAGTCCGAAGTCGCGAATCTGAGAAAAGTCGGTCGGTTCCTTCTAGCAATTATCCTGAATAATCTAATGTATATATCTACCCCAACTCAGATCCAGCTTACTCTAGTTACTTAGAGCTTTGTCCCGAGTACCCTCGCAAGTACTTCGGCTCAACCAAACTGTACTTATAATAGTCCGAAGTCGCGAATCTGAGAAAAGTCGGTCGGTTCCTTCTAGTGATTGTCCTGACTAATCTATTTTATGTTTGTACCCCACCTCCGTTCCAGCGGACTATAGAGAATTTGAATTTTGTCCGCAGTACCCTCGCATGTACTTCGGCCTAACCAAACTTTAACAATAATAGTCCGAAGTCGCGAATCTGAGAAAAGTCGGTCGGTTCCTTCTAGCAATTATCCTGAATAGTCTAATGTATATATCTACCCCAACTCAGATCCAGCTTACTCTAGGTGCCTAGAGCTTTGTCCCGATTACCCTCGCAAATACTTCGGCTAAACCAATCTGTACTTATAATAGTCCGAAGTTGCGAATCTGAGAAAAGTCTGTCGGTTCCTTCTAGCAATTATCCTGAATAATCTAATGTATATATCTACCCCAACTCAGATCCAGCTTACTCTAGAGACTTGGAGCTTTGTCCCGAGTACCCTCGCAAGTACTTCGGCCTAACCAAACTGTACTTATAATAGTCCAAAGTCGCGAAGCTGAGACAAGTCGATCCTACCCCTTTAGTGATCTCGTCCTGATGCCAAGAAATGGAAGGCAAGAAGAAAATTAACTGGAAAAACTCGAAAAGCCTGTCAGGGTGGGAGTAGAAAGTATATGTCTACTCTTCTTAGTTCGGTGACTTCCAAATAAAAGATCTAACAATATAAAAATCGCATTATACAGTAATTTAAGCTATATTTCTATACGTGTTCAGTTCTAACTTACTCTAGATACCTAGAGCTTTGTCCAGAGTACCCTCGCAAGTACTTCTGCTCAACCAAACTGTACTTATAATAGTTCGAAGTCGCGAATCTGAGAAAAGTCGGTCGGTTCCTTCTAGCCATTATCCTGAATAATCTAATTTATATATCTGCCCCAACTCGGATCCAGCTTACTCTAGAGACTTGGAGCTTTGTCCCGAGTACCCTCGCAAGTACTTCGGCCTAACCAAACTGTACTTATAATAGTCCAAAGTCGCGAAGCTGAGACAAGTCGATCCTACCCCTTTAGTGATCTCGTCCTGATGCCAAGAAATGGAAGGCAAGAAGAAAATTAACTGGAAAAAGTCCAACAGCCTGTCAGGGTGGGAGTAGAAAGTATATGTCTACTCTTCTTAGTTCGGTGACTTCCAAATAAAAGATCTAACAATATAAAAATCGCATTATACAGTAATTTAAGCTATATTTCTATACGTGTTCAGTTCTAACTTACTCTAGATACCTAGAGCTTTGTCCAGAGTACCCTCGCAAGTACTTCTGCTCAACCAAACTGTACTTATAATAGTTCGAAGTCGCGAATCTGAGAAAAGTCGGTCGGTTCCTTCTAGCCATTATCCTGAATAATCTATTTTATATATCTGCCCAAACTCGGATCCAGCTTTCTCTAGATACCTAGAGCTTTGTCCCGAGCACCCTCGCAAGTACTTCGGCTCAACCAAACTGTACTTATAATAGTCCGAAGTCGCGAATCTGAGACAAGTCGATCCTACCCCTTTAGTGATCTCGTCCGGATATCAAGAAATGGAAAGCAAGAAGAAAATTAACTGGAAAAAGTCCAACAGCCTGCCAGGGTGGGAGTAGAAAGTATATATCTACTCTTCTTAGTGTGGTGTCCCGAGTACCCTCGCAAGTACTTCGGCAGAACCAAACTGTACTTATATGAGTCGATAGTCGCGAATCTGAGAAAAGTCGGTCGGATCCTTCTGGCAATTATCCTGAATAATCTATTTTATATATCTACCCCAACTCCGATCCAGCTTACTCTAGAGATTCGGACCTTTGTCCCGATTACCCTTGCAAGTACTTCGGCTCAACCAAACTGTACTTATAATAGTCCGAAGTCGCGAATCTGAGAAAAGTCGGTCGGTTCCTTCTGGCAATTATCCTGAATAATCTATTTTATATATCTACCCCAACTCCGATCCAGCTTACTCTAGATACCTAGAGCTTTGTCCCGAGTACCCTCGCAAGTACTTCGGCTCATCCAAACTGTACTTATAATAGTCCGAAGTCGCGAATCTGAGAAAAGTCGGTCGGTTCCTTCTAGCGATTATCCTGAATAATCTATTTTATATATCTACCCCAACTCCGATCCAGCTTACTCTAGAGATTCGGACCTTTGTCCCGAGTACCCTTGCAAGTACTTCGGCTCAACCAAACTGTACTTATAATAGTCCGAAGTCGCGAATCTGAGAAAAGTCGGTCGGTTCCTTCTAGTGATTGTCCTGACTAATCTATTTTATGTTTGTACCCCACCTCCGTTCCAGCGGACTATAGAGACTTGGACCTTTGTCCCGAGTACCCTCGCAAATACTTCGGATCAACCAAACTGTACGTATAAAAGTCCAAACACGCATAACTTTGCCAAGTGGTTCTTACTCCTGTAGCGATCACGTCCAGTGGCCGAGGAATGGCAATCAACAAGAAAACTAGTAGAAAAAAGCCCAACTCTCTTTCAGGGTGGGGGTAGAAATTATGTATCTTCTTCTGTTGACGTGGTGGCTTTGAAATAAAAGATCTAACAATATAAAAATCGCATTATACAGTAATTTAAGCTATATTTCTATACGTGTTCAGTCCAGCTTACTCTAGAGATTCGGACCTTTGTCCCGAGTACCCTCGCAAGTACTTCGGCCTAACCAAACTGTACTTATAATAGTCCAAAGTCGCGAAGCTGAGACAAGTCGATCCTACCCCTTTAGTGATCTCGTCCTGATGCCAAGAAATGGAAGGCAAGAAGAAAATTAACTGGAAAAAGTCCAACAGCCTGTCAGGGTGGGAGTAGAAAGTATATGTCTACTCTTCTTAGTTCGGTGACTTCCAAATAAAAGATCTAACAATATTAAAATCACATAATACAGTAATTTCAGCTATTTTTCGATACCTACTCAGTTCCAGCTTACTCTAGGTACTTGGAGCTTTGTCCCGAGTACCCTCGCAAGCACTTCGGCCTAACCAAACTGTACCAATAATAGTCCAAAGTCGGGAATCTGAGAAAAGTCGGTCGGTTCCTTGTAGCCATTATCCTGAATAATCTAATTTATATATCTGCCCCAACTCAGATCCAGCTTACTCTAGATACCTAGAGCTTTGTCCCGAGTACCCTCGCAAGTACTTCGGCTCAACCAAACTGTACTTATAATAGTCCGAAGTCGCGAATCTGAGAAAAGTCGGTCGGTTCCTTCTAGCGATTATCCTGAATAATCTATTTTATATTTGTACCCCAACTCCGTTCCAGCTTACTCTAGAGATTCGGACCTTTGTCCCGAGTACCCTCGCAAATACTTCGGCTCAACCAAACTGTACGTATAAAAGTCCAAACACGCATAACTTTGCCAAGTGGTTCTTACTCCTGTAGCGATCACGTCCAGTGGCCGAGGAATGGCAATCAACAAGAAAACTAGTAGAAAAAAGCCCAACTCTCTTTCAGGGTGGGGGTAGAAATTATGTATCTTCTTCTGTTGACGTGGTGGCTTTGAAATAAAAGATCTAACAATATAAAAATCGCATTATACAGTAATTTAAGCTATATTTCTATACGTGTTCAGTTCTAACTTACTCTAGATACCTAGAGCTTTGTCCAGAGTACCCTCGCAAGTACTTCTGCTCAACCAAACTGTACTTATAATAGTTCGAAGTCGCGAATCTGAGAAAAGTCGGTCGGTTCCTTCTAGCCATTATCCTGAATAATCTATTTTATATATCTGCCCGAACTCGGATCCAGCTTTCTCTAGATACCTAGAGCTTTGTCCCGAGTACCCTCGCAAGTACTTCGGCTCATCCAAACTGTACTTATAATAGTCCGAAGTCGCGAATCTGAGAAAAGTCGGTCGGTTCCTTCTAGCGATTATCCTGAATAATCTATTTTATATATCTACCCCAACTCCGATCCAGCTTACTCTAGAGATTCGGACCTTTGTCCCGAGTACCCTTGCAAGTACTTCGGCTCAACCAAACTGTACCTATATGAGTACAATGTCGCGAATCTGAGAAAAGTCGGTCGGTTCCTTCTAGCGATTATCCTGAATAATCTATTTTATATTTGTACCCCAACTCCGTTCCAGCGGACTATAGAGACTTGGAACTTTGTCCCGAGTAACCTCGCAAGTACTTCGGCCTAACCAAACTGTACCAATAATAGACCAAAGTCGAGAATCTGAGAAAAGTCGGTCGGTTCCTTCTAGCCATTATCCTGAATAATCTAATTTATATATCTGCCCCAACTCGGATCCAGCTTACTCTAGATACCTAGAGCTTTGTCCCGAGTACCCTCGCAAGTACTTCGGCTCAACCAAACTGTACTTATAATAGTCCGAAGTCGCGAATCTGAGAAAAGTCGGTCGGTTCCTTCTAGCGATTATCCTGAATAATCTATATTATATTTGTACCCCAACTCCGTTCCAGCTTACTCTAGGTACTTGGAGCTTTGTCCCGAGTACCCTCGCAAGTACTTCGGCCTAACCAAACTGTACTTATATGAGTCGATAGTCGCGAATCTGAGAAAAGTCGGTCGGTTCCTTCTAGCCATTATCCTGAATAATCTAATTTATATATCTGCCCCAACTCGGATCCAGCTTACTCTAGATACCTAGAGCTTTGTCCCGAGTACCCTCGCAAGTACTTCGGCCTAACTAAACTGTACTTATAATAGTCCAAAGTCGCGAAGCTGAGACAAGTCGATCCTACCCCTTTAGTGATCTCGTCCTGATGCCAAGAAATGGAAGGCAAGAAGAAAATTAACTGGAAAAAGTCCAACAGCCTGTCAGGGTGGGAGTAGAAAGTATATGTCTACTCTTCTTAGTTCGGTGACTTCCAAATAAAAGATCTAACAATATAAAAATCACATAATACAGTAATTTAAGCTATTTTTCAATACCTACTCAGTTCCAGCTTACGCTAGGTACTTGGAGCTTTGTCCCGAGTACCCTCGCAAGTACTTCGGCCTAACCAAACTGTACCAATAATAGTCCAAAGTCGAGAATCTGAGAAAAGTCGGTCGGTTCCTTCTAGCCATTATCCTGAATAATCTAATTTATATATCTGCCCCAACTCGGATCCAGCTTACTCTAGATACCTAGAGCTTTGTCCAGAGTACCCTCGCAAGTACTTCGGCCTAACCAAACTGTACTTATAATAGTCCAATTTCGCGAATCTGAGAAAAGTCGGTCGGTTCCTTCTGGCAATTATCCTGAATAATCTATTTTATATATCTACCCCAACTCCGATCCAGCTTACTCTAGATACCTAGAGCTTTGTCCCGAGTACCCTCGCAAGTACTTCGGCTCATCCAAACTGTACTTATAATAGTCCGAAGTCGCGAATCTGAGAAAAGTCGGTCGGTTCCTTCTAGCGATTATCCTGAATAATCTATTTTATATATCTACCCCAACTCCGATCCAGCTTACTCTAGAGATTCGGACCTTTGTCCCGAGTACCCTTGCAAGTACTTCGGCTCAACCAAACTGTACCTATATGAGTACAATGTCGCGAATCTGAGAAAAGTCGGTCGGTTCCTTCTAGCGATTATCCTGAATAATCTATTTTATATTTGTACCCCAACTCCGTTCCAGCGGACTATAGAGACTTGGAACTTTGTCCCGAGTACTCCTCGCAAGTACTTCGGCCTAACCAAACTGTACCAATAATAGTCCAAAGTCGAGAATCTGAGAAAAGTCGGTCGTTTCCTTCTAGCCATTATCCTGAATAATCTAATTTATATATCTGCCCCAACTCGGATCCAGCTTACTCTAGATACCTAGAGCTTTGTCCCGAGTACTCTCACAAGTACTTCGGCTCAACCAAACTGTACTTATAATAGTCCGAAGTCGCTAATCTGAGAAAAGTCGGTCGGTTCCTTCTAGCGATTATCCTGAATAATCTATTTTATATTTGTACCCCAACTCCGTTCCAGCTTACTCTAGGTACTTGGAGCTTTGTCCCGAGTACCCTCGCAAGTACTTCGGCCTAACCAAACTGTACTTATATGAGTCGATAGTCGCGAATCTGAGAAAAGTCGGTCGGTTCCTTCTAGCCATTATCCTGAATAATCTATTTTATATATCTGCCCGAACTCGGATCCAGCTTTCTCTAGATACCTAGAGCTTTGTCCCGAGTACCCTCGCAAGTACTTCGGCCTAACCAAACTGTACTTATAATAGTCCAAAGTCGCGAAGCTGAGACAAGTCGATCCTACCCCTTTAGTGATCTCGTCCTGATGCCAAGAAATGGAAAGCAAGAAGAAAATTAACTGGAAAAAGTCCAACAGCCTGTCAGGGTGGGAGTAGAAAGTATATATCTACTCTTCTTAGTGTGGTGACGTCGAAATAAAAGATCTAACAATATTAAAATCACATAATACAGTAATTTAAGCTATTTTTCAATACCTACTCAGTTCCAGCTTACTCTAGGTACTTGGAGCTTTGTCCCGAGTACCCTCGCAAGTACTTCGGCCTAACCAAACTGTACTTATATGAGTCGATAGTCGCGAATCTGAGAAAAGTCGGTCGGTTCCTTCTGGCAATTATACTGAATAATATAATTTATATATCTACCCCAACTCCGATCCAGCTTACTCTAGAGATTCGGACCTTTGTCCCGAGTACCCTTGCAAGTACTTCGGCTCAACCAAACTGTACCTATATGAGTACAATGTCGCGAATCTGAGAAAAGTCGGTCGGTTCCTTCTAGCGATTATCCTAACCAATCTATTTTATATTTGTACCCCAACTCCGTTCCAGCGGACTATAGAGACTTGGAACTTTGTCCCGAGTACCCTTGCAAGTACTTCGGCTCAACCAAACTGTACTTATAATAGTCCAAAATTCGCGAATCTGAAAAAAGTCGGTCGGTTTCTTCTGGCAATTATCCTGAATAATCTATTTTATATAACTACCCCAACTCCGATCCAGCTTACTTTAGAGATTCGGACCTTTGTCCCGAGTACCCTTGCAAGTACTTCGGCTCAACCAAACTGTACTTATATGAGTCGATAGTCGCGAATCTGAGAAAAGTCGGTCGGTTCCTTCTGGCAATTATCCTGAATAATCTATTTTATATATCTACCCCAACTCCGATCCAGCTTACTCTAGAGATTCGGACCTTTGTCCCGATTACCCTCGCAAATACTTCGGCTAAACCAATCTGTACTTATAATAGTCCGAAGTCGCGAATCTGAGAAAAGTCGGTCGGTTCCTTCTAGCAATTATCCTGAATAATCTAATGTATATATCTACCCCAACTCAGATCGAGCTTACTCTAGGTGCATAGAGCTTTGTCCCGAGTACCCTCGCAAATACTTCGGCTAAACCAATCTGTACTTATAATAGTCCGAAGTCGCGAATCTGAGAAAAGTCGGTCGGTTCCTTCTAGCAATTATCCTGAATAATCTAATGTATATATCTACCCCAACTCAGATCCAGCTTACTCTAGTTACTTAGAGCTTTGTCCCGAGTACCCTCGCAAGTACTTCGGCTCAACCAAACTGTACTTATAATAGTCCGAAGTCGCGAATCTGAGAAAAGTCGGACGGTTCCTTCTAGTGATTGTCCTGACTAATCAATTTTATGTTTGTTCCCCACATCCATTCAAGCTGACTATAGATAATTTGAATTTTGTCCTGATTACCCTCGCAAGTACTTCGGCCTAACCAAACTGTACCAATAATAGTCCAAACTCGAGAATCTGAGAAAAGTCGGTCGGTTCCTTCTAGCAATTATCCTGAATAGTCTAATGTATATATCTACCCCAACTCAGATCCAGCTTACTCTAGGTGCCTAGAGCTTTGTCCCGATTACCCTCGCAAATACTTCGGCTAAACCAATCTGTACTTATAATAGTCCGAAGTTGCGAATCTGAGAAAAGTCGGTCGGTTCCTTCTAGCAATTATCCTGAATAATCTAATGTATATATCTACCCCAACTCCGATCCAGCTTACTCTAGAGACTTGGAGCTTTGTCCCGAGTACCCTCGCAAGTACTTCGGCCTAACCAAACTGTACTTATAATAGTCCAAAGTCGCGAAGCTGAGACAAGTCGATCCTACCCCTTTAGTGATCTCGTCCTGATGCCAAGAAATGGAAGGCAAGAAGAAAATTAACTGGAAAAAGTCAAACAGCCTGTCAGGGTGGGAGTAGAAAGTATATGTCTACTCTTCTTAGTTCGGTGACTTCCAAATAAAAGATCTAACAATATAAAAATCGCATTATACAGTAATTTAAGCTATATTTCTATACGTGTTCAGTTCTAACTTACTCTAGATACCTAGAGCTTTGTCCAGAGTACCCTCGCAAGTACTTCTGCTCAACCAAACTGTACTTATAATAGTTCGAAGTCGCGAATCTGAGAAAAGTCGGTCGGTTCCTTCTAGCCATTATCCTGAATAATCTAATTTATATATCTGCCCCAACTCGGATCCAGCTTACTCTAGAGACTTGGAGCTTTGTCCCGAGTACCCTCGCAAGTACTTCGGCCTAACCAAACTGTACTTATAATAGTCCAAAGTCGCGAAGCTGAGACAAGTCGATCCTACCCCTTTAGTGATCTCGTCCTGATGCCAAGAAATGGAAGGCAAGAAGAAAATTAACTGGAAAAAGTCCAACAGCCTGTCAGGGTGGGAGTAGAAAGTATATGTCTACTCTTCTTAGTTCGGTGACTTCCAAATAAAAGATCTAACAATATAAAAATCGCATTATACAGTAATTTAAGCTATATTTCTATACGTGTTCAGTTCTAACTTACTCTAGATACCTAGAGCTTTGTCCAGAGTACCCTCGCAAGTACTTCTGCTCAACCAAACTGTACTTATAATAGTTCGAAGTCGCGAATCTGAGAAAAGTCGGTCGGTTCCTTCTAGCCATTATCCTGAATAATCTATTTTATATATCTGCCCGAACTCGTATCCAGCTTTCTCTAGATACCTAGAGCTTTGTCCCGAGCACCCTCGCAAGTACTTCGGCTCAACCAAACTGTACTTATAATAGTCCGAAGTCGCGAATCTGAGACAAGTCGATCCTACCCCTTTAGTGATCTCGTCCGGATATCAAGAAATGGAAAGCAAGAAGAAAATTAACTGGAAAAAGTCCAACAGCCTGCCAGGGTGGGAGTAGAAAGTATATATCTACTCTTCTTAGTGTGGTGTCCCGAGTACCCTCGCAAGTACTTCGGCCTAACCAAACTGTACTTATATGAGTCGATAGTCGCGAATCTGAGAAAAGTCGGTCGGTTCCTTCTGGCAATTATCCTGAATAATCTATTTTATATATCTACCCCAACTCCGATCCAGCTTACTCTAGAGATTCGGACCTTTGTCCCGATTACCCTTGCAAGTACTTCGGCCTAACCAAACTGTACTTATAATAGTCCAAAGTCGCGAATCTGAGAAAAGTCGGTCGGTTCCTTCTGGCAATTATCCTGAATAATCTATTTTATATATCTACCCCAACTCCGATCCAGCTTACTCTAGATACCTAGAGCTTTGTCCCGAGTACCCTCGCAAGTACTTCGGCTCATCCAAACTGTACTTATAATAGTCCGAAGTCGCGAATCTGAGAAAAGTCGGTCGGTTCCTTCTAGCGATTATCCTGAATAATATATTTTATATATCTACCCCAACTCCGATCCAGCTTACTCTAGAGATTCGGACCTTTGTCCCGAGTACCCTCGCAAGTACTTCGGCTCAACCAAACTGTACTTATAATAGTCCGAAGTCGCGAATCTGAGAAAAGTCGGACGGTTCCTTCTAGTGATTGTCCTGACTAATCAATTTTATGTTTGTACCCCACCTCCGTTCCAGCAGACTATAGAGAATTTGACCTTTGTCCCGAGTACCCTCGCAAATACTTCGGCTCAACCAAACTGTACATATAAAAGTCCAAACACGCATAACTTTGCCAAGTGGTTCTTACTCCTGTAGCGATCACGTCCAGTGGCCGAGGAATGGCAATCAACAAGAAAACTAGTAGAAAAAAGCCCAACTCTCTTTCAGGGTGGGGGTAGAAATTATGTATCTTCTTCTGTTGACGTGGTGGCTTTGAAATAAAAGATCTAACAATATAAAAATCGCATTATACATTAATTTAAGCTATATTTCTATACGTGTTCAGTCCAGCTTAATCTAGAGACTTGGAGCTTTGTCCCGAGTACCCTCGCAAGTACTTCGGCCTAACCAAACTGTACTTATAATAGTCCAAAGTCGCGAAGCTGAGACAAGTCGATCCTACCCCTTTAGTGATCTCGTCCTGATGCCAAGAAATGGAAGGCAAGAAGAAAATTAACTGGAAAAAGTCCAACAGCCTGTCAGGGTGGGAGTAGAAAGTATATGTCTACTCTTCTTAGTTCGGTGACTTCCAAATAAAAGATCTAAAAATATTAAAATCACATAATACAGTAATTTCAGCTATTTTTCGATACCTACTCAGTTCCAGCTTACTCTAGGTACTTGGAGCTTTGTCCCGAGTACCCTCGCAAGTACTTCGGCCTAACCAAACTGTACCAATAATAGTCCAAAGTCGGGAATCTGAGAAAAGTCGGTCGGTTCCTTGTAGCCATTATCCTGAATAATCTAATTTATATATCTGCCCCAACTCAGATCCAGCTTACTCTAGATACCTAGAGCTTTGTCCCGAGTACCCTCGCAAGTACTTCGGCTCAACCAAACTGTACTTATAATAGTCCGAAGTCGCGAATCTGAGAAAAGTCGGTCGGTTCCTTCTAGCGATTATCCTGAATAATCTATTTTATATTTGTACCCCAACTCCGTTCCAGCTTACTCTAGAGATTCGGACCTTTGTCCCGAGTACCCTCGCAAATACTTCGGCTCAACCAAACTGTACGTATAAAAGTCCAAACACGCATAACTTTGCCAAGTGGTTCTTACTCCTGTAGCGATCACGTCCAGTGGCCGAGGAATGGCAATCAACAAGAAAACTAGTAGAAAAAAGCCCAACTCTCTTTCAGGGTGGGGGTAGAAATTATGTATCTTCTTCTGTTGACGTGGTGGCTTTGAAATAAAAGATCTAACAATATAAAAATCGCATTATACAGTAATTTAAGCTATATTTCTATACGTGTTCAGTTCTAACTTACTCTAGATACCTAGAGCTTTGTCCAGAGTAACCTCGCAAGTACTTCTGCTCAACCAAACTGTACTTATAATAGTTCGAAGTCGCGAATCTGAGAAAAGTCGGTCGGTTCCTTCTAGCCATTATCCTGAATAATCTATTTTATATATCTGCCCGAACTCGGATCCAGCTTTCTCTAGATACCTAGAGCTTTGTCCCGAGTACCCTCGCAAGTACTTCGGCTCATCCAAACTGTACTTATAATAGTCCGAAGTCGCGAATCTGAGAAAAGTCGGTCGGTTCCTTCTAGCGATTATCCTGAATAATATATTTTATATATCTACCCCAACTCCGATCCAGCTTACTCTAGAGATTCGGACCTTTGTCCCGAGTACCCTTGCAAGTACTTCGGCTCAACCAAACTGTACCTATATGAGTACAATGTCGCGAATCTGAGAAAAGTCGGTCGGTTCCTTCTAGCGATTATCCTGAATAATCTATTTTATATTTGTACCCCAACTCCGTTCCAGCGGACTATAGAGACTTGGAACTTTGTCCCGAGTAACCTCGCAAGTACTTCGGCCTAACCAAACTGTACCAATAATAGTCCAAAGTCGAGAATCTGAGAAAAGTCGGTCGGTTCCTTCTAGCCATTATCCTGAATAATCTAATTTATATATCTGCCCCAACTCGGATCCAGCTTACTCTAGATACCTAGAGCTTTGTCCCGAGTACCCTCGCAAGTACTTCGGCTCAACCAAACTGTACTTATAATAGTCCGAAGTCGCGAATCTGAGAAAAGTCGGTCGGTTCCTTCTAGCGATTATCCTGAATAATCTATATTATATTTGTACCCCAACTCCGTTCCAGCTTACTCTAGGTACTTGGAGCTTTGTCCCGAGTACCCTCGCAAGTACTTCGGCCTAAGCAAACTGTACTTATATAAGTCGATAGTCGCGAATCTGAGAAAAGTCGGTCGGTTCCTTCTAGCCATTATCCTGAATAATCTAATTTATATATCTGCCCCAACTCGGATCCAGCTTACTCTAGATACCTAGAGCTTTGTCCCGAGTACCCTCGCAAGTACTTCGGCCTAACTAAACTGTACTTATAATAGTCCAAAGTCGCGAAGCTGAGACAAGTCGATCCTACCCCTTTAGTGATCTCGTCCTGATGCCAAGAAATGGAAGGCAAGAAGAAAATTAACTGGAAAAAGTCCAACAGCCTGTCAGGGTGGGAGTAGAAAGTATATGTCTACTCTTCTTAGTTCGGTGACTTCCAAATAAAAGATCTAACAATATAAAAATCACATTATACAGTAATTTAAGCTATTTTTCGATACCTACTCAGTTCCAGCATACTCTAGGTACTTGGAGCTTTGTCCCGAGTACCCTCGCAAGTACATCGGCCTAACCAAACTGTACCAATAATAGTCCAAAGTCGAGAATCTGAGAAAAGTCGGTCGTTTCCTTCTAGCCATTATCCTGAATAATCTAATTTATATATCTGCCCCAACTCGGATCCAGCTTACTCTAGATACCTAGAGCTTTGTCCCGAGTCCTCTCACAAGTACTTCGGCCTAACCAAACTGTACTTATAATAGTCCAATTTCGCGAATCTGAGAAAAGTCGGTCGGTTCCTTCTGGCAATTATCCTGAATAATCTATTTTATATATCTACCCCAACTCCGATCCAGCTTACTCTAGATACCTAGAGCTTTGTCCCGAGTACCCTCGCAAGTACTTCGGCTCATCCAAACTGTACTTATAATAGTCCGAAGTCGCGAATCTGAGAAAAGTCGGTCGGTTCCTTCTAGCGATTATCCTGAATAATCTATTTTATATATCTACCCCAACTCCGATCCAGCTTACTCTAGAGATTCGGACCTTTGTCCCGAGTACCCTTGCAAGTACTTCGGCTCAACCAAACTGTACCTATATGAGTACAATGTCGCGAATCTGAGAAAAGTCGGTCGGTTCCTTCTAGCGATTATCCTGAATAATCTATTTTATATTTGTACCCCAACTCCGTTCCAGCGGACTATAGAGACTTGGAACTTTGTCCCGAGTAACCTCGCAAGTACTTCGGCCTAACCAAACTGTACCAATAATAGTCCAAAGTCGAGAATCTGAGAAAAGTCGGTCGTTTCCTTCTAGCCATTATCCTGAATAATCTAATTTATATATCTGCCCCAACTCGGATCCAGCTTACTCTAGATACCTAGAGCTTTGTCCCGAGTACTCTCACAAGTACTTCGGCTCAACCAAACTGTACTTATAATAGTCCGAAGTCGCGAATCTGAGAAAAGTCGGTCGGTTCCTTCTAGCGATTATCCTGAATAATCTATATTATATTTGTACCCCAACTCCGTTCCAGCTTACTCTAGGTACTTGGAGCTTTGTCCCGAGTACCCTCGCAAGTACTTCGGCCTAACCAAACTGTACTTATATGAGTCGATAGTCGCGAATCTGAGAAAAGTCGGTCGGTTCCTTCTAGCCATTATCCTGAATAATCTAATTTATATATCTGCCCGAACTCGGATCCAGCTTTCTCTAGATACCTAGAGCTTTGTCCCGAGTCCCCTCGCAAGTACTTCGGCCTAACCAAACTGTACTTATAATAGTCCAAAGTCGCGAAGCTGAGACAAGTCGATCCTACCCCTTTAGTGATCTCGTCCTGACGCCAAGAAATGGAAAGCAAGAAGAAAATTAACTGGAAAAAGTCCAACAGCCTGTCAGGGTGGGAGTAGAAAGTATATATCTACTCTTCTTAGTGTGGTGACGTCGAAATAAAAGATCTAACAATATTAAAATCACATAATACAGTAATTTAAGCTATTTTTCAATACCTACTCAGTTCCAGCTTACTCTAGGTACTTGGAGCTTTGTCCCGAGTACCCTCGCAAGTACTTCGGCCTAACCAAACTGTACTTATATGAGTCGATAGTCGCGAATCTGAGAAAAGTCGGTCGGTTCCTTCTGGCAATTATCCTGAATAATCTATTTTATATATCTACCCCAACTCCGATCCAGCTTACTCTAGAGATTCGGACCTTTGTCCCGAGTACCCTTGCAAGTACTTCGGCTCAACCAAACTGTACCTATATGAGTACAATGTCGCGAATCTGAGAAAAGTCGGTCGGTTCCTTCTAGCGATTATCCTAACCAATCTATTTTATATTTGTACCCCAACTCCGTTCCAGCGGACTATAGAGACTTGGAACTTTGTCCCGAGTACCCTCGCAAGTACTTCGGCCTAACCAAACTGTACTTATAATAGTCCAAAATTCGCGAATCTGAGAAAAGTCGGTCGGTTTCTTCTGGCAATTATCCTGAATAATCTATTTTATATAACTACCCCAACTCCGATCCAGCTTACTTTAGAGATTCGGACCTTTGTCCCGAGTACCCTTGCAAGTACTTCGGCTCAACCAAACTGTACTTATATGAGTCGATAGTCGCGAATCTGAGAAAAGTCGGTCGGTTCCTTCTGGCAATTATCCTGAATAATCTATTTTATATATCTACCCCAACTCCGATCCAGCTTACTCTAGAGATTCGGACCTTTGTCCCGATTACCCTTGCAAGTACTTCGGCTATACCAATCTGTACTTATAATAGTCCGAAGTTGCGAATCTGAGAAAAGTCGGTCGGTTCCTTCTAGCAATTATCCTGAATAATCTAATGTATATATCTACCCCAACTCAGTTCGAGCTTACTCTAGGTGCCTAGAGCTTTGTCCCGAGTACCCTCGCAAATACTTCGGCTAAACCAATCTGTACTTATAATAGTCCGAAGTCGCGAATCTGAGAAAAGTCGGTCGGTTCCTTCTAGCAATTATCCTGAATAATCTAATGTATATATCTACCCCAACTCAGATCCAGCTTACTCTAGTTACTTAGAGCTTTGTCCCGAGTACCCTCGCAAGTACTTCGGCTCAACCAAACTGTACTTATAATAGTCCGAAGTCGCGAATCTGAGAAAAGTCGGACGGTTCCTTCTAGTGATTGTCCTGACTAATCAATTTTATGTTTGTACCCCACCTCCGTTCCAGCGGACTATAGAGAATTTGAATTTTGTCCGGAGTACCCTCGCAACTTCGGCCTAACCAAACTGTACCAATAATAGTCCTAAGTCGAGAATCTGAGAAAAGTCGGTCGGTTCCTTCTAGCAATTATCCTGAATAGTCTAATGTATATATCTACCCCAACTCAGATCCAGCTTACTCTAGGTGCCTAGAGCTTTGTCCCGATTACCCTCGCAAATACTTCGGCTAAACCAATCTGTACTTATAATAGTCCGAAGTTGCGAATCTGAGAAAAGTCGGTCGGTTCCTTCTAGCAATTATCCTGAATAATCTAATGTATATATCTACCCCAACTCAGATCCAGCTTACTCTAGAGACTTGGAGCTTTGTCCCGAGTGCCCTCGCAAGTACTTCGGCCTAACCAAACTGTACTTATAATAGTCCAAAGTCGCGAAGCTGAGACAAGTCGATCCTAACCCTGTAGTCATCTCGAACTGATGGCAAGAAATGGAAGGCAAGAAGAAAATTAACTGGAAAAAGTCGAAAAGCCTGTCAGGGTGGGAGTAGAAAGTATATGTCTACTCTTCTTAGTTCGGTGACTTCCAAATAAAAGATCTAACAATATAAAAATCGCATTATACAGTAATTTAAGCTATATTTCTATACGTGTTCAGTTCTAACTTACTCTAGATACCTAGAGCTTTGTCCAGAGTACCCTCGCAAGTACTTCTGCTCAACCAAACTGTACTTATAATAGTTCGAAGTCGCGAATCTGAGAAAAGTCGGTCGGTTCCTTCTAGCCATTATCCTGAATAATCTAATTTATATATCTGCCCCAACTCGGATCCAGCTTACTCTAGAGACTTGGAGCTTTGTCCCGAGTACCCTCGCAAGTACTTCGGCCTAACCAAACTGTACTTATAATAGTCCAAAGTCGCGAAGCTGAGACAAGTCGATCCTACCCCTTTAGTGATCTCGTCCTGATGCCAAGAAATGGAAGGCAAGAAGAAAATTAACTGGAAAAAGTCCAACAGCCTGTCAGGGTGGGAGTAGAAAGTATATGTCTACTCTTCTTAGTTCGGTGACTTCCAAATAAAAGATCTAACAATATAAAAATCGCATTATACAGTAATTTAAGCTATATTTCTATACGTGTTCAGTTCTAACTTACTCTAGATACCTAGAGCTTTGTCCAGAGTACCCTCGCAAGTACTTCTGCTCAACCAAACTGTACTTATAATAGTTCGAAGTCGCGAATCTGAGAAAAGTCGGTCGGTTCCTTCTAGCCATTATCCTGAATAATCTATTTTATATATCTGCCCGAACTCGTATCCAGCTTTCTCTAGATACCTAGAGCTTTGTCCCGAGCACCCTCGCAAGTACTTCGGCTCAACCAAACTGTACTTATAATAGTCCGAAGTCGCGAATCTGAGACAAGTCGATCCTACCCCTTTAGTGATCTCGTCCGGATATCAAGAAATGGAAAGCAAGAAGAAAATTAACTGGAAAAAGTCCAACAGCCTGCCAGGGTGGGAGTAGAAAGTATATATCTACTCTTCTTAGTGTGGTGTCCCGAGTACCCTCGCAAGTACTTCGGCCTAACCAAACTGTACTTATATGAGTCGATAGTCGCGAATCTGAGAAAAGTCGGTCGGTTCCTTCTGGCAATTATCCTGAATAATCTATTTTATATATCTACCCCAACTCCGATCCAGCTTACTCTAGAGATTCGGACCTTTGTCCCGATTACCCTTGCAAGTACTTCGGCTCAACCAAACTGTACTTATAATAGTCCGAAGTCGCGAATCTTAGAAAAGTTGGTCGGTTCCTTCTGGCAATTATCCTGAATAATCTATTTTATATATCTACCCCAACTCCGATCCAGCTTACTCTAGATACCTAGAGCTTTGTCCCGAGTACCCTCGCAAGTACTTCGGCTCATCCAAACTGTACTTATAATAGTCCGAAGTCGCGAATCTGAGAAAAGTCGGTCGGTTCCTTCTAGCGATTATCCTGAATAATCTATTTTATATATCTACCCCAACTCCGATCCAGCTTACTCTAGAGATTCGGACCTTTGTCCCGAGTACCCTCGCAAGTACTTCGGCTCAACCAAACTGTACTTATAATAGTCCGAAGTCGCGAATCTGAGAAAAGTCGGACGGTTCCTTCTAGTGATTGTCCTGACTAATCAATTTTATGTTTGTACCCCACCTCCGTTCCAGCGGACTATAGAGAATTTGACCTTTGTCCCGAGTACCCTCGCAAATACTTCGGCTCAACCAAACTGTACATATAAAAGTCCAAACACGCATAACTTTGCCAAGTGGTTCTTACTCCTGTAGCGATCACGTCCAGTGGCCGAGGAATGGCAATCAACAAGAAAACTAGTAGAAAAAAAGCCCAACTCTCTTTCAGGGTGGGGGTAGAAATTATGTATCTTCTTCTGTTGACGTGGTGGCTTTGAAATAAAAGATCTAACAATATAAAAATCGCATTATACATTAATTTAAGCTATATTTCTATACGTGTTCAGTCCAGCTTAATCTAGAGACTTGGAGCTTTGTCCCGAGTACCCTCGCAAGTACTTCGGCCTAACCAAACTGTACTTATAATAGTCCAAAGTCGCGAAGCTGAGACAAGTCGATCCTACCCCTTTAGTGATCTCGTCCTGATGCCAAGAAATGGAAGGCAAGAAGAAAATTAACTGGAAAAAGTCCAACAGCCTGTCAGGGTGGGAGCAGTGATCCCAGAACGTGGGAGCTGGCGGCCCCCACCATAGATGCCTCCAGCTCATTGTGTCTTCCTCATTCATCTAACCTATGGCAGTCGAGCGAGGAAGAAGCCATGAGCTGGCGGGATCTATGGTGGGGGCCGCCAGCTCCCACGTTCTGGGATCACTGGGTGGGAGTAGAAAGTATATGTCTACTCTTCTTAGTTCGGTGACTTCCAAATAAAAGATCTAAAAATATTAAAATCACATAATACAGTAATTTCAGCTATTTTTCTATACGTGTTCAGTTCTAACTTACTCTAGATACCTAGAGCTTTGTCCAGAGTACCCTCGCAAGTACTTCTGCTCAACCAAACTGTACTTATAATAGTTCGAAGTCGCGAATCTGAGAAAAGTCGGTCGGTTCCTTCTAGCAATTATCCTGAATAATCTATTTTATATATCTGCCCGAACTCGTATCCAGCTTTCTCTAGATACCTAGAGCTTTGTCCCGAGCACCCTCGCAAGTACTTCGGCTCAACCAAACTGTACTTATAATAGTCCGAAGTCGCGAATCTGAGACAAGTCGATCCTACCCCTTTAGTGATCTCGTCCGGATATCAAGAAATGGAAAGCAAGAAGAAAATTAACTGGAAAAAGTCCAACAGCCTGCCAGGGTGGGAGTAGAAAGTATATATCTACTCTTCTTAGTGTGGTGTCCCGAGTACCCTCGCAAGTACTTCGGCCTAACCAAACTGTACTTATATGAGTCGATAGTCGCGAATCTGAGAAAAGTCGGTCGGTTCCTTCTGGCAATTATCCTGAATAATCTATTTTATATATCTACCCCAACTCCGATCCAGCTTACTCTAGAGATTCGGACCTTTGTCCCGATTACCCTTGCAAGTACTTCGGCTCAACCAAACTGTACTTATAATAGTCCGAAGTCGCGAATCTGAGAAAAGTTGGTCGGTTCCTTCTGGCAATTATCCTGAATAATCTATTTTATATATCTACCCCAACTCCGATCCAGCTTACTCTAGATACCTAGAGCTTTGTCCCGAGTACCCTCGCAAGTACTTCGGCTCATCCAAACTGTACTTATAATAGTCCGAAGTCGCGAATCTGAGAAAAGTCGGTCGGTTCCTTCTAGCGATTATCCTGAATAATCTATTTTATATATCTACCCCAACTCCGATCCAGCTTACTCTAGAGATTCGGACCTTTGTCCCGAGTACCCTCGCAAGTACTTCGGCTCAACCAAACTGTACTTATAATAGTCCGAAGTCGCGAATCTGAGAAAAGTCGTTCGGTTCCTTCTAGTGATTGTCCTGACTAATCAATTTTATGTTTGTACCCCACCTCCGTTCCAGCAGACTATAGAGAATTTGACCTTTGTCCCGAGTACCCTCGAAAGTACCTCGGCTCAACCAAACTGTACTAATAAAAGTCCAAACACGCATAACTTTGCCAAGTGGTTCTTACTCCTGTAGCGATCACGTCCAGTGGCCGAGGAATGGCAATCAACAAGAAAACTAGTAGAAAAAAGCCCAACTCTCTTTCAGGGTGGGGGTAGAAATTATGTATCTTCTTCTGTTGACGTGGTGGCTTTGAAATAAAAGATCTAACAATATAAAAATCGCATTATACATTAATTTAATCTATATTTCTATACGTGTTCAGTCCAGCTTAATCTAGAGACTTGGAGCTTTGTCCCGAGTACCCTCGCAAGTACTTCGGCCTAACCAAACTGTACTTATAATAGTCCAAAGTCGCGAAGCTGAGACAAGTCGATCCTACCCCTTTAGTGATCTCGTCCTGATGCCAAGAAATGGAAGGCAAGAAGAAAATTAACTGGAAAAAGTCCAACAGCCTGTCAGGGTGGGAGCAGTGATCCCAGAACGTGGGAGCTGGCGGCCCCCACCATAGATGCCTCCAGCTCATTGTGTCTTCCTCATTCATCTAACCTATGGCAGTCGAGCGAGGAAGAAGCCATGAGCTGGCGGGATCTATGGTGGGGGCCGCCAGCTCCCACGTTCTGGGATCACTGGGTGGGAGTAGAAAGTATATGTCTACTCTTCTTAGTTCGGTGACTTCCAAATAAAAGATCTAAAAATATTAAAATCACATAATACAGTAATTTCAGCTATTTTTCGATACCTACTCAGTTCCAGCTTACTCTAGGTACTTGGAGCTTTGTCCCGAGTACCCTCGCAAGTACTTCGGCCTAACCAAACTGTACCAATAATAGTCCAAATTCTAGAATCTGAGAAAAGTCGGTCGGTTCCTTATAGCCATTATCCTGAATAATCTAATTTATATATCTGCCCCAACTCGGATCCAGCTTACTCTAGATACCTAGAGCTTTGTCCCGAGTACCCTCGCAAGTACTTCGGCTCAACCAAACTGTACTTATAATAGTCCGAAGTCGCGAATCTGAGAAAAGTCGGTCGGTTCCTTCTAGCGATTATCCTGAATAATCTATTTTATATTTGTACCCCAACTCCGTTCCAGCTTACTCTAGAGATTCGGACCTTTGTCCCGAGTACCCTCGCAAGTACTTCGGCCTAACCAAACTGTACGTATAAAAGTCCAAACACGCATAACTTTGCCAAGTGGTTCTTACTCCTGTAGCGATCACGTCCAGTGGCCGAGGAATGGCAATCAACAAGAAAACTAGTAGAAAAAAGCCCAACTCTCTTTCAGGGTGGGGGTAGAAATTATGTATCTTCTTCTGTTGACGTGGTGGCTTTGAAATAAAAGATCTAACAATATAAAAATCGCATTATACAGTAATTTAAGCTATATTTCTATACGTGTTCAGTTCTAACTTACTCTAGATACCTAGAGCTTTGTCCAGAGTACCCTCGCAAGTACTTCTGCTCAACCAAACTGTACTTATAATAGTTCGAAGTCGCGAATCTGAGAAAAGTCGGTCGGTTCCTTCTAGCCATTATCCTGAATAATCTATTTTATATATCTGCCCGAACTCGGATCCAGCTTTCTCTAGATACCTAGAGCTTTGTCCCGAGTACCCTCGCAAGTACTTCGGCTCATCCAAACTGTACTTATAATAGTCCGAAGTCGCGAATCTGAGAAAAGTCGGTCGGTTCCTTCTAGCGATTATCCTGAATAATCTATTTTATATATCTACCCCAACTCCGATCCAGCTTACTCTAGAGATTCGGACCTTTGTCCCGAGTACCCTTGCAAGTACTTAGGTTAAACCAAACTGTACCTATATGAGTACAATGTCGCGAATCTGAGAAAAGTCGGTCGGTTCCTTCTAGCGATTATCCTGAATAATCTATTTTATATTTGTACCCCAACTCCGTTCCAGCGGACTATAGAGACTTGGAACTTTGTCCCGAGTACCCTCGCAAGTACTTCGGCCTAACCAAACTGTACCAATAATAGTCCAAAGTCGAGAATCTGAGAAAAGTCGGTCGGTTCCTTCTAGCCATTATCCTGAATAATCTAATTTATATATCTGCCCCAACTCGGATCCAGCTTACTCTAGATACCTAGAGCTTTGTCCCGAGTACCCTCGCAAGTACTTCGGCTCAACCAAACTGTACTTATAATAGTCCGAAGTCGCGAATCTGAGAAAAGTCGGTCGGTTCCTTCTAGCGATTATCCTGAATAATCTATTTTATATTTGTACCCCAACTCCGTTCCAGCTTACTCTAGAGATTCGGACCTTTGTCCCGAGTACCCTCGCAAATACTTCGGCTCAACCAAACTGTACGTATAAAAGTCCAAACACGCATAACTTTGCCAAGTGGTTCTTACTCCTGTAGCGATCACGTCCAGTGGCCGAGGAATGGCAATCAACAAGAAAACTAGTAGAAAAAAGCCCAACTCTCTTTCAGGGTGGGGGTAGAAATTATGTATCTTCTTCTGTTGACGTGGTGGCTTTGAAATAAAAGATCTAACAATATAAAAATCGCATTATACAGTAATTTAAGCTATATTTCTATACGTGTTCAGTCCAGCTTACTCTAGAGACTTGGAGCTTTGTCCCGAGTACCCTCGCAAGTACTTCGGCCTAACCAAACTGTACTTATAATAGTCCAAAGTCGCGAAGCTGAGACAAGTCGATCCTACCCCTTTAGTGATCTCGTCATGATGCCAAGAAATGGAAGGCAAGAAGAAAATTAACTGGAAAAAGTCCAACAGCCTGTCAGGGTGGGAGTAGAAAGTATATGTCTACTCTTCTTAGTTCGGTGACTTCCAAATAAAAGATCTGACAATATTAAAATCGCATTATACAGTAATTTAAGCTATTTTTCAATACCTACTCAGTTCGAGCTTACTCTAGGTGCCTAGAGCTTTGTCCCGAGTACCCTCGCAAATACTTCGGCTAAACCAATCTGTACTTATAATAGTCCGAAGTCGCGAATCTGAGAAAAGTCGGTCGGTTCCTTCTAGCAATTATCCTCAATAATGTAATGTATATATCTACCCCAACTCAGACACAGCTTACTCTAGTTACTTAGAGCTTTGTCCCGAGTACCCTCGCAAGTACTTCGGCTCAACCAAACTGTACTTATAATAGTCCGAAGTCGCGAATCTGAGAAAAGTCGGACGGTTCCTTCTAGTGATTGTCCTGACTAATGAATTTTATGTTTGTACCCCACCTCCGTTCCAGCGGACTATAGAGAATTTGAATTTTGTCCGGAGTACCCTCGCATGTACTTCGGCCTAACCAAACTGTACCAATAATAGTCCAAAGTCGAGAATCTGAGAAAAGTCGGTCGGTTCCTTCTAGCAATTATCCTGAATAGTCTAATGTATATATCTACCCCAACTCAGATCCAGCTTACTCTAGGTGCCTAGAGCTTTGTCCCGATTACCCTCGCAAATACTTCGGCTAAACCAATCTGTACTTATAATAGTCTAAAGCCTCGAATCTGAGAAAAGTCGGTCGGTTCCTTCTAGCAATTATCCTGAATAATCTAATGTATATATCTACCCCAACTCAGATCCAGCTTACTCTAGAGACTTGGAGCTTTGTCCCGAGTACCCTCGCAAGTACTTCGGCCTAACCAAACTGTACTTATAATAGTCCAAAGTCGCGAAGCTGAGACAAGTCGATCCTACCCCTTTAGTGATCTCGTCCTGATGCCAAGAAATGGAAGGCAAGAAGAAAATTAACTGGAAAAAGTCGAAAAGCCTGTCAGGGTGGGAGTAGAAAGTATATGTCTACTCTTCTTAGTTCGGTGACTTCCAAATAAAAGATCTAACAATATAAAAATCGCATTATACAGTAATTTAAGCTATATTTCTATACGTGTTCAGTTCTAACTTACTCTAGATACCTAGAGCTTTGTCCAGAGTACCCTCGCAAGTACTTCTGCTCAACCAAACTGTACTTATAATAGTTCGAAGTCGCGAATCTGAGAAAAGTCGGTCGGTTCCTTCTAGCCATTATCCTGAATAATCTAATTTATATATCTGCCCCAACTCGGATCCAGCTTACTCTAGAGACTTGGAGCTTTGTCCCGAGTACCCTCGCAAGTACTTCGGCCTAACCAAACTGTACTTATAATAGTCCAAAGTCGCGAAGCTGAGACAAGTCGATCCTACCCCTTTAGTGATCTCGTCCTGATGCCAAGAAATGGAAGGCAAGAAGAAAATTAACTGGAAAAAGTCCAACAGCCTGTCAGGGTGGGAGTAGAAAGTATATGTCTACTCTTCTTAGTTCGGTGACTTCCAAATAAAAGATCTAACAATATAAAAATCGCATTATACAGTAATTTAAGCTATATTTCTATACGTGTTCAGTTCTAACTTACTCTAGATACCTAGAGCTTTGTCCAGAGTACCCTCGCAAGTACTTCTGCTCAACCAAACTGTACTTATAATAGTTCGAAGTCGCGAATCTGAGAAAAGTCGGTCGGTTCCTTCTAGCCATTATCCTGAATAATCTATTTTATATATCTGCCCGAACTCGTATCAAGCTTCCTCTAGATACCTAGAGATCAGTCCCTAGTACCCTCGCAAGAACTTCGGCTCTACCACAATCTACTTATAATAGTCCGAAGTCGCGAATCTGAGACAAGTCGATCCTACCCCTTTAGTGATCTCGTCCGGATATCAAGAAATGGAAAGCAAGAAGAAAATTAACTGGAAAAAGTCCAACAGCCTGCCAGGGTGGGAGTAGAAAGTATATATCTACTCTTCTTAGTGTGGTGTCCCGAGTACCCTCGCAAGTACTTCGGCCTAACCAAACTGTACTTATATGAGTCGATAGTCGCGAATCTGCGAAAAGTCGGTCGGTTCCTTCTGGCAATTATCCTGAATAATCTATTTTATATATCTACCCCAACTCCGATCCAGCTTACTCTAGAGATTCGGACCTTTGTCCCGATTACCCTTGCAAGTACTTCGGCTCAACCAAACTGTACTTATAATAGTCCGAAGTCGCGAATCTGAGAAAAGTCGGTCGGTTCCTTCTGGCAATTATCCTGAATAATCTATTTTATATATCTACCCCAACTCCGATCCAGCTTACTCTAGATACCTAGAGCTTTGTCCCGAGTACCCTCGCAAGTACTTCGGCTCATCCAAACTGTACTTATAATAGTCCGAAGTCGCGAATCTGAGAAAAGTCGGTCGGTTCCTTCTAGCGATTATCCTGAATAATCTATTTTATATATCTACCCCAACTCCGATCCAGCTTACTCTAGAGATTCGGACCTTTGTCCCGAGTACCCTTGCAAGTACTTCGGCTCAACCAAACTGTACTTATAATAGTCCGAAGTCGCGAATCTGAGAAAAGTCGGTCGGTTCCTTCTAGTGATTGTCCTGACTAATCCATTTTATGTTTGTACCCCAACTCCGTTCCAGCGGACTATAGAGACTTGGACCTTTGTCCCGAGTACCCTCGCAAATACTTCGGATCAACCAAACTGTACGTATAAAAGTCCAAACACGCATAACTTTGCCAAGTGGTTCTTACTCCTGTAGCGATCACGTCCAGTGGCCGAGGAATGGCAATCAACAAGAAAACTAGTAGAAAAAAGCCCAACTCTCTTTCAGGGTGGGGGTAGAAATTATGTATCTTCTTCTGTTGACGTGGTGGCTTTGAAATAAAAGATCTAACAATATAAAAATCGCATTATAAAGTAATTTTTTAGATATTTCTATTCGTGTTCAGTCCAGCGCAATCTAGAGACTTGGAGCTTTGTCCCGAGTACCCTCGCAAGTACTTCGGCCTAACCAAACTGTACTTATAATAGTCCAAAGTCGCGAAGCTGAGACAAGTCGATCCTACCCCTTTAGTGATCTCGTCCTGATGCCAAGAAATGGAAGGCAAGAAGAAAATTAACTGGAAAAAGTCCAACAGCCTGTCAGGGTGGGAGCAGTGATCCCAGAACGTTGGAACTGGCGGCCCCTTCCATAGATACCTCGAACTCCTTGCGTCTTCCTTATTCAACTAACCTATGGCAGTCGAGCGAGGAAGAAGCCATGAGCTGGCGGGATGTATGATGGGGGCCGCCAGCTCCCACGTTCTGGGATCACTGGGTGGGAGTAGAAAGTATATGTCTACTCTTCTTAGTTCGGTGACTTCCAAATAAAAGATCTAAAAATATTAAAATCACATAATACAGTAATTTCAGCTATTTTTCGATACCTACTCAGTTCCAGCTTACTCTAGGTACTTGGAGCTTTGTCCCGAGTACCCTCGCAAGCACTTCGGCCTAACCAAACTGTACCAATAATAGTCCAAAGTCGGGAATCTGAGAAAAGTCGGTCGGTTCCTTGTAGCCATTATCCTGAATAATCTAATTTATATATCTGCCCCAACTCGGATCCAGCTTACTCTAGATACCTAGAGCTTTGTCCCGAGTACCCTCGCAAGTACTTCGGCTCAACCAAACTGTACTTATAATAGTCCGAAGTCGCGAATCTGAGAAAAGTCGGTCGGTTCCTTCTAGCGATTATCCTGAATAATCTATTTTATATTTGTACCCCAACTCCGTTCCAGCTTACTCTAGAGATTCGGACCTTTGTCCCGAGTACCCTCGCAAATACTTCGGCTCAACCAAACTGTACGTATAAAAGTCCAAACACGCATAACTTTGCCAAGTGGTTCTTACTCCTGTAGCGATCACGTCCAGTGGCCGAGGAATGGCAATCAACAAGAAAACTAGTAGAAAAAAGCCCAACTCTCTTTCAGGGTGGGGGTAGAAATTATGTATCTTCTTCTGTTGACGTGGTGGCTTTGAAATAAAAGATCTAACAATATAAAAATCGCATTATACAGTAATTTAAGCTATATTTCTATACGTGTTCAGTTCTAACTTACTCTAGATACCTAGAGCTTTGTCCAGAGTACCCTCGCAAGTACTTCTGCTCAACCAAACTGTACTTATAATAGTTCGAAGTCGCGAATCTGAGAAAAGTCGGTCGGTTCCTTCTAGCCATTATCCTGAATAATCTATTTTATATATCTGCCCGAACTCGGATCCAGCTTTCTCTAGATACCTAGAGCTTTGTCCCGAGTACCCTCGCAAGTACTTCGGCTCATCCAAACTGTACTTATAATAGTCCGAAGTCGCGAATCTGAGAAAAGTCGGTCGGTTCCTTCTAGCGATTATCCTGAATAATCTATTTTATATATCTACCCCAACTCCGATCCAGCTTACTCTAGAGATTCGGACCTTTGTCCCGAGTACCCTTGCAAGTACTTAGGTTAAACCAAACTGTACCTATATGAGTACAATGTCGCGAATCTGAGAAAAGTCGGTCGGTTCCTTCTAGCGATTATCCTGAATAATCTATTTTATATTTGTACCCCAACTCCGTTCCAGCGGACTATAGAGACTTGGAACTTTGTCCCGAGTACCCTCGCAAGTACTTCGGCCTAACCAAACTGTACCAATAATAGTCCAAAGTCGAGAATCTGAGAAAAGTCGGTCGGTTCCTTCTAGCCATTATCCTGAATAATCTAATTTATATATCTGCCCCAACTCGGATCCAGCTTACTCTAGATACCTAGAGCTTTGTCCCGAGTACCCTCGCAAGTACTTCGGCTCAACCAAACTGTACTTATAATAGTCCGAAGTCGCGAATCTGAGAAAAGTCGGTCGGTTCCTTCTAGCGATTATCCTGAATAATCTATTTTATATTTGTACCCCAACTCCGTTCCAGCTTACTCTAGAGATTCGGACCTTTGTCCCGAGTACCCTCGCAAATACTTCGGCTCAACCAAACTGTACGTATAAAAGTCCAAACACGCATAACTTTGCCAAGTGGTTCTTACTCCTGTAGCGATCACGTCCAGTGGCCGAGGAATGGCAATCAACAAGAAAACTAGTAGAAAAAAGCCCAACTCTCTTTCAGGGTGGGGGTAGAAATTATGTATCTTCTTCTGTTGACGTGGTGGCTTTGAAATAAAAGATCTAACAATATAAAAATCGCATTATACAGTAATTTAAGCTATATTTCTATACGTGTTCAGTCCAGCTTACTCTAGAGACTTGGAGCTTTGTCCCGAGTACCCTCGCAAGTACTTCGGCCTAACCAAACTGTACTTATAATAGTCCAAAGTCGCGAAGCTGAGACAAGTCGATCCTACCCCTTTAGTGATCTCGTCTTGATGCCAAGAAATGGAAGGCAAGAAGAAAATTAACTGGAAAAAGTCCAACAGCCTGTCAGGGTGGGAGTAGAAAGTATATGTCTACTCTTCTTAGTTCGGTGACTTCCAAATAAAAGATCTAACAATATTAAAATCACATAATACAGTAATTTAAGCTATTTTTCAATACCTACTCAGTTCCAGCTTACTCTAGGTACTTGGAGCTTTGTCCCGAGTACCCTCGCAAGTACTTCGGCCTAACCAAACTGTACCAATAATAGTCCAAAGTCGAGAATCTGAGAAAAGTCGGTCGGTTCCTTCTAGCCATTATCCTGAATAATCTAATTTATATATCTGCCCCAACTCGGATCCAGCTTACTCTAGATACCTAGAGCTTTGTCCCGAGTACCCTCGCAAGTACTTCGGCTCAACCAAACTGTACTTATAATAGTCCGAAGTCGCGAATCTGAGAAAAGTCGGTCGGTTCCTTCTAGCGATTATCCTGAATAATCTATTTTATATTTGTACCCCACCTCCGTTCCAGCTTACTCTAGAGATTCGGACCTTTGTCCCGATTACCCTTGCAAATACTTCGGCTCAACCAAACTGTACGTATAAAAGTCCAAACACGCATAACTTTGCCAAGTGGTTCTTACTCCTGTAGCGATCACGTCCAGTGGCCGAGGAATGGCAATCAACAAGAAAACTAATAGAAAAAAGCCCAACTCTCTTTCAGGGTGGGGGTAGAAATTATGTATCTTCTTCTGTTGACGTGGTGGCTTTGAAATAAAAGATCTAACAATATAAAAATCGCATTATACAGTAATTTAAGCTATATTTCTATACGTGTTCAGTTCTAACTTACTCTAGATACCTAGAGCTTTGTCCAGAGTACCCTCGCAAGTACTTCTGCCTAACCAAACTGTACCAATAATAGTCCAAAGTCGCGAATCTGAGAAAAGTCGGTCGGTTCCTTCTAGCGATTATCCTGAATAATCTATTTTATATTTGTACCCCAACTCCGTTCCAGCTTACTCTAGAGATTCGGACCTTTGTCCCGAGTACCCTCGCAAATACTTCGGCTCAACCAAACTGTACGTATAAAAGTCCAAACACGCATAACTTTGCCAAGTGGTTCTTACTCCTGTAGCGATCACGTCCAGTGGCCGAGGAATGGCAATCAACAAGAAAACTAGTAGAAAAAAGCCCAACTCTCTTTCAGGGTGGGGGTAGAAATTATGTATCTTCTTCTGTTGACGTGGTGGCTTTGAAATAAAAGATCTAACAATATAAAAATCGCATTATACAGTAATTTAAGCTATATTTCTATACGTGTTCAGTTCTAACTTACTCTAGATACCTAGAGCTTTGTCCAGAGTACCCTCGCAAGTACTTCTGCTCAACCAAACTGTACTTATAATAGTTCGAAGTCGCGAATCTGAGAAAAGTCGGTCGGTTCCTTCTAGCCATTATCCTGAATAATCTATTTTATATATCTGCCCGAACTCGGATCCAGCTTTCTCTAGATACCTAGAGCTTTGTCCCGAGTACCCTCGCAAGTACTTCGACTCAACAAAACTGTACTTATAATAGTCCGAAGTCGCGAATCTGAGACAAGTCGATCCTACCCCTTTAGTGATCTCGTCCTGATGCCAAGAAATGGAAAGCAAGAAGAAAATTAACTGGAAAAAGTCCAACAGCCTGTCAGGGTGGGAGTAGAAAGTATATATCTACTCTTCTTAGTGTGGTGACTTCGAAATAAAAGATCTAACAATATTAAAATCACATAATACAGTAATTTAAGCTATTTTTCAATACCTACTCAGTTCCAGCTTACTCTAGGTACTTGGAGCTTTGTCCCGAGTACCCTCGCAAGTACTTCGGCCTAACCAAACTGTACCAATAATAGTCCAAAGTCGGGAATCTGAGAAAAGTCGGTCGGTTCCTTGTAGCCATTATCCTGAATAATCTAATTTATATATCTGCCCCAACTCAGATCCAGCTTACTCTAGATACCTAGAGCTTTGTCCCGAGTACCCTCGCAAGTACTTCGGCTCAACCAAACTGTACTTATAATAATCCGAAGTCGCGAATCTGAGAAAAGTCGGTCGGTTCCTTCTAGCGATTATCCTGAATAATCTATTTTATATATCTACCCCAACTCCGATCCAGCTTACTCTAGAGATTCGGACCTTTGTCCCGAGTACCCTCGCAAGTACTTCGGCCTAACCAAACTGTACTTATATGAGTCGATAGTCGCGAATCTGAGAAAAGTCGGTCGGTTCCTTCTGGCAATTATCCTGAATAATCTATTTTATATATCTACCCCAACTCCGATCCAGCTTACTCTAGAGATTCGGACCTTTGTCCCGATTACCCTTGCAAGTACTTCGGCTCAACCAAACTGTACCTATATGAGTACAATGTCGCGAATCTGAGAAAAGTCGGTCGGTTCCTTCTAGCGATTATCCTGAATAATCTATTTTATATTTGTACCCCAACTCCGTTCCAGCGGACTATAGAGACTTGGAACTTTTCCCGAGTACCCTCGCAATTACTTCGGCCTAACCAAACTGTACCAATAATAGTCCAAAGTCGAGAATCTGAGAAAAGTCGGTCGGTTCCTTATATCCCTAATCCACAATAATCAAATAAATATATCTGCCCCAACTCAGATCCAGCTTACTCTAGATACCTAGAGCTTTGTCCCGAGTACCCTCGCAAGTACTTCGGCTCAACCAAACTGTACTTATAATAATCCGAAGTCGCGAATCTGAGAAAAGTCGGTCGGTTCCTTCTAGCGATTATCCTGAATAATCTATATTATATTTGTACCCCAACTCCGTTCCAGCTTACTCTAGGTACTTGGAGCTTTGTCCCGAGTACCCTCGCAAGTACTTCGGCTCAACCAAACTGTACCTATATGAGTACAATGTCGCGAATCTGAGAAAAGTCGGTCGGTTCCTTCTAGCGATTATCCTGAATAATCTATTTTATATTTGTACCCCAACTCCGTTCCAGCGGACTATAGAGACTTGGAACTTTGTCCCGAGTACCCTCGCAAGTACTTCGGCCTAACCAAACTGTACCAATAATAGTCCAAAGTCGCGAATCTGAGAAAAGTCGGTCGGTTCCTTCTGGCAATTATCCTGAATAATCTATTTTATATATCTACCCCAACTCCGATCCATCTTACTCTAGATACCTAGAGCTTTGTCCCGAGTACCCTCGCAAGTACTTCGGCTCAACCAAACTGTACTTATAATAGTCCGAAGTCGCGAATCTGAGAAAAGTCGGTCGGTTCCTTCTAGTGATTGTCCTGACTAATCTATTTTATGTTTGTACCCCACCTCCGTTCCAGCAGACTATAGAGAATTTGACTTTTGTCCGGAGTACCCTCGCAAGTACTTCGGCCTAACCAAACTGTACTTATAATAGTCCAATTTCGCGAATCTGAGAAAAGTCGGTCGGTTCCTTCTAGCGATTATCCTGAATAATCTATTTTATATATCTACCCCAACTCCGATCCAGCTTACTCTAGAGATTCGGACCTTTGTCCCGATTACCCTTGCAAGTACTTCGGCTCAACCAAACTGTACCTATATGAGTACAATGTCGCGAATCTGAGAAAAGTCGGTCGGTTCCTTCTAGCGATTATCCTGAATAATCTATTTTATATATCTACCCCAACTCCGATCCAGCTTACTCTAGAGATTCGGACCTTTGTCCCGAGTACCCTTGCAAGTACTTCGGCTCAACCAAACTGTACCTATATGAGTACAATGTCGCGAATCTGAGAAAAGTCGGTCGGTTCCTTCTAGCGATTATCCTGAATAATCTAATTTATATATCTGCCCCAACTCGGATCCAGCTTACTCTAGATACCTAGAGCTTTGTCCCGAGTACCCTCGCAAGTACTTCGGCTCAACCAAACTGTACTTATAATAGTCCGAAGTCGCGAATCTGAGAAAAGTCGGTCGGTTCCTTCTAGCGATTATCCTGAATAATCTATATTATATTTGTACCCCAACTCCGTTCCAGCTTACTCTAGGTACTTGGAGCTTTGTCCCGAGTACCCTCGCAAGTACTTCGGCCTAACCAAACTGTACCAATAATAGTCCAAAGTCGAGAATCTGAGAAAAGTCGGTCGGTTCCTTCTAGCCATTATCCTGAATAATCTAATTTATATATCTGCCCCAACTCGGATCCAGCTTACTCTAGATACCTAGAGCTTTGTCCCGAGTACCCTCGCAAGTACTTCGGCCTAACCAAACTGTACCAATAATAGTCCGAAGTCGCGAATCTGAGAAAAGTCGGTCGGTTCCTTCTAGCGATTATCCTGAATAATCTATTTTATATTTGTACCCCAACTCCGTTCCAGCTTACTCTAGGTACTTGGAGCTTTGTCCCGAGTACCTTCGCAAGTACTTCGGCTCAACCAAACTGTACCTATATGAGTACAATGTCGCGAATCTGAGAAAAGTCGGTCGGTTCCTTCTAGCGATTATCCTAACCAATCTATTTTATATTTGTACCCCAACTCCGTTCCAGCGGACTATAGAGACTTGGAACTTTGTCCCGAGTACCCTCGCAAGTACTTCGGCTCAACCAAACTGTACCTATATGAGTACAATGTCGCGAATCTGAGAAAAGTCGGTCGGTTTCTTCTGGCAATTACCCTGAATAATCTATTTTATATAACTACCCCAACTCCGATCCAGCTTACTCTAGTTACTTAGACCTTTGTCCCGAGTACCCTTGCAAGTACTTCGGCTCAACCAAACTGTACTTATATGAGTCGATAGTCGCGAATCTGAGAAAAGTCGGTCGGTTCCTTCTGGCAATTATCCTGAATAATCTATTTTATATATCTACCCCAACTCAGATCCAGCTTACTCTAGAGATTCGGACCTTTGTCCCGATTACCCTCGCAAGTACTTCGGCTAAACCAATCTGTACTTATAATAGTCCGAAGTTGCGAATCTGAGAAAAGTCGGTCGGTTCCTTCTAGCAATTATCCTGAATAGTCTAATGTATATATCTACCCCAACTCAGATCCAGCTTACTCTAGGTGCCTAGAGCTTTGTCCCGAGTACCCTCGCAAATACTTCGGCTAAACCAATCTGTACTTATAATAGTCCGAAGTCGCGAATCTGAGAAAAGTCGGTCGGTTCCTTCTAGTGATTGTCCTGACTAATCTATTTCATGTTTGTACCCCACCTCCGTTCCAGCGGACTATAGAGAATTTGAATTTTGTCCGGAGTACCCTCGCAAGCACTTCGGCCTTACCAAACTGTACCAATAATAGTCCAAATTCGAGAATCTGAGAAAAGTCGGTCGGTTCCTTCTAGTGATTGTCCTGAATAATCTAATGTATATATCTACCCCAACTCAGATCCAGCTTACTCTAGGTGCCTAGAGCTTTGTCCCGATTACCCTCGCAAATACTTCGGCTAAACCAATCTGTACTTATAATAGTCCGAAGTTGCGAATCAGAGAAAAGTCGGTCGGTTCCTTCTAGCAATTATCCTGAATAGTCTAATGTATATATCTACCCCAACTCAGATCCAGCTTACTCTAGGTGCCTAGAGCTTTGTCCCGATTACCCTCGCAAATACTTCGGCTAAACCAATCTGTACTTATAATAGTCCGAAGTCGCGAATCTGAGAAAAGTCGGTCGGTTCCTTCTAGCGATTATCCTGAATAATCTATTTTATATTTGTACCCCAACTCCGTTCCAGCTTACTCTAGAGATTCGGACCTTTGTCCCGAGTACCCTCGCAAATACTTCGGCTCAACCAAACTGTACGTATAAAAGTCCAAACACGCATAACTTTGCCAAGTGGTTCTTACTCCTGTAGCGATCACGTCCAGTGGCAGAGCAATTCCCCTCAAAAAGACACCTAGTAGAAAAAAGCCCAACTCTCTTTCAGGGTGGGGGTAGAAATTATGTATCTTCTTCTGTTGACGTGGTGGCTTTGAAATAAAAGACCTAACAATATAAAAATCGCATTATACAGTAATTTAAGCTATATTTCTATACGTGTTCAGTCCAGCTTACTCTAGAGACTTGGAGCTTTGTCCCGAGTACCCTCGCAAGTACTTCGGCCTAACCAAACTGTACTTATAATAGTCCAAAGTCGCGAAGCTGAGACAAGTCGATCCTACCCCTTTAGTGATCTCGTCCTGATGCCAAGAAATGGAAGGCAAGAAGAAAATTAACTGGAAAAAGTCCAACAGCCTGTCAGGGTGGGAGTAGAAAGTATATGTCTACTCTTCTTAGTTCGGTGACTTCCAAATAAAAGATCTAACAATATAAAAATCGCATTATACAGTAATTTAAGCTATATTTCTATACCTACTCAGTTCCAGCTTACTCTAGGTACTTGGAGCTTTGTCCCGAGTACCCTCGCAAGTACTTCGGCCTAACCAAACTGTACTTATATGAGTCGATAGTCGCGAATCTGAGAAAAGTCGGTCGGTTCCTTCTGGCAATTATCCTGAATAATCTATTTTATATATCTACCCCAACTCCGATCCAGCTTACTCTAGAGATTCGGACCTTTGTCCCGATTACCCTTGCAAGTACTTCGGCTCAACCAAACTGTACTTATAATAGTCCGAAGTCGCGAATCTGAGAAAAGTCGGTCGGTTCCTTCTGGCAATTATCCTGAATAATCTATTTTATATATCTACCCCAACTCCGATCCAGCTTACTCTAGATACCTAGAGCTTTGTCCCGAGTACCCTCGCAAGTACTTCGGCTCAACCAAACTGTACTTATAATAGTCCGAAGTCGCGAATCTGAGAAAAGTCGGTCGGTTCCTTCTGGCAATTATCCTGAATAATCTATTTTATATATCTACCCCAACTCCGTTCCAGCTTACTCTAGAGATTCGGACCTTTGTCCCGAGTACCCTCGCAAATACTTCGGCTCAACCAAACTGTACGTATAAAAGTCCAAACACGCATAACTTTGCCAAGTGGTTCTTACTCCTGTAGCGATCACGTCCAGTGGCCGAGGAATGGCAATCAACAAGAAAACTAGTAGAAAAAAGCCCAACTCTCTTTCAGGGTGGGGGTAGAAATTATGTATCTTCTTCTGTTGACTTGGTGGCTTTGAAATAAAAGATCTAACAATATAAAAATCGCATTATACAGTAATTTAAGCTATATTTCTATACGTGTTCAGTTCTAACTTACTCTAGATACCTAGAGCTTTGTCCAGAGTACCCTCGCAAGTACTTCTGCTCAACCAAACTGTACTTATAATAGTCCGAAGTCGCGAATCTGAGAAAAGTCGGTCGGTTCCTTCTAGCGATTATCCTGAATAATCTATTTTATATATCTACCCCAACTCCGATCCAGCTTACTCTAGAGATTCGGACCTTTGTCCCGAGTACCCTTGCAAGTACTTCGGCTCAACCAAACTGTACCTATATGAGTACAATGTCGCGAATCTGAGAAAAGTCGGTCGGTTCCTTCTAGCGATTATCCTGAATAATCTATTTTATATTTGTACCCCAACTCCGTTCCAGCTGACTATAGAGACTTGGAACTTTGTCCCGAGTACCCTCGCAAGTACTTCGGCCTAACCAAACTGTACCAATAATAGTCCAAAGTCGAGAATCTGAGAAAAGTCGGTCGGTTCCTTCTAGACATAATCAAGAATAATCTAATTTATATATCTGCCCCAACTCGGATCCAGCTTACTCTAGATACCTAGAGCTTTGTCCCGAGTACCCTCACAAGTACTTCGGCTCAACCAAACTGTACTTATAATAGTCCGAAGTCGCTAATCTGAGAAAAGTCGGTCGGTTCCTTCTAGCGATTATCCTGAATAATCTATATTATATTTGTACCCCAACTCCGTTCCAGCTTACTCTAGGTACTTGGAGCTTTGTCCCGAGTACCCTCGCAAATACTTCGGCATAACCAAACTGTACAAATAATAGTCCGAACTCGCGAATCTGAGAAAAGTCGGTCGGTTCCTTGTAGCCATTATCCTGAATAATCAAATTTATATATCTGCCCCAACTCAGATCCAGCTTACTCTAGATACCAAAGCTTTGTCCCGAGTACCCTCGCAAGTACTTCGGCTCAACCAAACTGTACTTATAATAATCCGAAGTCGCGAATCTGAGAAAAGTCGGTCGGTTCCTTCTAGCGATTATCCTGAATAATCTATTTTATATTTGTACCCCAACTCCGTTCCAGCGGACTATAGAGACTTGGAACTTTGTCCCGAGTACCCTCGCAAGTACTTCGGCCTAACCAAACTGTACTTATATGAGTCGATAGTCGCGAATCTGAGAAAAGTCGGTCGGTTCCTTCTGGCAATTATCCTGAATAATCTATTTTATATATCTACCCCAACTCCGGTCCAACTTACTCTAGAGATTCGGAACTTTGTCCCGAGTACCCTCAACAGTACTTCGGCTCAACCAAACTGTACCTATATGAGTCGATAGTCGCGAATCTGAGAAAAGTCGGTCGGTTCCTTCTGGCGATTATCCTGAATAATCTATTTTATATATCTACCCCAACTCCGATCCAGCTTACTCTAGAGATTCGGACCTTTGTCCCGAGTACCCTTGCAAGTACTTCGGCTCAACCAAACTGTACCTATATGAGTACAATGTCGCGAATCTGAGAAAAGTCGGTCGGTTCCTTCTAGCCATTATCCTGAATAATCTAATGTACATATCTACCCCAACTCAGTTCGAGCTTACTCTAGGTGCCTAGAGCTTTGTCCCGATTACCCTCGCAAATACTTCGGCTAAACCAATCTGTACTTATAATAGTCCGAAGTTGCGAATCTGAGAAAAGTCGGTCGGTTCCTTCTAGCAATTATCCTGAATAGTCTAATGTATATATCTACCCCAACTCAGATCCAGCTTACTCTAGGTGCCTAGAGCTTTGTCCCGAGTACCCTCGCAAATACTTCGGCTAAACCAGACTGTACTTATAATAGTCCAAACACGCATAACTTTGCCAAGTGGTTCTTACTCCTGTAGCGATCACGTCCAGTGGCCGAGGAATGGCAATCAACAAGAAAACTAGTAGAAAAAAAGCCCAACTCTCTTTCAGGGTGGGGGTAGAAATTATGTATCTTCTTCTGTTGACGTGGTGGCTTTGAAATAAAAGATCTAACAATATAAAAATCGCATTATACAGTAATTTAAGCTATATTTCTATACGTGTTCAGTTCGAGCTTACTCTAGATACCTAGAGCTTTGTCCAGAGTACCCTCGCAAGTACTTCGGCTCAACCAAACTGTACTTATAATAGTCCGAAGTCGCGAATCTGAGAAAAGTCGGTCGGTTCCTTCTAGCGATTATCCTGAATAATCTATTTTATATATCTACCCCAACTCCGATCCAGCTTACTCTAGAGATTCGGACCTTTGTCCCGAGTACCCTTGCAAGTACTTCGGCTCAACCAAACTGTACCTATATGAGTACAATGTCGCGAATCTGAGAAAAGTCGGTCGGTTCCTTCTAGCGATTATCCTGAATAATCTATTTTATATTTGTACCCGAACTCCGTTCCAGCGGACTATAGAGACTTGGAACTTTGTCCCGAGTACCCTCGCAAGTACTTCGGCTCAACCAAACTGTACCTATATGAGTACAATGTCGCGAATCTGAGAAAAGTCGGTCGGTTCCTTCTAGCGATTATGCTGAATAATCTAATGTATATATCTACCCCAACTCAGATCCAGCTTACTCTAGGTGCCTAGAGCTTTGTCCCGATTACCCTCGCAAATACTTCGGCTAAACCAATCTGTACTTATAATAGTCCGAAGTTGCGAATCTGAGAAAAGTCGGTCGGTTCCTTCTAGCAATTATCCTGAATAGTCTAATGTATATATCTACCCCAACTCAGATCCAGCTTACTCTAGGTGCCTAGAGCTTTGTCCCGAGTACCCTCGCAAATACTTCGGCTAAACCAGACTGTACTTATAATAGTCCAAACACGCATAACTTTGCCAAGTGGTTCTTACTCCTGTAGCGATCACGTCCAGTGGCCGAGGAATGGCAATCAACAAGAAAACTAGTAGAAAAAAGCCCAACTCTCTTTCAGGGTGGGGGTAGAAATTATGTATCTTCTTCTGTTGACGTGGTGGCTTTGAAATAAAAGATCTAACAATATAAAAATCGCATTATACAGTAATTTAAGCTATATTTCAATACGTGTTCAGTTCTAACTTACTCTAGATACCTAGAGCTTTGTCCAGAGTACCCTCGCAAGTACTTCGGCCTAACCAAACTGTACTTATAATAGTCCAATTTCGCGAATCTGAGAAAAGTCGGTCGGTTCCTTCTAGCCATTATCCTGAATAATCTATTTTATATAACTACCCCAACTCCGATCCAGCTTACTCTAGTTACTTAGAGCTTTGTCCCGAGTACCCTTGCAAGTACTTCGGCTCAACCAAACTGTACTTATATGAGTCGATAGTCGCGAATCTGAGAAAAGTCGGTCGGTTCCTTCTGGCAATTATCCTGAATAATCTATTTTATATATCTACCCCAACTCCGATCCAGCTTACTCTAGAGATTCGGACCTTTGTCCCGAGTACCCTTGCAAGTACTTCGGCTCAACCAAACTGTACCTATATGAGTACAATGTCGCGAATCTGAGAAAAGTCGGTCGGTTCCTTCTAGCAATTATCCTGAATAATCTAATGTATATATCTACCCCAACTCAGTTCGAGCTTACAATAGGTGACTAGAGCTTTTTCCCGAGTAACCTCGCAAATACTTCGGCTCAACCAATCTGTACTTATAATAGTCCGAAGTTGCGAATCTGAGAAAAGTCGGTCGGTTCCTTCTAGCAATTATCCTGAATAATCTAATGTATATATCTACCCCAACTCAGTTCGAGCTTACTCTAGGTGCCTAGAGCTTTGTCCCGAGTACCCTCGCAAATACTTCGGCTAAACCAATCTGTACTTATAATAGTCCGAAGTCGCGAATCTGAGAAAAGTCGGTCGGTTCCTTCTAGCAATTATCCTGAATAATCTAATGTATATATCTACCCCAACTCAGATCCAGCTTACTCTAGTTACTTAGAGCTTTGTCCCGAGTACCCTCGCAAGTACTTCGGCTCAACCAAACTGTACTTATAATAGTCCGAAGTCGCGAATCTGAGAAAAGTCGGTCGGTTCCTTCTAGTGATTGTCCTGACTAATCTATTTCATGTTTGTACCCCACCTCCGTTCCAGCGGACTATAGAGAATTTGAATTTTGTCCGGAGTACCCTCGCAAGTACTTCGGCCTTACCAAACTGTACCAATAATAGTCCAAAGTCGCGAATCTGAGAAAAGTCGGTCGGTTCCTTCTAGCAAGTATCCTGAATAATCTAATGTATATATCAACCCCAACTCAGATCCAGCTTACTCTAGGTGCCTAGAGCTTTGTCCCGATTACCCTCGCAAATACTTCGGCTAAACCAATCTGTACTTATAATAGTCCGAAGTTGCGAATCAGAGAAAAGTCGGTCGGTTCCTTCTAGCAATTATCCTGAATAGTCTAATGTATATATCTACCCCAACTCAGATCCAGCTTACTCTAGGTGCCTAGAGCTTTGTCCCGATTACCCTCGCAAATACTTCGGCTAAACCAATCTGTACTTATAATAGTCCGAAGTCGCGAATCTGAGAAAAGTCGGTCGGTTCCTTCTAGCGATTATCCTGAATAATCTATTTTATATTTGTACCCCAACTCCGTTCCAGCTTACTCTAGAGATTCGGACCTTTGTCCCGAGTACCCTCGCAAATACTTCGGCTCAACCAAACTGTACGTATAAAAGTCCAAACACGCATAACTTTGCCAAGTGGTTCTTACTCCTGTAGCGATCACGTCCAGTGGCCGAGGAATGGCAATCAACAAGAAAACTAGTAGAAAAAAGCCCAACTCTCTTTCAGGGTGGGGGTAGAAATTATGTATCTTCTTCTGTTGACGTGGTGGCTTTGAAATAAAAGATCTAACAATATAAAAATCGCATTATACAGTAATTTAAGCTATATTTCTATACGTGTTCAGTCCAGCTTACTCTAGAGACTTGGAGCTTTGTCCCGAGTACCCTCGCAAGTACTTCGGCCTAACCAAACTGTACTTATAATAGTCCAAAGTCGCGAAGCTGAGACAAGTCGATCCTACCCCTTTAGTGATCTCGTCCTGATGCCAAGAAATGGAAGGCAAGAAGAAAATTAACTGGAAAAAGTCCAACAGCCTGTCAGGGTGGGAGTAGAAAGTATATGTCTACTCTTCTTAGTTCGGTGACTTCCAAATAAAAGATCTAACAATATAAAAATCGCATTATACAGTAATTTAAGCTATTTTTCAATACCTACTCAGTTCCAGCTTACTCTAGGTACTTGGAGCTTTGTCCCGAGTACCCTCGCAAGTACTTCGGCCTAACCAAACTGTACTTATATGAGTCGATAGTCGCGAATCTGAGAAAAGTCGGTCGGTTCCTTCTGGCAATTATCCTGAATAATCTATTTTATATATCTACCCCAACTCCGATCCAGCTTACTCTAGAGATTCGGACCTTTGTCCCGATTACCCTTGCAAGTACTTCGGCTCAACCAAACTGTACTTATAATAGTCCGAAGTCGCGAATCTGAGAAAAGTCGGTCGGTTCCTTCTGGCAATTATCCTGAATAATCTATTTTATATATCTACCCCAACTCCGATCCAGCTTACTCTAGATACCTAGAGCTTTGTCCCGAGTACCCTCGCAAGTACTTCGGCTCAACCAAACTGTACTTATAATAGTCCGAAGTCGCGAATCTGAGAAAAGTCGGTCGGTTCCTTCTAGCGATTATCCTGAATAATCTATTTTATATTTGTACCCCAACTCCGTTCCAGCTTACTCTAGAGATTCGGACCTTTGTCCCGAGTACCCTCGCAAATACTTCGGCTCAACCAAACTGTACGTATAAAAGTCCAAACACGCATAACTTTGCCAAGTGGTTCTTACTCCTGTAGCGATCACGTCCAGTGGCCGAGGAATGGCAATCAACAAGAAAACTAGTAGAAAAAAGCCCAACTCTCTTTCAGGGTGGGGGTAGAAATTATGTATATTCTTCTGTTGACGTGGTGGCTTTGAAATAAAAGATCTCACCATATAAAAATCGCATTATGCAGTAATTTAAGCTATATTTCTATACGTGTTCAGTTCGAGCTTACTCTAGATACCTAGAGCTTTGTCCAGAGTACCCTCGCAAGTACTTCTGCTCAACCAAACTGTACTTATAATAGTCCGAAGTGGCGAATCTGAGAAAAGTCGGTCGGTTCCTTCTAGCGATTATCCTGAATAATCTATTTTATATATCTACCCCAACTCCGATCCAGCTTACTCTAGAGATTCGGACCTTTGTCCCGAGTACCCTTGCAAGTACTTCGGCTCAACCAAACTGTACCTATATGAGTACAATGTCGCGAATCTGAGAAAAGTCGGTCGGTTCCTTCTAGCGATTATCCTGAATAATCTATTTTATATTTGTACCTCAACTTCGTTCCAGCGGACTATAGATACTTTGATCTTTGTCCCGAGTACCCTCGCAAGTACTTCGGCCTAACCAAACTGTACCAATAATAGTCCAAAGTCGCGAATCTGAGAAAAGTCGGTCGGTTCCTTCTAGCCATTATCCAGAATAATCTAATTTATATATCTGCCCCAACTCGGATCCAGCTTACTCTAGATACCTAGAGCTTTGTCCCGAGTACCCTCACAAGTACTTCGGCTCAACCAAACTGTACTTATAATAGTCCGAAGTCGCGAATCTGAGAAAAGTCGGTCGGTTCCTTCTAGCGATTATCCTGAATAATCTGTATTATATTTGTACCCCAACTCCGTTCCAGCTTACTCTAGGTACTTGGAGCTTTGTCCCGAGTACCCTCGCAATTACTTCGGCCTAACCAAACTGTACCAATAATAGTCCAAAGTCGAGAATCTGAGAAAAGTCGGTCGGTTCCTTCTAGCCATTATCCTGCATAATCTAATTTATATATCTGCCCCAACTCAGATCCAGCTTACTCTAGATACCAAAGCTTTGTCCCGAGTACCCTCGCAAGTACTTCGGCTCAACCAAACTGTACTTATAATAATCCGAAGTCGCGAATCTGAGAAAAGTCGGTCGGTTCCTTCTAGCGATTATCCAGAATAATCTAGATTATATTTGTACCCCAACTCCGTCCCAGCTTACTCTAGGTACTTGGAGCTTTGTCCCGAGTACCCTCGCAAGTACTTCGGCCAAACCAAACTGTACTTATATGAGTCGATAGTCGCGAATCTGAGAAAAGTCGGTCGGTTCCTTCTGGCAATTATCCTGAATAATCTATTTTATATATCTACCCCAACTCAGATCCAGCTTACTCTAGAGATTCGGACCTTTGTCCCGAGTACCCTTGCAAGTACTTCGGCTCAACCAAACTGTACTTATATGAGTCGATAGTCGCGAATCTGAGAAAAGTCGGTCGGTTCCTTCTGGCAATTATCCTGAATAATCTATTTTATATATCTACCCCAACTCCGATCCAGCTTACTCTAGTTATTCGGAGCTTTGTCCCGAGTACCCTTGCAAGTACTTCGGCTCAACCAAACTGTACCTATATGAGTACAATGTCGCGAATCTGCGAAAAGTCGGTCGGTTCCTTCTAGCGATTATCCTGAATAATCTAATGTACATATCTACCCCAACTCAGTTCGAGCTTACTCTAGGTGCCTAGAGCTTTGTCCCGATTACCCTCGCAAATACTTCGGCTAAACCAATCTGTACTTATAATAGTCCGAAGTTGCGAATCTGAGAAAAAGTCGGTCGGTTCCTTCTAGCAATTATCCTGAATAGTCTAATGTATATATCTACCCCAACTCAGATCCAGCTTACTCTAGGTGCCTAGAGCTTTGTCCCGAGTACCCTCGCAAATACTTCGGCTAAACCAGACTGTACGTATAAAAGTCCAAACACGCATAACTTTGCCATGTGGTTCTTACTCCTGTAGCGATCACGTCCAGTGGCCGAGGAATGGCAATCAACAAGAAAACTAGTAGAAAAAAGCCCAACTCTCTTTCAGGGTGGGGGTAGAAATTATGTATCTTCTTCTGTTGACGTGGTGGCTTTGAAATAAAAGATCTAACAATATAAAAATCGCATTATACAGTAATTTAAGCTATATTTCTATACGTGTTCAGTTCGAGCTTACTCTAGATACCTAGAGCTTTGTCCAGAGTACCCTCGCAAGTTCTTCGGCTCAACCAAACTGTACTTATAATAGTCCGAAGTCGCGAATCTGAGAAAAGTCGGTCGGTTCCTTCTAGCGATTATCCTGAATAATCTATTTTATATATCTACCCCAACTCCGATCCAGCTTACTCTAGAGATTCGGACCTTTGTCCCGAGTACCCTTGCAAGTACTTCGGCTCAACCAAACTGTACCTATATGAGTACAATGTCGCGAATCTGAGAAAAGTCGGTCGGTTCCTTCTAGCGATTATCCTGAATAATCTATTTTATATTTGTGGAGAACCCACCTGCGCTCCTGCGTACTATAGAGACCTTGAGCTTTGTCCCGAGTACCCTCGCAAGTACTTCGGCCTAACCAAACTGTACCAATAATAGTCCAAACTCGAGAATCTGAGAAAAGTCGGTCGGTTCCTTCAAGCCATTATCCTGAATAATCTAATTTATATATCTGCCCCAACTCGGATCCAGCTTACTCTAGATACCTAGAGCTTTGTCCCGAGTACCCTCTCAAGTACTTCGGCTCAACCAAACTGTACTTATAATAGTCCGAAGTCGCGAATCTGAGAAAAGTCGGTCGGTTCCTTCTAGCGATTATCCTGAATAATCTATTTTATATTTGTACCCCAACTCCGATCCAGCTTACTCTAGATACAAAGAGATATGACCCGAGAACCCAAGCAATAACTTCGCCCTAAACAAACTGTACCAATAATAGTCCAAAGTCGAGAATCTGAGAAAAGTCGGTCGGTTCCTTGTAGCCATTATCCTGAATAATCAAATTTATATATCTGCCCCAACTCGGATCCAGCTTACTCTAGATACCTAGAGCTTTGTCCCGAGTACCCTCGCAAGTACTTCCGCTCAACCAAACTGTACTTATAATAGTCCGAAGTCGCGAATCTGAGAAAAGTCGGTCGGTTCCTTCTAGCGATTATCCTGAATAATCTATTTTATATTTGTACCCCACCTCCGTTCCAGCTTACTCTAGAGATTCGGACCTTTGTCCCGATTACCCTTGCAAATACTTCGGCTCAACCAAACTGTACGTATAAAAGTCCAAACACGCATAACTTTGCCAAGTGGTTCTTACTCCTGTAGCGATCACGTCCAGTGGCCGAGGAATGGCAATCAACAAGAAAACTAATAGAAAAAAGCCCAACTCTCTTTCAGGGTGGGGGTAGAAATTATGTATCTTCTTCTGTTGACGTGGTGGCTTTGAAATAAAAGATCTAACAATATAAAAATCGCATTATACAGTAATTTAAGCTATATTTCTATACGTGTTCAGTTCTAACTTACTCTAGATACCTAGAGCTTTGTCCAGAGTACCCTCGCAAGTACTTCTGCTCAACCAAACTGTACTTATAATAGTTCGAAGTCGCGAATCTGAGAAAAGTCGGTCGGTTCCTTCTAGCCATTATCCTGAATAATCTATTTTTTATATCTGCCCCAACTCGGATCCAGCTTTCTCTAGATAACTAGAGCTTTGTCCCGAGTACCCTCGCAAGTACTTCGGCAGAACAAAACTGTACTGATACTAGTCCGAAGTCGCGAATCTGAGACAAGTCGATCCTACCCCTTTAGTGATCTCGTCCTGATGCCAAGAAATGGAAAGCAAGAAGAAAATTAACTGGAAAAAGTCCAACAGCCTGTCAGGGTGGGAGTAGAAAGTATATATCTACTCTTCTTAGTGTGGTGACTTCGAAATAAAAGATCTAACAATATTAAAATCACATAATACAGTAATTTAAGCTATTTTTCAATACCTACTCAGTTCCAGCTTACTCTAGGTACTTGGAGCTTTGTCCCGAGTACCCTCGCAAGTACTTCGGCCTAACCAAACTGTACTTATAATAGTCCAATTTCGCGAATCTGAGAAAAGTCGGTCGGTTCCTTCTGGCAATTATCCTGAATAATCTATTTTATATATCTACCCCAACTCCGATCCAGCTTACTCTAGAGATTCGGACCTTTGTCCCGATTACCCTTGCAAGTACTTCGGCCTAACCAAACTGTACTTATATGAGTACAATGTCGCGAATCTGAGAAAAGTCGGTCGGTTCCTTCTAGCGATTATCCTGAATAATCTATTTTATATTTGTACCCCAACTCCGTTCCAGCGGACTATAGAGAATTTGACTTTTGTCCGGAGTACCCTCGCAAGTACTTCGGCCTAACCAAACTGTACTTATAATAGTCCAATGTCGCGAATCTGAGAAAAGTCGGTCGGTTCCTTCTGGCAATTATCCTGAATAATCTATTTTATATATCTACCCCAACTCCGATCCATCTTACTCTAGATACCTAGAGCTTTGTCCCGAGTACCCTCGCAAGTACTTCGGCTCAACCAAACTGTACTTATAATAGTCCGAAGTCGCGAATCTGAGAAAAGTCGGTCGGTTCCTTCTAGCGTTTATCCTGAATACTCTACAGTCTTTATCTACCCCAACTCCGATCCAGCTTACTCTAGAGATTCGGACCTTTGTCCCGATTACCCTTGCAAGTACTTCGGCTCAACCAAACTGTACCTATATGAGTACAATGTCGCGAATCTGAGAAAAGTCGGTCGGTTCCTTCTAGCGATTATCCTGAATAATCTATTTTATATTTGTACCCCAACTCCGTTCCAGCGGACTATAGAGACTTGGAACTTTGTCCCGAGTACCCTCGCAAGTACTTCGGCCTAACCAAACTGTACCAATAATAGTCCAAAGTCGAGAATCTGAGAAAAGTCGGTCGGTTCCTTCTAGCCATTATCCTGAATAATCTAATTTATATATCTGCCCCAACTCGGATCCAGCTTACTCTAGATACCTAGAGCTTTGTCCCGAGTACCCTCGCAAGTACTTCGGCTCAACCAAACTGTACTTATAATAGTCCGAAGTCGCGAATCTGAGAAAAGTCGGTCGGTTCCTTCTAGCGATTATCCTGAATAATCTATATTATATTTGTACCCCAACTCCGTTCCAGCTTACTCTAGGTACTTGGAGCTTTGTCCCGAGTACCCTCGCAATTACTTCGGCCTAACCAAACTGTACCAATAATAGTCCAAAGTCGAGAATCTGAGAAAAGTCGGTCGGTTCCTTGTAGCCATTATCTTGATTAATATAATTTATATATCTGCCCCACCTCTGATCCAGCTTACTCTAGATACCTAGAGCTTTGTCCCGAGTACCCTCGCAAGTACTTCGGCTCAACCAAACTGTACTTATAATAGTTCGAAGTCGCGAATCTGAGAAAAGTCGGTCGGTTTCTTCTGGCAATTATCCTGAATAATCTATTTTATATAACTACCCCAACTCCGATCCAGCTTACTTTAGAGATTCGGACCTTTGTCCCGAGTACCCTTGCAAGTACTTCGGCTCAACCAAACTGTACTTATATGAGTCGATAGTCGCGAATCTGAGAAATGTCGGTCGGTTCCTTCTGGCAATTATTCTGAATAATGTATTTTATATATCTACCCCAACTCCGATCCAGCTTACTCTAGAGATTCGGACCTTTGTCCCGAGTACCCTTGCAAGTACTTCGGCTCAACCAAACTGTACCTATATGAGTACAATGTCGCGAATCTGAGAAAAGTCGGTCGGTTACTTCTAGCGTTTATCCTGAATAATCTATTTTATATTTGTACCCCAACTCCGTTCCAGCGGACTATAGAGACTTCAAACTTTGTCCCGAGTACCCTCGCAAGTACTTCGGCTAAAGCAAACTGTACTTATAATAGTCCAAAATTCGCGAATCTGAGAAAAGTCGGTCGGTTTCTTCTGGCAATTATCCTGAATAATCTATTTTATATAACTACCCCAACTCCGATCCAGCTTACTTTAGAGATTCGGACCTTTGTCCCGAGTACCCTTGCAAGTACTTCGGCTCAACCAAACTGTACTTATATGAGTCGATAGTCGCGAATCTGAGAAAAGTCGGTCGGTTCCTTCTGGCAATTATCCTGAATAATCTATTTTATATATCTACCCCAACTCCGATCCAGCTTACTCTAGAGATTCGGACCTTTGTCCCGAGTACCCTTGCAAGTACTTCGGCTCAACCAAACTGTACCTATATGAGTACAATGTCGCGAATCTGAGAAAAGTCGGTCGGTTCCTTCTAGCAATTATCCTGAATAATCTAATGTATATATCTACCCCAACTCAGTTCGAGCTTACTCTAGGTGCCTAGAGCTTTGTCCCGATTACCCTCGCAAATACTTCGGCTAAACCAATCTGTACTTATAATAGTCCGAAGTTGCGAATCTGAGAAAAGTCGGTCGGTTCCTTCTAGCAAGTATCCTGAATAGTCTAATGTATATATCTACCCCAACTCAGATCCAGCTTACTCTAGGTGCCTAGAGCTTTGTCCCGAGTACCCTCGCAAGTACTTCGGCTCATCCAAACTGTACTTATAATAGTCCGAAGTCGCGAATCTGAGAAAAGTCGGTCGGTTCCTTCTAGCGATTATCCTGAATAATCTAATGTATATATCTACCCCAACTCAGATCCAGCTTACTCTAGTTACTTAGAGCTTTGTCCCGAGTACCCTCGCAAGTACTTCGGCTCAACCAAACTGTACGTATAATAGTCCAAACACGCAAAACTTTGCCAAGTGGTTCTTACTCCTGTAGCGATCACGTCCAGTGGCCGAGGAATGACAATCAACAAGAAAACTAGTAGAAAAAAGCCCAACTCTCTTTCAGGGTGGGGGTAGAAATTATGTATCTTCTTCTGTTGACGTGGTGGCTTTGAAATAAAAGATCTAACCAGATAAAAATCGCATTATACAGTAATTTAAGCTATATTTCTATACGTGTTCAGTTCTAACTTACTCTAGATACCTAGAGCTTTGTCCAGAGTACCCTCGCAAGTACTTCTGCTCAACCAAACTGTACTTATAATAGTTCGAAGTCGCGAATCTGAGAAAAGTCGGTCGGTTCCTTCTGGCAATTATCCTGAATAATCTATTTTATATTTGTACCCCAACTCCGTTCCAGCTTACTCTAGAGATTCGGACCTTTGTCCCGAGTACCCTCGCAAATACTTCGGCTCAACCAAACTGTACGTATAAAAGTCCAAACACGCATAACTTTGCCAAGTGGTTCTTACTCCTGTAGCGATCACGTCCAGTGGCCGAGGAATGGCAATCAACAAGAAAACTAGTAGAAAAAAGCCCAACTCTCTTTCAGGGTGGGGGTAGAAATTATGTATCTTCTTCTGTTGACGTGGTGGCTTTGAAATAAAAGATCTAACAATATAAAAATCGCATTATACAGTAATTTAAGCTATATTTCTATACGTGTTCAGTTCTAACTTACTCTAGATACCTAGAGCTTTGTCCAGAGTACCCTCGCAAGTACTTCTGCTCAACCAAACTGTACTTATAATAGTTCGAAGTCGCGAATCTGAGAAAAGTCGGTCGGTTCCTTCTAGCCATTATCCTGAATAATCTATTTTATATATCTGCCCGAACTCGGATCCAGCTTTCTCTAGATACCTAGAGCTTTGTCCCGAGTACCCTCGCAAGTACTTCGGCTCATCCAAACTGTACTTATAATAGTCCGAAGTCGCGAATCTGAGAAAAGTCGGTCGGTTCCTTCTAGCGATTATCCTGAATAATCTATTTTATATATCTACCCCAACTCCGATCCAGCTTACTCTAGAGATTCGGACCTTTGTCCCGAGTACCCTTGCAAGTACTTCGGCTCAACCAAACTGTACCTATATGAGTACAATGTCGCGAATCTGAGAAAAGTCGGTCGGTTCCTTCTAGCGATTATCCTGAATAATCTATTTTATATTTGTACCCCAACTCCGTTCCAGCGGACTATAGAGACTTGGAACTTTGTCCCGAGTACCCTCGCAAGTACTTCGGCCTAACCAAACTGTACCAATAATAGTCCAAAGTCTAGAATCTGAGAAAAGTCGGTCGGTTCCTTCTAGCCATTATCCTGAATAATCTAATTTATATATCTACCCCAACTCCGATCCAGCTTACTCTAGATACCTAGAGCTTTGTCCCGAGTACCCTCGCAAGTACTTCGGCTCAACCAAACTGTACTTATAATAGTCCGAAGTCGCGAATCTGAGAAAAGTCGGTCGGTTCCTTCTAGCGATTATCCTGAATAATCTATTTTATATTTGTACCCCAACTCCGTTCCAGCTTACTCTAGAGATTCGGACCTTTGTCCCGAGTACCCTCGCAAATACTTCGGCTCAACCAAACTGTACGTATAAAAGTCCAAACACGCATAACTTTGCCAAGTGGTTCTTACTCCTGTAGCGATCACGTCCAGTGGCCGAGGAATGGCAATCAACAAGAAAACTAATAGAAAAAAGCCCAACTCTCTTTCAGGGTGGGGGTAGAAATTATGTATCTTCTTCTGTTGACGTGGTGGCTTTGAAATAAAAGATCTAACAATATAAAAATCGCATTATACAGTAATTTAAGCTATATTTCTATACGTGTTCAGTTCTAACTTACTCTAGATACCTAGAGCTTTGTCCAGAGTACCCTCGCAAGTACTTCTGCCTAACCAAACTGTACTTATAATAGTCCAAAGTCGCGAAGCTGAGACAAGTCGATCCTACCCCTTTAGTGATCTCGTCCTGATGCCAAGAAATGGAAGGCAAGAAGAAAATTAACTGGAAAAAGTCCAACAGCCTGTCAGGGTGGGAGTAGAAAGTATATGTCTACTCTTCTTAGTTCGGTGACTTCCAAATAAAAGATCTAACAATATTAAAATCACATAATAAAGTAATTTAAGCTATTTTTCAATACATACTAAGTTCCAGCTTACGCTAGGTACTAGGAGATTTGTCACGAGTACCCTCGCAAGTACTTCGGCCTAACCAAACTGTACCAATAATAGTCCAAAGTCGAGAATCTGAGAAAAGTCGGTCGGTTCCTTGTAGCCATTATCCTGAATAATCTAATTTATATATCTGCCCCAACTCGGATCCAGCTTACTCTAGATACCTAGAGCTTTGTCCCGAGTACCCTCGCAAGTACTTCCGCTCAACCAAACTGTACTTATAATAGTCCGAAGTCGCGAATCTGAGAAAAGTCGGTCGGTTCCTTCTAGCGATTATCCTGAATAATCTATTTTATATTTGTACCCCAACTCCGTTCCAGCTTACTCTAGAGATTCGGACCTTTGTCCCGAGTACCCTCGCAAATACTTCGGCTCAACCAAACTGTACGTATAAAAGTCCAAACACGCATAACTTTGCCAAGTGGTTCTTACTCCTGTAGCGATCACGTCCAGTGGCCGAGGAATGGCAATCAACAAGAAAACTAATAGAAAAAAGCCCAACTCTCTTTCAGGGTGGGGGTAGAAATTATGTATCTTCTTCTGTTGACGTGGTGGCTTTGAAATAAAAGATCTAACAATATAAAAATCGCATTATACAGTAATTTAAGCTATATTTCTATACGTGTTCAGTTCGATCTTACTCTAGATACCTAGAGCTTTGTCCAGAGTACCCTCGCAAGTACTTCTGCTCAACCAAACTGTACTTATAATAGTTCGAAGTCGCGAATCTGAGAAAAGTCGGTCGGTTCATTCTAGCCATTATCCTGAATAATCTATTTTATATATCTGCCCGAACTCGGATCCAGCATTCTCTAGATACCTAGAGCTTTGTCCCGAGTACCCTCGCAAGTACTTCGGCTCAACCAAACTGTACTGATAATAGTCCGAAGTCGCGAATCTGAGACAAGTCGATCCTACCCCTTTAGTGATCTCGTCCTGATGCCAAGAAATGGAAAGCAAGAAGAAAATTAACTGGAAAAAGTCCAACAGCCTGCCAGGGTGGTAGTAGAAAGTATATATCTACTCTTCTTAGTGTGGTGACTTCGAAATAAAAGATCTAACAATATTAAAATCACATAATACAGTAATTTAAGCTATTTTTCAATACCTACTCAGTTCCAGCTTACTCTAGGTACTTGGAGCTTTGTCCCGAGTACCCTCGCAAATACTTCGGCCTAACCAAACTGTACTTATAATAGTCCAATTTCGCGAATCTGAGAAAAGTCGGTCGGTTCCTTCTGGCAATTATCCTGAATAATCTATTTTATATATCTACCCCAACTCCGATCCAGCTTACTCTAGAGATTCGGACCTTTGTCCCGATTACCCTTGCAAGTACTTCGGCCTAACCAAACTGTACTTATATGAGTACAATGTCGCGAATCTGAGAAAAGTCGATCGGTTCCTTCTAGCGATTATCCTGAATAATCTATTTTATATTTGTACCCCAACTCCGTTCCAGCGGACTATAGAGAATTTGACTTTTGTCCGGAGTACCCTCGCAAGTACTTCGGCCTAACCAAACTGTACTTATAATAGTCCAATTTCGCGAATCTGAGAAAAGTCGGTCGGTTCCTTCTGGCAATTATCCTGAATAATCTATTTTATATATCTACCCCAACTCCGATCCATCTTACTCTAGATACCTAGAGCTTTGTCCCGAGTACCCTCGCAAGTACTTCGGCTCAACCAAACTGTACTTATAATAGTCCGAAGTCGCGAATCTGAGAAAAGTCGGTCGGTTCCTTCTAGCGATTATCCTGAATAATCTATTTTATATATCTACCCCAACTCCGATCCAGCTTACTCTAGAGATTCGGACCTTTGTCCCGATTACCCTTGCAAGTACTTCGGCCTAACCAAACTGTACTTATATGAGTACAATGTCGCGAATCTGAGAAAAGTCGATCGGTTCCTTCTAGCGATTATCCTGAATAATCTATTTTATATTTGTACCCCAACTCCGTTCCAGCGGACTATAGAGACTTGGAACTTTGTCCCGAGTACCCTCGCAAGTACTTCGGCCTAACCAAACTGTACCAATAATAGTCCAAAGTCGCGAATCTGAGAAAAGTCGGTCGGTTCCTTCTAGCCATTATCCTGAATAATCTAATTTATATATCTGCCCCAACTCGGATCCAGCTTACTCTAGATACCTAGAGCTTTGTCCCGAGTACCCTCGCAAGTACTTCGGCCTAACTAAACTGTACTTATAATAGTCCAAAGTCGCGAATCTGAGAAAAGTCGGTCGGTTCCTTCTAGCGATTATCCTGAATAATCTATATTATATTTGTACCCCAACTCCGTTCCAGCTTACTCTAGGTACTTGGAGCTTTGTCCCGAGTACCCTCGCAAGTACTTCGGCCTAACCAAACTGTACCAATAATAGTCCGAAGTCGCGAATCTGAGAAAAGTCGGTCGGTTCCTTCTAGCGATTCTCCTGAATAATCTAATTTATATATCTGCCCCAACTCGGATCCAGCTTACTCTAGATACCTAGAGCTTTGTCCCGAGTACCCTCGCAAGTACTTCGGCTCAACCAAACTGTACTTATAATAGTCCGAAGTCGCGAATCTGAGAAAAGTCGGTCGGTTTCTTCTGGCAATTATCCTGAATAATCTATTTTATATAACTACCCCAACTCCGATCCAGCTTACTTTAGAGATTCGGACCTTTGTCCCGAGTACCCTTGCAAGTACTTCGGCTCAACCAAACTGTACTTATATGAGTCGATAGTCGCGAATCTGAGAAAAGTCGGTCGGTTCCTTCTGGCAATTATCCTGAATAATCTATTTTACATATCTACCCCAACTCCGATCCAGCTTACTCTAGAGATTCGGACCTTTGTCCCGAGTACCCTTGCAAGTACTTCGGCTCAACCAAACTGTACCTATATGAGTACAATGTCGCGAATCTGAGAAAAGTCGGTCGGTTCCTTCTAGCGATTATCCTAACCAATCTATTTTATATTTGTACCCCAACTCCGTTCCAGCGGACTATAGAGACTTGGAACTTTGTCCCGAGTACCCTCGCAAGTACTTCGGCCTAAAGCAATCTGTACTTATAATAGTCCAAAATTGCGAATCTGAGAAAAGTCGGTCGGTTTCTTCTGGCAATTATCCTGAATAATCTATTTTATATAACTACCCCAACTCCGATCCAGCTTACTTTAGAGATTCGGACCTTTGTCCCGAGTACCCTTGCAAGTACTTCGGCTCAACCAAACTGTACTTATATGAGTCGATAGTCGCGAATCTGAGAAAAGTCGGTCGGTTCCTTCTGGCAATTATCCTGAATAATCTATTTTATATATCTACCCCAACTCCGATCCAGCTTACTCTAGAGATTCGGACCTTTGTCCCGAGTACCCTTGCAAGTACTTCGGCTCAACCAAACTGTACCTATATGAGTACAATGTCGCGAATCTGAGAAAAGTCGGTCGGTTCCTTCTAGCGATTATCCTGAATAATCTAATGTATATATCTACCCCAACTCAGATCCAGCTTACTCTAGGTGCCTAGAGCTTTGTCCCGATTACCCTCGCAAATACTTCGGCTAAACCAATCTGTACTTATAATAGTCCGAAGTTGCGAATCTGAGAAAAGTCGGTCGGTTCCTTCTAGCAATTATCCTGAATAGTCTAATGTATATATCTACCCCAACTCAGATCCAGCTTACTCTAGGTGCCTAGAGCTTTGTCCCGAGTACCCTCGCAAATACTTCGGCTAAACCAATCTGTACTTATAATAGTCCGAAGTCGCGAATCTGAGAAAAGTCGGTCGGTTCCTTCTAGCAATTATCCTGAATAATGTAATGTATATATCTACCCCAACTCAGACACAGCTTACTCTAGTTACTTAGAGCTTTGTCCCGAGTACCCTCGCAAGTACTTCTGCTCAACCAGACTGTACTTATAATAGTCCAAACACGCATAACTTTGCCAAGTGGTTCTTACTCCTGTAGCGATCACGTCCAGTGGCCGAGGAATGGCAATCAACAAGAAAACTAGTAGAAAAAAGCCCAACTCTCTTTCAGGGTGGGGGTAGAAATTATGTATCTTCTTCTGTTGACGTGGTGGCTTTGAACTAAAAGATCTAACCATATAAAAATCGCATTATACAGTAATTTAAGCTATATTTCTATACGTGTTCAGTTCTAACTTACTCTAGATACCTAGAGCTTTGTCCAGAGTACCCTCGCAAGTACTTCTGCTCAACCAAACTGTACTTATAATAGTTCGAAGTCGCGAATCTGAGAAAAGTCGGTCGGTTCCTTCTGGCAATTATCCTGAATAATCTATTTTATATATCTACCCCAACTCCGATCCAGCTTACTCTAGAGATTCGGACCTTTGTCCCGAGTACCCTTGCAAGTACTTCGGCTCAACCAAACTGTACCTATATGAGTACAATGTCGCGAATCTGAGAAAAGTCGGTCGGTTCCTTCTAGCGATTATCCTGAATAATCTATTTTATATTTGTACCCCAACTCCGTTCCAGCGGACTATAGAGACTTGGAACTTTGTCCCGAGTACCCTCGCAAGTACTTCGGCCTAACCAAACTGTACCAATAATAGTCCAAAGTCGAGAATCTGAGAAAAGTCGGTCGGTTCCTTCTAGCCATTATCCTGAATAATCTAATTTATATATCTGCCCCAACTCGGATCCAGCTTACTCTAGATACCTAGAGCTTTGTCCCGAGTACCCTCGCAAGTACTTCGGCTCAACCAAACTGTACTTATAATAGTCCGAAGTCGCGAATCTGAGAAAAGTCGGTCGGTTCCTTCTAGCGATTATCCTGAATAATCTATTTTATATTTGTACCCCAACTCCGTTCCAGCTTACTCTAGAGATTCGGACCTTTGTCCCGAGTACCCTCGCAAATACTTCGGCTCAACCAAACTGTACGTATAAAAGTCCAAACACCCATAACTTTGCCAAGTGGTTCTTACTCCTGTAGCGATCACGTCCAGTGGCCGAGGAATGGCAATCAACAAGAAAACTAGTAGAAAAAAGCCCAACTCTCTTTCAGGGTGGGGGTAGAAATTATGTATCTTCTTCTGTTGACGTGGTGGCTTTGAAATAAAAGATCTAACAATATAAAAATCGCATTATACAGTAATTTAAGCTATATTTCTATACGTGTTTAGTCCAGCTTACTCTAGAGACTTGGAGCTTTGTCCCGAGTACCCTCGCAAGTACTTCGGCCTAACCAAACTGTACTTATAATAGTCCAAAGTCGCGAAGCTGAGACAAGTCGATCCTACCCCTTTAGTGATCTCGTCCTGATGCCAAGAAATGGAAGGCAAGAAGAAAATTAACTGGAAAAAGTCCAACAGCCTGTCAGGGTGGGAGTAGAAAGTATATGTCTACTCTTCTTAGTTCGGTGACTTCCAAATAAAAGATCTAACAATATTAAAATCACATAATACAGTAATTTAAGCTATTTTTCAATACCTACTCAGTTCCAGCTTACTCTAGGTACTTGGAGCTTTGTCCCGAGTACCCTCGCAAGCACTTCGGCCTAACCAAACTGTACCAATAATAGTCCAAAGTCGGGAATCTGAGAAAAGTCGGTCGGTTCCTTGTAGCCATTATCCTGAATAATCTAATTTATATATCTGCCCCAACTCAGATCCAGCTTACTCTAGATACCTAGAGCTTTGTCCCGATTACCCTTGCAAGTACTTCGGCTCAACCAAACTGTACTTATAATAGTCCGAAGTCGCGAATCTGAGAAAAGTCGGTCGGTTCCTTCTAGCGATTATGCTGAATAATCTATTTTATATTTGTACCCCAACTCCGTTCCAGCGGACTATAGAGAATTTGACTTTTGTCCGGAGTACCCTCGCAAGTACTTCGGCCTAACCAAACTGTACTTATAATAGTCCAATTTCGCGAATCTGAGAAAAGTCGGTCGGTTCCTTCTGGCAATTATCCTGAATAATCTATTTTATATATCTACCCCAACTCCGATCCATCTTACTCTAGATACCTAGAGCTTTGTCCCGAGTACCCTCGCAAGTACTTCGACTCAACAAAACTGTACTTATAATAGTCCGAAGTCGCGAATCTGAGAAAAGTCGGTCGGTTCCTTCTAGCGATTATCCTGAATAATCTATTTTATATATCTACCCCAACTCCGATCCAGCTTACTCTAGAGATTCGGACCTTTGTCCCGATTACCCTTGCAAGTACTTCGGCTCAACCAAACTGTACCTATATGAGTACAATGTCGCGAATCTGAGAAAAGTCGGTCGGTTCCTTCTAGCGATTATCCTGAATAATCTATTTTATATTTGTATCCCAACGCCGTTCCAGCGGACTATAGAGACTTGGAACTTTGTCCCGAGTACCCTCGCAAGTACTTCGGCCTAACGAAACTGTACCAATAATAGTCCAAAGTCGAGAATCTGAGAAAAGTCGGTCGGTTCCTTCTAGCCATTATCCTGAATAATCTAATTTATATATCTGCCCCAACTCGGATCCAGCTTACTCTAGATACCTAGAGCTTTGTCCCGAAGTACCCTCACAAGTACTTCGGCTCAACCAAACTGTACTTATAATAGTCCGAAGTCGCGAATCTGAGAAAAGTCGGTCGGTTCCTTCTAGCGATTATCCTTAATAATCTATATTATATTTGTACCCCAACTCCGATCAAGCTTACTCTAGATACGTGGAGCTTTGTCCCGATTACCCTCGCAAGTTCTTCGGCCTAACAAATCTGTACCAATAATAGTCCAATGTCGAGAATCTGAGAAAAGTCGGTCGGTTCCTTCTAGCCATTATCCTGAATAATCAAATTTATATATCTGCCCCAACTCCGATCCAGCTTACTCTAGATACCTAGAGCTTTGTCCCGAGTACCCTCGCAAGTACTTCGGCTCAACCAAACTGTACTTATAATAATCCGAAGTCGCGAATCTGAGAAAAGTCGGTCGGTTTCTTCTGGCAATTATCCTGAATAATCTATTTTATATAACTACCCCAACTCCGATCCAGCTTACTTTAGAGATTCGGACCTTTGTCCCGAGTACCCTTGCAAGTACTTCGGCTCAACCAAACTGTACTTATATGAGTCGATAGTCGCGAATCTGAGAAATGTCGGTCGGTTCCTTCTGGCAATTATTCTGAATAATGTATTTTATATATCTACCCCAACTCCGATCCAGCTTACTCTAGAGATTCGGACCTTTGTCCCGAGTACCCTTGCAAGTACTTCGGCTCAACCAAACTGTACCTATATGAGTACAATGTCGCGAATCTGAGAAAAGTCGGTCGGTTCCTTCTAGCGATTATCCTAACCAATCTATTTTATATTTGTACCCCAACTCCGTTCCAGCGGACTATAGAGACTTGGAACTTTGTCCCGAGTACCCTCGCAAGTACTTCGGCTCAAGCAATCTGTACTTATAATAGTCCAAAATTCGCGAATCTGAAAAAAGTCGGTCGGTTTCTTCTGGCAATTATCCTGAATAATCTATTTTATATAACTACCCCAACTCCGATCCAGCTTACTTTAGAGATTCGGACCTTTGTCCCGAGTACCCTTGCAAGTACTTCGGCTCAACCAAACTGTACTTATATGAGTCGATAGTCGCGAATCTGAGAAAAGTCGGTCGGTTCCTTCTGGCAATTATCCTGAATAATCTATTTTATATATCTACCCCAACTCCGATCCAGCTTACTCTAGAGATTCGGACCTTTGTCCCGAGTACCCTTGCAAGTACTTCGGCTCAACCAAACTGTACCTATATGAGTACAATGTCGCGAATCTGAGAAAAGTCGGTCGGTTCCTTCTAGCGATTATCCTGAATAATCTAATGTATATATCTACCCCAACTCAGATCCAGCTTACTCTAGGTGCCTAGAGCTTTGTCCCGATTACCCTCGCAAATACTTCGGCTAAACCAAACTGTACTTATAATAGTCCGAAGTCGCGAATCTGAGAAAAGTCGGTCGGTTCCTTCTAGCAATTATCCTGAATAATCTAATGTATATATCTACCCCAACTCAGTAACAGCTTACTCTAGGTGCCTAGAGCTTTGTCCCGAGTACCCTCGCAAATACTTCGGCTAAACCAATCTGTACTTATAATAGTCCGAAGTCGCGAATCTGAGAAAAGTCGGTCGGTTCCTTCTAGCAATTATCCTCAATAATGTAATGTATATATCTACCCCAACTCAGACACAGCTTACTCTAGTTACTTAGAGCTTTGTCCCGAGTACCCTCGCAAGTACTTCTGCTAAACCAAACTGTACGTATAATAGTCCAAACACGCATAACTTTGCCAAGTGGTTCTTACTCCTGTAGCGATCACGTCCAGTGGCCGAGGAATGGCAATCAACAAGAAAACTAGTAGAAAAAAGCCCAACTCTCTTTCAGGGTGGGGGTAGAAATTATGTATCTTCTTCTGTTGACGTGGTGGCTTTGAAATAAAAGATCTAACAATATAAAAATCGCATTATACAGTAATTTAAGCTATATTTCTATACGTGTTCAGTTCTAACTTACTCTAGATACCTAGAGCTTTGTCCAGAGTACCCTCGCAAGTACTTCTGCTCAACCAAACTGTACTTATAATAGTTCGAAGTCGCGAATCTGAGAAAAGTCGGTCGGTTCCTTCTGGCAATTATCCTGAATAATCTATTTTATATATCTACCCCAACTCCGATCCAGCTTACTCTAGAGATTCGGACCTTTGTCCCGAGTACCCTTGCAAGTACTTCGGCTCAACCAAACTGTACCTATATGAGTACAATGTCGCGAATCTGAGAAAAGTCGGTCGGTTCCTTCTAGCGATTATCCTGAATAATCTATTTTATATTTGTACCCCAACTCCGTTCCAGCGGACTATAGAGACTTGGAACTTTGTCCCGAGTACCCTCGCAAGTACTTCGGCCTAACCAAACTGTACCAATAATAGTCCAAAGTCGAGAATCTGAGAAAAGTCGGTCGGTTCCTTCTAGCCATTATCCTGAATAATCTAATTTATATATCTGCCCCAACTCGGATCCAGCTTACTCTAGATACCTAGAGCTTTGTCCCGAGTACCCTCGCAAGTACTTCGGCTCAACCAAACTGTACTTATAATAGTCCGAAGTCGCGAATCTGAGAAAAGTCGGTCGGTTCCTTCTAGCGATTATCCTGAATAATCTATTTTATATTTGTACCCCAACTCCGTTCCAGCTTACTCTAGAGATTCGGACCTTTGTCCCGAGTACCCTCGCAAATACTTCGGCTCAACCAAACTGTACGTATAAAAGTCCAGAAAACCATAACTTTGCCAAGTGGTTCTTACTCCTGTAGCGATCACGTCCAGTGGCCGAGGAATGGCAATCAACAAGAAAACTAGTAGAAAAAAGCCCAACTCTCTTTCAGGGTGGGGGTAGAAATTATGTATCTTCTTCTGTTGACGTGGTGGCTTTGAAATAAAAGATCTAACAATATAAAAATCGCATTATACAGTAATTTAAGCTATATTTCTATACGTGTTCAGTCCAGCTTACTCTAGAGACTTGGAGCTTTGTCCCGAGTACCCTCGCAAGTACTTCGGCCTAACCAAACTGTACTTATAATAGTCCAAAGTCGCGAAGCTGAGACAAGTCGATCCTACCCCTTTAGTGATCTCGTCCTGATGCCAAGAAATGGAAGGCAAGAAGAAAATTAACTGGAAAAAGTCCAACAGCCTGTCAGGGTGGGAGTAGAAAGTATATGTCTACTCTTCTTAGTTCGGTGACTTCCAAATAAAAGATCTAACAATATTAAAATCACATAATACAGTAATTTAAGCTATTTTTCAATACCTACTCAGTTCCAGCTTACTCTAGGTACTTGGAGCTTTGTCCCGAGTACCCTCGCAAGTACTTCGGCCTAACCAAACTGTACCAATAATAGTCCAAAGTCGAGAATCTGAGAAAAGTCGGTCGGTTCCTTCTAGCCATTATCCTGAATAATCTAATTTATATATCTGCCCCAACTCGGATCCAGCTTACTCTAGATACCTAGAGCTTTGTCCCGAGTACCCTCGCAAGTACTTCCGCTCAACCAAACTGTACTTATAATAGTCCGAAGTCGCGAATCTGAGAAAAGTCGGTCGGTTCCTTCTAGCGATTATCCTGAATAATCTATTTTATATTTGTACCCCAACTCCGTTCCAGCTTACTCTAGAGATTCGGACCTTTGTCCCGAGTACCCTCGCAAATACTTCGGCTCAACCAAACTGTACGTATAAAAGTCCAAACACGCATAACTTTGCCAAGTGGTTCTTACTCCTGTAGCGATCACGTCCAGTGGCCGAGGAATGGCAATCAACAAGAAAACTAGTAGAAAAAAGCCCAACTCTCTTTCAGGGTGGGGGTAGAAATTATGTATCTTCTTCTGTTGACGTGGTGGCTTTGAAATAAAAGATCTAACAATATAAAAATCGCATTATACAGTAATTTAAGCTATATTTCTATACGTGTTCAGTTCTAACTTACTCTAGATACCTAGAGCTTTGTCCAGAGTACCCTCGCAAGTACTTCTGCTCAACCAAACTGTACTTATAATAGTTCGAAGTCGCGAATCTGAGAAAAGTCGGTCGGTTCCTTCTAGCCATTATCCTGAATAATCTATTTTATATATCTGCCCGAACTCGGATCCAGCGTTCTCTAGATACCTAGAGCTTTGTCCCGAGTACCCTTGCAAGTACTTCGGCTCAACCAAACTGTACTTATAATAGTCCGAAGTCGCGAATCTGAGAAAAGTCGATCCTACCCCTTTAGTGATCTCGTCCTGATGCCAAGAAATGGAAAGCAAGAAGAAAATTAACTGGAAAAAGTCCAACAGCCTGCCAGGGTGGTAGTAGAAAGTATATATCTACTCTTCTTAGTGTGGTGACTTCGAAATAAAAGATCTAACAATATTAAAATCACATAATACAGTAATTTAAGCTATTTTTCAATACCTACTCAGTTCCAGCTTACTCTAGGTACTTGGAGCTTTGTCCCGAGTACCCTCGCAAGTACTGCGGCCTAACCAAACTGTACCAATAATAGTCCAAAGTCGCGAATCTGAGAAAAGTCGGTCGGTTCCTTCTGGCAATTATCCTGAATAATCTATTTTATATATCTACCCCAACTCCGATCCATCTTACTCTAGATACCTAGAGTTTTGTCCCGAGTACCCTCGCAAGTACTTCGGCTCAACCAAACTGTACTTATAATAGTCCGAAGTCGCGAATCTGAGAAAAGTCGGTCGGTTCCTTCTAGTGATTGTCCTGACTAATCTATTTTATGTTTGTACCCCACCTCCGTTCCAGCAGACTATAGAGAATTTGAATTTTGTCCGGAGTACCCTCGCAAGTACTTCGGCCTAACCAAACTGTACTTATAATAGTCCAATTTCGCGAATCTGAGAAAAGTCGGTCGGTTCCTTCTAGCGATTATCCTGAATAATCTATTTTATATATCTACCCCAACTCCGATCCAGCTTACTCTAGAGATTCGGACCTTTGTCCCGATTACCCTTGCAAGTACTTCGGCCTAACCAAACTGTACCAATAATAGTCCAAAGTCGAGAATCTGAGAAAAGTCGGTCGGTTCCTTCTAGCCATTATCCTGAATAATCTAATTTATATATCTGCCCCAACTCGGATCCAGCTTACTCTAGATACCTAGAGCTTTGTCCCGAGTACCCTCGCAAGTACTTCGGCTCAACCAAACTGTACTTATAATAGTCCGAAGTCGCGAATCTGAGAAAAGTCGGTCGGTTCCTTCTAGCGATTATCCTGAATAATCTATTTTATATTTGTACCCCAACTCCGTTCCAGCTTACTCTAGAGATTCGGACCTTTGTCCCGAGTACCCTCGCAAATACTTCGGCTCAACCAAACTGTACGTATAAAAGTCCAGAAAACCATAACTTTGCCAAGTGGTTCTTACTCCTGTAGCGATCACGTCCAGTGGCCGAGGAATGGCAATCAACAAGAAAACTAGTAGAAAAAAGCCCAACTCTCTTTCAGGGTGGGGGTAGAAATTATGTATCTTCTTCTGTTGACGTGGTGGCTTTGAAATAAAAGATCTAACAATATAAAAATCGCATTATACAGTAATTTAAGCTATATTTCTATACGTGTTCAGTCCAGCTTACTCTAGAGACTTGGAGCTTTGTCCCGAGTACCCTCGCAAGTACTTCGGCCTAACCAAACTGTACTTATAATAGTCCAAAGTCGCGAAGCTGAGACAAGTCGATCCTACCCCTTTAGTGATCTCGTCCTGATGCCAAGAAATGGAAGGCAAGAAGAAAATTAACTGGAAAAAGTCCAACAGCCTGTCAGGGTGGGAGTAGAAAGTATATGTCTACTCTTCTTAGTTCGGTGACTTCCAAATAAAAGATCTGACAATATTAAAATCGCATTATACAGTAATTTAAGCTATTTTTCAATACCTACTCAGTTCCAGCTTACTCTAGGTACTTGGAGCTTTGTCCCGAGTACCCTCGCAAGTACTTCGGCCTAACCAAACTGTACCAATAATAGTCCAAAGTCGGGAATCTGAGAAAAGTCGGTCGGTTCCTTGTAGCCATTATCCTGAATAATCTAATTTATATATCTGCCCCAACTCGGATCCAGCTTACTCTAGATACCTAGAGCTTTGTCCCGAGTACCCTCGCAAGTACTTCCGCTCAACCAAACTGTACTTATAATAGTCCGAAGTCGCGAATCTGAGAAAAGTCGGTCGGTTCCTTCTAGCGATTATCCTGAATAATCTATTTTATATTTGTACCCCAACTCCGTTCCAGCTTACTCTAGAGATTCGGACCTTTGTCCCGAGTACCCTCGCAAATACTTCGGCTCAACCAAACTGTACGTATAAAAGTCCAAACACGCATAACTTTGCCAAGTGGTTCTTACTCCTGTAGCGATCACGTCCAGTGGCCGAGGAATGGCAATCAACAAGAAAACTAGTAGAAAAAAGCCCAACTCTCTTTCAGGGTGGGGGTAGAAATTATGTATCTTCTTCTGTTGACGTGGTGGCTTTGAAATAAAAGATCTAACAATATAAAAATCGCATTATACAGTAATTTAAGCTATATTTCTATACGTGTTCAGTTCTAACTTACTCTAGATACCTAGAGCTTTGTCCAGAGTACCCTCGCAAGTACTTCTGCTCAACCAAACTGTACTTATAATAGTTCGAAGTCGCGAATCTGAGAAAAGTCGGTCGGTTCCTTCTAGACATTATCCTGACTAATCTATTTTATATATCTGCCCGAACTCGGATCCAGCTGTCTCTAGATACATAGAGCTTTGTACCGATTACCCTTGCAAGTACTTCGGCTCAACCAAACTGTACTTATAATAGTCCGAAGTCGCGAATCTGAGAAAAGTCGATCCTACCCCTTTAGTGATCTCGTCCTGATGCCAAGAAATGGAAAGCAAGAAGAAAATTAACTGGAAAAAGTCCAACAGCCTGCCAGGGTGGTAGTAGAAAGTATATATCTACTCTTCTTAGTGTGGTGACTTCGAAATAAAAGATCTAACAATATTAAAATCACATAATACAGTAATTTAAGCTATTTTTCAATACCTACTCAGTTCCAGCTTACTCTAGGTACTTGGAGCTTTGTCCCGAGTACCCTCGCAAGTACTGCGGCCTAACCAAACTGTACCAATAATAGTCCAAAGTCGCGAATCTGAGAAAAGTCGGTCGGTTCCTTCTGGCAATTATCCTGAATAATCTATTTTATATATCTACCCCAACTCCGATCCATCTTACTCTAGATACCTAGAGTTTTGTCCCGAGTACCCTCGCAAGTACTTCGGCTCAACCAAACTGTACTTATAATAGTCCGAAGTCGCGAATCTGAGAAAAGTCGGTCGGTTCCTTCTAGTGATTGTCCTGACTAATCTATTTTATGTTTGTACCCCACCTCCGTTCCAGCAGACTATAGAGAATTTGACTTTTGTCCGGAGTACCCTCGCAAGTACTTCGGCCTAACCAAACTGTACTTATAATAGTCCAATTTCGCGAATCTGAGAAAAGTCGGTCGGTTCCTTCTGGCAATTATCCTGAATAATCTATTTTACATATCTACCCCAACTCCGATCCAGCTTACTCTAGAGATTCGGACCTTTGTCCCGATTACCCTTGCAAGTACTTCGGCTCAACCAAACTGTACCAATAATAGTCCAAAGTCGCGAATCTGAGAAAAGTCGGTCGGTTCCTTCTAGCCATTATCCTGAATAATCTAATTTATATATCTGCCCCAACTCGGATCCAGCTTACTCTAGATACCTAGAGCTTTGTCCCGAGTACCCTCGCAAGTACTTCGGCTCAACCAAACTGTACTTATAATAGTCCGAAGTCGCGAATCTGAGAAAAGTCGGTCGGTTCCTTCTAGCGATTATCCTGAATAATCTATTTTATATTTGTACCCCAACTCCGTTCCAGCTTACTCTAGAGATTCGGACCTTTGTCCCGAGTACCCTCGCAAGTACTTAGGCTCAACCAAACTGTACTTATAAAAGTCCAGAAAACCATAACTTTGCCAAGTGGTTCTTACTCCTGTAGCGATCACGTCCAGTGGCCGAGGAATGGCAATCAACAAGAAAACTAGTAGAAAAAAGCCCAACTCTCTTTCAGGGTGGGGGTAGAAATTATGTATCTTCTTCTGTTGACGTGGTGGCTTTGAAATAAAAGATCTAACAATATAAAAATCGCATTATACAGTAATTTAAGCTATATTTCTATACGTGTTCAGTCCAGCTTACTCTAGAGACTTGGAGCTTTGTCCCGAGTACCCTCGCAAGTACTTCGGCCTAACCAAACTGTACTTATAATAGTCCAAAGTCGCGAAGCTGAGACAAGTCGATCCTACCCCTTTAGTGATCTCGTCCTGATGCCAAGAAATGGAAGGCAAGAAGAAAATTAACTGGAAAAAGTCCAACAGCCTGTCAGGGTGGGAGTAGAAAGTATATGTCTACTCTTCTTAGTTCGGTGACTTCCAAATAAAAGATCTAACAATATTAAAATCACATAATACAGTAATTTAAGCTATTTTTCAATACCTACTCAGTTCCAGCTTACGCTAGGTACTTGGAGCTTTGTCCCGAGTACCCTCGCAAGTACTTCGGCCTAACCAAACTGTACCAATAATAGTCCAAAGTCGGGAATCTGAGAAAAGTCGTTCGGTTCCTTCTAGCCATTATCCTGAATAATCTAATTTATATATCTGCCCCAACTCGGATCCAGCTTACTCTAGATACCTAGAGCTTTGTCCCGAGTACCCTCGCAAGTACTTCCGCTCAACCAAACTGTACTTATAATAGTCCGAAGTCGCGAATCTGAGAAAAGTCGGTCGGTTCCTTCTAGCGATTATCCTGAATAATCTATTTTATATTTGTACCCCAACTCCGTTCCAGCTTACTCTAGAGATTCGGACCTTTGTCCCGAGTACCCTCGCAAATACTTCGGCTCAACCAAACTGTACGTATAAAAGTCCAAACACGCATAACTTTGCCAAGTGGTTCTTACTCCTGTAGCGATCACGTCCAGTGGCCGAGGAATGGCAATCAACAAGAAAACTAGTAGAAAAAAGCCCAACTCTCTTTCAGGGTGGGGGTAGAAATTATGTATCTTCTTCTGTTGACGTGGTGGCTTTGAAATAAAAGATCTAACAATATAAAAATCGCATTATACAGTAATTTAAGCTATATTTCTATACGTGTTCAGTTCTAACTTACTCTAGATACCTAGAGCTTTGTCCAGAGTACCCTCGCAAGTACTTCTGCTCAACCAAAATGTAATTATAATAGTTCGAAGTCGCGAATCTGAGAAAAGTCGGTCGGTTCCTTCTAGCCATTATCCTGAATAATCTATTTTATATATCTGCCCGAACTCGGATCCAGCGTTCTCTAGATACCTAGAGCTTTGTCCCGAGTACCCTCGCAAGTACTTCGGCTCAACCAAACTGTACTTATAATAGTCCGAAGTCGCGAATCTGAGACAAGTCGATCCTACCCCTTTAGTGATCTCGTCCTGATGCCAAGAAATGGAAAGCAAGAAGAAAATTAACTGGAAAAAGTCCAACAGCCTGTCAGGGTGGGAGTAGAAAGTATATATCTACTCTTCTTAGTGTGGTGACTTCGAAATAAAAGATCTAACAATATTAAAATCACATAATACAGTAATTTAAGCTATTTTTCAATACCTACTCAGTTCCAGCTTACTCTAGGTACTTGGAGCTTTGTCCCGAGTACCCTCGCAAGTACTGCGGCCTAACCAAACTGTACCAATAATAGTCCAAAGTCGCGAATCTGAGAAAAGTCGGTCGGTTCCTTCTGTCAATTATCCTGAATAATCTATTTTATATATCTACCCCAACTCCGATCCATCTTACTCTAGATACCTAGAGTTTTGTCCCGAGTACCCTCGCAAGTACTTCGGCTCAACCAAACTGTACTTATAATAGTCCGAAGTCGCGAATCTGAGAAAAGTCGGTCGGTTCCTTCTAGTGATTGTCCTGACTAATCTATTTTATGTTTGTACCCCACCTCCGTTCCAGCAGACTATAGAGAATTTGACTTTTGTCCGGAGTACCCTCGCAAGTACTTCGGCCTAACCAAACTGTACTTATAATAGTCCAATTTCGCGAATCTGAGAAAAGTCGGTCGGTTCCTTCTAGCGATTATCCTGAATAATCTATTTTATATATCTACCCCAACTCCGATCCAGCTTACTCTAGAGATTCGGACCTTTGTCCCGATTACCCTTGCAAGTACTTCGGCCTAACCAAACTGTACTTATATGAGTACAATGTCGCGAATCTGAGAAAAGTCGGTCGGTTCCTTCTAGCGATTATCCTGAATAATCTATTTTATATTTGTACCCCAACTCCGTTCCAGCGGACTATAGAGAATTTGACTTTTGTCCGGAGTACCCTCGCAAGTACTTCGGCCTAACCAAACTGTACTTATAATAGTCCAATTTCGCGAATCTGAGAAAAGTCGGTCGGTTCCTTCTGGCAATTATCCTGAATAATCTATTTTATATATCTACCCCAACTCCGATCCATCTTACTCTAGATACCTAGAGTTTTGTCCCGAGTACCCTCGCAAGTACTTCGGCTCAACCAAACTGTACTTATAATAGTCCGAAGTCGCGAATCTGAGAAAAGTCGGTCGGTTCCTTCTAGCGATTATCCTGAATAATCTATTTTATATATCTACCCCAACTCCGATCCAGCTTACTCTAGAGATTCGGACCTTTGTCCCGAGTACCCTTGCAAGTACTTCGGCTCAACCAAACTGTACCTATATGAGTACAATGTCGCGAATCTGAGAAAAGTCGGTCGGTTCCTTCTAGCGATTATCCTGAATAATCTATTTTATATTTGTACCCCAACTCCGTTCCAGCGGACTATAGAGACTTGGAACTTTGTCCCGAGTACCCTCGCAAGTACTTCGGCCTAACCAAACTGTACCAATAATAGTCCAAAGTCGAGAATCTGAGAAAAGTCGGTCGGTTCCTTCTAGCCATTATCCTGAATAATCTAATTTATATATCTGCCCCAACTCGGATCCAGCTTACTCTAGATACCTAGAGCTTTGTCCCGAGTACCCTCGCAAGTACTTCGGCTCAACCAAACTGTACTTATAATAGTCCGAAGTCGCGAATCTGAGAAAAGTCGGTCGGTTCCTTCTAGCGATTATCCTGAATAATCTATATTATATTTGTACCCCAACTCCGTTCCAGCTTACTCTAGGTACTTGGAGCTTTGTCCCGAGTACCCTCGCAAATACTTCGGCTTAACCAAACTGTACTTATAATAGTCCGAAGTCGCGAATCTGAGAAAAGTCGGTCGGTTCCTTCTAGCGATTATCCTGAATAATCTAATTTATATATCTGCCCCAACTCAGATCCAGCTTACTCTAGATACCTAGAGCTTTGTCCCGAGTACCCTCGCAAGTACTTCGGCTCATCCAAACTGTACTTATAATAGTCCGAAGTCGCGAATCTGAGAAAAGTCGGTCGGTTCCTTCTAGCGAGTATCCTGAATAATCTATTTTATATGTGTACCCCAACTCCGTTCCAGCTTACTCTAGGTACTTGGAGCTTTGTCCCGAGTACCCTCGCAAATACTTCGGCCTAACCAAACTGTACTTATATGAGTCGATAGTCGCGAATCTGAGAAAAGTCGGTCGGTTCCTTCTGGCAATTATCCTGAATAATATATTTTATATATCTACCCCAACTCCGATCCAGCTTACTCTAGAGATTCGGACCTTTGTCCCGAGTACCCTTGCAAGTACTTCGGCTCAACCAAACTGTACCTATATGAGTACAATGTCGCGAATCTGAGAAAAGTCGGTCGGTTCCTTCTAGCGATTATCCTGAATAATCTATTTTATATTTGTACCCCAACTCCGTTCCAGCGGACTATAGAGACTTGGAACTTTGTCCCGAGTACCCTCACCAGTACTTCGGCTCAACCAAACTGTACCTATATGAGTCCAATGTCGCGAATCTGAGAAAAGTCGGTCGGTTTCTTCTGGCAATTACCCTGAATAATCTATTTTATATAACTACCCCAACTCCGATCCAGCTTACTCTAGAGATTCGGACCTTTGTCCCGAGTACCCTTGCAAGTACTTCGGCTCAACCAAACTGTACTTATATGAGTCGATAGTCGCGAATCTGAGAAAAGTCGGTCGGTTCCTTCTGGCAATTATCCTGAATAATCTATTTTATATATCTACCCCAACTCCGATCCAGCTTACTCTAGAGATTCGGACCTTTGTCCCGAGTACCCTTGCAAGTACTTCGGCTCAACCAAACTGTACCTATATGAGTACAATGTCGCGAATCTGAGAAAAGTCGGTCGGTTCCTTCTAGCGATTATCCTGAATAATCTAATGTATATATCTACCCCAACTCAGTTCGAGCTTACTCTAGGTGCCTAGAGCTTTGTCCCGATTACCCTCGCAAATACTTCGGCTAAACCAATCTGTACTTATAATAGTCCGAAGTTGCGAATCTGAGAAAAGTCGGTCGGTTCCTTCTAGCAATTATCCTGAATAGTCTAATGTATATATCTACCCCAACTCAGATCCAGCTTACTCTAGGTGCCTAGAGCTTTGTCCCGAGTACCCTCGCAAATACTTCGGCTAAACCAATCTGTACTTATAATAGTCCGAAGTCGCGAATCTGAGAAAAGTCGGTCGGTTCCTTCTGGCAATTATCCTGAATAATCTATTTTATATATCTACCCCAACTCCGATCCAGCTTACTCTAGAGATTCGGACCTTTGTCCCGAGTACCCTTGCAAGTACTTCGGCTCAACCAAACTGTACCTATATGAGTACAATGTCGCGAATCTGAGAAAAGTCGGTCGGTTCCTTCTGGCCATTATCCTGAATAATCTAATGTATATATCTACCCCAACTCAGTTCGAGCTTACTCTAGGTGCCTAGAGCTTTGTCCCGATTACCCTCGCAAATACTTCGGCTAAACCAATCTGTACTTATAATAGTCCGAAGTCTCGAATCTGAGAAAAGTCGGTCGGTTCCTTCTAGTGATTGACCTGACTAATGAATTTTATGTTTGTACCCCACCTCCGTTCCAGCGGACTATAGAGAATTTGAATTTTGTCCGGAGTACCCTCGCAAGTACTTCGGCCTAACCAAACTGTACCAATAATAGTCCAAAGTCGAGAATCTGAGAAAAGTCGGTCGGTTCCTTCTAGCAATTATCCTGAATAGTCTAATGTATGTATCTACCTCAACTCAGATCCAGCTTACTCTAGGTGCCTAGAGCTTTGTCCCGATTACCCTCGCAAATACTTCGGCTAAACCAATCTGTACTTATAATAGTCCGAAGTTGCGAATCTGAGAAAAGTCGGTCGGTTCCTTCTAGCAATTATCCTGAATAGTCTAATGTATATATCTACCCCAACTCAGATCCAGCTTACTCTAGGTGCCTAGAGCTTTGTCCCGAGTACCCTCGCAAATACTTCGGCTAAACCAATCTGTACTTATAATAGTCCGAAGTCGCGAATCTGAGAAAAGTCGGTCGGTTCCTTCTAGCGATTATCCTGAATAATCTATTTTATATTTGTACCCCAACTCCGTTCCAGCTTACTCTAGAGATTCGGACCTTTGTCCCGAGTACCCTCGCAAATACTTCGGCTCAACCAAACTGTACGTATAAAAGTCCAAACACGCATAACTTTGCCAAGTGGTTCTTACTCCTGTAGCGATCACGTCCAGTGGCCGAGGAATGGCAATCAACAAGAAAACTAGTAGAAAAAAGCCCAACTCTCTTTCAGGGTGGGGGTAGAAATTATGTATCTTCTTCTGTTGACGTGGTGGCTTTGAAATAAAAGACCTAACAATATAAAAATCGCATTATACAGTAATTTAAGCTATATTTCTATACTTGTTCTGTCCAGCTTACTCTAGAGATTTGGAGCTTTGTCCCGAGTACCCTCGCAAGTACTTCGGCCTAACCAAACTGTACTTATAATAGTCCAAAGTCGCGAAGCTGAGAAAAGTCGGTCGGTTCCTTCTAGCCATTATCCTGAATAATATATTTTATATATCTACCCCAACTCCGATCCAGCTTACTCTAGAGATTCGGACCTTTGTCCCGAGTACCCTTGCAAGTACTTCGGCTCAACCAAACTGTACCTATATGAGTACAATGTCGCGAATCTGAGAAAAGTCGGTCGGTTCCTTCTAGCGATTATCCTGAATAATCTATTTTATATTTGTACCCCAACTCCGTTCCAGCGGACTATAGAGACTTGGAACTTTGTCCCGAGTACCCTCGCAAGTACTTCGGCCTAACCAAACTGTACCAATAATAGTCCAAAGTCGAGAATCTGAGAAAAGTCGGTCGGTTCCTTCTAGCCATTATCCTGAATAATCTAATTTATATATCTGCCCCAACTCAGATCCAGCTTACTCTAGATACCTAGAGCTTTGTCCCGAGTACCCTCGCAAGTACTTCGGCTCATCCAAACTGTACTTATAATAGTCCGAAGTCGCGAATCTGAGAAAAGTCGGTCGGTTCCTTCTAGCGATTATCCTGAATAATCTATTTTATATATCTACCCCAACTCCGATCCAGCTTACTCTAGAGATTCGGACCTTTGTCCCGAGTACCCTTGCAAGTACTTCGGCTCAACCAAACTGTACCTATATGAGTACAATGTCGCGAATCTGAGAAAAGTCGGTCGGTTCCTTCTAGCGATTATCCTGAATAATCTATTTTATATTTGTATCCCAACTCCGTTCCAGCGGACTATAGAGACATGGATCTTTGTCCCGAGTACCCTCGCAAGTACTGCGGCCTAACCAAACTGTACCAATAATAGTCCTAAGTCGAGAATCTGAGAAAAGTCGGTCGGTTCCTTCTAGCCATTATCCTGAATAATCTAATTTATATATCTGCCCCAACTCGGATCCAGCTTACTCTAGATACCTAGAGCTTTGTCCCGAGTACCCTCGCAAGTACTTCGGCTCAACCAAACTGTACTTATAATAGTCCGAAGTCGCGAATCTGAGAAAAGTCGGTCGGTTCCTTCTAGCGATTATCCTAACCAATCTATTTTATATTTGTACCCCAACTCCGATCCAGCTTACTCTAGATACCTAGAGCTTTGTCCCGAGTACCCTCGCAAGTACTTCGGCCTAACCAAACTGTACCAATAATAGTCCAAAGTCGAGAATCTGAGAAAAGTCGGTCGGTTCCTTGTAGCCATTATCCTGAATAATCTAATTTATATATCTGCCCCAACTCAGATCCAGCTTACTCTAGATACCAAAGCTTTGTCCCGAGTACCCTCGCAAGTACTTCGGCTCAACCAAACTGTACTTATAATAATCCGAAGTCGCGAATCTGAGAAAAGTCGGTCGGTTCCTTCTAGCGATTATCCTGAATAATCTATATTATATTTGTACCCCAACTCCGTTCCAGCTTACTCTAGGTACTTGGAGCTTTGTCCCGAGTACCCTCGCAAGTACTTCGGCCTAACCAAACTGTACTTATATGAGTCGATAGTCGCGAATCTGAGAAGAGTCGGTCGGTTCCTTCTGGCAATTATTCTGAATAATGTATTTTATATATCTACCCCAACTCCGATCCAGCTTACTCTAGAGATTCGGACCTTTGTCCCGAGTACCCTTGCAAGTACTTCGGCTCAACCAAACTGTACCTATATGAGTACAATGTCGCGAATCTGAGAAAAGTCGGTCGGTTCCTTCTAGCGATTATCCTAACAAATCTATTTTATATTTGTACCCCAACTCCGTTCCAGCGGACTATAGAGAATAGGACCTTTGTCCCGAGTACCCTAGCAAGTACTTCGGCTAAACCAATCTGTACTTATAATAGTCCGAAGTTGCGAATCTGAGAAAAGTCGGTCGGTTTCTTCTGGCCATTATCCTGAATAATCTATTTTATATAACTACCCCAACTCCGATCCAGCTTACTTTAGAGATTCGGACCTTTGTCCCGAGTACCCTCGCAAGTACTTCGGCTTAACCAAACTGTACTTATATGAGTCGATAGTCGCGAATCTGAGAAAAGTCTGTCGGTTCCTTCTGGCAATTATCCTGAATAATCTATTTTATATATCTACCCCAACTCCGATCCAGCTTACTCTAGAGATTCGGACCTTTGTCCCGAGTACCCTTGCAAGTACTTCGGCTCAACCAAACTGTACCTATATGAGTACAATGTCGCGAATCTGAGAAAAGTCGGTCGGTTCCTTCTAGCAATTATCCTGAATAATCTAATGTATATATCTACCCCAACTCAGATCCAGCTTACTCTAGTTACTTAGAGCTTTGTCCCGAGTACCCTCGCAAGTACTTCGGCTAAACCAATCTGTACTTATAATAGTCCGAAGTTGCGAATCTGAGAAAAGTCGGTCGGTTCCTTCTAGCAATTATCCTGAATAGTCTAATGTATATATCTACCCCAACTCAGATCCAGCTTACTCTAGGTGCCTAGAGCTTTGTCCCGAGTACCCTCGCAAATACTTCGGCTAAACCAATCGGTACTTATAATAGTCCGAAGTCGCGAATCTGAGAAAAGTCGGTCGGTTCCTTCTGGCAATTATCCTGAATAATCTATTTTATATATCTACCCCAACTCCGATCCAGCTTACTCTAGAGATTCGGACCTTTGTCCCGAGTACCCTTGCAAGTACTTCGGCTCAACCAAACTGTACCTATATGAGTACAATGTCGCGAATCTGAGAAAAGTCGGTCGGTTCCTTCTAGCCATTATCCTGAATAATCTAATGTATATATCTACCCCAACTCAGTTCGAGCTTACTCTAGGTGCCTAGAGCTTTGTCCCGATTACCCTCGCAAATACTTCGGCTAAACCAATCTGTACTTATAATAGTCCGAAGTCTCGAATCTGAGAAAAGTCGGTCGGTTCCTTCTAGTGATTGACCTGACTAATGAATTTTATGTTTGTACCCCACCTCCGTTCCAGCGGACTATAGAGAATTTGAATTTTGTCCGGAGTACCCTCGCAAGTACTTCGGCCTAACCAAACTGTACCGATAATAGTCCAAAGTCGAGAATCTGAGAAAAGTCGGTCGGTTCCTTCTAGCAATTATCCTGAATAGACTAGTGTATATATCTACCTCAACTCAGATCCAGCTTACTCTAGGTGCCTAGAGCTTTGTCCCGATTACCCTCGCAAATACTTCGGCTAAACCAATCTGTACTTATAATAGTCCGAAGTTGCGAATCTGAGAAAAGTCGGTCGGTTCCTTATAGCGATAATCCTGAATAATCTAATAAATATAACTAACCCAACTCCGATCCAGCTTACTCTAGAGATTCGGACCTTTGTCCCGAGTACCCTTGCAAGTACTTCGGCTCAACCAAACTGTACCTATATGAGTACAATGTCGCGAATCTGAGAAAAGTCGGTCGGTTCCTTCTAGCGATTATCCTGAATAATCTATTTTATATTTGTACCCCAACTCCGTTCCAGCGGACTATAGAGACTTGGAACTTTGTCCCGAGTACCCTCGCAAATACTTCGGCATAACCAAACTGTACCAATAATAGTCCAAAGTCGAGAATCTGAGAAAAGTCGGTCGGTTCCTTCTAGCCATTATCCTGAATAATCTAATTTATATATCTGCCCCAACTCGGATCCAGCTTACTCTAGATACCTAGAGCTTTGTCCCGAGTACCCTCGCAAGTACTTCGGCTCATCCAAACTGTACTTATAATAGTCCGAAGTCGCGAATCTGAGAAAAGTCGGTCGGTTCCTTCTAGCGATTATCCTGAATAATCTATTTTATATATCTACCCCAACTCCGATCCAGCTTACTCTAGAGATTCGGACCTTTGTCCCGAGTACCCTTGCAAGTACTTCGGCTCAACCAAACTGTACCTATATGAGTACAATGTCGCGAATCTGAGAAAAGTCGGTCGGTTCCTTCTAGCCATTATCCTGAATAATATAATGTATATATCTACCCCAACTCAGTTCGAGCTTACTCTAGGTGCCTAGAGCTTTGTCCCGATTACCCTCGCAAATACTTCGGCTAAACCAATCTGTACTTATAATAGTCCGAAGTTGCGAATCTGAGAAAAAGTCGGTCGGTTCCTTCTAGCAATTATCCTGAATAGTCTAATGTATATATCTACCCCAACTCAGATCCAGCTTACTCTAGGTGCCTAGAGCTTTGTCCCGAGTACCCTCGCAAATACTTCGGCTAAACCAATCTGTACTTATAATAGTCCGAAGTCGCGAATCTGAGAAAAGTCGGTCGGTTCCTTCTGGCAATTATCCTGAATAATCTATTTTATATATCTACCCCAACTCCGATCCAGCTTACTCTAGAGATTCGGACCTTTGTCCCGAGTACCCTTGCAAGTACTTCGGCTCAACCAAACTGTACCTATATGAGTACAATGTCGCGAATCTGAGAAAAGTCGGTCGGTTCCTTCTAGCCATTATCCTGAATAATCTAATGTATATATCTACCCCAACTCAGTTCGAGCTTACTCTAGGTGCCTAGAGCTTTGTCCCGATTACCCTCGCAAATACTTCGGCTAAACCAATCTGTACTTGTAATAGTCCGAAGTCTCGAATCTGAGAAAAGTCGGTCGGTTCCTTCTAGTGATTGACCTGACTAATGAATTTTATGTTTGTACCCCACCTCCGTTCCAGCGGACTATAGAGAATTTGAATTTTGTCCGGAGTACCCTCGCAAGTACTTCGGCCTAACCAAACTGTACCAATAATAGTCCGAAGTCGCGAATCTGAGAAAAGTCGGTCGGTTCCTTCTAGCAATTATCCTGAATAGTCTAATGTATATATCTACCTCAACTCAGATCCAGCTTACTCTAGGTGCCTAGAGCTTTGTCCCGATTACCCTCGCAAATACTTCGGCTAAACCAATCTGTACTTATAATAGTCCGAAGTTGCGAATCTGAGAAAAGTCGGTCGGTTCCTTCTAGCAATTATCCTGAATAGTCTAATGTATATATCTACCCCAACTCAGATCCAGCTTACTCTAGGTGCCTAGAGCTTTGTCCCGAGTACCCTCGCAAATACTTCGGCTAAACCAATCTGTTCTTATAATAGTGCGAAGTCGCGAATCTGAGAAAAGTCGGTCGGTTCCTTCTAGCGATTATCCTGAATAATCTATTTTATATTTGTACCCCAACTCCGTTCCAGCTTACTCTAGAGATTCGGACCTTTGTCCCGAGTACCCTCGCAAATACTTCGGCTCAACCAAACTGTACGTATAAAAGTCCAAACACGCATAACTTTGCCAAGTGGTTCTTACTCCTGTAGCGATCACGTCCAGTGGCCGAGGAATGGCAATCAACAAGAAAACTAGTAGAAAAAAGCCCAACTCTCTTTCAGGGTGGGGGTAGAAATTATGTATCTTCTTCTGTTGACGTGGTGGCTTTGAAATAAAAGACCTAACAATATAAAAATCGCATTATACAGTAATTTAATCTAGATTTGTATACTTGTTCTTTCCAGCTTACTCTAGAGACTTGGAGCTTTGTCCCGAGTACCCTCGCAAGTACTTCGGCCTAACCAAACTGTACTTATAATAGTCCAAAGTCGCGAAGCTGAGAAAAGTCGGTCGGTTCCTTCTAGCGATTATACATAATAATCTATTTTATATATCTAACCCAACTCCGATCCAGCTTACTCTAGAGATTCGGACCTTTGTCCCGAGTACCCTTGCAAGTACTTCGGCTCAACCAAACTGTACCTATATGAGTACAATGTCGCGAATCTGAGAAAAGTCGGTCGGTTCCTTCTAGCGATTATCCTGAATAATCTATTTTATATTTGTACCCCAACTCCGTTCCAGCGGACTATAGAGACTTGGAACTTTGTCCCGAGTACCCTCGCAAGTACTTCGGCCTAACCAAACTGTACCAATAATAGTCCAAAGTCGAGAATCTGAGAAAAGTCGGTCGGTCTAAACTGCTAGCCATTATCCTGAATAATCTAATTTATATATCTGCCCCAACTCGGATCCAGCTTACTCTAGATACCTAGAGCTTTGTCCCGAGTACCCTCGCAAGTACTTCGGCTCATCCAAACTGTACTTATAATAGTCCGAAGTCGCGAATCTGAGAAAAGTCGGTCGGTTCCTTCTAGCGATTATCCTGAATAATCTATTTTATATATCTACCCCAACTCCGATCCAGCTTACTCTAGAGATTCGGACCTTTGTCCCGAGTACCCTTGCAAGTACTTCGGCTCAACCAAACTGTACCTATATGAGTACAATGTCGCGAATCTGAGAAAAGTCGGTCGGTTCCTTCTAGCAATTATCCTGAATAATCTAATGTATATATCTACCCCAACTCAGTTCGAGCTTACTCTAGGTGCCTAGAGCTTTGTCCCGAGTACCCTCGCAAATACTTCGGCTAAACCAATCTGTACTTATAATAGTCCGAAGTCGCGAATCTGAGAAAAGTCGGTCGGTTCCTTCTGGCAATTATCCTGAATAATCTATTTTATATATCTACCCCAACTCCGATCCAGCTTACTCTAGAGATTCGGACCTTTGTCCCGAGTACCCTTGCAAGTACTTCGGCTCAACCAAACTGTACCTATATGAGTACAATGTCGCGAATCTGAGAAAAGTCGGTCGGTTCCTTCTAGCCATTATCCTGAATAATCTAATTTATATATCTGCCCCAACTCAGTTCGAGCTTACTCTAGGTGCCTAGAGCTTTGTCCCGAGTACCCTGGCAAGTACTTCGGCTCATCCAAACTGTACTTATAATAGTCCGAAGTCGCGAATCTGAGAAAAGTCGGTCGGTTCCTTCTAGCGATTATCCTGAATAATCTATTTTATATATCTACCCCAACTCCGATCCAGCTTACTCTAGAGATTCGGACCTTTGTCCCGAGTACCCTTGCAAGTACTTCGGCTCAACCAAACTGTACGTATAAAAGTCCAAACACGCATAACTTTGCCAAGTGGTTCTTACTCCTGTAGCGATCACGTCCAGTGGCCGAGGAATGGCAATCAACAAGAAAACTAGTAGAAAAAAGCCCAACTCTCTTTCAGGGTGGGGGTAGAAATTATGTATCTTCTTCTGTTGACGTGGTGGCTTTGAAATAAAAGATCTAACAATATAAAAATCGCATTATACAGTAATTTAAGCTATATTTCTATACGTGTTCAGTCCAGCTTACTCTAGAGACTTGGAGCTTTGTCCCGAGTACCCCTCACTGCAAGTACTTCGGCCTAACCAAACTGTACTTATAATAGTCCAAAGTCGCGAAGCTGAGACAAGTCGATCCTACCCCTTTAGTGATCTCGTCCTGATGCCAAGAAATGGAAGGCAAGAAGAAAATTAACTGGAAAAAGTCCAACAGCCTGTCAGGGTGGGAGTAGAAAGTATATGTCTACTCTTCTTAGTTCGGTGACTTCCAAATAAAAGATCTAACAATATTAAAATCACATAATATAGTAATTTAAGCTATTTTTCGATACCTACTCAGTTCCAGCTTACTCTAGTTACTTGGAGCTTTGTCCCGAGTACCCTCGCAAGCACTTCGGCCTAACCAAACTGTACCAATAATAGTCCAAAGTCGGGAATCTGAGAAAAGTCGGTCGGTTCCTTGTAGCCATTATCCTGAATAATCTAATTTATATATATGCCACAACTCAGATCCAGCTTACTCTAGATACCTAGAGCTTTGTCCCGAGTACCCTCGCAAGTACTTCGGCTCAACCAAACTGTACTTATAATAGTCCGAAGTCGCGAATCTGAGAAAAGTCGGTCGGTTCCTTCTAGCGATTATCCTGAATAATCTATTTTATATTTGTACCCCAACTCCGTTCCAGCTTACTCTAGAGATTCGGACCTTTGTCCCGAGTACCCTCGCAAATACTTCGGCTCAACCAAACTGTACGTATAAAAGTCCAAACACGCATAACTTTGCCAAGTGGTTCTTACTCCTGTAGCGATCACGTCCAGTGGCCGAGGAATGGCAATCAACAAGAAAACTAGTAGAAAAAAGCCCAACTCTCTTTCAGGGTGGGGGTAGAAATTATGTATCTTCTTCTGTTGACGTGGTGGCTTTGAAATAAAAGATCTAACAATATAAAAATCGCATTATACAGTAATTTAAGCTATATTTCTATACGTGTTCAGTTCTAACTTACTCTAGATACCTAGAGCTTTGTCCAGAGTACCCTCGCAAGTACTTCTGCTCAACCAAACTGTACTTATAATAGTTCGAAGTCGCGAATCTGAGAAAAGTCGGTCGGTTCCTTCTAGCCATTATCCTGAATAATCTATTTTATATATCTGCCCGAACTCGGATCCAGCGTTCTCTAGATACCTAGAGCTTTGTCCCGAGTACCCTCGCAAGTACTTCGGCTCAACCAAACTGTACTTATAATAGTCCGAAGTCGCGAATCTGAGAAAAGTCGGTCGGTTCCTTCTAGCGATTATCCTGAATAATCTATTTTATATATCTACCCCAACTCCGATCCAGCTTACTCTAGAGATTCGGACCTTTGTCCCGAGTACCCTTGCAAGTACTTCGGCTCAACCAAACTGTACCTATATGAGTACAATGTCGCGAATCTGAGAAAAGTCGGTCGGTTCCTTCTGGCAATTATCCTGAATAATCTATTTTATATATCTACCCCAACTCCGATCCATCTTACTCTAGATACCTAGAGCTTTGTCCCGAGTACCCTCGCAAGTACTTCGGCTCAACCAAACTGTACTTATAATAGTCCGAAGTCGCGAATCGGAGAAAAGTCGGTCGGTTCCTTCTAGCGATTATCCTGAATAATCTATTTTATATATCTACCCCAACTCCGATCCAGCTTACTCTAGAGATTCGGACCTTTGTCCCGAGTACCCTTGCAAGTACTTCGGCTCAACCAAACTGTACCTATAATAGTCCAAAGTCGCGAATCTGAGAAAAGTCGGTCGGTTCCTTGTAGCCATTATCCTGAATAATCTAATTTATATATCTGCCCCAACTCGGATCCAGCTTACTCTAGATACCTAGAGCTTTGTCCCGAGTACCCTCGCAAGTACTTCGGCTCAACCAAACTGTACTTATAATAGTCCGAAGTCGCGAATCTGAGAAAAGTCGGTCGGTTCCTTCTAGCGATTATCCTGAATAATCTATTTTATATATCTACCCCAACTCCGATCCAGCTTACTCTAGAGATTCGGACCTTTGTCCCGAGTACCCTTGCAAGTACTTCGGCTCAACCAAACTGTACCTATATGAGTACAATGTCGCGAATCTGAGAAAAGTCGGTCGGTTCCTTCTGGCGATTATCCTGAATAATCTATTTTATATATCTACCCCAACTCCATTCCAGCGGACTATAGAGACTTGGAACTTTGTCCCGAGTACCCTCGCAAGTACTTCGGCCTAACCAAACTGTACCAATAATAGTCCAAAGTCGAGAATCTGAGAAAAGTCGGTCGGTTCCTTCTAGCGATTATCCTGAATAATCTAATGTATATATCAACCCCAACTCAGATCCAGCGGACTATAGAGACTTGGAACTTTGACCCGAGTACCCTCGCAAGTACTTCGGCCTAACCAAACTGTACCAATAATAGTCCAAAGTCGAGAATCTGAGAAAAGTCGGTCGGTTCCTTGTAGCCATTATCCTGAATAATCTAATTTATATATCTGCCCCAACTCAGATCCAGCTTACTCTAGATACCTAGAGCTTTGTCCCGAGTACCCTCGCAAGTACTTCGGCTCAACCAAACTGTATTTATAATAATCCGAAGTCGCGAATCTGAGAAAAGTCGGTCGGTTCCTTCTAGCGATTATCCTGAATAATCTATTTTATATATCTACCCCAACTCCGATCCAGCTTACTCTAGAGATTCGGACCTTTGTCCCGAGTACCCTTGCAAGTACTTCGGCTCAACCAAACTGTACCTATATGAGTACAATGTCGCGAATCTGAGAAAAGTCGGTCGGTTCCTTCTAGTGATTGTCCTGACTAATCTATTTTATGTTTGTACCCCACCTCCGTTCCAGCAGACTATAGGGAATTTGAATTTTGTCCGGAGTACCCTCGCAAATACTTCGGCCTAACCAAACTGTACTTATAATAGTCCAATTTCGCGAATCTGAGAAAAGTCGGTCGGTTCCTTCTGGCAATTATCCTGAATAATCTATTTTATATATCTACCCCAACTCCATTCCAGCGGACTATGGAGACTTGGAACTTTGTCCCGAGTACCCTCGCAAGTACTTCGGCCTAACCAAACTGTACCAATAATAGTCCAAAGTCGGCAATCTGAGAAAAGTCGGTCGGTTCCTTGTAGCCATTATCCTGAATAATCTAATTTATATATCTGCCCCAACTCAGATCCAGCTTACTCTAGATACCTAGAGCTTTGTCCCGAGTACCCTCGCAAGTACTTCGGCTCATCCAAACTGTACTTATAATAATCCGAAGTCGCGAATCTGAGAAAAGTCGGTCGGTTCCTTCTAGCGATTATCCTGAATAATCTATTTTATATATCTACCCCAACTCCGATCCAGCTTACTCTAGAGATTCGGACCTTTGTCCCGAGTACCCTAGCAAGTACTTCGGCCTAACCAAACTGTACCAATAATAGTCCAAAGTCGGGAATCTGAGAAAAGTCGGTCGGTTCCTTGTAGCCATTATCCTGAATAATCTAATTTATATATCTGCCCCAACTCAGATCCAGCTTACTCTAGATACCTAGAGCTTTGTCCCGAGTACCCTCGCAAGTACTTCGGCTCAACCAAACTGTACTTATAATAATCCGAAGTCGCGAATCTGAGAAAAGTCGGTCGGTTCCTTCTAGCGATTATCCTGAATAATCTATTTTATATATCTACCCCAACTCCGATCCAGCTTACTCTAGAGATTCGGACCTTTGTCCCGAGTACCCTTGCAAGTACTTCGGCTCAACCAAACTGTACCTATATGAGTACAATGTCGCGAATCTGAGAAAAGTCGGTCGGTTCCTTCGAGCGATTATCCTGAATAATCTATTTTATATTTGTACCCCAACTCCGTTCCAGCGGACTATAGAGACTTGGAACTTTGTCCCGAGTACCCTCGCAAGTACTTCGGCCTAACCAAACTGTACCAATAATAGTCCAAAGTCGCGAATCTGAGAAAAGTCGGTCGGTTCCTTGTAGCCATTATCCTGAATAATCTAATTTATATATCTGCCCCAACTCGGATCCAGCTTACTCTAGATACCTAGAGCTTTGTCCCGAGTACCCTCGCAAGTACTTCGGCTCAACCAAACTGTACTTATAATAGTCCGAAGTCGCGAATCTGAGAAAAGTCGGTCGGTTCCTTCTAGCGATTATCCTGAATAATCTATTTTATATATCTACCCCAACTCCGATCCAGCTTACTCTAGAGATTCGGACCTTTGTCCCGAGTACCCTTGCAAGTACTTCGGCTCAACCAAACTGTACCTATATGAGTACAATGTCGCGAATCTGAGAAAAGTCGGTCGGTTCCTTCTAGTGATTGTCCTGACTAATCTATTTTATGTTTGTACCCCACCTCCGTTCCAGCAGACTATAGGGAATTTGAATTTTGTCCGGAGTACCCTCGCAAATACTTCGGCCTAACCAAACTGTACCAATAATAGTCCAATTTCGCGAATCTGAGAAAAGTCGGTCGGTTCCTTCTGGCAATTATCCTGAATAATCTATTTTATATATCTACCCCAACTCCATTCCAGCGGACTATGGAGACTTGGAACTTTGTCCCGAGTACCCTCGCAAGTACTTCGGCCTAACCAAACTGTACCAATAATAGTCCAAAGTCGGGAATCTGAGAAAAGTCGGTCGGTTCCTTGTAGCCATTATCCTGAATAATCTAATTTATATATCTGCCCCAACTCAGATCCAGCTTACTCTAGATACCTAGAGCTTTGTCCCGAGTACCCTCGCAAGTACTTCGGCTCATCCAAACTGTACTTATAATAGTCCGAAGTCGCGAATCTGAGAAAAGTCGGTCGGTTCCTTCTAGCGATTATCCTGAATAATCTATTTTATATATCTACCCCAACTCCGATCCAGCTTACTCTAGAGATTCGGACCTTTGTCCCGAGTACCCTTGCAAGTACTTCGGCTCAACCAAACTGTACCTATATGAGTACAATGTCGCGAATCTGAGAAAAGTCGGTCGGTTCCTTCTAGCGATTATCCTGAATAATCTATTTTATATTTGTACCCCAACTCCGTTCCAGCGGACTATAGAGACTTGGAACTTTGTCCCGAGTACCCTCGCAAGTACTTCGGCCTAACCAAACTGTACCAATAATAGTCCAAAGTCGCGAATCTGAGAAAAGTCGGTCGGTTCCTTCTGGCAATTATCCTGAATAATCTATTTTATATATCTACCCCAACTCCGATCCATCTTACTCTAGATACCTAGAGCTTTGTCCCGCGTACCCTCGCAAGTACTTCGGCCTAACCAAACTGTACCAATAATTGTCCAAAGTCGCGAATCTGAGAAAAGTCGGTCGGTTCCTTCTGGCAATTATCCTGAATAATCTATTTTATATATCTACCCCAACTCCGATCCAGCTTACTCTAGAGATTCGGACCTTTGTCCCGAGTACCCTTGCAAGTACTTCGGCTCAACCAAACTGTACCTATATGAGTACAATGTCGCGAATCTGAGAAAAGTCGGTCGGTTCCTTCTAGCAATTATCCTGAATAATCTAATGTATATATCTACCCCAACTCAGATCCAGCTTACTCTAGGTGCCTAGAGCTTTGTCCCGATTACCCTCGCAAGTACTTCGGCTCAACCAAACTGTACTTATAATAGTCCGAAGTCGCGAATCTGAGAAAAGTCGGTCGGTTCCTTCTAGTGATTGTCCTGACTAATCTATTTCATGTTTGTACCCCACCTCCGTTCCAGCGGACTATAGAGAATTTGAATTTTGTCCGGAGTACCCTCGCAAGTACTTCGGCCTAACCAAACTGTACCAATAATAGTCCAAAGTCGCGAATCTGAGAAAAGTCGGTCGGTTCCTTCTGGCAATTATCCTGAATAATCTATTTTATATATCTACCTCAACTCAGATCCAGCTTACTCTAGGTGCCTAGAGCTTTGTCCCGATTACCCTCGCAAGTACTTCGGCCTGACCAAACTGTACTTATAATAGTCCGAAGTCGCGAATCTGAGAAAAGTCGGTCGGTTCCTTCTAGCAATTATCCTGAATAATCTAATGTATATATCTACCCCAACTCAGTTCGAGCTTACTCTAGGTGCCTAGAGCTTTGTCCCGAGTACCCTCGCAAATACTTCGGCTAAACCAAACTGTACTTATAATAGTTCTAAGTCGCGAATCTGAGAAAAGTCGGTCGGTTCCTTCTAGCGATTATCCTGAATAATCTATTTTATATTTGTACCCCAACTCCGTTCCAGCTTACTCTAGAGATTCGGACCTTTGTCCCGAGTACCCTCGCAAATACTTCGGCTCAACCAAACTGTACGTATAAAAGTCCAAACACGCATAACTTTGCCAAGTGGTTCTTACTCCTGTAGCGATCACGTCCAGTGGCCGAGGAATGGCAATCAACAAGAAAACTAGTAGAAAAAAAGCCCAACTCTCTTTCAGGGTGGGGGTAGAAATTATGTATCTTCTTCTGTTGACGTGGTGGATTTGATATAAAAGTGATAAGTATATCAATATAGCATTCTTCAGTAATTTTAGCTATATTTCTCGCCTTGTTCTGTCCAGCTTACTCTAGAGACTTGGAGCTTTGTCCCGAGTACCCTCGCAAGTACTTCGGCCTAACCAACCTGTACTTATAATAGTCCAAAGTCGCGAAGCTGAGAAAAGTCGGTCGGTTCCTTCTAGCGATTATCCTGAATAATCTATTTTATATATCTAACCCAACTCCGATCCAGCTTACTCTAGAGATTCGGACCTTTGTCCCGAGTACCCTTGCAAGTACTTCGGCTCAACCAAACTGTACCTATATGAGTACAATGTCGCGAATCTGAGAAAAGTCGGTCGGTTCCTTCTAGCGATTATCCTGAATAATCTATTTTATATTTGTACCCCAACTCCGTTCCAGCGGACTATAGAGACTTGGAACTTTGTCCCGAGTACCCTCGCAAGTACTTCGGCCTAACCAAACTGTACCAATAATAGTCCAAAGTCGAGAATCTGAGAAAAGTCGGTCGGTTCCTTCTAGCCATTATCCTGAATAATCTAATTTATATATCTGCCCCAACTCGGATCCAGCTTACTCTAGATACCTAGAGCTTTGTCCCGAGTACCCTCGCAAGTACTTCGGCTCATCCAAACTGTACTTATAATAGTCCGAAGTCGCGAATCTGAGAAAAGTCGGTCGGTTCCTTCTAGCGATTATCCTGAATAATCTATTTTATATATCTACCCCAACTCCGATCCAGCTTACTCTAGAGATTCGGACCTTTGTCCCGAGTACCCTTGCAAGTACTTCGGCTCAACCAAACTGTACCTATATGAGTACAATGTCGCGAATCTGAGAAAAGTCGGTCGGTTCCTTCTAGCAATTATCCTGAATAATCTAATGTATATATCTACCCCAACTCAGTTCGAGCTTACTCTAGGTGCCTAGAGCTTTGTCCCGAGTACCCTCGCAAATACTTCGGCTAAACCAATCTGTACTTATAATAGTCCGAAGTCGCGAATCTGAGAAAAGTCGGTCGGTTCCTTCTGGCAATTATCCTGAATAATCTATTTTATATATCTACCCCAACTCCGATCCAGCTTACTCTAGAGATTCGGACCTTTGTCCCGAGTACCCTTGCAAGTACTTCGGCTCAACCAAACTGTACCTATATGAGTACAATGTCGCGAATCTGAGAAAAGTCGGTCGGTTCCTTCTAGCCATTATCCTGAATAATCTAATTTATATATCTAAACCAACTCCGATCCAGCTTACTCTAGGTGCCTAGAGCTTTGTCCCGATTACCCTCGCAAATACTTCGGCTAAACCAATCTGTACTTATAATAGTCCGAAGTCTCGAATCTGAGAAAAGTCGGACGGTTCCTTCTAGTGATTGTCCTGACTAATCAATTTTATGTTTGTACCCCACCTCCGTTCCAGCGGACTATAGAGAATTTGAATTTTGTCCGGAGTACCCTCGCAAGTACTTCGGCCTAACCAAACTGTACTTATAATAGTTCGAAGTCGCGAATCTGAGAAAAGTCGGTCGGTTCCTTCTGGCAATTATCCTGAATAATCTAATGTATATATCTACCTCAACTCAGATCCAGCTTACTCTAGGTGCCTAGAGCTTTGTCCCGATTACCCTCGCAAATACTTCGGCTAAACCAATCTGTACTTATAATAGTCCGAAGTTGCGAATCTGAGAAAAGTCGGTCGGTTCCTTCTAGCAATTATCCTGAATAGTCTAATGTATATATCTACCCCAACTCAGATCCAGCTTACTCTAGGTGCCTAGAGCTTTGTCCCGAGTACCCTCGCAAATACTTCGGCTAAACCAATCTGTACTTATAATAGTCCAAAGTCGAGAATCTGAGAAAAGTCGGTCGGTTCCTTCTAGCGATTATCCTGAATAATCTATTTTATATTTGTACCCCAACTCCGTTCCAGCTTACTCTAGAGATTCGGACCTTTGTCCCGAGTACCCTCGCAAATACTTCGGCTCAACCAAACTGTACGTATAAAAGTCCAAACACGCATAACTTTGCCAAGTGGTTCTTACTCCTGTAGCGATCACGTCCAGTGGCCGAGGAATGGCAATCAACAAGAAAACTAGTAGAAAAAAGCCCAACTCTCTTTCAGGGTGGGGGTAGAAATTATGTATCTTCTTCTGTTGACGTGGTGGCTTTGAAATAAAAGACCTAACAATATAAAAATCGCATTATACAGTAAATTAATCTATTTTTCTATACTTCTTCTGTCCAGCTTACTCTAGAGACTTGGAGCTTTGTCCCGAGTACCCTCGCAAGTACTTCGGCCTAACCAAACTGTACTTATAATAGTCCAAAGTCGAGAATCTGAGAAAAGTCGGTCGGTTCCTTCTAGCGATTATCCTGAATAATCTATTTTATATTTGTACCCCAACTCCGATCCAGCTTACTCTAGAGATTCGGACCTTTGTCCCGAGTACCCTTGCAAGTACTTCGGCTCAACCAAACTGTACCTATATGAGTACAATGTCGCGAATCTGAGAAAAGTCGGTCGGTTCCTTCTAGCGATTATCCTGAATAATCTATTTTATATTTGTACCCCAACTCCGTTCCAGCGGACTATAGAGACTTGGAACTTTGTCCCGAGTACCCTCGCAAGTACTTCGGCCTAACCAAACTGTACCAATAATAGTCCAAAGTCGAGAATCTGAGAAAAGTCGGTCGGTTCCTTCTAGCCATTATCCTGAATAATCTAATTTATATATCTGCCCCAACTCGGATCCAGCTTACTCTAGATACCTAGAGCTTTGTCCCGAGTACCCTCGCAAGTACTTCGGCTCATCCAAACTGTACTTATAATAGTCCGAAGTCGCGAATCTGAGAAAAGTCGGTCGGTTCCTTCTAGCGATTATCCTGAATAATATATTTTATATATCTACCCCAACTCCGATCCAGCTTACTCTAGAGATTCGGACCTTTGTCCCGAGTACCCTTGCAAGTACTTCGGCTCAACCAAACTGTACGTATAAAAGTCCAAACACGCATAACTTTGCCAAGTGGTTCTTACTCCTGTAGCGATCACGTCCAGTGGCCGAGGAATGGCAATCAACAAGAAAACTAGTAGAAAAAAGCCCAACTCTCTTTCAGGGTGGGGGTAGAAATTATGTATCTTCTTCTGTTGACGTGGTGGCTTTGAAATAAAAGATCTAACAATATAAAAATCGCATTATACAGTAATTTAAGCTATATTTCTATACGTGTTCAGTCCAGCTTACTCTAGAGACTTGGAGCTTTGTCCCGAGTACCCTCGCAAGTACTTCGGCCTAACCAAACTGTACTTATAATAGTCCAAAGTCGCGAAGCTGAGACAAGTCGATCCTACCCCTTTAGTGATCTCGTCCTGATGCCAAGAAATGGAAGGCAAGAAGAAAATTAACTGGAAAAAGTCCAACAGCCTGTCAGGGTGGGAGTAGAAAGTATATGTCTACTCTTCTTAGTTCGGTGACTTCCAAATAAAAGATCTAACAATATTATAATCACTTTATATAGTAATTTTAGCTAATTTTCACTACCGACTAAGTTCTAGCTTACTCTAGTTACTTTGAGCTTTGTCCCGAGTACCCTCGCAAGCACTTCGGCCTAACCAAACTGTACCAATAATAGTCCAAAGTCGGGAATCTGAGAAAAGTCGGTCGGTTCCTTGTAGCCATTATCCTGAATAATCTAATTTATATATCTGCCCCAACTCAGATCCAGCTTACTCTAGATACCTAGAGCTTTGTCCCGAGTACCCTCGCAAGTACTTCGGCTCAACCAAACTGTACTTATAATAGTCCGAAGTCGCGAATCTGAGAAAAGTCGGTCGGTTCCTTCTAGCGATTATCCTGAATAATCTATTTTATATTTGTACCCCAACTCCGTTAGAGGTGTGTATTGAGTTTCGGACCTTTGTCCCGAGTACCCTCGCAAATACTTCGGCTCAACCAAACTGTACGTATAAAAGTCCAAACACGCATAACTTTGCCAAGTGGTTCTTACTCCTGTAGCGATCACGTCCAGTGGCCGAGGAATGGCAATCAACAAGAAAACTAGTAGAAAAAAGCCCAACTCTCTTTCAGGGTGGGGGTAGAAATTATGTATCTTCTTCTGTTGACGTGGTGGCTTTGAAATAAAAGATCTAACAATATAAAAATCGCATTATACAGTAATTTAAGCTATATTTCTATACGTGTTCAGTTCTAACTTACTCTAGATACCTAGAGCTTTGTCCAGAGTACCCTCGCAAGTACTTCTGCTCAACCAAACTGTACTTATAATAGTTCGAAGTCGCGAATCTGAGAAAAGTCGGTCGGTTCCTTCTAGCCATTATCCTGAATAATCTATTTTATATATCTGCCCGAACTCGGATCCAGCGTTCTCTAGATACCTAGAGCTTTGTCCCGAGTACCCTCGCAAGTACTTCGGCTCAACCAAACTGTACTTATAATAGTCCGAAGTCGCGAATCTGAGAAAAGTCGGTCGGTTCCTTCTAGCGATTATCCTGAATAATCTATTTTATATATCTACCCCAACTCCGATCCAGCTTACTCTAGAGATTCGGACCTTTGTCCCGAGTACCCTTGCAAGTACTTCGGCTCAACCAAACTGTACCTATATGAGTACAATGTCGCGAATCTGAGAAAAGTCGGTCGGTTCCTTCTAGCAATTATCCTGAATAATCTAATGTATATATCTACCCCAACTCAGTTCGAGCTTACTCTAGGTGCCTAGAGCTTTGTCCCGAGTACCCTCGCAAATACTTCGGCTAAACCAATCTGTACTTATAATAGTCCGAAGTCGCGAATCTGAGAAAAGTCGGTCGGTTCCTTCTGGCAATTATCCTGAATAATCTATTTTATATATCTACCCCAACTCCGATCCAGCTTACTCTAGAGATTCGGACCTTTGTCCCGAGTACCCTTGCAAGTACTTCGGCTCAACCAAACTGTACCTATATGAGTACAATGTCGCGAATCTGAGAAAAGTCGGTCGGTTCCTTCTAGCCATTATCCTGAATAATCTAATGTATATATCTACCCCAACTCAGTTCGAGCTTACTCTAGGTGCCTAGAGCTTTGTCCCGAGTACCCTCGCAAATACTTCGGCTAAACCAATCTGTACTTATAATAGTCCGAAGTCGCGAATCTGAGAAAAGTCGGACGGTTCCTTCTAGTGATTGTCCTGACTAATCAATTTTATGTTTGTACCCCACCTCCGTTCCAGCGGACTATAGAGAATTTGAATTTTGTCCGGAGTACCCTCGCAAGTACTTCGGCCTAACCAAACTGTACCAATAATAGTCCGAAGTCGCGAATCTGAGAAAAGTCGGTCGGTTCCTTCTAGCAATTATCCTGAATAATCTAATGTATATATCTACCTCAACTCAGATCCAGCTTACTCTAGGTGCCTAGAGCTTTGTCCCGATTACCCTCGCAAATACTTCGGCTAAACCAATCTGTACTTATAATAGTCCGAAGTTGCGAATCTGAGAAAAGTCGGTCGGTTCCTTCTAGCAATTATCCTGAATAGTCTAATGTATATATCTACCCCAACTCAGATCCAGCTTACTCTAGGTGCCTAGAGCTTTGTCCCGAGTACCCTCGCAAATACTTCGGCTAAACCAATCTGTACTTATAATAGTCCGAAGTCGCGAATCTGAGAAAAGTCGGTCGGTTCCTTTTTAGCGATTATCCTGAATAATCTATTTTATATTTGTACCCCAACTCCGTTCCAGCTTACTCTAGAGATTCGGACCTTTGTCCCGAGTACCCTCGCAAATACTTCGGCTCAACCAAACTGTACGTATAAAAGTCCAAACACGCATAACTTTGCCAAGTGGTTCTTACTCCTGTAGCGATCACGTCCAGTGGCCGAGGAATGGCAATCAACAAGAAAACTAGTAGAAAAAAGCCCAACTCTCTTTCAGGGTGGGGGTAGAAATTATGTATCTTCTTCTGTTGACGTGGTTGCTTTGTTATAAATGATCTAACAATATACAAATCGCCTTATACAGTAATTTAAGCTATATTTCTATACGTGTTCTGTCCAGCTTACTCTAGAGACTTGGAGCTTTGTCCCGAGTACCCTCGCAAGTACTTCGGCCTAACCAACCTGTACTTATAATAGTCCAAAGTCGCGAAGCTGAGAAAAGTCGGTCGGTTCCTTCTAGCGATTATACTGAATAATCTATTTTATATATCTAACCCAACTCCGATCCAGCTTACTCTAGAGATTCGGACCTTTGTCCCGAGTACCCTTGCAAGTACTTCGGCTCAACCAAACTGTACCTATATGAGTACAATGTCGCGAATCTGAGAAAAGTCGGTCGGTTCCTTCTAGCGATTATCCTGAATAATCTATTTTATATTTGTACCCCAACTCCGTTCCAGCGGACTATAGAGACTTGGAACTTTGTCCCGAGTACCCTCGCAAGTACTTCGGCCTAACCAAACTGTACCAATAATAGTCCAAAGTCGAGAATCTGAGAAAAGTCGGTCGGTTCCTTCTAGCCATTATCCTGAATAATCTAATTTATATATCTGCCCCAACTCGGATCCAGCTTACTCTAGATACCTAGAGCTTTGTCCCGAGTACCCTCGCAAGTACTTCGGCTCATCCAAACTGTACTTATAATATTCCGAAGTCGCGAATCTGAGAAAAGTCGGTCGGTTCCTTCTAGCGATTATCCTGAATAATCTATTTTATATATCTACCCCAACTCCGATCCAGCTTACTCTAGAGATTCGGACCTTTGTCCCGAGTACCCTTGCAAGTACTTCGGCTCAACCAAACTGTACGTATAAAAGTCCAAACACGCATAACTTTGCCAAGTGGTTCTTACTCCTGTAGCGATCACGTCCAGTGGCCGAGGAATGGCAATCAACAAGAAAACTAGTAGAAAAAAGCCCAACTCTCTTTCAGGGTGGGGGTAGAAATTATGTATCTTCTTCTGTTGACGTGGTGGCTTTGAAATAAAAGATCTAACAATATAAAAATCGCATTATACAGTAATTTAAGCTATATTTCTATACGTGTTCAGTCCAGCTTACTCTAGAGACTTGGAGCTTTGTCCCGAGTACCCTCGCAAGTACTTCGGCCTAACCAAACTGTACTTATAATAGTCCAAAGTCGCGAAGCTGAGACAAGTCGATCCTACCCCTTTAGTGATCTCGTCCTGATGCCAAGAAATGGAAGGCAAGAAGAAAATTAACTGGAAAAGTCCAACAGCCTGTCAGGGTGGGAGTAGAAAGTATATGTCTACTCTTCTTAGTTCGGTGACTTCCAAATAAAAGATCTAACAATATTAAAATCACATAATATAGTAATTTAAGCTATTTTTCGATACCTACTCAGTTCCAGCTTACTCTAGTTACTTGGAGCTTTGTCCCGAGTACCCTCGCAAGTACTTCGGCCTAACCAAACTGTACCAATAATAGTCCAAAGTCGGGAATCTGAGAAAAGTCGGTCGGTTCCTTGTAGCCATTATCCTGAATAATCTAATTTATATATCTGCCCCAACTCAGATCCAGCTTACTCTAGATACCTAGAGCTTTGTCCCGAGTACCCTCGCAAGTACTTCGGCTCAACCAAACTGTACTTATAATAGTCCGAAGTCGCGAATCTGAGAAAAGTCGGTCGGTTCCTTCTAGCGATTATCCTGAATAATCTATTTTATATTTGTACCCCAACTCCGTTCCAGCTTACTCTAGAGATTCGGACCTTTGTCCCGAGTACCCTCCGCAAATACTTCGGCTCAACCAAACTGTACGTATAAAAGTCCAAACACGCATAACTTTGCCAAGTGGTTCTTACTCCTGTAGCGATCACGTCCAGTGGCCGAGGAATGGCAATCAACAAGAAAACTAGTAGAAAAAAGCCCAACTCTCTTTCAGGGTGGGGGTAGAAATTATGTATCTTCTTCTGTTGACGTGGTGGCTTTGAAATAAAAGATCTAACAATATAAAAATCGCATTATACAGTAATTTAAGCTATATTTCTATACGTGTTCAGTTCTAACTTACTCTAGATACCTAGAGCTTTGTCCAGAGTACCCTCGCAAGTACTTCTGCTCAACCAAACTGTACTTATAATAGTTCGAAGTCGCGAATCTGAGAAAAGTCGGTCGGTTCCTTCTAGCCATTATCCTGAATAATCTATTTTATATATCTGCCCGAACTCGGATCCAGCGTTCTCTAGATACCTAGAGCTTTGTCCCGAGTACCCTCGCAAGTACTTCGGCTCAACCAAACTGTACTTATAATAGTCCGAAGTCGCGAATCTGAGAAAAGTCGGTCGGTTCCTTCTAGCGATTATCCTGAATAATCTATTTTATATATCTACCCCAACTCCGATCCAGCTTACTCTAGAGATTCGGACCTTTGTCCCGAGTACCCTTGCAAGTACTTCGGCTCAACCAAACTGTACCTATATGAGTACAATGTCGCGAATCTGAGAAAAGTCGGTCGGTTCCTTCTGGCAATTATCCTGAATAATCTATTTTATATATCTACCCCAACTCCGATCCATCTTACTCTAGATACCTAGAGCTTTGTCCCGAGTACCCTCGCAAGTACTTCGGCTCAACCAAACTGTACTTATAATAGTCCGAAGTCGCGAATCTGAGAAAAGTCGGTCGGTTCCTTCTAGCGATTATCCTGAATAATCTATTTTATATATCTACCCCAACTCCGATCCAGCTTACTCTAGAGATTATGACCTTTTGTCCCGAGTACCCTTGCAAGTACTTCGGCTCAACCAAACTGTACCTATAATAGTCCAAAGTCGGGAATCTGAGAAAAGTCGGTCGGTTCCTTGTAGCCATTATCCTGAATAATCTAATTTATATATCTGCCCCAACTCGGATCCAGCTTACTCTAGATACCTAGAGCTTTGTCCCGAGTACCCTCGCAAGTACTTCGGCTCAACCAAACTGTACTTATAATAGTCCGAAGTCGCGAATCTGAGAAAAGTCGGTCGGTTCCTTCTAGCGATTATCCTGAATAATCTATTTTATATATCTACCCCAACTCCGATCCAGCTTACTCTAGAGATTCGGACCTTTGTCCCGAGTACCCTTGCAAGTACTTCGGCTCAACCAAACTGTACCTATATGAGTACAATGTCGCGAATCTGAGAAAAGTCGGTCGGTTCCTTCTGGCAATTATCCTGAATAATCTATTTTATATATCTACCCCAACTCCGTTCCAGCGGACTATAGAGACTTGGAACTTTGTCCCGAGTACCCTCGCAAGTACTTCGGCCTAACCAAACTGTACCAATAATAGTCCAAAGTCGAGAATCTGAGAAAAGTCGGTCGGTTCCTTCTAGCGATTATCCTGAATAATCTATTTTATATTTGTACCCCAACTCAGATCCAGCGGACTATAGAGACTTGGAACTTTGTCCCGAGTACCCTCGCAAGTACTTCGGCCTAACCAAACTGTACCAATAATAGTCCAAAGTCGCGAATCTGAGAAAAGTCGGTCGGTTCCTTCTAGCCATTATCCTGAATAATCTAATTTATATATCTGCCCCAACTCGGATCCAGCTTACTCTAGATACCTAGAGCTTTGTCCCGAGTACCCTCGCAAGTACTTCGGCTCAACCAAACTGTACTTATAATAGTCCGAAGTCGCGAATCTGAGAAAAGTCGGTCGGTTCCTTCTAGCGATTATCCTGAATAATCTATTTTATATATCTACCCCAACTCCGATCCAGCTTACTCTAGAGATTCGGACCTTTGTCCCGAGTACCCTTGCAAGTACTTCGGCTCAACCAAACTGTACCTATATGAGTACAATGTCGCGAATCTGAGAAAAGTCGGTCGGTTCCTTCTAGTGATTGTCCTGACTAATCTATTTTATGTTTGTACCCCACCTCCGTTCCAGCAGACTATAGGGAATTTGAATTTTGTCCGGAGTACCCTCGCAAATACTTCGGCCTAACCAAACTGTACCAATAATAGTCCAATTTCGCGAATCTGAGAAAAGTCGGTCGGTTCCTTCTAGCGATTATCCTGAATAATCTATTTTATATATCTACCCCAACTCCGATCCAGCTTACTCTAGAGATTCGGACCTTTGTCCCGAGTACCCTTGCAAGTACTTCGGCTCAACCAAACTGTACCTATATGAGTACAATGTCGCGAATCTGAGAAAAGTCGGTCGGTTCCTTCTGGCAATTATCCTGAATAATCTATTTTATATATCTACCCCAACTCCGATCCAGCTTACTCTAGATACCTAGAGCTTTGTCCCGAGTACCCTCGCAAGTACTTCGGCTCAACCAAACTGTACTTATAATAGTCCGAAGTCGCGAATCTGAGAAAAGTCGGTCGGTTCCTTCTAGCGATTATCCTGAATAATCTATTTTATATATCTACCCCAACTCCGATCCAGCTTACTCTAGAGATTCGGACCTTTGTCCCGAGTACCCTTGCAAGTACTTCGGCTCAACCAAACTGTACCTATAATAGTCCAAAGTCGCGAATCTGAGAAAAGTCGGTCGGTTCCTTGTAGCCATTATCCTGAATAATCTAATTTATATATCTGCCCCAACTCAGATCCAGCTTACTCTAGATACCTAGAGCTTTGTCCCGAGTACCCTCGCAAGTACTTCGGCTCAACCAAACTGTACTTATAATAATCCGAAGTCGCGAATCTGAGAAAAGTCGGTCGGTTCCTTCTAGCGATTATCCTGAATAATCTATTTTATATATCTACCCCAACTCCGATCCAGCTTACTCTAGAGATTCGGACCTTTGTCCCGAGTACCCTTGCAAGTACTTCGGCTCAACCAAACTGTACCTATATGAGTACAATGTCGCGAATCTGAGAAAAGTCGGTCGGTTCCTTCTAGCGATTATCCTGAATAATCTATTTTATATATCTACCCCAACTCCGTTCCAGCGGACTATAGAGACTTGGAACTTTGTCCCGAGTACCCTCGCAAGTACTTCGGCCTAACCAAACTGTACCAATAATAGTCCAAAGTCGAGAATCTGAGAAAAGTCGGTCGGTTCCTTCTAGCGATTATCCTGAATAATCTATTTTATATTTGTACCCCAACTCCGTTCCAGCGGACTATAGAGACTTGGAACTTTGTCCCGAGTACCCTCGCAAGTACTTCGGCCTAACCAAACTGTACCAATAATAGTCCAAAGTCGAGAATCTGAGAAAAGTCGGTCGGTTCCTTGTAGCCATTATCCTGAATAATCTAATTTATATATCTGCCCCAACTCGGATCCAGCTTACTCTAGATACCTAGAGCTTTGTCCCGAGTACCCTCGCAAGTACTTCGGCTCAACCAAACTGTACTTATAATAGTCCGAAGTCGCGAATCTGAGAAAAGTCGGTCGGTTCCTTCTAGCGATTATCCTGAATAATCTATTTTATATATCTACCCCAACTCCGATCCAGCTTACTCTAGAGATTCGGACCTTTGTCCCGAGTACCCTTGCAAGTACTTCGGCTCAACCAAACTGTACCTATATGAGTACAATGTCGCGAATCTGAGAAAAGTCGGTCGGTTCCTTCTAGTGATTGTCCTGACTAATCTATTTTATGTTTGTACCCCACCTCCGTTCCAGCAGACTATAGGGAATTTGAATTTTGTCCGGAGTACCCTCGCAAATACTTCGGCCTAACCAAACTGTACTTATAATAGTCCAATTTCGCGAATCTGAGAAAAGTCGGTCGGTTCCTTCTAGCAATTATCCTGAATAATCTAATGTATATATCAACCCCAACTCAGATCCAGCGGACTATAGAGACTTGGAACTTTGACCCGAGTACCCTCGCAAGTACTTCGGCCTAACCAAACTGTACCAATAATATTCCAAAGTCGCGAATCTGAGAAAAGTCGGTCGGTTCCTTCTAGCCATTATCCTGCATAATCTAATTTATATATCTGCCCCAACTCAGATCCAGCTTACTCTAGATACCAAAGCTTTGTCCCGAGTACCCTCGCAAGTACTTCGGCTCAACCAAACTGTACTTATAATAATCCGAAGTCGCGAATCTGAGAAAAGTCGGTCGGTTCCTTCTAGCGATTATCCTGAATAATCTATTTTATATATCTACCCCAACTCCGATCCAGCTTACTCTAGAGATTCGGACCTTTGTCCCGAGTACCCTCGCAAGTACTTCGGCCTAACCAAACTGTACCAATAATAGTCCAAAGTCGGGAATCTGAGAAAAGTCGGTCGGTTCCTTGTAGCCATTATCCTGAATAATCTAATTTATATATCTGCCCCAACTCAGATCCAGCTTACTCTAGATACCTAGAGCTTTGTCCCGAGTACCCTCGCAAGTACTTCGGCTCAACCAAACTGTACTTATAATAATCCGAAGTCGCGAATCTGAGAAAAGTCGGTCGGTTCCTTCTAGCGATTATCCTGAATAATCTATTTTATATATCTACCCCAACTCCGATCCAGCTTACTCTAGAGATTCGGACCTTTGTCCCGAGTACCCTTGCAAGTACTTCGGCTCAACCAAACTGTACCTATATGAGTACAATGTCGCGAATCTGAGAAAAGTCGGTCGGTTCCTTCGAGCGATTATCCTGAATAATCTATTTTATATTTGTACCCCAACTCCGTTCCAGCGGACTATAGAGACTTGGAACTTTGTCCCGAGTACCCTCGCAAGTACTTCGGCCTAACCAAACTGTACCAATAATAGTCCAAAGTCGGGAATCTGAGAAAAGTCGGTCGGTTCCTTGTAGCCATTATCCTGAATAATCTAATTTATATATCTGCCCCAACTCAGATCCAGCTTACTCTAGATACCTAGAGCTTTGTCCCGAGTACCCTCGCAAGTACTTCGGCTCAACCAAACTGTACTTATAATAATCCGAAGTCGCGAATCTGAGAAAAGTCGGTCGGTTCCTTCTAGCGATTATCCTGAATAATCTATTTTATATATCTACCCCAACTCCGATCCAGCTTACTCTAGAGATTCGGACCTTTGTCCCGAGTACCCTTGCAAGTACTTCGGCTCAACCAAACTGTACCTATATGAGTACAATGTCGCGAATCTGAGAAAAGTCGGTCGGTTCCTTCTAGTGATTGTCCTGACTAATCTATTTTATGTTTGTACCCCACCTCCGTTCCAGCAGACTATAGGGAATTTGAATTTTGTCCGGAGTACCCTCGCAAATACTTCGGCCTAACCAAACTGTACTTATAATAGTCCAATTTCGCGAATCTGAGAAAAGTCGGTCGGTTCCTTCTGGCAATTATCCTGAATAATCTATTTTATATATCTACCCCAACTCCATTCCAGCGGACTATGGAGACTTGGAACTTTGTCCCGAGTACCCTCGCAAGTACTTCGGCCTAACCAAACTGTACCAATAATAGTCCAAAGTCGAGAATCTGAGAAAAGTCGGTCGGTTCCTTGTAGCCATTATCCTGAATAATCTAATTTATATATGTACCCCAACTCAGTTCCAGCTTACTCTAGATACCTAGAGCTTTGTCCCGAGTACCCTCGCAAGTACTTCGGCTCATCCAAACTGTACTTATAATAGTCCGAAGTCGCGAATCTGAGAAAAGTCGGTCGGTTCCTTCTAGCGATTATCCTGAATAATATATTTTATATATCTACCCCAACTCCGATCCAGCTTACTCTAGAGATTCGGACCTTTGTCCCGAGTACCCTTGCAAGTACTTCGGCTCAACCAAACTGTACCTATATGAGTACAATGTCGCGAATCTGAGAAAAGTCGGTCGGTTCCTTCTAGCGATTATCCTGAATAATCTATTTTATATTTGTACCCCAACTCCGTTCCAGCGGACTATAGAGACTTGGAACTTTGTCCCGAGTACCCTCGCAAGTACTTCGGCCTAACCAAACTGTACCAATAATAGTCCAAAGTCGCGAATCTGAGAAAAGTCGGTCGGTTCCTTCTGGCAATTATCCTGAATAATCTATTTTATATATCTACCCCAACTCCGATCCAGCTTACTCTAGATACCTAGAGCTTTGTCCCGAGTACCCTCGCAAGTACTTCGGCCTAACCAAACTGTACCAATAATAGTCCAAAGTCGCGAATCTGAGAAAAGTCGGTCGGTTCCTTCTGGCAATTATCCTGAATAATCTATTTTATATATCTACCCCAACTCCGATCCAGCTTACTCTAGAGATTCGGACCTTTGTCCCGAGTACCCTTGCAAGTACTTCGGCTCAACCAAACTGTACCTATATGAGTACAATGTCGCGAATCTGAGAAAAGTCGGTCGGTTCCTTCTAGCGATTATCCTGAATAATCTATTTTATATTTGTACCCCAACTCCGTTCCAGCGGACTATAGAGACTTGGAACTTTGTCCCGAGTACCCTCGCAAGTACTTCGGCCTAACCAAACTGTACCAATAATAGTCCAAAGTCGCGAATCTGAGAAAAGTCGGTCGGTTCCTTCTAGCCATTATCCTGAATAATCTAATTTATATATCTGCCCCAACTCGGATCCAGCTTACTCTAGATACCTAGAGCTTTGTCCCGAGTACCCTCGCAAGTACTTCGGCTCAACCAAACTGTACTTATAATAGTCCGAAGTCGCGAATCTGAGAAAAGTCGGTCGGTTCCTTCTAGCGATTATCCTGAATAATCTATTTTATATTTGTACCCCAACTCCGTTCCAGCTTACTCTAGATACCTAGAGCTTTGTCCCGAGTACCCTCGCAAGTACTTCGGCCTAACCAAACTGTACCAATAATAGTCCAAAGTCGAGAATCTGAGAAAAGTCGGTCGGTTCCTTGTAGCCATTATCCTGAATAATCTAATTTATATATCTGCCCCAACTCGGATCCAGCTTACTCTAGATACCTAGAGCTTTGTCCCGAGTACCCTCGCAAGTACTTCGGCTCAACAAAACTGTACTTATAATAATCCGAAGTCGCGAATCTGAGAAAAGTCGGTCGGTTCCTTCTAGCGATTATCCTGAATAATCTATATTATATTTGTACCCCAACTCCGTCCCAGCTTACTCTAGGTACTTGGAGCTTTGTCCCGAGTACCCTCGCAAGTACTTCGGCTAAACCAATCTGTACTTATAATAGTCCGAAGTTGCGAATCTGAGAAAAGTCGGTCGGTTTCTTCTGGCCATTATCCTGAATAATCTATTTTATATAACTACCCCAACTCCGATCCAGCTTACTTTAGAGATTCGGACCTTTGCCCGAGGACCCTTGCAAGTACTTCGGCTCAACCAAACTGTACTTATATGAGTCGATAGTCGCGAATCTGAGAAAAGTCGGTCGGTTCCTTCTGGCAATTATCCTGAATAATCTATTTTATATATCTACCCCAACTCCGATCCAGCTTACTCTAGAGATTCGGACCTTTGTCCCGAGTACCCTTGCAAGTACTTCGGCTCAACCAAACTGTACCTATATGAGTACAATTTCGCGAATCTGAGAAAAGTCGGTCGGTTCCTTCTAGCAATTATCCTGAATAATCTAATGTATATATCTACCCCAACTCAGTTCGAGCTTACTCTAGGTGCCTAGAGCTTTGTCCCGAGTACCCTCGCAAATACTTCGGCTAAACCAATCTGTACTTATAATAGTCCGAAGTTGCGAATCTGTGAAAAGTCGGTCGGTTCCTTCTAGCAATTATCCTGAATAGTCTAATGTATATATCTACCCCAACTCAGATCCAGCTTACTCTAGGTGCCTAGAGCTTTGTCCCGAGTACCCTCGCAAATACTTCGGCTAAACCAATCTGTACTTATAATAGTCCGAAGTCGCGAATCTGAGAAAAGTCGGTCGGTTCCTTCTAGCAATTATCCTCAATAATGTAATGTATATATCTACCCCAACTCAGACACAGCTTACTCTAGTTACTTAGAGCTTTGTCCCGAGTACCCTCGCAAGTACTTCGGCTCAACCAAACTGTACTTATAATAGTCCGAAGTCGCGAATCTGAGAAAAGTCGGTCGGTTCCTTCTAGTGATTGTCCTGACTAATCAATTTTATGTTTGTACCCCACCTCCGTTCCAGCGGACTATAGAGAATTTGAATTTTGTCCGGAGTACCCTCGCAAGTACTTCGGCCTAACCAAACTGTACTTATAATAGTCCAAAGTCGAGAATCTGAGAAAAGTCGGTCGGTTCCTTCTAGCCATTATCCTGAATAGTCTAATGTATATATCTACCTCAACTCAGATCCAGCTTACTCTAGGTGCCTAGAGCTTTGTCCCGATTACCCTCGCAAATACTTCGGCTAAACCAATCTGTACTTATAATAGTCCGAAGTTGCGAATCTGAGAAAAGTCGGTCGGTTCCTTCTAGCAATTATCCTGAATAGTCTAATGTATATATCTACCCCAACTCAGATCCAGCTTACTCTAGATACCTAGAGCTTTGTCCCTAGTAACCTCGCAAGTACGTCGGTTAATGCAATCTGTACTTATAATATTCCGAAGTCGCGAATCTGAGAAAAGTCGGTCGGTTCCTTCTAGCGATTATCCTGAATAATCTATTTTATATTTGTACCCCAACTCCGTTCCAGCTTACTCTAGAGATTCGGACCTTTGTCCCGAGTACCCTCGCAAATACTTCGGCTCAACCAAACTGTACGTATAAAAGTCCAAACACGCATATCTTTGCCAAGTGGTTCTTACTCCTGTAGCGATCACGTCCAGTGGCCGAGGAATGGCAATCAACAAGAAAACTAGTAGAAAAAAGCCCAACTCTCTTTCAGGGTGGGGGTAGAAATTATGTATCTTCTTCTGTTGACGTGGTGGCTTTGAAACAAAAGCTCTTACACTATAAATATAGCATTATTCAGTAATTTAAGCTATATTTCTATACGTGTTCTGTCCAGCTTACTCTAGAGACTTGGAGCTTTGTCCCGAGTACCCTCGCAAGTACTTCGGCCTAACCAAACTGTACTTATAATAGTCCAAAGTCGCGAATCTGAGAAAAGTCGGTCGGTTCCTTCTAGCGATTATCCTGAATAATCTATTTTATATATCTACCCCAACTCCGATCCAGCTTACTCTAGAGATTCGGACCTTTGTCCCGAGTACCCTTGCAAGTACTTCGGCTCAACCAAACTGTACCTATATGAGTACAATGTCGCGAATCTGAGAAAAGTCGGTCGGTTCCTTCTAGCGATTATCCTGAATAATCTATTTTATATTTGTACCCCAACTCCGTTCCAGCGGACTATAGAGACTTGGAACTTTGTCCCGAGTACCCTCGCAAGTACTTCGGCTCAACCAAACTGTACTTATAATAGTCCGAAGTCGCGAATCTGAGAAAAGTCGGTCGGTTCCTTCTAGCGATTATCCTGAATAATCTATTTTATATATCTACCCCAACTCCGATCCAGCTTACTCTAGAGATTCGGACCTTTGTCCCGAGTACCCTTGCAAGTACTTCGGCTCAACCAAACTGTACCTATATGAGTACAATGTCGCGAATCTGAGAAAAGTCGGTCGGTTCCTTCTAGCAATTATCCTGAATACTCTAATCTATCTATCTCCCCCACCTCCGATCCAGCTTACTCTAGATACCTAGAGCTTTGTCCCGAGTACCCTCGCAAGTACTTCGGCTCAACCAAACTGTACTTATAATAGTCCGAAGTCGCGAATCTGAGAAAAGTCGGTCGGTTCCTTCTGGCAATTATCCTGAATAATCTATTTTATATATCTACCCCAACTCCGATCCAGCTTACTCTAGATACCTAGAGCTTTGTCCCGAGTACCCTCGCAAGTACTTCGGCTCATCCAAACTGTACTTATAATAGTCCGAAGTCGCGAATCTGAGAAAAGTCGGTCGGTTCCTTCTAGTGATTGTCCTGACTAATCTATTTTATGTTTGTACCCCACCTCCGTTCCAGCAGACTATAGAGAATTTGACTTTTGTCCGGAGTACCCTCGCAAGTACTTCGGCCTAACCAAACTGTACTTATAATAGTCCAATTTCGCGAATCTGAGAAAAGTCGGTCGGTTCCTTCTGGCAATTATCCTGAATAATCTATTTTATATATCTACCCCAACTCCGATCCAGCTTACTCTAGATACCTAGAGCTTTGTCCGGAGTACCCTCGCAAGTACTTCGGCTCAACCAAACTGTACTTATAATAGTCCGAAGTCGCGAATCTGAGAAAAGTCGGTCGGTTCCTTCTAGCCATTATCCTGAATAATCTAATTTATATATCTGCCCCAACTCGGATCCAGCTTACTCTAGATACCTAGAGCTTTGTCCCGAGTACCCTCGCAAGTACTTCGGCTCAACCAAACTGTACTTATAATAGTCCGAAGTCGCGAATCTGAGACAAGTCGATCCTACCCCTTTAGTGATCTCGTCCTGATGCCAAGAAATGGAAAGCAAGAAGAAAATTAACTGGAAAAAGTCCAACAGCCTGTCAGGGTGGGAGTAGAAAGTATATATCTACTCTTCTTAGTGTGGTGACTTCGAAATAAAAGATCTAACAATATTAAAATCACATAATACAGTAATTTAAGCTATTTTTCAATACCTACTCAGTTCCAGCTTACTCTAGGTACTTGGAGCTTTGTCCCGAGTACCCTCGCAAGTACTTCGGCCTAACCAAACTGTACTTATATGAGTCGATAGTCGCGAATCTGAGAAAAGTCGGTCGGTTCCTTCTGGCAATTATCCTGAATAATCTATTTTATATATCTACCCCAACTCCGATCCAGCTTACTCTAGAGATTCGGACCTTTGTCCCGATTACCCTTGCAAGTACTTCGGCTCAACCAAACTGTACTTATAATAGTCCGAAGTCGCGAATCTGAGAAAAGTCGGTCGGTTCCTTCTGGCAATTATCCTGAATAATCTATTTTATATATCTACCCCAACTCCGATCCAGCTTACTCTAGATACCTAGAGCTTTGTCCCGAGTACCCTCGCAAGTACTTCGGCTCATCCAAACTGTACTTATAATAGTCCGAAGTCGCGAATCTGAGAAAAGTCGGTCGGTTCCTTCTAGCGATTATCCTGAATAATCTATTTTATATATCTACCCCAACTCCGATCCAGCTTACTCTAGATACCTAGAGCTTTGTCCCGAGTACCCTCGCAAGTACTTCGGCTCATCCAAACTGTACTTATAATAGTCCGAAGTCGCGAATCTGAGAAAAGTCGGTCGGTTCCTTCTGGCAATTATCCTGAATAATCTATTTTATATATCTACCCCAACTCCGATCCAGCTTACTCTAGATACCTAGAGCTTTGTCCCGAGTACCCTCGCAAGTACTTCGGCTCATCCAAACTGTACTTATAATAGTCCGAAGTCGCGAATCTGAGAAAAGTCGGTCGGTTCCTTCTAGCGATTATCCTGACTAATCTATTTTATGTTTGTACCCCACCTCCGTTCCAGCAGACTATAGAGAATTTGACTTTTGTCCGGAGTACCCTCGCAAGTACTTCGGCCTAACCAAACTGTACTTATAATAGTCCAATTTCGCGAATCTGAGAAAAGTCGGTCGGTTCCTTCTGGCAATTATCCTGAATAATCTATTTTATATATCTACCCCAACTCCGATCCAGCTTACTCTAGAGATTCGGACCTTTGTCCCGAGTACCCTCGCAAGTACTTCTGCTCAACCAAACTGTACTTATAATAGTTCGAAGTCGCGAATCTGAGAAAAGTCGGTCGGTTCCTTCTAGCCATTATCCTGAATAATCTATTTTATATATCTGCCCGAACTCGGATCCAGCTTTCTCTAGATACCTAGAGCTTTGTCCCGAGTACCCTCGCAAGTACTTCGGCTCAACCAAACTGTACTTATAATAGTCCGAAGTCGCGAATCTGAGACAAGTCGATCCTACCCCTTTAGTGATCTCGTCCTGATGCCAAGAAATGGAAAGCAAGAAGAAAATTAACTGGAAAAAGTCCAACAGCCTGTCAGGGTGGGAGTAGAAAGTATATATCTACTCTTCTTAGTGTGGTGACTTCGAAATAAAAGATCTAACAATATTAAAATCACATAATACAGTAATTTAAGCTATTTTTCAATACCTACTCAGTTCCAGCTTACTCTAGGTACTTGGAGCTTTGTCCCGAGTACCCTCGCAAGTACTTCGGCCTAACCAAACTGTACTTATATGAGTCGATAGTCGCGAATCTGAGAAAAGTCGGTCGGTTCCTTCTGGCAATTATCCTGAATAATCTATTTTATATATCTACCCCAACTCCGATCCAGCTTACTCTAGAGATTCGGACCTTTGTCCCGATTACCCTTGCAAGTACTTCGGCTCAACCAAACTGTACTTATAACAGTCCGAAGTCGCGAATCTGAGAAAAGTCGGTCGGTTCCTTCTGGCAATTATCCTGAATAATCTATTTTATATATCTACCCCAACTCCGATCCAGCTTACTCTAGATACCTAGAGCTTTGTCCCGAGTACCCTGGCAAGTACTTCGGCTCATCCAAACTGTACTTATAATAGTCCGAATTCGCGAATCTGAGAAAAGTCGGTCGGTTCCTTCTAGCGATTATCCTGAATAATCTATTTTATATATCTACCCCAACGCCGATCCAGCTTACTCTAGAGATTCGGACCTTTGTCCCGAGTACCCTCGCAAATACTTCGGCTCAACCAAACTGTACGTATAAAACTCCAAACACGCATAACTTTGCCAAGTGGTTCTTACTCCTGTAGCGATCACGTCCAGTGGCCGAGGAATGGCAATCAACAAGAAAACTAGTAGAAAAAAGCCCAACTCTCTTTCAGGGTGGGGGTAGAAATTATGTATCTTCTTCTGTTGACGTGGTGGCTTTGAAATAAAAGATCTAACAATATAAAAATCGCATTATACAGTAATTTAAGCTATATTTCTATACGTGTTCAGTCCAGCTTACTCTAGAGACTTGGAGCTTTGTCCCGAGTACCCTCGCAAGTACTTCGGCCTAACCAAACTGTACTTATAATAGTCCAAAGTCGCGAAGCTGAGACAAGTCGATCCTACCCCTTTAGTGATCTCGTCCTGATGCCAAGAAATGGAAGGCAAGAAGAAAATTAACTGGAAAAGTCCAACAGCCTGTCAGGGTGGGAGTAGAAAGTATATGTCTACTCTTCTTAGTTCGGTGACTTCCAAATAAAAGATCTAACAATATAAAAATCGCATTATACAGTAATTTAAGCTATATTTCTATACGTGTTCAGTTCTAACTTACTCTAGATACCTAGAGCTTTGTCCAGAGTACCCTCGCAAGTACTTCTGCTCAACCAAACTGTACTTATAATAGTTCGAAGTCGCGAATCTGAGAAAAGTCGGTCGGTTCCTTCTAGCCATTATCCTGAATAATCTATTTTATATATCTGCCCGAACTCGGATCCAGCTTTCTCTAGATACCTAGAGCTTTGTCCCGAGTACCCTTGCAAGTACTTCGGCTCATCCAAACTGTACTTATAATAGTCCGAAGTCGCGAATCTGAGAAAAGTCGGTCGGTTCCTTCTAGCGATTATCCTGAATAATCTATTTTATATATCTACCCCAACTCCGATCCAGCTTACTCTAGAGATTCGGACCTTTGTCCCGAGTACCCTTGCAAGTACTTCGGCTCAACCAAACTGTACCTATATGAGTACAATGTCGCGAATCTGAGAAAAGTCGGTCGGTTCCTTCTAGCGATTATCCTGAATAATCTATTTTATATTTGTACCCCAACTCCGTTCCAGCGGACTATAGAGACTTGGACTTTTGTCCCGAGTACCCTCGCAAGTACTTCGGCCTAACCAAACTGTACCAATAATAGTCCAAAGTCGAGAATCTGAGAAAAGTCGGTCGGTTCCTTCTAGCCATTATCCTGAATAATCTAATTTATATATCTGCCCCAACTCGGATCCAGCTTACTCTAGATACCTAGAGCTTTGTCCCGAGTACCCTCGCAAGTACTTCGGCTCAACCAAACTGTACTTATAATAGTCCGAAGTCGCGAATCTGAGAAAAGTCGGTCGGTTCCTTCTAGCGATTATCCTGAATAATCTATTTTATATTTGTACCCCAACTCCGTTCCAGCTTACTCTAGAGATTCGGACCTTTGTCCCGAGTACCCTCGCAAATACTTCGGCTCAACCAAACTGTACGTATAAAAGTCCAAACACGCATAACTTTGCCAAGTGGTTCTTACTCCTGTAGCGATCACGTCCAGTGGCCGAGGAATGGCAATCAACAAGAAAACTAGTAGAAAAAAGCCCAACTCTCTTTCAGGGTGGGGGTAGAAATTATGTATCTTCCTCTGTTGACGTGGTGGCTTTGAAATAAAAGATCTAACAATATAAAAATCGCATTATACAGTAATTTAAGCTATATTTCGATACGTGTTCAGTTCTAACTTACTCTAGATACCTAGAGCTTTGTCCAGAGTACCCTCGCAAGTACTTCTGCTCAACCAAACTGTACTTATATGAGTCGATAGTCGCGAATCTGAGAAAAGTCGGTCGGTTCCTTCTGGCAATTATCCTGAATAATCTATTTTATATATCTACCCCAACTCCGATCCAGCTTACTCTAGATACCTAGAGCTTTGTCCCGAGTACCCTCGCAAGTACTTCGGCTCATCCAAACTGTACTTATAATAGTCCGAAGTCGCGAATCTGAGAAAAGTCGGTCGGTTCCTTCTAGCCATTATCCTGAATAATCTAATTTATATATCTGCCCCAACTCGGATCCAGCTTACTCTAGATACCTAGAGCTTTGTCCCGAGTACCCTCGCAAGTACTTCGGCTCAACCAAACTGTACTTATAATAGTCCGAAGTCGCGAATCTGAGACAAGTCGATCCTACCCCTTTAGTGATCTCGTCCTGATGCCAAGAAATGGAAAGCAAGAAGAAAATTAACTGGAAAAAGTCCAACAGCCTGTCAGGGTGGGAGTAGAAAGTATATATCTACTCTTCTTAGTGTGGTGACTTCGAAATAAAAGATCTAACAATATTAAAATCACATAATACAGTAATTTAAGCTATTTTTCAATACCTACTCAGTTCCAGCTTACTCTAGGTACTTGGAGCTTTGTCCCGAGTACCCTCGCAAGTACTTCGGCCTAACCAAACTGTACTTATATGAGTCGATAGTCGCGAATCTGAGAAAAGTCGGTCGGTTCCTTCTGGCAATTATCCTGAATAATCTATTTTATATATCTACCCCAACTCCGATCCAGCTTACTCTAGATACCTAGAGCTTTGTCCCGAGTACCCTCGCAAGTACTTCGGCTCATCCAAACTGTACTTATAATAGTCCGAAGTCGCGAATCTGAGAAAAGTCGGTCGGTTCCTTCTAGCGATTATCCTGAATAATCTATTTTATATATCTACCCCAACTCCGATCCAGCTTACTCTAGAGATTCGGACCTTTGTCCCGAGTACCCTCGCAAGTACTTCGGCTCAACCAAACTGTACTTATAATAGTCCGAAGTCGCGAATCTGAGAAAAGTCGGTCGGTTCCTTCTAGTGATTGTCCTGACTAATCTATTTTATGTTTGTACCCCACCTCCGTTCCAGCAGACTATAGAGAATTTGACTTTTGTCCGGAGTACCCTCGCAAGTACTTCGGCCTAACCAAACTGTACTTATAATAGTCCAATTTCGCGAATCTGAGAAAAGTCGGTCGGTTCCTTCTGGCAATTATCCTGAATAATCTATTTTATATATCTACCCCAACTCCGATCCAGCTTACTCTAGATACCTAGAGCTTTGTCCCGAGTACCCTCGCAAGTACTTCGGCTCATCCAAACTGTACTTATAATAGTCCGAAGTCGCGAATCTGAGAAAAGTCGGTCGGTTCCTTCTGGCAATTATCCTGAATAATCTATTTTATATATCTACCCCAACTCCGATCCAGCTTACTCTAGATACCTAGAGCTTTGTCCCGAGTACCCTCGCAAGTACTTCGGCTCATCCAAACTGTACTTATAATAGTCCGAAGTCGCGAATCTGAGAAAAGTCGGTCGGTTCCTTCTCGCGATTGTCCTGACTAATCTATTTTATATATGTACCCCACCTCCGTTCCAGCGGACTATAGAAACTTGGAACTTTGTCCCGAGTACCCTCGCAAGTACTGCGGCCTAACCAAACTGTACCAATAATAGTCCAAAGTCGCGAATCTGAGAAAAGTCGGTCGGTTCCTTCTGGCAATTATCCTGAATAATCTATTTTATATATCTACCCCAACTCCGATCCAGCTTACTCTAGATACCTAGAGCTTTGTCCCGAGTACCCTCGCAAGTACTTCGGCTCAACCAAACTGTACTTATAATAGTCCGAAGTCGCGAATCTGAGAAAAGTCGGTCGGTTCCTTCTAGCCATTATCCTGAATAATCTAATTTATATATCTGCCCCAACTCGGATCCAGCTTACTCTAGATACCTAGAGCTTTGTCCCGAGTACCCTCGCAAGTACTTCGGCTCAACCAAACTGTACTTATAATAGTCCGAAGTCGCGAATCTGAGACAAGTCGATCCTACCCCTTTAGTGATCTCGTCCTGATGCCAAGAAATGGAAAGCAAGAAGAAAATTAACTGGAAAAAGTCCAACATCCTGTCAGGGTGGGAGTAGAAAGTATATATCTACTCTTCTTAGTGTGGTGACTTCGAAATAAAAGATCTAACAATATTAAAATCACATAATACAGTAATTTAAGCTATTTTTCAATACCTACTCAGTTCCAGCTTACTCTAGGTACTTGGAGCTTTGTCCCGAGTACCCTCGCAAGTACTTCGGCCTAACCAAACTGTACTTATATGAGTCGATAGTCGCGAATCTGAGAAAAGTCGGTCGGTTCCTTCTGGCAATTATCCTGAATAATCTATTTTATATATCTACCCCAACTCCGATCCAGCTTACTCTAGAGATTCGGACCTTTGTCCCGATTACCCTTGCAAGTACTTCGGCTCAACCAAACTGTACTTATAATAGTCCGAAGTCGCGAATCTGAGAAAAGTCGGTCGGTTCCTTCTGGCAATTATCCTGAATAATCTATTTTATATATCTACCCCAACTCCGATCCAGCTTACTCTAGATACCTAGAGCTTTGTCCCGAGTACCCTCGCAAGTACTTCGGCTCATCCAAACTGTACTTATAATAGTCCGAAGTCGCGAATCTGAGAAAAGTCGGTCGGTTCCTTCTAGCGATTATCCTGAATAATCTATTTTATATATCTACCCCAACTCCGATCCAGCTTACTCTAGAGATTCGGACCTTTGTCCCGAGTACCCTCGCAAATACTTCGGCTCAACCAAACTGTACGTATAAAAGTCCAAACACGCATAACTTTGCCAAGTGGTTCTTACTCCTGTAGCGATCACGTCCAGTGGCCGAGGAATGGCAATCAACAAGAAAACTAGTAGAAAAAAGCCCAACTCTCTTTCAGGGTGGGGGTAGAAATTATGTATCTTCTTCTGTTGACGTGGTGGCTTTGAAATAAAAGATCTAACAATATAAAAATCGCATTATACAGTAATTTAAGCTATATTTCTATGCGTGTTCAGTCCAGCTTACTCTAGAGACTTGGAGCTTTGTCCCGAGTACCCTCGCAAGTACTTCGGCCTAACCAAACTGTACTTATAATAGTCCAAAGTCGCGAAGCTGAGACAAGTCGATCCTACCCCTTTAGTGATCTCGTCCTGATGCCAAGAAATGGAAGGCAAGAAGAAAATTAACTGGAAAAAGTCCAACAGCCTGTCAGGGTGGGAGTAGAAAGTATATGTCTACTCTTCTTAGTTCGGTGACTTCCAAATAAAAGATCTAACAATATAAAAATCGCATTATACAGTAATTTAAGCTATATTTCTATGCGTGTTCAGTCCAGCTTACTCTAGAGACTTGGAGCTTTGTCCCGATTACCCTTGCAAGTACTTCGGCTCAACCAAACTGTACTTATAATAGTCCGAAGTGGCGAATCTGAGAAAAGTCGGTCGGTTCCTTCTGGCAATTATCCTGAATAATCTATTTTATATATCTACCCCAACTCCGATCCAGCTTACTCTAGATACCTAGAGCTTTGTCCCGAGTACCCTGGCAAGTACTTCGGCTCATCCACACTGTACTTATAATAGTCCGAATTCGCGAATCTGAGAAAAGTCGGTCGGTTCCTTCTAGCGATTATCCTGAATAATCTATTTTATATATCTACCCCAACGCCGATCCAGCTTACTCTAGAGATTCGGACCTTTGTCCCGAGTACCCTCGCAAATACTTCGGCTCAACCAAACTGTACGTATAAAAGTCCAAACACGCATAACTTTGCCAAGTGGTTCTTACTCCTGTAGCGATCACGTCCAGTGGCCGAGGAATGGCAATCAACAAGAAAACTAGTAGAAAAAAGCCCAACTCTCTTTCAGGGTGGGGGTAGAAATTATGTATCTTCTTCTGTTGACGTGGTGGCTTTGAAATAAAAGATCTAACAATATAAAAATCGCATTATACAGTAATTTAAGCTATATTTCTATACGTGTTCAGTCCAGCTTACTCTAGAGACTTGGAGCTTTGTCCCGAGTACCCTCGCAAGTACTTCGGCCTAACCAAACTGTACTTATAATAGTCCAAAGTCGCGAAGCTGAGACAAGTCGATCCTACCCCTTTAGTGATCTCGTCCTGATGCCAAGAAATGGAAGGCAAGAAGAAAATTAACTGGAAAAAGTCCAACAGCCTGTCAGGGTGGGAGTAGAAAGTATATGTCTACTCTTCTTAGTTCGGTGACTTCCAAATAAAAGATCTAACAATATAAAAATCGCATTATACAGTAATTTAAGCTTTATTTCTATACGTGTTCAGTCCAGCTTACTCTAGAGACTTGGAGCTTTGTCCCGAGTACCCTCGCAAGTACTTCGGCCTAACCAAACTGTACTTATAATAGTCCGAAGTCGCGAATCTGAGACAAGTCGATCCTACCCCTTTAGTGATCTCGTCCTGATGCCAAGAAATGGAAAGCAAGAAGAAAATTAACTGGAAAAAGTCCAACAGCCTGTCAGGGTGGGAGTAGAAAGTATATATCTACTCTTCTTAGTGTGGTGACTTCGAAATAAAAGATCTAACAATATTAAAATCACATAATACAGTAATTTAAGCTATTTTTCAATACCTACTCAGTTCCAGCTTACTCTAGGTACTTGGAGCTTTGTCCCGAGTACCCTCGCAAGTACTTCGGCCTAACCAAACTGTACTTATATGAGTCGATAGTCGCGAATCTGAGAAAAGTCGGTCGGTTCCTTCTGGCAATTATCCTGTATAATCTATTTTATATATCTACCCCAACTCCGATCCAGCTTACTCTAGAGATTCGGACCTTTGACCCGATTACCCTTGCAAGTACTTCGGCTCAACCAAACTGTACTTATAATATTCCGAAGTCGCGAATCTGAGAAAAGTCGGTCGGTTCCTTCTGGCAATTATCCTGAATAATCTATTTTATATATCTACCCCAACTCCGATCCAGCTTACTCTAGATACCTAGAGCTTTGTCCCGAGTACCCTGGCAAGTACTTCGGCTCATCCAAACTGTACTTATAATAGTCCGAAGTCGCGAATCTGAGAAAAGTCGGTCGGTTCCTTCTAGCGATTATCCTGAATAATCTATTTTATATATCTACCCCAACTCCGATCCAGCTTACTCTAGAGATTCGGACCTTTGTCCCGATTACCCTTGCAAGTACTTCGGCTCAACCAAACTGTACTTATAATAGTCCGAAGTCGCGAATCTGAGAAAAGTCGGTCGGTTCCTTCTAGTGATTGTCCTGACTAATCTATTTTATGTTTGTACCCCACCTCCGTTCCAGCAGACTATAGAGAATTTGACTTTTGTCCGGAGTACCCTCGCAAGTACTTCGGCCTAACCAAACTGTACTTATAATAGTCCAATTTCGCGAATCTGAGAAAAGTCGGTCGGTTCCTTCTGGCAATTATCCTGAATAATCTATTTTATATATCTACCCCAACTCCGATCCAGCTTACTCTAGATACCTAGAGCTTTGTCCCGAGTACCCTCGCAAGTACTTCGGCTCATCCAAACTGTACTTATAATAGTCCGAAGTCGCGAATCTGAGAAAAGTCGGTCGGTTCCTTCTAGCGATTATCCTGAATAATCTATTTTATATATCTACCCCAACGCCGATCCAGCTTACTCTAGAGATTCGGACCTTTGTCCCGAGTACCCTTGCAAGTACTTCGGCTCAACCAAACTGTACCTATATGAGGACAATGTCGCGAATCTGAGAAAAGTCGGTCGGTTCCTTCTAGCGATTATCCTGAATAATCTATTTTATATTTGTACCCCAACTCCGTTCCAGCGGACTATAGAAACTTGGAACTTTGTCCCGAGTACCCTCGCAAGTACTGCGGCCTAACCAAACTGTACCAATAATAGTCCAAAGTCGCGAATCTGAGAAAAGTCGGTCGGTTCCTTCTAGCGATTATCCTGAATAATCTATTTTATATTTGTACCCCAACTCCGTTCCAGCGGACTATAGAGACTTGGAACTTTGTCCCGAGTAACCTCGCAAGTACTTCGGCTCAACCAAACTGTACTTATAATAGTCCGAAGTCGCGAATCTGAGACAAGTCGATCCTACCCCTTTAGTGATCTCGTCCTGTTGCCAAGAAATGGAAAGCAAGAAGAAAATTAACTGGAAAAAGTCCAACAGCCTGTCAGGGTGGGAGTAGAAAGTATATATCTACTCTTCTTAGTGTGGTGACTTCGAAATAAAAGATCTAACAATATTAAAATCACATAATACAGTAATTTAAGCTATTTTTCAATACCTACTCAGTTCCAGCTTACTCTAGGTACTTGGAGCTTTGTCCCGAGTACCCTCGCAAGTACTTCGGCCTAACCAAACTGTACTTATATGAGTCGATAGTCGCGAATCTGAGAAAAGTCGGTCGGTTCCTTCTGGCAATTATCCTGAATAATCTATTTTATATATCTACCCCAACTCCGATCCAGCTTACTCTAGAGATTCGGACCTTTGTCCCGATTACCCTTGCAAGTACTTCGGCTCAACCAAACTGTACTTATAATAGTCCGAAGTCGCGAATCTGAGAAAAGTCGGTCGGTTCCTTCTGGCAATTATCCTGAATAATCTATTTTATATATCTACCCCAACTCCGATCCAGCTTACTCTAGATACCTAGAGCTTTGTCCGGAGTACCCTCGCAAGTACTTCGGCCTAACCAAACTGTACTTATAATAGTCCAATTTCGCGAATCTGAGAAAAGTCGGTCGGTTCCTTCTGGCAATTATCCTGAATAATCTATTTTATATATCTACCCCAACTCCGATCCAGCTTACTCTAGATACCTAGAGCTTTGTCCCGAGTACCCTCGCAAGTACTTCGGCTCATCCAAACTGTACTTATAATAGTCCGAAGTCGCGAATCTGAGAAAAGTCGGTCGGTTCCTTCTAGCGATTATCCTGAATAATCTATTTTATATATCTACCCCAACGCCGATCCAGCTTACTCTAGCGATTCGGACCTTTGTCCCGAGTACCCTTGCAAGTACTTCGGCTCAACCAAACTGTACCTATATGAGGACAATGTCGCGAATCTGAGAAAAGTCGGTCGGTTCCTTCTAGCGATTATCCTGAATAATCTATTTTATATTTGTACCCCAACTCCGTTCCAGCGGACTATAGAAACTTGGAACTTTGTCCCGAGTACCCTCGCAAGTACTGCGGCCTAACCAAACTGTACCAATAATAGTCCAAAGTCGCGAATCTGAGAAAAGTCGGTCGGTTCCTTCTGGCAATTATCCTGAATAATCTATTTTATATATCTACCCCAACTCCGATCCATCTTACTCTAGATACCTAGAGTTTTGTCCCGAGTACCCTCGCAAGTACTTCGGCTCAACCAAACTGTACTTATAATAGTCCCAAGTCGCGAATCTGAGAAAAGTCGGTCGGTTCCTTCTGGCAATTATCCTGAATAATCTATTTTATATATCTACCCCAACTCCGATCCAGCTTACTCTAGATACCTAGAGCTTTGTCCCGAGTACCCTCGCAAGTACTTCGGCTCATCCAAACTGTACTTATAATAGTCCGAAGTCGCGAATCTGAGAAAAGTCGGTCGGTTCCTTCTAGCGATTATCCTGACTAATCTATTTTATGTTTGTACCCCACCTCCGTTCCAGCAGACTATAGAGAATTTGACTTTTGTCCGGAGTACCCTCGCAAGTACTTCGGCCTAACCAAACTGTACTTATAATAGTCCAATTTCGCGAATCTGAGAAAAGTCGGTCGGTTCCTTCTGGCAATTATCCTGAATAATCTATTTTATATATCTACCCCAACTCCGATCCAGCTTACTCTAGATACCTAGAGCTTTGTCCCGAGTACCCTCGCAAGTACTTCGGCTCAACCAAACTGTACTTATAATAGTCCGAAGTCGCGAATCTGAGAAAAGTCGGTCGGTTCCTTCTGGCAATTATCCTGAATAATCTATTTTATATATCTACCCCAACTCCGATCCAGCTTACTCTAGATACCTAGAGCTTTGTCCCGAGTACCCTCGCAAGTACTTCGGCTCATCCAAACTGTACTTATAATAGTCCGAAGTCGCGAATCTGAGAAAAGTCGGTCGGTTCCTTCTAGTGATTGTCCTGACTAATCTATTTTATGTTTGTACCCCACCTCCGTTCCAGCAGACTATAGAGAATTTGACTTTTGTCCGGAGTACCCTCGCAAGTACTTCGGCCTAACCAAACTGTACTTATAATAGTCCAATTTCGCGAATCTGAGAAAAGTCGGTCGGTTCCTTCTGGCAATTATCCTGAATAATCTATTTTATATATCTACCCCAACTCCGATCCAGCTTACTCTAGATACCTAGAGCTTTGTCCCGAGTACCCTCGCAAGTACTTCGGCTCAACCAAACTGTACTTATAATAGTCCGAAGTCGCGAATCTGAGAAAAGTCGGTCGGTTCCTTCTAGCCATTATCCTGAATAATCTAATTTATATATCTGCCCCAACTCGGATCCAGCTTACTCTAGATACCTAGAGCTTTGTCCCGAGTACCCTCGCAAGTACTTCGGCTCAACCAAACTGTACTTATAATAGTCCGAAGTCGCGAATCTGAGACAAGTCGATCCTACCCCTTTAGTGATCTCGTCCTGATGCCAAGAAATGGAAAGCAAGAAGAAAATTAACTGGAAAAAGTCCAACAGCCTGTCAGGGTGGGAGTAGAAAGTATATATCTACTCTTCTTAGTGTGGTGACTTCGAAATAAAAGATCTAACAATATTAAAATCACATAATACAGTAATTTAAGCTATTTTTCAATACCTACTCAGTTCCAGCTTACTCTAGGTACTTGGAGCTTTGTCCCGAGTACCCTCGCAAGTACTTCGGCCTAACCAAACTGTACTTATATGAGTCGATAGTCGCGAATCTGAGAAAAGTCGGTCGGTTCCTTCTGGCAATTATCCTGAATAATCTATTTTATATATCTACCCCAACTCCGATCCAGCTTACTCTAGAGATTCGGACCTTTGTCCCGAGTACCCTTGCAAGTACTTCGGCTCAACCAAACTGTACTTATAATAGTCCGAAGTCGCGAATCTGAGAAAAGTCGGTCGGTTCCTTCTGGCAATTATCCTGAATAATCTATTTTATATATCTACCCCAACTCCGATCCAGCTTACTCTAGATACCTAGAGCTTTGTCCCGAGTACCCTCGCAAGTACTTCGGCTCATCCAAACTGTACTTATAATAGTCCGAAGTCGCGAATCTGAGAAAAGTCGGTCGGTTCCTTCTAGCGATTATCCTGAATAATCTATTTTATATATCTACCCCAACTCCGATCCAGCTTACTCTAGAGATTCGGACCTTTGTCCCGAGTACCCTCGCAAATACTTCGGCTCAACCAAACTGTACGTATAAAAGTCCAAACACGCATAACTTTGCCAAGTGGTTCTTACTCCTGTAGCGATCACGTCCAGTGGCCGAGGAATGGCAATCAACAAGAAAACTAGTAGAAAAAAGCCCAACTCTCTTTCAGGGTGGGGGTAGAAATTATGTATCTTCTTCTGTTGACGTGGTGGCTTTGAAACAAAAGATCTAACAATATAAAAATCGCATTATACAGTAATTTAAGCTATATTTCTATACGTGTTCAGTCCAGCTTACTCTAGAGACTTGGAGCTTTGTCCCCAGTACCCTCGCAAGTACTTCGGCCTAACCAAACTGTACTTATAATAGTCCAAAGTCGCGAAGCTGAGACAAGTCGATCCTACCCCTTTAGTGATCTCGTCCTGATGCCAAGAAATGGAAGGCAAGAAGAAAATTAACTGGAAAAAGTCCAACAGCCTGTCAGGGTGGGAGTAGAAAGTATATGTCTACTCTTCTTAGTTCGGTGACTTCCAAATAAAAGATCTAACAATATAAAAATCGCATTATACAGTAATTTAAGCTATATTTCTATACGTGTTCAGTTCTAACTTACTCTAGATACCTAGAGCTTTGTCCAGAGTACCCTCGCAAGTACTTCTGCTCAACCAAACTGTACTTATAATAGTTCGAAGTCGCGAATCTGAGAAAAGTCGGTCGGTTCCTTCTAGCCATTATCCTGAATAATCTATTTTATATATCTGCCCGAACTCGGATCCAGCTTTCTCTAGATACCTAGAGCTTTGTCCCGAGTACCCTCGCAAGTACTTCGGCTCAACCAAACTGTACTTATAATAGTCCGAAGTCGCGAATCTGAGACAAGTCGATCCTACCCCTTTAGTGATCTCGTCCTGATGCCAAGAAATGGAAAGCAAGAAGAAAATTAACTGGAAAAAGTCCAACAGCCTGTCAGGGTGGGAGTAGAAAGTATATATCTACTCTTCTTAGTGTGGTGACTTCGAAATAAAAGATCTAACTATATTAAATTCACATAATACAGTAATTTAAGCTATTTTTCAATACCTACTCAGTTCCAGCTTACTCTAGGTACTTGGAGCTTTGTCCCGAGTACCCTCGCAAGTACTTCGGCCTAACCAAACTGTACTTATATGAGTCGATAGTCGCGAATCTGAGAAAAGTCGGTCGGTTCCTTCTGGCAATTATCCTGAATAATCTATTTTATATATCTACCCCAACTCCGATCCAGCTTACTCTAGAGATTCGGAACTTTGTCCCGATTACCCTTGCAAGTACTTCGGCTCAACCAAACTGTACTTATAATAGTCCGAAGTCGCGAATCTGAGAAAAGTCGGTCGGTTCCTTCTGGCAATTATCCTGAATAATCTATTTTATATATCTACCCCAACTCCGATCCAGCTTACTCTAGATACCTAGAGCTTTGTCCCGAGTACCCTCGCAAGTACTTCGGCTCATCCAAACTGTACTTATAATAGTCCGAAGTCGCGAATCTGAGAAAAGTCGGTCGGTTCCTTCTAGCGATTATCCTGAATAATCTATTTTATATATCTACCCCAACTCCGATCCAGCTTACTCTAGAGATTCGGACCTTTGTCCCGATTACCCTTGCAAGTACTTCGGCTCAACCAAACTGTACTTATAATAGTCCGAAGTCGCGAATCTGAGAAAAGTCGGTCGGTTCCTTCTAGTGATTGTCCTGACTAATCTATTTTATGTTTGTACCCCACCTCCGTTCCAGCAGACTATAGAGAATTTGACTTTTGTCCGGAGTACCCTCGCAAGTACTTCGGCCTAACCAAACTGTACTTATAATAGTCCAATTTCGCGAATCTGAGAAAAGTCGGTCGGTTCCTTCTGGCAATTATCCTGAATAATCTATTTTATATATCTACCCCAACTCCGATCCAGCTTACTCTAGATACCTAGAGCTTTGTCCCGAGTACCCTCGCAAGTACTTCGGCTCATCCAAACTGTACTTATAATAGTCCGAAGTCGCGAATCTGAGAAAAGTCGGTCGGTTCCTTCTAGCGATTATCCTGAATAATATATTTTATATATCTACCCCAACTCCGATCCAGCTTACTCTAGAGATTCGGACCTTTGTCCCGAGTACCCTTGCAAGTACTTCGGCTCAACCAAACTGTACCTATATGAGTACAATGTCGCGAATCTGAGAAAAGTCGGTCGGTTCCTTCTAGCGATTATCCTGAATAATCTATTTTATATTTGTACCCCAACTCCGTTCCAGCGGACTATAGAAACTTGGAACTTTGTCCCGAGTACCCTCGCAAGTACTGCGGCCTAACCAAACTGTACCAATAATAGTCCAAAGTCGCGAATCTGAGAAAAGTCGGTCGGTTCCTTCTGGCAATTATCCTGAATAATCTATTTTATATATCTACCCCAACTCCGATCCATCTTACTCTAGATACCTAGAGTTTTGTCCCGAGTACCCTCGCAAGTACTTCGGCTCAACCAAACTGTACTTATAATAGTCCGAAGTCGCGAATCTGAGAAAAGTCGGTCGGTTCCTTCTAGTGATTGTCCTGACTAATCTATTTTATGTTTGTACCCCACCTCCGTTCCAGCAGACTATAGAGAATTTGACTTTTGTCCGGAGTACCCTCGCAAGTACTTCGGCCTAACCAAACTGTACTTATAATAGTCCAATTTCGCGAATCTGAGAAAAGTCGGTCGGTTCCTTCTAGCCATTATCCTGAATAATCTATTTTATATATCTGCCCGAACTCGGATCCAGCTTTCTCTAGATACCTAGAGCTTTGTCCCGAGTACCCTCGCAAGTACTTCGGCTCAACCAAACTGTACTTATAATAGTCCGAAGTCGCGAATCTGAGACAAGTCGATCCTACCCCTTTAGTGATCTCGTCCTGATGCCAAGAAATGGAAAGCAAGAAGAAAATTAACTGGAAAAAGTCCAACAGCCTGTCAGGGTGGGAGTAGAAAGTATATATCTACTCTTCTTAGTGTGGTGACTTCGAAATAAAAGATCTAACAATATTAAAATCACATAATACAGTAATTTAAGCTATTTTTCAATACCTACTCAGTTCCAGCTTACTCTAGGTACTTGGAGCTTTGTCCCGAGTACCCTCGCAAGTACTTCGGCCTAACCAAACTGTACTTATATGAGTCGATAGTCGCGAATCTGAGAAAAGTCGGTCGGTTCCTTCTGGCAATTATCCTGAATAATCTATTTTATATATCTACCCCAACTCCGATCCAGCTTACTCTAGAGATTCGGACCTTTGTCCCGATTACCCTTGCAAGTACTTCGGCTCAACCAAACTGTACTTATAATAGTCCGAAGTCGCGAATCTGAGAAAAGTCGGTCGGTTCCTTCTGGCAATGATCCGGAATAATCTATTTTATATATCTACCCCAACTCCGATCCAGCTTACTCTAGATACCTAGAGCTTTGTCCCGAGTACCCTTGCAAGTACTTCGGCTCATCCAAACTGTACTTATAATAGTCCGAAGTCGCGAATCTGAGAAAAGTCGGTCGGTTCCTTCTGGCAATTATCCTGAATAATCTATTTTATATATCTACCCCAACTCCGATCCAGCTTACTCTAGATACCTAGAGCTTTGTCCCGAGTACCCTCGCAAGTACTTCGGCTCATCCAAACTGTACTTATAATAGTCCGAAGTCGCGAATCTGAGAAAAGTCGGTCGGTTCCTTCTGGCAATTATCCTGAATAATCTATTTTATATATCTACCCCAACTCCGATCCAGCTTACTCTAGATACCTAGAGCTTTGTCCCGAGTACCCTCGCAAGTACTTCGGCTCATCCAAACTGTACTTATAATAGTCCGAAGTCGCGAATCTGAGAAAAGTCGGTCGGTTCCTTCTAGCGATTATCCTGAATAATCTATTTTATATATCTACCCCAACTCCGATCCAGCTTACTCTAGATACCTAGAGCTTTGTCCCGAGTACCCTCGCAAGTACTTCGGCTCAACCAAACTGTACTTATAATAGTCCGAAGTCGCGAATCTGAGACAAGTCGATCCTACCCCTTTAGTGATCTCGTCCTGATGCCAAGAAATGGAAAGCAAGAAGAAAATTAACTGGAAAAAGTCCAACAGCCTGTCAGGGTGGGAGTAGAAAGTATATATCTACTCTTCTTAGTGTGGTGACTTCGAAATAAAAGATCTAACAATATTAAAATCACATAATACAGTAATTTAAGCTATTTTTCAATACCTACTCAGTTCCAGCTTACTCTAGGTACTTGGAGCTTTGTCCCGAGTACCCTCGCAAGTACTTCGGCCTAACCAAACTGTACTTATATGAGTCGATAGTCGCGAATCTGAGAAAAGTCGGTCGGTTCCTTCTGGCAATTATCCTGAATAATCTATTTTATATATCTACCCCAACTCCGATCCAGCTTACTCTAGATACCTAGAGCTTTGTCCCGAGTACCCTCGCAAGTACTTCGGCTCATCCAAACTGTACTTATAATAGTCCGAAGTCGCGAATCTGAGAAAAGTCGGTCGGTTCCTTCTAGCGATTATCCTGAATAATCTATTTTATATATCTACCCCAACTCCGATCCAGCTTACTCTAGAGATTCGGACCTTTGTCCCGAGTACCCTTGCAAGAACTTCGGCTCAACCAAACTGTACGTATAATAGTCCGAAGTCGCGAATCTGAGAAAAGTCGGTCGGTTCCTTCTAGTGATTGTCCTGACTAATCTATTTTATGTTTGTACCCCACCTCCGTTCCAGCAGACTATAGAGAATTTGACTTTTGTCCGGAGTACCCTCGCAAGTACTTCGGCCTAACCAAACTGTACTTATAATAGTCCAATTTCGCGAATCTGAGAAAAGTCGGTCGGTTCCTTCTAGCGATTATCCTGAATAATCTATTTTATATATCTACCCCAACGCCGATCCAGCTTACTCTAGCGATTCGGACCTTTGTCCCGAGTACCCTTGCAAGTACTTCGGCTCAACCAAACTGTACCTATATGAGGACAATGTCGCGAATCTGAGAAAAGTCGGTCGGTTCCTTCTAGCGATTATCCTGAATAATCTATTTTATATTTGTACCCCAACTCCGTTCCAGCGGACTATAGAAACTTGGAACTTTGTCCCGAGTACCCTCGCAAGTACTGCGGCCTAACCAAACTGTACCAATAATAGTCCAAAGTCGCGAATCTGAGAAAAGTCGGTCGGTTCCTTCTGGCAATTATCCTGAATAATCTATTTTATATATCTACCCCAACTCCGATCCATCTTACTCTAGATACCTAGAGTTTTGTCCCGAGTACCCTCGCAAGTACTTCGGCTCAACCAAACTGTACTTATAATAGTCCGAAGTCGCGAATCTGAGAAAAGTCGGTCGGTTCCTTCTAGTGATTGTCCTGACTAATCTATTTTATGTTTGTACCCCACCTCCGTTCCAGCAGACTATAGAGAATTTGACTTTTGTCCGGAGTACCCTCGCAAGTACTTCGGCCTAACCAAACTGTACTTAAAATAGTCCAATTTCGCGAATCTGAGAAAAGTCGGTCGGTTCCTTCTGGCAATTATCCTGAATAATCTATTTTATATATCTACCCCAACTCCGATCCAGCTTACTCTAGATACCTAGAGCTTTGTCCCGAGTACCCTCGCAAGTACTTCGGCTCATCCAAACTGTACTTATAATAGTCCGAAGTCGCGAATCTGAGAAAAGTCGGTCGGTTCCTTCTAGCGATTATCCTGAATAATCTATTTTATATTTGTACCCCAACTCCGTTCCAGCGGACTATAGAGACTTGGAACTTTGTCCCGAGTACCCTCGCAAGTACTTCGGCCTAACCAAACTGTACCAATAATAGTCCAAAGTCGAGAATCTGAGAAAAGTCGGTCGGTTCCTTCTAGCCATTATCCTGAATAATCTAATTTATATATCTGCCCCAACTCGGATCCAGCTTACTCTAGATACCTAGAGCTTTGTCCCGAGTACCCTCGCAAGTACTTCGGCTCAACCAAACTGTACTTATAATAGTTCGAAGTCGCGAATCTGAGAAAAGTCGGTCGGTTCCTTCTAGCAATTATCCTGAATAATCTAATGTATATATCTACCCCAACTCAGATCCAGCTTACTCTAGAGATTCGGACCTTTGTCCCGAGTACCCTCGCAAATACTTCGGCTCAACCAAACTGTACGTATAAAAGTCCAAACACGCATAACTTTGCCAAGTGGTTCTTACTCCTGTAGCGATCACGTCCAGTGGCCGAGGAATGGCAATCAACAAGAAAACTAGTAGAAAAAAGCCCAACTCTCTTTCAGGGTGGGGGTAGAAATTATGTATCTTCTTCTGTTGACGTGGTGGCTTTGAAATAAAAGATCTAACAATATAAAAATCGCATTATACAGTAATTTAAGCTATATTTCTATACGTGTTCAGTCCAGCTTACTCTAGAGACTTGGAGCTTTGTCCCGAGTACCCTCGCAAGTACTTCGGCCTAACCAAACTGTACTTATAATAGTCCAAAGTCGCGAAGCTGAGACAAGTCGATCCTACCCCTTTAGTGATCTCGTCCTGATGCCAAGAAATGGAAGGCAAGAAGAAAATTAACTGGAAAAAGTCCAACAGCCTGTCAGGGTGGGAGTAGAAAGTATATGTCTACTCTTCTTAGTTCGGTGACTTCCAAATAAAAGATCTAACAATATAAAAATCGCATTATACAGTAATTTAAGCTATATTTCTATACGTGTTCAGTTCTAACTTACTCTAGATACCTAGAGCTTTGTCCAGAGTACCCTCGCAAGTACTTCTGCTCAACCAAACTGTACTTATAATAGTTCGAAGTCGCGAATCTGAGAAAAGTCGGTCGGTTCCTTCTAGCCATTATCCTGAATAATCTATTTTATATATCTGCCCGAACTCGGATCCAGCTTTCTCTAGATACCTAGAGCTTTGTCCCGAGTACCCTCGCAAGTACTTCGGCTCAACCAAACTGTACTTATAATAGTCCGAAGTCGCGAATCTGAGACAAGTCGATCCTACCCCTTTAGTGATCTCGTCCTGATGCCAAGAAATGGAAAGCAAGAAGAAAATTAACTGGAAAAAGTCCAACAGCCTGTCAGGGTGGGAGTAGAAAGTATATATCTACTCTTCTTAGTGTGGTGACTTCGAAATAAAAGATCTAACAATATTACACCCACATAATACAGTAATTTAAGCTATTTTTCAATACCTACTCAGTTCCAGCTTACTCTAGGTACTTGGAGCTTTGTCCCGAGTACCCTCGCAAGTACTTCGGCCTAACCAAACTGTACTTATATGAGTCGATAGTCGCGAATCTGAGAAAAGTCGGTCGGTTCCTTCTGGCAATTATCCTGAATAATCTATTTTATATATCTACCCCAACTCCGATCCAGCTTACTCTAGAGATTCGGACCTTTGTCCCGATTACCCTTGCAAGTACTTCGGCTCAACCAAACTGTACTTATAATAGTCCGAAGTCGCGAATCTGAGAAAAGTCGGTCGGTTCCTTCTGGCAATTATCCTGAATAATCTATTTTATATATCTACCCCAACTCCGATCCAGCTTACTCTAGATACCTAGAGCTTTGTCCCGAGTACCCTGGCAAGTACTTCGGCTCATCCAAACTGTACTTATAATAGTCCGAAGTCGCGAATCTGAGAAAAGTCGGTCGGTTCCTTCTAGCGATTATCCTGAATAATCTATTTTATATATCTACCCCAACTCCGATCCAGCTTACTCTAGAGATTCGGACCTTTGTCCCGAGTACCCTCGCAAGTACTTCGGCTCAACCAAACTGTACGTATAATAGTCCGAAGTCGCGAATCTGAGAAAAGTCGGTCGGTTCCTTCTAGTGATTGTCCTGACTAATCTATTTTATGTTTGTACCCCACCTCCGTTCCAGCAGACTATAGAGAATTTGACTTTTGTCCGGAGTACCCTCGCAAGTACTTCGGCCTAACCAAACTGTACTTATAATAGTCCAATTTCGCGAATCTGAGAAAAGTCGGTCGGTTCCTTCTAGCGATTATCCTGAATAATCTATTTTATATATCTACCCCAACGCCGATCCAGCTTACTCTAGCGATTCGGACCTTTGTCCCGAGTACCCTTGCAAGTACTTCGGCTCAACCAAACTGTACCTATATGAGGACAATGTCGCGAATCTGAGAAAAGTCGGTCGGTTCCTTCTAGCGATTATCCTGAATAATCTATTTTATATTTGTACCCCAACTCCGTTCCAGCGGACTATAGAAACTTGGAACTTTGTCCCGAGTACCCTCGCAAGTACTGCGGCCTAACCAAACTGTACCAATAATAGTCCAAAGTCGCGAATCTGAGAAAAGTCGGTCGGTTCCTTCTGGCAATTATCCTGAATAATCTATTTTATATATCTACCCCAACTCCGATCCATCTTACTCTAGATACCTAGAGTTTTGTCCCGAGTACCCTCGCAAGTACTTCGGCTCAACCAAACTGTACTTATAATAGTCCGAAGTCGCGAATCTGAGAAAAGTCGGTCGGTTCCTTCTAGTGATTGTCCTGACTAATCTATTTTATGTTTGTACCCCACCTCCGTTCCAGCAGACTATAGAGAATTTGACTTTTGTCCGGAGTACCCTCGCAAGTACTTCGGCGTAACCAAACTGTACTTATAATAGTCCAATTTCGCGAATCTGAGAAAAGTCGGTCGGTTCCTTCTGGCAATTATCCTGAATAATCTATTTTATATATCTACCCCAACTCCGATCCAGCTTACTCTAGATACCTAGAGCTTTGTCCCGAGTACCCTCGCAAGTACTTCGGCTCATCCAAACTGTACTTATAATAGTCCGAAGTCATGAATCTGAGAAAAGTCGGTCGGTTCCTTCTAGCGATTATCCTGAATAATCTATTTTATATTTGTACCCCAACTCCGTTCCAGCGGACTATAGAGACTTGGAACTTTGTCCCGAGTACCCTCGCAAGTACTTCGGCCTAACCAAACTGTACCAATAATAGTCCAAAGTCGAGAATCTGAGAAAAGTCGGTCGGTTCCTTCTAGCCATTATCCTGAATAATCTAATTTATATATCTGCCCCAACTCGGATCCAGCTTACTCTAGATACCTAGAGCTTTGTCCCGAGTACCCTCGCAAGTACTTCGGCCTAACCAAACTGTACTTATAATAGTTCGAAGTCGCGAATCTGAGAAAAGTCGGTCGGTTCCTTCTAGCGATTATCCTGAATAATCTAATTTATATATCTGCCCCAACTCGGATCCAGCTTACTCTAGAGATTCGGACCTTTGTCCCGAGTACCCTCGCAAATACTTCGGCTCAACCAAACTGTACGTATAAAAGTCCAAACACGCATAACTTTGCCAAGTGGTTCTTACTCCTGTAGCGATCACGTCCAGTGGCCGAGGAATGGCAATCAACAAGAAAACTAGTAGAAAAAAGCCCAACTCTCTTTCAGGGTGGGGGTAGAAATTATGTATCTTCTTCTGTTGACGTGGTGGCTTTGAAATAAAAGATCTAACAATATAAAAATCGCATTATACAGTAATTTAAGCTATATTTCTATACGTGTTCAGTCCAGCTTACTCTAGAGACTTGGAGCTTTGTCCCGAGTACCCTCGCAAGTACTTCGGCCTAACCAAACTGTACTTATAATAGTCCAAAGTCGCGAAGCTGAGACAAGTCGATCCTACCCCTTTAGTGATCTCGTCCTGATGCCAAGAAATGGAAGGCAAGAAGAAAATTAACTGGAAAAAGTCCAACAGCCTGTCAGGGTGGGAGTAGAAAGTATATGTCTACTCTTCTTAGTTCGGTGACTTCCAAATAAAAGATCTAACAATATAAAAATCGCATTATACAGTAATTTAAGCTATATTTCTATACGTGTTCAGTTCTAACTTACTCTAGATACCTAGAGCTTTGTCCAGAGTACCCTCGCAAGTACTTCTGCTCAACCAAACTGTACTTATAATAGTTCGAAGTCGCGAATCTGAGAAAAGTCGGTCGGTTCCTTCTAGCCATTATCCTGAATAATCTATTTTATATATCTGCCCGAACTCGGATCCAGCTTTCTCTAGATACCTAGAGCTTTGTCCCGAGTACCCTCGCAAGTACTTCGGCTCAACCAAACTGTACTTATAATAGTCCGAAGTCGCGAATCTGAGACAAGTCGATCCTACCCCTTTAGTGATCTCGTCCTGATGCCAAGAAATGGAAAGCAAGAAGAAAATTAACTGGAAAAAGTCCAACAGCCTGTCAGGGTGGGAGTAGAAAGTATATATCTACTCTTCTTAGTGTGGTGACTTCGAAATAAAAGATCTAACAATATTAAAACCACATAATACAGTAATTTAAGCTATTTTTCAATACCTACTCAGTTCCAGCTTACTCTAGGTACTTGGAGCTTTGTCCCGAGTACCCTCGCAAGTACTTCGGCCTAACCAAACTGTACTTATATGAGTCGATAGTCGCGAATCTGAGAAAAGTCGGTCGGTTCCTTCTGGCAATTATCCTGAATAATCTATTTTATATATCTACCCCAACTCCGATCCAGCTTACTCTAGAGATTCGGACCTTTGTCCCGATTACCCTTGCAAGTACTTCGGCTCAACCAAACTGTACTTATAATAGTCCGAAGTCGCGAATCTGAGAAAAGTCGGTCGGTTCCTTCTGGCAATTATCCTGAATAATCTATTTTATATATCTACCCCAACTCCGATCCAGCTTACTCTAGATACCTAGAGCTTTGTCCCGAGTACCCTGGCAAGTACTTCGGCTCATCCAAACTGTACTTATAATAGTCCGAATTCGCGAATCTGAGAAAAGTCGGTCGGTTCCTTCTAGCGATTATCCTGAATAATCTATTTTATATATCTACCCCAACTCCGATCCAGCTTACTCTAGCTATTAGGACCTTTGTCCCGAGTACCCTCGCAAGTACTTCGGCAAAACCAAACTGTACCAATAAGAGTCCAATGTCGCGAATCTGAGAAAAGTCGGTCGGTTCCTTCTAGCGATTATCCTGAATAATCTATTTTATATATCTACCCCAACGCCGATCCAGCTTACTCTAGAGATTCGGACCTTTGTCCCGAGTACCCTTGCAAGTACTTCGGCTCAACCAAACTGTACCTATATGAGGACAATGTCGCGAATCTGAGAAAAGTCGGTCGGTTCCTTCTAGCGATTATCCTGAATAATCTATTTTATATTTGTACCCCAACTCCGTTCCAGCGGACTATAGAAACTTGGAACTTTGTCCCGAGTACCCTCGCAAGTACTGCGGCCTAACCAAACTGTACCAATAATAGTCCAAAGTCGCGAATCTGAGAAAAGTCGGTCGGTTCCTTCTGGCAATTATCCTGAATAATCTATTTTATATATCTACCCCAACTCCGATCCATCTTACTCTAGATACCTAGAGTTTTGTCCCGAGTACCCTCGCAAGTACTTCGGCTCAACCAAACTGTACTTATAATAGTCCGAAGTCGCGAATCTGAGAAAAGTCGGTCGGTTCCTTCTAGTGATTGTCCTGACTAATCTATTTTATGTTTGTACCCCACCTCCGTTCCAGCAGACTATAGAGAATTTGACTTTTGTCCGGAGTACCCTCGCAAGTACTTCGGCCTAACGAAACTGTACTTATAATAGTCCAATTTCGCGAATCTGAGAAAAGTCGGTCGGTTCCTTCTGGCAATTATCCTGAATAATCTATTTTATATATCTACCCCAACTCCGATCCAGCTTACTCTAGATACCTAGAGCTTTGTCCCGAGTACCCTCGCAAGTACTTCGGCTCATCCAAACTGTACTTATAATAGTCCGAAGTCACGAATCTGAGAAAAGTCGGTCGGTTCCTTCTAGCGATTATCCTGAATAATCTATTTTATATTTGTACCCCAACTCCGTTCCAGCGGACTATAGAGACTTGGAACTTTGTCCCGAGTACCCTCGCAAGTACTTCGGCCTAACCAAACTGTACCAATAATAGTCCAAAGTCGAGAATCTGAGAAAAGTCGGTCGGTTCCTTCTAGCCATTATCCTGAATAATCTAATTTATATATCTGCCCCAACTCGGATCCAGCTTACTCTAGATACCTAGAGCTTTGTCCCGAGTACCCTCGCAAGTACTTCGGCTCAACCAAACTGTACTTATAATAGTTCGAAGTCGCGAATCTGAGAAAAGTCGGTCGGTTCCTTCTAGCAATTATCCTGAATAATCTAATGTATATATCTACCCCAACTCAGATCCAGCTTACTCTAGAGATTCGGACCTTTGTCCCGAGTACCCTCGCAAATACTTCGGCTCAACCAAACTGTACGTATAAAAGTCCAAACACGCATAACTTTGCCAAGTGGTTCTTACTCCTGTAGCGATCACGTCCAGTGGCCGAGGAATGGCAATCAACAAGAAAACTAGTAGAAAAAAGCCCAACTCTCTTTCAGGGTGGGGGTAGAAATTATGTATCTTCTTCTGTTGACGTGGTGGCTTTGAAATAAAAGAATCTAACAATATAAAAATCGCATTATACAGTAATTTAAGCTATATTTCTATACGTGTTCAGTCCAGCTTACTCTAGAGACTTGGAGCTTTGTCCCGAGTACCCTCGCAAGTACTTCGGCCTAACCAAACTGTACTTATAATAGTCCAAAGTCGCGAAGCTGAGACAAGTCGATCCTACCCCTTTAGTGATCTCGTCCTGATGCCAAGAAATGGAAGGCAAGAAGAAAATTAACTGGAAAAAGTCCAACAGCCTGTCAGGGTGGGAGTAGAAAGTATATGTCTACTCTTCTTAGTTCGGTGACTTCCAAATAAAAGATCTAACAATATAAAAATCGCATTATACAGTAATTTAAGCTATATTTCTATACGTGTTCAGTTCTAACTTACTCTAGATACCTAGAGCTTTGTCCAGAGTACCCTCGCAAGTACTTCTGCTCAACCAAACTGTACTTATAATAGTTCGAAGTCGCGAATCTGAGAAAAGTCGGTCGGTTCCTTCTAGCCATTATCCTGAATAATCTATTTTATATATCTGCCCGAACTCGGATCCAGCTTTCTCTAGATACCTAGAGCTTTGTCCCGAGTACCCTCGCAAGTACTTCGGCTCAACCAAACTGTACTTATAATAGTCCGAAGTCGCGAATCTGAGACAAGTCGATCCTACCCCTTTAGTGATCTCGTCCTGATGCCAAGAAATGGAAAGCAAGAAGAAAATTAACTGGAAAAAGTCCAACAGCCTGTCAGGGTGGGAGTAGAAAGTATATATCTACTCTTCTTAGTGTGGTGACTTCGAAATAAAAGATCTAACAATATTAAAATCACATAATACAGTAATTTAAGCTATTTTTCAATACCTACTCAGTTCCAGCTTACTCTAGGTACTTGGAGCTTTGTCCCGAGTACCCTCGCAAGTACTTCGGCCTAACCAAACTGTACTTATATGAGTCGATAGTCGCGAATCTGAGAAAAGTCGGTCGGTTCCTTCTGGCAATTATCCTGAATAATCTATTTTATATATCTACCCCAACTCCGATCCAGCTTACTCTAGAGATTCGGACCTTTGTCCCGATTACCCTTGCAAGTACTTCGGCTCAACCAAACTGTACTTATAATAGTCCGAAGTCGCGAATCTGAGAAAAGTCGGTCGGTTCCTTCTGGCAATTATCCTGAATAATCTATTTTATATATCTACCCCAACTCCGATCCAGCTTACTCTAGATACCTAGAGCTTTGTCCCGAGTACCCTCGCAAGTACTTCGGCTCATCCAAACTGTACTTATAATAGTCCGAAGTCGCGAATCTGAGAAAAGTCGGTCGGTTCCTTCTAGCGATTATCCTGAATAATCTATTTTATATTTGTACCCCAACTCCGTTCCAGCGGACTATAGAGACTTGGAACTTTGTCCCGAGTAACCTCGCAAGTACTTCGGCCTAACCAAACTGTACCAATAATAGTCCAAAGTCGAGAATCTGAGAAAAGTCGGTCGGTTCCTTCTAGCCATTATCCTGAATAATCTAATTTATATATCTGCCCCAACTCGGATCCAGCTTACTCTAGATACCTAGAGCTTTGTCCCGAGTACCCTCGCAAGTACTTCGGCCTAACCAAACTGTACTTATAATAGTCCAAAGTCGCGAAGCTGAGACAAGTCGATCCTACCCCTTTAGTGATCTCGTCCTGATGCCAAGAAATGGAAGGCAAGAAGAAAATTAACTGGAAAAAGTCCAACAGCCTGTCAGGGTGGGAGTAGAAAGTATATGTCTACTCTTCTTAGTTCGGTGACTTCCAAATAAAAGATCTAACAATATAAAAATCGCATTATACAGTAATTTAAGCTATATTTCTATACGTGTTCAGTTCTAACTTACTCTAGATACCTAGAGCTTTGTCCAGAGTACCCTCGCAAGTACTTCTGCTCAACCAAACTGTACTTATAATAGTTCGAAGTCGCGAATCTGAGAAAAGTCGGTCGGTTCCTTCTAGCCATTATCCTGAATAATCTATTTTATATATCTGCCCGAACTCGGATCCAGCTTTCTCTAGATACCTAGAGCTTTGTCCCGAGTACCCTCGCAAGTACTTCGGCTCATCCAAACTGTACTTATAATAGTCCGAAGTCGCGAATCTGAGAAAAGTCGGTCGGTTCCTTCTAGCGATTATCCTGAATAATCTATTTTATATATCTACCCCAACTCCGATCCAGCTTACTCTAGAGATTCGGACCTTTGTCCCGAGTACCCTTGCAAGTACTTCGGCTCAACCAAACTGTACCTATATGAGTACAATGTCGCGAATCTGAGAAAAGTCGGTCGGTTCCTTCTAGCGATTATCCTGAATAATCTATTTTATATTTGTACCCCAACTCCGTTCCAGCGGACTATAGAGACTTGGAACTTTGTCCCGAGTACCCTCGCAAGTACTTCGGCCTAACCAAACTGTACCAATAATAGTCCAAAGTCGAGAATCTGAGAAAAGTCGGTCGGTTCCTTCTAGCCATTATCCTGAATAATCTAATTTATATATCTGCCCCAACTATGATCGAGGGTTCTTTAGATACCTAGAGCTTTGTCCCGAGTACCCTCGCAAGTACTTCGGCTCAACCAAACTGTACTTATAATAGTCCGAAGTCGCGAATCTGAGAAAAGTCGGTCGGTTCCTTCTAGCGATTATCCTGAATAATCTATTTTATATTTGTACCCCAACTCCGTTCCAGCTTACTCTAGAGATTCGGACCTTTGTCCCGAGTACCCTCGCAAATACTTCGGCTCAACCAAACTGTACGTATAAAAGTCCAAACACGCATAACTTTGCCAAGTGGTTCTTACTCCTGTAGCGATCACGTCCAGTGGCCGAGGAATGGCAATCAACAAGAAAACTAGTAGAAAAAAGCCCAACTCTCTTTCAGGGTGGGGGTAGAAATTATGTATCTTCTTCTGTTGACGTGGTGGCTTTGAAATAAAAGATCTAACAATATAAAAATCGCATTATACAGTAATTTAAGCTATATTTCTATACGTGTTCAGTTCTAACTTACTCTAGATACCTAGAGCTTTGTCCAGAGTACCCTCGCAAGTACTTCTGCTCAACCAAACTGTACTTATAATAGTTCGAAGTCGCGAATCTGAGAAAAGTCGGTCGGTTCCTTCTAGCCATTATCCTGAATAATCTATTTTATATATCTGCCCGAACTCGGATCCAGCTTTCTCTAGATACCTAGAGCTTTGTCCCGAGTACCCTCGCAAGTACTTCGGCTCAACCAAACTGTACTTATAATAGTCCGAAGTCGCGAATCTGAGAAAAGTCGATCCTACCCCTTTAGTGATCTCGTCCTGATGCCAAGAAATGGAAAGCAAGAAGAAAATTAACTGGAAAAAGTCCAACAGCCTGTCAGGGTGGGAGTAGAAAGTATATATCTACTCTTCTTAGTGTGGTGACTTCGAAATAAAAGATCTAACAATATTAAAATCACATAATACAGTAATTTAAGCTATTTTTCAATACCTACTCAGTTCCAGCTTACTCTAGGTACTTGGAGCTTTGTCCCGAGTACCCTCGCAAGTACTGCGGCCTAACCAAACTGTACCAATAATAGTCCAAAGTCGCGAATCTGAGAAAAGTCGGTCGGTTCCTTCTGGCAATTATCCTGAATAATCTATTTTATATATCTACCCCAACTCCGATCCATCTTACTCTAGATACCTAGAGTTTTGTCCCGAGTACCCTCGCAAGTACTTCGGCTCAACCAAACTGTACTTATAATAGTCCGAAGTCGCGAATCTGAGAAAAGTCGGTCGGTTCCTTCTAGCGATTATCCTGAATAATCTATTTTATATATCTACCCCAACTCCGATCCAGCTTACTCTAGAGATTCGGACCTTTGTCCCGAGTACCCTCGCAAGTACTTCGGCTCAACCAAACTGTACTTATAATAGTCCGAAGTCGCGAATCTGAGAAAAGTCGGTCGGTTCCTTCTAGCGATTATCCTGAATAATCTATTTTATATATCTACCCCAACTCCGATCCAGCTTACTCTAGATACCTAGAGCTTTGTCCCGAGTACCCTCGCAAGTACTTCGGCTCAACCAAACTGTACTTATAATAGTCCGAAGTCGCGAATCTGAGAAAAGTCGGTCGGTTCCTTCTAGCGATTATCCTGAATAATCTATTTTATATTTGTACCCCAACTCCGTTCCAGCTTACTCTAGAGATTCGGACCTTTGTCCCGAGTACCCTCGCAAATACTTCGGCTCAACCAAACTGTACGTATAAAAGTCCAAACACGCATAACTTTGCCAAGTGGTTCTTACTCCTGTAGCGATCACGTCCAGTGGCCGAGGAATGGCAATCAACAAGAAAACTAGTAGAAAAAAGCCCAACTCTCTTTCAGGGTGGGGGTAGAAATTATGTATCTTCTTCTGTTGACGTGGTGGCTTTGAAATAAAAGATCTAACAATATAAAAATCGCATTATACAGTAATTTAAGCTATATTTCTATACGTGTTCAGTTCTAACTTACTCTAGATACCTAGAGCTTTGTCCAGAGTACCCTCGCAAGTACTTCTGCTCAACCAAACTGTACTTATAATAGTTCGAAGTCGCGAATCTGAGAAAAGTCGGTCGGTTCCTTCTAGCCATTATCCTGAATAATCTATTTTATATATCTGCCCGAACTCGGATCCAGCATTCTCTAGATACCTAGAGCTTTGTCCCGAGTACCCTCGCAAGTACTTCGGCTCAACCAAACTGTACTTATAATAGTCCGAAGTCGCGAATCTGAGACAAGTCGATCCTACCCCTTTAGTGATCTCGTCCTGATGCCAAGAAATGGAAAGCAAGAAGAAAATTAACTGGAAAAAGTCCAACAGCCTGTCAGGGTGGGAGTAGAAAGTATATATCTACTCTTCTTAGTGTGGTGACTTCGAAATAAAAGATCTAACAATATTAAAATCACATAATACAGTAATTTAAGCTATTTTTCAATACCTACTCAGTTCCAGCTTACTCTAGGTACTTGGAGCTTTGTCCCGAGTACCCTCGCAAGTACTTCGGCTCAACCAAACTGTACTTATAATAGTCCGAAGTCGCGAATCTGAGAAAAGTCGGTCGGTTCCTTCTAGCGATTATCCTGAATAATCTATTTTATATATCTACCCCAACTCCGATCCAGCTTACTCTAGAGATTCGGACCTTTGTCCCGATTACCCTTGCAAGTACTTCGGCCTAACCAAACTGTACTTATATGAGTACAATGTCGCGAATCTGAGAAAAGTCGATCGGTTCCTTCTAGCGATTATCCTGAATAATCTATTTTATATTTGTACCCCAACTCCGTTCCAGCGGACTATAGAGACTTGGAACTTTGTCCCGCGTACCCTCGCAAGTACTTCGGCCTAACCAAACTGTACCAATAATTGTCCAAAGTCGCGAATCTGAGAAAAGTCGGTCGGTTCCTTCTGGCAATTATCCTGAATAATCTATTTTATATATCTACCCCAACTCCGATCCATCTTACTCTAGATACCTAGAGCTTTGTCCCGAGTACCCTCGCAAGTACTTCGGCTCAACCAAACTGTACTTATAATAGTCCGAAGTCGCGAATCTGAGAAAAGTCGGTCGGTTCCTTCTAGCGATTATCCTGAATAATCTATTTTATATATCTACCCCAACTCCGATCCAGCTTACTCTAGAGATTCGGACCTTTGTCCCGATTACCCTTGCAAGTACTTCGGCTCAACCAAACTGTACTTATAATAGTCCGAAGTCGCGAATCTGAGAAAAGTCGGTCGGTTCCTTCTAGCCATTATCGAGCTTTGTCCCGAGTACCCTCGCAAGTACTTCGGCGGAACCAAACTGTACTTATAATAGTCCAATTTCCTGAAACTGTACTTATAATAGTCCGAAGTCGCGAATCTGAGACGGTCGGTTCCTTCTAGCGATTATCCTGAATAATCTATTTTATATATCTACCCCAACTCCGATCCAGCTTACTCTAGATACCTAGAGCTTTGTCCCGAGTACCCTCGCAAGTACTTCGGCTCAACCAAACTGTACTTATAATAGTCCGAAGTCGCGAATCTGAGAAAAGTCGGTCGGTTCCTTCTAGCGATTATCCTGAATAATCTATTTTATATTTGTACCCCAAGCGGAAAATAGAGACTTGGAAAAGTCCCGAGTACCCTCGCAAGTACTTCGGCCTAACCAAACTGTACTTATAATAGTCCAATTTCGCGAATCTGAGAAAAGTCGGTCGGTTCCTTCTGGCAATTATCCTGAATAATCTATTTTATATATCTACCCCAACTCCGATCCAGCTTACTCTAGATACCTAGAGCTTTGTCCCGAGTACCCTCGCAAGTACTTCGGCTCATCCAAACTGTACTTATAATAGTCCGAAGTCGCGAATCTGAGAAAAGTCGGTCGGTTCCTTCTAGCGATTATCCTGAATAATCTATTTTATATTTGTACCCCAACTCCGTTCCAGCGGACTATAGAGACTTGGAACTTTGTCCCGAGTACCCTCGCAAGTACTTCGGCCTAACCAAACTGTACCAATAATAGTCCAAAGTCGAGAATCTGAGAAAAGTCGGTCGGTTCCTTCTAGCCATTATCCTGAATAATCTAATTTATATATCTGCCCCAACTCGGATCCAGCTTACTCTAGATACCTAGAGCTTTGTCCCGAGTACCCTCGCAAGTACTTCGGCTCAACCAAACTGTACTTATAATAGTCCGAAGTCGCGAATCTGAGAAAAGTCGGTCGGTTCCTTCTAGCGATTATCCTGAATAATCTATTTTATATTTGTACCCCAACTCCGTTCCAGCTTACTCTAGAGATTCGGACCTTTGTCCCGAGTACCCTCGCAAATACTTCGGCTCAACCAAACTGTACGTATAAAAGTCCAAACACGCATAACTTTGCCAAGTGGTTCTTACTCCTGTAGCGATCACGTCCAGTGGCCGAGGAATGGCAATCAACAAGAAAACTAGTAGAAAAAAGCCCAACTCTCTTTCAGGGTGGGGGTAGAAATTATGTATCTTCTTCTGTTGACGTGGTGGCTTTGCAATAGAAGATCTAACAATATAAAAATCGCATTATACAGTAATTTAAGCTATATTTCTATACGTGTTCAGTCCAGCTTACTCTAGAGACTTGGAGCTTTGTCCCGAGTACCCTCGCAAGTACTTCGGCCTAACCAAACTGTACTTATAATAGTCCAAAGTCGCGAAGCTGAGACAAGTCGATCCTACCCCTTTAGTGATCTCGTCCTGATGCCAAGAAATGGAAGGCAAGAAGAAAATTAACTGGAAAAAGTCCAACAGCCTGTCAGGGTGGGAGTAGAAAGTATATGTCTACTCTTCTTAGTTCGGTGACTTCCAAATAAAAGATCTAACAATATAAAAATCGCATTATACAGTAATTTAAGCTATATTTCTATACGTGTTCAGTTCTAACTTACTCTAGATACCTAGAGCTTTGTCCAGAGTACCCTCGCAAGTACTTCTGCTCAACCAAACTGTACTTATAATAGTTCGAAGTCGCGAATCTGAGAAATGTCGGTCGGTTCCTTCTAGCCATTATCCTGAATAATCTATTTTATATATCTGCCCGAACTCGGATCCAGCTTTCTCTAGATACCTAGAGCTTTGTCCCGAGTACCCTCGCAAGTACTTCGGCTCAACCAAACTGTACTTATAATAGTCCGAAGTCGCGAATCTGAGACAAGTCGATCCTACCCCTTTAGTGATCTCGTCCTGATGCCAAGAAATGGAAAGCAAGAAGAAAATTAACTGGAAAAAGTCCAACAGCCTGTCAGGGTGGGAGTAGAAAGTATATATCTACTCTTCTTAGTGTGGTGACTTCGAAATAAAAGATCTAACAATATTAAAATCACATAATACAGTAATTTAAGCTATTTTTCAATACCTACTCAGTTCCAGCTTACTCTAGGTACTTGGAGCTTTGTCCCGAGTACCCTCGCAAGTACTTCGGCCTAACCAAACTGTACTTATATGAGTCGATAGTCGCGAATCTGAGAAAAGTCGGTCGGTTCCTTCTGGCAATTATCCTGAATAATCTATTTTATATATCTACCCCAACTCCGATCCAGCTTACTCTAGAGATTCGGACCTTTGTCCCGATTACCCTTGCAAGTACTTCGGCTCAACCAAACTGTACTTATAATAGTTCGAAGTCGCGAATCTGAGAAAAGTCGGTCGGTTCCTTCTAGTGATTGTCCTGACTAATCTATTTTATGTTTGTACCCCACCTCCGTTCCAGCAGACTATAGAGAATTTGACTTTTGTCCGGAGTACCCTCGCAAGTACTTCGGCCTAACCAAACTGTACTTATAATAGTCCAATTTCGCGAATCTGAGAAAAGTCGGTCGGTTCCTTCAAGCCATTATCCTGAATAATCTAATTTATATATCTGCCCCAACTCGGATCCAGCTTACTCTAGATACCTAGAGCTTTGTCCCGAGTACCCTCGCAAGTACTTCGGCTCAACCAAACTGTACTTATAATAGTCCGAAGTCGCGAATCTGAGAAAAGTCGGTCGGTTCCTTCTAGCGATTATCCTGAATAATCTATTTTATATTTGTACCCCAACTCCGTTCCAGCGGACTATAGAGACTTGGAACTTTGTCCCGAGTACCCTCGCAAGTACTTCGGCCTAACCAAACTGTACTTATATGAGTCGATAGTCGCGAATCTGAGAAAAGTCGGTCGGTTCCTTCTGGCAATTATCCTGAATAATCTATTTTATATATCTACCCCAACTCCGATCCAGCTTACTCTAGAGATTCGTACCTTTGTACCGATTACCCTTGCAAGTACTTCGGCTCAACCAAACTGTACTTATAATAGTCCGAAGTCGCGAATCTGAGAAAAGTCGATCCTACCCCTTTAGTGATCTCGTCCTGATGCCAAGAAATGGAAAGCAAGAAGAAAATTAACTGGAAAAAGTCCAACAGCCTGCCAGGGTGGTAGTAGAAAGTATATATCTACTCTTCTTAGTGTGGTGACTTCGAAATAAAAGATCTAACAATATTAAAATCACATAATACAGTAATTTAAGCTATTTTTCAATACCTACTCAGTTCCAGCTTACTCTAGGTACTTGGAGCTTTGTCCCGAGTACCCTCGCAAGTACTTCGGCCTAACCAAACTGTACTTATATGAGTCGATAGTCGCGAATCTGAGAAAAGTCGGTCGGTTCCTTCTGGCAATTATCCTGAATAATCTATTTTATATATCTACCCCAACTCCGATCCAGCTTACTCTAGAGATTCGGACCTTTGTCCCGATTACCCTTGCAAGTACTTCGGCTCAACCAAACTGTACTTATAATAGTCCGAAGTCGCGAATCTGAGAAAAGTCGGTCGGTTCCTTCTGGCAATTATCCTGAATAATCTATTTTATATATCTACCCCAACTCCGATCCAGCTTACTCTAGATACCTAGAGCTTTGTCCCGAGTACCCTCGCAAGTACTTCGGCTCATCCAAACTGTACTTATAATAGTCCGAAGTCGCGAATCTGAGAAAAGTCGGTCGGTTCCTTCTAGCGATTATCCTGAATAATCTATTTTATATATCTACCCCAACTCCGATCCAGCTTACTCTAGAGATTCGGACCTTTGTCCCGAGTACCCTAGCAAGTACTTCGGCTCAACCAAACTGTACGTATAATAGTCCAAAGTCGCGAATCTGAGAAAAGTCGGTCGGTTCCTTCTAGTGATTGTCCTGACTAATCTATTTTATGTTTGTACCCCACCTCCATTCCAGCAGACTATAGAGAATTTGACTTTTGTCCAGAGTACCCTCGCAAGTACTTCGGCCTAACCAAACTGTACTTATAATAGTCCAATTTCGCGAATCTGAGAAAAGTCGGTCGGTTCCTTCAAGCCATTATCCTGAATAATCTAATTTATATATCTGCCCCAACTCGGATCCAGCTTACTCTAGATACCTAGAGCTTTGTCCCGAGTACCCTCGCAAGTACTTCGGCTCAACCAAACTGTACTTATAATAGTCCGAAGTCGCGAATCTGAGAAAAGTCGGTCGGTTCCTTCTAGCGATTATCCTGAATAATCTATTTTATATTTGTACCCCAACTCCGTTCCAGCTTACTCTAGAGATTCGGACCTTTGTCCCGAGTACCCTCGCAAATACTTCGGCTCAACCAAACTGTACGTATAAAAGTCCAAACACGCATAACTTTGCCAAGTGGTTCTTACTCCTGTAGCGATCACGTCCAGTGGCCGAGGAATGGCAATCAACAAGAAAACTAGTAGAAAAAAGCCCAACTCTCTTTCAGGGTGGGGGTAGAAATTATGTATCTTCTTCTGTTGACGTGGTGGCTTTGAAATAAAAGATCTAACAATATAAAAATCGCATTATACAGTAATTTAAGCTATATTTCTATACGTGTTCAGTCCAGCTTACTCTAGAGACTTGGAGCTTTGTCCCGAGTACCCTCGCAAGTACTTCGGCCTAACCAAACTGTACTTATAATAGTCCAAAGTCGCGAAGCTGAGACAAGTCGATCCTACCCCTTTAGTGATCTCGTCCTGATGCCAAGAAATGGAAGGCAAGAAGAAAATTAACTGGAAAAAGTCCAACAGCCTGTCAGGGTGGGAGTAGAAAGTATATGTCTACTCTTCTTAGTTCGGTGACTTCCAAATAAAAGATCTAACAATATAAAAATCGCATTATACAGTAATTTAAGCTATATTTCTATACGTGTTCAGTTCTAACTTACTCTAGATACCTAGAGCTTTGTCCAGAGTACCCTCGCAAGTACTTCTGCTCAACCAAACTGTACTTATAATAGTTCGAAGTCGCGAATCTGAGAAAAGTCGGTCGGTTCCTTCTAGCCATTATCCTGAATAATCTATTTTATATATCTGCCCGAACTCGGATCCAGCTTTCTCTAGATACCTAGAGCTTTGTCCCGAGTACCCTCGCAAGTACTTCGGCTCAACCAAACTGTACTTATAATAGTCCGAAGTCGCGAATCTGAGACAAGTCGATCCTACCCCTTTAGTGATCTCGTCCTGATGCCAAGAAATGGAAAGCAAGAAGAAAATTAACTGGAAAAAGTCCAACAGCCTGTCAGGGTGGGAGTAGAAAGTATATATCTACTCTTCTTAGTGTGGTGACTTCGAAATAAAAGATCTAACAATATTAAAATCACATAATACAGTAATTTAAGCTATTTTTCAATACCTACTCAGTTCCAGCTTACTCTAGGTACTTGGAGCTTTGTCCCGAGTACCCTCGCAAGTACTTCGGCCTAACCAAACTGTACTTATATGATTCGATAGTCGCGAATCTGAGAAAAGTCGGTCGGTTCCTTCTGGCAATTATCCTGAATAATCTATTTTATATATCTACCCCAACTCCGATCCAGCTTACTCTAGAGATTCGGACCTTTGTCCCGATTACCCTTGCAAGTACTTCGGCTCAACCAAACTGTACTTATAATAGTCCGAAGTCGCGAATCTGAGAAAAGTCGGTCGGTTCCTTCTGGCAATTATCCTGAATAATCTATTTTATATATCTACCCCAACTCCGATCCAGCTTACTCTAGATACCTAGAGCTTTGTCCCGAGTACCCTCGCAAGTACTTCGGCTCATCCAAACTGTACTTATAATAGTCCGAAGTCGCGAATCTGAGAAAAGTCGGTCGGTTCCTTCTAGCGATTATCCTGAATAATCTATTTTATATATCTACCCCAACTCCGATCCAGCTTACTCTAGAGATTCGGACCTTTGTCCCGAGTACCCTCGCAAGTACTTCGGCTCAACCAAACTGTACTTATAATAGTCCGAAGTCGCGAATCTGAGAAAAGTCGGTCGGTTCCTTCTAGTGATTGTCCTGACTAATCTATTTTATGTTTGTACCCCACCTCCGTTCCAGCAGACTATAGAGAATTTGACTTTTGTCCGGAGTACCCTCGCAAGTACTTCGGCTCATCCAAACTGTACTTATAATAGTCCGAAGTCGCGAATCTGAGAAAAGTCGGTCGGTTCCTTCTGGCAATTATCCTGAATAATCTATTTTATATATCTACCCCAACTCCGATCCAGCTTACTCTAGATACCTAGAGCTTTGTCCCGAGTACCCTCGCAAGTACTTCGGCTCATCCAAACTGTACTTATAATAGTCCGAAGTCGCGAATCTGAGAAAAGTCGGTCGGTTCCTTCTGGCAATTATCCTGAATAATCTATTTTATATATCTACCCCAACTCCGATCCAGCTTACTCTAGATACCTAGAGCTTTGTCCCGAGTACCCTCGCAAGTACTTCGGCTCATCCAAACTGTACTTATAATAGTCCGAAGTCGCGAATCTGAGAAAAGTCGGTCGGTTCCTTCTAGCGATTATCCTGAATAATCTATTTTATATTTGTACCCCAACTCCGTTCCAGCGGACTATAGAGACTTGGAACTTTGTCCCGAGTACCCTCGCAAGTACTTCGGCCTAACCAAACTGTACCAATAATAGTCCAAAGTCGAGAATCTGAGAAAAGTCGGTCGGTTCCTTCTAGCGATTATCCTGAATAATCTATTTTATATATCTACCCCAACTCCGATCCAGCTTACTCTAGATACCTAGAGCTTTGTCCCGAGTACCCTCGCAAGTACTTCGGCTCATCCAAACTGTACTTATAATAGTCCGAAGTCGCGAATCTGAGAAAAGTCGGTCGGTTCCTTCTAGCGATTATCCTGAATAATCTATTTTATATATCTACCCCAACTCCGTTCCAGCTTACTCTAGAGATTCGGACCTTTGTCCCGAGTACCCTCGCAAATACTTCGGCTCAACCAAACTGTACGTATAAAAGTCCAAACACGCATAACTTTGCCAAGTGGTTCTTACTCCTGTAGCGATCACGTCCAGTGGCCGAGGAATGGCAATCAACAAGAAAACTAGTAGAAAAAAGCCCAACTCTCTTTCAGGGTGGGGGTAGAAATTATGTATCTTCTTCTGTTGACGTGGTGGCTTTGAAATAAAAGATCTAACAATATAAAAATCGCATTATACAGTAATTTAAGCTATATTTCTATACGTGTTCAGTCCAGCTTACTCTAGAGACTTGGAGCTTTGTCCCGAGTACCCTCGCAAGTACTTCGGCCTAACCAAACTGTACTTATAATAGTCCAAAGTCGCGAAGCTGAGACAAGTCGATCCTACCCCTTTAGTGATCTCGTCCTGATGCCAAGAAATGGAAGGCAAGAAGAAAATTAACTGGAAAAAGTCCAACAGCCTGTCAGGGTGGGAGTAGAAAGTATATGTCTACTCTTCTTAGTTCGGTGACTTCCAAATGAAAGATCTAACAATATAAAAATCGCATTATGCAGTAATTTAAGCTATATTTCTATACGTGTTCAGTTCGAGCTTACTCTAGATACCTAGAGCTTTGTCCAGAGTACCCTCGCAAGTACTTCTGCTCAACCAAACTGTACTTATAATAGTTCGAAGTCGCGAATCTGAGAAAAGTCGGTCGGTTCCTTCTAGCCATTATCCTGAATAATCTATTTTATATATCTGCCCGAACTCGGATCCAGCTTTCTCTAGATACCTAGAGCTTTGTCCCGAGTACCCTCGCAAGTACTTCGGCTCAACCAAACTGTACTTATAATAGTCCGAAGTCGCGAATCTGAGACAAGTCGATCCTACCCCTTTAGTGATCTCGTCCTGATGCCAAGAAATGGAAAGCAAGAAGAAAATTAACTGGAAAAAGTCCAACAGCCTGTCAGGGTGGGAGTAGAAAGTATATATCTACTCTTCTTAGTGTGGTGACTTCGAAATAAAAGATCTAACAATATTAAAATCACATAATACAGTAATTTAAGCTATTTTTCAATACCTACTCAGTTCCAGCTTACTCTAGGTACTTGGAGCTTTGTCCCGAGTACCCTCGCAAGTACTTCGGCCTAACCAAACTGTACTTATATGAGTCGATAGTCGCGAATCTGAGAAAAGTCGGTCGGTTCCTTCTGGCAATTATCCTGAATAATCTATTTTATATATCTACCCCAACTCCGATCCAGCTTACTCTAGATACCTAGAGCTTTGTCCCGAGTACCCTCGCAAGTACTTCGGCTCATCCAAACTGTACTTATAATAGTCCGAAGTCGCGAATCTGAGAAAAGTCGGTCGGTTCCTTCTAGCGATTATCCTGAATAATCTATTTTATATATCTACCCCAACTCCGATCCAGCTTACTCTAGAGATTCGGACCTTTGTCCCGAGTACCCTTGCAAGTACTTCGGCTCAACCAAACTGTACCTATATGAGTACAATGTCGCGAATCTGAGAAAAGTCGGTCGGTTCCTTCTAGCGATTATCCTGAATAATCTATTTTATATTTGTACCCCAACTCCGTTCCAGCGGACTATAGAAACTTGGAACTTTGTCCCGAGTACCCTCGCAAGTACTTCGGCTCAACCAAACTGTACTTATAATAGTCCGAAGTCGCGAATCTGAGAAAAGTCGATCCTACCCCTTTAGTGATCTCGTCCTGATGCCAAGAAATGGAAAGCAAGAAGAAAATTAACTGGAAAAAGTCCAACAGCCTGCCAGGGTGGGAGAAAGTATATATCTACTCTTCTTAGTGTGGTGACTTCGAAATAAAAGATCTAACAATATTAAAATCACATAATACAGTAATTTAAGCTATTTTTCAATACCTACTCAGTTCCAGCTTACTCTAGGTACTTGGAGCTTTGTCCCGAGTACCCTCGCAAGTACTTCGGCCTAACCAAACTGTACTTATATGAGTCGATAGTCGCGAATCTGAGAAAAGTCGGTCGGTTCCTTCTGGCAATTATCCTGAATAATCTATTTTATATATCTACCCCAACTCCGATCCAGCTTACTCTAGAGATTCGGACCTTTGTCCCGATTACCCTTGCAAGTACTTCGGCTCAACCAAACTGTACTTATAATAGTCCGAAGTCGCGAATCTGAGAAAAGTCGGTCGGTTCCTTCTGGCAATTATCCTGAATAATCTATTTTATATTTGTACCCGAACTCCGTTCCAGCGGACTATAGAGACTTGGAACTTTGTCCCGAGTACCCTCGCAAGTACTTCGGCTCAACCAAACTGTACCAATAATAGTCCTAATTCGCGAATCTGAGAAAAGTCGGTCGGTTCCTTCTAGCCATTATCCTGAATAATCTATTTTATATATCTGCCCAAACTCGGATCCAGCTTTCTCTAGATACCTAGAGCTTTGTCCCGAGTACCCTCGCAAGTACTTCGGCTCAACCAAACTGTACTTATAATAGTCCGAAGTCGCGAATCTGAGAAAAGTCGGTCGGTTCCTTCTGGCAATTATCCTGAATAATCTATTTTATATATCTACCCCAACTCCGATCCAGCTTACTCTAGATACCTAGAGCTTTGTCCCGAGTACCCTCGCAAGTACTTCGGCTCATCCAAACTGTACTTATAATAGTCCGAAGTCGCGAATCTGAGAAAAGTCGGTCGGTTCCTTCTAGCGATTATCCTGAATAATCTATTTTATATATCTACCCCAACTCCGATCCAGCTTACTCTAGAGATTCGGACCTTTGTCCCGAGTACCCTCGCAAGTACTTCGGCTCAACCAAACTGTACTTATAATAGTCCGAAGTCGCGAATCTGAGAAAAGTCGGTCGGTTCCTTCTAGTGATTGTCCTGACTAATCTATTTTATGTTTGTACCCCACCTCCGTTCCAGCAGACTATAGAGAATTTGACTTTTGTCCGGAGTACCCTCGCAAGTACTTCGGCCTAACCAAACTGTACTTATAATAGTCCAATTTCGCGAATCTGAGAAAAGTCGGTCGGTTCCTTCTGGCAATTATCCTGAATAATCTATTTTATATATCTACCCCAACTCCGATCCAGCTTACTCTAGATACCTAGAGCTTTGTCCCGAGTACCCTCGCAAGTACTTCGGCTCATCCAAACTGTACTTATAATAGTCCGAAGTCGCGAATCTGAGAAAAGTCGGTCGGTTCCTTCTGGCAATTATCCTGAATAATCTATTTTATATATCTACCCCAACTCCGATCCAGCTTACTCTAGATACCTAGAGCTTTGTCCCGAGTACCCTCGCAAGTACTTCGGCTCATCCAAACTGTACTTATAATAGTCCGAAGTCGCGAATCTGAGAAAAGTCGGTCGGTTCCTTCTAGCGATTATCCTGAATAATCTATTTTATATATCTACCCCAACTCCGATCCAGCTTACTCTAGAGATTCGGACCTTTGTCCCGAGTACCCTTGCAAGTACTTCGGCTCAACCAAACTGTACTTATAATAGTCCGAAGTCGCGAATCTGAGAAAAGTCGGTCGGTTCCTTCTAGTGATTGTCCTGACTAATCTATTTTATGTTTGTACCCCACCTCCGTTCCAGCAGACTATAGAGAATTTGACTTTTGTCCGGAGTACCCTCGCAAGTACTTCGGCCTAACCAAACTGTACTTATAATAGTCCAATTTCGCGAATCTGAGAAAAGTCGGTCGGTTCCTTCTGGCAATTATCCTGAATAATCTATTTTATATATCTACCCCAACTCCGATCCAGCTTACTCTAGAGATTCGGACCTTTGTCCCGATTACCCTTGCAAGTACTTCGGCTCAACCAAACTGTACTTATAATAGTCCGAAGTCGCGAATCTGAGAAAAGTCGGTCGGTTCCTTCTGGCAATTATCCTGAATAATCTATTTTATATATCTACCCCAACTCCGATCCAGCTTACTCTAGATACCTAGAGCTTTGTCCCGAGTACCCTCGCAAGTACTTCGGCTCATCCAAACTGTACTTATAATAGTCCGAAGTCGCGAATCTGAGAAAAGTCGGTCGGTTCCTTCTAGCGATTATCCTGAATAATCTATTTTATATATCTACCCCAACTCCGATCCAGCTTACTCTAGAGATTCGGACCTTTGTCCCGAGTACCCTCGCAAATACTTCGGCTCAACCAAACTGTACGTATAAAAGTCCAAACACGCATAACTTTGCCAAGTGGTTCTTACTCCTGTAGCTATCACGTCCAGTGGCCGAGGAATGGCAATCAACAAGAAAACTAGTAGAAAAAAGCCCAACTCTCTTTCAGGGTGGGGGTAGAAATTATGTATCTTCTTCTGTTGACGTGGTGGCTTTGAAATAAAAGATCTAACAATATAAAAATCGCATTATACAGTAATTTAAGCTATATTTCTATACGTGTTCAGTCCAGCTTACTCTAGAGACTTGGAGCTTTGTCCCGAGTACCCTCGCAAGTACTTCGGCCTAACCAAACTGTACTTATAATAGTCCAAAGTCGCGAAGCTGAGACAAGTCGATCCTACCCCTTTAGTGATCTCGTCCTGATGCCAAGAAATGGAAGGCAAGAAGAAAATTAACTGGAAAAAGTCCAACAGCCTGTCAGGGTGGGAGTAGAAAGTATATGTCTACTCTTCTTAGTTCGGTGACTTCCAAATAAAAGATCTAACAATATAAAAATCGCATTATACAGTAATTTAAGCTATATTTCTATACGTGTTCAGTTCTAACTACTCTAGATACCTAGAGCTTTGTCCAGAGTACCCTCGCAAGTACTTCTGCTCAACCAAACTGTACTTATAATAGTTCGAAGTCGCGAATCTGAGAAAAGTCGGTCGGTTCCTTCTAGCCATTATCCTGAATAATCTATTTTATATATCTGCCCGAACTCGGATCCAGCTTTCTCTAGATACCTAGAGCTTTGTCCCGAGTACCCTCGCAAGTACTTCGGCTCAACCAAACTGTACTTATAATAGTCCGAAGTCGCGAATCTGAGACAAGTCGATCCTACCCCTTTAGTGATCTCGTCCTGATGCCAAGAAATGGAAAGCAAGAAGAAAATTAACTGGAAAAAGTCCAACAGCCTGTCAGGGTGGGAGTAGAAAGTATATATCTACTCTTCTTAGTGTGGTGACTTCGAAATAAAAGATCTAACAATATTAAAATCACATAATACAGTAATTTAAGCTATTTTTCAATACCTACTCAGTTCCAGCTTACTCTAGGTACTTGGAGCTTTGTCCCGAGTACCCTCGCAAGTACTTCGGCCTAACCAAACTGTACTTATATGAGTCGATAGTCGCGAATCTGAGAAAAGTCGGTCGGTTCCTTCTGGCAATTATCCTGAATAATCTATTTTATATATCTACCCCAACTCCGATCCAGCTTACTCTAGAGATTCGGACCTTTGTCCCGATTACCCTTGCAAGTACTTCGGCTCAACCAAACTGTACTTATAATAGTCCGAAGTCGCGAATCTGAGAAAAGTCGGTCGGTTCCTTCTGGCAATTATCCTGAATAATCTATTTTATATTTGTACCCCAACTCCGTTCCAGCGGACTATAGAGACTTGGAACTTTGTCCCGAGTACCCTCGCAAGTACTTCGGCTCATCCAAACTGTACTTATAATAGTCCGAAGTCGCGAATCTGAGAAAAGTCGGTCGGTTCCTTCTAGCGATTATCCTGAATAATCTATTTTACATTTGTACCCCAACTCCGTTCCAGCGGACTATAGAGACTTGGAACTTTGTCCCGAGTACCCTCGCAAGTACTTCGGCCTAACCAAACTGTACCAATAATAGTCCAAAGTCGAGAATCTGAGAAAAGTCGGTCGGTTCCTTCTAGCCATTATCCTGAATAATCTAATTTATATATCTGCCCCAACTCGGATCCAGCTTACTCTAGATACCTAGAGCTTTGTCCCGAGTACCCTCGCAAGTACTTCGGCCTAACCAAACTGTACTTATAATAGTTCGAAGTCGCGAATCTGAGAAAAGTCGGTCGGTTCCTTCTAGCGATTATCCTGAATAATCTATTTTATATTTGTACCCCAACTCCGTTCCAGCGGACTATAGAGACTTGGAACTTTGTCCCGAGTACCCTCGCAAGTACTTCGGCCTAACCAAACTGTACCAATAATAGACCAAAGTCGAGAATCTGAGAAAAGTCGGTCGGTTCCTTCTAGCCATTATCCTGAATAATCTATTTTATATATCTGCCCGAACTCGGATCCAGCTTTCTCTAGATACCTAGAGCTTTGTCCCGAGTACCCTCGCAAGTACTTCGGCTCAACCAAACTGTACTTATAATAGTCCGAAGTCGCGAATCTGAGACAAGTCGATCCTACCCCTTTAGTGATCTCGTCCTGATGCCAAGAAATGGAAAGCAAGAAGAAAATTAACTGGAAAAAGTCCAACAGCCTGTCAGGGTGGGAGTAGAAAGTATATATCTACTCTTCTTAGTGTGGTGACTTCGAAATAAAAGATCTAACAATATTAAAATCACATAATACAGTAATTTAAGCTATTTTTCAATACCTACTCAGTTCCAGCTTACTCTAGGTACTTGGAGCTTTGTCCCGAGTACCCTCGCAAGTACTTCGGCCTAACCAAACTGTACTTATATGAGTCGATAGTCGCGAATCTGAGAAAAGTCGGTCGGTTCCTTCTGGCAATTATCCTGAATAATCTATTTTATATATCTACCCCAACTCCGATCCAGCTTACTCTAGAGATTCGGACCTTTGTCCCGATTACCCTTGCAAGTACTTCGGCTCAACCAAACTGTACTTATAATAGTCCGAAGTCGCGAATCTGAGAAAAGTCGGTCGGTTCCTTCTGGCAATTATCCTGAATAATCTATTTTATATATCTACCCCAACTCCGATCCAGCTTACTCTAGATACCTAGAGCTTTGTCCCGAGTACCCTCGCAAGTACTTCGGCTCAACCAAACTGTACTTATAATAGTCCGAAGTCGCGAATCTGAGACAAGTCGATCCTACCCCTTTAGTGATCTCGTCCTGATGCCAAGAAATGGAAAGCAAGAAGAAAATTAACTGGAAAAAGTCCAACAGCCTGTCAGGGTGGGAGTAGAAAGTATATATCTACTCTTCTTAGTGTGGTGACTTCGAAATAAAAGATCTAACAATATTAAAATCACATAATACAGTAATTTAAGCTATTTTTCAATACCTACTCAGTTCCAGCTTACTCTAGGTACTTGGAGCTTTGTCCCGAGTACCCTCGCAAGTACTTCGGCCTAACCAAACTGTACTTATATGAGTCGATAGTCGCGAATCTGAGAAAAGTCGGTCGGTTCCTTCTGGCAATTATCCTGAATAATCTATTTTATATATCTACCCCAACTCCGATCCAGCTTACTCTAGATACCTAGAGCTTTGTCCAGAGTACCCTCGCAAGTACTTCTGCTCAACCAAACTGTACTTATAATAGTTCGAAGTCGCGAATCTGAGAAAAGTCGGTCGGTTCCTTCTAGCCATTATCCTGAATAATCTATTTTATATATCTGCCCGAACTCGGATCCAGCTTTCTCTAGATACCTAGAGCTTTGTCCCGAGTACCCTCGCAAGTACTTCGGCTCAACCAAACTGTACTTATAATAGTCCGAAGTCGCGAATCTGAGACAAGTCGATCCTACCCCTTTAGTGATCTCGTCCTGATGCCAAGAAATGGAAAGCAAGAAGAAAATTAACTGGAAAAAGTCCAACAGCCTGTCAGGGTGGGAGTAGAAAGTATATATCTACTCTTCTTAGTGTGGTGACTTCGAAATAAAAGATCTAACAATATTAAAATCACATAATACAGTAATTTAAGCTATTTTTCAATACCTACTCAGTTCCAGCTTACTCTAGGTACTTGGAGCTTTGTCCCGAGTACCCTCGCAAGTACTTCGGCCTAACCAAACTGTACTTATATGAGTCGATAGTCGCGAATCTGAGAAAAGTCGGTCGGTTCCTTCTGGCAATTATCCTGAATAATCTATTTTATATATCTACCCCAACTCCGATCCAGCTTACTCTAGAGATTCGGACCTTTGTCCCGATTACCCTTGCAAGTACTTCGGCTCAACCAAACTGTACTTATAATAGTCCGAAGTCGCGAATCTGAGAAAAGTCGGTCGGTTCCTTCTGGCAATTATCCTGAATAATCTATTTTATATTTGTACCCCAACTCCGTTCCAGCGGACTATAGAGACTTGGAACTTTGTCCCGAGTACCCTCGCAAGTACTTCGGCTCATCCAAACTGTACTTATAATAGTCCGAATTCGCGAATCTGAGAAAAGTCGGTCGGTTCCTTCTAGCGATTATCCTGAATAATCTATTTTATATTTGTACCCCAACTCCGTTCCAGCGGACTATAGAAACTTGTAACTTTTGTCCCGAGTACCCTCGCAAGTACTTCGGCCTAACCAAACTGTACCAATAATAGTCCAAAGTCGAGAATCTGAGAAAAGTCGGTCGGTTCCTTCTAGCCATTATCCTGAATAATCTAATTTATATATCTGCCCCAACTCGGATCCAGCTTACTCTAGATACCTAGAGCTTTGTCCCGAGTACCCTCGCAAGTACTTCGGCCTAACCAAACTGTACTTATAATAGTCCGAAGTCGCGAATCTGAGAAAAGTCGGTCGGTTCCTTCTAGCGATTATCCTGAATAATCTATTTTATATTTGTACCCCAACTCCGTTCCAGCGGACTATAGAGACTTGGAACTTTGTCCCGAGTAACCTCGCAAGTACTTCGGCCTAACCAAACTGTACCAATAATAGACCAAAGTCGAGAATCTGAGAAAAGTCGGTCGGTTCCTTCTAGCCATTATCCTGAATAATCTATTTTATATATCTGCCCGAACTCGGATCCAGCTTTCTCTAGATACCTAGAGCTTTGTCCCGAGTACCCTCGCAAGTACTTCGGCTCAACCAAACTGTACTTATAATAGTCCGAAGTCGCGAATCTGAGACAAGTCGATCCTACCCCTTTAGTGATCTCGTCCTGATGCCAAGAAATGGAAAGCAAGAAGAAAATTAACTGGAAAAGTTCAACAGCCTGTCAGGGTGGGAGTAGAAAGTATATATCTACTCTTCTTAGTGTGGTGACTTCGAAATAAAAGATCTAACAATATTAAAATCACATAATACAGTAATTTAAGCTATTTTTCAATACCTACTCAGTTCCAGCTTACTCTAGGTACTTGGAGCTTTGTCCCGAGTACCCTCGCAAGTACTTCGGCCTAACCAAACTGTACTTATATGAGTCGATAGTCGCGAATCTGAGAAAAGTCGGTCGGTTCCTTCTGGCAATTATCCTGAATAATCTATTTTATATATCTACCCCAACTCCGATCCAGCTTACTCTAGATACCTAGAGTTTTGTCCCGAGTACCCTCGCAAGTACTTCGGCTCAACCAAACTGTACTTATAATAGTCCGAAGTCGCGAATCTGAGACAAGTCGATCCTACCCCTTTAGTGATCTCGTCCTGATGCCAAGAAATGGAAAGCAAGAAGAAAATTAACTGGAAAAAGTCCAACAGCCTGTCAGGGTGGGAGTAGAAAGTATATATCTACTCTTCTTAGTGTGGTGACTTCGAAATAAAAGATCTAACAATATTAAAATCACATAATACAGTAATTTAAGCTATTTTTCAATACCTACTCAGTTCCAGCTTACTCTAGGTACTTGGAGCTTTGTCCCGAGTACCCTCGCAAGTACTTCGGCCTAACCAAACTGTACTTATATGAGTCGATAGTCGCGAATCTGAGAAAAGTCGGTCGGTTCCTTCTGGCAATTATCCTGAATAATCTATTTTATATATCTACCCCAACTCCGATCCAGCTTACTCTAGAGACGTGGAACTTTGTCCCGATTACCCTCGCAAGTACTTCGGCTCAACCAAACTGTACTTATAATAGTCCGAAGTCGCGAATCTGAGAAAAGTCGGTCGGTTCCTTCTAGCGATTATCCTGAATAATCTATTTTATATTTGTACCCCAACTCCGTTCCAGCGGACTATAGAGACTTGGAACTTTGTCCCGAGTACCCTCGCAAGTACTTCGGCCTAACCAAACTGTACCAATAATAGTCCAAAGTCGAGAATCTGAGAAAAGTCGGTCGGTTCCTTCTAGCCATTATCCTGAATAATCTAATTTATATATCTGCCCCAACTCGGATCCAGCTTACTCTAGATACCTAGAGCTTTGTCCCGAGTACCCTCGCAAGTACTTCGGCTCAACCAAACTGTACTTATAATAGTTCGAAGTCGCGAATCTGAGAAAAGTCGGTCGGTTCCTTCTGGCAATTATCCTGAATAATCTATTTTATATATCTACCCCAACTCCGATCCAGCTTACTCTAGAGATTCGGACCTTTGTCCCGATTACCCTTGCAAATACTTCGGCTCAACCAAACTGTACGTATAAAAGTCCAAACACGCATAACTTTGCCAAGTGGTTCTTACTCCTGTAGCGATCACGTCCAGTGGCCGAGGAATGGCAATCAACAAGAAAACTAATAGAAAAAAGCCCAACTCTCTTTCAGGGTGGGGGTAGAAATTATGTATCTTCTTCTGTTGACGTGGTGGCTTTGAAATAAAAGATCTAACAATATAAAAATCGCATTATACAGTAATTTAAGCTATATTTCTATACGTGTTCAGTCCAGCTTACTCTAGAGACTTGGAGCTTTGTCCCGAGTACCCTCGCAAGTACTTCGGCCTAACCAAACTGTACTTATAATAGTCCAAAGTCGCGAAGCTGAGACAAGTCGATCCTACCCCTTTAGTGATCTCGTCCTGATGCCAAGAAATGGAAGGCAAGAAGAAAATTAACTGGAAAAAGTCCAACAGCCTGTCAGGGTGGGAGTAGAAAGTATATGTCTACTCTTCTTAGTTCGGTGACTTCCAAATAAAAGATCTAACAATATAAAAATCGCATTATACAGTAATTTAAGCTATATTTCTATACGTGTTCAGTTCTAACTTACTCTAGATACCTAGAGCTTTGTCCAGAGTACCCTCGCAAGTACTTCTGCTCAACCAAACTGTACTTATAATAGTTCGAAGTCGCGAATCTGAGAAAAGTCGGTCGGTTCCTTCTAGCCATTATCCTGAATAATCTATTTTATATATCTGCCCGAACTCGGATCCAGCTTTCTCTAGATACCTAGAGCTTTGTCCCGAGTACCCTCGCAAGTACTTCGGCTCAACCAAACTGTACTTATAATAGTCCGAAGTCGCGAATCTGAGACAAGTCGATCCTACCCCTTTAGTGATCTCGTCCTGATGCCAAGAAATGGAAAGCAAGAAGAAAATTAACCGGAAAAAGTCCAACAGCCTGTCAGGGTGGGAGTAGAAAGTATATATCTACTCTTCTTAGTGTGGTGACTTCGAAATAAAAGATCTAACAATATTAAAATCACATAATACAGTAATTTAAGCTATTTTTCAATACCTACTCAGTTCCAGCTTACTCTAGGTACTTGGAGCTTTGTCCCGAGTACCCTCGCAAGTACTTCGGCCTAACCAAACTGTACTTATATGAGTCGATAGTCGCGAATCTGAGAAAAGTCGGTCGGTTCCTTCTGGCGATTATCCTGAATAATCTAATTTATATATCTGCCCCAACTCGGATCCAGCTTACTCTAGAGATTCGGATCTTTGTCCCGATTACCCTTGCAAGTACTTCGGCTCAACCAAACTGTACTTATAATAGTCCGAAGTCGCGAATCTGAGAAAAGTCGGTCGGTTCCTTCTGGCAATTATCCTGAATAATCTATTTTATATATCTACCCCAACTCCGATCCAGCTTACTCTAGATACCTAGAGCTTTGTCCCGAGTACCCTGGCAAGTACTTCGGCTCATCCAAACTGTACTTATAATTGTCCGAATTCGCGAATCTGAGAAAAGTCGGTCGGTTCCTTCTGGCAATTATCCTGAATAATCTATTTTATATATCTACCCCAACTCCGATCCAGCTTACTCTAGATACCTAGAGCTTTGTCCCGAAGTACCCTCGCAAGTACTTCGGCTCATCCAAACTGTACTTATAATAGTCCGAAGTCGCGAATCTGAGAAAAGTCGGTCGGTTCCTTCTCGCGATTACCCTGAATAATCTATTTTATATATCTACCCCAACTCCGATCCAGCTTACTCTAGAGATTCGGACCTTTGTCCCGAGTACCCTCGCAAGTACTTCGGCTCAACCAAACTGTACTTATAATAGTCCGAAGTCGCGAATCTGAGAAAAGTCGGTCGGTTCCTTCTAGTGATTGTCCTGACTAATCTATTTTATGTTTGTACCCCACCTCCATTCCAGTAGACTATAGAGAATTTGACTTTTGTCCGGAGTACCCTCGCAAGTACTTCGGCCTAACCAAACTGTACTTATAATAGTCCAATTTCGCGAATCTGAGAAAAGTCGGTCGGTTCCTTCTAGCCATTATCCTGAATAATCTATTTTATATATCTGCCCGAACTCGGATCCAGCTTTCTCTAGATACCTAGAGCTTTGTCCCGAGTACCCTCGCAAGTACTTCGGCTCAACCAAACTGTACTTATAATAGTCCGAAGTCGCGAATCTGAGACAAGTCGATCCTACCCCTTTAGTGATCTCGTCCTGATGCCAAGAAATGGAAAGCAAGAAGAAAATTAACTGGAAAAAGTCCAACAGCCTGTCAGGGTGGGAGTAGAAAGTATATATCTACTCTTCTTAGTGTGGTGACTTCGAAATAAAAGATCTAACAATATTAAAATCACATAATACAGTAATTTAAGCTATTTTTCAATACCTACTCAGTTCCAGCTTACTCTAGGTACTTGGAGCTTTGTCCCGAGTACCCTCGCAAGTACTTCGGCCTAACCAAACTGTACTTATATGAGTCGATAGTCGCGAATCTGAGAAAAGTCGGTCGGTTCCTTCTGGCAATTATCCTGAATAATCTATTTTATATATCTACCCCAACTCCGATCCAGCTTACTCTAGAGATTCGGACCTTTGTCCCGATTACCCTTGCAAGTACTTCGGCTCAACCAAACTGTACTTATAATAGTCCGAAGTCGCGAATCTGAGAAAAGTCGGTCGGTTCCTTCTGGCAATTATCCTGAATAATCTATTTTATATATCTACCCCAACTCCGATCCAGCTTACTCTAGATACCTAGAGCTTTGTCCCGAGTACCCTCGCAAGTACTTCGGCTCATCCAAACTGTACTTATAATAGTCCGAAGTCGCGAATCTGAGACAAGTCGATCCTACCCCTTTAGTGATCTCGTCCTGATGCCAAGAAATGGAAATCAAGAAGAAAATTAACTGGAAAAAGTCCAACAGCCTGTCAGGGTGGGAGTAGAAAGTATATGTCTACTCTTCTTAGTTCGGTGACTTCCAAATAAAAGATCTAACAATATAAAAATCGCATTATGCAGTAATTTAAGCTATATTTCTATACGTGTTCAGTTCGAGCTTACTCTAGATACCTAGAGCTTTGTCCAGAGTACCCTCGCAAGTACTTCTGCTCAACCAAACTGTACTTATAATAGTTCGAAGTCGCGAATCTGAGAAAAGTCGGTCGGTTCCTTCTAGCGATTATCCTGAATAATCTAATTTATATATCTGCCCCAACTCGGATCCAGCTTACTCTAGAGATTCGGACCTTTGTCCCGAGTACCCTCGCAAATACTTCGGCTCAACCAAACTGTACGTATAAAAGTCCAAACACGCATAACTTTGCCAAGTGGTTCTTACTCCTGTAGCGATCACGTCCAGTGGCCGAGGAATGGCAATCAACAAGAAAACTAGTAGAAAAAAGCCCAACTCTCTTTCAGGGTGGGGGTAGAAATTATGTATCTTCTTCTGTTGACGTGGTGGCTTTGAAATAAAAGATCTAACAATATAAAAATCGCATTATACAGTAATTTAAGCTATATTTCTATACGTGTTCAGTCCAGCTTACTCTAGAGACTTGGAGCTTTGTCCCGAGTACCCTCGCAAGTACTTCGGCCTAACTAAACTGTACTTATAATAGTCCAAAGTCGCGAAGCTGAGACAAGTCGATCCTACCCCTTTAGTGATCTCGTCCTGATGCCAAGAAATGGAAGGCAAGAAGAAAATTAACTGGAAAAAGTCCAACAGCCTGTCAGGGTGGGAGTAGAAAGTATATGTCTACTCTTCTTAGTTCGGTGACTTCCAAATAAAAGATCTAACAATATAAAAATCGCATTATACAGTAATTTAAGCTATATTTCTATACGTGTTCAGTTCTAACTTACTCTAGATACCTAGAGCTTTGTCCAGAGTACCCTCGCAAGTACTTCTGCTCAACCAAACTGTACTTATAATAGTTCGAAGTCGCGAATCTGAGAAAAGTCGGTCGGTTCCTTCTGGCAATTATCCTGAATAATCTATTTTATATATCTACCCCAACTCCGATCCAGCTTACTCTAGAGATTCGGACCTTTGTCCCGAGTACCCTCGCAAGTACTTCGGCCTAACCAAACTGTACTTATAATAGTCCGAAGTCGCGAATCTGAGAAAAGTCGGTCGGTTCCTTCTGGCAATTATCCTGAATAATCTATTTTATATATCTACCCCAACTCCGATCCAGCTTACTCTAGATACCTAGAGCTTTGTCCAGAGTACCCTCGCAAGTACTTCTGCTCAACCAAACTGTACTTATAATAGTTCGAAGTCGCGAATCTGAGAAAAGTCGGTCGGTTCCTTCTAGCCATTATCCTGAATAATCTATTTTATTTATCTGCACGATATCGGATTCAGCTTTCTCTAGATACCTAGAGCTTTGTCCCGAGTACCCTCGCAAGTACTTCGGCTCAACCAAAATGTACTTATAATAGTCCGAAATCGCGAATCTGAGACAAGTCGATCCTACCCCTTTAGTGATCTCGTCCTGATGCCAAGAAATGGAAAGCAAGAAGAAAATTAACTGGAAAAAGTCCAACAGCCTGTCAGGGTGGGAGTAGAAAGTATATATCTACTCTTCTTAGTGTGGTGACTTCGAAATAAAAGATCTAACAATATTAAAATCACATAATACAGTAATTTAAGCTATTTTTCAATACCTACTCAGTTCCAGCTTACTCTAGGTACTTGGAGCTTTGTCCCGAGTACCCTCGCAAGTACTTCGGCCTAACCAAACTGTACTTATATGAGTCGATAGTCGCGAATCTGAGAAAAGTCGGTCGGTTCCTTCTGGCAATTATCCTGAATAATCTATTTTATATATCTACCCCAACTCCGATCCAGCTTACTCTAGAGATTCGGACCTTTGTCCCGATTACCCTTGCAAGTACTTCGGCTCAACCAAACTGTACTTATAATAGTCCGAAGTCGCGAATCTGAGAAAAGTCGGTCGGTTCCTTCTGGCAATTATCCTGAATAATCTATTTTATATTTGTACCCCAACTCCGTTCCAGCGGACTATAGAGACTTGGAACTTTGTCCCGAGTACCCTCGCAAGTACTTCGGCTCATCCAAACTGTACTTATAATAGTCCGAAGTCGCGAATCTGAGAAAAGTCGGTCGGTTCCTTCTAGCGATTATCCTGAATAATCTATTTTATATTTGTACCCCAACTCCGTTCCAGCGGACTATAGAGACTTGGAACTTTGTCCCGAGTACCCTCGCAAGTACTTCGGCCTAACCAAACTGTACCAATAATAGTCCAAAGTCGAGAATCTGAGAAAAGTCGGTCGGTTCCTTCTAGCCATTATCCTGAATAATCTAATTTATATATCTGCCCCAACTCCGATCCAGCTTACTCTAGATACCTAGAGCTTTGTCCCGAGTACCCTCGCAAGTACTTCGGCTCAACCAAACTGTACTTATAATAGTCCGAAGTCGCGAATCTGAGAAAAGTCGGTCGGTTCCTTCTAGCGATTATCCTGAATAATCTATTTTATATTTGTACCCCAACTCCGTTCCAGCGGACTATAGAGACTTGGAACTTTGTCCCGAGTACCCTCGCAAGTACTTCGGCCTAACCAAACTGTACCAATAATAGTCCAAAGTCGAGAATCTGAGAAAAGTCGGTCGGTTCCTTCTAGCCATTATCCTGAATAATCTATTTTATATATCTGCCCGAACTCGGATCCAGCTTTCTCTAGATACCTAGAGCTTTGTCCCGAGTACCCTCGCAAGTACTTCGGCTCAACCAAACTGTACTTATAATAGTCCGAAGTCGCGAATCTGAGACAAGTCGATCCTACCCCTTTAGTGATCTCGTCCTGATGCCAAGAAATGGAAAGCAAGAAGAAAATTAACTGGAAAAAGTCCAACAGCCTGTCAGGGTGGGAGTAGAAAGTATATATCTACTCTTCTTAGTGTGGTGACTTCGAAATAAAAGATCTAACAATATTAAAATCACATAATACAGTAATTTAAGCTATTTTTCAATACCTACTCAGTTCCAGCTTACTCTAGGTACTTGGAGCTTTGTCCCGAGTACCCTCGCAAGTACTTCGGCCTAACCAAACTGTACTTATATGAGTCGATAGTCGCGAATCTGAGAAAAGTCGGTCGGTTCCTTCTGGCAATTATCCTGAATAATCTATTTTATATATCTACCCCAACTCCGATCCAGCTTACTCTAGAGATTCGGACCTTTGTCCCGATTACCCTTGCAAGTACTTCGGCTCAACCAAACTGTACTTATAATAGTCCGAAGTCGCGAATCTGAGAAAAGTCGGTCGGTTCCTTCTGGCAATTATCCTGAATAATCTATTTTATATATCTACCCCAACTCCGATCCAGCTTACTCTAGATACCTAGAGCTTTGTCCCGAGTACCCTCGCAAGTACTTCGGCTCAACCAAACTGTACTTATAATAGTCCGAAGTCGCGAATCTGAGACAAGTCGATCCTACCCCTTTAGTGATCTCGTCCTGATGCCAAGAAATGGAAAGCAAGAAGAAAATTAACTGGAAAAAGTCCAACAGCCTGTCAGGGTGGGAGTAGAAAGTATATATCTACTCTTCTTAGTGTGGTGACTTCGAAATAAAAGATCTAACAATATTAAAATCACATAATACAGTAATTTAAGCTATTTTTCAATACCTACTCAGTTCCAGCTTACTCTAGGTACTTGGAGCTTTGTCCCGAGTACCCTCGCAAGTACTTCGGCCTAACCAAACTGTACTTATATGAGTCGATAGTCGCGAATCTGAGAAAAGTCGGTCGGTTCCTTCTAGCGATTATCCTGAATAATCTATTTTATATATCTACCCCAACGCCGATCCAGCTTACTCTAGCGATTCGGACCTTTGTCCCGAGTACTCCTCGCAAATACTTCGGCTCAACCAAACTGTACGTATAATAGTCCGAAGTCGCGAATCTGAGAAAAGTCGGTCGGTTCCTTCTAGGGATTGTCCAGAATAATCTAGAAAAAGTTTGTACACCACCTCCGTTCCAGCAGACTATAGAGAATTTGACTTTTGTCCGGAGTACCCTCGCAAGTACTTCGGCCTAACCAAACTGTACTTATAATAGTCCAATTTCGCGAATCTGAGAAAAGTCGGTCGGTTCCTTCTTGCAATTATCCTGAATAATCTATTTTATATATCTACCCCAACTCCGATCCAGCTTACTCTAGATACCTAGAGCTTTGTCCCGAGTACCCTCGCAAGTACTTCGGCTCATCCAAACTGTACTTATAATAGTCCGAAGTCGCGAATCTGAGAAAAGTCGGTCGGTTCCTTCTAGCGATTATCCTGAATAATCTATTTTATATATCTACCCCAACGCCGATCCAGCTTACTCTAGAGATTCGGACCTTTGTCCCGAGTACCCTTGCAAGTACTTCGGCTCAACCAAACTGTACCTATATGAGTACAATGTCGCGAATCTGAGAAAAGTCGGTCGGTTCCTTCTAGCGATTATCCTGAATAATCTATTTTATATTTGTACCCCAACTCCGTTCCAGCGGACTATAGAAACTTGGAACTTTGTCCCGAGTACCCTCGCAAGTACTGCGGCCTAACCAAACTGTACCAATAATAGTCCAAAGTCGCGAATCTGAGAAAAGTCGGTCGGTTCCTTCTGGCAATTATCCTGAATAATCTATTTTATATATCTACCCCAACTCCGATCCATCTTACTCTAGATACCTAGAGTTTTGTCCCGAGTACCCTCGCAAGTACTTCGGCTCATCCAAACTGTACTTATAATAGTCCGAAGTCGCGAATCTGAGAAAAGTCGGTCGGTTCCTTCTAGTGATTGTCCTGACTAATCTATTTTATGTTTGTACCCCACCTCCGTTCCAGCAGACTATAGAGAATTTGACTTTTGTCCGGAGTACCCTCGCAAGTACTTCGGCCTAACCAAACTGTACTTATAATAGTCCAATTTCGCGAATCTGAGAAAAGTCGGTCGGTTCCTTCTGGCAATTATCCTGAATAATCTATTTTATATATCTACCCCAACTCCGATCCAGCTTACTCTAGATACCTAGAGCTTTGTCCCGAGTACCCTCGCAAGTACTTCGGCTCATCCAAACTGTACTTATAATAGTCCGAAGTCGCGAATCTGAGAAAAGTCGGTCGGTTCCTTCTAGCGATTATCCTGAATAATCTATTTTATATTTGTACCCCAACTCCGTTCCAGCGGACTATAGAGACTTGGAACTTTGTCCCGAGTAACCTCGCAAGTACTTCGGCCTAACCAAACTGTACCAATAATAGTCCAAAGTCGAGAATCTGAGAAAAGTCGGTCGGTTCCTTCTAGCCATTATCCTGAATAATCTAATTTATATATCTGCCCCAACTCGGATCCAGCTTACTCTAGATACCTAGAGCTTTGTCCCGAGTACCCTCGCAAGTACTTCGGCTCAACCAAACTGTACTTATAATAGTTCGAAGTCGCGAATCTGAGAAAAGTCGGTCGGTTCCTTCTAGCAATTATCCTGAATAATCTAATGTATATATCTACCCCAACTCAGATCCAGCTTACTCTAGAGATTCGGACCTTTGTCCCGAGTACCCTCGCAAATACTTCGGCTCAACCAAACTGTACGTATAAAAGTCCAAACACGCATAACTTTGCCAAGTGGTTCTTACTCCTGTAGCGATCACGTCCAGTGGCCGAGGAATGGCAATCAACAAGAAAACTAGTAGAAAAAAGCCCAACTCTCTTTCAGGGTGGGGGTAGAAATTATGTATCTTCTTCTGTTGACGTGGTGGCTTTGAAATAAAAGATCTAACAATATAAAAATCGCATTATACAGTAATTTAAGCTATATTTCTATACGTGTTCAGTTCTAACTTACTCTAGATACCTAGAGCTTTGTCCAGAGTACCCTCGCAAGTACTTCTGCTCAACCAAACTGTACTTATAATAGTTCGAAGTCGCGAATCTGAGAAAAGTCGGTCGGTTCCTTCTGGCAATTATCCTGAATAATCTATTTTATATATCTACCCCAACTCCGATCCAGCTTACTCTAGAGATTCGGACCTTTGTCCCGAGTACCCTCGCAAGTACTTCGGCTCAACCAAACTGTACTTATAATAGTCCGAAGTCGCGAATCTGAGAAAAGTCGGTCGGTTCCTTCTGGCAATTATCCTGAATAATCTATTTTATATATCTACCCCAACTCCGATCCAGCTTACTCTAGATACCTAGAGCTTTGTCCAGAGTACCCTCGCAAGTACTTCTGCTCAACCAAACTGTACTTATAATAGTTCGAAGTCGCGAATCTGAGAAAAGTCGGTCGGTTCCTTCTAGCCATTATCCTGAATAATCTATTTTATATATCTGCCCGAACTCGGATCCAGCTTTCTCTAGATACCTAGAGCTTTGTCCCGAGTACCCTCGCAAGTACTTCGGCTCAACCAAACTGTACTTATAATAGTCCGAAGTCGCGAATCTGAGACAAGTCGATCCTACCCCTTTAGTGATCTCGTCCTGATGCCAAGAAATGGAAAGCAAGAAGAAAATTAACTGGAAAAAGTCCAACAGCCTGTCAGGGTGGGAGTAGAAAGTATATATCTACTCTTCTTAGTGTGGTGACTTCGAAATAAAAGATCTAACAATATTAAAATCACATAATACAGTAATTTAAGCTATTTTTCAATACCTACTCAGTTCCAGCTTACTCTAGGTACTTGGAGCTTTGTCCCGAGTACCCTCGCAAGTACTTCGGCCTAACCAAACTGTACTTATATGAGTCGATAGTCGCGAATCTGAGAAAAGTCGGTCGGTTCCTTCTGGCAATTATCCTGAATAATCTATTTTATATATCTACCCCAACTCCGATCCAGCTTACTCTAGAGATTCGGACCTTTGTCCCGATTACCCTTGCAAGTACTTCGGCTCAACCAAACTGTACTTATAATAGTCCGAAGTCGCGAATCTGAGAAAAGTCGGTCGGTTCCTTCTGGCAATTATCCTGAATAATCTATTTTATATATCTACCCCAACTCCGATCCAGCTTACTCTAGATACCTAGAGCTTTGTCCCGAGTACCCTGGCAAGTACTTCGGCTCATCCAAACTGTACTTATAATAGTCCGAATTCGCGAATCTGAGAAAAGTCGGTCGGTTCCTTCTAGCGATTATCCTGAATAATCTATTTTATATATCTACCCCAACTCCGATCCAGCTTACTCTAGAGATTCGGACCTTTGTCCCGAGTACCCTCGCAAATACTTCGGCTCAACCAAACTGTACTTATAATAGTCCGAAGTCGCGAATCTGAGAAAAGTCGGTCGGTTCCGTATAGTGATTGTCCTGACTAATCTATTTTATGTTTGTACCCCACCTCCGTTCCAGCAGACTATAGAGAATTTGACTTTTGTCCGGAGTACCCTCGCAAGTACTTCGGCCTAACCAAACTGTACTTATAATAGTCCAAAGTCGCGAAGCTGAGACAAGTCGATCCTACCCCTTTAGTGATCTCGTCCTGATGCCAAGAAATGGAAAGCAAGAAGAAAATTAACTGGAAAAAGTCCAACAGCCTGTCAGGGTGGGAGTAGAAAGTATATATCTACTCTTCTTAGTGTGGTGACTTCGAAATAAAAGATCTCACAATATTAAAATCATATAATACAGTAATTTAAGCAATTTTCAATACCTACTCAGTTCCAGCTTACTCTAGGTACTTGGAGCTTTGTCCCGAGTACCCTCGCAAGTACTTCGGCCTAACCAAACTGTACTTATATGAGTCGATAGTCGCGAATCTGAGAAAAGTCGGTCGGTTCCTTCTAGCGATTATCCTGAATAATCTATTTTATATATCTACCCCAACTCCGATCCAGCTTACTCTAGAGATTCGGACCTTTGTCCCGAGTACCCTCGCAAACTTCGGCTCAACCAAACTGTACGTATAATAGTCCGAAGTCGCGAATCTGAGAAAAGTCGGTCGGTTCCTTCTAGTGATTGTCCTGACTAATCGATTTTATGTTTGTACTCCACCTCCGTTCCAGCAGACTATAGAGAATTTGACTTTGTCCGGAGTACCTCTCGCAAGTCTCGGCCTAACCAAACTGTACTTATATACTGAGTCGATCAAGGAATCTGAGAAAAGTCGGTCGGTTTCCTTCTGCAATTATCCTGAATAATCTATTTTATATATCTACCCCAACTCCGATCCAGCTTACTCTAGATACCTAGAGCTTTGTCCCGAGTACCCTCGCAAGTACTTCGGCTCATCCAAACTGTACTTATAATAGTCCGAATTCGCGAATCTGAGAAAAGTCGGTCGGTTCCTTCTAGCGATTATCCTGAATAATCTATTTTATATATCTACCCCAACGCCGATCCAGCTTACTCTAGCGATTCGGACCTTTGTCCCGAGTACCCTTGCAAGTACTTCGGCTCAACCAAACTGTACCTATATGAGGACAATGTCGCGAATCTGAGAAAAGTCGGTCGGTTCCTTCTAGCGATTATCCTGAATAATCTATTTTATATTTGTACCCCAACTCCGTTCCAGCGGACTATAGAAACTTGGAACTTTGTCCCGAGTACCCTCGCAAGTACTGCGGCCTAACCAAACTGTACCAATAATAGTCCAAAGTCGCGAATCTGAGAAAAGTCGGTCGGTTCCTTCTGGCAATTATCCTGAATAATCTATTTTATATATCTACCCCAACTCCGATCCATCTTACTCTAGATACCTAGAGTTTTGTCCCGAGTACCCTCGCAAGTACTTGGCTCATCCAAACTGTACTTATAATAGTCCGAAGTCGCGAATCTGAGAAAAGTCGGTCGGTTCCTTCTAGTGATTGTCCTGACTAATCTATTTTATGTTTGTACCCCACCTCCGTTCCAGCAGACTATAGAGAATTTGACTTTTGTCCGGAGTACCCTCGCAAGTACTTCGGCCTAACCAAACTGTACTTATAATAGTCCAATTTCGCGAATCTGAGAAAAGTCGGTCGGTTCCTTCTGGCAATTATCCTGAATAATCTATTTTATATATCTACCCCAACTCCGATCCAGCTTACTCTAGATACCTAGAGCTTTGTCCCGAGTACCCTCGCAAGTACTTCGGCTCATCCAAACTGTACTTATAATAGTCCGAAGTCGCGAATCTGAGAAAAGTCGGTCGGTTCCTTCTAGCGATTATCCTGAATAATCTATTTTATATTTGTACCCCAACTCCGTTCCAGCGGACTATAGAGACCTTGATCTTTGTCCCGAGTAACCTCGCAAGTACTTCGGCCTAACCAAACTGTACCAATAATAGTCCAAAGTCGAGAATCTGAGAAAAGTCGGTCGGTTCCTTCTAGCCATTATCCTGAATAATCTAATTTATATATCTGCCCCAACTCGGATCCAGCTTACTCTAGATACCTAGAGCTTTGTCCCGAGTACCCTCGCAAGTACTTCTGCAAAACCAAACTGTACTTATAATAGTTCGAAGTCGCGAATCTGAGAAAAGTCGGTCGGATCCTACATCCAATTATCCAGAATAATAAATAAACTAAAACTACACAAACTCCGATCCAGCTTACTCTAGAGATTCGGACCTTTGTCCCGAGTACCCTCGCAAATACTTCGGCTCAACCAAACTGTACGTATAAAAGTCCAAACACGCATAACTTTGCCAAGTGGTTCTTACTCCTGTAGCGATCACGTCCAGTGGCCGAGGAATGGCAATCAACAAGAAAACTAGTAGAAAAAAGCCCAACTCTCTTTCAGGGTGGGGGTAGAAATTATGTATCTTCTTCTGTTGACGTGGTGGCTTTGAAATAAAAGATCTAACAATATAAAAATCGCATTATACAGTAATTTAAGCTATATTTCTATACGTGTTCAGTTCTAACTTACTCTAGATACCTAGAGCTTTGTCCAGAGTACCCTCGCAAGTACTTCTGCTCAACCAAACTGTACTTATAATAGTTCGAAGTCGCGAATCTGAGAAAAGTCGGTCGGTTCCTTCTAGCGATTATCCTGAATAATCTATTTTATATATCTACCCCAACTCCGATCCAGCTTACTCTAGAGATTCGGACCTTTGTCCCGAGTACCCTCGCAAGTACTTCGGCTCAACCAAACTGTACTTATAATAGTCCGAAGTCGCGAATCTGAGAAAAGTCGGTCGGTTCCTTCTGGCAATTATCCTGAATAATCTATTTTATATATCTACCCCAACTCCGATCCAGCTTACTCTAGATACCTAGAGCTTTGTCCAGAGTACCCTCGCAAGTACTTCTGCTCAACCAAACTGTACTTATAATAGTTCGAAGTCGCGAATCTGAGAAAAGTCGGTCGGTTCCTTCTAGCCATTATCCTGAATAATCTATTTTATATATCTGCCCGAACTCGGATCCAGCTTTCTCTAGATACCTAGAGCTTTGTCCCGAGTACCCTCGCAAGTACTTCGGCTCAACCAAACTGTACTTATAATAGTCCGAAGTCGCGAATCTGAGACAAGTCGATCCTACCCCTTTAGTGATCTCGTCCTGATGCCAAGAAATGGAAAGCAAGAAGAAAATTAACTGGAAAAAGTCCAACAGCCTGTCAGGGTGGGAGTAGAAAGTATATATCTACTCTTCTTAGTGTGGTGACTTCGAAATAAAAGATCTAACAATATTAAAATCACATAATACAGTAATTTAAGCTATTTTTCAATACCTACTCAGTTCCAGCTTACTCTAGGTACTTGGAGCTTTGTCCCGAGTACCCTCGCAAGTACTTCGGCCTAACCAAACTGTACTTATATGAGTCGATAGTCGCGAATCTGAGAAAAGTCGGTCGGTTCCTTCTGGCAATTATCCTGAATAATCTATTTTATATATCTACCCCAACTCCGATCCAGCTTACTCTAGAGATTCGGACCTTTGTCCCGATTACCCTTGCAAGTACTTCGGCTCAACCAAACTGTACTTATAATAGTCCGAAGTCGCGAATCTGAGAAAAGTCGGTCGGTTCCTTCTGGCAATTATCCTGAATAATCTATTTTATATATCTACCCCAACTCCGATCCAGCTTACTCTAGATACCTAGAGCTTTGTCCCGAGTACCCTGGCAAGTACTTCGGCTCATCCAAACTGTACTTATAATAGTCCGAAGTCGCGAATCTGAGAAAAGTCGGTCGGTTCCTTCTAGCGATTATCCTGAATAATCTATTTTATATATCTACCCCAACGCCGATCCAGCTTACTCTAGAGATTCGGACCTTTGTCCCGAGTACCCTCGCAAGTACTTCGGCTCAACCAAACTGTACGTATAATAGTCCAAAGTCGCGAATCTGAGAAAAGTCGGTCGGTTCCTTCTAGTGATTGTCCTGACTAATCTATTTTATGTTTGTACCCCACCTCCGTTCCAGCAGACTATAGAGAATTTGACTTTTGTCCGGAGTACCCTCGCAAGTACTTCGGCCTAACCAAACTGTACTTATAATAGTCCAATTTCGCGAATCTGAGAAAAGTCGGTCGGTTCCTTCTGGCAATTATCCTGAATAATCTATTTTATATATCTACCCCAACTCCGATCCAGCTTACTCTAGATACCTAGAGCTTTGTCCCGAGTACCCTCGCAAGTACTTCGGCTCAACCAAACTGTACTTATAATAGTCCGAAGTCGCGAATCTGAGACAAGTCGATCCTACCCCTTTAGTGATCTCGTCCTGATGCCAAGAAATGGAAAGCAAGAAGAAAATTAACTGGAAAAAGTCCAACAGCCTGTCAGGGTGGGAGTAGAAAGTATATATCTACCCTTCTTAGTGTGGTGACTTCGAAATAAAAGATCTAACAATATTAAAATCACATAATACAGCAATTTAAGCTATTTTTCAATACCTACTCAGTTCCAGCTTACTCTAGGTACTTGGAGCTTTGTCCCGAGTACCCTCGCAAGTACTTCGGCTTAACCAAACTGTACTTATATGAGTCGATAGTCGCGAATCTGAGAAAAGTCGGTCGGTTCCTTCTGGCAATTATCCTGAATAATCTATTTTATATATCTACCCCAACTCCGATCCAGCTTACTCTAGAGATTCGGACCTTTGTCCCGATTACCCTTGCAAGTACTTCGGCTCAACCAAACTGTACTTATAATAGTCCGAAGTCGCGAATCTGAGAAAAGTCGGTCGGTTCCTTCTGGCAATTATCCTGAATAATCTATTTTATATATCTACCCCAACTCCGATCCAGCTTACTCTAGATACCTCGAGCTTTGTCCCGAGTACCCTCGCAAGTACTTCGGCTCATCCAAACTGTACTTATAATAGTCCGAAGTCGCGAATCTGAGAAAAGTCGGTCGGTTCCTTCTAGCGATTATCCTGAATAATCTATTTTATATATCTACCCCAACTCCGATCCAGCTTACTCTAGCGATTCGGACCTTTGTCCCGAGTACCCTCGCAAATACTTCGGCTCAACCACACTGTACTTATAATAGTCCGAAGTCGCGAATCTGAGAAAAGTCGGTCGGTTCCTTCTAGTGATTGTCCTGACTAATCTATTTTATGTTTGTACCCCACCTCCGTTCCAGCAGACTATAGAGAATTTGACTTTTGTCCGGAGTACCCTCGCAAGTACTTCGGCCTAACCAAACTGTACTTATAATAGTCCAATTTCGCGAATCTGAGAAAAGTCGGTCGGTTCCTTCTGGCAATTATCCTGAATAATCTATTTTATATATCTACCCCAACTCCGATCCAGCTTACTCTAGATACCTAGAGCTTTGTCCCGAGTACCCTCGCAAGTACTTCGGCTCATCCAAACTGTACTTATAATAGTCCGAAGTCGCGAATCTGAGAAAAGTCGGTCGGTTCCTTCTAGCGATTATCCTGAATAATCTATTTTATATATCTACCCCAACTCCGATCCAGCTTACTCTAGAGATTCGGACCTTTGTCCCGAGTACCCTTGCAAGTACTTCGGCTCAACCAAACTGTACCTATATGAGTACAATGTCGCGAATCTGAGAAAAGTCGGTCGGTTCCTTCTAGCGATTATCCTGAATAATCTATTTTATATTTGTACCCCAACTCCGTTCCAGCGGACTATAGAGAATTTGGAACTTTTGTCCGGAGTACCCTCGCAAGTACTGCGGCCTAACCAAACTGTACCAATAATAGTCCAAAGTCGCGAATCTGAGAAAAGTCGGTCGGTTCCTTCTGGCAATTATCCTGAATAATCTATTTTATATATCTACCCCAACTCCGATCCATCTTACTCTAGATACCTAGAGTTTTGTCCCGAGTACCCTCGCAAGTACTTCGGCTCATCCAAACTGTACTTATAATAGTCCGAAGTCGCGAATCTGAGAAAAGTCGGTCGGTTCCTTCTAGTGATTGTCCTGACTAATCTATTTTATGTTTGTACCCCACCTCCGTTCCAGCAGACTATAGAGAATTTGACTTTTGTCCGGAGTACCCTCGCAAGTACTTCGGCCTAACCAAACTGTACTTATAATAGTCCAATTTCGCGAATCTGAGAAAAGTCGGTCGGTTCCTTCTGGCAATTATCCTGAATAATCTATTTTATATATCTACCCCAACTCCGATCCAGCTTACTCTAGATACCTAGAGCTTTGTCCCGAGTACCCTCGCAAGTACTTCGGCTCATCCAAACTGTACTTATAATAGTCCGAAGTCGCGAATCTGAGAAAAGTCGGTCGGTTCCTTCTAGCGATTATCCTGAATAATCTATTTTATATTTGTACCCCAACTCCGTTCCAGCGGACTATAGAGACTTGGAACTTTGTCCCGAGTAACCTCGCAAGTACTTCGGCCTAACCAAACTGTACCAATAATAGACCAAAGTCGAGAATCTGAGAAAAGTCGGTCGGTTTCCTTCTAGCCATTATCCTGAATAATCTAATTTATATATCTGCCCCAACTCGGATCCAGCTTACTCTAGATACCTAGAGCTTTGTCCCGAGTACCCTCGCAAGTACTTCGGCTCAACCAAACTGTACTTATAATAGTTCGAAGTCGCGAATCTGAGAAAAGTCGGTCGGTTCCTTCTAGCAATTATCCTGAATAATCTAATGTATATATCTACCCCAACTCAGATCCAGCTTACTCTAGAGATTCGGACCTTTGTCCCGAGTACCCTCGCAAATACTTCGGCTCAACCAAACTGTACGTATAAAAGTCCAAACACGCATAACTTTGCCAAGTGGTTCTTACTCCTGTAGCGATCACGTCCAGTGGCCGAGGAATGGCAATCAACAAGAAAACTAGTAGAAAAAAGCCCAACTCTCTTTCAGGGTGGGGGGTAGAAATTATGTATCTTCTTCTGTTGACGTGGTGGCTTTGAAATAAAAGATCTAACAATATAAAAATCGCATTATACAGTAATTTAAGCTATATTTCTATACGTGTTCAGTTCTAACTTACTCTAGATACCTAGAGCTTTGTCCAGAGTACCCTCGCAAGTACTTCTGCTCAACCAAACTGTACTTATAATAGTTCGAAGTCGCGAATCTGAGAAAAGTCGGTCGGTTCCTTCTAGCAATTATCCTGAATAATCTATTTTATATATCTACCCCAACTCCGATCCAGCTTACTCTAGAGATTCGGACCTTTGTCCCGAGTACCCTCGCAAGTACTTCGGTTCAACCAAACTGTACTTATAATAGTTCGAAGTCGCGAATCTGAGAAAAGTCGGTCGGTTCCTTCTGGCAATTATCCTGAATAATCTATTTTATATATCTACCCCAACTCCGATCCAGCTTACTCTAGATACCTAGAGCTTTGTCCCGAGTACCCTCGCAAGTACTTCGGCTCATCCAAACTGTACTTATAATAGTCCGAAGTCGCGAATCTGAGAAAAGTCGGTCGGTTCCTTCTAGCGATTATCCTGAATAATCTATTTTATATCAACCCCAACTCCGATGCAGCTTACTCTAGAGATTCGGACCTTTGTCCCGAGTACCCTCGCAAGTACTTCGGCTCAACCAAACTGTACTTATAATAGTCCGAAGTCGCGAATCTGAGAAAAAGTCGGTCGGTTCCTTCTGGCAATTATCCTGAATAATCTATTTTATATATCTACCCCAACTCCGATCCAGCTTACTCTAGATACCTAGAGCTTTGTCCCGAGTACCCTCGCAAGTACTTCGGCTCATCCAAACTGTACTTATAATAGTCCGAAGTCGCGAATCTGAGAAAAGTCGGTCGGTTCCTTCTAGCGATTATCCTGAATAATCTATTTTATATATCTACCCCAACTCCGATCCAGCTTACTCTAGAGATTCGGACCTTTGTCCCGAGTACCCTCGCAAATACTTCGGCTCAACCAAACTGTACGTATAATAGTCCGAAGTCGCGAATCTGAGAAAAGTCGGTCGGTTCCTTCTAGTGATTGTCCTGACTAATCTATTTTATGTTTGTACCCCACCTCCGTTCCAGTAGACTATAGAGAATTTGACTTTTATCCGGAGTACCCTCGCAAGTACTTCGGCCTAACCAAACTGTACTTATAATAGTCCAATTTCGCGAATCTGAGAAAAGTCGGTCGGTTCCTTCTAGCCATTATCCTGAATAATCTATTTTATATATCTGCCCGAACTCGGATCCAGCTTTCTCTAGATACCTAGAGCTTTGTCCCGAGTACCCTCGCAAGTACTTCGGCTCAACCAAACTGTACTTATAATAGTCCGAAGTCGCGAATCTGAGACAAGTCGATCCTACCCCTTTAGTGATCTCGTCCTGATGCCAAGAAATGGAAAGCAAGAAGAAAATTAACTGGAAAAAGTCCAACAGCCTGTCAGGGTGGGAGTAGAAAGTATATATCTACTCTTCTTAGTGTGGTGACTTCGAAATAAAAGATCTAACAATATTAAAATCACATAATACAGTAATTTAAGCTATTTTTCAATACCTACTCAGTTCCAGCTTACTCTAGGTACTTGGAGCTTTGTCCCGAGTACCCTCGCAAGTACTTCGGCCTAACCAAACTGTACTTATATGAGTCGATAGTCGCGAATCTGAGAAAAGTCGGTCGGTTCCTTCTGGCAATTATCCTGAATAATCTATTTTATATATCTACCCCAACTCCGATCCAGCTTACTCTAGAGATTCGGACCTTTTGTCCCGAGTACCCTCGCAAATACTTCGGCTCAACCAAACTGTACGTATAAAAGTCCAAACACGCATAACTTTGCCAAGTGGTTCTTACTCCTGTAGCGATCACGTCCAGTGGCCGAGGAATGGCAATCAACAAGAAAACTAGAAGAAAAAGCCCAACTCTCTTTCAGGGTGGGGGTAGAAATTATGTATCTTCTTCTGTTGACGTGGTGGCTTTGAAATAAAAGATCTAACAATATAAAAATCGCATTATACAGTAATTTAAGCTATATTTCTATACGTGTTCAGTCCAGCTTACTCTAGAGACTTGGAGCTTTGTCCCGAGTACCCTCGCAAGTACTTCGGCCTAACCAAACTGTACTTATAATAGTCCAAAGTGGCGAAGCTGAGACAAGTCGATCCTACCCCTTTAGTGATCTCGTCCTGATGCCAAGAAATGGAAGGCAAGAAGAAAATTAACTGGAAAAAGTCCAACAGCCTGTCAGGTAGGGAGTAGAAAGTATATGTCTACTCTTCTTAGTTCGGTGACTTCCAAATAAAAGATCTAACAATATAAAAATCGCATTATACAGTAATTTAAGCTATATTTCTATACGTGTTCAGTTCTAACTTACTCTAGATACCTAGAGCTTTGTCCAGAGTACCCTCGCAAGTACTTCTGCTCAACCAAACTGTACTTATAATAGTTCGAAGTCGCGAATCTGAGAAAAGTCGGTCGGTTCCTTCTAGCCATTATCCTGAATAATCTATTTTATATATCTGCCCGAACTCGGATCCAGCTTTCTCTAGATACCTAGAGCTTTGTCCCGAGTACCCTCGCAAGTACTTCGGCTCAACCAAACTGTACTTATAATAGTCCGAAGTCGCGAATCTGAGACAAGTCGATCCTACCCCTTTAGTGATCTCGTCCTGATGCCAAGAAATGGAAAGCAAGAAGAAAATTAACTGGAAAAAGTCCAACAGCCTGTCAGGGTGGGAGTAGAAAGTATATGTCTACTCTTCTTAGTTCGGTGACTTCCAAATAAAAGATCTAACAATATAAAAATCGCATTATACAGTAATTTAAGCTATATTTCTATACGTGTTCAGTTCTAACTTACTCTAGATACCTAGAGCTTTGTCCAGAGTACCCTCGCAAGTACTTCTGCTCAACCAAACTGTACTTATAATAGTTCGAAGTCGCGAATCTGAGAAAAGTCGGTCGGTTCCTTCTAGCCATTATCCTGAATAATCTATTTTATATATCTGCCCGAACTCGGATCCAGCTTTCTCTAGATACCTAGAGCTTTGTCCCGAGTACCCTCGCAAGTACTTCGGCCTAACCAAACTGTACTTATATGAGTCGATAGTCGCGAATCTGAGAAAAGTCGGTCGGTTCCTTCTGGCAATTATCCTGAATAATCTATTTTATATATCTGCCCCAACTCGGATCCACCTTACTCTAGAGATACTGAGCTTTGTCCCGATTACCCTTGCAAGTACTTCGGCTCAACCAAACTGTACTTATAATAGTCCGAAGTCGCGAATCTGAGAAAAGTCGGTCGGTTCCTTCTGGCAATTATCCTGAATAATCTATTTTATATATCTACCCCAACTCCGATCCAGCTTACTCTAGATACCTAGAGCTTTGTCCCGAGTACCCTCGCAAGTACTTCGGCTCATCCAAACTGTACTTATAATAGTCCGAAGTCGCGAATCTGAGAAAAGTCGGTCGGTTCCTTCTGGCAATTATCCTGAATAATCTATTTTATATATCTACCCCAACTCCGATCCAGCTTACTCTAGATAACTAGAGCTTTGTCCCGATTACCCTCGCAAGTACTTCGGCTCATCCAAACTGTACTTATAATAGTCCGAATTCGCGAATCTGAGAAAAGTCGGTCGGTTCCTTCTAGCGATTATCCTGAATAATCTATTTTATATATCTACCCCAACGCCGATCCAGCTTACTCTAGCGATTCGGACCTTTGTCCCGAGTACCCTTGCAAGTACTTCGGCTCAACCAAACTGTACCTATATGAGGACAATGTCGCGAATCTGAGAAAAGTCGGTCGGTTCCTTCTAGCGATTATCCTGAATAATCTATTTTATATTTGTACCCCAACTCCGTTCCAGCGGACTATAGAAACTTGGAACTTTGTCCCGAGTACCCTCGCAAGTACTGCGGCCTAACCAAACTGTACCAATAATAGTCCAAAGTCGCGAATCTGAGAAAAGTCGGTCGGTTGCTGCTGGCCATTATCCTGAATAATCTATTTTATATATCTACCCCAACTCCGATCCATCTTACTCTAGATACCTAGAGTTTTGTCCCGAGTACCCTCGCAAGTACTTCGGCTCAACCAAGCACTACGTAGAATAGTCCGAAGTCGCGAATCTGAGAAAAGTCGGTCGGTTCCTTCTAGCGATTATCCTGAATAATCTATTTTATATTTGTACCCCAACTCCGATCCAGCTTACTCTAGAGATTCGGACCTTTGTCCCGATTACCCTTGCAAGAACTTCGGCTCAACCAAACTGTACTTATAATAGTCCCAAGTCGCGAATCTGAGAAAAGTCGGTCGGTTCCTTCTAGTGATTGTCCTGACTAATCTATTTTATGTTTGTACCCCACCTCCGTTCCAGCAGACTATAGAGAATTTGACATTTGTCCGGAGTACCCTCGCAAGTACTTCGGCCTAACCAAACTGTACTTATAATAGTCCAATTTCGCGAATCTGAGAAAAGTCGGTCGGTTCCTTCTGGCAATTATCCTGAATAATCTATTTTATATATCTACCCCAACTCCGATCCAGCTTACTCTAGATACCTAGAGCTTTGTCCCGAGTACCCTCGCAAGTACTTCGGCTCATCCAAACTGTACTTATAATAGTCCGAAGTCGCGAATCTGAGAAAAGTCGGTCGGTTCCTTCTAGCGATTATCCTGAATAATCTATTTTATATTTGTACCCCAACTCCGTTCCAGCGGACTATAGAGACTTGGAACTTTGTCTCGAGTACCCTCGAAAGTACTTCGGCCTAACCAAACTGTACCAATAATAGTCCAAAGTCGAGAATCTGAGAAAAGTCGGTCGGTTCCTTCTAGCCATTATCCTGAATAATCTAATTTATATATCTGCCCCAACTCGGATCCAGCTTACTCTAGATACCTAGAGCTTTGTCCCGAGTACCCTCGCAAGTACTTCGGCTCAACCAAACTGTACTTATAATAGTCCGAAGTCGCGAATCTGAGAAAAGTCGGTCGGTTCCTTCTAGCGATTATCCTGAATAATCTATTTTATATTTGTACCCCAACTCCGTTCCAGCTTACTCTAGAGATTCGGACCTTTGTCCCGAGTACCCTCGCAAATACTTCGGCTCAACCAAACTGTACGTATAAAAGTCCAAACACGCATAACTTTGCCAAGTGGTTCTTACTCCTGTAGCGATCACGTCCAGTGGCCGAGGAATGGCAATCAACAAGAAAACTAGTAGAAAAAAGCCCAACTCTCTTTCAGGGTGGGGGTAGAAATTATGTATCTTCTTCTGTTGACGTGGTGGCTTTGAAATAAAAGATCTAACAATATAAAAATCGCATTATACAGTAATTTAAGCTATATTTCTATACGTGTTCAGTCCAGCTTACTCTAGAGACTTGGAGCTTTGTCCCGAGTACCCTCGCAAGTACTTCGGCCTAACCAAACTGTACTTATAATAGTCCAAAGTCGCGAAGCTGAGACAAGTCGATCCTACCCCTTTAGTGATCTCGTCCTGATGCCAAGAAATGGAAGGCAAGAAGAAAATTAACTGGAAAATGTCCAACAGCCTGTCAGGGTGGGAGTAGAAAGTATATGTCTACTCTTCTTAGTTCGGTGACTTCCAAATAAAAGATCTAACAATATAAAAATCGCATTATACAGTAATTTAAGCTATATTTCTATACGTGTTCAGTTCTAACTTACTCTAGATACCTCAGAGCTTTGTCCAGAGTACCCTCGCAAGTACTTCTGCTCAACCAAACTTTACTTATAATAGTTCGAAGTCGCGAATCTGAGAAATGTCGGTCGGTTCCTTCTAGCCATTATCCTGAATAATCTATTTTATATATCTGCCCGAACTCGGATCCAGCTTTCTCTAGATACCTAGAGCTTTGTCCCGAGTACCCTCGCAAGTACTTCGGCTCAACCAAACTGTACTTATAATAGTCCGAAGTCGCGAATCTGAGACAAGTCGATCCTACCCCTTTAGTGATCTCGTCCTGATGCCAAGAAATGGAAAGCAAGAAGAAAATTAACTGGAAAAAGTCCAACAGCCTGTCAGGGTGGGAGTAGAAAGTATATATCTACTCTTCTTAGTGTGGTGACTTCGAAATAAAAGATCTAACAATATTAAAATCACATAATACAGTAATTTAAGCTATTTTTCAATACCTACTCAGTTCCAGCTTACTCTAGGTACTTGGAGCTTTGTCCCGAGTACCCTCGCAAGTACTTCGGCCTAACCAAACTGTACTTATATGAGTCGATAGTCGCGAATCTGAGAAAAGTCGGTCGGTTCCTTCTGGCAATTATCCTGAATAATCTATTTTATATATCTACCCCAACTCCGATCCAGCTTACTCTAGAGATTCGGACCTTTGTCCCGATTACCCTTGCAAGTACTTCGGCTCAACCAAACTGTACTTATAATAGTCCGAAGTCGCGAATCTGAGAAAAGTCGGTCGGTTCCTTCTGGCAATTATCCTGAATAATCTATTTTATATATCTACCCCAACTCCGATCCAGCTTACTCTAGATACCTAGAGCTTTGTCCCGAGTACCCTCGCAAGTACTTCGGCTCATCCAAACTGTACTTATAATAGTCCGAAGTCGCGAATCTGAGAAAAGTCGGTCGGTTCCTTCTAGCGATTATCCTGAATAATCTATTTTATATATCTACCCCAACTCCGATCCAGCTTACTCTAGAGATTCGGACCTTTGTCCCGAGTACCCTCGCAAATACTTCGGCTCAACCAAACTGTACGTATAATAGTCCAAAGTCGCGAAGCTGAGACAAGTCGTGGTCGGTTCCTTCAGTGATTGTCCTGACTAATCGATTTTATGTTTGTACCACCTCCGTTCCAGCAGACTATAGAGAATTTGACTTTGTCCGGAGTACCCTCGCGCATTGGCCTAAATCCAAACTGTACTTATAATAGTCCAATTTCGCGAATCTGCGAAAAGTCGGTCGGATCCTTCTGCAATTATCCTGAATAATCTATTTTATATATCTACCCCAACTCCGATCCAGCTTACTCTAGATACCTAGAGCTTTGTCCCGAGTACCCTCGCAAGTACTTCGTCAATTCAAACTGTACTTATAATAGTCCGAATTCGCGAATCTGAGAAAAGTCGGTCGGTTCCTTCTAGCGATTATCCTGAATAATCTATTTTATATATCTACCCCAACGCCGATCCAGCTTACTCTAGCTATTCGGACTTTGTCCCGAGTAGTCTCGCAAGTACTTCGGCTCAACCAAACTGTACCTATATGAGGACAATGTCGCGAATCTGAGAAAAGTCGGTCGGTTCCTTCTGGCAATTATCCTGAATAATCTATTTTATATATCTACCCCAACTCCGATCCAGCTTACTCTAGATACCTAGAGCTTTGTCCCGGGCAATTCCCTGCAAGTACTTCGGCTCATCCAAACTGTACTTATAATAGTCCGAAGTCGCGAATCTGAGAAAAGTTTGTCATTCCTTCTAGCGATTATCCTGAATAATCTATTTTATATATCTACCCCAACTCCGATCCAGTTTACCTAGAGATTCGGACCTTTGTCCCGAGTATCTTCGCAAATACTTCGGCTCAACCAAACTGTACGTATAATAGTCCGGAAGTCGCGAATCTGAGAAAAGTCGGTCGGTTCCTTCTAGGGATTGTCCCACTAATCGATTTGTTGTACTCCACCTCCGTTCCAGCAGACTAGAGAGAATGCGAATTTTGTCCGGAGTACCCTCGCAAGTACTTCGGCCTAACCAAACTGTACTTATAATAGTCCAATTTCGCGAATCTGAGAAAAGTCGGTCGGTTCCTTCTGGCAATTATCCTGAATAATCTATTTTATATATCTACCCCAACTCCGATCCAGCTTACTCTAGATACCTAGAGCTTTGTCCCGAGTACCCTCGCAAGTACTTCGGCTCATCCAAACTGTACTTATAATAGTCCGAAGTCGCGAATCTGAGACAAGTCGATCCTACCCCTTTAGTGATCTCGTCCTGATGCCAAGAAATGGAAAGCAAGAAGAAAATTAACTGGAAAAAGTCCAACAGCCTGTCAGGGTGGGAGTAGAAAGTATATATCTACTCTTCTTAGTGTGGTGACTTCGAAATAAAAGATCTAACAATATTAAAATCACATAATACAGTAATTTAAGCTATTTTTCAATACCTACTCAGTTCCAGCTTACTCTAGGTACTTGGAGCTTTGTCCCGAGTACCCTCGCAAGTACTTCGGCCTAACCAAACTGTACTTATATGAGTCGATAGTCGCGAATCTGAGAAAAGTCGGTCGGTTCCTTCTGGCAATTATCCTGAATAATCTATTTTATATATCTACCCCAACTCCGATCCAGCTTACTCTAGAGATTCGGACCTTTGTCCCGATTACCCTTGCAAGTACTTCGGCTCAACCAAACTGTACTTATAATAGTCCGAAGTCGCGAATCTGAGAAAAGTCGGTCGGTTCCTTCTGGCAATTATCCTGAATAATCTATTTTATATATCTACCCCAACTCCGATCCAGCTTACTCTAGTTACTTTGAGCTTTGTCCCGAGTACCCTGGCAAGTACTTCGGCTCATCCAAACTGTACTTATAATAGTCCGAATTCGCGAATCTGAGAAAAGTCGGTCGGTTCCTTCTAGCGATTATCCTGAATAATCTATTTTATATATCTACCCCAACGCCGATCCAGCTTACTCTAGCGATTCGGACCTTTGTCCCGAGTACCTCGCAAATACTTCGGCTCAACCAAACTGTACGTATAATAGTCCGAAGTCGCGAATCTGAGAAAAGTCGGTCGGTTCCTTCTAGTGATTGTCCTGACTAATCTATTTTATGTTTGTACCCCACCTCCGTTCCAGCAGACTATAGAGAATTTGACTTTTGTCCGGAGTACCCTCGCAAGTACTTCGGCCTAACCAAACTGTACTTATAATAGTCCAATTTCGCGAATCTGAGAAAAGTCGGTCGGTTCCTTCTGGCAATTATCCTGAATAATCTATTTTATATATCTACCCCAACTCCGATCCAGCTTACTCTAGATACCTAGAGCTTTGTCCCGAGTACCCTCGCAAGTACTTCGGCTCATCCAAACTGTACTTATAATAGTCCGAAGTCGCGAATCTGAGAAAAGTCGGTCGGTTCCTTCTAGCGATTATCCTGAATAATCTATTTTATATATCTACCCCAACTCCGATCCAGCTTACTCTAGAGATTCGGACCTTTGTCCCGAGTACCCTTGCAAGTACTTCGGCTCAACCAAACTGTACCTATATGAGTACAATGTCGCGAATCTGAGAAAAGTCGGTCGGTTCCTTCTAGCGATTATCCTGAATAATCTATTTTATATTTGTACCCCAACTCCGTTCCAGCGGACTATAGAAACTTGGAACTTTGTCCCGAGTACCCTCGCAAGTACTGCGGCCTAACCAAACTGTACCAATAATAGTCCAAAGTCGCGAATCTGAGAAAAGTCGGTCGGTTCCTTCTGGCAATTATCCTGAATAATCTATTTTATATATCTACCCCAACTCCGATCCATCTTACTCTAGATACCTAGAGTTTTGTCCCGAGTACCCTCGCAAGTACTTCGGCTCATCCAAACTGTACTTATAATAGTCCGAAGTCGCGAATCTGAGAAAAGTCGGTCGGTTCCTTCTAGTGATTGTCCTGACTAATCTATTTTATGTTTGTACCCCACCTCCGTTCCAGCAGACTATAGAGAATTTGACTTTTGTCCGGAGTACCCTCGCAAGTACTTCGGCATAACCAAACTGTACTTATAATAGTCCAATTTCGCGAATCTGAGAAAAGTCGGTCGGTTCCTTCTGGCAATTATCCTGAATAATCTATTTTATATATCTACCCCAACTCCGATCCAGCTTACTCTAGATACCTAGAGCTTTGTCCCGAGTACCCTCGCAAGTACTTCGGCTCATCCAAACTGTACTTATAATAGTCCGAAGTCGCGAATCTGAGAAAAGTCGGTCGAGTTCCTTCTAGCGATTATCCTGAATAATCTATTTTATATTTGTACCCCAACTCCGTTCCAGCGGACTATAGAGACTTGGAACTTTGTCCCGAGTACCCTCGCAAGTACTTCGGCCTAACCAAACTGTACCAATAATAGTCCAAAGTCGAGAATCTGAGAAAAGTCGGTCGGTTCCTTCTAGCCATTATCCTGAATAATCTAATTTATATATCTGCCCCAACTCGGATCCAGCTTACTCTAGATACCTAGAGCTTTGTCCCGAGTACCCTCGCAAGTACTTCGGCTCAACCAAACTGTACTTATAATAGTTCGAAGTCGCGAATCTGAGAAAAGTCGGTCGGTTCCTTCTAGCAATTATCCTGAATAATCTAATGTATATATCTACCCCAACTCAGATCCAGCTTACTCTAGAGATTCGGACCTTTGTCCCGAGTACCCTCGCAAATACTTCGGCTCAACCAAACTGTACGTATAAAAGTCCAAACACGCATAACTTTGCCAAGTGGTTCTTACTCCTGTAGCGATCACGTCCAGTGGCCGAGGAATGGCAATCAACAAGAAAACTAGTAGAAAAAAGCCCAACTCTCTTTCAGGGTGGGGGTAGAAATTATGTATCTTCTTCTGTTGACGTGGTGGCTTTGAAATAAAAGATCTAACAATATAAAAATCGCATTATACAGTAATTTAAGCTATATTTCTATACGTGTTCAGTTCTAACTTACTCTAGATACCTAGAGCTTTGTCCAGAGTACCCTCGCAAGTACTTCTGCTCAACCAAACTGTACTTATAATAGTTCGAAGTCGCGAATCTGAGAAAAGTCGGTCGGTTCCTTCTAGTGATTGTCCTGACTAATCTATTTTATATATCTACCCCAACTCCGATCCAGCTTACTCTAGAGATTCGGACCTTTGTCCCGAGTACCCTCGCAAGTACTTCGGCTCAACCAAACTGTACTTATAATAGTCCGAAGTCGCGAATCTGAGAAAAGTCGGTCGGTTCCTTCTGGCAATTATCCTGAATAATCTATTTTATATATCTACCCCAACTCCGATCCAGCTTACTCTAGATACCTAGAGCTTTGTCCCGAGTACCCTCGCAAGTACTTCGGCTCATCCAAACTGTACTTATAATAGTCCGAAGTCGCGAATCTGAGAAAAGTCGGTCGGTTCCTTCTAGCGATTATCCTGAATAATCTATTTTATATATCTACCCCAACTCCGATCCAGCTTACTCTAGAGATTCGGACCTTTGTCCCGAGTACCCTCGCAAGTACTTCGGCTCAACCAAACTGTACTTATAATAGTCCGAAGTCGCGAATCTGAGAAAAGTCGGTCGGTTCCTTCTGGCAATTATCCTGAATAATCTATTTTATATATCTACCCCAACTCCGATCCAGCTTACTCTAGATACCTAGAGCTTTGTCCCGAGTACCCTCGCAAGTACTTCGGCTCATCCAAACTGTACTTATAATAGTCCGAAGTCGCGAATCTGAGAAAAGTCGGTCGGTTCCTTCTAGCGATTATCCTGAATAATCTATTTTATATATCTACCCCAACTCCGATCCAGCTTACTCTAGAGATTCGGACCTTTGTCCCGAGTACCCTCGCAAATACTTCGGCTCAACCAAACTGTACTTATAATAGTCCGAAGTCGCGAATCTGAGAAAAGTCGGTCGGTTCCTTCTAGTGATTGTCCTGACTAATCTATTTTATGTTTGTACCCCACCTCCGTTCCAGCAGACTATAGAGAATTTGACATTTGTCCGGAGTACCCTCGCAAGTACTTCGGCCTAACCAAACTGTACTTATAATAGTCCAATTTCGCGAATCTGAGAAAAGTCGGTCGGTTCCTTCTAGCCATTATCCTGAATAATCTATTTTATATATCTGCCCGAACTCGGATCCAGCTTTCTCTAGATACCTAGAGCTTTGTCCCGAGTACCCTCGCAAGTACTTCGGCTCAACCAAACTGTACTTATAATAGTCCGAAGTCGCGAATCTGAGACAAGTCGATCCTACCCCTTTAGTGATCTCGTCCTGATGCCAAGAAATGGAAAGCAAGAAGAAAATTAACTGGAAAAAGTCCAACAGCCTGTCAGGGTGGGAGTAGAAAGTATATATCTACTCTTCTTAGTGTGGTGACTTCGAAATAAAAGATCTAACAATATTAAAATCACATAATACAGTAATTTAAGCTATTTTTCAATACCTACTCAGTTCCAGCTTACTCTAGGTACTTGGAGCTTTGTCCCGAGTACCCTCGCAAGTACTTCGGCCTAACCAAACTGTACTTATATGAGTCGATAGTCGCGAATCTGAGAAAAGTCGGTCGGTTCCTTCTGGCAATTATCCTGAATAATCTATTTTATATATCTACCCCAACTCCGATCCAGCTTACTCTAGAGATTCGGACCTTTGTCCCGAGTACCCTCGCAAATACTTCGGCTCAACCAAACTGTACGTATAAAAGTCCAAACACGCATAACTTTGCCAAGTGGTTCTTACTCCTGTAGCGATCACGTCCAGTGGCCGAGGAATGGCAATCAACAAGAAATCTATTAGAAAAAAGCCCAACTCTCTTTCAGGGTGGGGGTAGAAATTATGTATCTTCTTCTGTTGACGTGGTGGCTTTGAAATAAAAGATCTAACAATATAAAAATCGCATTATACAGTAATTTAAGCTATATTTCTATACGTGTTCAGTCCAGCTTACTCTAGAGACTTGGAGCTTTGTCCCGAGTACCCTCGCAAGTACTTCGGCCTAACCAAACTGTACTTATAATAGTCCAAAGTATCTAAGCTGAGACAAGTCGATCCTACCCCTTTAGTGATCTCGTCCTGATGCCAAGAAATGGAAGGCAAGAAGAAAATTAACTGGAAAAAGTCCAACAGCCTGTCAGGGTGGGAGTAGAAAGTATATGTCTACTCTTCTTAGTTCGGTGACTTCCAAATAAAAGATCTAACAATATAAAAATCGCATTATACAGTAATTTAAGCTATATTTCTATACGTGTTCAGTTCTAACTTACTCTAGATACCTAGAGCTTTGTCCAGAGTACCCTCGCAAGTACTTCTGCTCAACCAAACTGTACTTATAATAGTTCGAAGTCGCGAATCTGAGAAAAGTCGGTCGGTTCCTTCTAGCCATTATCCTGAATAATCTATTTTATATATCTGCCCGAACTCGGATCCAGCTTTCTCTAGATACCTAGAGCTTTGTCCCGAGTACCCTCGCAAGTACTTCGGCTCAACCAAACTGTACTTATAATAGTCCGAAGTCGCGAATCTGGAGACAAGTCGATCCTACCCCTTTAGTGATCTCGTCCTGATGCCAAGAAATGGAAAGCAAGAAGAAAATTAACCGGAAAAAGTCCAACAGCCTGTCAGGGTGGGAGTAGAAAGTATATATCTACTCTTCTTAGTGTGGTGACTTCGAAATAAAAGATCTAACAATATTAAAATCACATAATACAGTAATTTAAGCTATTTTTCAATACCTACTCAGTTCCAGCTTACTCTAGGTACTTGGAGCTTTGTCCCGAGTACCCTCGCAAGTACTTCGGCCTAACCAAACTGTACTTATATGAGTCGATAGTCGCGAATCTGAGAAAAGTCGGTCGGTTCCTTCTGGCGATTATCCTGAATAATCTAATTTATATATCTGCCCCAACTCGGATCCAGCTTACTCTAGAGATTCGGAACTTTGTCCCGATTACCCTTGCAAGTACTTCGGCTCAACCAAACTGTACTTATAATAGTCCGAAGTCGCGAATCTGAGAAAAGTCCGGTCGGTTCCTTCTGGCAATTAACCTGACTAATCTATTTTATATATCTACCCCAACTCCGATCCAGCTTACTCTAGATACCTTTAGCTTTGTCCCGAGTACCCTCGCAAGTACTTCGGCTCATCCAAACTGTACTTATAATAGTCCTTAGTCGCGAATCTGAGAAAAGTCGGTCGGTTCCTTCTGGCAATTATCCTGAATAATCTATTTTATATATCTACCCCAACTCCGATCCAGCTTACTCTAGTTACCTTGAGCTTTGTCCCGAGTACCCTCGCAAGTACTTCGGCTCATCCAAACTGTACTTATAATAGTCCGAAGTCGCGAATCTGAGAAAAGTCGGTCGGTTCCTTCTAGCGATTATCCTGAATAATCTATTTTATATATCTACCCCAACGCCGATCCAGCTTACTCTAGCGATTCGGACCTTTGTCCCGAGTACCCTTGCAAGTACTTCGGCTCAACCAAACTGTACCTATATGAGGACCATGTCGCGAATCTGAGAAAAGTCGGTCGGTTCCTTCTAGCGATTATCCTGAATAATCTATTTTATATTTGTACCCCAACTCCGTTCCAGCGGACTATAGAAACTTGGAACTTTGTCCCGAGTACCCTCGCAAGTACTGCGGCCTAACCAAACTGTACCAATAATAGTCCAAAGTCGCGAATCTGAGAAAAGTCGGTCGGTTCCTTCTGGCAATTATCCTGAATAATCTATTTTATATATCTACCCCAACTCCGATCCATCTTACTCTAGATAAGAAGACATTTGTCCCGAGTACCCTAGCAAGTACTTCGGCTCAACCAAACTGTACCTATAATAGTCCGATGTCGCGAATCTGAGAAAAGTCGGTCGGTTCCTTCTAGCGATTATCCTGAATAATCTATTTTATATTTGTACCCCAACTCCGTTCCAGCTTACTCTAGAGATTCGGACCTTTGTCCCGATTACCCTTGCAAGTACTTCGGCTCAACCAAACTGTACTTATAATAGTCCGAAGTCGCGAATCTGATAAAAGTCGGTCGGTTCCTTCTAGTGATTGTCCTGACTAATCTATTTTATGTTTGTACCCCACCTCCGTTCCAGCAGACTATAGAGAATTTGACATTTGTCCGGAGTACCCTCGCAAGTACTTCGGCCTAACCAAACTGTACTTATAATAGTCCAATTTCGCGAATCTGAGAAAAGTCGGTCGGTTCCTTCTGGCAATTATCCTGAATAATCTATTTTATATATCTACCCCAACTCCGATCCAGCTTACTCTAGATACCTAGAGCTTTGTCCCGAGTACCCTCGCAAGTACTTCGGCTCATCCAAACTGTACTTATAATAGTCCGAAGTCGCGAATCTGAGAAAAGTCGGTCGGTTCCTTCTAGCGATTATCCTGAATAATCTATTTTATATTTGTACCCCAACTCCGTTCCAGCGGACTATAGAGACTTGGAACTTTGTCCCGAGTACTCCTCGAAAGTACTTCGGCCTAACCAAACTGTACCAATAATAGTCCAAAGTCGAGAATCTGAGAAAAGTCGGTCGGTTCCTTCTAGCCATTATCCTGAATAATCTAATTTATATATCTGCCCCAACTCGGATCCAGCTTACTCTAGATACCTAGAGCTTTGTCCCGAGTACCCTCGCAAGTACTTCGGCTCAACCAAACTGTACTTATAATAGTCCGAAGTCGCGAATCTGAGAAAAGTCGGTCGGTTCCTTCTAGCGATTATCCTGAATAATCTATTTTATATTTGTACCCCAACTCCGTTCCAGCTTACTCTAGAGATTCGGACCTTTGTCCCGAGTACCCTCGCAAATACTTCGGCTCAACCAAACTGTACGTATAAAAGTCCAAACACGCATAACTTTGCCAAGTGGTTCTTACTCCTGTAGCGATCACGTCCAGTGGCCGAGGAATGGCAATCAACAAGAAAACTAGTAGAAAAAAGCCCAACTCTCTTTCAGGGTGGGGGTAGAAATTATGTATCTTCTTCTGTTGACGTGGTGGCTTTGAAATAAAAGATCTAACAATATAAAAATCGCATTATACAGTAATTTAAGCTATATTTCTATACGTGTTCAGTCCAGCTTACTCTAGAGACTTGGAGCTTTGTCCCGAGTACCCTCGCAAGTACTTCGGCCTAACCAAACTGTACTTATAATAGTCCAAAGTCGCGAAGCTGAGACAAGTCGATCCTACCCCTTTAGTGATCTCGTCCTGATGCCAAGAAATGGAAGGCAAGAAGAAAATTAACTGGAAAAAGTCCAACAGCCTGTCAGGGTGGGAGTAGAAAGTATATGTCTACTCTTCTTAGTTCGGTGACTTCCAAATAAAAGATCTAACAATATAAAAATCGCATTATACAGTAATTTAAGCTATATTTCTATACGTGTTCAGTTCTAACTTACTCTAGATACCTAGAGCTTTGTCCAGAGTACCCTCGCAAGTACTTCTGCTCAACCAAACTGTACTTATAATAGTTCGAAGTCGCGAATCTGAGAAATGTCGGTCGGTTCCTTCTAGCCATTATCCTGAATAATCTATTTTATATATCTGCCCGAACTCGGATCCAGCTTTCTCTAGATACCTAGAGCTTTGTCCCGAGTACCCTCGCAAGTACTTCGGCTCAACCAAACTGTACTTATAATAGTCCGAAGTCGCGAATCTGAGACAAGTCGATCCTACCCCTTTAGTGATCTCGTCCTGATGCCAAGAAATGGAAAGCAAGAAGAAAATTAACTGGAAAAAGTCCAACAGCCTGTCAGGGTGGGAGTAGAAAGTATATATCTACTCTTCTTAGTGTGGTGACTTCGAAATAAAAGATCTAACAATATTAAAATCACATAATACAGTAATTTAAGCTATTTTTCAATACCTACTCAGTTCCAGCTTACTCTAGGTACTTGGAGCTTTGTCCCGAGTACCCTCGCAAGTACTTCGGCCTAACCAAACTGTACTTATATGAGTCGATAGTCGCGAATCTGAGAAAAGTCGGTCGGTTCCTTCTGGCAATTATCCTGAATAATCTATTTTATATATCTACCCCAACTCCGATCCAGCTTACTCTAGAGATTCGGACCTTTGTCCCGATTACCCTTGCAAGTACTTCGGCTCAACCAAACTGTACTTATAATAGTCCGAAGTCGCGAATCTGAGAAAAGTCGGTCGGTTCCTTCTGGCAATTATCCTGAATAATCTATTTTATATATCTACCCCAACTCCGATCCAGCTTACTCTAGATACCTAGAGCTTTGTCCCGAGTACCCTCGCAAGTACTTCGGCTCATCCAAACTGTACTTATAATAGTCCGAAGTCGCGAATCTGAGAAAAGTCGGTCGGTTCCTTCTAGCGATTATCCTGAATAATCTATTTTATATATCTACCCCAACTCCGATCCAGCTTACTCTAGAGATTCGGACCTTTGTCCCGAGTACCCTTGCAAGTACTTCGGCTCAACCAAACTGTACGTATAATAGTACAAAGTCGCGAATCTGAGAAAAGTCGGTCGGTTCCTTCTAGTGATTGTCCTGACTAATCTATTTTATGTTTGTACCCCACCTCCGTTCCAGCAGACTATAGAGAATTTGACTTTTGTCCGGAGTACCCTCGCAAGTACTTCGGCCTAACCAAACTGTACTTATAATAGTCCAATTTCGCGAATCTGAGAAAAGTCGGTCGGTTCCTTCTGGCAATTATCCTGAATAATCTATTTTATATATCTACCCCAACTCCGATCCAGCTTACTCTAGATACCTAGAGCTTTGTCCCGAGTACCCTGGCAAGTACTTCGGCTCATCCAAACTGTACTTATAATAGTCCGAATTCGCGAATCTGAGAAAAGTCGGTCGGTTCCTTCTAGCGATTATCCTGAATAATCTATTTTATATATCTACCCCAACGCCGATCCAGCTTACTCTAGCGATTCGGACCTTTGTCCCGAGTACCCTTGCAAGTACTTCGGCTCAACCAAACTGTACCTATATGAGGACAATGTCGCGAATCTGAGAAAAGTCGGTCGGTTCCTTCTGGCAATTATCCTGAATAATCTATTTTATATATCTACCCCAACTCCGATCCATCTTACTCTAGATACCTAGAGTTTTGTCCCGAGTACCCTCGCAAGTACTTCGGCTCAACCAAACTGTACTTATAATAGTCCGAAGTCGCGAATCTGAGAAAAGTCGGTCGGTTCCTTCTAGTGATTGTCCTGACTAATCTATTTTATGTTTGTACCCCACCTCCGTTCCAGCAGACTATAGAGAATTTGACTTTTGTCCGGAGTACCCTCGCAAGTACTGCGGCCTAACCAAACTGTACCAATAATAGTCCAAAGTCGCGAATCTGAGAAAAGTCGGTCGGTTCCTTCTAGCCATTATCCTGAATAATCTAATTTATATATCTGCCCCAACTCGGATCCAGCTTACTCTAGATACCTAGAGCTTTGTCCCGAGTACCCTCGCAAGTACTTCGGCCTAACCAAACTGTACTTATAATAGTTCGAAGTCGCGAATCTGAGAAAAGTCGGTCGGTTCCTTCTAGAAATTATCCTGAATAATCTAATGTATATATCTACCCCAACTCCGTTCCAGCTTACTCTAGAGATTCGGACCTTTGTCCCGAGTACCCTCGCAAATACTTCGGCTCAACCAAACTGTACGTATAAAAGTCCAAACACGCATAACTTTGCCAAGTGGTTCTTACTCCTGTAGCGATCACGTCCAGTGGCCGAGGAATGGCAATCAACAAGAAAACTAGTAGAAAAAAGCCCAACTCTCTTTCAGGGTGGGGGTAGAAATTATGTATCTTCTTCTGTTGACGTGGTGGCTTTGAAATAAAAGATCTAACAATATAAAAATCGCATTATACAGTAATTTAAGCTATATTTCTATACGTGTTCAGTCCAGCTTACTCTAGAGACTTGGAGCTTTGTCCCGAGTACCCTCGCAAGTACTTCGGCCTAACCAAACTGTACTTATAATAGTCCAAAGTCGCGAATCTGAGAAAAGTCGGTCGGTTCCTTCTGGCAATTATCCTGAATAATCTATTTTATATATCTACCCCAACTCCGATCCAGCTTACTCTAGAGATTCGGACCTTTGTCCCGATTACCCTTGCAAGTACTTCGGCCTAACCAAACTGTACTTATATGAGTACAATTTCGCGAATCTGAGAAAAGTCGATCGGTTCCTTCTAGCGATTATCCTGAATAATCTATTTTATATATCTGCCCCAACTCGGATCCAGCTTACTCTAGATACCTAGAGCTTTGTCCCGAGTACCCTCGCAAGTACTTCGGCTCAACCAAACTGTACTTATAATAGTCCGAAGTCGCGAATCTGAGACAAGTCGATCCTACCCCTTTAGTGATCTCGTCCTGATGCCAAGAAATGGAAAGCAAGAAGAAAATTAACTGGAAAAAGTCCAACAGCCTGTCAGGGTGGGAGTAGAAAGTATATATCTACTCTTCTTAGTGTGGTGACTTCGAAATAAAAGATCTAACAATATTAAAATCACATAATACAGTAATTTAAGCTATTTTTCAATACCTACTCAGTTCCAGCTTATTCTAGGTACTTGGAGCTATGTTCCGAGTACCCTCGCAAGTTACTTCGGCCTAACCAAACTGTACTTATATGAGTCGATAGTCGCGAATCTGAGAAAAGTCGGTCGGTTCCTTCTGGCAATTATCCTGAATAATCTATTTTATATATCTACCCCAACTCCGATCCAGCTTACTCTAGAGATTCGGACCTTTGTCCCGAGTACCCTCGCAAATACTTCGGCTCAACCAAACTGTACGTATAAAAGTCCAAACACGCATAACTTTGCCAAGTGGTTCTTACTCCTGTAGCGATCACGTCCAGTGGCCGAGGAATGGCAATCAACAAGAAAACTAGTAGAAAAAAGCCCAACTCTCTTTCAGGGTGGGGGTAGAAATTATGTATCTTCTTCTGTTGACGTGGTGGCTTTGAAATAAAAGATCTAACAATATAAAAATCGCATTATACAGTAATTTAAGCTATATTTCTATACGTGTTCAGTCCAGCTTACTCTAGAGACTTGGAGCTTTGTCCCGAGTACCCTCGCAAGTACTTCGGCTCAACCAAACTGTACTTATAATAGTCCAAAGTCGCGAAGCTGAGACAAGTCGATCCTACCCCTTTAGTGATCTCGTCCTGATGCCAAGAAATGGAAGGCAAGAAGAAAATTAACTGGAAAAAGTCCAACAGCCTGTCAGGGTGGGAGTAGAAAGTATATGTCTACTCTTCTTAGTTCGGTGACTTCCAAATAAAAGATCTAACAATATAAAAATCGCATTATACAGTAATTTAAGCTATATTTCTATACGTGTTCAGTTCTAACTTACTCTAGATACCTAGAGCTTTGTCCAGAGTACCCTCGCAAGTACTTCTGCTCAACCAAACTGTACTTATAATAGTTCGAAGTCGCGAATCTGAGAAAAGTCGGTCGGTTCCTTCTAGCCATTATCCTGAATAATCTATTTTATATATCTGCCCGAACTCGGATCCAGCTTTCTCTAGATACCTAGAGCTTTGTCCCGAGTACCCTCGCAAGTACTTCGGCTCAACCAAACTGTACTTATAATAGTCCGAAGTCGCGAATCTGAGACAAGTCGATCCTACCCCTTTAGTGATCTCGTCCTGATGCCAAGAAATGGAAAGCAAGAAGAAAATTAACTGGAAAAAGTCCAACAGCCTGTCAGGGTGGGAGTAGAAAGTATATATCTACTCTTCTTAGTGTGGTGACTTCGAAATAAAAGATCTAACAATATTAAAATCACATAATACAGTAATTTAAGCTATTTTTCAATACCTACTCAGTTCCAGCTTACTCTAGGTACTTGGAGCTTTGTCCCGAGTACCCTCGCAAGTACTTCGGCTCATCCAAACTGTACTTATAATAGTCCGAAGTCGCGAATCTGAGAAAAGTCGGTCGGTTCCTTCTAGCGATTATCCTGAATAATCTATTTTATATATCTACCCCAACTCCGATCCAGCTTACTCTAGAGATTCGGACCTTTGTCCCGGAGTACCCTCGCAAGTACTTCGGCTCAACCAAACTGTACTTATAATAGTCCGAAGTCGCGAAACTGAGAAAAGTCGGTCGGTTCCTTCTAGTGATTGTCCTGACTAATCGATTTCATGTTTGTACCCCACCTCCGTTCCAGCGGACTATAGAGAATTTGAATTTTGTCCGGAGTACCCTCGCAAGTACTTCGGCCTAACCCAACTGTACTTATAATAGTCCAAAATTCGCGAATCTGAGAAAAGTCGGTCGGTTCCTTCTGGCAATTATCCTGAATAATCTATTTTATATATCTACCCCAACTCCGATCCAGCTTACTCTAGATACCTAGAGCTTTGTCCCGAGTACCCTGGCAAGTACTTCGGCTCATCCAAACTGTACTTATAATAGTCCGAATTCGCGAATCTGAGAAAAGTCGGTCGGTTCCTTCTAGCGATTATCCTGAATAATCTATTTTATATATCTACCCCAACGCCGATCCAGCTTACTCTAGCGATTCGGACCTTTGTCCCGAGTACCCTTGCAAGTACTTCGGCTCAACCAAACTGTACCTATATGAGGACAATGTCGCGAATCTGAGAAAAGTCGGTCGGTTCCTTCTGGCAATTATCCTGAATAATCTATTTTATATATCTACCCCAACTCCGATCCATCTTACTCTAGATACCTAGAGTTTTGTCCCGAGTACCCTCGCAAGTACTTCGGCTCAACCAAACTGTACTTATAATAGTCCGAAGTCGCGAATCTGAGAAAAGTCGGTCGGTTCCTTCTAGTGATTGTCCTGACTAATCTATTTTATGTTTGTACCCCACCTCCGTTCCAGCAGACTATAGAGAATTTGACTTTTGTCCGGAGTACCCTCGCAAGTACTGCGGCCTAACCAAACTGTACCAATAATAGTCCAAAGTCGCGAATCTGAGAAAAGTCGGTCGGTTCCTTCTGGCAATTATCCTGAATAATCTAATTTATATATCTGCCCCAACTCGGATCCAGCTTACTCTAGATACCTAGAGCTTTGTCCCGAGTACCCTCGCAAGTACTTCGGCCTAACCAAACTGTACTTATAATAGTTCGAAGTCGCGAATCTGAGAAAAGTCGGTCGGTTCCTTCTAGCCATTATCCTGAATAATCTAATTTATATATCTGCCCCAACTCGGATCCAGCTTACTCTAGAGATTCGGACCTTTGTCCCGAGTACCCTCGCAAATACTTCGGCTCAACCAAACTGTACGTATAAAAGTCCAAACACGCATAACTTTGCCAAGTGGTTCTTACTCCTGTAGCGATCACGTCCAGTGGCCGAGGAATGGCAATCAACAAGAAAACTAGTAGAAAAAAGCCCAACTCTCTTTCAGGGTGGGGGTAGAAATTATGTATCTTCTTCTGTTGACGTGGTGGCTTTGAAATAAAAGATCTAACAATATAAAAATCGCATTATACAGTAATTTAAGCTATATTTCTATACGTGTTCAGTCCAGCTTACTCTAGAGACTTGGAGCTTTGTCCCGAGTACCCTCGCAAGTACTTCGGCCTAACCAAACTGTACTTATAATAGTCCAAAGTCGCGAATCTGAGAAAAGTCGGTCGGTTCCTTCTGGCAATTATCCTGAATAATCTATTTTATATATCTACCCCAACTCCGATCCAGCTTACTCTAGAGATTCGGACCTTTGTCCCGATTACCCTTGCAAGTACTTCGGCTCAACCAAACTGTACTTATAATAGTCCGAAGTGGCGAATCTGAGAAAAGTCGGTCGGTTCCTTCTAGCCATTATCCTGAATAATCTATTTTATATATCTGCCCGAACTCGGATCCAGCTTTCTCTAGATACCTAGAGCTTTGTCCCGAGTACCCTCGCAAGTACTTCGGCTCAACCAAACTGTACTTATAATAGTCCGAAGTCGCGAATCTGAGAAAAGTCGGTCGGTTCCTTCTGGCAATTATCCTGAATAATCTATTTTATATATCTACCCCAACTCCGATCCAGCTTACTCTAGATACCTAGAGCTTTGTCCCGAGTACCCTGGCAAGTACTTCGGCTCATCCAAACTGTACTTATAATAGTCCGAAGTCGCGAATCTGAGAAAAGTCGGTCGGTTCCTTCTAGCGATTATCCTGAATAATCTATTTTATATATCTACCCCAACGCCGATCCAGCTTACTCTAGCGATTCGGACCTTTGTCCCGAGTACCCTTGCAAGTACTTCGGCTCAACCAAACTGTACCTATATGAGGACAATGTCGCGAATCTGAGAAAAGTCGGTCGGTTCCTTCTAGCGATTATCCTGAATAATCTATTTTATATTTGTACCCCAACTCCGTTCCAGCGGACTATAGAAACTTGGAACTTTGTCCCGAGTACCCTCGCAAGTACTGCGGCCTAACCAAACTGTACCAATAATAGTCCAAAGTCGCGAATCTGAGAAAAGTCGGTCGGTTCCTTCTGGCAATTATCCTGAATAATCTATTTTATATATCTACCCCAACTCCGATCCATCTTACTCTAGATACCTAGAGTTTTGTCCCGAGTACCCTCGCAAGTACTTCGGCTCAACCAAACTGTACTTATAATAGTCCGAAGTCGCGAATCTGAGAAAAGTCGGTCGGTTCCTTCTAGCGATTATCCTGAATAATCTATTTTATATTTGTACCCCAACTCCGATCCAGCTTACTCTAGAGATTCGGACCTTTGTCCCGATTACCCTTGCAAGAACTTCGGCTCAACCAAACTGTACTTATAATAGTCCCAAGTCGCGAATCTGAGAAAAGTCGGTCGGTTCCTTCTAGTGATTGTCCTGACTAATCTATTTTATGTTTGTACCCCACCTCCGTTCCAGCAGACTATAGAGAATTTGACATTTGTCCGGAGTACCCTCGCAAGTACTTCGGCCTAACCAAACTGTACTTATAATAGTCCAATTTCGCGAATCTGAGAAAAGTCGGTCGGTTCCTTCTGGCAATTATCCTGAATAATCTATTTTATATATCTACCCCAACTCCGATCCAGCTTACTCTAGATACCTAGAGCTTTGTCCCGAGTACCCTCGCAAGTACTTCGGCTCATCCAAACTGTACTTATAATAGTCCGAAGTCGCGAATCTGAGAAAAGTCGGTCGGTTCCTTCTAGCGATTATCCTGAATAATCTATTTTATATTTGTACCCCAACTCCGTTCCAGCGGACTATAGAGACTTGGAACTTTGTCTCGAGTACCCTCGAAAGTACTTCGGCCTAACCAAACTGTACCAATAATAGTCCAAAGTCGAGAATCTGAGAAAAGTCGGTCGGTTCCTTCTAGCCATTATCCTGAATAATCTAATTTATATATCTGCCCCAACTCGGATCCAGCTTACTCTAGATACCTAGAGCTTTGTCCCGAGTACCCTCGCAAGTACTTCGGCTCAACCAAACTGTACTTATAATAGTCCGAAGTCGCGAATCTGAGAAAAGTCGGTCGGTTCCTTCTAGCGATTATCCTGAATAATCTATTTTATATTTGTACCCCAACTCCGTTCCAGCTTACTCTAGAGATTCGGACCTTTGTCCCGAGTACCCTCGCAAATACTTCGGCTCAACCAAACTGTACGTATAAAAGTCCAAACACGCATAACTTTGCCAAGTGGTTCTTACTCCTGTAGCGATCACGTCCAGTGGCCGAGGAATGGCAATCAACAAGAAAACTAGTAGAAAAAAGCCCAACTCTCTTTCAGGGTGGGGGTAGAAATTATGTATCTTCTTCTGTTGACGTGGTGGCTTTGAAATAAAAGATCTAACAATATAAAAATCGCATTATACAGTAATTTAAGCTATATTTCTATACGTGTTCAGTCCAGCTTACTCTAGAGACTTGGAGCTTTGTCCCGAGTACCCTCGCAAGTACTTCGGCCTAACCAAACTGTACTTATAATAGTCCAAAGTCGCGAAGCTGAGACAAGTCGATCCTACCCCTTTAGTGATCTCGTCCTGATGCCAAGAAATGGAAGGCAAGAAGAAAATTAACTGGAAAATGTCCAACAGCCTGTCAGGGTGGGAGTAGAAAGTATATGTCTACTCTTCTTAGTTCGGTGACTTCCAAATAAAAGATCTAACAATATAAAAATCGCATTATACAGTAATTTAAGCTATATTTCTATACGTGTTCAGTTCTAACTTACTCTAGATACCTAGAGCTTTGTCCAGAGTACCCTCGCAAGTACTTCTGCTCAACCAAACTGTACTTATAATAGTTCGAAGTCGCGAATCTGAGAAATGTCGGTCGGTTCCTTCTAGCCATTATCCTGAATAATCTATTTTATATATCTGCCCGAACTCGGATCCAGCTTTCTCTAGATACCTAGAGCTTTGTCCCGAGTACCCTCGCAAGTACTTCGGCTCAACCAAACTGTACTTATAATAGTCCGAAGTCGCGAATCTGAGACAAGTCGATCCTACCCCTTTAGTGATCTCGTCCTGATGCCAAGAAATGGAAAGCAAGAAGAAAATTAACTGGAAAAAGTCCAACAGCCTGTCAGGGTGGGAGTAGAAAGTATATATCTACTCTTCTTAGTGTGGTGACTTCGAAATAAAAGATCTAACAATATTAAAATCACATAATACAGTAATTTAAGCTATTTTTCAATACCTACTCAGTTCCAGCTTACTCTAGGTACTTGGAGCTTTGTCCCGAGTACCCTCGCAAGTACTTCGGCCTAACCAAACTGTACTTATATGAGTCGATAGTCGCGAATCTGAGAAAAGTCGGTCGGTTCCTTCTGGCAATTATCCTGAATAATCTATTTTATATATCTACCCCAACTCCGATCCAGCTTACTCTAGAGATTCGGACCTTTGTCCCGATTACCCTTGCAAGTACTTCGGCTCAACCAAACTGTACTTATAATAGTCCGAAGTCGCGAATCTGAGAAAAGTCGGTCGGTTCCTTCTGGCAATTATCCTGAATAATCTATTTTATATATCTACCCCAACTCCGATCCAGCTTACTCTAGATACCTAGAGCTTTGTCCCGAGTACCCTCGCAAGTACTTCGGCTCATCCAAACTGTACTTATAATAGTCCGAAGTCGCGAATCTGAGAAAAGTCGGTCGGTTCCTTCTAGCGATTATCCTGAATAATATATTTTATATATCTACCCCAACTCCGATCCAGCTTACTCTAGAGATTCGGACCTTTGTCCCGAGTACCCTCGCAAATACTTCGGCTCAACCAAACTGTACGTATAATAGTCCGAAGTCGCGAATCTGAGAAAAGTCGGTCGGTTCCTTCTAGTGATTGTCCTGACGAATCGAATTGATGTATGTACACCACCTCCTTTCCAGCAGACTATAGAGAATTTGACTTTTGTCCGGAGTACCCTCGCAAGTACTTCGGCCTAACCAAACTGTACTTATAATAGTCCAATTTCGCGAATCTGAGAAAAGTCGGTCGGTTCCTTCTAGAAATTGTCCTGAATAATCTATTTTATATATCTACCCCAACTCCGATCCAGCTTACTCTAGATACCTAGAGCTTTGTCCCGAAGTACCCTGGCAAGTACTTCGGCTCATCCAAACTGTACTTATAATAGTCCGAATTCGCGAATCTGAGAAAAGTCGGTCGGTTCCTTCTAGCGATTATCCTGAATAATCTATTTTATATATCTACCCCAACGCCGATCCAGCTTACTCTAGCGATTCGGACCTTTGTCCCGAGTACCCTTGCAAGTACTTCGGCTCAACCAAACTGTACCTATATGAGGACAATGTCGCGAATCTGAGAAAAGTCGGTCGGTTCCTTCTGGCAATTATCCTGAATAATCTATTTTATATATCTACCCCAACTCCGATCCATCTTACTCTAGATACCTAGAGTTTTGTCCCGAGTACCCTCGCAAGTACTTCGGCTCAACCAAACTGTACTTATAATAGTCCGAAGTCGCGAATCTGAGAAAAGTCGGTCGGTTCCTTCTAGTGATTGTCCTGACTAATCTATTTTATGTTTGTACCCCACCTCCGTTCCAGCAGACTATAGAGAATTTGACTTTTGTCCGGAGTACCCTCGCAAGTACTTCGGCCTAACCAAACTGTACCAATAATAGTCCAAAGTCGAGAATCTGAGAAAAGTCGGTCGGTTCCTTCTAGCCATTATCCTGAATAATCTAATTTATATATCTGCCCCAACTCGGATCCAGCTTACTCTAGATACCTAGAGCTTTGTCCCGAGTACCCTCGCAAGTACTTCGGCTCAACCAAACTGTACTTATAATAGTTCGAAGTCGCGAATCTGAGAAAAGTCGGTCGGTTCCTTCTAGCAATTATCCTGAATAATCTAATGTATATATCTACCCCAACTCCGTTCCAGCTTACTCTAGAGATTCGGACCTTTGTCCCGAGTACCCTCGCAAATACTTCGGCTCAACCAAACTGTACGTATAAAAGTCCAAACACGCATAACTTTGCCAAGTGGTTCTTACTCCTGTAGCGATCACGTCCAGTGGCCGAGGAATGGCAATCAACAAGAAAACTAGTAGAAAAAAGCCCAACTCTCTTTCAGGGTGGGGGTAGAAATTATGTATCTTCTTCTGTTGACGTGGTGGCTTTGAAATAAAAGATCTAACAATATAAAAATCGCATTATACAGTAATTTAAGCTATATTTCTATACGTGTTCAGTCCAGCTTACTCTAGAGACTTGGAGCTTTGTCCCGAGTACCCTCGCAAGTACTTCGGCCTAACCAAACTGTACTTATAATAGTTCGAAGTCGCGAATCTGAGAAAAGTCGGTCGGTTCCTTCTGGCAATTATCCTGAATAATCTATTTTATATATCTACCCCAACTCCGATCCAGCTTACTCTAGAGATTCGGACCTTTGTCCCGAGTACCCTTGCAAGTACTTCGGCTCAACCAAACTGTACCTATATGAGGACAATGTCGCGAATCTGAGAAAAGTCGGTCGGTTCCTTCTGGCAATTATCCTGAATAATCTATTTTATATATCTACCCCAACTCCGATCCATCTTACTCTAGATACCTAGAGCTTTGTCCCGAGTACCCTCGCAAGTACTTCGGCTCAACCAAACTGTACTTATAATAGTCCGAAGTCGCGAATCTGAGAAAAGTCGGTCGGTTCCTTCTAGTGATTGTCCTGACTAATCTATTTTATGTTTGTACCCCACCTCCGTTCCAGCAGACTATAGAGAATTTGACTTTTGTCCGGAGTACCCTCGCAAGTACTTCGGCCTAACCAAACTGTACCAATAATAGTCCAAAGTCGAGAATCTGAGAAAAGTCGGTCGGTTCCTTCTAGCCATTATCCTGAATAATCTAATTTATATATCTGCCCCAACTCGGATCCAGCTTACTCTAGATACCTAGAGCTTTGTCCCGAGTACCCTCGCAAGTACTTCGGCTCAACCAAACTGTACTTATAATAGTCCGAAGTCGCGAATCTGAGAAAAGTCGGTCGGTTCCTTCTAGCGATTATCCTGAATAATCTATTTTATATTTGTACCCCAACTCCGTTCCAGCGGACTATAGAGACTTGGAACTTTGTCCCGAGTACCCTCGCAAGTACTTCGGCCTAACCAAACTGTACCAATAATTGTCCAAAGTCGAGAATCTGAGAAAAGTCGGTCGGTTCCTTCTAGCCATTATCCTGAATAATCTAATTTATATATCTGCCCCAACTCGGATCCAGCTTACTCTAGATACCTAGAGCTTTGTCCCGAGTACCCTCGCAAGTACTTCGGCTCAACCAAACTGTACTTATAATAGTCCGAAGTCGCGAATCTGAGAAAAGTCGGTCGGGTCCTTCTATCGATTCTCCTGCATCATCTATTTTATATTTGTACCCCAACTCCGTTCCAGCTTACTCTAGAGATTCGGACCTTTGTCCCGAGTACCCTCGCAAATACTTCGGCTCAACCAAACTGTACGTATAAAAGTCCAAACACGCATAACTTTGCCAAGTGGTTCTTACTCCTGTAGCGATCACGTCCAGTGGCCGAGGAATGGCAATCAACAAGAAAACTAGTAGAAAAAAGCCCAACTCTCTTTCAGGGTGGGGGTAGAAATTATGTATCTTCTTCTGTTGACGTGGTGGCTTTGAAATAAAAGATCTAACAATATAAAAATCGCATTATACAGTAATTTAAGCTATATTTCTATACGTGTTCAGTCCAGCTTACTCTAGAGACTTGGAGCTTTGTCCCGAGTACCCTCGCAAGTACTTCGGCCTAACCAAACTGTACTTATAATAGTCCAAAGTCGCGAAGCTGAGACAAGTCGATCGGTTCCTTCTAGCCATTATCCTGAATAATCTATTTTATATATCTGCCCGAACTCGGATCCAGCTTTCTCTAGATACCTAGAGCTTTGTCCCGAGTACCTTAGCAAGCACCACGGCTCATCCAAACTGTACTTATAATAGTCCGAAGCCGCGAATCTGAGAAAAGTCGGTCGGTTCCATCTAGCGATTATCCTGAATAATCTATTTTATATATCTACCCCAACGCCGATCCAGCTTACTCTAGAGATTGGGTCCTTTGTCCCGAGTACACGTGCAAGTACTTCGGCTCAACCAAACTGTACCTATATGAGTACAATGTCGCGAATCTGAGAAAAGTCGGTCGGTTCCTTCTAGCGATTATCCTGAATAATCTATTTTATATTTGTACCCCAACTCCGTTCCAGCGGACTATAGAGACTTGGAACTTTGTCCCGAGTACCCTCGCAAGTACTTCGGCCTAACCAAACTGTACCAATAATAGTCCAAAGTCGAGAATCTGAGAAAAGTCGGTCGGTTCCTTCTAGCCATTATCCTGAATAATCTAATCGATATATCTGCCCCAACTCTGATCCAGCGGACTATAGATACCTAGAGCTTTGTCCCGAGTACCCTCGCAAGTACTTCGGCTCAACCAAACTGTACTTATAATAGTCCGAAGTCGCGAATCTGAGAAAAGTCGGTCGGTTCCTTCTAGCGATTATCCTGAATAATCTATTTTATATTTGTACCCCAACTCCGTTCCAGCTTACTCTAGAGATTCGGACCTTTGTCCCGAGTACCCTCGCAAATACTTCGGCTCAACCAAACTGTACGTATAAAAGTCCAAACACGCATAACTTTGCCAAGTGGTTCTTACTCCTGTAGCGATCACGTCCAGTGGCCGAGGAATGGCAATCAACAAGAAAATCTAGTAGAAAAAAGCCCAACTCTCTTTCAGGGTGGGGGTAGAAATTATGTATCTTCTTCTGTTGACGTGGTGGCTTTGAAATAAAAGATCTAACAATATAAAAATCGCATTATACAGTAATTTAAGCTATATTTCTATACGTGTTCAGTTCTAACTTACTCTAGATACCTAGAGCTTTGTCCAGAGTACCCTCGCAAGTACTTCTGCTCAACCAAACTGTACTTATAATAGTTCGAAGTCGCGAATCTGAGAAAAGTCGGTCGGTTCCTTCTAGCCATTATCCTGAATAATCTATTTTATATATCTGCCCGAACTCGGATCAAGCATTCTCTAGATACCTAGAGCTTTGTCCCGAGTACCCTCGCAAGTACTTCGGCTCAACCAAACTGTACTTATAATAGTCCGAAGTCGCGAATCTGAGACAAGTCGATCCTACCCCTTTAGTGATCTCGTCCTGATGCCAAGAAATGGAAAGCAAGAAGAAAATTAACTGGAAAAAGTCCAACAGCCTGTCAGGGTGGGAGTAGAAAGTATATATCTACTCTTCTTAGTGTGGTGACTTCGAAATAAAAGATCTAACAATATTAAAATCACATAATACAGTAATTTAAGCTATTTTTCAATACCTACTCAGTTCCAGCTTACTCTAGGTACTTGGAGCTTTGTCCCGAGTACCCTCGCAAGTACTTCGGCTCAACCAAACTGTACTTATAATAGTTCGAAGTCGCGAATCTGAGAAAAGTCGGTCGGTTCCTTCTAGCGATTATCCTGAATAATCTATTTTATATATCTACCCCAACTCCGATCCAGCTTACTCTAGAGATTCGGACCTTTGTCCCGATTACCCTTGCAAGTACTTCGGCCTAACCAAACTGTACTTATATGAGTACAATGTCGCGAATCTGAGAAAAGTCGATCGGTTCCTTCTAGCGATTATCCTGAATAATCTATTTTATATTTGTACCCCAACTCCGTTCCAGCGGACTATAGAGACTTGGAACTTTGTCCCGAGTACCCTCGCAAGTACTTCGGCCTAACCAAACTGTACCAATAATAGTCCAAAGTCGCGAATCTGAGAAAAGTCGGTCGGTTCCTTCTGGCAATTATCCTGAATAATCTATTTTATATATCTACCCCAACTCCGATCCATCTTACTCTAGATACCTAGAGCTTTGTCCCGAGTACCCTCGCAAGTACTTCGGCTCAACCAAACTGTACTTATAATAGTCCGAAGTCGCGAATCTGAGAAAAGTCGGTCGGTTCCTTCTAGTGATTGTCCTGACTAATCTATTTTATGTTTGTACCCCACCTCCGTTCCAGCTGACTATAGAGAATTTGACTTTTGTCCGGAGTACCCTCGCAAGTACTTCGGCCTAACCAAACTGTACTTATAATAGTCCAATTTCGCGAATCTGAGAAAAGTCGGTCGGTTCCTTCTGGCAATTATCCTGAATAATCTATTTTATATATCTACCCCAACTCCGATCCAGCTTACTCTAGATACCTAGAGCTTTGTCCCGAGTACCCTCGCAAGTACTTCGGCTCATCCAAACTGTACTTATAATAGTCCGAAGTCGCGAATCTGAGAAAAGTCGGTCGGTTCCTTCTAGCCATTATCCTGAATAATCTAATTTATATATCTGCCCCAACTCGGATCCAGCTTACTCTAGATACCTAGAGCTTTGTCCCGAGTACCCTCGCAAGTACTTCGGCTCAACCAAACTGTACTTATAATAGTCCGAAGTCGCGAATCTGAGACAAGTCGATCCTACCCCTTTAGTGATCTCGTCCTGATGCCAAGAAATGGAAAGCAAGAAGAAAATTAACTGGAAAAAGTCCAACAGCCTGTCAGGGTGGGAGTAGAAAGTATATATCTACTCTTCTTAGTGTGGTGACTTCGAAATAAAAGATCTAACAATATTAAAATCACATAATACAGTAATTTAAGCTATTTTTCAATACCTACTCAGTTCCAGCTTACTCTAGGTACTTGGAGCTTTGTCCCGAGTACCCTCGCAAGTACTTCGGCCTAACCAAACTGTACTTATAATAGTCCAATTTCGCGAATCTGAGAAAAGTCGGTCGGTTCCTTCTGGCAATTATCCTGAATAATCTATTTTATATATCTACCCCAACTCCGATCCAGCTTACTCTAGATACCTAGAGCTTTGTCCCGAGTACCCTGGCAAGTACTTCGGCTCATCCACACTGTACTTATAATAGTCCAATTTCGCGAATCTGAGAAAAGTCGGTCGGTTCCTTCTGGCAATTATCCTGAATAATCTATTTTATATATCTACCCCAACTCCGATCCAGCTTACTCTAGATACCTAGAGCTTTGTCCCGAGTACCCTCGCAAGTACTTCGGCTCAACCAAACTGTACTTATAATAGTCCGAAGTCGCGAATCTGAGACAAGTCGATCCTACCCCTTTAGTGATCTCGTCCTGATGCCAAGAAATGGAAAGCAAGAAGAAAATTAACTGGAAAAAGTCCAACAGCCTGTCAGGGTGGGAGTAGAAAGTATATATCTACCCTTCTTAGTGTGGTGACTTCGAAATAAAAGATCTAACAATATTAAAATCACATAATACAGTAATTTAAGCTATTTTTCAATACCTACTCAGTTCCAGCTTACTCTAGGTACTTGGAGCTTTGTCCCGAGTACCCTCGCAAGTACTTCGGCCTAACCAAACTGTACTTATAATAGTCCAATTTCGCGAATCTGAGAAAAGTCGGTCGGTTCCTTCTGGCAATTATCCTGAATAATCTATTTTATATATCTACCCCAACTCCGATCCAGCTTACTCTAGATACCTAGAGCTTTGTCCCGAGTACCCTCGCAAGTACTTCGGCTCATCCAAACTGTACTTATAATAGTCCGAAGTCGCGAATCTGAGAAAAGTCGGTCGGTTCCTTCTAGCCATTATCCTGAATAATCTATTTTATATTTGTACCCCAACTCCGTTCCAGCGGACTATAGAGACTTGGAACTTTGTCCCGAGTACCCTCGCAAGTACTTCGGCCTAACCAAACTGTACCAATAATAGTCCAAAGTCGCGAATCTGAGAAAAGTCGGTCGGTTCCTTCTGGCAATTATCCTGAATAATCTATTTTATATATCTACCCCAACTCCGATCCAGCTTACTCTAGATACCTAGAGCTTTGTCCCGAGTACCCTCGCAAGTACTTCGGCCTAACCAAACTGTACCAATAATAGTCCAAAGTCGAGAATCTGAGAAAAGTCGGTCGGTTCCTTCTAGCCATTATCCTGAATAATCTAATTTATATATCTGCCCCAACTCGGATCCAGCTTACTCTAGATACCTAGAGCTTTGTCCCGAGTACCCTCGCAAGTACTTCGGCTCAACCAAACTGTACTTATAATAGTCCGAAGTCGCGAATCTGAGAAAAGTCGGTCGGTTCCTTCTAGCGATTATCCTGAATAATCTATTTTATATTTGTACCCCAACTCCGATCCAGCTTACTCTAGAGATTCGGACCTTTGTCCCGAGTACACGTGCAAGTACTTCGGCTCAACCAAACTGTATCTATATGAGTACAATGTCGCGAATCTGAGAAAAGTCGGTCGGTTCCTTCTAGCGATTATCCTGAATAATCTATTTTATATTTGTACCCCAACTCCGTTCCAGCGGACTATAGAAACTTGGAACTTTGTCCCGAGTACCCTCGCAAGTACTGCGGCCTAACCAAACTGTACCAATAATAGTCCAAAGTCGCGAATCTGAGAAAAGTCGGTCGGTTCCTTCTGGCAATTATCCTGAATAATCTATTTTATATATCTACCCCAACTCCGATCCATCTTACTCTAGATACCTAGAGTTTTGTCCCGAGTACCCTCGCAAGTACTTCGGCTCAACCAAACTGTACTTATAATAGTCCGAAGTCGCGAATCTGAGAAAAGTCGGTCGGTTCCTTCTAGCGATTATCCTGAATAATCTATTTTATATATCTACCCCAACGCCGATCCAGCTTACTCTAGCGATTCGGACCTTTGTCCCGAGTACCCTTGCAAGTACTTCGGCTCAACCAAACTGTACCTATATGAGGACAATGTCGCGAATCTGAGAAAAGTCGGTCGGTTCCTTCTAGCGATTATCCTGAATAATCTATTTTATATTTGTACCCCAACTCCGTTCCAGCGGACTATAGAAACTTGGAACTTTGTCCCGAGTACCCTCGCAAGTACTGCGGCCTAACCAAACTGTACCAATAATAGTCCAAAGTCGCGAATCTGAGAAAAGTCGGTCGGTTCCTTCTGGCAATTATCCTGAATAATCTATTTTATATATCTACCCCAACTCCGATCCATCTTACTCTAGATACCTAGAGTTTTGTCCCGAGTACCCTCGCAAGTACTTCGGCTCAACCAAACTGTACTTATAATAGTCCGAAGTCGCGAATCTGAGAAAAGTCGGTCGGTTCCTTCTAGCGATTATCCTGAATAATCTATTTTATATATCTACCCCAACGCCGATCCAGCTTACTCTAGCGATTCGGACCTTTGTCCCGAGTACCCTTGCAAGTACTTCGGCTCAACCAAACTGTACTTATAATAGTCCGAAGTCGCGAATCTGAGAAAAGTCGGTCGGTTCCTTCTAGCCATTATCCTGAATAATCTAATTTATATATCTGCCCCAACTCGGATCCAGCTTACTCTAGATACCTAGAGCTTTGTCCCGAGTACCCTCGCAAGTACTTCGGCCTAACCAAACTGTACTTATAATAGTCCAATTTCGCGAATCTGAGAAAAGTCGGTCGGTTCCTTCTGGCAATTATCCTGAATAATCTATTTTATATATCTACCCCAACTCCGATCCATCTTACTCTAGATACCTAGAGTTTTGTCCCGAGTACCCTCGCAAGTACTTCGGCTCAACCAAACTGTACTTATAATAGTCCGAAGTCGCGAATCTGAGAAAAGTCGGTCGGTTCCTTCTAGCGATTATCCTGAATAATCTATTTTATATATCTACCCCAACTCCGATCCAGCTTACTCTAGAGATTCGGACCTTTGTCCCGATTACCCTTGCAAGTACTTCGGCTCAACCAAACTGTACTTATAATAGTCCGAAGTCGCGAATCTGAGAAAAGTCGGTCGGTTCCTTCTAGCGATTATCCTGAATAATCTATTTTATATATCTACCCCAACTCCGATCCAGCTTACTCTAGAGATTCGGACCTTTGTCCCGAGTACCCTCGCAAGTACTTCGGCCTAACCAAACTGTACTTATAATAGTCCAATTTCGCGAATCTGAGAAAAGTCGGTCGGTTCCTTCTAGCCATTATCCTGAATAATCTATTTTATATATCTGCCCGAACTCGGATCCAGCTTTCTCTAGATACCTAGAGCTTTGTCCCGAGTACCCTCGCAAGTACTTCGGCTCAACCAAACTGTACTTATAATAGTCCGAAGTCGCGAATCTGAGACAAGTCGATCCTACCCCTTTAGTGATCTCGTCCTGATGCCAAGAAATGGAAAGCAAGAAGAAAATTAACTGGAAAAAGTCCAACAGCCTGTCAGGGTGGGAGTAGAAAGTATATATCTACTCTTCTTAGTGTGGTGACTTCGAAATAAAAGATCTAACAATATTAAAATCACATAATACAGTAATTTAAGCTATTTTTCAATACCTACTCAGTTCCAGCTTACTCTAGGTACTTGGAGCTTTGTCCCGAGTACCCTCGCAAGTACTTCGGCCTAACCAAACTGTACTTATATGAGTCGATAGTCGCGAATCTGAGAAAAGTCGGTCGGTTCCTTCTGGCTTAATTATCCTGAATAATCTATTTTATATATCTACCCCAACTCCGATCCAGCTTACTCTAGAGATTCGGACCTTTGTCCCGATTACCCTTGCAAGTACTTCGGCTCAACCAAACTGTACTTATAATAGTCCGAAGTCGCGAATCTGAGAAAAGTCGGTCGGTTCCTTCTGGCAATTATCCTGAATAATCTATTTTATATATCTACCCCAACTCCGATCCAGCTTACTCTAGATACCTAGAGCTTTGTCCCGAGTACCCTCGCAAGTACTTCGGCTCATCCAAACTGTACTTATAATAGTCCGAAGTCGCGAATCTGAGAAAAGTCGGTCGGTTCCTTCTAGCGATTATCCTGAATAATATATTTTATATATCTACCCCAACTCCGATCCAGCTTACTCTAGAGATTCGGACCTTTGTCCCGAGTACCCTAGCAAGTACTTCGGCTCAACCAAACTGTACGTATAATAGTCCAAAGTCGCGAATCTGAGAAAAGTCGGTCGGTTCCTTCTAGTGATTGTCCTGACTAATCAATTTTATGTTTGTACACCACCTCCGTTCCAGAAGACTATAGAGAATTTGACTTTTTTCCGGAGTAACCTCGCAAGTACTTCGGCCTAACCAAACTGTACTTATAATAGTCCAATTTCGCGAATCTGAGAAAAGTCGGTCGGTGCCTTCTGGCAATTATCCTGAATAATCTATTTTATATATCTACCCCAACTCCGATCCAGCTTACTCTAGATACCTAGAGCTTTGTCCCGAGTACCCTCGCAAGTACTTCGGCTCATCCAAACTGTACTTATAATAGTCCGAAGTCGCGAATCTGAGAAAAGTCGGTCGGTTCCTTCTAGCGATTATCCTGAATAATCTATTTTATATATCTACCCCAACGCCGATCCAGCTTACTCTAGCGATTCGGACCTTTGTCCCGAGTACCCTTGCAAGTACTTCGGCTCAACCAAACTGTACCTATATGAGGACAATGTCGCGAATCTGAGAAAAGTCGGTCGGTTCCTTCTAGCGATTATCCTGAATAATCTATTTTATATTTGTACCCCAACTCCGTTCCAGCGGACTATAGAAACTTGGAACTTTTGTCCCGAGTACCCTCGCAAGTACTGCGGCCTAACCAAACTGTACCAATAATAGTCCAAAGTCGCGAATCTGAGAAAAGTCGGTCGGTTCCTTCTGGCAATTATCCTGAATAATCTATTTTATATATCTACCCCAACTCCGATCCATCTTACTCTAGATACCTAGAGTTTTGTCCCGAGTACCCTCGCAAGTACTTCGGCTCAACCAAACTGTACTTATAATAGTCCGAAGTCGCGAATCTGAGAAAAGTCGGTCGGTTCCTTCTAGCGATTATCCTGAATAATCTATTTTATATATCTACCCCAACTCCGATCCAGCTTACTCTAGAGATTCGGACCTTTGTCCCGATTACCCTTGCAAGTACTTCGGCTCAACCAAACTGTACTTATAATAGTCCGAAGTCGCGAATCTGAGAAAAGTCGGTCGGTTCCTTCTAGCCATTATCCTGAATAATCTAATTTATATATCTGCCCCAACTCGGATCCAGCTTACTCTAGATACCTAGAGCTTTGTCCCGAGTACCCTCGCAAGTACTTCGGCCTAACCAAACTGTACTTATAATAGTCCAATTTCGCGAATCTGAGAAAAGTCGGTCGGTTCCTTCTGGCAATTATCCTGAATAATCTATTTTATATATCTACCCCAACTCCGATCCATCTTACTCTAGATACCTAGAGTTTTGTCCCGAGTACCCTCGCAAGTACTTCGGCTCAACCAAACTGTACTTATAATAGTCCGAAGTCGCGAATCTGAGAAAAGTCGGTCGGTTCCTTCTAGCGATTATCCTGAATAATCTATTTTATATATCTACTCCCAACTCCGATCCAGCTTACTCTAGAGATTCGGACCTTTGTCCCGATTACCCTTGCAAGTACTTCGGCTCAACCAAACTGTACTTATAATAGTCCGAAGTCGCGAATCTGAGAAAAGTCGGTCGGTTCCTTCTAGCGATTATCCTGAATAATCTATTTTATATATCTACCCCAACTCCGATCCAGCTTACTCTAGAGATTCGGACCTTTGTCCCGAGTACCCTCGCAAGTACTTCGGCCTAACCAAACTGTACTTATAATAGTTCAATGTCGCGAATCTGAGAAAAGTCGGTCGGTTCCTTCTAGCCATTATCCTGAATAATCTATTTTATATATCTGCCCGAACTCGGATCCAGCTTTCTCTAGATACCTAGAGCTTTGTCCCGAGTACCCTCGCAAGTACTTCGGCTCAACCAAACTGTACTTATAATAGTCCGAAGTCGCGAATCTGAGACAAGTCGATCCTACCCCTTTAGTGATCTCGTCCTGATGCCAAGAAATGGAAAGCAAGAAGAAAAATTAACTGGAAAAAGTCCAACAGCCTGTCAGGGTGGGAGTAGAAAGTATATATCTACTCTTCTTAGTGTGGTGACTTCGAAATAAAAGATCTAACAATATTAAAATCACATAATACAGTAATTTAAGCTATTTTTCAATACCTACTCAGTTCCAGCTTACTCTAGGTACTTGGAGCTTTGTCCCGAGTACCCTCGCAAGTACTTCGGCCTAACCAAACTGTACTTATATGAGTCGATAGTCGCGAATCTGAGAAAAGTCGGTCGGTTCCTTCTGGCAATTATCCTGAATAATCTATTTTATATATCTACCCCAACTCCGATCCAGCTTACTCTAGAGATTCGGACCTTTGTCCCGATTACCCTTGCAAGTACTTCGGCTCAACCAAACTGTACTTATAATAGTCCGAAGTCGCGAATCTGAGAAAAGTCGGTCGGTTCCTTCTGGCAATTATCCTGAATAATCTATTTTATATATCTACCCCAACTCCGATCCAGCTTACTCTAGATACCTAGAGCTTTGTCCCGAGTACCCTGGCAAGTACTTCGGCTCATCCAAACTGTACTTATAATAGTCCGAATTCGCGAATCTGAGAAAAGTCGGTCGGTTCCTTCTAGCGATTATCCTGAATAATCTATTTTATATATCTACCCCAACGCCGATCCAGCTTACTCTAGCGATTCGGACCTTTGTCCCGAGTACCCTCGCAAGTACTTCGGCTCAACCAAACTGTACTTATAATAGTCCGAAGTCGCGAATCTGAGAAAAGTCGGTCGGTTCCTTCTAGTGATTGTCCTGACTAATCTATTTTATGTTTGTACCCCACCTCCGTTCCAGCAGACTATAGAGAATTTGACTTTTGTCCGGAGTACCCTCGCAAGTACTTCGGCCTAACCAAACTGTACTTATAATAGTCCAATTTCGCGAATCTGAGAAAAGTCGGTCGGTTCCTTCTGGCAATTATCCTGAATAATCTATTTTATATATCTACCCCAACTCCGATCCAGCTTACTCTAGATACCTAGAGCTTTGTCCCGAGTACCCTGGCAAGTACTTCGGCTCATCCAAACTGTACTTATAATAGTCCGAATTCGCGAATCTGAGAAAAGTCGGTCGGTTCCTTCTAGCGATTATCCTGAATAATCTATTTTATATATCTACCCCAACGCCGATCCAGCTTACTCTAGCGATTCGGACCTTTGTCCCGAGTACCCTTGCAAGTACTTCGGCTCAACCAAACTGTACCTATATGAGGACAATGTCGCGAATCTGAGAAAAGTCGGTCGGTTCCTTCTAGCGATTATCCTGAATAATCTATTTTATATTTGTACCCCAACTCCGTTCCAGCGGACTATAGAAACTTGGAACTTTGTCCCGAGTACCCTCGCAAGTACTGCGGCCTAACCAAACTGTACCAATAATAGTCCAAAGTCGCGAATCTGAGAAAAGTCGGTCGGTTCCTTCTCGCAATTATCCTGAATAATCTATTTTATATATCTACCCCAACTCCGATCCATCTTACTCTAGATACCTAGAGTTTTGTCCCGAGTACCCTCGCAAGTACTTCGGCTCAACCAAACTGTACTTATAATAGTCCGAAGTCGCGAATCTGAGAAAAGTCGGTCGGTTCCTTCTAGTGATTGTCCTGACTAATCTATTTTATGTTTGTACCCCACCTCCGTTCCAGCAGACTATAGAGAATTTGACTTTTGTCCGGAGTACCCTCGCAAGTACTTCGGCCTAACCAAACTGTACTTATAATAGTCCAATTTCGCGAATCTGAGAAAAGTCGGTCGGTTCCTTCTGGCAATTATCCTGAATAATCTATTTTATATATCTACCCCAACTCCGATCCAGCTTACTCTAGATACCTAGAGCTTTGTCCCGAGTACCCTCGCAAGTACTTCGGCTCATCCAAACTGTACTTATAATAGTCCGAAGTCGCGAATCTGAGAAAAGTCGGTCGGTTCCTTCTAGCGATTATCCTGAATAATCTATTTTATATTTGTACCCCAACTCCGTTCCAGCGGACTATAGAGACTTGGAACTTTGTCCCGAGTACCCTCGCAAGTACTTCGGCCTAACCAAACTGTACCAATAATAGTCCAAAGTCGAGAATCTGAGAAAAGTCGGTCGGTTCCTTCTAGCCATTATCCTGAATAATCTAATTTATATATCTGCCCCAACTCGGATCCAGCTTACTCTAGATACCTAGAGCTTTGTCCCGAGTACCCTCGCAAGTATTTCGGCTCAACCAAACTGTACTTATAATAGTCCGAAGTCGCGAATCTGAGAAAAGTCGGTCGGTTCCTTCTAGCGATTATCCTGAATAATCTATTTTATATTTGTACCCCAACTCCGTTCCAGCGGACTATAGAAACTTGGAACTTTGTCCCGAGTACCCTCGCAAGTACTGCGGCCTAACCAAACTGTACCAATAATAGTCCAAAGTCGCGAATCTGAGAAAAGTCGGTCGGTTCCTTCTGGCAATTATCCTGAATAATCTATTTTATATATCTACCCCAACTCCGATCCATCTTACTCTAGATACCTAGAGCTTTGTCCCGAGTACCCTCGCAAGTACTTCGGCTCAACCAAACTGTACTTATAATAGTCCGAAGTCGCGAATCTGAGAAAAGTCGGTCGGTTCCTTCTAGTGATTGTCCTGACTAATCTATTTTATGTTTGTACCCCACCTCCGTTCCAGCAGACTATAGAGAATTTGACTTTTGTCCGGAGTACCCTCGCAAGTACTTCGGCCTAACCAAACTGTACTTATAATAGTCCAATTTCGCGAATCTGAGAAAAGTCGGTCGGTTCCTTCTGGCAATTATCCTGAATAATCTATTTTATATATCTACCCCAACTCCGATCCAGCTTACTCTAGATACCTAGAGCTTTGTCCCGAGTACCCTCGCAAGTACTTCGGCTCATCCAAACTGTACTTATAATAGTCCGAAGTCGCGAATCTGAGAAAAGTCGGTCGGTTCCTTCTAGTGATTGTCCTGACTAATCTATTTTATGTTTGTACCCCACCTCCGTTCCAGCAGACTATAGAGAATTTGACTTTTGTCCGGAGTACCCTCGCAAGTACTTCGGCCTAACCAAACTGTACTTATAATAGTCCAATTTCGCGAATCTGAGAAAAGTCGGTCGGTTCCTTCTGGCAATTATCCTGAATAATCTATTTTATATATCTACCCCAACTCCGATCCAGCTTACTCTAGATACCTAGAGCTTTGTCCCGAGTACCCTCGCAAGTACTTCGGCTCATCCAAACTGTACTTATAATAGTCCGAAGTCGCGAATCTGAGAAAAGTCGGTCGGTTCCTTCTAGCGATTATCCTGAATAATCTATTTTATATTTGTACCCCAACTCCGTTCCAGCGGACTATAGAGACTTGGAACTTTGTCCCGAGTAACCTCGCAAGTACTTCGGCCTAACCAAACTGTACCAATAATAGTCCAAAGTCGAGAATCTGAGAAAAGTCGGTCGGTTCCTTCTAGCCATTATCCTGAATAATCTAATTTATATATCTGCCCCAACTCGGATCCAGCTTACTCTAGATACCTAGAGCTTTGTCCCGAGTACCCTCGCAAGTACTTCTGCTCAACCAAACTGTACTTATAATAGTTCGAAGTCGAGAATCTGAGAAAAGTCGGTCGGTTCCTTCTAGCAATTATCCTGAATAATCTAATGTATATATCAACCCCAACTCAGATCCAGCTTACTCTAGAGATTCGGACCTTTGTCCCGAGTACCCTCGCAAATACTTCGGCTCTACCAAACTGTACGTATAAAAGTCCAAACACGCATAACTTTGCCAAGTGGTTCTTACTCCTGTAGCGATCACGTCCAGTGGCCGAGGAATGGCAATCAACAAGAAAACTAGTAGAAAAAAGCCCAACTCTCTTTCAGGGTGGGGGTAGAAATTATGTATCTTCTTCTGTTGACGTGGTGGCTTTGAAATAAAAGATCTAACAATATAAAAATCGCATTATACAGTAATTTAAGCTATATTTCTATACGTGTTCAGTCCAGCTTACTCTAGAGACTTGGAGCTTTGTCCCGAGTACCCTCGCAAGTACTTCGGCCTAACCAAACTGTACTTATAATAGTCCAAAGTCGCGAAGCTGAGACAAGTCGATCCTACCCCTTTAGTGATCTCGTCCTGATGCCAAGAAATGGAAGGCAAGAAGAAAATTAACTGGAAAAAGTCCAACAGCCTGTCAGGGTGGGAGTAGAAAGTATATGTCTACTCTTCTTAGTTCGGTGACTTCCAAATAAAAGATCTAACAATATAAAAATCGCATTATACAGTAATTTAAGCTATATTTCTATACGTGTTCAGTTCTAACTTACTCTAGATACCTAGAGCTTTGTCCAGAGTACCCTCGCAAGTACTTCTGCTCAACCAAACTGTACTTATAATAGTTCGAAGTCGCGAATCTGAGAAAAGTCGGTCGGTTCCTTCTAGCCATTATCCTGAATAATCTATTTTATATATCTGCCCGAACTCGGATCCAGCTTTCTCTAGATACCTAGAGCTTTGTCCCGAGTACCCTCGCAAGTACTTCGGCTCAACCAAACTGTACTTATAATAGTCCGAAGTCGCGAATCTGAGACAAGTCGATCCTACCCCTTTAGTGATCTAGTCCTGATGCCAAGAAATGGAAAGCAAGAAGAAAATTAACTGGAAAAAGTCCAACAGCCTGTCAGGGTGGGAGTAGAAAGTATATATCTACTCTTCTTAGTGTGGTGACTTCGAAATAAAAGATCTAACAATATTAAAATCACATAATACAGTAATTTAAGCTATTTTTCAATACCTACTCAGTTCCAGCTTACTCTAGGTACTTGGAGCTTTGTCCCGAGTACCCTCGCAAGTACTTCGGCTTAACCAAACTGTACTTATATGAGTCGATAGTCGCGAATCTGAGAAAAGTCTGTCGGTTCCTTCTGGCAATTATCCTGAATAATCTATTTTACATATCTACCCCAACTCCGATCCAGCTTACTCTAGAGATTCGGACCTTTGTCCCGATTACCCTTGCAAGTACTTCGGCTCAACCAAACTGTACTTATAATAGTCCGAAGTCGCGAATGTGAGAAAAGTCGGTCGGTTCCTTCTGGCAATTATCCTGAATAATCTATTTTATATATCTACCCCAACTCCGATCCAGCTTACTCTAGATACCTAGAGCGTTGTCCCGAGTACCCTCGCAAGTACTTCGGCTCAACCAAACTGTACTTATAATAGTCCGAAGTCGCGAATCTGAGAAAAGTCGGTCGGTTCCTTCTAGCGATTATCCTGAATAATCTATTTTATATTTGTACCCCAACTCCGTTCCAGCGGACTATAGAGACTTGGAACTTTGTCCCGAGTACCCTCGCAAGTACTTCGGCCTAACCAAACTGTACCAATAATAGTCCAAAGTCGAGAATCTGAGAAAAGTCGGTCGGTTCCTTCTAGCCATTATCCTGAATAATCTAATTTATATATCTGCCCCAACTCGGATCCAGCTTACTCTAGATACCTAGAGCTTTGTCCCGAGTACCCTCGCAAGTACTTCGGCTCAACCAAACTGTACTTATAATAGTCCGAAGTCGCGAATCTGAGAAAAGTCGGTCGGTTCCTTCTAGCGATTATCCTGAATAATCTATTATATATTTGTACCCAAACTCCGTTCCAGCTTACTCTAGAGATTCGGACCTTTGTCCCGAGTACCCTCGCAAATACTTCGGCTCAACCAAACTGTACGTATAAAAGTCCAAACACGCATAACTTTGCCAAGTGGTTCTTACTCCTGTAGCGATCACGTCCAGTGGCCGAGGAATGGCAATCAACAAGAAAACTAGTAGAAAAAAGCCCAACTCTCTTTCAGGGTGGGGGTAGAAATTATGTATCTTCTTCTGTTGACGTGGTGGCTTTGAAATAAAAGATCTAACAATATAAAAATCGCATTATACAGTAATTTAAGCTATATTTCTATACGTGTTCAGTCCAGCTTACTCTAGAGACTTGGAGCTTTGTCCCGAGTACCCTCGCAAGTACTTCGGCCTAACCAAACTGTACTTATAATAGTCCAAAGTCGCGAAGCTGAGACAAGTCGATCCTACCCCTTTAGTGATCTCGTCCTGATGCCAAGAAATGGAAGGCAAGAAGAAAATTAACTGGAAAAAGTCCAACAGCCTGTCAGGGTGGGAGTAGAAAGTATATGTCTACTCTTCTTAGTTCGGTGACTTCCAAATAAAAGATCTAACAATATAAAAATCGCATTATACAGTAATTTAAGCTATATTTCTATACGTGTTCAGTTCTAACTTACTCTAGATACCTAGAGCTTTGTCCCGAGTACCCTCGCAAGTACTTCGGCTCAACCAAACTGTACTTATAATAGTCCGAAGTCGCGAATCTGAGACAAGTCGGTGGGTTCCTTCTAGTGATTGTCCTGACTAATCTATTTTATATATCTACCCCAACTCCGATCCAGCTTACTCTAGAGATTCGGACCTTTGTCCCGAGTACCCTTGCAAGTACTTCGGCTCAACCAAACTGTACCTATATGAGTACAATGTCGCGAATCTGAGAAAAGTCGGTCGGTTCCTTCTAGCGATTATCCTGAATAATCTATTTTATATTTGTACCCCAACTCCGTTCCAGCGGACTACAGAGACTTGGAACTTTGTCCCGAGTACTCCTCGCAAGTACTTCGGCCTAACCAAACTGTACCAATAATAGTCCAAAGTCGAGAATCTGAGAAAAGTCGGTCGGTTCCTTCTAGCCATTATCCTGAATAATCTAATTGATATATCTGCCCCAACTCTGATCCAGCTTACTTTAGATACCTAGAGTTTTGTCCCGAGTACCCTTCAAAGTACTTCGGCTCAACCAAACTGTACTTATAATAGTCCGAAGTCGCGAATCTGAGAAAAGTCGGTCGGTTCCTTCTAGCGATTATCCTGAATAATCTATTTTATATTTGTACCCCAACTCCGTTCCAGCTTACTCTAGAGATTCGGACCTTTGTCCCGAGTACCCTCGCAAATACTTCGGCTCAACCAAACTGTACGTATAAAAGTCCAAACACGCATAACTTTGCCAAGTGGTTCTTACTCCTGTAGCGATCACGTCCAGTGGCCGAGGAATGGCAATCAACAAGAAAACTAGTAGAAAAAAGCCCAACTCTCTTTCAGGGTGGGGGTAGAAATTATGTATCTTCTTCTGTTGACGTGGTGGCTTTGAAATAAAAGATCTAACAATATAAAAATCGCATTATACAGTAATTTAAGCTATATTTCTATACGTGTTCAGTCCAGCTTACTCTAGAGACTTGGAGCTTTGTCCCGAGTACCCTCGCAAGTACTTTGGCCTAACCAAACTGTACTTATAATAGTCCAAAGTCGCGAAGCTGAGACAAGTCGATCCTACCCCTTTAGTGATCTCGTCCTGATGCCAAGAAATGGAAGGCAAGAAGAAAATTAACTGGAAAAAGTCCAACAGCCTGTCAGGGTGGGAGTAGAAAGTATATGTCTACTCTTCTTAGTTCGGTGACTTCCAAATAAAAGATCTAACAATATTAAAATCACATAATACAGTAATTTAAGCTATTTTTCAATACCTACTCAGTTCCAGCTTACTCTAGGTACTTGGAGCTTTGTCCCGAGTACCCTCGCAAGCACTTCGGCCTAACCAAACTGTACCAATAATAGTCCAAAGTCGGGAATCTGAGAAAAGTCGGTCGGTTCCTTGTAGCCATTATCCTGAATAATCTAATTTATATATCTGCCCCAACTCAGATCCAGCTTACTCTAGATACCTAGAGCTTTGTCCCGAGTACCCTCGCAAGTACTTCGGCTCAACCAAACTGTACTTATAATAGTCCGAAGTCGCGAATCTGAGAAAAGTCGGTCGGTTCCTTCTAGCGATTATCCTCAATAATCTATTTTATATTTGTACCCCAACTCCATTCCAGCTTACTCCAGAGATTCGGACCTTTGTCCCGAGTACCCTCGCAAATACTTCGGCTCAACCAAACTGTACGTATAAAAGTCCAAACACGCATAACTTTGCCAAGTGGTTCTTACTCCTGTAGCGATCACGTCCAGTGGCCGAGGAATGGCAATCAACAAGAAAACTAGTAGAAAAAAGCCCAACTCTCTTTCAGGGTGGGGGTAGAAATTATGTATCTTCTTCTGTTGACGTGGTGGCTTTGAAATAAAAGATCTAACAATATAAAAATCGCATTATACAGTAATTTAAGCTATATTTCTATACGTGTTCAGTTCTAACTTACTCTAGATACCTAGAGCTTTGTCCAGAGTACCCTCGCAAGTACTTCTGCTCAACCAAACTGTACTTATAATAGTTCGAAGTCGCGAATCTGAGAAAAGTCGGTCGGTTCCTTCTAGCCATTATCCTGAATAATCTATTTTATATATCTGCCCGAACTCGGATCCAGCTTTCTCTAGATACCTAGAGCTTTGTCCCGAGTACCCTCGCAAGTACTTCGGCTCAACCAAACTGTACTGATAATAGTCCGAAGTCGCGAATCTGAGACAAGTCGATCCTACCCCTTTAGTGATCTCGTCCTGATGCCAAGAAATGGAAAGCAAGAAGAAAATTAACTGGAAAAAGTCCAACAGCCTGTCAGGGTGGGAGTAGAAAGTATATATCTACTCTTCTTAGTGTGGTGACTTCGAAATAAAAGATCTAACAATATTAAAATCACATAATACAGTAATTTAAGCTATTTTTCAATACCTACTCAGTTCCAGCTTACTCTAGGTACTTGGAGCTTTGTCCCGAGTACCCTCGCAAGTACTTCGGCTCAACCAAACTGTACTTATAATAGTCCGAAGTCGCGAATCTGAGAAAAGTCGGTCGGTTCCTTCTAGCGATTATCCTGAATAATCTATTTTATATTTGTACCCCAACTCCGTTCCAGCGGACTACAGAGACTTGGAACTTTGTCTCGAGTACCCTCGCAAGTACTTCGGCCTAACCAAACTGTACCAATAATAGTCCAAAGTCGAGAATCTGAGAAAAGTCGGTCGGTTCCTTCTAGCCATTATCCTGAATAATCTAATTTATATTTCTGCCCCAACTCTGATCCAGCTTACTCTAGATACCTAGAGCTTTGTCCCGAGTATCCTCGCAAGTACTTCGGCTCAACCAAACTGTACTTATAATGGTCCGAAGTCGCGAATCTGAGAAAAGTCGGTCGGTTCCTTCTAGCGATTATCCTGAATAATCTATTTTATATTTGTACCCCAACTCCGTTCCAGCTTACTCTAGAGATTCGGACCTTTGTCCCGAGTACCCTCGCAAATACTTCGGCTCAACCAAACTGTACGTATAAAAGTCCAAACACGCATAACTTTGCAAAGTGGTTCTTACTCCTGTAGCGATCACGTCCAGTGGCCGAGGAATGGCAATCAACAAGAAAACTAGTAGAAAAAAGCCCAACTCTCTTTCAGGGTGGTGGTAGAAATTATGTATCTTCTTCTGTTGACGTGGTGGCTTTGAAATAAAAGATCTAACAATATAAAAATCGCATTATACAGTAATTTAAGCTATATTTCTATACGTGTTCAGTCCAGCTTACTCTAGAGACTTGGAGCTTTGTCCCGAGTACTCCTCGCAAGTACTTCGGCCTAACTAAACTGTACTTATAATAGTCCAAAGTCGCGAAGCTGAGACAAGTCGATCCTACCCCTTTAGTGATCTCGTCCTGATGCCAAGAAATGGAAGGCAAGAAGAAAATTAACTGGAAAAAGTCCAACAGCCTGTCAGGGTGGGAGTAGAAAGTATATGTCTACTCTTCTTAGTTCGGTGACTTCCAAATAAAAGATCTGACAATATTAAAATCGCATTATACAGTAATTTAAGCTATTTTTCAATACCTACTCAGTTCCAGCTTACTCTAGTTACTTGGAGCTTTGTCCCGAGTAACCTCGCAAGTACTTCGGCCTAACCAAACTGTACCAATAATAGTCCAAAGTCGGGAATCTGAGAAAAGTCGGTCGGTTCCTTGTAGCCATTATCCTGAATAATCTAATTTATATATCTGCCCCAACTCAGATCCAGCTTACTCTAGATACCTAGAGCTTTGTCCCGAGTACCCTCGCAAGTACTTCGGCTCAACCAAACTGTACTTATAATAGTCCGAAGTCGCGAATCTGAGAAAAGTCGGTCGGTTCCTTCTAGCGATTATCCTGAATAATCTATTTTATATTTGTACCCCAACTCCGTTCCAGCTTACTCTAGAGATTCGGACCTTTGTCCCGAGTACCCTCGCAAATACTTCGGCTCAACCAAACTGTACGTATAAAAGTCCAAACACGCATAACTTTGCCAAGTGGTTCTTACTCCTCTAGCGATCACGTCCAGTGGCCGAGGAATGGCAATCAACAAGAAAACTAGTAGAAAAAAGCCCAACTCTCTTTCAGGGTGGGGGTAGAAATTATGTATCTTCTTCTGTTGACGTGGTGGCTTTGAAATAAAAGATCTAACAATATAAAAATCGCATTATACAGTAATTTAAGCTATATTTCTATACGTGTTCAGTTCTAACTTACTCTAGATACCTAGAGCTTTGTCCAGAGTACCCTCGCAAGTACTTCTGCTCAACCAAACTGTACTTATAATAGTTCGAAGTCGCGAATCTGAGAAAAGTCGGTCGGTTCCTTCTAGCCATTATCCTGAATAATCTATTTTATATATCTGCCCGAACTCGGATCCAGCATTCTCTAGATACCTAGAGCTTTGTCCCGAGTACCCCTCGCAAGTACTTCGGCTCAACCAAAACTGTACTGATAATAGTCCGAAGTCGCGAATCTGAGACAAGTCGATCCTACCCCTTTAGTGATCTCGTCCTGATGCCAAGAAATGGAAAGCAAGAAGAAAATTAACTGGAAAAAGTCCAACAGCCTGTCAGGGTGGGAGTAGAAAGTATATATCTACTCTTCTTAGTGTGGTGACTTCGAAATAAAAGATCTAACAATATTAAAATCACATAATACAGTAATTTAAGCTATTTTTCAATACCTACTCAGTTCCAGCTTACTCTAGGTACTTGGAGCTTTGTCCCGAGTACCCTCGCAAGTACTTCGGCTCAACCAAACTGTACTTATAATAGTCCGAAGTCGCGAATCTGAGAAAAGTCGGTCGGTTCCTTCTAGCGATTATCCTGAATAATCTATTTTATATATCTACCCCAACTCCGATCCAGCTTACTCTAGAGATTCGGACCTTTGTCCCGAGTACCCTTGCAAGTACTTCGGCTCAACCAAACTGTACCTATATGAGTACAATGTCGCGAATCTGAGAAAAGTCGGTCGGTTCCTTCTAGCGATTATCCTGAATAATCTATTTTATATTTGTACCCCAACTCCGTTCCAGCGGACTATAGAGACTTGGAACTTTGTCCCGAGTACCCTCGCAAGTACTTCGGCCTAACCAAACTGTACTTATAATAGTCCAAAGTCGCGAAGCTGAGACAAGTCGATCCTACCCCTTTAGTGATCTCGTCCTGATGCCAAGAAATGGAAGGCAAGAAGAAAATTAACTGGAAAAAGTCCAACAGCCTGTCAGGGTGGGAGTAGAAAGTATATGTCTACTCTTCTTAGTTCGGTGACTTCCAAATAAAAGATCTAACAATATAAAAATCGCATTATACAGTAATTTAAGCTATTTTTCAATACCTACTCAGTTCCAGCTTACTCTAGGTACTTGGAGCTTTGTCCCGAGTACCCTCGCAAGTACTTCGGCCTAACCAAACTGTACCAATAATAGTCCAAAGTCGGGAATCTGAGAAAAGTCGGTCGGTTCCTTCAAGCCATTATCCTGAATAATCTAATTTATATATCTGCCCCAACTCAGATCCAGCTTACTCTAGATACCTAGAGCTTTGTCCCGAGTACCCTCGCAAGTACTTCGGCTCAACCAAACTGTACTTATAATAGTCCGAAGTCGCGAATCTGAGAAAAGTCGGTCGGTTCCTTCTAGCGATTATCCTGAATAATCTATTTTATATTTGTACCCCAACTCCGTTCCAGCTTACTCTAGAGATTCGGACCTTTGTCCCGAGTACCCTCGCAAATACTTCGGCTCAACCAAACTGTACGTATAAAAGTCCAAACACGCATAACTTTGCCAAGTGGTTCTTACTCCTGTAGCGATCACGTCCAGTGGCCGAGGAATGGCAATCAACAAGAAAACTAGTAGAAAAAAGCCCAACTCTCTTTCAGGGTGGGGGTAGAAATTATGTATCTTCTTCTGTTGACGTGGTGGCTTTGAAATAAAAGATCTAACAATATAAAAATCGCATTATACAGTAATTTAAGCTATATTTCTATACGTGTTCAGTTCTAACTTACTCTAGATACCTAGAGCTTTGTCCAGAGTACCCTCGCAAGTACTTCTGCTCAACCAAACTGTACTTATAATAGTTCGAAGTCGCGAATCTGAGAAAAGTCGGTCGGTTCCTTCTAGCCATTATCCTGAATAATCTATTTTATATATCTGCCCGAACTCGGATCCAGCTTTCTCTAGATACCTAGAGCTTTGTCCCGAGTACCCTCGCAAGTACTTCGGCTCAACCAAACTGTACTTATAATAGTCCGAAGTCGCGAATCTGAGACAAGTCGATCCTACCCCTTTAGTGATCTCGTCCTGTTGCCAAGAAATGGAAAGCAAGAAGAAAATTAACTGGAAAAAGTCCAACAGCCTGTCAGGGTGGGAGTAGAAAGTATATATCTACTCTTCTTAGTGTGGTGACTTCGAAATAAAAGATCTAACAATATTAAAATCACATAATACAGTAATTTAAGCTATTTTTCAATACCTACTCAGTTCCAGCTTACTCTAGGTACTTGGAGCTTTGTCCCGAGTACCCTCGCAAGTACTTCGGCTCAACCAAACTGTACTTATAATAGTCCGAAGTCGCGAATCTGAGAAAAGTCGGTCGGTTCCTTCTAGCGATTATCCTGAATAATCTATTTTATATATCTACCCCAACTCCGATCCAGCTTACTCTAGAGATTCGGACCTTTGTCCCGAGTACCCTTGCAAGTACTTCGGCTCAACCAAACTGTACCTATATGAGTACAATGTCGCGAATCTGAGAAAAGTCGGTCGGTTCCTTCGAGCGATTATCCTGAATAATCTATTTTATATTTGTACCCCAACTCCGTTCCAGCGGACTATAGAGACGTGGAGGTTAGTCCCGAGTACCCTCGCAAGTACTTCGGCTCAACCAAACTGTACTTATAATAATCCGAAGTCGCGAATCTGAGAAAAGTCGGTCGGTTCCTTCTAGCGATTATCCTGAATAATCTATTTTATATATCTACCCCAACTCCGATCCAGCTTACTCTAGAGATTCGGACCTTTGTCCCGAGTACCCTCGCAAGTACTTCGGCTCAACCAAACTGTACTTATAATAGTCCAAAGTCGCGAATCTGAGAAAAGTCGGTCGGTTCCTTCTGGCAATTATCCTGAATAATCTATTTTATATATCTACCCCAACTCCGATCCATCTTACTCTAGATACCTAGAGCTTTGTCCCGAGTACCCTCGCAAGTACTTCGGCTCAACCAAACTGTACTTATAATAGTCTGAAGTCGCGAATCTGAGAAAAGTCGGTCGGTTCCTTCTAGTGATTGTCCTGACTAATCTATTTTATGTTTGTACCCCACCTCCGTTCCAGCAGACTATAGAGAATTTGAATTTTGTCCGGAGTACCCTCGCAAGTACTTCGGCCTAACCAAACTGTACTTATAATAGTCCAATTTCGCGAATCTGAGAAAAGTCGGTCGGTTCCTTCTGGCAATTATCCTGAATAATCTATTTTATATATCTACCCCAACTCCGATCCAGCTTACTCTAGATACCTAGAGCTTTGTCCCGAGTACCCTCGCAAGTACTTCGGCTCATCCAAACTGTACTTATAATAGTCCGAAGTCGCGAATCTGAGAAAAGTCGGTCGGTTCCTTCTAGCGATTATCCTGAATAATCTATTTTATATTTGTACCCCAACTCCATTCCAGCGGACTATAGAGACTTGGAACTTTGTCCCGAGTACCCTCGCAAGTACTTCGGCCTAACCAAACTGTACCAATAATAGTCCAAACTCGAGAATCTGAGAAAAGTCGGTCGGTTCCTTCAAGCCATTATCCTGAATAATCTAATTTATATATCTGCCCCAACTCGGATCCAGCTTACTCTAGATACCTAGAGCTTTGTCCCGAGTACCCTCGCAAGTACTTCGGCCTAACCAAACTGTACTTATAATAGTCCAATTTCGCGAATCTGAGAAAAGTCGGTCGGTTCCTTCTGGCAATTATCCTGAATAATCTATTTTATATATCTACCCCAACTCCGATCCAGCTTACTCTAGATACCTAGAGCTTTGTCCCGAGTACCCTCGCAAGTACTTCGGCTCATCCAAACTGTACTTATAATAGTCCGAAGTCGCGAATCTGAGAAAAGTCGGTCGGTTCCTTCTAGCGATTATCCTGAATAATCTATTTTATATTTGTACCCCAACTCCGTTCCAGCTTACTCTAGAGATTCGGACCTTTGTCCCGAGTACCCTCGCAAATACTTCGGCTCAACCAAACTGTACGTATAAAAGTCCAAACACGCATAACTTTGCCAAGTGGTTCTTACTCCTGTAGCGATCACGTCCAGTGGCCGAGGAATGGCAATCAACAAGAAAACTAGTAGAAAAAAGCCCAACTCTCTTTCAGGGTGGGGGTAGAAATTATGTATCTTCTTCTGTTGACGTGGTGGCTTTGAAATAAAAGATCTAACAATATAAAAATCGCATTATACAGTAATTTAAGCTATATTTCTATACGTGTTCAGTTCTAACTTACTCTAGATACCTAGAGCTTTGTCCAGAGTACCCTCGCAAGTACTTCTGCTCAACCAAACTGTACTTATAATAGTTCGAAGTCGCGAATCTGAGAAAAGTCGGTCGGTTCCTTCTAGCCATTATCCTGAATAATCTATTTTATATATCTGCCCGAACTCGGATCCAGCTTTCTCTAGATACCTAGAGCTTTGTCCCGAGTACCCTCGCAAGTACTTCGGCTCAACCAAACTGTACTTATAATAGTCCGAAGTCGCGAATCTGAGACAAGTCGATCCTACCCCTTTAGTGATCTCGTCCTGTTGCCAAGAAATGGAAAGCAAGAAGAAAATTAACTGGAAAAAGTCCAACAGCCTGTCAGGGTGGGAGTAGAAAGTATATATCTACTCTTCTTAGTGTGGTGACTTCGAAATAAAAGATCTAACAATATTAAAATCACATAATACAGTAATTTAAGCTATTTTTCAATACCTACTCAGTTCCAGCTTACTCTAGGTACTTGGAGCTTTGTCCCGAGTACCCTCGCAAGTACTTCGGCTCAACCAAACTGTACTTATAATAGTCCGAAGTCGCGAATCTGAGAAAAGTCGGTCGGTTCCTTCTAGCGATTATCCTGAATAATCTATTTTATATATCTACCCCAACTCCGATCCAGCTTACTCTAGAGATTCGGACCTTTGTCCCGAGTACCCTTGCAAGTACTTCGGCTCAACCAAACTGTACCTATATGAGTACAATGTCGCGAATCTGAGAAAAGTCGGTCGGTTCCTTCTAGCGATTATCCTGAATAATCTATTTTATATTTGTACCCCAACTCCGTTCCAGCGGACTATAGAGACTTGGAGCTTTGTCCCGAGTACCCTCGCAAGTACTTCGGCTCAACCAAACTGTACTTATAATAGTCCGAAGTCGCGAATCTGAGAAAAGTCGGTCGGTTCCTTCTAGCGATTATCCTGAATAATCTATTTTATATATCTACCCCAACTCCGATCCAGCTTACTCTAGAGATTCGGACCTTTGTCCCGAGTACCCTCGCAAGTACTTCGGCTCAACCAAACTGTACTTATAATAGTCCGAAGTCGCGAATCTGAGAAAAGTCGGTCGGTTCCTTCTGGCAATTATCCTGAATAATCTATTTTATATATCTACCCCAACTCCGATCCATCTTACTCTAGATACCTAGAGCTTTGTCCCGAGTACCCTCGCAAGTACTTCGGCTCAACCAAACTGTACTTATAATAGTCCGAAGTCGCGAATCTGAGAAAAGTCGGTCGGTTCCTTCTAGTGATTGTCCTGACTAATCTATTTTATGTTTGTACCCCACCTCCGTTCCAGCAGACTATAGGGAATTTGAATTTTGTCCGGAGTACCCTCGCAAGTACTTCGGCCTAACCAAACTGTACTTATAATAGTCCAATTTCGCGAATCTGAGAAAAGTCGGTCGGTTCCTTCTGGCAATTATCCTGAATAATCTATTTTATATATCTACCCCAACTCCGATCCAGCTTACTCTAGATACCTAGAGCTTTGTCCCGAGTACCCTCGCAAGTACTTCGGCTCATCCAAACTGTACTTATAATAGTCCGAAGTCGCGAATCTGAGAAAAGTCGGTCGGTTCCTTCTAGCGATTATCCTGAATAATCTATTTTATATTTGTACCCCAACTCCATTCCAGCGGACTATAGAGACTTGGAACTTTGTCCCGAGTACCCTCGCAAGTACTTCGGCCTAACCAAACTGTACCAATAATAGTCCAAACTCGAGAATCTGAGAAAAGTCGGTCGGTTCCTTCAAGCCATTATCCTGAATAATCTAATTTATATATCTGCCCCAACTCGGATCCAGCTTACTCTAGATACCTAGAGCTTTGTCCCGAGTACCCTCGCAAGTACTTCGGCCTAACCAAACTGTACTTATAATAGTCCAATTTCGCGAATCTGAGAAAAGTCGGTCGGTTCCTTCTGGCAATTATCCTGAATAATCTATTTTATATATCTACCCCAACTCCGATCCAGCTTACTCTAGATACCTAGAGCTTTGTCCCGAGTACCCTCGCAAGTACTTCGGCTCATCCAAACTGTACTTATAATAGTCCGAAGTCGCGAATCTGAGAAAAGTCGGTCGGTTCCTTCTAGCGATTATCCTGAATAATCTATTTTATATTTGTACCCCAACTCCGTTCCAGCTTACTCTAGAGATTCGGACCTTTGTCCCGAGTACCCTCGCAAATACTTCGGCTCAACCAAACTGTACGTATAAAAGTCCAAACACGCATAACTTTGCCAAGTGGTTCTTACTCCTGTAGCGATCACGTCCAGTGGCCGAGGAATGGCAATCAACAAGAAAACTAGTAGAAAAAAGCCCAACTCTCTTTCAGGGTGGGGGTAGAAATTATGTATCTTCTTCTGTTGACGTGGTGGCTTTGAAATAAAAGATCTAACAATATAAAAATCGCATTATACAGTAATTTAAGCTATATTTCTATACGTGTTCAGTACAGCTTACTCTAGAGACTTTGAGCTTTGTCCCGAGTACCCTCGCAAGTACTTCGGCCTAACTAAACTGTACTTATAATAGTCCAAAGTCGCGAAGCTGAGACAAGTCGATCCTACCCCTTTAATGATCTCGTCCTGATGCCAAGAAATGGAAGGCAAGAAGAAAATTAACTGGAAAAAGTCCAACAGCCTGTCAGGGTGGGAGTAGAAAGTATATGTCTACTCTTCTTAGTTCGGTGACTTCCAAATAAAAGATCTAACAATATAAAAATCGCATTATACAGTAATTTAAGCTATATTTCTATACGTGTTCAGTTCTAACTTACTCTAGATACCTAGAGCTTTGTCCAGAGTACCCTCGCAAGTACTTCTGCTCAACCAAACTGTACTTATAATAGTTCGAAGTCGCGAATCTGAGAAAAGTCGGTCGGTTCCTTCTAGCCATTATCCTGAATAATCTATTTTATATATCTGCCCGAACTCGGATCCAGCTTTCTCTAGATACCTAGAGCTTTGTCCCGAGTACCCTCGCAAGTACTTCGGCTCAACCAAACTGTACTTATAATAGTCCGAAGTCGCGAATCTGAGACAAGTCGATCCTACCCCTTTAGTGATCTCGTCCTGATGCCAAGAAATGGAAAGCAAGAAGAAAATTAACTGGAAAAAGTCCAACAGCCTGTCAGGGTGGGAGTAGAAAGTATATATCTACTCTTCTTAGTGTGGTGACTTCGAAATAAAAGATGTAACAATATTAAAATCACATAATACAGTAATTTAAGCTATTTTTCAATACCTACTCAGTTCCAGCGGACTATAGAGACTTGGAACTTTGTCCCGAGTACCCTCGCAAGTACTTCGGCCTAACCAAACTGTACTTATATGAGTCGATAGTCGCGAATCTGAGAAAAGTCGGTCGGTTCCTTCTGGCAATTATCCTGAATAATCTATTTTATATATCTACCGCAACTCCGATCCAGCTTACTCTAGAGATTCGGACCTTTGTCCCGATTACCCTTGCAAGTACTTCGGCTCAACCAAACTGTACTTATAATAGTCCGAAGTGGCGAATCTGAGAAAAGTCGGTCGGTTCCTTCTGGCAATTATCCTGAATAATCTATTTTATATATCTACCCCAACTCCGATCCAGCTTACTCTAGATACCTAGAGCTTTGTCCCGAGTACCCTCGCAAGTACTTCGGCTCATCCAAACTGTACTTATAATAGTCCGAAGTCGCGAATCTGAGAAAAGTCGGTCGGTTCCTTCTAGCGATTATCCTGAATAATCTATTTTATATATCTACCCCAACTCCGATCCAGCTTACTCTAGAGATTCGGACCTTTGTCCCGAGTACCCTAGCAAATACTTCGGCTCAACCAAACTGTACGTATAAAAGTCCAAAGTCGAGAATCTGAGAAAAGTCGGTCGGTTCCTTCTAGCCATTATCCTGAATAATCTATTTTATATATCTACCCCAACTCCGATCCAGCTTACTCTAGATACCTAGAGCTTTGTCCCGAGTACCCTCGCAAGTACTTCGGCTCAACCAAACTGTACCTATATGAGTACAATGTCGCGAATCTGAGAAAAGTCGGTCGGTTCCTTCTAGCGATTATCCTGAATAATCTATTTTATATTTGTACCCCAACTCCGTTCCAGCTTACTCTAGAGATTCGGACCTTTGTCCCGAGTACCCTCGCAAATACTTCGGCTCAACCAAACTGTACGTATAAAAGTCCAAACACGCATAACTTTGCCAAGTGGTTCTTATTCCTGTAGCGATCACGTCCAGTGGCCGAGGAATGGCAATCAACAAGAAAACTAGTAGAAAAAAGCCCAACTCTCTTTCAGGGTGGGGGTAGAAATTATGTATCTTCTTCTGTTGACGTGGTGGCTTTGAAATAAAAGATCTAACAATATAAAAATCGCATTATACAGTAATTTAAGCTATATTTCTATACGTGTTCAGTTCTAACTTACTCTAGATACCTAGAGCTTTGTCCAGAGTACCCTCGCAAGTACTTCTGCTCAACCAAACTGTACTTATAATAGTTCGAAGTCGCGAATCTGAGAAAAGTCGGTCGGTTCCTTCTAGCCATTATCCTGAATAATCTATTTTTTATATCTGCCCGAACTCGGATCCAGCTTTCTCTAGATACCTAGAGCTTTGTCCCGAGTACCCTCGCAAGTACTTCGGCTCAACCAAACTGTACTTATAATAGTCCGAAGTCGCGAATCTGAGACAAGTCGATCCTACCCCTTTAGTGATCTCGTCCTGATGCCAAGAAATGGAAAGCAAGAAGAAAATTAACTAGAAAAAGTCCAACAGCCTGTCAGGGTGGGAGTAGAAAGTATATATCTACTCTTCTTAGTGTGGTGACGTCGAAATAAAAGATCTAACAATATTAAAATCACATAATACAGTAACTTAAGCTATTTTTCAATACCTACTCAGTTCCAGCTTACTCTAGAGACTTGGAACTTTGTCCCGAGTACCCTCGCAAGTACTTCGGCCTAACCAAACTGTACTTATATGAGTCGATAGTCGCGAATCTGAGAAAAGTCGGTCGGTTCCTTCTGGCAATTATCCTGAATAATCTATTTTATATATCTACCCCAACTTCGATCCAGCTTACTCTAGAGATTCGGACCTTTGTCCCGATTACCCTTGCAAGTACTTCGGCTCAACCAAACTGTACTTATAATAGTCCGAAGTCGCGAATCTGAGAAAAGTCGGTCGGTTCCTTCTGGCAATTATCCTGAATAATCTATTTTATATATCTACCCCAACTCCGATCCAGCTTACTCTAGATACCTAGAGCTTTGTCCCGAGTACCCTGGCAAGTACTTCGGCTCATCCAAACTGTACTTATAATAGTCCGAATTCGCGAATCTGAGAAAAGTCGGTCGGTTCCTTCTAGCGATTATCCTGAATAATCTATTTTATATATCTACCCCAACGCCGATCCAGCTTACTCTAGAGATTCGGACCTTTGTCCCGAGTACCCTCGCAAATACTTCGGCTCAACCAAACTGTACGTATAAAAGTCCAAACACGCATAACTTTGCCAAGTGGTTCTTACTCCTGTAGCGATCACGTCCAGTGGCCGAGGAATGGCAATCAACAAGAAAACTAGTAGAAAAAAGCCCAACTCTCTTTCAGGGTGGGGGTAGAAATTATGTATCTTCTTCTGTTGACGTGGTGGCTTTGAAATAAAAGATCTAACAATATAAAAATCGCATTATACAGTAATTTAAGCTATATTTCTATACGTGTTCAGTCCAGCTTACTCTAGAGACTTGGAGCTTTGTCCCGAGTACCCTCGCAAGTACTTCGGCCTAACCAAACTGTACTTATAATAGTCCAATGTCCTGAATAATCTATTTTATATTTGTACCCAAACTCCGTTCCAGCTTACTCTAGAGATTCGGACCTTTGTCCCGAGTACCCTCGCAAATACTTCGGCTCAACCAAACTGTACGTATAAAAGTCCAAACACGCATAACTTTGCCAAGTGGTTCTTACTCCTGTAGCGATCACGTCCAGTGGCCGAGGAATGGCAATCAACAAGAAAACTAGTAGAAAAAAGCCCAACTCTCTTTCAGGGTGGGGGTAGAAATTATGTATCTTCTTCTGTTGACGTGGTGGCTTTGAAATAAAAGATCTAACAATATAAAAATCGCATTATACAGTAATTTAAGCTATATTTCTATACGTGTTCAGTCCAGCTTACTCTAGAGACTTGGAGCTTTGTCCCGAGTACCCTCGCAAGTACTTCGGCCTAACCAAACTGTACTTATAATAGTCCAAAGTCGCGAAGCTGAGACAAGTCGATCCTACCCCTTTAGTGATCTCGTCCTGATGCCAAGAAATGGAAGGCAAGAAGAAAAATTTACTGGAATAAGTCCAACAGCCTGTCAGTGTGGTAGTAGAAAGTATATTTCTAATCTTCTTAGTTCGGTTAATTGCAAATAAAAGATCTAACAATATAAAAATCGCATTATACAGTAATTTAAGCTATATTTCTATACGTGTTCAGTTCGAGCTTACTCTAGATTCCCTAGAGCTTTGTCCAGAGTACCCTCGCAAGTACTTCTGCTCAACCAAACTGTACTTATAATAGTTCGAAGTCGCGAATCTGAGAAAAGTCGGTCGGTTCCTTCTAGCCATTATCCTGAATAATCTATTTTATATATCTGCCCGAACTCGGATCCAGCTTTCTCTAGATACCTAGAGCTTTGTCCCGAGTACCTTAGCAAGCACCACGGCTCATCCAAACTGTACTAATAATAGTCCGAAGTCGCGAATCTGAGAAAAGTCGGTCGGTTCCTTCTAGCGATTATCCTGAATAATCTATTTTATATATCTACCCCAACTCAGATCCAGCTTACTCTAGAGATTCGGACCTTTGTCCCGAGTACCCTCGCAAGTACTTCGGCCTTACCAAACTGTACCAATAATAGTCCAAAGTCGAGAATCTGAGAAAAGTCGGTCGGTTCCTTCTAGCCATTATCCTGAATAATATAATTTATATATCTGCCCCAACTCCGATCCATCTTACTCTAGATACCTAGAGCTTTGTCCCGAGTACCCTCGCAAGTACTTCGGCTCAACCAAACTGTACCTATATGAGTACAATGTCGCGAATCTGAGAAAAGTCGGTCGGTTCCTTCTAGCGATTATCCTGAATAATCTATTTTATATTTGTACCCCAACTCCGTACCAGCTTACTCTAGAGATTCGGACCTTTGTCCCGAGTACCCTCGCAAATACTTCGGCTCAAACAAACTGTACGTATAAAAGTCCAAACACGCATAACTTTGCCAAGTGGTTCTTACTCCTGTAGCGATCACGTCCAGTGGCCGAGGAATGGCAATCAACAAGAAAACTAGTAGAAAAAAGCCCAACTCTCTTTCAGGGTGGGGGTAGAAATTATGTATCTTCTTCTGTTGACGTGGTGGCTTTGAAATAAAAGATCTAACAATATAAAAATCGCATTATACAGTAATTTAAGCTATATTTCTATACGTGTTCAGTCCAGCTTACTCTAGAGACTTGGAGCTTTGTCCCGAGTACCCTCGCAAGTACTTCGGCCTAACCAAACTGTACTTATAATAGTCCAAAGTCCTGAATAATCTATTTTATATTTGTACCCAAACTCCGTTCCAGCTTACTCTAGAGATTCGGACCTTTGTCCCGAGTACCCTCGCAAATACTTCGGCTCAACCAAACTGTACGTATAAAAGTCCAAACACGCATAACTTTGCCAAGTGGTTCTTACTCCTGTAGCGATCACGTCCAGTGGCCGAGGAATGGCAATCAACAAGAAAACTAGTAGAAAAAAGCCCAACTCTCTTTCAGGGTGGGGGTAGAAATTATGTATCTTCTTCTGTTGACGTGGTGGCTTTGAAATAAAAGATCTAACAATATAAAAATCGCATTATACAGTAATTTAAGCTATATTTCTATACGTGTTCAGTCCAGCTTACTCTAGAGACTTGGAGCTTTGTCCCGAGTACCCTCGCAAGTACTTCGGCCTAACCAAACTGTACTTATAATAGTTCGAAGTCGCGAATCTGAGACAAGTCGATCCTACCCCTTTAGTGATCTCGTCCTGATGCCAAGAAATGGAAGGCAAGAAGAAAATTAACTGGAAAAAGTCCAACAGCCTGTCAGGGTGGGAGTAGAAAGTATATGTCTAATCTTCTTAGTTCGGTGACTTCAAAATAAAAGATCTAACAATATAAAAATCGCATTATACAGTAATTTAAGCTATATTTCTATACGTTTTCAGTTCTATCTTAGTATTTATTCCTTGTGCTTTTTCGAGATTACCCTCGCAAGTACTTCTGCTCAACCAAACTGTACTTATAATAGTTCGAAGTCGCGAATCTGAGAAAAGTCGGTCGGTTCCTTGTAGCCATTATCCTGAATAATCTATTTTATATATCTGCCCGAACTCGGATCCAGCTTTCTCTAGATACCTAGAGCTTTGTCCCGAGTACCTTAGCAAGCACCACGGCTCATCCAAACTGTACTTATAATAGTCCGAAGTCGCGAATCTGAGAAAAGTCGGTCGGTTCCTTCTAGCGATTATCCTGAATAATCTATTTTATATATCTACCCCAACTCCGATCCAGCTTACTCTAGAGATTCGGACCTTTGTCCCGAGTACCCTTGCAAGTACTTCGGCCTAACCAAACTGTACCAATAATAGTCCAAAGTCGAGAATCTGAGAAAAGTCGGTCGGTTCCTTCTAGCCATTATCCTGAATAATCTATTTTATATATCTACCCCAACTCCGATCCATCTTACTCTAGATACCTAGAGCTTTGTCCCGAGTACCCTCGCAAGTACTTCGGCTCAACCAAACTGTACCTATATGAGTACAATGTCGCGAATCTGAGAAAAGTCGGTCGGTTCCTTCTAGCGATTATCCTGAATAATCTATTTTATATTTGTACCCCAACTCCGTTCCAGCTTACTCTAGAGATTCGGACCTTTGTCCCGAGTACCCTCGCAAATACTTCGGCTCAACCAAACTGTACGTATAAAAGTCCAAACACGCATAACTTTGCCAAGTGGTTCTTACTCCTGTAGCGATCACGTCCAGTGGCCGAGGAATGGCAATCAACAAGAAAACTAGTAGAAAAAAGCCCAACTCTCTTTCAGGGTGGGGGTAGAAATTATGTATCTTCTTCTGTTGACGTGGTGGCTTTGAAATAAAAGATCTAACAATATAAAAATCGCATTATACAGTAATTTAAGCTATATTTCTATACGTGTTCAGTCCAGCTTACTCTAGAGACTTGGAGCTTTGTCCCGAGTACCCTCGCAAGTACTTCGGCCTAACCAAACTGTACTTATAATAGTCCAAAGTCGCGAAGCTGAGACAAGTCGATCCTACCCCTTTAGTGATCTCGTCCTGATGCCAAGAAATGGAATGCAAGAAGAAAATTAACAGGAAAAAGTCCAACAGCCTGTCAGGGTGGGAGTAGAAAGTATATGTCTACTCTTCTTAGTTCGGTGACTTCCAAATAAAAGATCTAACAATATTAAAATCACATAATACAGTAATTTAAGCTATTTTTCAATACCTACTCAGTTCCAGCTTACGCTAGGTACTTGGAGCTTTGTCCCGAGTACCCTCGCAAGTACTTCGGCCTAACCAAACTGTACCAATAATAGTCCAAAGTCGAGAATCTGAGAAAAGTCGGTCGGTTCCTTGTAGCCATTATCCTGAATAATCTAATTTATATATCTGCCCCAACTCGGATCCAGCTTACTCTAGATACCTAGAGCTTTGTCCCGAGTACCCTCGCAAGTACTTCGGCTCAACCAAACTGTACCTATATGAGTACAATGTCGCGAATCTGAGAAAAGTCGGTCGGTTCCTTCTAGCGATTATCCTGAATAATCTATTTTATATTTGTACCCCAACTCCGTTCCAGCTTACTCTAGAGATTCGGACCTTTGTCCCGAGTACCCTCGCAAATACTTCGGCTCAACCAAACTGTACGTATAAAAGTCCAAACACGCATAACTTTGCCAAGTGGTTCTTACTCCTGTAGCGATCACGTCCAGTGGCCGAGGAATGGCAATCAACAAGAAAACTAGTAGAAAAAAGCCCAACTCTCTTTCAGGGTGGGGGTAGAAATTATGTATCTTCTTCTGTTGACGTGGTGGCTTTGAAATAAAAGATCTAACAATATAAAAATCGCATTATACAGTAATTTAAGCTATATTTCTATACGTGTTCAGTCCAGCTTACTCTAGAGACTTGGAGCTTTGTCCCGAGTACCCTCGCAAGTACTTCGGCCTAACCAAACTGTACTTATAATAGTCCAAAGTCGCGAAGCTGAGACAAGTCGATCCTACCCCTTTAGTGATCTCGTCCTGATGCCAAGAAATGGAAGGCAAGAAGAAAATTAACTGGAAAAAGTCCAACAGCCTGTCAGGGTGGGAGTAGAAAGTATATGTCTACTCTTCTTAGTTCGGTGACTTCCAAATAAAAGATCTAACAATATTAAAATCACATAATACAGTAATTTAAGCTATTTTTCAATACCTACTCAGTTCCAGCTTACGCTAGGTACTTGGAGCTTTGTCCCGAGTACCCTCGCAAGTACTTCGGCCTAACCAAACTGTACCAATAATATTCCAAAGTCGGGAATCTGAGAAAAGTCGGTCGGTTCCTTGTAGCCATTATCCTGAATAATCTAATTTATATATCTGCCCCAACTCAGATCCAGCTTACTCTAGATACCTAGAGCTTTGTCCCGAGTACCCTCGCAAGTACTTCGGCTCAACCAAACTGTACTTATAATAGTCCGAAGTCGCGAATCTGAGAAAAGTCGGTCGGTTCCTTCTAGCGATTATCCTGAATAATCTATTTTATATTTGTACCCCAACTCCGTTCCAGCTTACTCTAGAGATTCGGACCTTTGTCCCGAGTACCCTCGCAAATACTTCGGCTCAACCAAACTGTACGTATAAAAGTCCAAACACGCATAACTTTGCCAAGTGGTTCTTACTCCTGTAGCGATCACATCCAGTGGCCGAGGAATGGCAATCAACAAGAAAACTAGTAGAAAAAAGCCCAACTCTCTTTCAGGGTGGGGGTAGAAATTATGTATCTTCTTCTGTTGACGTGGTGGCTTTGAAATAAAAGATCTAACAATATAAAAATCGCATTATACAGTAATTTAAGCTATATTTCTATACGTGTTCAGTTCTAACTTACTCTAGATACCTAGAGCTTTGTCCAGAGTACCCTTGCAAGTACTTCTGCTCAACCAAACTGTACTTATAATAGTTCGAAGTCGCGAATCTGAGAAAAGTCGGTCGGTTCCTTCTAGCCATTATCCTGAATAATCTATTTTATATATCTGCCCAAACTCGGATCCAGCATTCTCTAGAAACCTAGAGCTTTGTCCCGAGTACCCTCGCAAGTACTTTGGCTCAACCAAACTGTACTGATAATAGTCCGAAGTCGCGAATCTGAGACAAGTCGATCCTACCCCTTTAGTGATCTCGTCCTGATGCCAAGAAATGGAAAGCAAGAAGAAAATTAACTGGAAAAAGTCCAACAGCCTGTCAGGGTGGGAGTAGAAAGTATATATCTACTCTTCTTAGTGTGGTGACTTCGAAATAAAAGATCTAACAATATTAAAATCACATAATACAGTAATTTAAGCTATTTTTCAATACCTACTCAGTTCCAGCTTACTCTAGGTACTTGGAGCTTTGTCCCGAGTACCCTCGCAAGTACTTCGGCTCAACCAAACTGTACTTATAATAGTCCGAAGTCGCGAATCTGAGAAAAGTCGGTCGGTTCCTTCTAGCGATTATCCTGAATAATCTATTTTATATATCTACCCCAACTCCGATCCAGCTTACTCTAGAGATTCGGACCTTTGTCCCGAGTACCCTCGCAAGTACTTCGGCCTAACCAAACTGTACTTATAATAGTCCAATTTCGCGAATCTGAGAAAAGTCGGTCGGTTCCTTCTGGCAATTATCCTGAATAATCTATTTTATATATCTACCCCAACTCCGATCCAGCTTACTCTAGATACCTAGAGCTTTGTCCCGAGTACCCTCGCAAGTACTTCGGCTCATCCAAACTGTACTTATAATAGTCCGAAGTCGCGAATCTGAGAAAAGTCGGTCGGTTCCTTCTAGCGATTATCCTGAATAATCTATTTTATATTTGTACCCCAACTCCGTTCCAGCGGACTATAGAGACTTGGAACTTTGTCCCGAGTACCCTCGCAAGTACTTCGGCCTAACCAAACTGTACCAATAATAGTCCAAAGTCGAGAATCTGAGAAAAGACGGTCGGTTCCTTCTAGCCATTATCCTGAATAATCTAATTTATATATCTGCCCCAACTCGGATCCAGCTTACTCTAGATACCTAGAGCTTTGTCCCGAGTACCCTCGCAAGTACTTCGGCTCAACCAAACTGTACTTATAATAGTCCGAAGTCGCGAATCTGAGAAAAGTCGGTCGGTTCCTTCTAGCGATTATCCTGAATAATCTATTTTATATTTGTACCCCAACTCCGTTCCAGCTTACTCTAGAGATTCGGACCTTTGTCCCGAGTACCCTCGCAAATACTTCGGCTCAACCAAACTGTACGTATAAAAGTCCAAACACGCATAACTTTGCCAAGTGGTTCTTACTCCTGTAGCGATCACGTCCAGTGGCCGAGGAATGGCAATCAACAAGAAAACTAGTAGAAAAAAGCCCAACTCTCTTTCAGGGTGGGGGTAGAAATTATGTATCTTCTTCTGTTGACGTGGTGGCTTTGAAATAAAAGATCTAACAATATAAAAATCGCATTATACAGTAATTTAAGCTATATTTCTATACGTGTTCAGTTCTAACTTACTCTAGATACCTAGAGCTTTGTCCAGAGTACCCTCGCAAGTACTTCTGCTCAACCAAACTGTACTTATAATAGTTCGAAGTCGCGAATCTGAGAAAAGTCGGTCGGTTCCTTCTAGCCATTATCCTGAATAATCTATTTTATATATCTGCCCGAACTCGGATCCAGCTTTCTCTAGATACCTAGAGCTTTGTCCCGAGTACCCTCGCAAGTACTTCGGCCTAACCAAACTGTACTTATATGAGTCGATAGTCGCGAATCTGAGAAAAGTCGGTCGGTTCCTTCTGGCAATTATCCTGAATAATCTATTTTATATATCTACCCCAACTCCGATCCAGCTTACTCTAGAGATTCGGACCTTTGTCCCGATTACCCTTGCAAGTACTTCGGCTCAACCAAACTGTACTTATAATAGTCCGAAGTCGCGAATCTGAGAAAAGTCGGTCGGTTCCTTCTGGCAATTATCCTGAATAATCTATTTTATATATCTACCCCAACTCCGATCCAGCTTACTCTAGATACCTAGAGCTTTGTCCCGAGTACCCTGGCAAGTACTTCGGCTCATCCAAACTGTACTTATAATAGTCCGAATTCGCGAATCTGAGAAAAGTCGGTCGGTTCCTTCTAGCGATTATCCTGAATAATCTATTTTATATATCTACCCCAACTCCGATCCAGCTTACTCTAGCGATTCGGACCTTTGTCCCGAGTACCCTCGCAAGTACTTCGGCCCAACCAAACTGTACGAATAATAGTCCGAAGTCGCGAATCTGAGAAAAGTCGGTCGGTTCCTTCTAGTGATTGTCCTGACTAATCGATTTTATGTTTGTACCCCACCTCCCGTTCCAGCAGACTATAGAGAATTTGACTTTTGTCCGGAGTACCCTCGCAAGTACTTCGGCCTAACCAAACTGTACTTATAATAGTCCAATTTCGCGAATCTGAGAAAAGTCGGTCGGTTCCTTCTGGCAATTATCCTGAATAATCTATTTTATATATCTACCCCAACTCCGATCCAGCTTACTCTAGATACCTAGAGCTTTGTCCCGAGTACCCTGGCAAGTACTTCGGCTCATCCAAACTGTACTTATAATAGTCCGAATTCGCGAATCTGAGAAAAGTCGGTCGGTTCCTTCTAGCGATTATCCTGAATAATCTATTTTATATATCTACCCCAACGCCGATCCAGCTTACTCTAGCGATTCGGACCTTTGTCCCGAGTACCCTTGCAAGTACTTCGGCTCAACCAAACTGTACCTATATGAGGACAATGTCGCGAATCTGAGAAAAGTCGGTCGGTTCCTTCTAGCGATTATCCTGAATAATCTATTTTATATTTGTACCCCAACTCCGTTCCAGCGGACTATAGAAACTTGGAACTTTGTCCCGAGTACCCTCGCAAGTACTGCGGCCTAACCAAACTGTACCAATAATAGTCCAAAGTCGCGAATCTGAGAAAAGTCGGTCGGTTCCTTCTGGCAATTATCCTGAATAATCTATTTTATATATCTACCCCAACTCCGATCCATCTTACTCTAGATACCTAGAGTTTTGTCCCGAGTACCCTCGCAAGTACTTCGGCTCAACCAAACTGTACTTATAATAGTCCGAAGTCGCGAATCTGAGAAAAGTCGGTCGGTTCCTTCTAGTGATTGTCCTGACTAATCTATTTTATGTTTGTACCCCACCTCCGTTCCAGCAGACTATAGAGAATTTGACTTTTGTCCGGAGTACCCTCGCAAGTACTTCGGCCTAACCAAACTGTACTTATAATAGTCCAATTTCGCGAATCTGAGAAAAGTCGGTCGGTTCCTTCTGGCAATTATCCTGAATAATCTATTTTATATATCTACCCCAACTCCGATCCAGCTTACTCTAGATACCTAGAGCTTTGTCCCGAGTACCCTCGCAAGTACTTCGGCTCATCCAAACTGTACTTATAATAGTCCGAAGTCGCGAATCTGAGAAAAGTCGGTCGGTTCCTTCTAGCGATTATCCTGAATAATCTATTTTATATATCTACCCCAACTCCGATCCAGCTTACTCTAGAGATTCGGACCTTTGTCCCGAGTACCCTCGCAAATACTTCGGCTCAACCAAACTGTACGTATAAAAGTCCAAACACGCATAACTTTGCCAAGTGGTTCTTACTCCTGTAGCGATCACGTCCAGTGGCCGAGGAATGGCAATCAACAAGAAAACTAGTAGAAAAAAGCCCAACTCTCTTTCAGGGTGGGGGTAGAAATTATGTATCTTCTTCTGTTGACGTGGTGGCTTTGAAATAAAAGATCTAACAATATAAAAATCGCATTATACAGTAATTTAAGCTATATTTCTATACGTGTTCAGTCCAGCTTACTCTAGAGACTTGGAGCTTTGTCCCGAGTACCCTCGCAAGTACTTCGGCCTAACCAAACTGTACTTATAATAGTCCAAAGTCCTGAATAATCTATTTTATATTTGTACCCAAACTCCGTTCCAGCTTACTCTAGAGATTCGGACCTTTGTCCCGAGTACCCTCGCAAATACTTCGGCTCAACCAAACTGTACGTATAAAAGTCCAAACACGCATAACTTTGCCAAGTGGTTCTTACTCCTGTAGCGATCACGTCCAGTGGCCGAGGAATGGCAATCAACAAGAAAACTAGTAGAAAAAGCCCAACTCTCTGTCAGGGTGGGTGTAGAAATTATGTATCTTCTTCTGTTGACGTGGTGGCTTTGAAATAAAAGATCTAACAATATAAAAATCGCATTATACAGTAATTTAAGCTATATTTCTATACGTGTTCAGTCCAGCTTACTCTAGAGACTTGGAGCTTTGTCCCGAGTACCCTCGCAAGTACTTCGGCCTAACCAAACTGTACTTATAATAGTCCAAAGTCCTGAATAATCTATTTTATATTTGTACCCAAACTCCGTTCCAGCTTACTCTAGAGATTCGGACCTTTGTCCCGAGTACCCTCGCAAATACTTCGGCTCAACCAAACTGTACGTATAAAAGTCCAAACACGCATAACTTTGCCAAGTGGTTCTTACTCCTGTAGCGATCACGTCCAGTGGCCGAGGAATGGCAATCAACAAGAAAACTAGTAGAAAAAAGCCCAACTCTCTTTCAGGGTGGGGGTAGAAATTATGTATCTTCTTCTGTTGACGTGGTGGCTTTGAAATAAAAGATCTAACAATATAAAAATCGCATTATACAGTAATTTAAGCTATATTTCTATACGTGTTCAGTCCAGCTTACTCTAGAGACTTGGAGCTTTGTCCCGAGTACCCTCGCAAGTACTTTGGCCTAACCAAACTGTACTTATAATAGTCCAAAGTCGCGAAGCTGAGACAAGTCGATCCTACCCCTTTAGTGATCTCGTCCTGATGCCAAGAAATGGAAGGCAAGAAGAAAATTAACAGGAAAAAGTCCAACAGCCTGTCAGGGTGGGAGTAGAAAGTATATGTCTACTCTTCTTAGTTCGGTGACTTCCAAATAAAAGATCTAACAATATTAAAATCACATAATACAGTAATTTAAGCTATTTTTCAATACCTACTCAGTTCCAGCTTACTCTAGGTACTTGGAGCTTTGTCCCGAGTACCCTCGCAAGTACTTCGGCCTAACCAAACTGTACCAATAATAGTCCAAAGTCGAGAATCTGAGAAAAGTCGGTCGGTTCCTTCTAGCCATTATCCTGAATAATCTAATTTATATATCTACCCCAACTCCGATCCAGCTTACTCTAGATACCTAGAGCTTTGTCCCGAGTACCCTCGCAAGTACTTCGGCTCAACCAAACTGTACCTATATGAGTACAATGTCGCGAATCTGAGAAAAGTCGGTCGGTTCCTTCTAGCGATTATCCTGAATAATCTATTTTATATTTGTACCCCAACTCCGTTCCAGCTTACTCTAGAGATTCGGACCTTTGTCCCGAGTACCCTCGCAAATACTTCGGCTCAACCAAACTGTACGTATAAAAGTCCAAACACGCATAACTTTGCCAAGTGGTTCTTACTCCTGTAGCGATCACGTCCAGTGGCCGAGGAATGGCAATCAACAAGAAAACTAGTAGAAAAAAGCCCAACTCTCTTTCAGGGTGGGGGTAGAAATTATGTATCTTCTTCTGTTGACGTGGTGGCTTTGAAATAAAAGATCTAACAATATAAAAATCGCATTATACAGTAATTTAAGCTATATTTCTATACGTGTTCAGTCCAGCTTACTCTAGAGACTTGGAGCTTTGTCCCGAGTACCCTCGCAAGTACTTCGGCCTAACCAAACTGTACTTATAATAGTCCAAAGTCGCGAAGCTGAGACAAGTCGATCCTACCCCTTTAGTGATCTCGTCCTGATGCCAAGAAATGGAAGGCAAGAAGAAAATTAACTGGAAAAAGTCCAACAGCCTGTCAGGGTGGGAGTAGAAAGTATATGTCTACTCTTCTTAGTTCGGTGACTTCCAAATAAAAGATCTAACAATATTAAAATCGCATTATACAGTAATTTAAGCTATTTTTCAATACCTACTCAGTTCCAGCTTACTCTAGGTACTTGGAGCTTTGTCCCGAGTACCCTCGCAAGTACTTCGGCCAAAACAAACAGTACCAATAATATTCCAAAGTCGAGAATATGAGAAAAGTCGGTCGGTTCCTTATAGCCATTATCCTGAATAATCTATTTTATATATCTAACCCAACTCAGATCCAGCTTACTCTAGATACCTAGAGCTTTGTCCCGAGTACCCTCGCAAGTACTTCGGCTCAACCAAACTGTACTTATAATAGTCCGAAGTCGCGAATCTGAGAAAAGTCGGTCGGTTCCTTCTAGCGATTATCCTGAATAATCTATTTTATATTTGTACCCCAACTCCGTTCCAGCGGACTATAGAGACTTGGAACTTTGTCCCGAGTACCCTCGCAAGTACTTCGGCCTAACCAAACTGTACCAATAATAGTCCAAAGTCGAGAATCTGAGAAAAGTCGGTCGGTTCCTTCTAGCCATTATCCTGAATAATCTAATTTATATATCTGCCCCAACTCGGATCCAGCTTACTCTAGATACCTAGAGCTTTGTCCCGAACTACCCTCGCAAGTACTTCGGCTCAACCAAACTGTACTTATAATAGTCCGAAGTCGCGAATCTGAGAAAAGTCGGTCGGTTCCTTCTAGCGATTATCCTGAATAATCTATTTTATATTTGTACCCCAACTCCGTTCCAGCTTACTCTAGAGATTCGGACCTTTGTCCCGAGTACCCTCGCAAATACTTCGGCTCAACCAAACTGTACGTATAAATGTCCAAACACGCATAACTTTGCCAAGTGGTTCTTACTCCTGTAGCGATCACGTCCAGTGGCCGAGGAATGGCAATCAACAAGAAAACTAGTAGAAAAAAGCCCAACTCTCTTTCAGGGTGGGGGTAGAAATTATGTATCTTCCTCTGTTGACGTGGTGGCTTTGAAATAAAAGATCTAACAATATAAAAATCGCATTATACAGTAATTTAAGCTATATTTCGATACGTGTTCAGTTCTAACTTACTCTAGATACCTAGAGCTTTGTCCAGAGTACCCTCGCAAGTACTTCTGCTCAACCAAACTGTACTTATAATAGTTCGAAGTCGCGAATCTGAGAAAAGTCGGTCGGTTCCTTCTAGCCATTATCCTGAATAATCTATTTTATATATCTGCCCGAACTCGGATCCAGCTTTCTCTAGATACCTAGAGCTTTGTCCCGAGTACCCTCGCAAGTACTTCGGCCTAACCAAACTGTACTTATATGAGTCGATAGTCGCGAATCTGAGAAAAGTCGGTCGGTTCCTTCTGGCAATTATCCTGAATAATCTATTTTATATATCTACCCCAACTCCGATCCAGCTTACTCTAGAGATTCGGACCTTTGTCCCGATTACCCTTGCAAGTACTTCGGCTCAACCAAACTGTACTTATAATAGTCCGAAGTCGCGAATCTGAGAAAAGTCGGTCGGTTCCTTCTGGCAATTATCCTGAATAATCTATTTTATATATCTACCCCAACTCCGATCCAGCTTACTCTAGATACCTAGAGCTTTGTCCCGAGTACCCTGGCAAGTACTTCGGCTCATCCAAACTGTACTTATAATAGTCCGAATTCGCGAATCTGAGAAAAGTCGGTCGGTTCCTTCTAGCGATTATCCTGAATAATCTATTTTATATATCTACCCCAACGCCGATCCAGCTTACTCTAGAGATTCGGACCTTTGTCCCGAGTACCCTCGCAAGTACTTCGGCTCAACCAAACTGTACGTATAATAGTCCAAAGTCGCGAATCTGAGAAAAGTCGGTCGGTTCCTTCTAGTGATTGTCCTGACTAATCGATTTTATGTTTGTACCCCACCTCCCGTTCCAGCAGACTATAGAGAATTTGACTTTTGTCCGGAGTACCCTCGCAAGTACTTCGGCCTAACCAAACTGTACTTATAATAGTCCAATTTCGCGAATCTGAGAAAAGTCGGTCGGTTCCTTCTGGCAATTATCCTGAATAATCTATTTTATATATCTACCCCAACTCCGATCCAGCTTACTCTAGATACCTAGAGCTTTGTCCCGAGTACCCTGGCAAGTACTTCGGCTCATCCAAACTGTACTTATAATAGTCCGAATTCGCGAATCTGAGAAAAGTCGGTCGGTTCCTTCTAGCGATTATCCTGAATAATCTATTTTATATATCTACCCCAACGCCGATCCAGCTTACTCTAGAGATTCGGACCTTTGTCCCGAGTACCCTTGCAAGTACTTCGGCTCAACCAAACTGTACCTATATGAGGACAATGTCGCGAATCTGAGAAAAGTCGGTCGGTTCCTTCTAGCGATTATCCTGAATAATCTATTTTATATTTGTACCCCAACTCCGTTCCAGCGGACTATAGAAACTTGGAACTTTGTCCCGAGTACCCTCGCAAGTACTGCGGCCTAACCAAACTGTACCAATAATAGTCCAAAGTCGCGAATCTGAGAAAAGTCGGTCGGTTCCTTCTGGCAATTATCCTGAATAATCTATTTTATATATCTACCCCAACTCCGATCCATCTTACTCTAGATACCTAGAGTTTTGTCCCGAGTACCCTCGCAAGTACTTCGGCTCAACCAAACTGTACTTATAATAGTCCGAAGTCGCGAATCTGAGAAAAGTCGGTCGGTTCCTTCTAGTGATTGTCCTGACTAATCTATTTTATGTTAGTAACCCACCTCCGTTCCAGCAGACTATAGAGAATTTGACTTTTGTCCGGAGTACCCTCGCAAGTACTTCGGCCTAACCAAACTGTACTTATAATAGTCCAATTTCGCGAATCTGAGAAAAGTCGGTCGGTTCCTTCTGGCAATTATCCTGAATAATCTATTTTATATATCTACCCCAACTCCGATCCAGCTTACTCTAGATACCTAGAGCTTTGTCCCGAGTACCCTCGCAAGTACTTCGGCTCATCCAAACTGTACTTATAATAGTCCGAAGTCGCGAATCTGAGAAAAGTCGGTCGGTTCCTTCTAGCGATTATCCTGAATAATCTATTTTATATTTGTACCCCAACTCCGTTCCAGCGGACTATAGAGACTTGGAACTTTGTCCCGAGTACCCTCGCAAGTACTTCGGCCTAACCAAACTGTACCAATAATAGTCCAAAGTCGAGAATCTGAGAAAAGTCGGTCGGTTCCTTCTAGCCATTATCCTGAATAATCTAATTTATATATCTGCCCCAACTCGGATCCAGCTTACTCTAGATACCTAGAGCTTTGTCCCGAGTACCCTCGCAAGTACTTCGGCCTAACCAAACTGTACTTATAATAGTTCGAAGTCGCGAATCTGAGAAAAGTCGGTCGGTTCCTTCTAGCCATTATCCTGAATAATCTATTTTATATATCTGCCCGAACTCGGATCCAGCTTTCTCTAGATACCTAGAGCTTTGTCCCGAGTACCCTCGCAAGTACTTCGGCCTAACCAAACTGTACTTATATGAGTCGATAGTCGCGAATCTGAGAAAAGTCGGTCGGTTCCTTCTGGCAATTATCCTGAATAATCTATTTTATATATCTACCCCAACTCCGATCCAGCTTACTCTAGAGATTCGGACCTTTGTCCCGATTACCCTTGCAAGTACTTCGGCTCAACCAAACTGTACTTATAATAGTCCGAAGTCGCGAATCTGAGAAAAGTCGGTCGGTTCCTTCTGGCAATTATCCTGAATAATCTATTTTATATATCTACCCCAACTCCGATCCAGCTTACTCTAGATACCTAGAGCTTTGTCCCGAGTACCCTCGCAAGTACTTCGGCTCATCCAAACTGTACTTATAATAGTCCGAATTCGCGAATCTGAGAAAAGTCGGTCGGTTCCTTCTAGCGATTATCCTGAATAATCTATTTTATATATCTACCCCAACTCCGATCCAGCTTACTCTAGAGATTCGGACCTTTGTCCCGAGTACCCTCGCAAATACTTCGGCTCAACCAAACTGTACGTATAATAGTCCGAAGTCGCGAATCTGAGAAAAGTCGGTCGGTTCCTTCTAGTGATTGTCCTGACTAATCTATTTTATGTTTGTACCCCACCTCCGTTCCAGCAGACTATAGAGAATTTGACTTTTGTCCGGAGTACCCTCGCAAGTACTTCGGCAAAACCAAACTGTACTTATAATAGTCCAATTTCGCGAATCTGAGAAAAGTCGGTCGGTTCCTTCTGGCAATTATCCTGAATAATCTATTTTATATATCTACCCCAACTCCGATCCAGCTTACTCTAGATACCTAGAGCTTTGTCCCGAGTACCCTGGCAAGTACTTCGGCTCATCCAAACTGTACTTATAATAGTCCGAATTCGCGAATCTGAGAAAAGTCGGTCGGTTCCTTCTAGCGATTATCCTGAATAATCTATTTTATATATCTACCCCAACGCCGATCCAGCTTACTCTAGCGATTCGGACCTTTGTCCCGAGTACCCTTGCAAGTACTTCGGCTCAACCAAACTGTACCTATATGAGGACAATGTCGCGAATCTGAGAAAAGTCGGTCGGTTCCTTCTAGCGATTATCCTGAATAATCTATTTTATATTTGTACCCCAACTCCGTTCCAGCGGACTATAGAAACTTGGAACTTTGTCCCGAGTACCCTCGCAAGTACTGCGGCCTAACCAAACTGTACCAATAATAGTCCAAAGTCGCGAATCTGAGAAAAGTCGGTCGGTTCCTTCTGGCAATTATCCTGAATAATCTATTTTATATATCTACCCCAACTCCGATCCATCTTACTCTAGATACCTAGAGTTTTGTCCCGAGTACCCTCGCAAGTACTTCGGCTCAACCAAACTGTACTTATAATAGTCCGAAGTCGCGAATCTGAGAAAAGTCGGTCGGTTCCTTCTAGTGATTGTCCTGACTAATCTATTTTATGTTGGTACCCCACCTCCGTTCCAGCAGACTATAGAGAATTTGACTTTTGTCCGGAGTACCCTCGCAAGTACTTCGGCCTAACCAAACTGTACTTATAATAGTCCAATTTCGCGAATCTGAGAAAAGTCGGTCGGTTCCTTCTGGCAATTATCCTGAATAATCTATTTTATATATCTACCCCAACTCCGATCCAGCTTACTCTAGATACCTAGAGCTTTGTCCCGAGTACCCTCGCAAGTACTTCGGCTCATCCAAACTGTACTTATAATAGTCCGAAGTCGCGAATCTGAGAAAAGTCGGTCGGTTCCTTCTAGCGATTATCCTGAATAATCTATTTTATATTTGTACCCCAACTCCGTTCCAGCGGACTATAGAGACTTGGAACTTTGTCCCGAGTAACCTCGCAAGTACTTCGGCCTAACCAAACTGTACCAATAATAGACCAAAGTCGAGAATCTGAGAAAAGTCGGTCGGTTCCTTCTAGCCATTATCCTGAATAATCTAATTCATATATCTGCCCCAACTCGGATCCAGCTTACTCTAGATACCTAGAGCTTTGTCCCGAGTACCCTCGCAAGTACTTCGGCTCAACCAAACTGTACTTATAATAGTTCGAAGTCGCGAATCTGAGAAAAGTCGGTCGGTTCCTTCTAGCAATTATCCTGAATAATCTAATGTATATATCTACCCCAACTCAGATCCAGCTTACTCTAGAGATTCGGACCTTTGTCCCGAGTACCCTCGCAAATACTTCGGCTCAACCAAACTGTACGTATAAAAGTCCAAACACGCATAACTTTGCCAAGTGGTTCTTACTCCTGTAGCGATCACGTCCAGTGGCCGAGGAATGGCAATCAACAAGAAAACTAGTAGAAAAAAGCCCAACTCTCTTTCAGGGTGGGGGTAGAAATTATGTATCTTCTTCTGTTGACGTGGTGGCTTTGAAATAAAAGATCTAACAATATAAAAATCGCATTATACAGTAATTTAAGCTATATTTCTATACGTGTTCAGTCCATCTTACTCTAGAGACTTGGAGCTTTGTCCCGAGTACCCTCGCAAGTACTTCGGCCTAACCAAACTGTACTTATAATAGTCCAAAGTCGCGAAGCTGAGACAAGTCGATCCTACCCCTTTAGTGATCTCGTCCTGATGCCAAGAAATGGAAGGCAAGAAGAAAATTAACTGGAAAAAGTCCAACAGCCTGTCAGGGTGGGAGTAGAAAGTATATGTCTACTCTTCTTAGTTCGGTGACTTCCAAATAAAAGATCTAACAATATAAAAATCGCATTATACAGTAATTTAAGCTATATTTCTATACGTGTTCAGTTCTAACTTACTCTAGATACCTAGAGCTTTGTCCAGAGTACCCTCGCAAGTACTTCTGCTCAACCAAACTGTACTTATAATAGTTCGAAGTCGCGAATCTGAGAAAAGTCGGTCGGTTCCTTCTAGCCATTATCCTGAATAATCTATTTTATATATCTGCCCAAACTCGGATCCAGCTTTCTCTAGATACCTAGAGCTTTGTCCCGAGTACCCTCGCAAGTACTTCGGCTCAACCAAACTGTACTTATAATAGTCCGAAGTCGCGAATCTGAGAAAAGTCGGTCGGTTCCTTCTAGTGATTGTCCTGACTAATCTATTTTATATTTGTACCCCAACTCCGTTCCAGCGGACTATAGAGAATTGGAACTTTGTCCCGAGTACCCTCGCAAGTACTTCGGCCTAACCAAACTGTACCAATAATAGTCCAAAGTCGAGAATCTGAGAAAAGTCGGTCGGTTCCTTCTAGCCATTATCCTGAATAATCTAATTTATATATCTGCCCCAACTCGGATCCAGCTTACTCTAGATACCTAGAGCTTTGTCCCGAGTACCCTCGCAAGTACTTCGGCTCAACCAAACTGTACTTATAATAGTCCGAAGTCGCGAATCTGAGAAAAGTCGGTCGGTTCCTTCTAGCGATTATCCTGAATAATCTATTTTATATTTGTACCCCAACTCCGTTCCAGCTTACTCTAGAGATTCGGACCTTTGTCCCGAGTACCCTCGCAAATACTTCGGCTCAACCAAACTGTACGTATAAAAGTCCAAACACGCATAACTTTGCCAAGTGGTTCTTACTCCTGTAGCGATCACGTCCAGTGGCCGAGGAATGGCAATCAACAAGAAAACTAGTAGAAAAAAAGCCCAACTCTCTTTCAGGGTGGGGGTAGAAATTATGTATCTTCTTCTGTTGACGTGGTGGCTTTGAAATAAAAGATCTAACAATATAAAAATCGCATTATACAGTAATTTAAGCTATATTTCTATGCGTGTTCAGTCCAGCTTACTCTAGAGACTTGGAGCTTTGTCCCGATTACCCTCGCAAGTACTTCTGCTCAACCAAACTGTACTTATAATAGTTCGAAGTCGCGAATCTGAGAAAAGTCGGTCGGTTCCTTCTAGCCATTATCCTGAATAATCTATTTTATATATCTGCCCGAACTCGGATCCAGCTTTCTCTAGATACCTAGAGCTTTGTCCCGAGTACCTTCGCAAGTACTTCGGCTCAACCAAACTGTACTTATAATAGTCCGAAGTCGCGAATCTGAGAAAAGTCGGTAGGTTCCTTCTAGCGATTATCCTGAATAATCTATTTTATATTTGTACCCCAACTCCGTTCCAGCTTACTCTAGAGATTCGGACCTTTGTACCGAGTACCCTCGCAAATACTTCTGCTCAACCAAACTGTACTTATAATAGTTCGAAGTCGCGAATCTGAGAAAAGTCGGTCGGTTCCTTCTAGCCATTATCCTGAATAATCTATTTTATATATCTACCCCAACTCCGATCCAGCTTACTCTAGATACCTAGAGCTTTGTCCCGAGTACCCTCGCAAGTACTTCGGCTCAACCAAACTGTACCAATAATAGTCCAAAGTCGCGAATCTGAGAAAAGTCGGTCGGTTCCTTCTAGCGATTATCCTGAATAATCTATTTTATATTTGTACCCCAACTCCGTTCCAGCTTACTCTAGAGATTCGGACCTTTGTCCCGAGTACCCTCGCAAATACTTCGGCTCAACCAAACTGTACGTATAAAAGTCCAAACACGCATAACTTTGCCAAGTGGTTCTTACTCCTGTAGCGATCACGTCCAGTGGCCGAGGAATGGCAATCAACAAGAAAACTAGTAGAAAAAAGCCCAACTCTCTTTCAGGGTGGGGGTAGAAATTATGTATCTTCTTCTGTTGACGTGGTGGCTTTGAAATAAAAGATCTAACAATATAAAAATCGCATTATACAGTAATTTAAGCTATATTTCTATACGTGTTCAGTCCAGCTTACTCTAGAGACTTGGAGCTTTGTCCCGAGTACCCTCGCAAGTACTTCTGCTCAACCAAACTGTACTTATAATAGTTCGAAGTCGCGAATCTGAGAAAAGTCGGTCGGTTCCTTCTAGCCATTATCCTGAATAATCTATTTTATATATCTGCCCGAACTCGGATCCAGCTTTCTCTAGATACCTAGAGCTTTGTCCCGAGTACCCTCGCAAGTACTTCGGCTCAACCAAACTGTACTTATAATAGTCCGAAGTCGCGAATCTGAGAAAAGTCGGTCGGTTCCTTCTAGCGATTATCCTGAATAATCTATTTTATATTTGTACCCCAACTCCGTTCCAGCGGACTATAGAGACTTGGAACTTTGTCCCGAGTAACCTCGCAAGTACTTCGGCCTAACCAAACTGTACCAATAATAGTCCAAAGTCGAGAATCTGAGAAAAGTCGGTCGGTTCCTTCTAGCCATTATCCTGAATAATCTAATTTATATATCTGCCGGAACTCGGATCCAGCTTACTCTAGATACCTAGAGCTTTGTCCCGAGTACCCTCGCAAGTACTTCGGCTCAACCAAACTGTACCTATATGAGTACAATGTCGCGAATCTGAGAAAAGTCGGTCGGTTCCTTCTAGCGATTATCCTGAATAATCTATTTTATATTTGTACCCCAACTCCGTTCCAGCTTACTCTAGAGATTCGGACCTTTGTCCCGAGTACCCTCGCAAGTACTTCGGCCTAACCAAACTGTACTTATAATAGTCCAAAGTCGCGAAGCTGAGACAAGTCGATCCTACCCCTTTAGTGATCTCGTCCTGATGCCAAGAAATGGAAGGCAAGAAGAAAATTAACTGGAAAAAGTCCAACAGCCTGTCAGGGTGGGAGTAGAAAGTATATGTCTACTCTTCTTAGTTCGGTGACTTCCAAATAAAAGATCTAACAATATAAAAATCACATAATACAATAATTTAAGCTATTTTTCGATACCTACTCAGTTCCAGCTTACTCTAGGTACTTGGAGCTTTGTCCCGAGTACCCTCGCAAGCACTTCGGCCTAACCAAACTGTACCAATAATAGTCCAAAGTCGGGAATCTGAGAAAAGTCGGTCGGTTCCTTGTAGCCATTATCCTGAATAATCTATTTTATATATCTACCCCAACTCCGATCCAGCTTACTCTAGAGATTCGGACCTTTGTCCCGAGTACCCTCGCAAGTACTTCGGCCTAACCAAACTGTACTTATAATAGTCCAAAGTCGCGAAGCTGAGACAAGTCGATCCTACCCCTTTAGTGATCTCGTCCTGATGCCAAGAAATGGAAAGCAAGAAGAAAATTAACTGGAAAAAGTCCAACAGCCTGTCAGGGTGGGAGTAGAAAGTATATATCTACTCTTCTTAGTGTGGTGACTTCGAAATAAAAGATCTAACAATATTAAAATCACATAATACAGTAATTTAAGCTATTTTTCAATACCTACTCAGTTCCAGCTTACTCTAGGTACTTGGAGCTTTGTCCCGAGTACCCTCGCAAGTACTTCGGCCTAACCAAACTGTACTTATATGAGTCGATAGTCGCGAATCTGAGAAAAGTCGGTCGGTTCCTTCTGGCAATTATCCTGAATAATCTATTTTATATATCTACCCCAACTCCGATCCAGCTTACTCTAGAGATTCGGACCTTTGTCCCGATTACCCTTGCAAGTACTTCGGCTCAACCAAACTGTACTTATAATAGTCCGAAGTCGCGAATCTGAGAAAAGTCGGTCGGTTCCTTCTGGCAATTATCCTGAATAATCTATTTTATATATCTACCCCAACTCCGATCCAGCTTACTCTAGATACCTAGAGCTTTGTCCCGAGTACCCTGGCAAGTACTTCGGCTCATCCAAACTGTACTTATAATAGTCCGAAGTCGCGAATCTGAGAAAAGTCGGTCGGTTCCTTCTAGCGATTATCCTGAATAATCTATTTTATATTTGTACCCCAACTCCGTTCCAGCGGACTATAGAGAATTGGAACTTTGTCCCGAGTACCCTCGCAAGTACTTCGGCCTAACCAAACTGTACCAATAATAGTCCAAAGTCGAGAATCTGAGAAAAGTCGGTCGGTTCCTTCTAGCCATTATCCTGAATAATCTAATTTATATATCTGCCCCAACTCGGATCCAGCTTACTCTAGATACCTAGAGCTTTGTCCCGAGTACCCTCGCAAGTACTTCGGCTCAACCAAACTGTACTTATAATAGTCCGAAGTCGCGAATCTGAGAAAAGTCGGTCGGTTCCTTCTCGCGATTATCCTGAATAATCTATTTTATATTTGTACCCCACCTCCGTTCCAGCTTACTCTAGAGATTCGGACCTTTGTCCCGAGTACCCTCGCAAATACTTCGGCTCAACCAAACTGTACGTATAAAAGTCCAAACACGCATAACTTTGCCAAGTGGTTCTTACTCCTGTAGCGATCACGTCCAGTGGCCGAGGAATGGCAATCAACAAGAAAACTAGTAGAAAAAAGCCCAACTCTCTTTCAGGGTGGGGGTAGAAATTATGTATCTTCTTCTGTTGACGTGGTGGCTTTGAAATAAAAGATCTAACAATATAAAAATCGCATTATACAGTAATTTAAGCTATATTTCTATACGTGTTCAGTCCAGCTTACTCTAGAGACTTGGAGCTTTGTCCCGAGTACCCTCGCAAGTACTTCGGCCTAACCAAACTGTACTTATAATAGTCCAAAGTCGCGAATCTGAGAAAAGTCGGTCGGTTCCTTCTAGCGATTATCCTGAATAATCTATTTTATATTTGTACCCCAACTCCGTTCCAGCGGACTATAGAGACTTGGAACTTTGTCCCGAGTACCCTCGCAAGTACTTCGGCCTAACCAAACTGTACCAATAATAGTCCAAAGTCGAGAATCTGAGAAAAGTCGGTCGGTTCCTTCTAGCGATTATCCTGAATAATCTATTTTATATATCTGCCCCAACTCGGATCCAGCTTACTCTAGATACCTAGAGCTTTGTCCCGAGTACCCTCGCAAGTACTTCGGCTCAACCAAACTGTACGTATAAAAGTCCAAACACGCATAACTTTGCCAAGTGGTTCTTACTCCTGTAGCGATCACGTCCAGTGGCCGAGGAATGGCAATCAACAAGAAAACTAGTAGAAAAAAGCCCAACTCTCTTTCAGGGTGGGGGTAGAAATTATGTATCTTCTTCTGTTGACGTGGTGGCTTTGAAATAAAAGATCTAACAATATAAAAATCGCATTATACAGTAATTTAAGCTATATTTCTATACGTGTTCAGTCCAGCTTACTCTAGAGACTTGGAGCTTTGTCCCGAGTACCCTCGCAAGTACTTCTGCTCAACCAAACTGTACTTATAATAGTTCGAAGTCGCGAATCTGAGAAAAGTCGGTCGGTTCCTTCTAGCCATTATCCTGAATAATCTATTTTATATATCTGCCCGAACTCGGATCCAGCTTTCTCTAGATACCTAGAGCTTTGTCCCGAGTACCCTCGCAAGTACTTCGGCTCAACCAAACTGTACTTATAATAGTCCGAAGTCGCGAATCTGAGAAAAGTCGGTCGGTTCCTTCTAGCGATTATCCTGAATAATCTATTTTATATTTGTACCCCAACTCCGTTCCAGCGGACTATAGAGACTTGGAACTTTGTCCCGAGTAACCTCGCAAGTACTTCGGCCTAACCAAACTGTACCAATAATAGTCCAAAGTCGAGAATCTGAGAAAAGTCGGTCGGTTCCTTCTAGCCATTATCCTGAATAATCTAATTTATATATCTGCCCCAACTCCGATCCAGCTTACTCTAGATACCTAGAGCTTTGTCCCGAGTACCCTCGCAAGTACTTCGGCTCAACCAAACTGTACCTATATGAGTACAATGTCGCGAATCTGAGAAAAGTCGGTCGGTTCCTTCTAGCGATTATCCTGAATAATCTATTTTATATTTGTACCCCAACTCCGTTCCAGCTTACTCTAGAGATTCGGACCTTTGTCCCGAGTACCCTCGCAAGTACTTCGGCCTAACCAAACTGTACTTATAATAGTCCAAAGTCGCGAAGCTGAGACAAGTCGATCCTACCCCTTTAGTGATCTCGTCCTGATGCCAAGAAATGGAAGGCAAGAAGAAAATTAACTGGAAAAAGTCCAACAGCCTGTCAGGGTGGGAGTAGAAAGTATATGTCTACTCTTCTTAGTTCGGTGACTTCCAAATAAAAGATCTAACAATATAAAAATCACATAATACAATAATTTAAGCTATTTTTCGATACCTACTCAGTTCCAGCTTACTCTAGGTACTTGGAGCTTTGTCCCGAGTACCCTCGCAAGTACTTCGGCCTAACCAAACTGTACCAATAATAGTCCAAAGTCGAGAATCTGAGAAAAGTCGGTCGGTTCCTTCTAGCCATTATCCTGAATAATCTATTTTATATATCTACCCCAACTCCGATCCAGCTTACTCTAGAGATTCGGACCTTTGTCCCGAGTACCCTCGCAAGTACTTCGGCCTAACCAAACTGTACTTATAATAGTCCAAAGTCGCGAAGCTGAGACAAGTCGATCCTACCCCTTTAGTGATCTCGTCCTGATGCCAAGAAATGGAAAGCAAGAAGAAAATTAACTGGAAAAAGTCCAACAGCCTGTCAGGGTGGGAGTAGAAAGTATATATCTACTCTTCTTAGTGTGGTGACTTCGAAATAAAAGATCTAACAATATTAAAATCACATAATACAGTAATTTAAGCTATTTTTCAATACCTACTCAGTTCCAGCTTACTCTAGGTACTTGGAGCTTTGTCCCGAGTACCCTCGCAAGTACTTCGGCCTAACCAAACTGTACTTATATGAGTCGATAGTCGCGAATCTGAGAAAAGTCGGTCGGTTCCTTCTGGCAATTATCCTGAATAATCTATTTTATATATCTACCCCAACTCCGATCCAGCTTACTCTAGAGATTCGGACCTTTGTCCCGATTACCCTTGCAAGTACTTCGGCTCAACCAAACTGTACTTATAATAGTCCGAAGTCGCGAATCTGAGAAAAGTCGGTCGGTTCCTTCTGGCAATTATCCTGAATAATCTATTTTATATATCTACCCCAACTCCGATCCAGCTTACTCTAGATACCTAGAGCTTTGTCCCGAGTACCCTGGCAAGTACTTCGGCTCATCCAAACTGTACTTATAATAGTCCGAATTCGCGAATCTGAGAAAAGTCGGTCGGTTCCTTCTAGCGATTATCCTGAATAATCTATTTTATATTTGTACCCCAACTCCGTTCCAGCGGACTATAGAAACTTGGAACTTTGTCCCGAGTACCCTCGCAAGTACTTCGGCAAAACCAAACTGTACCAATAATAGTCCAAAGACGAGAATCTGAGAAAAGTCGGTCGGTTCCTTCTAGCGATTATCCTGAATAATCTAATTTATATATCTGCCCCAACTCGGATCCAGCTTACTCTAGATACCTAGAGCGTTGTCCCGAGTACCCTCGCAAGTACTTCGGCTCAACCAAACTGTACTTATAATAGTCCGAAGTCGCGAATCTGAGAAAAGTCGGTCGGCTCCTTCTAGCGATTATCCTGAATAATCTATTTTATATTTGTACCCCAACTCCGTTCCAGCTTACTCTAGAGATTCGGACCTTTGTCCCGAGTACCCTCGCAAATACTTCGGCTCAACCAAACTGTACGTATAAAAGTCCAAACACGCATAACTTTGCCAAGTGGTTCTTACTCCTGTAGCGATCACGTCCAGTGGCCGAGGAATGGCAATCAACAAGAAAACTAGTAGAAAAAAGCCCAACTCTCTTTCAGGGTGGGGGTAGAAATTATGTATCTTCTTCTGTTGACGTGGTGGCTTTGAAATAAAAGATCTAACAATATAAAAATCGCATTATACAGTAATTTAAGCTATATTTCTATACGTGTTCAGTCCAGCTTACTCTAGAGACTTGGAGCTTTGTCCCGAGTACCCTCGCAAGTACTTCGGCCTAACCAAACTGTACTTATAATAGTCCAAAGTCGCGAAGCTGAGACAAGTCGATCCTACCCCTTTAGTGATCTCGTCCTGATGCCAAGAAATGGAAGGCAAGAAGAAAATTAACTGGAAAAAGTCCAACAGCCTGTCAGGGTGGGAGTAGAAAGTATATGTCTACACTTCTTAGTTCGGTGACTTCCAAATAAAAGATCTAACAATATAAAAATCGCATTATACAGTAATTTAAGCTATATTTCTATACGTGTTCAGTTCTAACTTACTCTAGATACCTAGAGCTTTGTCCAGAGTACCCTCGCAAGTACTTCTGCTCAACCAAACTGTACTTATAATAGTTCGAAGTCGCGAATCTGAGAAAAGTCGGTCGGTTCCTTCTCGCGATTATCCTGAATAATCTATTTTATATTTGTACCCCAACTCCGTTCCAGCGGACTATAGAGACTTGGAACTTTGTCCCGAGTACCCTCGCAAGTACTTCGGCCTAACCAAACTGTACCAATAATAGTCCAAAGTCGAGAATCTGAGAAAAGTCGGTCGGTTCCTTCTAGCGATTATCCTGAATAATCTATTTTATATATCTGCCCCAACTCGGATCCAGCTTACTCTAGATACCTAGAGCTTTGTCCCGAGTACCCTCGCAAGTACTTCGGCTCAACCAAACTGTACGTATAAAAGTCCAAACACGCATAACTTTGCCAAGTGGTTCTTACTCCTGTAGCGATCACGTCCAGTGGCCGAGGAATGGCAATCAACAAGAAAACTAGTAGAAAAAAGCCCAACTCTCTTTCAGGGTGGGGGTAGAAATTATGTATCTTCTTCTGTTGACGTGGTGGCTTTGAAATAAAAGATCTAACAATATAAAAATCGCATTATACAGTAATTTAAGCTATATTTCTATGCGTGTTCAGTCCAGCTTACTCTAGAGACTTGGAGCTTTGTCCCGAGTACCCTCGCAAGTACTTCTGCTCAACCAAACTGTACTTATAATAGTTCGAAGTCGCGAATCTGAGAAAAGTCGGTCGGTTCCTTCTAGCCATTATCCTGAATAATCTATTTTATATATCTGCCCGAACTCGGATCCAGCTTTCTCTAGATACCTAGAGCTTTGTCCCGAGTACCCTCGCAAGTACTTCGGCTCAACCAAACTGTACTTATAATAGTCCGAAGTCGCGAATCTGAGAAAAGTCGGTCGGTTCCTTCTAGCGATTATCCTGAATAATCTATTTTATATTTGTACCCCAACTCCGTTCCAGCGGACTATAGAGACTTGGAACTTTGTCCCGAGTAACCTCGCAAGTACTTCGGCCTAACCAAACTGTACCAATAATAGTCCAAAGTCGAGAATCTGAGAAAAGTCGGTCGGTTCCTTCTAGCCATTATCCTGAATAATCTAATTTATATATCTGCCCCAACTCCGATCCATCTTACTCTAGATACCTAGAGCTTTGTCCCGAGTACCCTCGCAAGTACTTCGGCTCAACCAAACTGTACCTATATGAGTACAATGTCGCGAATCTGAGAAAAGTCGGTCGGTTCCTTCTAGCGATTATCCTGAATAATCTATTTTATATTTGTACCCCAACTCCGTTCCAGCTTACTCTAGAGATTCGGACCTTTGTCCCGAGTAACCTCGCAAGTACTTCGGCCTAACTAAACTGTACTTATAATAGTCCAAAGTCGCGAAGCTGAGACAAGTCGATCCTACCCCTTTAGTGATCTCGTCCTGATGCCAAGAAATGGAAGGCAAGAAGAAAATTAACTGGAAAAAGTCCAACAGCCTGTCAGGGTGGGAGTAGAAAGTATATGTCTACTCTTCTTAGTTCGGTGACTTCCAAATAAAAGATCTAACAATATTAAAATCACATAATACAGTAATTTAAGCTATTTTTCAATACCTACTCAGTTCCAGCTTACTCTAGGTACTTGGAGCTTTGTCCCGAGTACCCTCGCAAGTACTTCGGCCTAACCAAACTGTACCAATAATAGTCCAAAGTCGCGAATCTGAGAAAAGTCGGTCGGTTCCTTCTAGCGATTATCCTGAATAATATATTTTATATATCTACCCCAACTCCGATCCAGCTTACTCTAGAGATTCGGACCTTTGTCCCGAGTACCCTCGCAAGTACTTCGGCTCAACCAAACTGTACTTATAATAGTCCAAAGTCGCGAAGCTGAGACAAGTCGATCCTACCCCTTTAGTGATCTCGTCCTGATGCCAAGAAATGGAAAGCAAGAAGAAAATTAACTGGAAAAAGTCCAACAGCCTGTCAGGGTGGGAGTAGAAAGTATATATCTACTCTTCTTAGTGTGGTGACTTCGAAATAAAAGATCTAACAATATTAAAATCACATAATACAGTAATTTAAGCTATTTTTCAATACCTACTCAGTTCCAGCTTACTCTAGGTACTTGGAGCTTTGTCCCGAGTACCCTCGCAAGTACTTCGGCCTAACCAAACTGTACTTATATGAGTCGATAGTCGCGAATCTGAGAAAAGTCGGTCGGTTCCTTCTGGCAATTATCCTGAATAATCTATTTTATATATCTACCCCAACTCCGATCCAGCTTACTCTAGAGATTCGGACCTTTGTCCCGATTACCCTTGCAAGTACTTCGGCTCAACCAAACTGTACTTATAATAGTCCGAAGTCGCGAATCTGAGAAAAGTCGGTCGGTTCCTTCTGGCAATTATCCTGAATAATCTATTTTATATATCTACCCCAACTCCGATCCAGCTTACTCTAGATACCTAGAGCTTTGTCCCGAGTACCCTGGCAAGTACTTCGGCTCATCCAAACTGTACTTATAATAGTCCGAATTCGCGAATCTGAGAAAAGTCGGTCGGTTCCTTCTAGCGATTATCCTGAATAATCTATTTTATATTTGTACCCCAACTCCGTTCCAGCGGACTATAGAAACTTGGAACTTTGTCCCGAGTACCCTCGCAAGTACTTCGGCCAAACCAAACTGTACCAATAATAGTCCAAACACGAGAAACTGAGAAAAGTCGGTCGGTTCCTTCTAGCCATTATCCTGAATAATCTAATTTATATATCTGCCCCAACTCGGATCCAGCTTACTCTAGATACCTAGAGCTTTGTCCCGAGTACCCTCGCAAGTACTTCGGCTCAACCAAACTGTACTTATAATAGTCCGAAGTCGCGAATCTGAGAAAAGTCGGTCGGTTCCTTCTAGCGATTATCCTGAATAATCTATTTTATATTTGTACCCAAACTCCGTTCCAGCTTACTCTAGAGATTCGGACCTTTGTCCCGAGTACCCTCGCAAATACTTCGGCTCAACCAAACTGTACGTATAAAAGTCCAAACACGCATAACTTTGCCAAGTGGTTCTTACTCCTGTAGCGATCACGTCCAGTGGCCGAGGAATGGCAATCAACAAGAAAACTAGTAGAAAAAAGCCCAACTCTCTTTCAGGGTGGGGGTAGAAATTATGTATCTTCTTCTGTTGACTTGGTGGCTTTGAAATAAAAGATCTAACAATATAAAAATCGCATTATACAGTAATTTAAGCTATATTTCTATACGTGTTCAGTCCAGCTTACTCTAGAGACTTGGAGCTTTGTCCCGAGTACCCTCGCAAGTACTTCGGCCTAACCAAACTGTACTTATAATAGTCCAAAGTCGCGAAGCTGAGACAAGTCGATCCTACCCATTTAGTGATCTCGTCCTGATGCCAAGAAATGGAAGGCAAGAAGAAAATTAACTGGAAAAAGTCCAACAGCCTGTCAGGGTGGGAGTAGAAAGTATATGTCTACACTTCTTAGTTCGGTGACTTCCAAATAAAAGATCTAACAATATAAAAATCGCATTATACAGTAATTTAAGCTATATTTCTATACGTGTTCAGTTCTAACTTACTCTAGATACCTAGAGCTTTGTCCAGAGTACCCTCGCAAGTACTTCTGCTCAACCAAACTGTACTTATAATAGTTCGAAGTCGCGAATCTGAGAAAAGTCGGTCGGTTCCTTCTAGCGATTATCCTGAATAATCTATTTTATATTTGTACCCCAACTCCGTTCCAGCGGACTATAGAGACTTGGAACTTTGTCCCGAGTACCCTCGCAAGTACTTCGGCCTAACCAAACTGTACCAATAATAGTCCAAAGTCGAGAATCTGAGAAAAGTCGGTCGGTTCCTTCTAGCCATTATCCTGAATAATCTAATTTATATATCTACCCCAACTCCGATCCAGCTTACTCTAGATACCTAGAGCTTTGTCCAGAGTACCCTCGCAAGTACTTCGGCTCAACCAAACTGTACCTATATGAGTACAATGTCGCGAATCTGAGAAAAGTCGGTCGGTTCCTTCTAGCGATTATCCTGAATAATCTATTTTATATTTGTACCCCAACTCCGTTCCAGCTTACTCTAGAGATTCGGACCTTTGTCCCGAGTACCCTCGCAAGTACTTCGGCCTAACCAAACTGTACTTATAATAGTCCAAAGTCGCGAAGCTGAGACAAGTCGATCCTACCCCTTTAGTGATCTCGTCCTGATGCCAAGAAATGGAAGGCAAGAAGAAAATTAACTGGAAAAAGTCCAACAGCCTGTCAGGGTGGGAGTAGAAAGTATATGTCTACTCTTCTTAGTTCGGTGACTTCCAAATAAAAGATCTAACAATATAAAAATCACATAATACAGTAATTTAAGCTATTTTTCAATACCTACTCAGTTCCAGCTTACTCTAGGTACTTGGAGCTTTGTCCCGAGTACCCTCGCAAGTACTTCGGCCTAACCAAACTGTACCAATAATAGTCCAAAGTCGAGAATCTGAGAAAAGTCGGTCGGTTCCTTCTAGCCATTATCCTGAATAATCTAATTTATATATCTGCCCCAACTCGGATCCAGCTTACTCTAGATACCTAGAGCTTTGTCCCGAGTACCCTCGCAAGTACTTCGGCTCAACCAAACTGTACTTATAATAGTCCGAAGTCGCGAATCTGAGACAAGTCGGTCGGTTCCTTCTAGCGATTATCCTGAATAATCTATTTTATATTTGTACCCCAACTCCGTTCCAGCGGACTATAGAGACTTGGAACTTTGTCCCGAGTACCCTCGCAAGTACTTCGGCCTAACCAAACTGTACCAATAATAGTCCAAAGTCGAGAATCTGAGAAAAGTCGGTCGGTTCCTTCTAGCCATTATCCTGAATAATCTAATTTATATATCTGCCCCAACTCGGATCCAGCTTACTCTAGATACCTAGAGCTTTGTCCCGAGTACCCTCGCAAGTACTTCGGCTCAACCAAACTGTACTTATAATAGTCCGAAGTCGCGAATCTGAGAAAAGTCGGTCGGTTCCTTCTAGCGATTATCCTGAATAATCTATTTTATATTTGTACCCCAACTCCGATCCAGCTTACTCTAGAGATTCGGACCTTTGTCCCGAGTACCCTTGCAAGTACTTCGGCTCAACCAAACTGTACCTATATGAGTACAATGTCGCGAATCTGAGAAAAGTCGGTCGGTTCCTTCTAGCGATTATCCTGAATAATCTATTTTATATTTGTACCCCAACTCCGTTCCAGCGGACTATAGAGACTTGGAACTTTGTCCCGAGTACCCTCGCAAGTACTTCGGCCTAACCAAACTGTACCAATAATAGTCCAAAGTCGAGAATCTGAGAAAAGTCGGTCGGTTCCTTCTAGCCATTATCCTGAATAATCTAATTTATATATCTGCCCCAACTCGGATCCAGCTTACTCTAGATACCTAGAGCTTTGTCCCGAGTACCCTCGCAAGTACTTCGGCTCAACCAAACTGTACCTATATGAGTACAATGTCGCGAATCTGAGAAAAGTCGGTCGGTTCCTTCTAGCGATTATCCTGAATAATCTATTTTATATTTGTACCCCAACTCCGTTCCAGCTTACTCTAGAGATTCGGACCTTTGTCCCGAGTACCCTCGCAAGTACTTCGGCCTAACCAAACTGTACTTATAATAGTCCAAAGTCGCGAAGCTGAGACAAGTCGATCCTACCCCTTTAGTGATCTCGTCCTGATGCCAAGAAATGGAAGGCAAGAAGAAAATTAACTGGAAAAAGTCCAACAGCCTGTCAGGGTGGGAGTAGAAAGTATATGTCTACTCTTCTTAGTTCGGTGACTTCCAAATAAAAGATCTAACAATATAAAAATCACATAATACAGTAATTTAAGCTATTTTTCAATACCTACTCAGTTCCAGCTTACTCTAGGTACTTGGAGCTTTGTCCCGAGTACCCTCGCAAGTACTTCGGCCTTACCAAACTGTACCAATAATAGTCCAAATTCGAGAATCTGAGAAAAGTCGGTCGGTTCCTTCTAGCAATTATCCTGAATAATCTAATGTATATATCAACCCCAACTCAGATACAGCTTACTCTAGATACCTAGAGCTTTGTCCCGAGTACCCTCGCAAGTACTTCGGCTCAACCAAACTGTACTTATAATAGTCCGAAGTCGCGAATCTGAGAAAAGTCGGTCGGTTCCTTCTAGCGATTATCCTGAATAATCTATTTTATATTTGTACCCCAACTCCGTTCCAGCTTACTCTAGAGATTCGGACCTTTGTCCCGAGTACCCTCGCAAATACTTCGGCTCAACCAAACTGTACGTATAAAAGTCCAAACACGCATAACTTTGCCAAGTGGTTCTTACTCCTGTAGCGATCACGTCCAGTGGCCGAGGAATGGCAATCAACAAGAAAACTAGTAGAAAAAAGCCCAACTCTCTTTCAGGGTGGGGGTAGAAATTATGTATCTTCTTCTGTTGACGTGGTGGCTTTGAAATAAAAGATCTAACAATATAAAAATCGCATTATACAGTAATTTAAGCTATATTTCTATGCGTGTTCAGTCCAGCTTACTCTAGAGACTTGGAGCTTTGTCCCGATTACCCTCGCAAGTACTTCGGCCTAACCAAACTGTACTTATAATAGTTCGAAGTCGCGAATCTGAGAAAAGTCGGTCGGTTCCTTCTAGCCATTATCCTGAATAATCTATTTTATATATCTGCCCGAACTCGGATCCAGCTTTCTCTAGATACCTAGAGCTTTGTCCCGAGTACCCTCGCAAGTACTTCGGCTCATCCAAACTGTACTTATAATAGTCCGAAGTCGCGAATCTGAGAAAAGTCGGTCGGTTCCTTCTAGCGATTATCCTGAATAATCTATTTTATATATCTACCCCAACTCCGATCCAGCTTACTCTAGAGATTCGGACCTTTGTCCCGAGTACCCTTGCAAGTACTTCGGCTCAACCAAACTGTACCTATATGAGTACAATGTCGCGAATCTGAGAAAAGTCGGTCGGTTCCTTCTAGCGATTATCCTGAATAATCTATTTTATATTTGTACCCCAACTCCGTTCCAGCGGACTATAGAGACTTGGAACTTTGTCCCGAGTAACCTCGCAAGTACTTCGGCCTAACCAAACTGTACCAATAATAGACCAAAGTCGAGAATCTGAGAAAAGTCGGTCGGTTCCTTCTAGCCATTATCCTGAATAATCTAATTTATATATCTGCCCCAACTCCGATCCAGCTTACTCTAGATACCTAGATCTTTGTCCCGAGTACCCTCGCAAGTACTTCGGCTCAACCAAACTGTACCTATATGAGTACAATGTCGCGAATCTGAGAAAAGTCGGTCGGTTCCTTCTAGCGATTATCCTGAATAATCTATTTTATATTTGTACCCCAACTCCGTTCCAGCTTACTCTAGAGATTCGGACCTTTGTCCCGAGTACCCTCGCAAGTACTTCGGCCTAACCAAACTGTACTTATAATAGTCCAAAGTCGCGAAGCTGAGACAAGTCGATCCTACCCCTTTAGTGATCTCGTCCTGATGCCAAGAAATGGAAGGCAAGAAGAAAATTAACTGGAAAAAGTCCAACAGCCTGTCAGGGTGGGAGTAGAAAGTATATGTCTACTCTTCTTAGTTCGGTGACTTCCAAATAAAAGATCTAACAATATAAAAATCGCATAATACAGTAATTTAAGCTATTTTTTCGATACCTACTCAGTTCCAGCTTACTCTAGGTACTTGGAGCTTTGTCCCGAGTACCCTCGCAAGTACTTCGGCCTAACCAAACTGTACCAATAATAGTCCAAAGTCGAGAATCTGAGAAAAGTCGGTCGGTTCCTTCTAGCGATTATCCTGAATAATCTATTTTATATATCTACCCCAACTCCGATCCAGCTTACTCTAGAGATTCGGACCTTTGTCCCGAGTACCCTCGCAAGTACTTCGGCCTAACCAAACTGTACTTATAATAGTCCAAAGTCGCGAAGCTGAGACAAGTCGATCCTACCCCTTTAGTGATCTCGTCCTGATGCCAAGAAATGGAAAGCAAGAAGAAAATTAACTGGAAAAAGTCCAACAGCCTGTCAGGGTGGGAGTAGAAAGTATATATCTACTCTTCTTAGTGTGGTGACTTCGAAATAAAAGATCTAACAATATTAAAATCACATAATACAGTAATTTAAGCTATTTTTCAATACCTACTCAGTTCCAGCTTACTCTAGGTACTTGGAGCTTTGTCCCGAGTACCCTCGCAAGTACTTCGGCCTAACCAAACTGTACTTATATGAGTCGATAGTCGCGAATCTGAGAAAAGTCGGTCGGTTCCTTCTGGCAATTATCCTGAATAATCTATTTTATATATCTACCCCAACTCCGATCCAGCTTACTCTAGAGATTCGGACCTTTGTCCCGATTACCCTTGCAAGTACTTCGGCTCAACCAAACTGTACTTATAATAGTCCGAAGTCGCGAATCTGAGAAAAGTCGGTCGGTTCCTTCTAGCGATTATCCTGAATAATCTAATTTATATATCTGCCCCAACTCGGATCCAGCTTACTCTAGATACCTAGAGCGTTGTCCCGAGTACCCTCGCAAGTACTTCGGCTCAACCAAACTGTACTTATAATAGTCCGAAGTCGCGAATCTGAGAAAAGTCGGTCGGTTCCTTCTAGCGATTATCCTGAATAATCTATTTTATATTTGTACCCCAACTCCGTTCCAGCTTACTCTAGAGATTCGGACCTTTGTCCCGAGTACCCTCGCAAATACTTCGGCTCAACCAAACTGTACGTATAAAAGTCCAAACACGCATAACTTTGCCAAGTGGTTCTTACTCCTGTAGCGATCACGTCCAGTGGCCGAGGAATGGCAATCAACAAGAAAACTAGTAGAAAAAAGCCCAACTCTCTTTCAGGGTGGGGGTAGAAATTATGTATCTTCTTCTGTTGACGTGGTGGCTTTGAAATAAAAGATCTAACAATATAAAAATCGCATTATACAGTAATTTAAGCTATATTTCTATACGTGTTCAGTCCAGCTTACTCTAGAGACTTGGAGCTTTGTCCCGAGTACCCTCGCAAGTACTTCGGCCTAACCAAACTGTACTTATAATAGTCCAAAGTCGCGAAGCTGAGACAAGTCGATCCTACCCCTTTAGTGATCTCGTCCTGATGCCAAGAAATGGAAGGCAAGAAGAAAATTAACTGGAAAAAGTCCAACAGCCTGTCAGGGTGGGAGTAGAAAGTATATGTCTACTCTTCTTAGTTCGGTGACTTCCAAATAAAAGATCTAACAATATAAAAATCGCATTATACAGTAATTTAAGCTATATTTCTATACGTGTTCAGTTCTAACTTACTCTAGATACCTAGAGCTTTGTCCAGAGTACCCTCGCAAGTACTTCTGCTCAACCAAACTGTACTTATAATAGTTCGAAGTCGCGAATCTGAGAAAAGTCGGTCGGTTCCTTCTAGCCATTATCCTGAATAATCTATTTTATATATCTGCCCGAACTCGGATCCAGCTTTCTCTAGATACCTAGAGCTTTGTCCCGAGTACCCTCGCAAGTACTTCGGCTCATCCAAACTGTACTTATAATAGTCCGAAGTCGCGAATCTGAGAAAAGTCGGTCGGTTCCTTCTAGCGATTATCCTGAATAATCTATTTTATATATCTACCCCAACTCCGATCCAGCTTACTCTAGAGATTCGGACCTTTGTCCCGAGTACCCTTGCAAGTACTTCGGCTCAACCAAACTGTACCTATATGAGTACAATGTCGCGAATCTGAGAAAAGTCGGTCGGTTCCTTCTAGCGATTATCCTGAATAATCTATTTTATATTTGTACCCCAACTCCGTTCCAGCGGACTATAGAGACTTGGAACTTTGTCCCGAGTAACCTCGCAAGTACTTCGGCCTAACCAAACTGTACCAATAATAGACCAAAGTCGAGAATCTGAGAAAAGTCGGTCGGTTCCTTCTAGCCATTATCCTGAATAATCTAATTTATATATCTGCCCCAACTCTGATCCAGCTTACTCTAGATACCTAGAGCTTTGTCCCGAGTACCCTCGCAAGTACTTCGGCTCAACCAAACTGTACCTATATGAGTACAATGTCGCGAATCTGAGAAAAGTCGGTCGGTTCCTTCTAGCGATTATCCTGAATAATCTATTTTATATTTGTACCCCAACTCCGTTCCAGCTTACTCTAGAGATTCGGACCTTTGTCCCGAGTACCCTCGCAAGTACTTCGGCCTAACCAAACTGTACTTATAATAGTCCAAAGTCGCGAAGCTGAGACAAGTCGATCCTACCCCTTTAGTGATCTCGTCCTGATGCCAAGAAATGGAAGGCAAGAAGAAAATTAACTGGAAAAAGTCCAACAGCCTGTCAGGGTGGGAGTAGAAAGTATATGTCTACTCTTCTTAGTTCGGTGACTTCCAAATAAAAGATCTAACAATATAAAAATCGCATTATACAGTAATTTAAGCTATTTTTCGATACCTACTCAGTTCCAGCTTACTCTAGGTACTTGGAGCTTTGTCCCGAGTACCCTCGCAAGTACTTCGGCCTAACCAAACTGTACCAATAATAGTCCAAAGTCGGGAATCTGAGAAAAGTCGGTCGGTTCCTTGTAGCCATTATCCTGAATAATCTAATTTATATATCTGCCCCAACTCAGATACAGCTTACTCTAGATACCTAGAGCTTTGTCCCGAGTACCCTCGCAAGTACTTCGGCTCAACCAAACTGTACTTATAATAGTCCGAAGTCGCGAATCTGAGAAAAGTCGGTCGGTTCCTTCTAGCGATTATCCTGAATAATCTATTTTATATTTGTACCCCAACTCCATTCCAGCTTACTCTAGAGATTCGGACCTCTGTCCCGAGTACCCTCGCAAATACTTCGGCTCAACCAAACTGTACGTATAAAAGTCCAAACACGCATAACTTTGCCAAGTGGTTCTTACTCCTGTAGCGATCACGTCCAGTGGCCGAGGAATGGCAATCAACAAGAAAACTAGTAGAAAAAAGCCCAACTCTCTTTCAGGGTGGGGGTAGAAATTATGTATCTTCTTCTGTTGACGTGGTGGCTTTGAAATAAAAGATCTAACAATATAAAAATCGCATTATACAGTAATTTAAGCTATATTTCTATACGTGTTCAGTTCTAACTTACTCTAGATACCTAGAGCTTTGTCCAGAGTACCCTCGCAAGTACTTCTGCTCAACCAAACTGTACTTATAATAGTTCGAAGTCGCGAATCTGAGAAAAGTCGGTCGGTTCCTTCTAGCCATTATCCTGAATAATCTATTTTATATATCTGCCCGAACTCGGATCCAGCGTTCTCTAGATACCTAGAGCTTTGTCCCGAGTACCCTCGCAAGTACTTCGGCTCAACCAAACTGTACTTATAATAGTCCGAAGTCGCGAATCTGAGACAAGTCGATCCTACCCCTTTAGTGATCTCGTCCTGATGCCAAGAAATGGAAAGCAAGAAGAAAATTAACTGGAAAAAGTCCAACAGCCTGTCAGGGTGGGAGTAGAAAGTATATATCTACTCTTCTTAGTGTGGTGACTTCGAAATAAAAGATCTAACAATATTAAAATCACATAATACAGTAATTTAAGCTATTTTTCAATACCTACTCAGTTCCAGCTTACTCTAGGTACTTGGAGCTTTGTCCCGAGTACCCTCGCAAGTACTTCGGCTCAACCAAACTGTACTTATAATAGTCCGAAGTCGCGAATCTGAGAAAAGTCGGTCGGTTCCTTCTAGCCATTATCCTGAATAATCTATTTTATATAACTACCCCATCTCCGATCCAGCTTACTCTAGAGATTCGGACCTTTGTCCCGAGTACCCTGGCAAGTACTTCGGCTCCAACCAAACTGTACCTATATGAGTACAATGTCGCGAATCTGAGAAAAGTCGGTCGGTTCCTTCTAGCGATTATCCTGAATAATCTATTTTATATTTGTACCCCAACTCCGTTCCAGCGGACTATAGAGACTTGGAACTTTGTCCCGAGTAACCTCGGTTGTACTTCGGCCTAACCAAACTGTACCAATAATAGTCCAAAGTCGAGAATCTGAGAAAAGTCGGTCGGTTCCTTCTAGCCATTATCCTGAATAATCTAATTTATATATCTGCCCCAACTCGGATCCAGCTTACTCTAGATACCTAGAGCTTTGTCCCGAGTACCCTCGCAAGTACTTCGGCTCAACCAAACTGTACTTATAATAGTCCGAAGTCGCGAATCTGAGAAAAGTCGGTCGGCTCCTTCTAGCGATTATCCTGAATAATCTATTTTATATTTGTACCCAAACTCCGTTCCAGCTTACTCTAGAGATTCGGACCTTTGTCCCGAGTACCCTCGCAAATACTTCGGCTCAACCAAACTGTACGTATAAAAGTCCAAACACGCATAACTTTGCCAAGTGGTTCTTACTCCTGTAGCGATCACGTCCAGTGGCCGAGGAATGGCAATCAACAAGAAAACTAGTAGAAAAAAGCCCAACTCTCTTTCAGGGTGGGGGTAGAAATTATGTATCTTCTTCTGTTGACGTGGTGGCTTTGAAATAAAAGATCTAACAATATAAAAATCGCATTATACAGTAATTTAAGCTATATTTCTATACGTGTTCAGTCCAGCTTACTCTAGAGACTTGGAGCTTTGTCCCGAGTACCCTCGCAAGTACTTCGGCCTAACCAAACTGTACTTATAATAGTCCAAAGTCGCGAAGCTGAGACAAGTCGATCCTACCCCTTTAGTGATCTCGTCCTGATGCCAAGAAATGGAAGGCAAGAAGAAAATTAACTGGAAAAAGTCCAACAGCCTGTCAGGGTGGGAGTAGAAAGTATATGTCTACTCTTCTTAGTTCGGTGACTTCCAAATAAAAGATCTAACAATATAAAAATCGCATTATACAGTAATTTAAGCTATATTTCTATACGTGTTCAGTTCTAACTTACTCTAGATACCTAGAGCTTTGTCCAGAGTACCCTCGCAAGTACTTCTGCTCAACCAAACTGTACTTATAATAGTTCGAAGTCGCGAATCTGAGAAAAGTCGGTCGGTTCCTTCTAGCCATTATCCTGAATAATCTATTTTATATATCTGCCCAAACTCGGATCCAGCTTTCTCTAGATACCTAGAGCTTTGTCCCGAGTACCCTCGCAAGTACTTCGGCTCAACCAAACTGTACTTATAATAGTCCGAAGTCGCGAATCTGAGAAAAGTCGGTCGGTTCCTTCTAGCGATTATCCTGAATAATCTATTTTATATATCTACCCCAACTCCGATCCAGCTTACTCTAGAGATTCGGACCTTTGTCCCGAGTACCCTTGCAAGTACTTCGGCTCAACCAAACTGTACCTATATGAGTACAATGTCGCGAATCTGAGAAAAGTCGGTCGGTTCCTTCTAGCGATTATCCTGAATAATCTATTTTATATTTGTACCCCAACTCCGTTCCAGCGGACTATAGAGACTTGGAACTTTGTCCCGAGTAACCTCGCAAGTACTTCGGCCTAACCAAACTGTACCAATAATAGACCAAAGTCGAGAATCTGAGAAAAGTCGGTCGGTTCCTTCTAGCCATTATCCTGAATAATCTAATTTATATATCTGCCCCAACTCCGATCCAGCTTACTCTAGATACCTAGAGCTTTGTCCCGAGTACCCTCGCAAGTACTTCGGCTCAACCAAACTGTACCTATATGAGTACAATGTCGCGAATCTGAGAAAAGTCGGTCGGTTCCTTCTAGCGATTATCCTGAATAATCTATTTTATATTTGTACCCCAACTCCGTTCCAGCTTACTCTAGAGATTCGGACCTTTGTCCCGAGTACCCTCGCAAGTACTTCGGCCTAACCAAACTGTACTTATAATAGTCCAAAGTCGCGAAGCTGAGACAAGTCGATCCTACCCCTTTAGTGATCTCGTCCTGATGCCAAGAAATGGAAGGCAAGAAGAAAATTAACTGGAAAAAGTCCAACAGCCTGTCAGGGTGGGAGTAGAAAGTATATGTCTACTCTTCTTAGTTCGGTGACTTCCAAATAAAAGATCTAACAATATAAAAATCACATAATACAGTAATTTAAGCTATTTTTCAATACCTACTCAGTTCCAGCTTACGCTAGGTACTTGGAGCTTTGTCCCGAGTACCCTCGCAAGTACTTCGGCCTAACCAAACTGTACCAATAATAGTCCAAAGTCGGGAATCTGAGAAAAGTCGGTCGGTTCCTTGTAGCCATTATCCTGAATAATCTAATTTATATATCTGCCCCAACTCAGATCCAGCTTACTCTAGATACCTAGAGCTTTGTCCCGAGTACCCTCGCAAGTACTTCGGCTCAACCAAACTGTACTTATAATAGTCCGAAGTCGCGAATCTGAGAAAAGTCGGTCGGTTCCTTCTAGCGATTATCCTGAATAATCTATTTTATATTTGTACCCCAACTCCATTCCAGCTTACTCTAGAGATTCGGACCTTTGTCCCGAGTACCCTCGCAAATACTTCGGCTCAACCAAACTGTACGTATAAAAGTCCAAACACGCATAACTTTGCCAAGTGGTTCTTACTCCTGTAGCGATCACGTCCAGTGGCCGAGGAATGGCAATCAACAAGAAAACTAGTAGAAAAAAGCCCAACTCTCTTTCAGGGTGGGGGTAGAAATTATGTATCTTCTTCTGTTGACGTGGTGGCTTTGAAATAAAAGATCTAACAATATAAAAATCGCATTATACAGTAATTTAAGCTATATTTCTATACGTGTTCAGTTCTAACTTACTCTAGATACCTAGAGCTTTGTCCAGAGTACCCTCGCAAGTACTTCTGCTCAACCAAACTGTACTTATAATAGTTCGAAGTCGCGAATCTGAGAAAAGTCGGTCGGTTCCTTCTAGCCATTATCCTGAATAATCTATTTTATATATCTGCCCGAACTCGGATCCAGCATTCTCTAGATACCTAGAGCTTTGTCCCGAGTACCCTCGCAAGTACTTCGGCCTAACCAAACTGTACTTATAATAGTCCGAAGTCGCGAATCTGAGACAAGTCGATCCTACCCCTTTAGTGATCTCGTCCTGATGCCAAGAAATGGAAAGCAAGAAGAAAATTAACTGGAAAAAGTCCAACAGCCTGTCAGGGTGGGAGTAGAAAGTATATATCTACTCTTCTTAGTGTGGTGACTTCGAAATAAAAGATCTAACAATATTAAAATCACATAATACAGTAATTTAAGCTATTTTTCAATACCTACTCAGTTCCAGCTTACTCTAGGTACTTGGAGCTTTGTCCCGAGTACCCTCGCAAGTACTTCGGCTCAACCAAACTGTACTTATAATAGTCCGAAGTCGCGAATCTGAGAAAAGTCGGTCGGTTCCTTCTAGCGATTATCCTGAATAATATATTTTATATATCTACCCCAACTCCGATCCAGCTTACTCTAGAGATTCGGACCTTTGTCCCGAGTACCCTTGCAAGTACTTCGGCTCAACCAAACTGTACCTATATGAGTACAATGTCGCGAATCTGAGAAAAGTCGGTCGGTTCCTTCTAGCGATTATCCTGAATAATCTATTTTATATTTGTACCCCAACTCCGTTCCAGCGGACTATAGAGAATTGGAACTTTGTCCCGAGTAACCTCGCTAGTACTTCGGCCTAACCAAACTGTACCAATAATAGTCCAAAGTCGAGAATCTGAGAAAAGTCGGTCGGTTCCTTCTAGCCATTATCCTGAATAATCTAATTTATATATCTGCCCCAACTCGGATCCAGCTTACTCTAGATACCTAGAGCTTTGTCCCGAGTACCCTCGCAAGTACTTCGGCTCAACCAAACTGTACTTATAATAGTCCGAAGTCGCGAATCTGAGAAAAGTCGGTCGGCTCCTTCTAGCGATTATCCTGAATAATCTATTTTATATTTGTACCCCAACTCCGTTCCAGCTTACTCTAGAGATTCGGACCTTTGTCCCGAGTACCCTCGCAAATACTTCGGCTCAACCAAACTGTACGTATAAAAGTCCAAACACGCATAACTTTGCCAAGTGGTTCTTACTCCTGTAGCGATCACGTCCAGTGGCCGAGGAATGGCAATCAACAAGAAAACTAGTAGAAAAAAGCCCAACTCTCTTTCAGGGTGGGGGTAGAAATTATGTATCTTCTTCTGTTGACGTGGTGGCTTTGAAATAAAAGATCTAACAATATAAAAATCGCATTATACAGTAATTTAAGCTATATTTCTATACGTGTTCAGTCCAGCTTACTCTAGAGACTTGGAGCTTTGTCCCGAGTACCCTCGCAAGTACTTCGGCCTAACCAAACTGTACTTATAATAGTCCAAAGTCGCGAAGCTGAGACAAGTCGATCCTACCCCTTTAGTGATCTCGTCCTGATGCCAAGAAATGGAAGGCAAGAAGAAAATTAACTGGAAAAAGTCCAACAGCCTGTCAGGGTGGGAGTAGAAAGTATATGTCTACTCTTCTTAGTTCGGTGACTTCCAAATAAAAGATCTAACAATATAAAAATCGCATTATACAGTAATTTAAGCTATATTTCTATACGTGTTCAGTTCTAACTTACTCTAGATACCTAGAGCTTTGTCCAGAGTACCCTCGCAAGTACTTCTGCTCAACCAAACTGTACTTATAATAGTTCGAAGTCGCGAATCTGAGAAAAGTCGGTCGGTTCCTTCTAGCCATTATCCTGAATAATCTATTTTATATATCTGCCCGAACTCGGATCCAGCTTTCTCTAGATACCTAGAGATTTGTTCCGAGTACCTTAGCAAGTACTTCGGCTCATCCAAACTGTACTTATAATAGTCCGAAGTCGCGAATCTGAGAAAAGTCGGTCGGTTCCTTCTAGCGATTATCCTGAATAATCTATTTTATATATCTACCCCAACTCCGATCCAGCTTACTCTAGAGATTCGGACCTTTGTCCCGAGTACCCTTGCAAGTACTTCGGCTCAACCAAACTGTACCTATATGAGTACAATGTCGCGAATCTGAGAAAAGTCGGTCGGTTCCTTCTAGCGATTATCCTGAATAATCTATTTTATATTTGTACCCCAACTCCGTTCCAGCGGACTATAGAGACTTGGAACTTTGTCCCGAGTACCCTCGCAAGTACTTCGGCCTAACCAAACTGTACCAATAATAGTCCAAAGTCGAGAATCTGAGAAAAGTCGGTCGGTTCCTTCTAGCCATTATCCTGAATAATCTAATGTATATATCTACCCCAACTCCGATCCAGCTTACTCTAGATACCTAGAGCTTTGTCCCGAGTACCCTCGCAAGTACTTCGGCTCAACCAAACTGTACCTATATGAGTACAATGTCGCGAATCTGAGAAAAGTCGGTCGGTTCCTTCTAGCGATTATCCTGAATAATCTATTTTATATTTGTACCCCAACTCCGTTCCAGCTTACTCTAGAGATTCGGACCTTTGTCCCGAGTACCCTCGCAAATACTTCGGCTCAACCAAACTGTACGTATAAAAGTCCAAACACGCATAACTTTGCCAAGTGGTTCTTACTCCTGTAGCGATCACGTCCAGTGGCCGAGGAATGGCAATCAACAAGAAAACTAGTAGAAAAAAGCCCAACTCTCTTTCAGGGTGGGGGTAGAAATTATGTATCTTCTTCTGTTGACGTGGTGGCTTTGAAATAAAAGATCTAACAATATAAAAATCGCATTATACAGTAATTTAAGCTATATTTCTATACGTGTTCAGTCCAGCTTACTCTAAAGACTTGGAGCTTTGTCCCGAGCACCTTCACAAGAACCTTGGCCTAACCAAACTGTACTTATAATAGTCCAAAGTCGCGAAGCTGAGACAAGTCGATCCTACCCCTTTAGTGATCTCGTCCTGATGCCAAGAAATGGAAGGCAAGAAGAAAATTAACTGGAAAAAGTCCAACAGCCTGTCAGGGTGGGAGTAGAAAGTATATGTCTACTCTTCTTAGTTCGGTGACTTCCAAATAAAAGATCTAACAATATTAAAATCACATAATACAGTAATTTAAGCTATTTTTCGATACCTACTCAGTTCCAGCTTACTCTTGGTACTTGGAGCTTTGACCCGAGTACCCTCGCAAGTACTTCGGCCTAACCAAACTGTACCAATAATAGTCCAAAGTAGGGAATCTGAGAAAAGTCGGTCGGTTCCTTGTAGCTATTATCCTGAATAATCTATTTTATATATCTACCCCAACTCCGATCCAGCTTACTCTAGATACCTAGAGCTTTGTCCCGAGTACCCTCGCAAGTACTTCGGCTCAACCAAACTGTACTTATAATAGTCCGAAGTCGCGAATCTGAGAAAAGTCGGTCGGTTCCTTCTAGCGATTATCCTGAATAATCTATTTTATATTTGTACCCCAACTCCATTCCAGCTTACTCTAGAGATTCGGACCTTTGTCCCGAGTACCCTCGCAAATACTTCGGCTCAACCAAACTGTACGTATAAAAGTCCAAACACGCATAACTTTGCCAAGTGGTTCTTACTCCTGTAGCGATCACGTCCAGTGGCCGAGGAATGGCAATCAACAAGAAAACTAGTAGAAAAAAGCCCAACTCTCTTTCAGGGTGGGGGTAGAAATTATGTATCTTCTTCTGTTGACGTGGTGGCTTTGAAATAAAAGATCTAACAATATAAAAATCGCATTATACAGTAATTTAAGCTATATTTCTATACGTGTTCAGTTCTAACTTACTCTAGATACCTAGAGCTTTGTCCAGAGTACCCTCGCAAGTACTTCTGCTCAACCAAACTGTACTTATAATAGTTCGAAGTCGCGAATCTGAGAAAAGTCGGTCGGTTCCTTCTAGCCATTATCCTGAATAATCTATTTTATATATCTGCCCGAACTCGGATACAGCATTCACTAGATACCTAGAGCTTTGTCCCGAGTACCCTCGCAAGTACTTCGGCTCAACCAAACTGTAGGGATAATAGTCCGAAGTCGCGAATCTGAGACAAGTCGATCCTACCCCTTTAGTGATCTCGTCCTGATGCCAAGAAATGGAAAGCAAGAAGAAAATTAACTGGAAAAAGTCCAACAGCCTGTCAGGGTGGGAGTAGAAAGTATATATCTACTCTTCTTAGTGTGGTGACTTCGAAATAAAAGATCTAACAATATTAAAATCACATAATACAGTAATTTAAGCTATTTTTCAATACCTACTCAGTTCCAGCTTACTCTAGGTACTTGGAGCTTTGTCCCGAGTACCCTCGCAAGTACTTCGGCTCAACCAAACTGTACTTATAATAGTACGAAGTCGCGAATCTGAGAAAAGTCGGTCGGTTCCTTCTAGCGATTATCCTGAATAATATATTTTATATATCTACCCCAACTCCGATCCAGCTTACTCTAGAGATTCGGACCTTTGTCCCGAGTACCCTTGCAAGTACTTCGGCTCAACCAAACTGTACCTATATGAGTACAATGTCGCGAATCTGAGAAAAGTCGGTCGGTTCCTTCTAGCGATTATCCTGAATAATCTATTTTATATTTGTACCCCAACTCCGTTCCAGCGGACTATAGAGAATTTGACTTTTGTCCCGAGTATCGTCGCAATTACTTCGGCCTAACCAAACTGTACCAATAATAGTCCAAAGTCGAGAATCTGAGAAAAGTCGGTCGGTTCCTTCTAGCCATTATCCTGAATAATCTAATTTATATATCTGCCCCAACTCGGATCCAGCTTACTCTAGATACCTAGAGCTTTGTCCCGAGTACCCTCGCAAGTACTTCGGCTCAACCAAACTGTACTTATAATAGTCCGAAGTCGCGAATCTGAGAAAAGTCGGTCGGCTCCTTCTAGCGATTATCCTGAATAATCTATTTTATATTTGTACCCCAACTCCGTTCCAGCTTACTCTAGAGATTCGGACCTTTGTCCCGAGTACCCTCGCAAATACTTCGGCTCAACCAAACTGTACGTATAAAAGTCCAAACACGCATAACTTTGCCAAGTGGTTCTTACTCCTGTAGCGATCACGTCCAGTGGCCGAGGAATGGCAATCAACAAGAAAACTAGTAGAAAAAAGCCCAACTCTCTTTCAGGGTGGGGGTAGAAATTATGTATCTTCTTCTGTTGACGTGGTGGCTTTGAAATAAAAGATCTAACAATATAAAAATCGCATTATACAGTAATTTAAGCTATATTTCTATACGTGTTCAGTCCAGCTTACTCTAGAGACTTGGAGCTTTGTCCCGAGTACCCTCGCAAGTACTTCGGCCTAACCAAACTGTACTTATAATAGTCCAAAGTCGCGAAGCTGAGACAAGTCGATCCTACCCCTTTAGTGATCTCGTCCTGATGCCAAGAAATGGAAGGCAAGAAGAAAATTAACTGGAAAAAGTCCAACAGCCTGTCAGGGTGGGAGTAGAAAGTATATGTCTACTCTTCTTAGTTCGGTGACTTCCAAATAAAAGATCTAACAATATAAAAATCGCATTATACAGTAATTTAAGCTATATTTCTATACGTGTTCAGTTCTAACTTACTCTAGATACCTAGAGCTTTGTCCAGAGTACCCTCGCAAGTACTTCTGCTCAACCAAACTGTACTTATAATAGTTCGAAGTCGCGAATCTGAGAAAAGTCGGTCGGTTCCTTCTAGCCATTATCCTGAATAATCTATTTTATATATCTGCCCGAACTCGGATCCAGCTTTCTCTAGATACCTAGAGCTTTGTTCCGAGTACCTTAGCAAGTACTTCGGCTCATCCAAACTGTACTTATAATAGTCCGAAGTCGCGAATCTGAGAAAAGTCGGTCGGTTCCTTCTAGCGATTATCCTGAATAATCTATTTTATATATCTACCCCAACTCCGATCCAGCTTACTCTAGAGATTCGGACCTTTGTCCCGAGTACCCTTGCAAGTACTTCGGCTCAACCAAACTGTACCTATATGAGTACAATGTCGCGAATCTGAGAAAAGTCGGTCGGTTCCTTCTAGCGATTATCCTGAATAATCTATTTTATATTTGTACCCCAACTCCGTTCCAGCGGACTATAGAGACTTGGAACTTTGTCCCGAGTACCCTCGCAAGTACTTCGGCCTAACCAAACTGTACCAATAATAGTCCAAAGTCGAGAATCTGAGAAAAGTCGGTCGGTTCCTTCTAGCCATTATCCTGAATAATCTAATGTATATATCTGCCCCAACTCGGATCCAGCTTACTCTAGATACCTAGAGCTTTGTCCCGAGTACCCTCGCAAGTACTTCGGCTCAACCAAACTGTACCTATATGAGTACAATGTCGCGAATCTGAGAAAAGTCGGTCGGTTCCTTCTAGCGATTATCCTGAATAATCTATTTTATATTTGTACCCCAACTCCGTTCCAGCTTACTCTAGAGATTCGGACCTTTGTCCCGAGTACCCTCGCAAATACTTCGGCTCAACCAAACTGTACGTATAAAAGTCCAAACACGCATAACTTTGCCAAGTGGTTCTTACTCCTGTAGCGATCACGTCCAGTGGCCGAGGAATGGCAATCAACAAGAAAACTAGTAGAAAAAAGCCCAACTCTCTTTCAGGGTGGGGGTAGAAATTATGTATCTTCTTCTGTTGACGTGGTGGCTTTGAAATAAAAGATCTAACAATATAAAAATCGCATTATACAGTAATTTAAGCTATATTTCTATACGTGTTCAGTCCAGCTTACTCTAAAGACTTGGAGCTTTGTCCCGAGTACCCTCGCAAGTACTTTGGCCCAACCAAACTGTACTTATAATAGTCCAAAGTCGCGAAGCTGAGACAAGTCGATCCTACCCCTTTAGTGATCTCGTCCTGATGCCAAGAAATGGAAGGCAAGAAGAAAATTAACTGGAAAAAGTCCAACAGCCTGTCAGGGTGGGAGTAGAAAGTATATGTCTACTCTTCTTAGTTCGGTGACTTCCAAATAAAAGATCTAACAATATTAAAATCACATAATACCGTACGTTAAGCTATATTTCAATACCAACTCAGTAAAAGCTAACTCTCGGTACTTGGATATTAGTCCCGAGTACCCTCGCAAGTACTACGGCCTAACCAAACTGTAACAATAATAGTCCAAAGTCGGGAATCTGAGAAATGTCGGTCGGTTCCTTGTTGCGATTATCCTGAATAATCTATTTTATATATCTACCCCAACTCAGATCCAGCTTACTCTAGATACCTAGAGCTTTGTCCCGAGTACCCTCGCAAGTACTTCGGCTCAACCAAACTGTACTTATAATAGTCCGAAGTCGCGAATCTGAGAAAAGTCGGTCGGTTCCTTCTAGCGATTATCCTGAATAATCTATTTTATATTTGTACCCCAACTCCATTCCAGCTTACTCCAGAGATTCGGACCTTTGTCCCGAGTACCCTCGCAAATACTTCGGCTCAACCAAACTGTACGTATAAAAGTCCAAACACGCATAACTTTGCCAAGTGGTTCTTACTCCTGTAGCGATCACGTCCAGTGGCCGAGGAATGGCAATCAACAAGAAAACTAGTAGAAAAAAGCCCAACTCTCTTTCAGGGTGGGGGTAGAAATTATGTATCTTCTTCTGTTGACGTGGTGGCTTTGAAATAAAAGATCTAACAATATAAAAATCGCATTATACAGTAATTTAAGCTATATTTCTATACGTGTTCAGTTCTAACTTACTCTAGATACCTAGAGCTTTGTCCCGAGTACCCTCGCAAGTACTTCGGCTCAACCAAACTGTACTTATAATAGTCCGAAGTCGCGAATCTGAGACAAGTCGATCCTACCCCTTTAGTGATCTCGTCCTGATGCCAAGAAATGGAAAGCAAGAAGAAAATTAACTGGAAAAAGTCCAACAGCCTGTCAGGGTGGGAGTAGAAAGTATATATCTACTCTTCTTAGTGTGGTGACTTCGAAATAAAAGATCTAACAATATTAAAATCACATAATACAGTAATTTAAGCTATTTTTCAATACCTACTCAGTTCCAGCTTACTCTAGGTACTTGGAGCTTTGTCCCGAGTACCCTCGCAAGTACTTCGGCTCAACCAAACTGTACTTATAATAGTCCGAAGTCGCGAATCTGAGAAAAGTCGGTCGGTTCCTTCTAGCGATTATCCTGAATAATCTATTTTATATATCTACCCCAACTCCGATCCAGCTTACTCTAGAGATTCGGACCTTTGTCCCGAGTACCCTTGCAAGTACTTCGGCTCAACCAAACTGTACCTATATGAGTACAATGTCGCGAATCTGAGAAAAGTCGGTCGGTTCCTTCTAGCGATTATCCTGAATAATCTATTTTATATTTGTACCCCAACTCCATTCCAGCTTACTCCAGAGATTCGGACCTTTGTCCCGAGTACCCTCGCAAATACTTCGGCTCAACCAAACTGTACGTATAAAAGTCCAAACACGCATAACTTTGCCAAGTGGTTCTTACTCCTGTAGCGATCACGTCCAGTGGCCGAGGAATGACAATCAACAAGAAAACTAGTAGAAAAAAGCCCAACTCTCTTTCAGGGTGGGGGTAGAAATTATGTATCTTCTTCTGTTGACGTGGTGGCTTTGAAATAAAAGATCTAACAATATAAAAATCGCATTATACAGTAATTTAAGCTATATTTCTATACGTGTTCAGTTCGAGCTTACTCTAGATACCTAGAGCTTTGTCCAGAGTACCCTCGCAAGTACTTCTGCTCAACCAAACTGTACTTATAATAGTCCGAAGTGGCGAATCTGAGAAAAGTCGGTCGGTTCCTTCTAGCGATTATCCTGAATAATCTATTTTATATATCTACCCAACTCCTATCCAGCTTACTCTAGAGATTCGGACCTTTGTCCCGATTACACTTGCAAGTACTTCGGCTCAACCAAACTGTACCTATATGAGTACAATGTCGCGAATCTGAGAAAAGTCGGTCGGTTCCTTCTAGCGATTATCCTGAATAATCTATTTTATATTTGTACCCCAACTCCGATCCAGCGGACAATCGAGAATATGACTTTTGTCCGGAGTACCCTCGCAAGTACTTCGGCCTAACCAAACTGTACTTATAATAGTCCAATTTCGCGAATCTGAGAAAAGTCGGTCGGTTCCTTCTGGCTATTATCCTGAATAATCTATTTTATATTTGTACCCCAACTCCGTTCCAGCGGACTATAGAGACTTGGAACTTTGTCCCGAGTAACCTCGCAAATACTGCGGCCTAACCAAACTGTACCAATAATAGTCCAAATTCGAGAATCTGAGAAAAGTCGGTCGGTTCCTTGTAGCCATTATCCTGAATAATCAAATTTATATATCTGCCCCAACTCAGATCCAGCTTACTCTAGATACTTAGAGCTTTGTCCCGAGTACCCTCGCAAGTACTTCGGCTCAACCAAACTGTACCTATATAAGTACAATGTCGCGAATCTGAGAAAAGTCGGTCGGTTCCTTCTGGCAATTATCCTGAATAATCTATTTTATATATCTACCCCAACTCCGATCCAGCTTACTCTAGAGATTCGGACCTTTGTCCCGAGTACCCTTGCAAGTACTTGTGTTCAACGAATCTGTACCTATATGAGTACAATTTCGCGAATCTGAGAAAAGTCGGTCGGTTCCTTCTAGCGATTATCCTGAATAATCTATTTTATATTTGTACCCCAACTCCGTTCCAGCGGACTATAGAGACTTGGACCTTTGTCCCGAGTACCCTCGCAAGTACTTCGGCCTAACCAACTTGTACCAATAATAGTCCAAAGTCGAGAATCTGAGAAAAGTCGGTCGGTTCCTTCTAGCCATTATCCTGAATAATCTATTTTATATATCTGCCCCAACTCAGTTCGAGCTTACTCTAGATACCTAGAGCTTTGTCCCGAGTACCCTCGCAAGTACTTCGGCTCAACGAAACTGTACTTATAATAGTCCGAAGTCGCGAATCTGAGACAAGTCGATCCTACCCCTTTAGTGATCTCGTCCTGATGCCAAGAAATGGAAAGCAAGAAGAAAATTAACTGGAAAAAGTCCAACAGCCTGTCAGGGTGGGAGTAGAAAGTATATATCTACTCTTCTTAGTGTGGTGACTTCGAAATAAAAGATCTAACAATATGAAAATCCCATTATACAGCAATTTAAGCTATATTTCTGTACGTGTTCAGTTCGAGCTTACTCTAGATACCTAGAGCTTTGTCCAGAGTACCCTCGCAAGTACTTCGGCTCAACCAAACTGTACTTATAATAGTCCGAAGTCGCGAATCTGAGAAAAGTCGGTCGGTTCCTTCTAGTGATTGTCCTGACTAATCTATTTTATATTTGTACCCCAACTCCGTTCCAGCTTATTCTAGAGATTCGGACCTTTGTCCCGAGTACCCTCGCAAGTACTTCGGCTCAACCAAACTGTACTTATAATAGTCCGAAGTCGCGAATCTGAGAAAAGTCGGTCGGTTCCTTCTAGTGATTGTCCTGACTAATCTATTTTATATTTGTACCCCATCTCCGTTCCAGCGGACTATAGAGAGTTGGAACTTTGTCCCGAGTACCCTCGCAAGTACTTCGGCCTAACCAAACTGTACCAATAATAGTCCGAAGTCGCGAATCTGAGAAAAGTCGGTCGGTTCCTTCTAGCGATTATCCTGAATAATCTATTTTATATTTGTACCTTAACTCCGTTCCAGCGGACTATAGAGACTTGAAACTTTGTCCCGAGTACCCTCGCAAGTACTTCGGCCTAACCAACCTGTACCAATAATAGTCCAAAGTCGAGAATCTGAGAAAAGTCGGTCGGTTCTTTCTAGCCATTATCCTGAATAATCTATTTTATATATCTGCCCCAACTCACTTCGAGCATACTCTAGATACCTAGAGCTTTGTCCAGAGTACCCTCGCAAGTACTTCGGCTCAACCAAACTGTACCTATATAAGTACAATGTCGCGAATCTGAGACAAGTCGGTCGGTTCCTTCTAGTGATTGTCCTGACTAATCTATTTTATATTTGTACCCCAACTCCGTTTCAGCTTATTCTAGAGATTCGGACCTTTGTCCCGAGTACCCTCGCAAATACTTTGGCTCAACCAAACTGTACTTATAATAGTCCGAATTCGCGAATCTGAGAAAAGTCGGTCGGTTCCTTCTAGTGATTGTCCTGACTAATCTATTTTATATTTGTACCCCACCTCCATTCCAGCAGACTATAGAGAGTTGGAACTTTGTCCCGAGTACCCTCGAAAGTACTTCGGCCTAACCAAACTGTACCAATAATAGTCGGAAGTCGCGAATCTGAGAAAAGTCGGTCGGTTCCTTCTAGCAATTATCCTGAATAATCTAATGTATATATCTACCCCAACTCAGATCCAGCTTACTCTAGTTACTTAGAGCTGTGTCCCGAGTACCCTCGCAAGTACTTCGGCTCAACCAACCTGTACCAATAATAGTCCAAAGTCGAGAATCTGAGAAAAGTCGGTCGGTTCCATCTAGCCATTATCCTGAATAATCTATTTTATATATCTGCCCCAACTCAGTTTGAGCTTACTCTAGATACCGAGAGCTTTGTCCCGAGTACCCTCGCAAGTACTTCGGCTCAACGAAACTGTACTTATAATAGTCCGAAGTCGCGAATCTGAGACAAGTCGATCCTACCCCTTTAGTTATCTCGTCCTGATGCCAAGAAATGGAAAGCAAGAAGAAAATTAACTGGAAAAAGTCCAACAGCCTGTCAGGGTGGGAGTAGAAAGTATATATCTACTCTTCTTAGTGTGGTGACTTCGAAATAAAAGATCTAACAATATGAAAATCCCATTATACAGCAATTTAAGCTATATTTCTGTACGTGTTCAGTTCGAGCTTACTCTAGATACCTAGAGCTTTGTCAAGAGTACCCTCGCAAGTACTTCGGCTCAACCAAACTGTACTTATAATAGTCCGAAGTCGCGAATCTGAGAAAAGTCGGTCGGTTCCTTCTAGTGATTGTCCTGAATAATCTATTTTATATTTGTACCCCAACTCCGTTCCAGCGGACTATAGAGACTTGGAACTTTGACCCGAGTACCCTCGCAAGTACTTCGGCCTAACCAAACTGTACCAATAATAGTCCAAAGTCGAGAATCTGAGAAAAGTCGGTCGGTTCCTTCTAGCCATTATCCTGAATAATCTATTTTATATATCTGCCCCAACTCACTTCGAGCATACTCTAGATACCTAGAGCTTTGTACAGAGTACCCTCGCAAGTACTTCGGCTCAACCAAACTGTACTTATAATAGTCCGAAGACGCGAATCTGATAAAAGTCGGTCGGTTCCTTCTAGTGATTGTCCTGACTAATCTATTTTATATTTGTACCCGAACTCCGTTCCAGCTTACTCTAGAGATTCGGACCTTTGTCCCGAGTACCCTCGCAAGTACTTCGGCCTAACCAAACTGTACTTATAATAGTCCGAAGTCGCGAATCTGAGAAAAGTCGGTCGGTTCCTTCTAGCAATTATCCTGAATAATCTAATGTATATATCTACCCCAACTCAGATCCAGCTTACTCTAGTTACTTAGAGCTTTGTCCCGAGTACCCTCGCAAGTACTTCGGCCTAACCAAACTGTACCAATAATAGTCCAAAGTCGCGAATCTGAGAAAAGTCGGTCGGTTCCTTCTAGCAATTATCCTGAATAATCTAATGTATATATCTACCCCAACTCAGATCCAGCTTACTCTAGTTACTTAGAGCTTTGTCCGGAGTACCCTCGCAAGTACTTCGGCCTAACCAAACTGTACTTATAATAGTCCAAAGTCGCGAAGCTGAGACAAGTCGATCCTACCCCTTTAGTGATCTCGTCCTGATGCCAAGAAATAGAAAGCATGAAGAAAATTAACTGGAAAAAGTCCAACAGCCTGTCAGGGTGGGAGTAGAAAGTATATACCTACTCTTCTTAGTGTGGTGACTTCGAAATAAAAGATCTAACAATATAAAAATCGCATTATACAGTAATTTAAGCTATATTTCTATACGTGTTCAGTTCGAGCTTACTCTAGATACCTAGAGCTTTGTCCAGAGTACCCTCGCAAGTACTTCGGCTCAACCAAACTGTACTTATAATAGTTCGAAGTCGCGAATCTGAGAAAAGTCGGTCGGTTCCTTCTGGCAATTATCCTGAATAATCTATTTTATATATCTACCCCAACTCCGATCCAGCTTACTCTAGAAATTCGGACCTTTGTCCCGAGTACCCTTGCAAGTACTTCGGCTCAACCAAACTGTACCTATATAAGTACAATGTCGCGAATCTGAGAAAAGTCGGTCGGTTCCTTCTGGCAATTATCCTGAATAATCTATTTTATATATCTACCCCAACTCCGATCCAGCTTACTCTAGAAATTAGGACCTTTGTCCCGAGTACCCTTGCAAGTACTTCGGCTCAACCAATCTGTACCTATATAAGTACAATGTCGCGAATCTGAGAAAAGTCGGTCGGTTCCTTCTAGCGATTATCCTGAATAATCTATTTTATATTTGTACCCCAACTCCGTTCCAGCGGACTATAGAGACTTCAAACTTTGTCCCGAGTACCCTCGCAAGTACTTCGGCCTAACCAACCTGTACCAATAATAGTCCAAAGTCGAGAATCTGAGAAAAGTCGGTCGGTTCCTTCTAGCCATTATCCTGAATAATCCATTTTATATATCTGTCCCAACTCAGTTTGAGCTTACTCTAGATACCTAGAGCTTTGTCCCGAGTAGCCTCGCAAGTACTTCGACTCAACAAAACTGTACTTATAATAGTCCGAAGTCGCGAATCTGAGACAAGTCGATCCTACCCCTTTAGTGATCTCGTCCTGATGCCAAGAAATGGAAAGCAAGAAGAAAATTAACTGGAAAAAGTCCAACAGCCTGTCAGGGTGGGAGTAGAAAGTATATACCTACTCTTCTTAGTGTGGTGACTTCGAAATAAAAGATCTAACAATTAGAAAATCCCATTATACAGCAATTTAAGCTATATTTCTGTACGTGTTCAGTTCGAGCTTACTCTAGATACCTAGGGCTTTGTCCCGAGTACCCTCGCAAGTACTTCGGCTCAACCAAACTGTACTTATAATAGTCCGAAGTCGCGAATCTGAGAAAAGTCGGTCGGTTCCTTCTAGTGATTGTCCTGACTAATCTATTTTATATTTGTACCCCATCTCCGTTCCAGCGGACTATAGAGAGTTGGAACTTTGTCCCGAGTACCCTCGCAAGTACTTCGGCCTAACCAAACTGTACCAATAATAGTCCAAAGTCGCGAATCTGAGAAAAGTCGGTCGGTTCCTTCTAGCGATTATCCTGAATAATCTATTTTATATTTGTACCCCAACTCCGTTCCAGCGGACTATAGAGACTTGGAACTTTGTCCCGAGTACCCTCGCAAGTACTTCGGCCTAACCAACCTGTACCAATAATAGTCCAAAGTCGAGAATCTGAGAAAAGTCGGTCGGTTCTTTCTAGCCATTATCCTGAATAATCTATTTTATATATCTGCCCCAACTCACTTCGAGCATACTCTAGATACCTAGAGCTTTGTCCAGAGTACCCTCGCAAGTACTTCGGCTCAACCAAACTGTACTTATAATAGTCCGAAGTCGCGAATCTGATAAAAGTCGGTCGGTTCCTTCTAGTGATTGTCCTGACTAATCTATTTTATATTTGTACCCCAACTCCGTTTCAGCTTATTCTAGAGATTCGGACCTTTGTCCCGAGTACCCTCGCAAATACTTTGGCTCAACCAAACTGTACTTATAATAGTCCGAAGTCGCGAATCTGAGAAAAGTCGGTCGGTTCCTTCTAGTGATTGTCCTGACTAATCTATTTTATATTTGTACCCCACCTCCGTTCCAGCGGACTATAGAGAGTTGGAACTTTGTCCCGAGTACCCTCGAAAGTACTTCGGCCTAACCAAACTGTACCAATAATAGTCGGAAGTCGCGAATCTGAGAAAAGTCGGTCGGTTCCTTCTAGCAATTATCCTGAATAATCTAATGTATATATCTACCCCAACTCAGATCCAGCTTACTCTAGTTACTTAGAGCTGTGTCCCGAGTACCCTCGCAAGTACTTCGGCTCAACCAACCTGTACCAATAATAGTCCAAAGTCGAGAATCTGAGAAAAGTCGGTCGGTTCCATCTAGCCATTATCCTGAATAATCTATTTTATATATCTGCCCCAACTCAGTTTGAGCTTACTCTAGATACCGAGAGCTTTGTCCCGAGTACCCTCGCAAGTACTTCGGCTCAACGAAACTGTACTTATAATAGTCCGAAGTCGCGAATCTGAGACAAGTCGATCCTACCCCTTTAGTTATCTCGTCCTGATGCCAAGAAATGGAAAGCAAGAAGAAAATTAACTGGAAAAAGTTCAACAGCCTGTCAGGGTGGGAGTAGAAAGTATATATCTACTCTTCTTAGTGTGGTGACTTCGAAATAAAAGATCTAACAATACGAAAATCCCATTATACAGCAATTTAAGCTATATTTCTGTACGTGTTCAGTTCGAGCTTACTCTAGATACCTAGAGCTTTGTCCAGAGTACCCTCGCAAGTACTTCGGTTCAACCAAACTGTACCTATATGAGTCCATAGTCGCGAATCTGAGAAAAGTCGGTCGGTTCCTTCTAGTGATTGTCCTGAATAATCTATTTTATATTTGTACCCCAACTCCGTTCCAGCGGACTATAGAGACTTGGAACTTTGTCCCGAGTACCCTCGCAAGTACTTCGGCCTAACCAAACTGTACCAATAATAGTCCAAAGTCGAGAATCTGAGAAAAGTCGGTCGGTTCCTTCTAGCCATTATCCTGAATAATCTATTTTATATATCTGCCCCAACTCACTTCGAGCTTACTCTAGATACCTAGAGCTTTGTCCAGAGTACCCTCGCAAGTACTTCGGCTCAACCAAACTGTACTTATAATAGTCCGAAGTCGCGAATCTGATAAAAGTCGGTCGGTTCCTTCTAGTGATTGTCCTGACTAATCTATTTTATATTTGTACCCGAACTCCGTTCCAGCTTACTCTAGAGATTCGGACCTTTGTCCCGAGTACCCTCGCAAGTACTTCGGCCTAACCAAACTGTACTTATAATAGTCCGAAGTCGCGAATCTGAGAAAAGTCGGTCGGTTCCTTCTAGCAATTATCCTGAATAATCTAATGTATATATCTACCCCAACTCAGATCCAGCTTACTCTAGTTACTTAGAGCTTTGTCCCGAGTACCCTCGCAAGTACTTCGGCCTAACCAAACTGTACCAATAATAGTCCAAAGTCGAGAATCTGAGAAAAGTCGGTCGGTTCCTTCTAGCAATTATCCTGAATAATCTAATGTATATATCTACCCCAACTCAGATCCAGCTTACTCTAGTTACTTAGAGCTTTGTCCGGAGTACCCTCGCAAGTACTTCGGCCTAACCAAACTGTACTTATAATAGTCCAAAGTCGCGAAGCTGAGACAAGTCGATCCTACCCCTTTAGTGATCTCGTCCTGATGCCAAGAAATAGAAAGCATGAAGAAAATTAACTGGAAAAAGTCCAACAGCCTGTCAGGGTGGGAGTAGAAAGTATATACCTACTCTTCTTAGTGTGGTGACTTCGAAATAAAAGATCTAACAATATAAAAATCGCATTATACAGTAATTTAAGCTATATTTCTATACGTGTTCAGTTCGAGCTTACTCTAGATACCTAGAGCTTTGTCCAGAGTACCCTCGCAAGTACTTCGGCTCAACCAAACTGTACTTATAATAGTTCGAAGTCGCGAATCTGAGAAAAGTCGGTCGGTTCCTTCTGGCAATTATCCTGAATAATCTATTTTATATATCTACCCCAACTCCGATCCAGCTTACTCTAGAAATTCGGACCTTTGTCCCGAGTACCCTTGCAAGTACTTCGGCTCAACCAAACTGTACCTATATAAGTACAATGTCGCGAATCTGAGAAAAGTCGGTCGGTTCCTTCTGGCAATTATCCTGAATAATCTATTTTATATATCTACCCCAACTCCGATCCAGCTTACTCTAGAAATTAGGACCTTTGTCCCGAGTACCCTTGCAAGTACTTCGGCTCAACCAATCTGTACCTATATAAGTACAATGTCGCGAATCTGAGAAAAGTCGGTCGGTTCCTTCTAGCGATTATCCTGAATAATCTATTTTATATTTGTACCCCAACTCCGTTCCAGCGGACTATAGAGACTTCAAACTTTGTCCCGAGTACCCTCGCAAGTACTTCGGCCTAACCAACCTGTACCAATAATAGTCCAAAGTCGAGAATCTGAGAAAAGTCGGTCGGTTCCTTCTAGCCATTATCCTGAATAATCCATTTTATATATCTGTCCCAACTCAGTTTGAGCTTACTCTAGATACCTAGAGCTTTGTCCCGAGTACCCTCGCAAGTACTTCGACTCAACAAAACTGTACTTATAATAGTCCGAAGTCGCGAATCTGAGACAAGTCGATCCTACCCCTTTAGTGATCTCGTCCTGATGTCAAGAAATGGAAAGCAAGAAGAAAATTAACTGGAAAAAGTCCAACAGCCTGTCAGGGTGGGAGTAGAAAGTATATATCTACTCTTCTTAGTGTGGTGACTTCGAAATAAAAGATCTAACAATATGAAAATCCCATTATACAGCAATTTAAGCTATATTTCTGTACGTGTTCAGTTCGAGCTTACTCTAGATACCTAGAGCTTTGTCCCGAGTACCCTCGCAAGTACTTCGGCCTAACCAAACTGTACTTATAATAGTCCGAATTTGCGAATCTGAGAAAAGTCGGTCGGTTCCTTCTAGCAATTATCCTGAATAATCTAATGTATATATCTACCCCAACTCAGATCCAGCTTACTCTAGTTACTTAGAGCTTTGTCCCGAGTACCCTCGCAAGTACTTCGGCGAAACCAAACTGTACCTATAATAGTCCGAAGTCGAGAATCTGAGAAAAGTCGGTCGGTTCCTTCTAGTGATTGTCCTGAATAATCTATTTTATATATCTACCCCAACTCCGATCCAGCTTACTCTAGAAATTCGGACCTTTGTCCCGAGTACCCTTGCAAGTACTTCGGCTCAACCAAACTGTACCTATATAAGTACAATGTCGCGAATCTGAGAAAAGTCGGTCGGTTCCTTCTAGCGATTATCCTGAATAATCTATATTATATTTGTACCCCACCTCCGTTCCAGCGGACTATAGAGACTTGGAACTTTGTCCCGAGTACCCTCGCAAGTACTTCGGCCTAACCAACCTGTACCAATAATAGTCCAAAGTCGAGAATCTGAGAAAAGTCGGTCGGTTCCTTCTAGCCATTACCCTGAATAATCTATTTTATATATCTGCCCCAACTCAGTTCGAGCTTAATCTAGATACCTAGAGCTGTGTCCCGAGTACCATCGCAAGTACTTCGGCTCAACCAAACTGTACTTATAATAGTCCGAAGTCGCGAATCTGAGACAAGTCGATCCTACCCCTTTAGTGATCTCGTCCTGATGCCAAGAAATGGAAAGCAAGAAGAAAATTAACTGGAAAAAGTCCAACAGCCTGTCAGGGTGGGAGTAGAAAGTATATATCTACTCTTCTTAGTGTGGTGACTTCGAAATAAAAGATCTAACAATATGAAAATCCCATTATACAGCAATTTAAGCTATATTTCTGTACGTGTTCAGTTCGAGCTTACTCTAGATACCTAGAGCTTTGTCCAGAGTACCCTCGCAAGTACTTCGGCAAAACCAAACTGTACCAATAATAGTCCGAAGTCACG